>BSBN01001268.1:3770625-5027500 GCA_027924645.1 Cunninghamia lanceolata | reverse complement strand
TACAAAATCTAATGTCTCAAGCTTTCACCCAGGACATTCATAGTAAAAAATGGATGAACATTTTTTTGTGATGCAAATGCAACATCAACAAGTCACATTACATTCATATGCACTCGAGATGTCATGATAGAACATGACACTCAAGGTACACAATGCCAATGCACCAAGCATGGCAACACAAGTAGAAGACTTAACCATGTCATGTGACAAAGTCACCATGATGCACATATGAGCAAGTAGAGTTTCCTATAAGATGTAGATCAAACACTAGCCCATGATCTCATTCTCTTGCAAACATAAGGATTAGAACAAGAGCAACACACGACTTCATTCCACATCCCAAAATGACTAAACCAACATCCAAAGGATGTGGGAAAAACGTGCCCAAACACTAGGATTACCCCCTTAAGAGGTAGGTCAATTGGAAGATACAAAGCCTCAACCAATTGAACTGTCGACTAACCAATTGCACACAAAGGAACACAAACCAACACAAAGGAGTGGATGACTTGAAGGGAACTTCAAAATGCAAAAATGAGGTCACACTTGAACCAAGACAAGGGTAGAGCTAGGCTGAACAAGCCTAAAACATGCTAGACTCAAAACAAGGCATAACCACCTCAAACTAAGTGTCATTACGAAATGGTTTGAACCAAATATGACCTTACACTTTAGGTTCAACAACATGTATAAAATTCACATAAACTCAAAGGATTCATTTTAACCCAAAATGCTATTATTCACTAGAGCATACTCATTTGCCTCATGTACATCACAAACATACATTGTAGGTCGTAACTCTTACAAGAGTTGAATGCACAACATAAACTAATTATTCTACTCCACAATCATAGCAATGTTCAAAGCATAACATATATTGTGTAAGCATTGACATCATACATCAAATATGATAAGCATAAAAGAGCAATTCAACTCCTAGTATAATATCAACTACATAACACCATATCATTGATTCTATCTACTCATAGAATTTAAATGATAAATAAAACATAACTTCAAGTTCATAACAACTTCATACACAAATAAGCCTATGCATTTCATAATTAGGATTTCCCAAACATGCTAAATATCTTCTAATATGATAAGAAAATGCTATGCAAATAATGACATACATGTATTACCATCAAGTGAATCTCATCCCAAATATGGATAGTTCTAAGTCCAAAATATAGGATCCAATAACATTGAACTCATAGCACCAAGATTCATCATTACAAAGATCAACTACAAGTTGCGTCTCTTTACATGGCTCGTAAGCCTACTCTAACATGTTATTAAACCATAATTTAGAGCCTAAATTTCCATGCAACATAACTAAGAAAGGACATGACACAATAATTAATCTCTTTTCATTTTGATAACACAACTCAATTCTTAATTCACCTAAATATTTCTTTCCAATAAGATCAATTTCAATTATTCAATGCATGAGAGCAAGCCTATCAATCATGTTACAATGACATATCAAGTGATTATAACTATATGAAAATAAGAGTTGGATGAATAGGGTAAAAGTTTAAAGTTGTGTCCCACTTCAAGCCAACTTATCAGCACAAATCAACTTAAACATCTCCAGATAAAGTCAACTTTGGTCAAACATATGTTCTAGCTAGATTTATTGTAACTAAATTAGATTTGGGCCACAACTTTTCCAACTAGGAGTATTCACTATATATATGTAGCTTCACTTTAGGGATAATTTATTTTTAAAATTATTTGAAAACCTTTCATACTCATGTAAGTAACATATAAATTTTTTTTAAAAATACCCTTTTGTAGATCTATAAGTGTAGTTTTCAAAAATATAATTTTTAAATATTTTAATTAGTGTTTATATTTTCTTTTTTAGTTTAATTAAAATTAGGTCATCTACACCAAAATATAAGGTTGATTGTCTTCTAAAAAATAATACTAAAGTTTATTAAAAAATTTTAAAAAAATATGATGCACTAGAGAAGATATTCCATGTTGAGATGATATAATCATTTTCTATTTTGGATAAATAGTTAAGACAAAAAGTGTAGGCTTGTCGAAATAGTTGTGTTTTCAATACATGCAAATTTCAAGATTTATTTTTAAAAAATGAGAAAAATATTAATCCATGCATTAAAGTTTCAAGTTATAAATGCAAAACAAAATTAAAGGAAAAAAAAAATTACTATACAAAAAGTGGAGGTTTGCTTAACCCCATTTTTTAGCATTTTATTAGCAACTAAATTATAGTATCAATTTTAAAAAAACACATTCAAATAATTTCTTTATTTAAAAAAAATACAAACATAAAATACACTAAAAAATCTACATTTCATTAGCTTACATCATTTCAAAATTCAAAACATATCTCACTTTCTAATGATTCAAGTTACAAAGTCGAATCAATGTTGGCCATTTCCTTTATAAAAATGAGAGACAACTTTGAACTTTCACCTAGCACCAACCACACCATAGAGTTTAAATTAACATCTACAACACATCTATGAAATAAAATCACTTAACCACTTTTTCTAAAAGCATGAATAGTAACATCTATGATTCTCAAATGGAATTACTACCTACATATGCATTCTTTACCAAAATACAAAATATAATAATTATTCCCATTACAAGCCCGCATCCAAACAATACAAGGATGGGCACATTATGGGATCAATTACATGCTCAATTAAATAAATCAAATAATTACAACCCTTAAGTTTAACTTCAATGCATAAATACAAATTCAATAAAGTATTAAAATGAAAACTATTTAAGCTCCCAAGAGATCTTCCAAAAGGAGACCAATGGGAAATGTTACCCACCTCCCAACCATATTACCATCGTTGAGCACAATAGTGTTTATGCCAGTCTAGGCAACCCCCAAGCTATGGAGAGAGAAGATCATGGATGCACCTATAGTGCAACCAAACTCACACACAACTAGTGTCTCAATCAAGATACCAATAATCTACATCATTGGTGCACATGGCTTTCACACTCCATCTAATGCATAGCACCATAGGGACAACAAACCAATAGAATTCAATGCACAATCACACTTGAACACACACACATCAAGGGTCTAATGCATAATTCAAGGATAACAATACAATAGTAATTCAATGCCTAACCAAACTTGAATACACACATATCAAGAGTCCAATGCATAAATCACCACTTGGATACTCACAATCCAACCAAAAATAGGAGAAATGAATAGGATAATACAAGGAGTATCAATAATTTTAATACAATAAGGATTTCCTTTTTACTATTCATCAACACTACTCATTTCATTTCAATGTGGTTGAGGAAAGAAGGAAACCACTCCAAAACTATATTACAATTCACCCATTAACACATTGCTAAATCATCATTTACACCAAATGGTCATAGCATGAAAAATAAAACATGACATCATCATCTAATAAACATTTATATTGTAATCATAATCAAATAATGGTGCATAAGGGTTATGGTAATCAATGACCAATAACACACAAGAGAATGGTGACAACCACCAACACCAAGCAACATGTGTGATAATCCAACAACACTCATGCAAGAGAATCGCATAAACATAATTAGGCACAATGACCCAATGAACAATAGGAGAAGATTTCTAGATATGAGTGTAGAGTGTCATCGTGTGGGTTTTCAATTCCATGTGGATGGGAGAAATACAACACCAATATAATTGGGGCTTATCAAGACAAGAATGCAATCAATCTTATCTTATTAAATGTTATCCCCTTCATTCCCTTCACATGGGCATAGCCTAATTTTGAATGGTGAATAGGGGTCCACTCTACTTCTAACTCTAGAGTTCAATCCTGGTTCAAAAATGTCCAAAATGACCCAAAAGGTCATTGCATGAAAAATAAGGCCAAAATATGACACATGTATCCATGAGACATTTCATCTTGCAAAATAAATTTTTTTTACATGTTCTAAAATTCAAAAATCACATGTATACAATTTCAATAACTATGCAAAAAGTTCAATCACCATTAATGGAAATTTCAAGTATTTCACTGTTCACTAAATTTTCATCATAATTAAAAATTTCATAATTTCAAAGTCAAATTATACCCTCTTTCTCTAAATAGGCTACAGATCCCACTTTTTCAATCACATAAATTTTTTATGTGAATCGTTGAAGGGTTTTTAGGCCATTTTACATTTTTCAAGAAAACTAGAAAAACACCCAATCAATTTTCTAACAATACCCTTTTGTTCTAAATCCACCCAACATTATAAATATGCAATCACATAAATTTTTGGAGAAATTTTACCAACCTAATGACACTATTTTGAATTTCTCAAAAATTATTAATGTCAACATAAAATAAATGCATACATCTATTCTAAGAATTCAAACTCAATTTCATCCTAAGGAATGAGAGACCCTATGCAACCACCTAGTGTGGGCATGGCTAAAAGAAAGAAACAATAAGCAAATTGCATAAAACAAATAGAGAAACACCTTGTCTTCCCAATGCAATTTACAACCAAATTGGAGGAGATCCTTTTGGCACCCAGACACACACCAATGCAAGATTCCAAGCACACACAATCCACTTTTAAAACAAGCATCCACACACAAGAGAGATACCTTGTCTTCCTAATGCAATTTATAACCAAATTGGAGGAGATCGTGTTGAAAGGCACACCACAACTGAAAGGGGGGGGAGTGAATCAGTTGTGTCAAAAACTTTAACTTCTTCAATTAAAACACACACACATTTACTTGCCTTAACTTCTTAAACTGTATTGCAGATTAAACATGAAAAGAAAATTCAAAACATGACCACATTAATGCCATACACACATGAACACTAGATTTTACGTAGAAAACCCTAAATAGGGAAAAACCACAGTGAGTGTTAGCTCACAATATAATATGTAATAACAATATCGAAAATCAGAGGCTCACTGCCTAGAATGCTCACTGCAAAAGAGGAGGCTCACTGCCAATGGGGTGGCTCACTACCAGTGTTGGTGAACTGAGATAGTAGCATCTACTCCATGCCAAGGTTCAGTTCCATTGAAGCACAATGAATATCCTCTTCCCTGCTCTGTTTTTTTCACTTCACAATTATCTTTTCATTTTCGCATCCTACACACTAATTCACGACTTCATTACATGTTTTTATACAATTCATCAACCTTAGAATTTACATCAAGGTTAGGATTACAATCAACAACCATTGGAAGATTATCCAAGGTCGGAAAACATACATACATCAAGATAGGTCTGGACCTAAATAGATTTGAGAGAGAAAAGAATGAATGCGAACCAAACCACTCCTTAGCTGGGACTCAAATGTAATCTTCCATGAAACAACACGCCATCACAAACTCCAAAGCATAATCACAAGTAGTGAAAACAACCAAGTCGGCTAAAACTGGTGTTAACACTAAGACTTTTAAGAACATGCTTCATGCACGATCTGTATTACACTTTACAGACCAATCAAAAGGTAGGAACATGATCTAGAGACTTCCATAAGAATGTTTCAATCACCAAGAACATCTGCACAACCTCTAAACACTTTATCCATAAGATTATTCACACCAATAGAATTTTGGCAAATAAATGACTACGTGACTAAAACTTTTAGTCACGACAACTAAAAATGATTAAATTCTAGTCATTTTTTGCAACACAGCTATAAATGACTTATAAATAAATGACTAATTTGATGGTGGGTAAAAAACACAGCTATAATGACTAAATAATTAGTCACACAAATAAAAATTAGAAAGAGAGGGAAATTAAAAAATATTTCGAATTGGAAAGAGGGAAATTTAGAGAGGAAAATTTTTTCCATGAAAAATAATTCAAACAAAAGAAACCTGACCGACTCTACGCTCAAGACATTGTTCATACATTGGACGCATTGTATAGGGGTTGAATTCATGCTCAAAAATAGGTAAGACTCATTGATGTCCCTCTTTTTGCATTGATGAGTTGGAACACAATCGCTTGAAGATGTTAATTTTATTGTATTTTGTATAAGGCAGACCCATTTTAGCGGGATTTCCCAGAAGTGATAGAAGAGTTTATGGAGAAGGGCATGGCCAGATGCATTGCATTCAATCGCCAAGGAACCTTACTAGCAGGTCTAGTATTCATGCATTGTTTAAACTATAACTTTTTATTGTGTTTGGTACTCTGTTTCAGTTATGCCCATTTGCTAGATGCTATAAATATACAGACCAAATTCTAATTCAATCTATTGACTGTTAATACTCAAACAATACCCCACTCTTATTAGGGATGCACAAAGTTTAAAGCTCAGTTGTGAAGGATCAGGGTTTCACCTAATTGTAGAAGAATTGCCTCAATCTTGTAATTTTTTTAAAAAGAAAACAACAAATAATCTTATATTACTTAATACCCATTTCAGTTTCTGCCAACACTATCATAGTTTAGTCCCTTGAATAGTCATTATTGTGTTGAAGTATTGGTTATTAATACTAGTGTTGGTGTGTTCTGAAGAGTATTCAATATGCTCCGTTGTTAAAATGGGGTTTGATTTTTCTTAATTGGGGTCATCTTAAGTAGTTCAACTTGGCTTAAAATGCCCAAGTGAGGAGCTTACAGATCAATCTAGGGTTTCTAGCTTTTTTTTGTGATATAGAAGTCACCCTTTTGGATGTCTCTCTCCCTAATGATTGTCTAACTAAAATGTCCTTTTAGCATGATGATTTTCCTCTCATGGACAAATTCATGGGAAGAAGACTAGATGATGTAAAACTCTATGGATGGATATGGAATCTACGAGACTGGATATAGAGTTAAATTTTTCCTTTTAAGGATTTCTTTCTTCTTCAAGTTTGCCGAGGATAGAGAGTTTTTTCAAATAAGGGTCATGATATTTTTGGCAAATTTGGGTTGTTTTTATGTCCTCTGGCAACAATTTTTAGACCTAGATCATCTCTTTTTCAAAGGTTCTCTTTTGGATCCCACTTCTACAACCTCCCTCTGGTTTGTAGAGCAGTGAAGATAGTTCAGTTACTTGCAAAGATATATACCTCTAGACCAATGCTAGTCACAAGTTGCATAGTGCATCATAACGATTGCCTTACACCCTATGCAGTTGTTAGTAGCTAGACATCACAACCAATTTTAATCATCAATATCAACACTATAAAATTATATGCTTCTGTGCACCATGCAAATGATACTCATGCTTCCTAGCACTTGAAAACACTCATTGCCACATGTGTTTACTTGCATTCAACACACCTAAAAAACTAAACAGAAAATAAAGGGCACTTGATATCAAGGTTTCCCTTCAAATTTAGCTCCAAAACCCAACATACAATTCAGAAAAATTACCCCTCAAATTTCAACTCTATTATCCAATTAATTTACCCTCAAAATTATCAAGCCTAACAATTCAGCAATATGACCTCTCAAATTTCAACTCTAAAATCTATCAATTTACTATGCAAGATAATAATTATTTGGGTTCTCAAGTCTTTATCTTTCTACTTCCTTTCATTCAGAATCATATGGTCAT
Organism: Cunninghamia lanceolata; assembly: GCA_027924645.1. Lineage (NCBI taxonomy): Eukaryota > Viridiplantae > Streptophyta > Pinopsida > Cupressales > Cupressaceae > Cunninghamia > Cunninghamia lanceolata. The sequence goes on along the minus strand of BSBN01001268.1, from coordinate 5,019,971 downwards.
TGGCTTCTCACATCTTTATCTTTCTACTTCATCACATACTTGCATTATCATGTCATAAGATCTCTAACACAATACCATGGAAGCCTCAATGCATCTCGTATAAAGCCAAATAGTTAAAAAAACAACAAAGTAAGAAACATACTCAGCAAAAGAGATGACAAATTGGCACATTATCTTCTCTTTTTTGGTACAGTTGAGAACATTCCAAATGTTTTCAAATATCAAATTCTTTGATACATCAAATGACTCCTCCAAATTATTACTTTTTTTAAAATAGAAAGTTCATAGTTTATAATACTAAGAAAACATCAATCTTTTTGCCATTTCTATGATCTAAAAGTAAATAACAAGCACTCAAGAAGGAATAAAAAATAACAAAGTCAATTAATATGGCAGCCTAAAATAAGCCTCAAACAATACAAGGAAACAAGGAGTACAACCTAGTTTGAAGTCTTTCCCAAAATTTTGAATCAAGAGTAAATTACTAATGATAAGAAACAATAATAGGAAAAATGGTTTACAACGTGGTCCCCATAAATTGTTGACACAAAGCAACCTAAAGAAAAAAGAAACTAAAAGACAACATTTTAAAATAATTAGAGCTCTATAATCGTTTAATTATGATTAAGTATGTGTACATGCTAAGCCTTCTCTATACGACGCACAGTACAAGCATGCCCAATGTGTCTATGATTACCACCGCCATGAGGATGCTCAATAGGATTCATTGCCACACCACGAACCTTGGGCCAATAGTTTCTTTTGACCTTATATTTGTGATATGCATTGTCAATTTTGAGCATTGGCTTTTTTGTCCTTCCACCACCAGTAACCTGACCAATCATGGCTCTGCAACTACTTGGCACAATCTTCTTAGCTCCAGATGGAAGCTTTACCCTGTAAATTGAAACCAATTTCCAAGACTCGTCAAATAAGGCTATTAAAAATCTACAAAATCAAAAATTACACAAATCTGAACATTAAGAGAGAACTTAGATAATTGTTCCAAAATTATTTCCACTACCTTTGGAATAATTGCATTTATCAGCTCACTGTAACCTTGGAAAAAAAATTAAGCATAGAAATATGCCATAAGTCTCCACAAGGTGTACACCTAGAACTCAAAATAGTTTGAAAATAATTTGGAAAAATCCACCATCCATAGGACATCACAATAGATGCATCACATGTTTGTTGCTAGCCAAAAAGCAAGATGATAAACAAAAATGATAATGAGTAAAGGGGAACATCAAGAAGCAGTACATTCAAATTAAATTTCAACCAATTCCTAAATGAGCACAACCCACTTTGACTTGTCATAAGTTCAAAATATTAGAACATGTACATTTTTATGTCTATAAAGGTGACAACAATCCAATAATGGATCAAACGTTTCAGATTGAAATGCAATAGAAATCTATTGCAAATGACAACAATCAAATTTGAAATTACTCAGCTCATAAAAGAATAGTAGAGAAAAGGCAAAAAAAGTGTTCTTTGATTTGATTGGGCCAATGAGAAATATTGTCTCAAAAATTCAACTATATCACCATGACTTGTTTTCCTTTACTCCTTCTTACCGCCATACCACAAGCCTCACTTGAGGCTACCACGGGGGCGCAGTGTACTATTTTCCTTTGCTCCTTCTTACTGCCATATTGCAAGCCTCACTTGAGGCTGCCGCAGGGGCATGGTGTACTATTTTTCTCTGCTCCTTCTTACTGCCATACCGCAAGCCTCACTTGAGGCTATCGTGGGGGTGCGGTGTACTATTTTCCTCTGCTCCTTCTTACCTCCACACCACAAGCCTCACTTGAGGCCACCACGGGGGCGCAGTGTACTATTTTCCTCTGCTCCTTCTTACCGCCATACCACAAGCCTCACTTGAGGCCGCCGCGGGGGTGTGGTGTATTGTTTTCCTCTGCTCCTTCTTACTGCATTACAGCTAGTTATTCTCTTGACTGCCGTGGGACCGTAGTGAAGTATCATATGCCACTTAAATTTATACCGCCAGCTCGCCACTTCATTTTGAGACCACTGCGGGGCTGCGGTAATCAATCTCTGCATACCGCGATGCCACAAGTGCAATCTCTTCATGCTGCAGGATAGCAATAACTGCTCCCATGTTATCCTTGGTTCCCGCACACCCGCCAAGACCTTTTGAGTGACCTGCGAGACTGCGGTGAGAGACAAAAACACATCAATGGTAAAAAATACAAATATCTTTCACATGGACTTGGTATGGGGTGCTTATGAATGACTCCTGGAATAATTTTAAAATAAATATGGATCCCTAAGATGGATTTATAGAAGGAAATTTACATGAAACCAAGTGGGACTATGAGAATTTTGAATGGTCCTAATGAATGACTACAAACCTTTATATTCTTGTCTTGGCTGGGCCATGTACATGCCTGTTATGGGTTCCATAGGGTTTCTAGAAGTCTATCTATATAGACCTTACAAATATCTCATAAACCCTTAGAAAACTTCATAGACCCTTAAAAAGCTTGTGCATACCTTTAATGACTTGATAGAGTTCCTAATGATCATGCAGAATTTCTCATGGTTTATGCAAGGTCCTCCACTAGCAGGACATAGTCCTGCTTTAGGACCTCTTAATGGCAAAATCTTCACTACCACCAGTTCCTTATCTAGTTGCTGCTCTAGGTAAATAATCTCCTTGTTGATGGTGAACTTTTAGTTGTATTTCACCTATTATGAAACCATACATACTTAAGTTTATCATGCTATTCAAAGGTAAAATTTTAAATCCTAAATGAAACATTATGGGTTGATCTATAACTTAAATAATAATTGAAAGAATGGAGTTAAATATAAGGCCTTATTTGCTTTTGGTCTTTGTCTTTTGGTTGAATCAATATCCAACAAAAGCAATGCATGCTTGCTGAAGCAATGAAGTGTTTTTTGAAAATTTAGGTCATTTCTTTTGGGTTGAGTGCTTTTGTAGAGTTTGTAGCCCAGGGCCCAGGCTAAAAGCTTGAGTTTGGGAAAATCAAATCAAAATCTTATGGATTTGATTATTGGGTTGGGGGTTGTATATATGTAGTTGAATCTAAGTCTTAGTGACAGTTTTTGATGTCTGTAGCTAGAACTCTGTGAGGTATTAGTCCCTGAATGTTCTTTTATCAAATGTATGTATAGATGTGTATCACCTGTAGAACATTGTAGGAGAATCACTGTAGAAGATGAATTGACTCCACATGCTTCTTAACTAACCCTGTTTCATTTCATGAATACCTGAACCTTCTCAAATGGATATGCCATCTTTCCATAAGAAATACATTTTTCTTGTTTCCAAGAAACATAGTTGAGACTCTGTTGGGTAACAACTTCAAATGGATGTGAGTTGATATGTCAAGTGCCCATATTCAAATCTGATAGTCTTTTTATTTTATTTTAAATCTTTATTGTAGGTTATTTTCCCTATATTATTTATTCTTGGTTTGAACTCCTTGATTTTGTGGTTTTTTGTTAGGACCTGGAGCTTTCATAAGCAGGACCAGCTATAAGGCGCCAAAGGAGTCATTTGGATCATGACTAAGTAGATGGTTAGTATTCATTGAGTGGTATAATGGTGGTTGAACTATCATGGTCTATACAACTAAGAGATGTACTTGTGTGCCTTGTAGTTTGTTTGTTTAATTTTTTTATGCTTAGAAAAACATCATAAATAGATAGGATGATATTTTTTGTAATTTATTCTTTCAATCACTTGTCATAGGTCCAGTTGGAGGTAGCAGAGCTTGTGGAATGGAAGGTGTACCTTATCTACCTATTTATTCAAGTAGAAATGTTGCAAGTTCCTCTTCGGATCGCCAAAGCCTTCACAAAAACATTTGCACAAAATTCAATAATGAAGAATTTATGCACAAATTCTCTTTTAAATGATGCACAAAGCCTCCACCACAACACCGCATTGTTGCTGGGCCTTGCGATGATGCGGGTGATTCTCGCATCACCACAAGGCCCAGAAAAAAATTGTGTGGTGTTGCAGTGGAGGCTTTATGCATCATTCAAAAGAGAAATTTTGCATAAATTCTTCATTATTGAATTTTGTACAAATTTTTTTGTGAAGGCTTTGGTGATCCAAAGTGGAAATTGCAACTACAATATCTAATAAATCCAAATATGCTTTTGATGTATGTTCATATCCTCATCCAAAGCTCCAATTCACACACAGGCAGGAAGGACGCCTTCAAAGGTTGAGGAGTTGGGCTTTACACCCACTGGTTGCATTTTCTTAAAATTTTCTAAGGACTTTTCAGAAAAAAAAACCCATTTTAAACATATCCTTTAATCACGACATTCCATGATATCACATTTCTTTGAGGCATTTTTCAAAATAGTACACATGCCTTGTCTATGCTTCCACATTTTCATGTATGTCTAGCAGGGCACTTGTAACTACAACATATGACAAAAAAATCCCTGTTGTTATGCTTTGATAGATGTCCCTTTGTTATTAATGGATATCTGATGTAGTGCACATTATTATAGTGCAAGCATATTTTTCAAATTGTTTCATTTAGCATCACCAATATTCTCCACAAGAACATTGTCCCTATTTAAAATGATGGAAATGGTTCACATCTCTCAGAACAATTTCTCTAGCAACAATCTTGGAGATGAATTTAGATGTAGTGTGAAAATTAGAACATACTTGAAGGTTCTTAACAACTCTAATGGTTGTACCAGGGACCATGTTTAACAAACCAAATGTAATTGCTAACTTTTCACTATGGTGGAAGATAAATGATTCTTTTTTCTTCTATTCCATAGTATTAAGTAAAAGTCTTGAATTTGGAAATACCCTACTGCCTTCATTTGCCAAGCCAATTTCTCTAATTTTGCATAGCTCTCCCATGTTTGTGGATGTGATCTATCTCCTACACAAAAAACATGTACTATTTTATTGCCTTCAATCCAACTACATGCAAGTATCTTTTTAATTTCTCTATCTTTCATCAATCTCCTTACTATTTGAACCTCACCACACGTGCCCACTTCTGCAGAGATGTTTTAGAGAAGAACATAAGTTGCAGCATTTTTAGGATCCAACTAAAAAAGTAGTGTTACTGGAATACTCAGCCTATATTCAAATTTTGAATTTTGGGAAATTATATATAGTAAATAGATTGATGGTTGTTTGGATAGTGAAATTAGATTTCTTAGAAATTAACTGAAATATCTTGTCTTGAAATATCTAGAAGGATTATTTTAATTAAAGAGGATTTTTGGGTTATTTTTGTAACAATGATTTTACAGTGCAGCTAGCTTGCTATTTTCATTCAAGATACAAGTCATCGAAGTCAAGCACATACCAAGAAGATGGTACTCTACTTCAAACCCTCAACTTCACTTAGTTTAGTCTGCTTACATGGGGATATTAAGGAAGTTGCTAAATAATTAATATATATCATTTGTTGTTTGTGAAGGAGAATCCTGTGAGATCAAATATGGCAGTGGATCAATATCTGGTTTCTTAAGTAAAGATGATGTCACAGTTGGGAAACTTGTTGTGAAACATTAGGTTAGTAATTTTTGGATGTTAAGGCTTCCCAGTTGGATATCAAAGATCTTTTCTCATCAACTTAATTTGGAATTTATGTCTAATGATGGATTTTTTCATGGTGCAGGTCTTTACTAAGACAACACATGAACTGGGATTGACATTTTTGTTGTCTAAGTCTAATGGCATTCTTGGGCTTGGTTTCTAGGAAATTTTTGTTGATAATGTTGTTCCAATCTGGTTAGTGTTGATAGCCTTCATTCTATAATGTAAACTTCATTCTATAATCTGAGTGTATCACCTTTCTTAAACTTTGAACAAGGTTCTGAAATCAAGGGTTCAATATGCATATTTCAGGCCTATGTTGAATACTCTGTTTAAGGCATTTGTTGACAAGGCTACAGTTTTTTAATTGATTTATCTTTTTTCTGTGCTTGGACGTACTCTTGTAAACTTGCAATATACAATGCACTTGTATTCTTTCTGAATTGAGACTAATAGTAATTTTGCTGGTTGTATTGAGGCACAACTTCATTCATGATGGAAAAGGCAGCACCCTGATGCTCATATCAGATGACACGTTGCATATAAAGGAGGAAAGATTCTAGGGTTATTGTTGGCTACATTGAAGGAGAGATCTTCATATATGGGACACGATCAACACTCTCCTTCTTGGATTCTACATGTTACAGCTTGCTCCAGGAAGATTGCCCATGTTGCAGAAGTTTTAAGAGATGAAAGGGGCATGTGCTTGCATTGAAGGGCTCCAAGCATGCATTTCCACACTAGCAACAGTTTGGTAGATGACATAGAGTGCATACCTAGGTAACAGTAGTAGTGATGAACTATTTTCAAGGAATTTGGAAAAGATACAGTGATGTCAAAGGTAGTCAAGGCATTCAATAGAGGGGTAGTGTTCTACATTGATGGGAGGCAGAGTACAAGTGAAAGCATGCCAGAATAATGAGCTAGGTAGTGGCAGTCATGAGGCATTGTTATTTTATAAAGGGAAAATACATGACAATAGGTTGACAAGTGATTGGAAAATGCATTTCAAGAAGCTACAAGTTTGATTAGGACAATGCGTATCCTAGTCATAAGGCAATGTTGAATAACATTCCATGACAATTAAGGCATCCTACCAAAGATGACAGTCATCAGAGGCATAATCATCAGAGATAAGGAAAGTTTATTGCTATAGGTAACAATTCACAGTGGTAGCTTATGAACTAGAGCAAGTTGGGTGCATGAGACAGGATCTCTACAGAGATGACAGTGTGATCTTGAACTAGGACAATGAGCTTCATGGGACAGTCATGGATTTGTGAAGAAGACATCTATGAATGTCTTTGTGCTTCTATGCTCAGTGATACTCAAAAAATTAGTTTCTTGTTGATTCTTTGAGCTATGTATTGTAACCATGAAGGTTTTTCTAGCAAAGAGAAAGCATTGTAACTTATTTTCAAATCTGTATGTTGTTTGTAAGCATTTTTTATCAATAAAACAAGTTGTTTTTACCTTCTCAAAGTTGTTTCATTGTGCAAGCTTCAAAATATACTATTAAATATACTAATGACTAAATGCAACCTTCAAAATGACTAAATATACTACTAATTGACATCAATTAATAATTAAATTGACTAAATATACTACCAATTGACATAAATCAGTGAACAGTGAATAAATATGACTAAATATATGACCAATGTTAAATCAGTGAATAAAAATGACTAAATATACAACCAAATTGATCAAAATGATGATTAAAATTAATGACTAAACACACTACCAATGGACATAAATTAGTGAATAAAAATGACTAAATAAGTGACCAGTTAACAACAATGACTAAATTAACGACTAAATATATCAGTGAATAAAAAATGACTAAATAAGTGACCAGATTATAGCAATCAATGACTAAATCAACAACTAAATATACTACCAAATCAATCAATCAAAACAACCAATAAACAACTAAAAATGGTTTAGTCATCAATTTGGTCATGTTATAAATGACTGGCAATAAACTACTAATTGTCACATGACCATGTTTGGTCATTTATAAGCAGTTTTTAGTAGTTTTTAGTAATATATTGTTGTTTCTGTACTAGTGTCAAACCAAAGCACTTGAATATTTCTGTCGGCCATTGTCATAAAGGAAAGATCTCTTGAGGAGCACCAAATCATGAACCATTTGAACTGAAGTCACATACAACATCACAAGCTTAATTCCAGAACTGCAGACTGTGAAACTAAATGTGAAGAAGAATACATTCTCCCTGTCACCATTAAATACACAGAAAAATAGTTTTTACTCTAGTGAATAGAACTTACTCAAATATTCACACAGGAGGCTAAAACTTGAAACATAATATCTACTGACATCCCTTAACATTACTTCTAATCCACAAACCAAGATATTCAATCTATAGGAAATGCAGAGCACTCTGCTGCATTGTTCTAATAGATGAAACAATTCTACACATGTACTAATTCCTCAAATACTTGATCAGACTTATTCAAATAACTTTCTTAGGTGTTGACACCAATGACAACACTTACTGCTCATACTTGCAACAATCTCCCCCTTTGTCATTGATGGCAACACATGATATGAAAAACCATCAAGACATATAATCTTTATTTGCTTCTTTGCTCCCCCTTACTTAATGCTTTCTTTGTCTGTAACTTTCTTCTTAGGTTTCTCACATGAACTTCTCTCCCCCTTTGACATCAATGGCAAAGGGTGCTAGATCTTTTCAACTCCCCCATCATCAATACTACAACACTTACTGCTCTTAATCAGGAACTCATATCAGCAACATCTACCTACTCCCCCTGAAACTTTGAAACTTTAGACACCACTGGACTGATGTACTGATCAAAACTAGAATTACTCTTTCACTCCCCTTGACTGTAACAATCAGTTCTCTACTTTACTCCCTTAAAAGTTAGCTTCCAACATCAATCCAACTTTGTCTCTTCATGTTTAGGCATTAGCATCAATCCTTTGGCAGGGGAGAAAAGATTTTCAATAAAAGCTCCCCCTGAGCCAGAGCTCCCAATTTACTTCCCGGAGGAAGTATCTGCACCAGAGGCTGGTGCAGATCCATCCATAACCTCATTTACATCCTTCTTAATCCAAATTTTGTTCATCTCCTTCTTGGTTTCTGCCAGATCAACCTTGTTCTTTCCTTTATCTTCCCTCTGCTCTGTATTCCTCTTTTCTGGAGGATTATTTCTTTTTACATTCTTGCTTCTACAGAATTTTGCAAAGTGTCCAGGTTTATTGCAATTGTAGCAAACAACATTCATCTATCCTTGGTTCCTTCCATTGATTGGATTAATTCTTGATCTGCATTGGTTGGCCACATGCTCAAATCTATTGCATGTAAAGCATTTTCCATTGAAAGATTGAGTATTCCTTCTATTGTTGAAACTATTCCTTATCTGACTTCTACATTCATTTGCTTTATGACCAATTCTCTTGCATGTAAAGCACTGACCAAAGAAAGATGGAACATTTTTGCTCCTACATTAAGTAGCCTTGTGACCAAATTTATTACATGAGTGACAATAACCATTGAAAGATGGATACCTTTGAGCATTTGGTTGCCTGACTGGTGGTCTTCTTGATCTATTCCTTTGATCCTGATTCTATTTGTCTTTGTCCTCCTTGACCTCAGCAATCTTCTCTTGTCTTGTTGTAGAACTTTCATCTTTCTCAAGTCTCATACCTTCTTTGTCATCATGATTTTTTTAACTTTCCATTGCCATTAATCTATCAAATATGGCAGCACTCACACTAAGTTTGTCTTATTGAGCCCATGCATGTTGCAGACCAGCTTTCAGATCCACAACTTCTTCCTCAAGCTTTATGCAGTCTTTAGTTTTGACTTTGAGACATTCCTCAAATTTTGTTTTTTCTTCATTTGCTAACCTCAATTCTTCACTATCCTCTTTGAGTCTTTGCTTAAGCTCCCTGATTTGCTTTCTTAGCTCTTTGATGTATTCATTTGCATCTGTTATGTTTTCCTTTAAGTCCATGTTTTCTTCTTTAGATTTCTCAAGATCTTTAAGAATAATTTTGGGTTCTTCACTGTCAGTGCACAGACATACATCATTTGAGGATTTTATATTATTGCAGGCTTCAATCACTGATTTAGGTCAGCAGTGGCAATTCAACACCAATTTGTTTGTTCTTCAGCAGCTCTGTGTCCTTTCACTTCACACTGACAATCTTTTTGTACTTCATCTTGCATTTTCTTTTCTTTAGTCTCATCTTCTTCTTTGTATACTTCCTCTCTCTTTGTATTTTCCTTGTCTCGGTAAGGGAGCCTATTTGAATCTAATGCATATTTATTGATTTCTGAAAACTTTTGTGTCTTCATCAATCTTGACATTAGTACTCTCAATGATATTTTTTAATTTCTTATTGTAGCACTAGTAGGCCTTACTATGAGTAGAGTATCCGAGGAAAATTCCTTCATCACACTTAGTATCAAACTTACCTAGCTCTTCTTCTCTTTTGATATAACATTTGCTTCCAAAAACTTTGAAATATTTCACTATAGGAACTCTTCCATACCATGATTCATAAGGATTTTTAGTACCATTACCTTTGACTTGAACTCTGTTTTGAGTGTAGACAACAGTTTGTATAGCTTCTCTCTAGTACACTTCTGGTAGGTTAGCTTTGTCTATCATTGTCTTTGCAGCTTCTTGAATAGTCCTGCTCTTTATTTCCAACACTCTATTATTTTCAGAGTTAGATAGATGTCTCTGGGTGCTACCACAATAATGGGTTACACTTTCTAGAACATCCTAATTTTTACTAAAATCACATATTTTTAGAAAATATAATGATTTAAGCCTTGAAAGGTTCCATTTAAAGGATTTTAATTGAAGAGGGTTTGATCAAACCCCCTTGGATAGAACCCCACTAGTTTTAAATCATACCTACAATGGAGTCTCCTTTACACCTATCAAAATGCTAATAAAAAACCACTTTTGATTTACCTTTTGGTGGATCAAATGAATTCATTTAAAATTTATGTTTTGTAAGTAGTCCTTATTATAAGCTTCCCAAAAAGTATAATTTTAAATATATTTAATTTGATTATTATATTTATTTTTTACTTCTTGTGAATGTAGGTTTTTCACCAAACATCAAGTTCTTTGTTCTACAAACATGGAAAATTAGTAAATTAGTCATGCAAGAGCATCCAGTGGTGTAAGGGCAATCTTGCATCACCCTAAAAAAGATTTATTTCAAAATTGTTGATGTTCTTTCCATTTCTTTCCAAAATTTGTGGTTCTGGTTCCATAATCGCTTGAATAATGATGTAGAACTTTCAGTTTTTCTAAACTGCTAAAAATAACAACCTGCTATTTTAGGAAAGTTTGCATTTGGGTACGGATAGAAGTAAAAATTTATAGGAAGCTTCGTAACTAAAAAATAAGACCTTTGGCGAAGGAATCACACAAAGATCATTTGCGAGCTGAAAGATATTAAAGTTTTCGTTTCCTGAAAAATGCTTGAAAATTATTCAAACTCAGGTTTGAGGCACTAAATAGCCCCGTACGGGCCCAAAAAGGTTAAAACCGGTAGAGCTAGTTCTTAGTGCATAGAGCACTCTACGATCTTTCCGACGCATAAAACGGTTTGTTAATCGGACACCCGAATCAAAAGTTATGGCTCCTGGAAGTTGACCTATTTTTGGAGGGAGATGCAAATTTTGAAATTAGGTTGTTGGCCGCCAAAAAGGCTATTAATAACCATTAAGGGGGAAAGTGTAGAGTCAAGAATAGGCGGGAAAACAGAAACCCTAGCAGATTTAGGGTTCCATATGGCAGGTGATTCCAGAGTCTTGTGAGAGGAAGCTGTAATGTGTTGCAGCCTATGGAGGATTGATTCCTCTGACTGTATTTGAGCTTCTGTAATGTAATAAGTTGTCCAAATCAATAAACAAAGTTCTATTTTTTGTGTACAATTTCTGTTGTTGTGTGTTTTATGATTTACCCCCTTCATCAATTAGTGAATTTTTTTTTTGAAAAATATTTATGCCCTAGGTATTGATGTCCTTGTTTCAACAAAAAAAAGTTGAATTTCGATACATATAAAAAAAATTATGTTTTACGAAATACGCCTATGTCTAAATTATAATTGGTTTGACTTCAAAACTTAATTAAAAAAAATATTCAACAAAACATTATAAAACCAAATGCATGCCCTATATATCGGTGTTACCAATCTAAATTCAAAAGAATTAGAATTTTATCCTTTGTAGAAAAAAATTATGTGCTATAGAATACACATCACTTTAAAAAAATGTTGTTTACTATTAAAAACTAGTTATCAAAGGAGACGCAAAAAATTTACAATTTAAATCTATTTTTTTTAAACAAAATATATTTAGAATCTATAAACAAAATCTCACAAATCACTAGTTCACATCATCTTCAAATTCCTAACGGTTGAGCAGCTATAGGTGTCAGAAGTGAAGATTTAGTTTAAAATGTTGATTTCAATGTCAAGTTTGGCCAAAAAGTGTAACCCGTTATTGTGGGATGACCCCTCTTTATCCCATGAGTTTCATAGAACTTATTGAATTCATTAGAGGTAAATTCTTCTCCTTTGTCAGACTTCAAACACTTGATTTTCATATTTAACTCATCTTCAACCATTATTTTGAAAGCTTTAAATGCATCTAAAGCTTCTGATCTTTCTTTAAGAAAACTAACCCAGGTCATTCTAGAATAATCATAAATAAAGAACATAATATACCCATCATCATGGAAACTTTTGACTTTTGTGGGACCGCAAAGGTTTGCATGAACCAATTCTAACAATTCAGTTGAATTTTTTTCTTCATCCTGTAAACTTCCTCTTTGTTTGTTTTTCAACTTGACACTTCTTGCAAATGATATTATTAGAATATATAAGCTCTGGCAGATCTTTCACAACTTCAGCTAAGCTTATCCTTACTAGATCATTAAGATTGATATGACATAATTTCCTATTCCAAATCCAACTTTCACTGTTTTGAGCCATGGAACAACTAATGCCACCTTCTCTAAGATAATAAAGATTTCTTTCTATCCTTTTTCCACTAGCTATTACAGCTCCAGATTTTTCTCTGATTTCAAAAGCATTATTCTAAAATATAAGACTGTATCCTTGTTTGCACAACTGAACAACACTCAAGAGATTTTGCTTTAAGATTTCAACATACAGAACATCATTAATATGATGTTTTCCATCAAGACTGGTTGATCCTTTTCCACATATTTTAGCAGTACATTCATCTCCAAATCTGACTAATCCTTCATCATACTTCTCAAAATCAATAAACTTACTTTTATCACCAGTCATATGATTTGAGCAACTACTATCAATAACCCAATAGTTCTTTTCTTGAAGCGTATCTTCACTATCAGTACTTACCTCTGGATCAAGACATTTTTCATTATTGTAATTGACATCCTTTGAACCAGTGAAAAAGTAATCACCATATTCATCGTCTTCAACATCATAATATGTTCTTTTGGACATTCTACTTTTATTTTCTTCATCATTACTTCTTAAGTTTCTTTTTGGACATCTAGATGCATAGTGACCAATTTCATCACACTTGAAACATTTGTGAGGTAGCTCATCTATGTGTGCTTTCCTGGATCTACCTCAAGTTGTTCGGCTTTCTTCCAAGGAACCCTCTCTCTGATACCAATTGTTGAAAGGCACACCACAACTGAGAGGGGGGGTGAATCAGTTGTGTCAAAAACTTTAACTTCTTCAATCAAAACACACACACATTTATTTGTCTTCTTAACTTCTTAAACTGTATTGCAAATTAAACATGAAAAGCAGATTCAAAACATGAACACATTAATGCCATACACACATGAACACCAGATTTTACATGGAAAACCCTAAACAGGAAAAATTTATAGTGAGTGTTAGCTCACAATATAATATGCAATAACAATACCGAAAATTAGAGGCTCACTGCCTTAGGCCCAGAATGCTCACTGCAAAAGAGGAGGCTCACTGCCAATGGGGTGGCTCACTGTCGGTGGGTGGCTCACTGCCAGTGTTGGTGAACTGAGATAGTAGCATTTACTCCATGCCAAGGTTCAGTTCCATTGAAGCACAATGAATATCCTCTGCCTTGCTCTGCTTTTTCACTTCACAATTATCTTTTCATTTTTGCATCCTACATACTAATTAATGACTTCATTATATGTTTTTATACAACTCATCAACCTTGGAATTTACATCAAGGTCGGCGTTACAATCATCAACCATTGGAATAGTATCTAAGGTCGGCATACATACATACATCAAGATAGGTCTAGACCTAAACAGATTTGAAAGAGAAAAGAATGAATGCAAACCAAACCACTCCTTAGTTGGGACTCAAATGCAATCTTCCATGCAACAACATGCCATCGCAAACTCTAAAGCATAATCGCAAGTAGTGAAAACAACCAAGTCGGCTAAAACTGATGTTAACACTAAGACCTTTAAGAACAAGCTTCATGCACAATTCAGATTACACTTTGAGAACCAATCAAAAGGTAGGAACATGATCTAGAGACTCCCACAAGCACATTTCAATCACCAAGAACATCTGCACAACCTCTAAACACTTTATCCATAAGACTCTTCAAATCAAAGCACTTGAATATTTATGTCGGCCACCGTCATAAAGGAAAGATCGCTTGCAGAGCACCAAATCATGAACCATTTGAACTGAAGGCACATAACAACATCACAAACTTAATTATAGAACCGCAGATTGTGAAACTTAAATGCAGAGAAATGCGGAGCAGAATACATTCTCCCTGTCACCATTAAATACACAGAAAAACAATTTTTACTTTGGTGAACAAAACTTGCTCAAATATTCACACTGGAGGCTCAAACTTGAAACATAGTATCTACTAACATCCCTTAACATTACTTCCAATCCACAGACCAAGGTATTCAATCTATAGGAAATGTGGAGCACTCTGTTGCACTTTTCTGATAGATGAAACAATTCTGCACTTGTACTAATTCCTCAAATACTTAGGATTATTCCACAAACACTCTAAAGGAAGCAATTCAAAAACTTGATAAAATGCAAGCAAATCAAGTTAAATAAACACACACAAAGGAAACAATCACTTTGTGAGTTCACCCACAACATAAGGATCCAAAATCACCAATTATTTGAATTAGTGGTGAACTAGGTAAACATAGGGAACATCCTTTTAATTGCAACATAATAAGATGGGTTAAGAAACCAAACATACCACAGAAGTTGTAAAGTCGCTAACTCAACCACAAGGATTAGGTACAATGAGAAGGTCAAGTGAATCCATGCCATTTTTTTTCCATATCCTTCCATTAGTCAAACACTTGTATATGCCTTGCACACTCAAGGCAAAGAATCAAATATGACAATAGAGATCATTGCTGAAGCAACATATAATGACCAATGAAGACATGTAATCTAGAGCAAGGCACATATCCATCCTACAACTACATTATATCATAGTCAACTCAATATAACTTTTAATCCAATCATGGAAGCATTAGGACAAGACAAGATTTAACACATAGGTGGGCATTACAACCAAATTGCATAACCTTAATTAGCATCCTCATGGTGTAGCCTATGCGAAAATGGAAGCTTTGGAATGGAATGCCATGATTGTAAGATATGTTCAACACAGATTTGTTGAAAAGTCCTTATGCCATGATTTGTAGGATATGTTCTATCTTTGCCACCATCTTCCCAAAATGCCTCAAAGAGATGTGGTGTCTCTCTTAAACTAGGGTTTTATGTGCTAGTTTATCGTTTTACATCGCTTATGTTTCATAGACCTACAATCTACACTTGTAATGAGCTAAAACATCTATAACATGGGCATGTATGGTATAAATTCTTCATAAGGTTTTTTGAGCCCCAAAACTTCTCCTATTTGAAGAAAATAAATTAAGATTTTAAATAAATTATATATTATATATACATTTTAAAATGTGCACATGCTCTTTCAAAAAAATTGAAAAAGGTAATTATTAAAAACTCTTAAAAGTTAACCCAAGTTAATTTATTTTTCTAAAGTTGAGTTATAAGAAATGAATATTTCTAAAATTAAAAAAATAAGTCAACTTAAAAAATAAACTTTAAATTTAAATGTTTCTAAAATAATTTTGTATACATATTATTTTATTTTAAAACCATTTTCATGGTTGTTAGCATTTTTATTTAAATATATATATATATATATATATATATATATATATATTATAATTTTAAAAGAATTGTAAATAATATATATAAAGAAGTCACAACAATGGTGTTGCCACTACATATAAACTAGCATATTTATATTAAATATAATATATCTAAAGTACGCCGAGAGATATCCTTCTCGAGGCGCCTAATGTTAGGCTTAGTGATTAAAAAATAGGCACCTTGAGAAGGATATCTCTCGGCATGCTTTAGATATATTATATTTAATATAAATATGCTAGTAGCATCCGCAGCAGCAAGCCTAATTCTAACTATATTATATATCTTAAGAAGTATTATAATTATATAATATATATAATAATTCTAATTATAATATTATAATATAGGAAAGATATATTATAATAATAATCTATAATAATAAATTATATATTCTAACATGTACCCTTTTATAAACCCTAATTTCAACCCATAACACTAATTCTAAACATAACACCGACCCTAATTCTATCCCTAACCCTAACTTGGTTATTCTAACCATAGTTGCAACATCTAAACAACATTATTTTAACCCTAACCTTGATCATAACCCTAACCCCAACCCTAATGCTACTGCTAACCCTAATTGTAACCATAAACCTACCTTAATTCTAATAATAATTCTAACCCTAATTTTAACACTAATACTAACTTGAATGTGAACGCTAACCCTAACCCTAATTACATCCCTAACTTTAATTCTAAACAAAACCCAAATTTCATCCCTAACTCTAATTCTAAACAAAACTCTAATTATATCCCTAACTAAATAATTCTAAACAAACCCAATATGAACCCTAATTCTAACACTAACTCTATTTCTAACCCTAACCCTAACCCTCACCCCAATACTAACACAAATCCTAACCCTAACCCTAACTCTAACTCTATTTCTAATCATAATTTTAATCCTAATTCTAACTCGAACCCTTTAATAACCCTAATTCAACCCCTAATAGTATTTGTAATCCTAATCATAACCTTAATCCTAACACTAACTCTAGTTAAACATAAATCTAAACCTAACCTTAACTATAACCCTAAACCTAACCCTCATCCCAATACTAATGTGAACCCTAAACCTAATTCTATCCTTTATTATAACCCTAACCCTAATCCTCACCCAATACTAGCTCTATCCCCAACCCTAATTCTAACTCGAAGCCTATTTCTAACCATAATTCTTACCCTAACTATAGCCCAAACTCTAATTGTAATCCTAACCCTAATTCTTACTTGAACCCTTTAATAACAATAATTTAATCCCTAATTCTAACCCTAATTCAAGACCTAATTGTAATATTAATTGTAATCATAATTCTAGCTAGAACCCTAACACTAATTCTAATTGTAACCCTAACTATAATTCTAAACATAACCCTAACCCTAATTATATCCCTAACCTTAACCATATTTCTAACCCTAATTCTAACTTTAATTTGAATCCTAACCCTAATTGTAACTTGAATCTAAACCCTAACCCTAACCCTAATTATATCCCTAACCTTAAATCTAAACAAAACCCAAATTTTATCCCTAATTGTAACCTTAATTTTAACACTAATTTGAACACTAATTGTATTTGTAACCCTCACCCTAACCTTAATCCTAACATTAATGCTAACCTAAATCTAGTTCTAACCATAATTCTAACCCTAACAATAACCCTAATTCTATTCCTAACCCTATTTATAACCCTAGCACTCACCCCCAATGCAAACCCTAATTCTAACCCTAACCCTAATTCTTACCTAACCATAACCCTCACCCCAATACTAACGCTAATCCTAACCCTAATTCTAACTCTATCCCTATTTCTAAGTATAATTTTAATCCTAATTCTAACCCTAACTCTAATATTAACCCTAACCCTAATTCTAACTTAAATCCTTTAATAACCCTAATTGTATTTGTAACCTTAACCCTACCTTAATCCTAACACTAATGTTAACCCTAAATCTAGTTAAACATAATTCTAACCCTAACCCTAATTAAAACCCTAAACCTAACCCTCACCCCAATACTAATGCAAACCCTAAACCTATTTTTATCCTTAATTGTAACCCTAACCCTCACCCAATACTAATGCTATCACCAACCCTAATTCTAAATCTAAGCTTATTTCCAACCATAATTCTTACCCTAATTGTAGCCCAAACTCTAATTGTAACGGTAACCCTAATTCTAACATGAACCCTTTAATAACCCTAATTTCAACCCCCAACTCTAATTCTAAACATATCAGTAACCCTAATTCTATACCTAACCCTAACCCTAACTTGGTTATTCTAACCATAGTTGCAACACCTAAACAATATTATTTTAACCATAACCTTGATCATAACCCTAACCCTAACCCTAATTCTAGCCCTAACCCTAATTGTAACCATAAGCCTACCCTAATTCTAATCATAATTCTAACCTTAATTCTTACCCTAACTCTTAAGCTAACCCTAACCATAATCCAAACCCTAATTCGAACCCTAATTGTATTTGTAACTGTAACCCTAACCTTAATTATATCCCTAACCCTAACTATATTTCTAAACCTAGTTCTAACTTTAATTTGGACCCTAACCCTAACCCTAATTCTAACTTCAATTTGAACACTAGCCCTAACCCTAATTATATCCCAAACTTTAATTCTAAACAAAACCCAAATTTCATCCCTAACTCTAATTTCAGTCATAATTGTAATTCTAAACCTAACCATATTTCTAACCATAATTCTAACACTAACTTTAATATTAACCCTAATTCTAACCCTAACCCTAACCCTCACCGTAATAGTAGGGCTAATCATAACCATATTTTTAACCCTAATTATGACTTGAACTTGAACCCTAACCCTAATCATAATTGTAGCCCTAACTTGTAATTCAAACCCAAATTGTAACTATAACCCTAACCCTAACCTTAATCCTGACAATAATGCTAACCCTAACCCTAATCCTGAGAAGAATTGTAAATAATATATATATAAAGAAGTCACAACAATGGTGTTGCCACTACATATAAATAAATAAAAATTAAAAGAAACCATAACAGTGTTGTGACTTCATGTAAAGTGAAAAAACTAAATCGATTCTTGAAAAAATGCGAAAAAAGCAGAACTCCCGTGACAAAACCACAATGACAATAGAATCAGAGTTGAAGATAGGGCGGAGCACCCTAGCAGCGATCTACCATGGGAGAAGAGGATTTATGGGGGCTGGGCTCCCCCTCTGCAACCCCACATGGAACAAGGCTGGCAAGTTGTGAGGAGGAGGAAATCGCAGTGGGGAAATAGGGCAGATTATGCTTCAAGAAGGAATGACCAAGCCAGGGCATCTGGGATTTGGGCTATCCCAATTACTTCTGCAATCCCAGCATTCGCAACTAGAGCAAACTGAACTTCAATAGGTAGGGAAAGAAGCCATACTGCTCAATTTCCCCCTATGGTCTCTAAACCTCTCCTATAAAGGCAACAAGTTGCAGAGGGTTCCTTAAAACCGGCCCCTAGGATCTCTCATCCGAAGCCTTCTTTAAGCAATATGGTGATTCCAAGAGTACCACCCCATCGATCAATTACCCAAAACCCTAATTTCAAAATTACCACGGCCAACATTCGGAGGAGGGGCAATAACCAGTTTGCAACTCAAGAGTAGGCAATCTCCAATCCCCCTTGGTCAAGGCTACAAATGAATTCAAGGCAGTATCAAAATTCTGAGACCGTGGGTAAGAAAGCTTTGGTAAATATTAGCAGAATTTACACATACGGTATGGGGAATCATTGAGTACCCATGGCTTCTTTATATGGTGGTGTGGGATTGGGCAGCCTGTGAAGGAAATTGTGAATTGGGTCCAGACCCTCCTCAAAGATCAGGTAAGTATCACTATCACTTCCGAAGATTCCATTTTCATTGATTGCAAAAGTGTAGACCTTAAAAAAGAAATTTTAAATAGCAGAAGATTGTTCTTCAAAGGGTATAAATTCGAATATGTAGACTGGCAACCGAATTTTGACCCCAGTAAATTGAAACTTAAAGTTGCCAGATGGGTCAAACTACCAAATCTCCTAGTTGAGCTCATCCATAGTGGAATCCTAAGGGAGATAGGTAATCACCTGGGAGAATTCATAACAATTGAAAAGGACTTCTTAATCCATTCAGATGTTCTCCTATCAGTAAAAATGGATATAAGCATCAAAAACATCGGACCTCTTGAAATTGACACAAATATGGCTAATTATAGTATCCAACCAATATTTCACTAGGGTCCTCCCCCTAGTAATACAATCAATAGTACTTCAAAAAGACTATCCAACAAGAATCCCATTCCCCAGTCATCGGGTGTTAACATTAGTTTTAATGATAACAAGGGCATATTTATAGTGGACTATCAGAGAACTAGCCCTCTGACCCTTAGTGGCAGAAGGGATTTGGCTGGGCAAACTCAGAACTTGAGTATGGTAAAAGCTCCGCCTAGAAAAATCCCTAAACCTTCCCAAAATACCATAAGAAATAACCAGAGTTAGAATTAGGATCTCATTTTACAGAACTTTAACCTCACACAGAAAACCTTAGGCCAAGAAATATACGTAGCAGCTAAGTCTCCAGAGCACATTTATAAACCTCAGATTGACGAAGGCAGGAAGGAGCTTGAAGAGGGAGAAGTCCTTGATGAAGAAAACAAAAATAATATTCCTCCAGCAGAGGAAGGTAAATTTGAACAAGAGGTAGTTGAGACCCAAGAATGGGTCCCCAACACCTATGAAACAAAGGAAAAACATAAGGAGACTAGATATTAAAAGATAACCACATATATGGTCAGCCATAGGGAGGTAGAAGAGATATGCAATGAGATCCTTGATGAGGCATTAGAGGAAGTAGTAATTGAGGAGGTAAATAAAGAGAAGGAAAAGCTAATCTCCAAGAGCCTGGAACTTGAAGAATGGGAGAAAAGGCAGGAGAATAATAAAGAGGACCCAAAAGAACAGGGAGATAGAGAGTTAGAGGAAGCAGACCCAAAGCTGGGAATTACAATAACTGATTTCAGTAAGGAGATTCTTGATTGTGCCAAAAGCAATAAAAAAGGGGTAGGAAATCATGTCTAGAACTAAGAGAGAAAGCAGGTGAGGCAAATGATCAGACCAAGATAACATCACTTTTTAATGTAGGGAAGGGGAAGTACCTTCCCGAGGCACATGAAAGTCTACACTTGGAATGTTAGGGGTCTTAAGGCCCCTAACAAACAGCGAATCATAAAACGTTGTATAACCAACACAAAACCAGATATTCTAATACTACAAGAAACTAAACTTAATAAAGAAGAGATAGACGCTCTAAATAAGAAGCTAGGAATATGGGAGCTAGCAGGAGTTCCAGCTGAGGGTGCTTCGGGAGGCCTTGGGGTAATCTGGGATCCAAGAGTAGTTTCATTCTCAGTAATAAGTTGCAGGAAGAACTGGATGGATGGGAATGCCAGTAGAATTAAAAGCAATCTACATTTTTATCTCCTTAACATTTATGGCCCATCTCAAAACCAGGATAAGAGAGTAGTCTAAACAGAAATAGAACAATTCTTGGGAACTTTACAAGATCAAGTATGCATTTTGGGTGGAGACTTCAATGCGATTTTGGATCCTAAAGAAAAACTAGGAGGTCATGTAAGGTTATCTACAACAGCGAAAAACTTTAAAGAATGGGTTCAGAAGAATAATTTATGGGAAGTTAAAATTACTCAGGAAGGTTTTACATGGAACAATAGAAGAGAAGGTTTTAGCAATATTACAGAAAAACTTGATAGATTCTTGTTAAGAGGTAATTGGGCCCACTTCCCTTACATTTTGACAGCAGAGATCTTACAATACTCAGGCTCTGATCACTACCCAGTTCAGCTGAGTATCTCAGAAGATTGCCAACCTAAACACTGCCCCTTTAAATTTAAAAAAATGTGGGTCAAAGATAACAACCTTATCACCCTAATTGAGCAATGGTGGAAAGAAACTAGAATATCTGGATCTAAGCTTTTTGGTTTAGTATCCAAATTGAAACTTATTAAATGTAAGCTTCTAAGCTGGAACAAAACTAACTTTGGCAATATCTTTGAGTCCAAAACTAAGCTAGAAAAAGAACTGGAAAACTTAAATAGAAATGTGATTACCAGAGGTATGGATGCTGACATATTCAAAAGAAAAATAGCCAAAAATTGAATATGAAGATATCCTAGCCAAAGAAGAAATATTTTGGCGTCAAAAGTCAAGAGAAATTTGGCTGGAAGAGGGAGACAAGAACACTAAGTTCTTTCATAATAGCACCAAAGCACATAGAAACATAAATAGAATCCTCAAAATAAAAGATGCGAATAATGTATGGATCGAAGATCCTCATCAAATTGCATGTGAAATGGTTAGGTACTTTGAAAATATTCTTAATAATCAGGAAGGATCGAATTGCCTGCACCAACAAACCATTCTGGAAGATATTCCAAGTATTATTTCAGAAGATCAAAACAAAGCTCTCAATGGTAAATTTACCAAATTGGAGGTAGAGTTGGCAATCTCTCAAATGCAACCAGATAAAACACCTGGTCCCGATGGCTTCCTAGCTTTCTTCTTCCAGAAATGTTGGCACTTCATAGGAGATGAAGTAGTCGAAGCACTAGAAGGGGTAAGAAATTCAGGAAGTATTCTCAAAGAGGTAAATAATACTTTTCTTACACTCATTCCAAAAAAAGAGAAACCAGAGAGTCTAGGGGATTTGCGGCCTATATCTTTGTGTAATACTATTTATAAAATCCTCACTAAAACCCTAGCTAATAGGATTCAGATTGTTCTTCCAGATTAAATTAGTGATGAGCAAACAGGGTTTGTTCCGGGTAGATCTATATTTGAGGGAGTTCTAACAGTCTAAGAAGCCATGCACACCATACAGCAAAACAAAAAACCTAGTATGCTAATTAAACTGGATATCAGTAAGGCCTATGATAAGGTAGACTGGCGTTTCCTTTGCAAAACCCTAGAGGCTTTTGGTTTCACCAAACAATGGATAAACCTCATTTACGCATGTATTTCTAATCCTAAGATATCAGTTTTAATCAATGGAACTCTGGAAGGTTTTTTTAGCATCTCGAGAGGATTGACACAAGGGGATCCCATTTCTCCTTTTCTCTTTATTATAATGGTAGACGTATTAGGGAGAATGATCTCTAAGGCCAGGGAAGAAGGGAAGATCCAAGGTATCAAAATTACTTTCGGTGTCGATCCCACAACCCATCAACAGTTTGTAGATGACACTATGCTCTTTGGTATGGGGAGCATAGAAGAAGCTAGGGCATTCAAAGATATCCTGAACTCCTACTGTAGGGCCTCTGGACAGGAGGTAAATGCTGATAAATCAACAATTTATTTTTTCAACACGGATGCTGAAACTGAAAGAGAAATATGCAGAATACTGTCTTATAAAAAAGGGGAAATGCCTTGTAAATATCTAGGCATACCTCTGGGTAGAAGAAATAATACTAATGATCTATGGGATCATATTACTTCCAAGATTAGGAATAGAGTAGAATCTTGGAAAGGCAAATGGCTCTCCTCAGCAGGTAAAGTGACAATGTTACAATTGGTTGTCTCAACTGTCCCAATATACCAATTATCCTACATGAATCTTCCAGTAGGTATTCGGGATGAAATCAACAAAACTCTAAGAAATTTCCTATGGCAAGGTTCAGAGGATAAAAATAAAATGGCACTTGTGGCTTGGGACAAGATTTGTAGACTAAAAGAGGAAGGAGGCCTAGGCTTTAAAAACTTCAGAGAATAGGGTAAGGCTTTAGGCACTAAACTTGTATGGAAAATGTATCAGCAACCTGATTCAAAGTGTGTTAAAATTCTTAGAAACAAATATCTTAGAGGGGAGGAATCGGCATTCCTTTTTAGAATGGCTAACCCACCTAAAGGATCTCGCCTCTGGAATTTTATGATGGACTGTAGGAAGCTCATAATGGACAAACTAACTTGGAGTTTAGGTGATGAGAATCAAGCACTTTTTTGGGATGACTCATGGGGTGGGTATGAGGCGATAAGTAGCTTGGATAATTTAGAGAATGCCAAAGGGATACTAGAATCCCACTAGAGGGAAATATGTAAAAGATTATATAGATTTTCCCAATCATGAGGAGAATAGGGGTGGAAATGGAAACCCCTGGACAATATGAACATTCTGGATAATGAGAAAAAGAAACTACTTGATATCCTTAACAAAAGGAGGGTATCTCTCAAAGGTGACTTAGACAGATTAGTTTGGGATGGGGCTAAATAAGGAAATTATAAAACCAAGGATGGTTATAAAACTTTAATCAGACAACAACTAAGACCAAAATCAGAGTTACCACTGAGACTGTGTTGGGATAAGAACTGTCTCCCAAAGGCTGGGTTGTTTGCTTGGATGGCCCTGCAGAAAAAAATCCTAACGGCGGATAGGTTCACCAAGATGGGATATGAGGGGCCTAGCAGATGTCCCCTTTGTGAAGAGGATCAAGAAATAGCAGACCATATTCTCCTCAATTGTCAATTTTCTAATAAATGTTGGAATTAGCTAAGTAATAAGATGGGATGGATTACTGCCTTGGCTAATAACATTTTGAACCTTTTCTAATGCTGGCCTGAGACTCACAAACAAAGCATCTACCATATGCTATGGACAATTTCCCCTTCGATCATGGTTTGGGAGCTGTGGAAAGAAATAAATAGAAGAATCTTTAAAGATAGTAAAATGACTTTTGGTCAGCTAAATATTAAAATTGAGGCCATTATAATAGAAACAGTCAATAGTAGGATTCTAAATAACTCCAAAAAAGAATCCACAATGACGCACTAGGATGAAAAGATGTGGGGGAGATGGGTAGGAATAAAACTTCCCTCCTTTGTGGGACTAGGCAACCACAACACCACCAACAAGAGAAAGGAATGTAAGTGGCAACCTCCTAAAGAAGGGTGGTTCAAGCTAAATTTTGACGGGGCATCTAGGGGCAACCTGGGAGTCATAGGAATAGGTTGTGTAATCCACGATTTTGAATCTAGAGAAATGGCAACCTTAGCCAAACCCCTAGGAGAAACAAAAAATAACACAACAGAATTAACTGCCCTGATTGAAGGTCTTAGAATCTGCAAAGACATGAAAATTAAAAAATTAGAGGTCGAAGGAGACTCTGCGATCGTCATTAATGGCTTACGGAAAGGGAACATGCCTAATTGGAGACTGAATTCCCTGCTGGCTAATGCCCTCGACATCATTGCTTCTTTAAGGAGGTGCACATTTAATCACACTTACAAAGAGGGTAATAGCAAAGCAGACTCTCTTGCCAACAAGGGGACGGATGGTCTCTACCTATCTACTAGAGCTAACACCATTGAAGTATTATCAGAATCAAACTGAAACTTTGGAGGAAAGTTATTCTGAGACCAATCAATTCATCACTTGGTCTAATAACACACCACGAAGGGTGAACTAACTCTGAGCATCTTCAGATTTTCTACCCTTTAGACAGCAAGAGAGTATAACAGAGCAATTAAGATTTTCCTGCATCCTCCTTTTGTATATCGCATACATATCTTTTTTATATCGGATACATTTTCTTCTATATACAAGAGTGGGCCTGACTAGTTTTATGAAATGAATTGAAATCACCTTCAAATCCGCTCTTGTGTCACCTTCTTGTATATCGAATGCATGGGTTTTATATACAATAGTAGACCCCAGCTAAATTCATAATATTTAATCGGTCATTCAAATCCAAGTTTGTATAAACTTGTATGTCCATTGGAGATGGGGCCCACATAGGTAACTTTGGTGTTTCGTGCATTTGTATATACATTTCCTTTGTTTCTCATATGCATTTGTCTTTGCATCTTGTATACATACACCGCAATATACAATCACGGACTTCAAATAAAGTTCTCAGAATTTAAACTTTCTAACTGGGTCCGGACTTGTATGTATCCATTTGTATCACTTTGTTATATCACATGCATAAACTTTCATACAGTCGCGAACTGCATTGGATTTGTGAAACGGATTGGAATTATCTTTAGATCCTCCATTGTATGTATCTTGTTGTATTACCTTTTTGCATATCATATACAATCGTCTATAAAATAAATTGGATTTTAGATCCGTCCTTGTATATTTTCCTACATCCTCCTTTTGTATATCACATTCATATCTTTTGTATATTGGATACATTTTCTTCTCTATACAAGAGCGGCCCCACTAGGTTTATGAAATGAATTGAAATCACCTTTGAATCTGCATTTGTGTCACCTTCTTGTATATCGAATGCATGTGTTATATATATAATAGCAGACCCCAGCTACAATTCACAATATTTAATCTGTCATTTCAAATCTAGGTTTTTATAAACTTGTTTACCCATTGGGGATGGGGCCCACATAGGTATCTTTAGTGTTTCGT
The DNA here is from genome assembly GCA_027924645.1 of Cunninghamia lanceolata. Classification (NCBI taxonomy): domain Eukaryota; kingdom Viridiplantae; phylum Streptophyta; class Pinopsida; order Cupressales; family Cupressaceae; genus Cunninghamia; species Cunninghamia lanceolata. The sequence goes on along the minus strand of BSBN01001268.1, from coordinate 4,993,701 downwards.
GCATTTGTATTTACATTCCCTTTGTTTCTCATATGCATTTGTCTTTGTATCTTGCTTACATACATCGCAATATACAATCACAGACTTCAAATAATGCTCTTCGAATTTAAACTTTCTATCTGGGTCTGGACTTGTATGTATCCGTTTGTATCACCTTTTTATATCACATGCATACACTTTTTATATAATCACGAACTTCATTGGATTTGTGAAATGAATTGGAATTATCTTGGGATCCTCCATTATATGTGTCTTGTTGTTTTACCTCTTTGCATATCATATACAATCGTCTCCAACATATATACGTGGCCCCCACCCGTTATTTATATCTCCAATGATGTTGGGTTTTGTATAATATTCTCTTGTATATTTTCTTTGTATATTGCCGTATGTATGTTATCTTGTATAAGAGCACATACAAAGCATCTTATACAAACCCTCTCTTGTATATTTTCTTTGTATATTGTTGTTTGTATGTTATCTTGTATAAGCGCACATATAAAGCATCTTATACAAACCCTCTCTTGTATATTCTCTTTGTATATTGCCATTTGTATGTGATCTTGTATAAGCACACATATAAAGCATGTCTTCCCCAGCGATGCTTTATATTCCTTTGTATATCGGGTATGTATATTATAAACATACAAGCACCCCAAACATACAAAGACTTTTCATGATTTAACTTTCTTTTCGCATCCGGTTTGTATCCCTTATATGCATCCTTCTAACTTGTATATCGGCTTGTATATTGTTATTTATACAAGCTCGATATGCATTCGATGGAGCCCACATCACTTTTCTAATTGTATCTTCCGAAATGCATATTTGTATCCGATTTTTAGATACAAAGCCGAATACATACAAACTCCTTTGCATCACCTCTTCGGACTTATTTTATAAACCACAGTTTTCTTATCTTTCGGCTCCACGATGGATATAAAGTGTAATGCATCTAGTCATGATGCATCATTTTAACCAAATTTCAACCTTTCTTGAGTTTCGCATTGTATGTATGAAATGTATTATCACACATACAATGTACGAAACATACAACAATAAAACCTCATTTCATAATCTTTTTAGTTCCACGACATGCATATAGCTATGTATATCATCTTGTATGTTTCCCTTTGCCAAACTCAAAATACATCCGTCAGACTTGACCAATTATTTATTTAAACTCTTAACTCTGTCAGGTCCGGTTCTATGAAAAGTCATCAGGTCTGGATCTTCATGCATATCGGTTGAAAGCCTCGCTGAAGCACTTTTCTTCATTTGGTGAGACTTTAGAGTATCGGAAACTCCTTGATTTTTCTTTCTGATGATAATCTCCTGCCAATGGCTGCTAGTTCCCTTCATTCCATTGGATGCTTCGGTGAGAGTCCTACCGATCTCCACCATCGGCATGACTTACACTGTTGGGAGGGCTTGTAGAGTCCTCGCCGATAGTGTTTTCCTATGCTGATCTAATTGATATGTTTTGACAGGTAACAGTGTTTTCCTATGCCGATCTAATTGATATGTTTTGACAGGTAACAACGTTTTCTATGCCGATCTAAATGATATGTTTTGACGGGTTAGAATTTAGTTGGAACGAGATATTTTGGTTTATCAACATTATTAAGTGAAATGGTTGATCACTTACTTATGCCCACATGTAGATATATATATTAGTATTTATATAGTTTATATATATAGATGTTGGCATATACAGTGGATCAGTCAACCAAAATGTGATGCCCCTCATAACCGGATTTAAGTTAACATTGAAGCAAGTGTGCTTGATTAATTTTGATAAGCTTGGCAATAGCAAATATTTTATTCTTTCATCTCAGGCAAAGGTTTTAAAGAACTAACAGATGTTTGCAGGAGAATGAATTTTATGTTTTTTGTATAGCTAACATGCGAAAAGAAGTGGCAGTTTTCCTATGGTTTCAGGTTAGACAGGTATACTGGTAGGAGCAAGATAGAAGAAGCCCTTTTAATTGGATAATGGACAGTTGATCAAAGGTTATAAGCCTTGGAGGTCATCCCAGGAGTCGAAGAACCAAAAGACATACAACAAGAGGATATCAAAAGAAAGGCCATGGATAAGGGCGATGTCTGTATTTGTATCTTAGTAATTGTATAAGAAAATATATTTCCTTGTTGGGCTTGACCCCGTATAAGTTCTATAAATAAACTGTATGTACTGGACTGCAAAAGTCCCGGGCTAGACCGGAGGTTTTCTTCGCTCTGTTCTTTCCTACCGGTGCCTGCACTGAACATAGCTGTATTTTATAACTGATTTTATATATTAATGGCCTCGACCTTTTACCAATAAAAAAAAAACAATGTTGTGACTTCTTTAAAAAATATATATTACTATATACACACATACATTAATATATATTATTTAAACTCTATTTTAGTTTTTTAAAGTTAATTTAATTTCTATATTTTTTATTATAATTAATTATAAATAAATAAAATACTTTTTCAACTTCAACTTCATAAAATTCTAAATATTTTTATTACACTGAGAGGCGAGATTCAGATTCTTGTAAACATTTAGATTCTTGTAAACAAAAATTATAGAATATTTAAATAAATAAATTCATGTAAATAAGATTCATTGGAAAAAGATTCTTCCCCAATTTCTTTTTTTGGTTCATTTTCAATTTCTTTTTTGATTTTTTGATTTTTGATTTTTGATTTTTTAGTTTTTTAAATATAAATATACTACTTATATTTTAATCATATTTAATTTACATTTAAACCAATTTTTCTCATATGATTTTAAAAATATATACACTACTAATTATTTTTTTTAGAAAGTACAAAAATGTTATATATATAAAGAATCTTTTTTTTAAAAATTGATTAAATATTTAATTAGGAAGGCTTAATAGAGGAGAAATAATCTTATATTATTTGGTGTAAGGGGAAATAATCTTTAGTTTTTTGTTTTATTATTATAATTATAAATAAATAAAATATAAAAGAAAGTTCATTTTCCAAGAATGTTTATTATATTTTAATCATATTTAACTCACGTTTGACTCATTTTTTTCTCATGAAGTTGCAAGGTTTTAAAATGTATACACTACTATTTTTTTTTAGAAAGTAAAGAAAATATTTTTGACAAAATAATCTTCTATTTTTTAAAATTGATTAAATATTTAATTATTAGGAGGGCTTAATGAAGGGTAAATAATCTCATGTTGTTTGGTGTCTAAGAGCAAAGTATAGAGGAAAGACAAGATGAGCAATATTGCTAAAGTAATGCCCACAATATGTATAGGATTGTCATCCTCAAAGAATATTAAATGTCAAATTTATCACACCAACAAATGTTCTATGTGTTCCTTAGGATTAAGTTTCATGCAACTTTGAAGGACTATGGGGTGGGTGCTGGCAACCAAGTGATCTAATGGGTAGCACACAACACTTAAAAGAAAAGTAATCGCCACAAGATTGGCCGCTATGCAGAGTTTGGATATTAGCCTATGTTAGGTCGACATGTGTTTATGGTGGTTGGCAAGAAAATACTAAGTATATGCACAATGAACTCTAAACTCTTGCATTATCATTGATGTTCCACATCCAAATGTTATAACTCTATTGGCTCAACTCATGTCATAACACCCTTGTCAAGATTTAATGCCAACGTGTTGTGAATTCATTTGTTGGAGGTAGTATAATATGTATAGAGAATGGTGACTTAATTATCATGAAAGTTTGAATCCATCGTATGGTTGGCAATACCAATCCAATGGATCCAATGGTGAGTGAATGATGTGTTGCAAGTATGAGGTTATCCAGTGTTGTCATTGATGTCAACATACTCATATTGCATTGACAAGAAGGATTTGATGAGCTGTGTGCTGAGGATATTGAGAAAATTAGTCTCAGTCAGGAACAGTGAAGAACAGTGATGAGAAGAAGGTAAATGTACTGTATAGGATGAGAACCGGAGGATGCGGATTAAAGGGTTAGTAGATATGAGTCTTGAGATGCTACAGTTAAGATTTCAGAGGTCCGCATGAAGATCTGAAGGAGTTGTGGCTGCCGGTATAGAACCGGGTCCGGCAAGTATCCGGAGGTGACAGAGGATCACAAAAAGGTCCGGTGAGGTCCGGAATTGTATTATCCTAATCTGCGGATTGGAAGGAGTGTTTGGGATGTCCTTGTGATGTATCATCCTGATTTGTGTATGATTTGGAGGTCCGGAAGTACCTCTTGCATTATGACAGTGGCGACAGACTGTGTTCTTGAAGTTCCGGATGAGGAAGACAAGAGATCCCAGTAAGCAGAGGAAGTGCGGATGTATCCGGACATTCAGACAGGCTTGTGAAGGTTCTTAGATCATGTTTAGGTTTTGTTGTTGGTCCGCATTGATGGTAGAGCCCGGAATTGAAGTTATTCTTCCGGATGAAGTTCTTGCTTTGTGTAGCCGACCGGATGAGATGTTCATTCTGCGAATGTTCTTGTGATGGCCGACCAGATGTGTTATTCATCTTGCGGATACTCCTATGGTTGTTTGCCGACTTAGATGCTTGTTCCTAAGTCGATGTCTTGTATAAATAATGATTTGTGAATTCATTTCAGTGTGAGGAGTGAGAATGAGTATGGTATAGCGAAGAAACGTGCGAAAGGCAGAGCAGAGATTGTTGCGCTTAATTGGAACTGATCCGGACATGGTAGAGATGTCATTCATCAGTTCAAGACTGTGATTTTCATCACTTTGTAGACAGTGTGTCTCCTTGTAGGCAGTGGGCCTCTTTGTGAGCAGTGTGCTCGGGCAGTGAGCCCTTATTGGCATGTGCCATTCATTTTTCCTTATTCTTCTAACAGAGAATAATTCTTGGGTTAATCACCCCGTGGTTTTTCCCTTAACCGGGTTTTCCACGTCAAAATCTTGGTGTTCAATGTGTTGATGCTTATCTGCTCTTGTGTTTATGTATTATGCTTCCATGGATGATTATTTGATATGCTGCTAACTAACAACAGTGAGTTAAGTGTTTGAATGAGAAGAAGTTTTATACAACTGATTCACCCCCCCCCTCTCAGTTGTATGCCCTAGATCCAACATGATGCTCAATGGACTTGCTCATTTTAAAAAGTTTAGCCATTGTGTGCTATTAATCATATACCAACACATGGCCATAGGTGGGTCCAAGGGAAGTCTTCAATGCAAGATCAAGTCTATGTGTTAAGTTTTAAGTAGGTCAACCTCCCTCGTGGCATCCACATCATCCTTGAGTACCTACATGTTCTCGTTTTGTTAGCTATATCAATATATTGTGGGGTCAATTAATACATGCATTTGCCCATTTGGCACCATATGTGTTTCTCAAACAGTGAAGACATCATAGATGTGGAAAAACATAGCACAATGGGCCAAGAAAGCTTTGATGGATGCCCATAGCCTATTCCAAAGCTCCTCTTTATGAATGACAAAATCTAACGGCAACTCATGTTAATGCAGACTTGTCATGTCTATGTATTGACATCACAACTTGCATCTAATAATCTACAACCAACATCTTAAAAAATCAAGGCATACATTTGTACGACAAGTGCACATTTTATCAAGACAATAAAGAATTTTAGAAATGAGATTTAATTTTTATTCTTCTTGCCATTGGACAAATTTTTTTCTTAATTTAAATTAATGAACAATTATTCTTTTACCAAACAAAATTTAAACAGGCCAATCAAAAAATGAAATGGGAATATTTTGTGAAAAAAAAATCCTAAACTTTAAACAAATAGATTAATTTTTACCCTCACACAATTTTTAAGACAAACTAATTAAAAATAGGTGGAGTGAAAACTTTTATCATCCGTGCCACATGCAAAAACTAAAGATATTCACATAACTCCGATCATATAATTAATGATTTAACTAAAGTTAAAAAATTAACATTTAATAAATACTATAATGACCTACCTACACTGAAAACTAATGAAATGTTGAACTAACTGTAGTAAAAAATTTCAAAATCTTAAGAACTATACACTACTTAAACATAACTAGTGGGTTCTTAAACCTTGGAGAATAACAAGGGACGGTGAATATGCCACGTAGTAAGCAGAAAGATCACGGCAGGATTGTTTTGTCTGATATGGTTGAAAAGAGAATCATTCATTTGGCAGGACCAGGAAATTTCCCTCAAAATCTCGCGTGCTTATAACAAGATGCAAACAAAAACTAATGAACGTCATGGCTGACGAAAATGTTTCACATTCTTTCAGGTCTGATCATCATCCACTTCCCCTCAGAGTTTCGCTTCAACAGAACTTGTTCACTGCATGAGAAATTTTTTTTTGTTTTCAAGTAACCAGATTTTTTTGATCCATGAAAAGCTTAATCTCGCTTTTTCTGTTGTACCAATATTCCGTCCGATAAGACACATTGTCTGTTGTACCAAAATTTTTCCTATTTTTGTATTAGCCTACTACACAATTACTATTCATGCTGTCACCTTAACCTCAGTTCTATTTTTTCGAATGAATACAAGCTCTGTTCTTTTCAGGTTAGGATATGATGGTCTAGAAATATTGCAAAGATTATGTTTGTTATTGTGTCCTTTTATCTATTATATTTCAGAGATGTTTTAGATTAGAATAATGATTCAACTGACTGAGAGCCCATTTCTGTTTATATCTTGCTTGGGCTTCTCCACATTGTTTAATTTGTGCTTATAAATTCCTGTCTCCGCCTCCCGTTATATCAGAAGTATAGGTTACAGTTAAGAGTTTAGGATATGTAGAGTCTCATTCGTCTAGGCTGGTTTTGATTACAGAGAAATTGGGTTATGTTTGGATCCTCTTTGCCAAGTTGAAATTTTTTCAGTAGTTGTTATATGCAAATTATTTGTATGCTTGCATTCCCATTGGTAAATTCAGTGAACTGATTTGAATCCTTGCTTAAACAATTTGCAGATACAGTGAAATGATTTGAATTTTTGCACTCCCAATTAAAAATCACAGCAAGATGGTTTGAATCCTTGAGTACCCAATTTACAAACGCGGTGAAACAATACAGGTTTTCGCATACCAACTTAGCTATTATAGTGAAGTGTATATGAATATTTGAAGATCCATTCTACAAACATGGTGACTGTTTAGGCATAGGACTATGAAGTCCATGCACTGAACAGAGGAAAATACTACATCAAGTTTCAATGCCTGATGACATGGTTGGAGACATTTCTTGCTTTAACAACATTTGAAAAGGAAAGAAGCAGCTGACCTATTTTGTGAAAGAATGGTGATGAATTTCACTGGTAAGTTCATTATTCTTGCATTTGCAGAATTTGATAGATTTTCTCTCATTTGTAAAATTGTAAGCAGAAGGTTTTCATTATATTATGAGAAAATTACAAGCATCCACATCATCCACTCTAGGTCTAACACTTTCCAATAGGAACAACACCGAATGTTTTCGCATACGAACACTGGGAATGGAACCCATCAGTGAACTTCAAACCTTGGTTTATTTAATTTAAGCTATATATATAATAAATGCATACTGTACGACCTCCAGGCCTCATGGCGTATAAAGAGTGGTTTTTTAATTTTGATCATTGTTTTTTGAAATTTATCATGAACTTTTTCAACGTTGTAAATCGCCGCCTTGCAGTGCATTGAATTGAGTTCATTTGTTTGCTTCAGATCTCTGGACCAATTTTTGCGGTGAGTCGAATTTGCCACCTTATTCTGCGGACTGTGGAGAGACCTGCCACTTACTCCTATCTTTCAACGCTCAAATTCTACACACCTTCCGATTGCCTTCATGCAGTAAAAATGCTTTAATCTCGATTACACATTTGGTATTCTTGCTAACATTTGGGTTTATTTTGCTTCTCAAATGGTCTAAGCAGACGAGTATTCTCAAAAATGTGAGACCTCGAACACAATTCCAAACATCCATTGTGATAATTAATGTCATTTTGGGTATAGTAAATTTGGGATTGGGGATTGGGATTTTGTACAAGAAAATATGGGATGGGACTTCTATAACTCCCATGCACAATTTGCTTGTCCTTTTAGTGAAAGGTTTAGCATGGATTATGCTTGCTTTGTCAGTAACCCTTCGGTGCACACACACTGTAAGAGTAGTTCTTCGTATTTGGTGGATCATCACATTTTTGCTGGAGACGTTGGACTTTGTCTCTGTTGGGTTCAATTATATCAGTTCCAGAGAACCTTCAACTCAACTTTTTCTTGCTTTAGTTTCATGGTTAGCAAGTTGTTTGATGCTCATCTGTGCTGCAAAAGAAGATTTGACAAATTCAGGGGGCAGTCTTCTGTTGGAACCCATTCTAAATGGGGATAACCAAAATGGGTCCTTGAATTCTGAACAGGCCCAAGAAGACCCATTGCTCAAGAGGTCAAATCCAGAAGTGACTCCTTTTGCCAAAGCAGGGATCTTTAGCAGGATGACATTTTGGTGGTTGAATTCTCTTTTGTCCAAAGGTAGAAAAAGACCTCTTGAAGAAAATGATTTGCCTCAAGTTTGTGAGGAAGATCAAGCTGAGAACAGTTATTTGAAATTTACTGAAGAGCTAGCTAGGCAAAAACAAAAAAAACCATCTGCCACTCCGTCTGTTTTCTGGGCTCTGGCTCACTGTCATTGGAAAAATCTGGTAAGGACTGGAATCTATGCATTTCTCAAAATAGCCACTCTGTCTTGTGGACCACTTGTTTTAAATGCATTTATTGGATTTTCAGAAGACAAACAATCATCCAAATATCAAGGGTATGCTTTAGTAGGAGCACTCTTTCTAGCCAAGTTCCTAGAGTCCCTATCTCAAAGGCAATGGTATTTTGGCACTAGAAGGATTGGTCTCCAGATGCGCTCCTCACTAATTACAGCAATCTATGAGAAACAATTGAAGCTATCCAATGAAGCTAAACAGGTCCATGGAGCAGGAGAGATCATGAACTATATGTCTGTAGATGCTTATCGTATAGGTGAATTCCCCTTCTGGCTTCATCTGACTTGGACAACAGTTCTCCAGCTTGTATTTGCTTTAAGTATTCTCTCCCAAGCAATTGGATGGGCCACAGTTTCATCCTTGGCAGTTGTCATCCTGACCATGATTTGTAATTCTCCATTGGCAAAATTGCAGCATAAATTCCAGACTGAGCTCATGTCAGCCCAAGATGAGCGATTGAGGGCTGTCACAGAAGCTATTGTTCACATGAAGGTACTGAAATTACATGCATGGGAGGAACATTTCAAATCTGGTATTGAAAAGTTGCGCAAGGTAGAGTACAAATGGCTATCAGCAGTTCAGTTTCGGAAAGCCTACAATACAATATTGTTTTGGTCATCTCCTGTTCTGGTTTCAACTGTGACATTTGCAACATGCTATCTTCTTAAAATCCCTCTAACTCCAAGAAATGTTTTCACGTTCATAGCTACTTTGCGCCTGGTTCAAGAACCAATTCGAGTAATTCCTGATGTCATTGCTGTTATCATTCAAGCGAAGGTCTCCTTGGGGCGTGTCATCAACTTTCTAGAAAGCGATGAGTTGCAGGATCGGGCTGTTGAGTGTGGTGGAACTCAAAAATTGTCTGAATACTCTATCTTTATCAAATCAGCCACATTAAGCTGGGATACCAATTCATCAAAACCCACATTGAGAAATATCAATATGGAGGTTGAACATGGTCAAAAAGTGGCTGTTTGTGGGGAAGTTGGATCTGGAAAATCAACTCTTCTAGCTGCGATTCTTGGGGAGGTACCAAAGCTGAGGGGCCATGTGAGTATCCATTGCATTTACTATTCCCTTAATAGCAACCTACTTATTGATGCACTTTTCTTTTCCTCATTGCTTTGATCTCTTCCTTCTGCAGTTGCGAGTCTGTGGCACTCTTGCATATGTTTCTCAGACTGCATGGATTCAAAGTGGAACAGTGCGTGACAACATATTATTTGGGAGCCCCATGTACAAGCAGAAATATAAAGAGGTGTTGCAAAAGGCCTCACTAGAGAAGGACCTGGAGAATCTCCCCTTTGGTGATCTAACTGAAATTGGGGAGCGAGGTGTCAATCTGAGTGGTGGTCAGAAACAACGTATACAACTTGCCCGTGCTCTATACCAGGATGCCGATATTTATCTTTTGGATGACCCTTTCAGTGCTGTTGATGCTCATACTGCCACTAGCCTGTTTAAGGTTCATATATAATGCCACTCTTCTCTATTCTGTTGGTTTTCTTTTGATGTAAACCTCCTGAAATATTGTGTAGCTGGGAACAATTTTATCTCCAGCACATTTCCAGGTTATGATTTTTTTGTTTCCTTTGGGTTCATAACAATTGTAGATTCTGATGTGTAGGATTACATAATGGAAGCACTTTCAAAAAAGACAGTGATCCTTGTAACACATCAAGTTGATTTCCTACCAGCATTTGATACTATACTGGTTAGTGTGAGCTTGTCTGGTCATGCAAGAGCTACCTGCCTGCATATATACTGCTTAAGGGAGTTACATCAAGATGCTCTCTAGTTACTGACACAAAATGTTATTCCTATAATTTATAAGAATTTAGTAGAGATTTTTACAACTTCACCTTCAGTTATAACAATAAGGCCACATTTTATTGCAGTTGATGTTGGATGGGGAAGTTCGACAAAGTGGGAGTTATCAAGAGTTATTAGCCTCAAGTGAGGTATTCCAAGAGCTTGTGAATGCACATAAAGACACTATGGGTTCTAACAAATCAGTGGTTACAATGTCACCCTCAAAAGACAAACCTGTGAGTCAAGAAAGAGAAATTCAAAAGGTCAAGTCCCAAAAGGGACAAGAGAAATCATGTACAGCGCCTAAAGTGGATCAGCTAGTTAAAAAGGAAGAACAGGAAATTGGGGATACTGGTCTGAAACCATACATTAACTATTTGAAACAGAACAGAGGTTTCTTGTATTGTTTCATCTCTGGTCTTTCTCATATTGTATTTTTGAGCGGGCAGATTTTGGGAAATACTTGGATGGCTGCTAAGGTGCAGAGTCCCCAAGTCAGCACATTGATGCTCATTGTAGTCTACTCAAGTATTGCATTTGCTACTTCAATTTTTCTTTTCATTCGATCAGTCTTTGTAGTCATTTTGGGGCTTGAAGCATCAAAGTCTTTCTTTTCTGAGCTCATGACTTCCTTATTCCAAGCACCAATGGCATTTTTTGATGCCACACCATTAGGGAGAATTCTGAGCAGGGTACATTTTGAGGCCTATCACTTTGTAATTGTTCCTTTACTTGATGTTGCTTTATGAAAAGTATCATTCGATGTATGTTAAGATACTAATTTGTTTTTATTTTTCTTCATCTAACTTCTCAGGTTTCTTCAGATTTGAGCATTCTTGATGTTGACCTTCCTTTCAGCTTTATCTTCACTATGTGTTCCACTATGAATGCTTACAGTAATCTTGGTGTCGTAGCTGTTGTGACATGGCAAGTTTTGTTTGCTGCCCTACCAATGATTTATTTTACAATTCAACTTCAGGTAAAACCTTGTTTTTATATAATTTAGCTGCTTGAGAAGAACTTAACCTTTTGCTGTGTAAGTATACCAAGTTTTAGCTGTAAGATAAAGACTTTTTCTGTGACAATATTTGCTAGAGAACTAAATTCTGTTTTTGTCAATTGGAACAGAAATACTACTTCGCTTCTGCTAAAGAATTGATGAGACTCAATGGTACAACAAAATCACCCATTGCAAATCATTTTGGTGAGTCCATATCAGGAGCAGTGACAATCAGGGCTTTCAAGGTGCAGGATCAGTTTATGAGGAAGAACTTGGATCTGCTTGACAAAAATTCAAGTCCATTTTTCTATAGTTTTGCAACAAATGAATGGTTGATTCAACGTTTAGAGGTACTAAGTTCTATAGTTCTTTGCTCATCTGCTCTTGCTATGGTCCTACTCCCAGCAGGCACCTTCAATCCTGGTATGATAGATGGAACTAAACATTATTTGTTAGCTTGCTTGTTCTAGATTCTCTGTTGTTATAGTACACTATTTCATAAAGAGGATCTTAACTAGTGATTTAAACTGGTACAGGTTTTGTTGGGATGGCCCTATCCTATGGCCTCTCTATGAACATATCACTGGTTTTCAGTATCCAAAACCAATGCACACTGGCAAACTATATTGTATCTGTAGAACGCATCAAGCAGTACATGTGCATTCCTAGTGAAGCACCAGCAATAATAGAATCTAGTAGACCACCAGAGAATTGGCCCTCCCATGGTAAAGTGGAATTGCAAGACTTGAAGGTACCTTTAGTTGGGCTTCCTAACCAGATGACTAAAATCCACACCTTCCAAACTATATTTTTGTTAATTTGAGCTTGTAGTGATGTCTTTTCTAAACTTTATTCCGTGTCAATGCAGATTAGGTATAGATCAAACAGTCCTCTTGTTCTTCGGGGAATTACTTGTACTTTTGAAGGAGGGCAAAAAATTGGGATTGTTGGTCGAACAGGAAGTGGAAAGACCACTCTCATCAGTGCTATTTTCCGTTTGGTGGAACCTGCAGGGGGTAGAATCCTCATTGATGGTTTGGATACTACCTCCATTGGACTTCATGATTTGCGGTCACACCTTGGAATTATTCCTCAGGAACCAACCCTTTTTCGTGGAACCATTCGTTTCAACCTTGATCCATTATCTGAGCACTCAGATTCGGCAATTTGGGAGGTCTTTGAATACTGTTTGACATGATTTCTGCTTTCATTTTATCATACAAAGCAGAAAATGGGAAATAATTTAATGTTTGTTCTCTTTGTTAAAGGTTTTGGATAAGTGTCAGCTTGGAGATGTTATAAGAGAAAAGGAAAGTTGCCTCGATGCACCAGGTAAATTTTGTACTGAACTTACCTTTCCAATATACCATTGAATTATCTAATAGAAAACTGATGCAGCACCTACACTATGCTTTTTCTACTATAGAACTGTCATAAACACTCTAACCTGCATATATAAGACCATCTTCCGAGTTGTGACTAAAAATGATAATCTCTAATTCATGCATTATGAGACATAAGAGAGTACTAATTTCACACCATTCATTTTTAATCGTCCATTTTGTACAACTCAAAATAGTCTCTCTTATTCATACTCAGCTATTCATTAATAGTGCCAAATAGTAAATACAGACTATCCTCGTCTGGAACTACCCCACCTCTCTTATTTTCTAACTAAAACAACTTAATAACATAACTGCCACCAAAAGTACCCATTATTGCATCATTTATTACACCATTTAATTAGTAAGTGGGCACATAATTATAACTACCCACTACCCATGCTATATTTTCTACATGCAAGTCTACATGTCTGCACTTTCTTAACAAAAATAACAATCTAATTCACTAACTCCTCCACATTCCCTCAACAAAAATAAATAACCACTCCCTGATTTTTCTCAAACTCCTTTAAATGAACGTGGCATTTATCCATTTTTTGAGCTCCTGCATAATTATCCCCTTGTTTCGGAAAGAAAGAAAGAAAAGAAAAGAAAAAACAAAAAACAAAAAAAACAAACAAAACAAAACTTAAGCTGTGATTTTCCCATGACCAACTCCACAGAAATATTCCATTTGGTTCCTTGTTTTTAACAAGTATTCCATGCGACCAATTGCTTGTGGAAGACGAAAGAAAAATCTTTCAAAACTGGGAAGCCATCCCATTTGTTAATGGCCTGCAGACCGACCTATCTAACCAAAAAGAAAAGCTGGCAATCCTGGAGGAGGAAATGATCAAAGACCAGGGTCAGTAGGAGGAAAGATTGGTGACCTTGGAATAGGAGCTCAAAAAAGTAAAGGAGAACTGATGCAGGGGCATTCTCCCCGTTCTTATTTTCAATTCTGGTCTAGTTGTTTAGAGTTTCTGTTTTTGCTGATGATCCAATTAGCGCAGATATTAGTTTGTAATAAGTTATTAGAAGTTATTAGTTTGTAATAAGTGGCAATCGAAGGGAAGAAACAGTCGGTTGGGGAAGTTTTAAAACTTCCTGTCACCTCCAACTGAAGGGGGGAACGATAGGGGAGAGATGACAAAGGAGGAGAAAGAAAAGTTTCTGTCACAACGCGGACAATTATGTTCCTGTCATAACGGTGGAAGGAAGGGATAACACCAAAACTAAACTGTCGACAGAGGAGGTTGGAACAGTCAGAAAAGGGCCTGCTTTTAGAGAGAGGGGAGCCACGAAGAGAAGAGCAAGGAGAGAGTAGAGTGGAAGAAACCGAAGCAGAGGAAAGTGGGGTCAGAAGATCGGGCTATGAGAGAAGAGCCTAGATTACTTACATACGATGCAAATGAAACTAATTTCTTCCACATCTATGTATGTCTGCTGAATGATTGAATAAGTTTTCCATTTAATGGTGTTTCTGAGTAATCTGTATTTTCGTATCTGATTGCTCTGTTAATAGTGTCAAGTTATAATGCATTAGAAAATAAGTCTCTGTTATTGGATTTCTGTCAGTGTTCCTGTTTTGTTTCCATCAGATTGGTGAAAGTAAGTGTCTGTTACTTGAGTGTTGTCTGTGTTCTTGTTTTGGTTCTATCAAGAACTTCAACAAGTTTATGAAGCTGAATGCAGGGGAGATGAAAAATCTAAACGATAAGATCAACAAGGACAAGCCCAAAGATGCAGGGGAAATGAAGGTTGTTGTAACTACAGGCCCTAGCACCAGAACCAGGAGTACGAAGAAGCAGCACAAGGATGGGAACAAAAAGGCCCAGGAACTCCATGATAGGGAGGAGGACTTGGATGATCTTGAAGCAGCCAAAATCCTGAAGGACCTGTGATGTACTCTGTTTCTTGTTTTTTTTTTTTTTTGTTTTATGCTTTAGTTCGCTGTTTTTGGGGTTCTGTTGTGGGTTAGTTGTGTCTCTGCTGACGTTTTGCTGCTGTAAAGGGTTTCCAGGGTCACTTCAAAACCTGTTTTTACCCCTTTTCTAATCAAAACAAATGTTTGTATTTTATCACATATGATTTTCTTCCTCCATTTTTCTTATTTTCATGATGACCTTACAGCCTCCTTATGCGAGCCTTCACTTTTCCTCTCCTTTGACAACTCAACACATGCAATGAAAAACAAAAGAATTCAAAATGATAGTTAAGAAAATTAAGCTCATAGTTATCCTCTGATTTCTTCATTTTGATAGACAATATAAACAATTATTTCCCCATTATAAGTTCTTCATCTGCTTCAATAAGCTCCTCAACATTTTCTAGGAAAAAAATTGTTTTAGTCCAAGCCAAAAGAATCTTTTCCCAGAATCCATTTCCCTAAAGAATGGACACCCTTTTCTCTAAGGGTACATTGTCATCTTTTTTATTTCTCCTTATCTGTAAAATTGTAAATTCTTCAAGATTCACGTTCATAACATGTTCATCCGCTTCTTTTCCTTCAATAACAAAGTCTCCCTTTGATGTTTTGTTCTTTTTCATTATAATTTGTGGTTTTTGTAAAGGAGACAATCCTCTGGCAACATGAACTCTTTAAGTGCTTCCAAAGTCCTCTTTGTCCACAAGTTCTCTTCATCCTAGCTATCCATGATGTGATCTATGCCAACTTTCATTTCTCCTTCTTTTCTCTACCATGTTGAGAAATCTCTTCTTTCAAAATCATCACTTATAAATTTTCTATGGTCTTCATAATATTCTTCTTTTGCTTCTTCCCTTTTTGTTTCTCCATCCTTGTTTCTTCATTTATGATAATCTATTTATTTGAAGGTACTTTTTCACCCTTCACTTAGCTTTTTCAATCATCTTAAAATGCATCTTTGTGCATACCTATGCTTTTCTAAGCATAAAAATCATTTTCGTTGAACCGAATGTTCACTCCCCCTCAAAATTTTAAGTATTTAGCTCAAAAGTCACAGTCGTCAACAAATGAACAAATATATGCTTACCTTTACATTCAAGGAAGCAACTCAACATATCATCTACTCTGTTTCTCTCTCCCCCCTCCCCGAGCACATCCTCTCAGCTACATCTGTTCTTCCAGCATCTTTGGATACTCATACCAATTGATGCAGATAACTCTGTTCTGCAAGAAAGAAATAGAAGAGCATCAGGCAGGAAGAGAGTAAGAGCAGCCAAAAAAAAACTTCAAAAATTCTCATTTACCTCGAATAAAATGGGTAACCAAAACATCCAGCTTCATATGCTGTTAACTGCTATCCCTTTTTCCTCTAAAAAATAGCAATCTATTTTAAAATTTTAAGCTATTCTTCCAGTCACGTTATCACTCTCCCTCAAAACATGGTAGATTCAACAACTATTTTTAGGACAACAAACCTCCCAAAATCTCTCAAAAGTTTAACTGACAAGAAGTGATGTTAAATCTGCATTTATGGGTTGGCCGTGCATCATCAATTTTAAATGAGTGTCAAATGCCTTTTGTTTGAGCTTCTGCATCAATAACATTCTGGGGTGAAGATGCTGCTAAGGTATATAACTAGTCTGTTTTGACATTTTCTGTCATCCATAAAATGCAGTGGAGGATGATGGAGGGAATTGGAGTGTTGGACAGAGACAGTTGTTTTGCTTGGGTCGTGCATTGCTGAGGCAGAGTCGTATACTAGTGTTGGATGAAGCAACAGCATCAATTGACAATGCCACAGACTCGATACTCCAGACAACAATTAGGGAAGAATTTGCAGAGTGCACAGTAATTACTGTTGCACACAGAATACCTACTGTGATGGACAGTGACATGGTTGTTGCAATCAGTGATGGTAAACCCTAACATTTTACATTCGTGTCTCTATTGAGTGCATGGATTGCTTTGAATTGAACATTGTATTCTTAAGTAGACTGGTGCAAGTAGGCATGTTCCCCACTATTTAATAATTTCTTTTCATACAGGTGAGATGGTGGAGTGTGATAAGCCATTGAAGTTGATGGAGAGGGAAGGATCATTATTTGGAAAACTTGTGACAGAGTATTGGGCGCACACATCAGAAGCTTTTCATCATGCAGCAGCTGGTCAATGATATCTCTTTGAATGTAATCTTTCCTTGGTACAGTAGCTTTACATCCAAGACTAATTTTATCATTATTTACCAATTTGGTGATGGTTGCATAATCGATGAATTTGCTTGGCACATTCTATCTGTCTAAGAACAACCATAAAGATATGTTTTCTAAAATCCAGGAAGAGTACTGTTTACAATTAGCTCTTTTCTGCAGCAAAGCAGCTTTCCATTGAATCCAGAATATAGTGGAGACTGCTTTAAACTTGGGGTAAAATATGCCACCTAATTTTATGAATTCAAATATTTTTCACGAAGTACTTATTTCTGCTTTCGGAATTTGAGCAGGAAGTGCAATGAGATTTGGACCAAAGTGCTGCAAGATCCAAGTCTGCCTTCAGCTTCTTATTTTGCATAGAATGCACTAAAGGTTCATTTCTTCAGATGAATGTGAGTGTTGTTCTATAAAATTATCTCTCTAACTATATTTGAGCGACAAATTTTTTTGTGCTAAAAAATGGCAAAATTATATGGCCTAACAAATTACACATGTAAAATTTCTGAGTAGTGTCGAGAGATCTCAAATTTCAAAATTTCAAGTTGCCTGTCATAATGGAAGTAAAGGCTAACAAAACACGTAAAACCTGAACCTCAAATCCAACTGGGATTGAAAATGGTCGGAATATTTGAACAAAGTCTATTGGCTACATCAATGTTTCAGATTTTGCATATTCATGGTGGCTATGTGCTCATTATTTAAGTTTTATTATAAGAGAGGCTGGATTGATAAAATCTTCATACGCTGGCATGGAGAGCTGAAACTTATGAAGAACCAACCTCAAATCATAGTTTATCTTAATAGAATCCATTTGAAGAAAACTCTGGTTTGGTCTGTTTATGGATGCATGCTCTAAGGAAATGTTGAAAACTTGAAATATAGGATGAGACTGATATCCAGTTGCTTATGATGAACATTTGATCTTTGCAAGGTTGACGATATTACTTTTTGAGACTTGGATAGCCAGTAATTTTGACAGTAATACCTCACAGGTAAGAAAGAAAGAAATTATACTAATGTCAATCAATGACCAAAGTAGGTCAATGTGACTTAAAAATACAACAAATTACAATAGCATAAAAAGGTTAACAATACCCTAAAAGCTTACAAACAACAAAAACACTAAAATAATGCAATAACTAAAAGCATCACTGAAGATGCTGAACCCAAGATAGATAAACCCTAGACAATTCAGAAACAGGCAGCTCTTTGGACCGTGTACAAATATAAATAGCCATATGAGAGCATGGCAACCCAATGAAACATAAAACCAATGGAGACCAAATTCGAAGATCAAGATTAGTGATGAAAGTTGGAACGTCTTTATCAAACATTGGAGCAAAGGACTAGCAGCGTAACCATACACTTCTGCATTAGGGGCAATGGCAGATCTGACAATGTCCATAGAAGAATGACCCAAGCTAAGAGAGCTTTGCTGGAAAATTGGAAATCCTAAGAGGAAGCATGGTATCCACCAAGAAAACTTTCCTAAAATCCATGGCCGGCAAACTTCAAGGGTAGAGAGAGAACTAGTAATGTGTGCCTGCCTCCACAGCATGTACTGTGGTCAAGGTATAGAACCCTCAACATTGAAGAGAAGCAGAATCACCATGCCACTTGTGAAAGTAAGAGTAGGGCACCGTAGCAGCAGTAAATGAAGATGAATATGGTCTTACTGACTTGTCTCCAACTGTGTGAAATGGTAGTCGTAAAGGGTTTATAACACGTCCAACATATGGAGTGGGTGGAAACAAAGGCACCTGTAGTCCCAACAGTACTCCATAAAGCTGTATATCCAAAGTTGAATCTTCCCAAAGAAAATTTCTAAGAACCTCTAATTTGGATAGCAAAAGGAGGATAACAAACATTTTCAAATTCACTACAAATAGTGATATGGCCCATGGATCTTATGGTATGGCTGTACACCAAATTGAACAATATAAAATAAATGGAAAAGTAGTCCCTCCCTGGAATGCTTGCATAAGGGAATCCCATACACCATATTAGTGTTTTGCTTGGCAGTGGCCTAAAAAACCACCTTTAGCTTTACATTGATTGAAGAGGTTAAAAGTAAACAGCCAGGACATTTGTTATTTGGGGTTTTAGATGCTCAAATAAAAAACATGTCGGCTGTTTAAGCTCTTTTGATATAGCCTAGGATAACTTCACCTTTATTCTATTGTTATTTGCGAGCAAGTGTGAATACATACACAGCAGTCCTAGAATGTGAGTAAAAGATTATAAGGTATTTGATGTGGGTAGAGTACAAGACTAATCATGGTAGTTCGCTTGTTTCCACTACTTGCCACTAGCACGGGTGTTGATGTGTTTTTTATGCACATGCAAACTCAAAATAAAATACCAATTATTTTATCCTCTATTGAACAAAGTCTCTCAAAGGCTAAACAAACTGATCCAATGAGACAACTGCAAGGTTCCCGATTCGTGTTTTACAATGGATAGACTCAGTAGTTGATGTGATAATGCTAGTAATCACAAAGGGACTTATGCTGAATTTACTCCTTACTCCACTCAAATATTTTACTTCTTTCTTATGAAATGGAACTTCTTCAAATTGACTATGAAAAGTAAAGGCAAAAGATAAGGGTTAAGAGAGCTAATCTAAGGACAATGAAGTAATGAATGATGTGTAGATATACAAATTCCTCATGAAACCAAACTTTGCTTCACCATGAGAACCAACAATTACACGAAGCCAGTGCAATCTTCTAAGGAAACTCAAAGATTTTCATATTGCAAATCTTCATCCAAACACCCACAGCTGGTATAGCTTGAACACGTATTCACAATCGAACTAAAGCAAATGAAGGTTCAGGCTAACTTTACAAAGTGAGTTGCCTTCGACAATCCATGAAAAGTATGAACCAAGAAGGAATTCATCAAATATCATTGCATATACTCATTACATCAATGAACTTTCTGTAACGTCAGAAAATGTCCTCTTGGGGGCTTTTCCCTCATAAGGTTTAGCTCCCGAGTCTTTAGCATGCATTTAGGACATTTTAGTCCATATTTTAGCATCCCAATGAAATGAGACATGGGTTTCATGGCAAATGGGACCTACGAGGACCCCTTGAGCTATACCCTACCTAAAATAGGGGGGAGGACTTGGGCGCCCGCGCCCTAGTTCTGCCTTATTTTAGGGCAGCCCCAATTTTTGGGTGTCAGTTTATGACCATTAGTTGGTTCTTTTGCCGACACGGTAAAGTTTGATTTTTAAAATCTTGGCAGGAATGCTTGTAGGTGCATATATAAGCATGTGTAGGCATTCATTTGTAAACTAGATGATTACTAACAAGTTTTCAAGGTGATTCAAGGATTTCTATTGTGTTGCAAGAGCAGACTTGTATGTTTTATGTGTTGATATTTGTAGATTTGAGCATCAATCTTCTCATGGCATGAAGAACATCTTCCTCCGCGAGAGCTTCACTACAAGGTGACATATCATTGTGTTTTTATCATTGATTCTTTTGGTTTTTGCCTCTGCCTCATAAGGGCACGCACTCTTTGTCTAACAACGGTGTTCGAAGACTTAAGTGTCCTCCGGGGCTTGACTGAGGCAAGCCTCTAAACACCACAACCCCCAAACTAAGTCTTGTGATTGCAGGTTACAGGGGTCGCATTTGAGAAAAGTGGAATTGTAGGAAGGAGTGGTAGGCATCAAGGATTCAGGATCTGAAGAAAAGTCAGACAAAGGAGCACTTCCAGGACTAGGGCGCCTGCAACAGTGACCTCCGCAGACATATCTCGAGAAACATAAGTTACAGAGCTGATAGTGTCGGAAGGAGGCTCAGATTCCCTAAAAAAGCAGGTACCTTGGACTTGGGCGCCTGCACCAATGTCCCTGACTATTCCGCCTCGGAACCCTAAAAACAGGTATTCTGTGATTTGTTATTTTACTCCCATCTGTAAGAGCTTTTTCTGTCTTTCATCAATTTGTTGTCATATTTGCATAATTAGGGTTTTAATAGTTAATTAGACACAAGAAGGAAAATTAATATTTAAATTCCCTAATCCAAGTTTCCCTTCATTTGCAAGTGATCTAGGGTATGATAGTGCTCGCCACTCAACCCTAGATCCTTCAATGTTAGGGTGAAAGGAGGATTCAAACATCTAAACAGCAAAAGATTAACAAATCCATTTTACTTTAAACTTTTTGGTGAACCTGTGTTATTGGACTTAAATTGCAACTTGCTAAGTGTTTGTCTTCAGATTTGGTATGATTTCATTTATTCATTTGGTCATTTATTTCATTGTATTGAGAAAATTTCAAAAAAATTAAAAAATTAAAAAAATACAACAAAATTACATTGTTTGGCTTACTAAATTGCATTAATTCTTTCTAAATTTTTCTAATTCATGATTTTTGCATCAGATCTGATATAAACTACAGAAAAATATAAAAAAATAGAAATTTACATTGCATTTTCATCATTTAATTGCTAGGGTTTTGTGGAAATTCTGACAATTTTATATAACCTAGTAATTCTAAAATCTAGGGTTTGTAGGCAAAATCTTTTATCAGATTTTTCTATTGATTTTAAAGGCTCATTCAAATTTGCATTTGGCTATAGTCTTGTATTTTAGTGTGAATTTGCATTTAGATTTAAAATATTTGCATTTTTACATAAAAAATTTCAACAAAAACTAGCAATTTTGATGCATTTTTATTAAATTTGCATGGGCATTTTGCATGTTAAGGCTTGAAAATTATTTTTAGATCTGAGAGTAAGTCAATTTCAGCATAAATTATACTTCAAAGCATTGACATAGCATTTTATCCTAAGATTTGAAACCTAGGGCTTCGAAAACAACATTTTTCACTAAAATCAGCTTTATCGACTCTCTAAACTTGCACTATAGGTGTGTTGTGAAGGGTATTTTTGCATTAATTTGTTGTTATCTAGGTAATCATTTTCTGCCTCTCACAAAAACCTTCACAACACCCTTTTAACGGGCTCTTGTCGTGAAAATTTGACGAAAAACTACACATTTTGACCATTTTGGCCCTAGGGTTTGACCTAGTTTGCACTCCAAGCGTGTTGTGATTAATTTTATGGATTGAGGTGACTGATATTATTGATATTCTTCGTTGTACCTCCTAAAATTCCTTACAACACCCCTTTTGCTAGGTCTTGGAGTTGAAAAACTGTAAAAAAATGCATATTTTGCTATATTTTCTCTAGGGTTTGACCTTAAGTGACACTAAAATCATGTTGTGTTGGGTATTTTGGCACCAAGTGGCTGTTATTACTAATATTATTTGCTTTCCATCATCATTTTCCTCACAACACCCTTTGTTATGCTCTTTTATAGTGAATTTTGGTGGAAAGAGTGCCTATTTTGACATATTTTTGCTATTTTTTGACTTGGCATTCTCTTGGATTTGCATCAAGAGTGTGTTGAGAGTGATTATATTGCTGTTTTGGACTGATATCAGACATATAACTTGCTTCCCTTGACTAAAATCCCTACAGCATCCTTTGTTTCATTCATTGACATTGAAAAGTATAAAAAAATCAAGCATTTTGAGCTGTTTGTACTCTATCTGTTGCACCAATTTTGAAAAGATTTTAAAATTTGATTTGGCATTGATTTGAGCATATAAACATGGCCTCTAATCATAACAGCAACAATAGGTTCCCTCCTAGACCTTACATGAAAAGAAAGGTT
The DNA here is from genome assembly GCA_027924645.1 of Cunninghamia lanceolata. Lineage (NCBI taxonomy): Eukaryota > Viridiplantae > Streptophyta > Pinopsida > Cupressales > Cupressaceae > Cunninghamia > Cunninghamia lanceolata. The sequence continues at coordinate 4,970,965 of BSBN01001268.1, read as the reverse complement.
CCTGAACCTGAAATTATCTTCACTCCTCATTATAGAATAATCGGTGATTCTGAAGGACCTCTTTACATCACTGTGCAGATAATAGGAAATAATGTGAAGGGAACTCTGATTGATCCTAATTGCATGACTAATGTTGCCATTGAAAAATTTCTCTTTTTGAATCAATTAATACAAGGTTCTTATAGCCCTTCGAGCTTGATGATTAAGACACATGGGAGCTTTAAAAAAACCACTAGGTAAGATATTATTGATAGTAACTGTATTTGAGAAGCATGTTGAGCAATGGTTTGATATTACTCCTGATTCTAATACCTTTGACATAAAACTTGGAATCCCTTGGTTAAAAGTTATGAAAGCGGTCCCTTCAACTATTTATAAATGTGTTAAATTTCCTTTTAATGGACAAGTGCATGCCATCCATCAAAATACATACAAACCTTCAATTACACAACACTTCACATTGGATTACTTTTGTACCAAACATACTAGCGACAAATTAGAGCTACGAACAGACATTCTTGAGCTATAGAAATTACAAGGTGAAACTATTACATCCGATACCTAATCCTCCTACACAAGAAATGACAAAAGAGAAACAACCCGCATGTGAAGAGAACTTTAGACTGAAAGGACAAGGTCCCTATGCTGAGGTTCCTCCCTCGAAATCTTTACAAAGATCGGGAGGTCATTGTCAACAACAAAGTGTTCCACCGCAACAAATGAGGTTTGATCTCGGTGCTTCATCTTCTAAATTGCACAAGCCTATGAAAGAGGATAGTCCTATCTTACAAAAGATAAGTGGTAAAATAAAACGAAACAAAAAAGCAAGAGAAAGAAGAAAAAGAAGACAAGAATATGCTATAAACCTTGCCTCTCAACAAGAAAACATCGATCCTAACATTCAATCAAACAAAGATGATCCTAACGATGAACAACATGATGAATAAGATACGAACTTGGCTATGGTACCATGTGTCCCACTATCCTCCAACATTAGGGAGTGGGAAGATGACGACGATGATTTGATTACAGACAATTTCTAGCCCAAAAGGGGCCCTACAGGTAAGTATCTCTAACCCTTTATCTCTCTCGTGATGTGCTTCCCTCGTGATGTGTTACATGTTGTTAGGCCTCCTGGGATGACCTCGGATTCTCCCGTAAGGTTCAAGATACCAGGAGACTGCCTCTGTTGTGACCTTCTTCTATTTGTATCATCATTCTTCTACATTGCCTCTCTCTGATTTCATTGTTGTGTTGTGTCTTACGGACATAGCATCGTGGTTGGTGACTTGGGGGCACCCTTCTACGTGACTGTCCCTACGACACTTGTTTCTCCTCTCTTATTTATTCTTTCCTTTCCTCTAGTGCTTCCACCTAGCGGGCGGATGACGACAAACATTTATACTGATGCGGACCTAGTGTCCCTTTCGAGAGTAATAAAAAAATGGACTTAGTTCCTAATATGAAGATGGGGTTGTATATTTTATCCGACGCTTGGCTAGTGGAAGCACTCGTGCTTTCTGCGTAGTGAATGTTATGATGTTTCTATCGCATTTACAAACCTTAACAATACTGTTGTTCCGTGCACCTTTGTTTACCTTTGAATTTAGCCTTGGCAATACTCGATTCAGAGAGATTCATGATATAGCCTCACGGTTATCCTCAAACTCTGAATTCGTTGTATAACCTTGGCTCTTTGTGTGGTTAATCATATGCATTGATGTTGTTGTTTATCATGATGTTATAGACACTAACATGTTTCTTGCAGGGATGTGTTTGTGGGAACATTTGGTAATCGTTAAGTACATGTCACCTCCAGGGGGCATGGGCTTTGTGAAAGTTGGTGTTCCCTTGTGTGTTTTCTTCCTACCTTAACGTGCTTGATATCGATAACTGATATCAACCACCTTAAGGTGGGGGCATATATAAGGTAAGCTGTCTATTATAGATGTTAGCAGTGTGTTTAACCTCAGATGCAAAGACTTGCGCCCCAGGGTAGTGCATTGTGCATATGAGTTTGTTTGCAATCAATCAATCAATCAATCATGTAAGCCCTCTGCGGAGGCAGGATATCACATATATCCTTTTTATCTTAAGCCCTATGTGGAGGCGAGGATGGTGTATTTCTTGGAGCAGATTGCATCATCCTATCATTTTCAAAAGTCCTCTACGAAGGCGGGGAGCGGTTTTGTGACTAACTCAACCCTTAAGCGTGTCTTCGACGATTGTTGTGGTGAAGCCCAATCGTTGGTGTGTGCCTGAAATGTGCCTGAGATGGTGTTGGGCCTAGGAATAGGGACACTCCATCGCTTGTCTGCCGTGTTTTCTCTGTGTCTTCAAGTGTGTGTTTTGGCATGCTTGTTTTGTGTGGTGTGTTTGTTGCCCCATATGCAGAGACCAGTGCCTTCAGGTTGTGCTTCCTGCATTTTGGGAGGTTTTTCATGTCTTGCATGTGTGTTGCCCCATATATACTGAGACCTGTGCCCTCGGGTAGTGCATCTTGTATTATGAGAGGTTTGTTTACTTTTCAGTACTTGCATTTGCATTTCATATATATGAGAAAAAGAAAAGAAAAGATATCATTTCTGTCTTCCATGCATTAATGTGTCTTCTATGCATTGATTGTATTCTCTGTGTTTTGCGTGACTATAACTGTCTTCTTCGTGTTTTGCGTGCCTATTACTGTCTTCTATGTGATTTGCGTGTCTTCCCCGTGCTTGGCGTGTTTGCTGTGTTTGTGACCTTACTTTAATGCATGCATGGGCCTCACGTTCATACATACATTAAAGTGGGGGCTAAATGTAATGTCAACAAATGTCCCCTTAGGGGCTTTTCCCTCATAAGGTTTAGCTCCCGGGTCTTTAGCATGCATTTAGGACATTTTAGTTCATATTTTAGCATCTCGATGGAATGAGACGTGGGTTTCATGGCAAATGGGACCTAGGAGGACCCCTTGAGCTGTACCCTTCCTAAAATAGGGGGGAGGACTTGGGCGCCCACACCCTAGTCCTGCCCTATTTTGTGGCAGCCCCAATTTCTGGGTGTTGGTTTATGACCGTTAGTTGGTTCTTTTGCCAACATGGTAAAGTTTGATTTTTAAAATCTTGGCGGGGATGCTTGTAGGTTCATATATAAGCATGTGTAGGCATTCATTTGTAAACTAGATGATTACTAGCAAGCTATTGTGTTCTCAAGGTGATTTAAGGCTTTCTATTGTGTTGCAAGAGCAGACTTGTATGTTTTATGTGTTGATATTTACAGATTTGAGCATCAATCTTCTCATGGCATGAAGAGCATCTTTCTCCATGAGATTTTCACTACAAGATGACATATCATTATGTATTTATCATTGATTCCTTTGGTTTTTGCCTCTGCCTCACAAGGGCACACACTCTTTGTCTAACAACGGTGTTCAAAGACTTAAGTGTCCTTCGAGGCTTGATTGAGGCAAGCCTCTAAACACCACAACCCCCAAACCAAGTCTTGTGATTATAGGTTACAGGTGTCGCATTTGGGAAAAGTGGAGTTGTAGGAAGCAGTGGCAGGCGTCAAGGATTCAGGATCTGAAGAAAAGTCGGACAAAGGAGCACTTTCAGGACTAGGGCGCCTACAACAGTGTCCTCCATAGACAAATCTCGAGAAACAGATGTTACAGGGCTGATCAGTGTCTGAAGGAGGTCCAGATTCCCTGAAAAAGTAGGTACCTTGGACTTGGGCACTCACACCAGTGTCCCCGACTACTCGGCCTCAGAACCCCGAAAACAGGTATTCTATGATTTGTTATTTTACTCCCGTCCGTAAGAGCTTTTTCTGTCTTTCATCAATTTGTTGCCGTAATTGCATAATTAGGGTTTTAATGGTTAATCAGACATAAGAGAAGGAAAATTAATATTTAAATTCCCTAATCTAAGCTTCCCTTCATTTGCAAGTGACCTAGGGTATGATAGTGCTCACCACTCGACCCTAGATCCTTCAATGTTAGGGTGAAAGGAGGATTCAAACATCTAAACAATAAAAGATTAACAAATCCAATTTTACCCTAAACACTTTCTAATCTAATTCTACTCTACTTGGAAACATTTCTCCATCATATTCGAGAATTTAGAAACCATGCTAACATTCCAAAACCACAAGGTCACCATGAAACTTTCAACAATGAGCTTGTATTAATCTTGAAGTGTATTATTACAACAATTTCATATGTCCCTTCAATGATTTCGAAGAGTCTCCTCTACTCTACTCTTATTTCGACATCATCTACTCCTACTCTATCTTGATCTCCTTGCAAATGAAAGAAATGGGCCTTTTATAGACTCCAAAATTATATTGATGGCTAGGATTGATTTCGAGAATCAATGGCCCAGATTGAGACAACAAGGCATAACCACCCAAAAGAGAGGAATGAAGGCACATTTCCCAATGTGATAAATTTGAAATGGAATATTTAGAGCATCTTCCACATGGGCACCCTCCTTGGCCTTTTCTTGATGTACATGTATTGAACTTGGACGGATGATGTGGCAAAATATGATTGATCCATGATGTGCACATGCCTCCTCAGCAACTTCTTAAGCAAGTTGGTTTGATTCTCTCTATGTTCACACTGCTTGGAATACTTTCCCAAATTTTATGATTTTCCTGGAATAGTCTTCAAACTTGGATTTTCACCTTTGGAACTTAGCTGCTTTCGAACTTGAAAACTTGGGAAACTTAGAAATTCTTCATGTAATTGATGAATTGCTTGATGATTGACCCGTTTCTCTTCTCATGATGTCCTTGTGCTTGTGTAGGATTCGACTCTAGATGGTGCAAGAAGTAGAAGATGTCTTTGTTTGTGACTTCTTGGAGTGGATTGCATTATGTTCTCTATCTCTGCTTGGTGCATGAAACGAGTGACCCTAGATTCTTGAACTCCTGGACGTGTGCTTCTCGATGATGAAGTGATGAGGCTTGATGTCGTGTAGTGGACCTCCTCCGATGATGACCTTGGTGTTGGATTCCTCCGTGTCTTGTTGACCTCGAGCAACACTTCTTCCATGCTCTGAATGTTTCCGGTGCAAGCTTTTGCCATTCTCCTTCCTTGAAGTGACCTCCATCCTTGGATGATGAAACTAGATGCCTTCTCTTCCTTGTTTGAGTTGAGGGGGCTTGCTACTAGAGTTCTTCATGTGATGAAATCCTCCCTTGATTGCTCTTGACATCAGATCTTCCTCAAACAAGCACTTCTTGCCTCCAGTTCCCGCAAAAGAAACAACTTTCAATTGCAAAGATGATAATCATTAACAATATTTCATCATAGATCTCCTAACATTTCACTTTCAGACAGCTTGCAAAGGTCTTGGGTTAGATCTTACTTGTTTTACACAACAAAGAAGGTTTTGTTCTCATGTTTTAAAACTTGCCATTTATCCCCTTCTGGCCGACCTGGTAGTTTGACAAGGTTTGAGCGCCCTTGAGGCATGTTGAAGAAATTTCCTAAGCTAGAGCACATTTCACCAATGTTAGAGAAAATTCTTGAGGCTAAGCACATATGCGACGTGTTAAAGAAATTTCTCCATGTTGGGTGCATTCCTTGAGTGTTGAAGAAATTTCTCCAAGTAGGGCACATTCCACTCATGGAGAAGAAATTTCCCATACTTAGCCATTTTTCAGTGCATGAAATCTAGTATATTTCAAAATATATTCAAGTATATGCTTAGATATTGAATTTCCTATACTTTAAATATTTTGAAATATAGTGTCAAGATGTTTGAGATAGGTCTCGGATCCATAGGATTTAACATGCAGACTCTAGATTTTTGAGAATCCATGAGATTTCAGACTTAGTCAGTTTTTAGGATTTCAAGACATCAGACTTCAGGCCATCAGACTTAGTCAATTTTTAGTATCTCAAGGACATGATTAAGTATTCTCACCTTGTTAAACTCACTTGATTCATTTCACGCTACTTCGGAGAGGCTCATTCTTCATTTCATAGAAGAGACTAGGTCTGACAACACTTCCTAAGGATCCTACAAGCTCAAAATTGTAAAAAAAGGTGGGTCCCCATTTGCAATGGGGCGATGTGTGATTACATCACAACAAAGGGTAGAACCCTACACTATCAGTAACACAGTAATGTCTGAATGGCCTAGGATAGTATGGAGAATATAAGGACAAGGTTTCTTAAGATATAACGACAATGCCATTAACTTTCTCCTTCGTGGTAGCATATATTACTTGAATCACTTCTCATGGAAGATTGTAAAATGGTACATTGAATAGTGCACATCGTTGAGAGACATAAGACATGGGTTTTACTTTCTCACATGTAGTCAAGATAATTAGGGTGAACCATATGCATCAGAGTAGGGAAAGTTTTTGAAATTTGAAGAACTTTTAGGAAGTGTTTCTCTTCTTGGTCAGATTTGTTTTTGAATTGCATCCCAAGTTGCAGAGTTCAAGGATGAAGGCCTTCAATATGTTGGATGCAGGCACTATAATCATTCAAGTATTTGTTCTCCCCTCATAGGTTTTGAAAATATCGCTTAAAATTGTTGAACTTTCCATGAACCAACTACGACTTGAACTTATTTATGGTTAGGGTATGGCTCACTTCACCAACACTCCCCATTTAACTACACTATAGGTACTCAGGGCTCTTACACTGACTTTGATACCATGTTAAATTTTCCATAGATCAGCTAGAACTCAAACTTAAGATCTCTTATTTATTGTTGTGGTGCTCTGACTGGTCCTTTTACTGTTGGATGTGGTTTATTTCTCTAAAAGAAATTCCTGAGGGAAAATTATTTGTTATAGGAAAAAAACGATGTTTAACATGGAATTTAAAAGCATAAACATTAAAAACACACTCATATAGATCTTTCCACAAGTTTTTAATTATTATGATATGAAATTAAAAGCACCAAAAAAATAATACAGTATTATCTTTTAAAACAAGAGACGCATTGCGTCAGGTTCCTGCCGTTGTAATGTTGAATAAAATGAATGACATTGTAATTGATTACCTTAGTGGTTGCAGATAGCACTAGATCTGAGTCGTTTAGACATCTGGGGGTATAATAAGTATATTGAAACATTTAAATACGTGTATTGATGGCTTTGACAAAGTATGTGGTTTAGCTTGTTTACACATGAGCATGTATTTTGAGTGTTGTGCACTAATATGCTATGCAACATGTCTAAGTTTGTTTTCATTGATAAAATTATAAGTAAACAACCGAAAGTGGCACCTCATGGAATAGCAAAAATAAACAAGATCGAGATTGCTATTCAGAGAGTTTTTTAATTGTATTAAAATTAGAAACTGATAGTCCTTTGACATGCCTAAAACACACATTTCAAAATTGTTACCAAACAGTGTTTTTATTGCTACAAAAATCAAATATAATTACAAGGAAAGCATTAAAACTAGTATTCTATTAATAATGCCATAGAGCATACAACTGAAAACATGAAACAAAAATGCAACTAAAAAAAACCAAAAGAGCGGTATAGAATTGCCTAATCAATGACACTAATCCTCAATTGACATGATGAGAACATGTATGAATAAAAACCTGAAAAACACCCACATTTATATAATCGAAATGCATGTTATCGTGTATAAGATATGTGTAACATAAAATGTTGTTTGCACACCATTATAATAGTATAAATTAAAACAAGTTCTATTTAAAAACTCAATATAAAGGCCCAAGCAAACTATACGTAGCAAGTTGCAATCAACAAGATACTAATAGTATGGACCAAAGTGTTCATCAAATACCTTGAATACTCATTCAACATTGCAAAGCACAACTAATTGATTGTAGATCATGAAGTGAACCATGAAAACCAAAATAGATAACACAAGATAAAAATTTCTAGAAAACCTGCAAAACTTGCTTTGTATTCGTATAACAGTTTGTTATAAACTCGGATTTACATTTATCCTTTAGGGAAAAGATGAAATACAACTTTTAAATATATTGAACCTGGACAAAATGACCACCCATTTGGATGTACATGACAAAATGCTAATTTTCAAGAGAGAATAAAGCCAAAATAGGATCACATGACCCCCAAAATCTGGAGCTAAAGTGGAGTGACGAGATTTTTAAGATTCAACTGGAATATTCTATTGGTCCTCGTCATCTAGGTTAACTTTATTCTTCTCTGCCTCCCTATTGCTGTAGGTTGTAAGTGCTGACAATGCCAAATTTATATATGTGGGATCGGGATCTTTGATGTAGTCAATTCTGAATTTCAACTGATCCACTTCTCATGAAAATCTGTAGTAGACGACATCCTTTGACCTTTTATTCCTTTTGAATTCTGCAATTGCAATTCTGAGGCCACTGACCTTTTCCAACTTCCCGACCATGTTCAATGGGGACTCTCCATGTATAATATGATGTAGCTTATTTTTATAGTCTTGCATATCGACTGGAGCCAAGTTGTCAAGATCAAAATTAGTGCAAGCTCTTAATACATCATTGATTTTATAAATTACCTCCATAATTTCAGTTCTAGCTACACCAAAGGATTCTCTAACTCGGTTAAAAACCTCCTTCCTTAGTGCAATTTGCTTTAACCATTGTTCAAGTTTTTCCAATCTTTCTTGAGTCATAATTCCTTCTGTCAATAAAACTTTATCTGGGAGTTTGGCTATGGTCAACACTCTGGAATGCATATGGGAGTAATATTCTTCATAATTTGTACAATCATCATTTATTTCCTCCCATTCAACCTTCAAAATGCAAAAGTCCTTACGTAATTCAGTAGCGAAAAGGATAACTTCGTAGCCTTCATCATAGACTTTATGGAACCATTCTTCTGTAGCTGCTGTGGTGGTCTTGATCTTGTCAAAATTTGTTAAATCTTCCTTGGACAAAAGGGTAGGAGCTTCCTTAGGTTCTCCATCTGCATTCATCGGCTTCATCAAGAATTTGATAAATGCCTTAAGCTCTTCATTCTATTGTTTCAATTGCTATTTGGTCATTTCATCTTTATTCAGTCGGTCCAAAATGGTAGACAAGACCCTCTGAATTCATGAATTTCTTGCTCCCTTGATGTAGGCCCCAAATTTATTGTGGTGACTGTATAGTCGTCTGCTCATACATCCTCCTTATTAGCTTGTTCTGGAGGTACAACCACTTCTACAATTCGAGCCCCAGTTGTATCCTTATAAATTCTTGATTGTACCTTGGCCTTTTTCTATTTTTTAGGCTTTTCCACTCGAGCCAGGAATGCATCCAAGTCGAATTTCAGCACCTTGACTTCTGGAGGTTTATTGCCAAGCTTCTATTGTAGCTAGTTTGGTGCAAGGAAAGTGTCCTTGGGAGAGTCAATGTGACTATCTCCTTTATTCAAAGAATCATTTGTGTTAATGTTTTCTTCTCCTTTAGCCTGATCTATCCCCGTGTCATTTAATTCATTCTAACTTGCTGCCTATTCCTTTTGGTCATTAGTTCCAACATCTTCTACTGGTGATTCAGGTTGCTCTAATTGTTGCAATTTTTCCATCACAACCTGTTGTATAGTTTCCAAAACTAAATCATTAACTCCCTTGTCAGGACTGTCCTAGATGTTTATGATATCTACAACACCGGACTCTGTAGGGAGGGCTTGTGCTATATCATCTTTATTTATATCTCCTTGTGAATCTAATTATGTACAAATTCTCTCAATGCCTGGTAGTGAAGGAATCAAAAGAGGTGAAGGCATTGGCACTTTTGCGAGATCCTTAAATGGCCTAGTTAAGGAATCATTGAAGGCCATGAAAGGTTGAGATACAATAGGTGGTAAATACAGCTTAGAAAGATTAGTAAATGATGCAAATTGGTAAAGGGAGAGGGAGGAGGGGATGATAGCACATAAGAAATGGAAAGTGGAGTGGAAAGACTGAGAGATGATAAGGTGAATGGTGGTGGAGACAAGATGGTAGAAATGGGAGGTAGGGATGAGGATGAAAGAGAAAGGGAGAATGGAGAGGAAGGAAGGACAGGAAGACTTAAGGATGTAATAGTAGGGAAAGTGGATGGAGCAATGGTTGAAATGAGAATAGTGGAAATGGATGGCAAGGAAGATATGGAGGGAGTAAAGGCAGATGAGATGGTAGCAGATGCAATGGTAAATGTAGGAATGGAGGAAACTAGCATTAGAACATTGGGTGAAGTAGGCGTAGGTGTATCCACAACAAAATCAATAGATGTAGCAGCAGTTTGCACTTTTGGCTTCTTTGCTTTTGAAATTTGTTCTTTTCCACTTGGCATGTGTTTTCTTTTTCCTGCTCTTGGTCTTGTGGCCGGAGGAGGATCTTTCTTTAGTGTTTTTGGGGCATCCTTTTTAGCTTTTCCTTTCTCTGTCAAGGGAATATTTTCTTCACTGTCCACTTCAACTTCTTGGGCTACTCCCTATCCTGTGGCATCTTCTGCTTCTATAGGTTGATCTTTTTCATCAACGCTAACCTTTTCCTAGTCTTGTTCTACATAGGTTAAGGCCACTCCATTTTGATTCAACATCGCAACTTGAGCTTGCACCCACATCCTATTGAACTTGATTTGTTCTTTCATGGCCATATCCAAAGAGCTTTCTTTAGAGTCTGCCCAGTTGGGGAAAGGAATAGGTTGATTGAATAGAGCCTCCCAAGGGCCTCTTTGAATCACATTATTATCATCTATCAATTGATCTGTGACTCTTATAATGCTAAACCTTTTAATGAAGTCGAGGGACAATTTGGAATATTTTCTTCTCAACACATCATAATCATTATGAGAATTAGCCCAGAAATCCTCCAAGTGCTCTTTGTGAAAAAGCCTTTTGTTCACATATCTTTCCATGACACCATAGGGATCAAAGTGCCTTCTTCTATGATAGTGGTGCAGATTCAACAGTTGTAGCTCTGTATCTGAATGCTCTGCTACCCCTAGGGTAGTGTATGAATAATTGCCCCTTCCTAAAAGTATGGGAAACTTGATATTTACTTGGTGTAAGTGTTTCAAACTTTCTGCACATGTGAGTAACTACCTTGTGAGCTCTAGGAGTACTATTTTATCGGTTGGATATCTTGGAAGCTTGTATGGCATCCCAGTGAAACCTTGTATCATCAAGTAAGTGAATTTCTGAAATTAGATGTACCACCTTCCATATGTTTGCACAACAGCCATAGCCTTGGGAGACATCCTTCTTACCATATCATTTTGTAAGATCCGAGTAATATGCATTGTGAATGCATCATTAACTCGCTTATGGTGTACTAAAGATTGGGAAACTTCCAACTGAGTGTAGCATTCATAAACCTTGAGTTGGCCATTTCCATTGCCAACTTCTCCTAGCTTGGACAGACTAGGATACACTACGGTTCTTGCCAAGACATACACAATATATGAGGTCCATCTAAAGGTTTCATCTGTTCGGAAGTTGACAAAGGCCTCATGAATATTGTTATTTAAAATTTGAGCCTAATGGATCTTCTTGCTTCCATGTAGAATTTCTTTAATATATGCAAACATCCAACCTTCGAAGGTGGAGGCAGTGGGCAGTCCCATAATCCTACTCAAAAGTGTCACCAAATCTCCTACCTCTTCTTTGAAATCACTTCTATACAATGTATGAGGTAGTTTAGTCAAGGCTGATCTCTTATGTTTCATCCACCCCTCATTTATCTTTTTCCTACACCTTTTGGGTCCTTTTTATACATGTTTTTAGCTTCTTCCTTGATGATGATTGAGAGCTTAGGGAATGGAGGGATGTCAAACACTTCTGCTATAGATTGGGCACTAAGGTTAGCCAAAATATGTCATCCCTGAGTTCTTATGGTTCTCGTATCTTGGTCATAATTGTTGGCGCATGCTACAATTAGCTTGGGACATTGTACTGATTTTGGGAAAGCAACAACCTCTGCTATTCCATTATCTCTAATCTTGCTAGCCAGTGGAGTTGGGTTTGGGCCTAGGACTCTGATCCTAAATTCTTCTATGTCTACATGGCCCAGGTCGGTGTCTCTGATGTTCTGCCATGCCGAGGTGATCTTTGTCATTGGTGGGATCGCTTTGAACTCGTACTTTATGCTGGTGGCTTGGACAGTCATTTATCCTACAGGACTGGACCTAATAAGTAAATGTTGTAATCCAATTGCCCTAGGGGTTCTTGACTTAGATTTTTAGATAATCAATTGATTTTATTTTACTTCCTAAGTCAAGAATTGTTATAAAAACCTCTATAAGACCTTTTGAAATCTACTTGCCAGGTTGAGGACATGCATGCCACATTATTTTCTAACATTCATTACATAAGTTTTCAAAATAACCAGTGAAAATAGTCAATGGGGTTTTGTGGCCCAACTAGATCTATGCAATAAATGCTAGCTTTAAGTGCAAAAAAATATTCAAATTTAACCAAAAACATGCAACTTACCTTTATTTCACTCTTAAATCAATTTACCTGATAAAATAAACTTTGCTTCCCTAGAAAAATTCACAAAAATGCATTGTACAAAGGTTTAGTGGGGTTTTAGTGCCCTACAAGACTTAGCGGGCTTTTTGGTTCCAAGAGGGTAGCAGGGAAAATGGTTGCAACAGGATAGCGGAGAAATCATGGTGTGCAGGAGAAGCAAATTCCAGCGTAGATCATTATGAATAGTTTCAGCGAAGGTTTCAAGTGCAATAGGATCAGCACGATTTTATGGTCCTTCTGAATATATGCGGTTGAGGGCCATTTTGGCGCAAGTCGGTAGGCAGGGTTTTTAGTGTAGAATGTACAATGGCAAGATGATAGCAATTTTATCTCCTATCGGACAATGCGAGATTCGATATTTAGTGAATATGTGTAGTAGGGCCAATTTTTAGTGCAAGTTCAGTGTAACTTGTTTTTAGCGCAATCTTCTCGGCGTAGAAATCTGATGTGACCGTCTAGCGAAACTTTTGAAGGGTATTGCATAAGTGTAGTTGAAATTTTTTTTAGTGCATGTCTGGTACACATTGATTTTAGCACTAAATGTTTGGAATGCCTTGATGGAAGAATTCGAAGGTACTAGACAAGTGCAGTTTGGGCCATTTTTAGTGCAAAGGCAGCACAACTTATTTTCAGCGCTAAGTGTTCCAGCGGGGGATTTGAGGGTCACAGAATATGTTCAATAACAATCAATTTTAGCGCAAATCCTATGATGAGGATTTCTAGCACAAAGTGAACAAAATGCCTAGCGGAAGGATTCTAATGCACCAAACTCAACTATTTTGTGTGTGATTTGTGATGACATCATACTTTAGTGCGAAAATCATAGTTCTACTGGGGAAAGGTCTGGGGAAAGGTCTGATAGAGATTTCAGTGTTATATCATATTCCCTACAACTTAGCTTTAAAAACAAATAGACTTATCCACCTGTTGTATTATAATAAAGACAGTTCAAATTAATGAGCTAAATTAAACATGTAGGCGAATTAATCTCATAGCTTCAAATTACATGTCCCATCCATGAGATGACAAGTGTTATTTCATTTCACTCACACAACTACCCCATCATTCCAATTTTCCCTTGAAACATCTGAGCATTTGAAAAAGATTTCATAGATCTAAACATTTTTATTAAATTAGGGCTCTTCTATTTGAGCTTTGATTATAACAGATGCGGGGAAGAGTGAATATGAATGATATGGATGGGAGATCAATTATTGACGAGCTCAAAAAATTTAATGGGGAGTCATTATTTGACTTGGGTCATCCATTGCTGAATGGTGTTACAGAGAGCTTTGTAAAAGCTGCAGGAGTATGATTTTTTTGGGTTTTGAAAAAGAAATTAGTTTTCGGTTTTTTGGTGGATTAAATTAGTTGTTGGTTTCTTTAAATTACAGTTTTGTATTGAAATATGATTTTGCATGCAGATAGGAGTAGTGAGGCTATATCACGGGAGGCTTATTACACTGCAGTTGAAGGTCTTGTTTAGTTTTCTAGTTTTCCTCCTGCTAGAAGAAGCTCAGTTTGCAGAAGAAGCTTATTTCTTTTATGTTTATTTTGATTCAAGTTAGTGGTTTGATGATTTCTATTTCTATTTTGTGGCAAACATTTATGCAAGGTTTGGTGAAGAGAGTAACATGAATTTTGGTAAGAAGAGAGGACGACGTCTTGGAAGTCTAAAAGGTGGGTATAATAAGGCTATTTATTTTTAAAGTTTGTAGAATGATTAAAATGCTGCTTCACTGATTAATGACATGCAATTTATGATGGGTTTGTGCATTTATTCACAGGAGAGACATATGGGAAATCTGTGGAGACACTAGTACTATTTCTTTTTTTACATATGTGCATGTTCATTTTCAAGTTATAGTTTATATGTATTTATTACCACAAGAACAAGTCATGTTGTGAAAAATGTAGTACTAAATTTATTATTTATATAGGAGCAAGACATGCCATGAAAAAAGTATTACTTAATTCATTATTCATATGGTAGCAACTTTACAATTGTTTTGCCAAATTATGAACAGGTGTTTATGGTAGCAATAACACAATAGTTTTTACCAATTATGTAAAGTTGATATAGTAGCAATAGTGCAATAGTTTTATCAATTATACATACATGTTATATGCAATAGCATTAGTACAATAGTTTTAAGCAATTATGCTTAGGTGTCCTTCTGGATATGCAGTTGAGGGCAATTTTGGCGCAAGACGGTAGGTAGGGTTTTTAGCGTAGAATGTGCAATGGTAAGTCGGCAGTGATTTCATCTCCTATCGGACAACTCAGATTTCGGTATCTAATGAATATGTGTAGTAGGGCCAATTTTTAGCGCAAGTTTAGTGTAACTTGTTTTTAGCACAGACTGCTCAGTGGAAAAATCTGATGTGACCGACTAGCGCAAATTTTGAAGGGTATTGCATAAGTGCAGTTGAAGTTGTTTTTAGCGCATGTCTGGTACACATTGATTTTAGCGCTAAATGTTTGGAATGCCTTGACAGAAGAATTCAAAGGTACTGGACAAGTGCAATTGGGGCCATTTTTAGCGCAAAGGCAACACAACTTATTTTCAATGCTAAGTGTTCCAGCAGGGGATTTGAGGGTCACATAATATGTTCAGTAACAACCGATTTTAGCGCAAATCTTGTGATGAGGATTTCTAACGCAAAGTGAACAAAACGCCTAGTGGAAGGATTCTAATGCACCAGACTCAACTATTTTGAGTGCGATTTGTGATGACATCATACTCTAGCACGAAAATCATAGTTATACTGGGGAAAGGTCTGGGGAAAGGTCTTATGGAGATTTTAGTGTTTGCCCAACGTATTCTATGAAGTTTACAAATCTAAGATTCTTCTCCTGAGATGAATTTCCAAAACTTAAAACCCCTCTTCCCCTAAGTTATAAAATGATAATACAATAGCAATTCTCACTGCGAACAAACGTTCAGTCTTAAAGAAGAACCCCTCATAAATCAAACAAGGCTCATCAAAAACCAATTCAATTTATATTATAATTTCAACGAATCACAGACAATTCTTTTTGAAATAAATAAAGGATTGCAAGACTGTGAATTACCAAAACAAATTGATTTAAAACCCTAGACTAAGAGAAGAACGTTTTAGTGCAAAACTAGGGTTATGGTTCTGACCTAGTTTTGAAGAATAGGGGAAATGAACAAGGGTTTGCACATGAAATCATTCTCAGTTGATTGTGTGTCATGTATAAATCGCTTGTAACCGTTATGCAAAGCTCCAAGTAGTTGTCAAAATGCAGAATGAGCTCAAAATGAGTCTAAAAAATCTTTTATACCTCCTAATTTATTCGTCATTAATGCGGAGTATAGTTGATAGCTTGGTGCATATTTGGTAGATTGAAGCTTGGCAAAGATTTTGGGGTATACTGACCTATCGAGATATTCGATCCCTGCTGGATATGTGCAATACAACATCTTTTCCCCGCAGGTCTAGTACAAGTCATTTTTAGTGCAAAAGACATTGGCGCTAATATTTAGTGCATGTGGATTTTAACACAAAGTGTGATGCCTTAGTTTTTTAGCACAAACTTACTTCTGGTGCGACAACACCAATATGTAGTACCACTGGATTTTAGCACTTAGTGCAGTAACCTGGGTTTTCAACGCAAAGTGGCTTTGGGACCTTAAAAGTTGTTTTAACAATTTTATTTGAGAACTTATCAAACTGTCTTCCTTATAATTTGCTTGTTTGATGGACAATGACATGTACAACTTAAAAAGATCGAATATACTATGGCGTGCACAACTAAAGTTGACATTAAAGATGGATAGTTTGCTTTTAAATTAACAGATCTTTGCTACATATCAAACAATAAAACATGGGCATGCTCGGCATGCACTTAGCTTCATAATGCAAAGTGTAGTGTGTGAGTGCCTTGTTTAGAAAAGCATATACTAATTGGTTCAAATTATTTTATTATATCTCCAAAAAGTAAATAGTCAAAGTGGTCAATAACCACCAATGGGACTCAAAGAGTGCTGGCACAATGAATAAATATGGTGTGTGAGTGTACACGTGTTTTTTCTACAAACTACTTTGATCTCAAGAGATTCAATTTAGTTTTAAATTTGCAATATGATGTAGGAGCATCCAAGCGAATGGGAAATCCGACATCAACCAAAAAATAGAGCGTAGTTTATTTTTTAGTTTGTTTGGTATTTTTATGGCTTTTCTCGGCACTATGTGTGTTTGGCACAGTTAGGAAGCAGTTTGGCAGTGTTGCTTGAATTCAGTCTCAGCGTGCGTGAAGTCAGTTTTTGTAAAATAATTATTTCTGGGAATCCGTTAGAGCTGGGAAAAAATCCTTTCAGGAGAAGATTCTTGAGTGTGTTTCTCCTAATGTTGAAAGGAATCGCATCCAAATCCCTCACGGTTTGAGAGAATTTATTCTCTATTCACTGTTGGCAATTTATAGAAAACTTAAAATCTCAAGTTTTATGAAGCTTGGGGCAAAATGGCTTGGTGGGAAGCACCATAATATCATTCCACACATCTTGACAAGTTTTCGTGCGAAGATGAGTTCCTTGGTCAAAGTTATGCAAAAAGTCATTTTCCACTGCAACATTGGCAAAATGTAATTTCTTCCAAATTGGTTTGTGTAAATTCAAAGGTACTCTTCAAGAAATCTTAATTGTTATATTTTGATTTTTTTAATGCATTTAAAATAAAAATGTCAAACAAGGAGGAGGATGCCCAATATTGGGAAGATTTGACACTTGGTTTAAATACCTAATTGTTAAAGAAAGTAGCACAAAAACAAATTTAAATAATTTTTTGATTTTGGAGAAGGGCATTAAAAGGTGAGGGAGGTTGTTATGAACAGAAAAAAATTATATATTAAATCAAGCACCATTTAAGAGAGATGGTGGGGTCCTAACGCCTCTCTTAGGGGCCTTTAAATTTAGACTATATTCTATATCTTTTGGCAGATTTACAATGCCTCTTTCAGAGGCTAAAAAGAAGACAATTGTAGCAATACAAAGATCATATTTTGATGCCTCATTTTAGAGTTTTAACGACCAAGGATAAGTGACAATGCTGCTGCTATCCTCACAATGAGGGGAATAGATAGTGACAGGGTAGATGAATCCAAATGCCTCAGGTAGAGTCTGAATGTTGCAGAAAAACAAGATTAGATTACAACACATATGGAGGGCAGTTTGGGCTGGAGTTTGAAGAGATTTGTGATGCTAGAGAGAAAGGGATTGGCTAGAGTTTGTAACAACAACTAAGGAAGATTCCAGAGGAAAATAGCAGTGAGAGAAGTGTTTCAGAACAGAGGAAATTAGGTAGAGATCATCACAGATTGGAGGAGCTGCAGATTGGAAGAATGTTGAAGTGAAGAATTAGATGAGGTTGCTTGGTGAGAGGCCATGAAAGACCAGTTGTGTAATGTTGTTACAGATTCAAATTTGATATGCTTTGTATATAAGTTTTTGATTTCAATAAAATGATGCATGTGAGTTGTGTTGCATTTTATTATGTTTTGTGAGTTTATTTGAGAGCAGAGACTCTCTTCATAAGGTATTTTAAGCAACGGTTGTGTGGATGTGAGAAATGGCATGCTTTTGGGATTTTGTCTTCATCACAATACTTTTTAACAATATCAGAGGATACCCAATGTACTAGCACAAAGGGACACCTCCTCTCTACACAATTCAATTTTTGCATATTATAACTATATTCAAATAAAAAATATTTTATTATATTAAACAATAATAAAGAAATTTTAATAATATATATTTTGATTATTATTTTATATCTATTATTTTAAGTTAAAATGGATTTCAAGTAGAACACGATTTAATTTCTAAAAATTATATAAATTTTTTAATATATTTTTAATATTTAACAATTAGATATTACATTTCATTATTTGTGAGAAAGTTATAACTACTAACTAGTTTTAATCTCCAAACGCGTCCACATTTTGTGCAAGTGCAAGTGTTGTTTTGTATGTATTGTATTTACGATTTTGATGGGAAAGTATATAATAATAATAAAATAATATGATTTTCGGCAGATACATACCACGTACCCACCTGCCATTTCTAATGGTGGGATCCAATTTGATAGTATATGGCCGTATTGTTGCCTTGAAATACAAGTGAAATTTTAGGAATACAAAATTTGAAATATTTAATTTATCATATTTTGTATTTTAAATAAATTATAATTTGAATATTATATGAGATTTTAAAGAATGCATTGTTGTATATATAAAATTTGGTATTTCACCCTATAAATTATTGGTAGATGCAAAATTGTATCCACATTAAAAGTCAATTTATAAGAATGTGCTTGAAACCATTTATGTAATTGATAACATTTTTAACCTTGTAATTTCTTTGTATTTCTTCACCAATAATAGGGCGCTATTGTCACCATTCTTCTTTCCATTCATTTATTTGTTGTGTAAATTTCAATAATAGAAAAACTTTCACTTCAACAATTTAGTTTAATCGAATCCACTTTCACAAACTTTCGAAGGTCATTTCAATAGATGATATGCACAGGAAGACTCAAGTGTAGACTATGCATGGAGCCATATTGTATAAACCTTATACTATTTTAGAGCTCCCTCTCCCCTTGATTACCTTATCAGTTGCACATAGCACCAGATCTCAGTCGTTTAGACATATAGGGGTATAATAACTATATTGAAACATTTAAATATGTGTATTGATGGATTTGACAAAGTATGTGGTTTAGCTTGTTTACACATGAGCATGTATTTTTAGTGTTGTGCACTAATATGCTATGCAACATGTCTAAATTTGTTTTCATCGATAAAATCATAAATAAACAACTGAAACTGGTACCTCTTGGAATAGAAAAAATAAACAAGATTGAAATTGCTATTCGGAGAGTTTTTTAATTGTATTAAAATTAGAAACTGATAATCCTTTGACATGCCTAAAACACACATTTCAAAATTGTTACCAAACAGTGTTTTTATTGCTACAAAAATCAAATATAATTACAAGGAAACCATTGAAACTAGTATTCTATTGATAATGCCATAGTGCATAGAATTGAAAACATGAAACAAAAATGCAATTATAAAAAACCAAAAGAGCGGTATAGAATTGTCTAATCAATGACACTAATTCTCAATTGACATGACGAGAACATATATGAATAAAAACATGAAAAACACTCACATTTTATATAATAGAAATGTTTGTTATCATGTATAAGATATATGTAACAAAAAATGTTGTTTGCACACCATTGTAACAGTATAAATTAAAATAGGTTCTGTAATTTAAATAGTAGAGAGAGTATCAAGTAGCTTTCGTGTATAAGATATATGTAACAAAATGCGGTTTCTAATGCTTTAGCAAATGAGAGATGACACCTATATAATTCAGATTGCTTGTGATGTTGTGTTGTATTTGCTTCCTACAAGATGAGTATGAAGATGACTGTCAGCATAGTTTATTGTAGAAAATGGAAACACTATATTGTTGGTGAACAAATTAAATTTCTTTGATATAATTTTTGTTTGTAACAAAGAAGTTGGAAAAAGACTATGGATGTACCTTAGTATATTGGCACATGTTGTGATCAATCTTCAACATAAGATGCATTAATGATGACATTGCTCTGATTCAACATGAAGTGTCATTTCTTGCAAAAGCCCCACAACATGAAGATAACCGCTAATTTATCTTCGATGTACTCCTCATAGCTGATCTTTTGCAGGTCTAGTAGCAATACCTAAATGATATTGTTGGGACAAGAACAATGTATTGTTTGATTGTTGTCAGCGGTTAGAATAGTTTTCAGATAATGCGAGTAGATATAAGCAACCTCTTTGTTGCATTTATTACATTGGGTAGTTTCATTATCAAGTGCTCCATAGGAATCAAATTTATTATTGCATTTTGAGCAGAATGCATGGAAAGGGCTAGAAAATGCATTGGCTATTTTCAATGTTCCTTGGACCTGCAATACATATTGAAGTATTATTTTGTTTGCAAGACATTTTTTTTATTTTGTTTTTAATTTGCAAGTATAAAAATTGGAGATTTCAAGAGTAGTTACTTCAAATGTTGAGTGTAGCAAATTGTTTAGTCTATCCAATGTCCTTTGGTCATTCAATGTATCGATGTATGTTGATTGGCGTGTACGAAGCATCTTGTCTTTGGCATCCATTCGTTTGACAATATTTTTGAAAAAAACTGCTGAAAATTCATTCCTTTGGATTTGTTGTTCCATTGTTAAGACATGGTCCTGTAAATTCTGGTGCATTTGTACCTGTAAGTGTAAATATTGTAAGTGAAAAATAAAACTGTAGAAAAGCAATCATTGTTAATTGGAAAGCACGTTCTAGAAAGAGAAATAATTTAAATTTGAAGGAAGATAGTAGAAGCATAAATACTGTAAACTAGTATACAATGTAAAAATGCCAAGTGAAAAAATTGTAAAGTAATCAAACAAATAGAGTGTAAAAGGACATACCAACATACAAAGTTTCAATGCAACTTAATGTTAAACAAGTCATGGGAAAGGAAAGACCACACACAGTTGAAAACTTGTAACATGGGAGGAGATTTATTTAGTTGTCCTCATATTATTTTGAGTTTAGTGGTCTTAAAATTATTTTGATTATAGGTGGCAAATAGTGGGGTATAGGTTTTTAGGGCTGCTTCATTGTTTGGTTCGTGCTTGCTACTATTGGTAAAGAATGGCAATGTTATGCCATATGTTTGGTTTGTCAAATGGCAAGTCACTCTAGTGACAAGAGTGATTGGAAAGTATATGGTTTTAGTCACTGTGTATAAAGCAAGCATTGTACAATTCAAAACAACCGAGATTTTGATTAATTATAGTTTTGGCTAGAATGCAAATTCTAGAAGTGTAAGAATTGTAAACTAGAAAGAACATTGTTGATATTCAAACATTGTAAACAACAATTCAAACACTTGAAGGACTTTGGCAATTTGAGAGTTTTTTTGTACCTGTGCTTTGTCAAATTCAGAATCTCCATCTTGTACATCCACAATGTATTGGAAAGTTGTTCTTTCGACTCTTGTAACCAATACACCTATAGTTCCTGTAGCATATTGTTCTGTACTTGCTAGCAATTGTTTTATGGTTGTACTGGGGATGAATTTATAATCTAGACAAATGCATGGAATGATTTCCATTGTTGATGACTTGGTTAGAATGAGTATGTAGTCACAATCACTATGATCATAATTTGTTTTAGGTGCAATTTGGAAGTTGGATATGCATAATCCTAAACTTGGAACTATTTTGTCTTCATAATGAGGAACAAGATTAGCAGTTACATTAAGGGTAATCATCATTTCACCTTTTGTATCTATCAGGTCTGCATGAAGCACTTCACGTGTCTTATTTTTTTATCCAATATAGTTTTATACTTGACAATGATGTCACCTTCAAACATGTTTCCTACTTTACGAGCATTCAAGTCTTTAATTGAAACTTGATTTAAAGTCTTTACTTTTGATCTGTGAGAATCAAAACAAAATTAGTTTAAGGATAGAATTTTGATAAGGTACGGTGCAGATGTAAATAAAGAATATTGTTTACCTTTTCAATGCTTGTTGATTGCTAGTTTCCATTTGTTCTTCTGGTCTTTTGCCACTATCTATTGTCACCTATATTTTTTGATCTGTTTGTCATTTGCACATATTTATGTAAGTACAACCACAATATGCTGATGATCTAATGGTATAGCAGAATATGGATAATTGGTATTATGTAATAAAAGGATAAGACAAATTTGTAGGTAACAGTAAAATCAAATTCTATTGACATGATGAAGATACACAAAATGCATGTCTTTTGTTTGTATAGATTAGAAAGACTATTTTTCTTTTTTATTTATTTGCTCGACAAGATTTTCACAGTGATTTTCTTTGCATGAAGCCTAGGTGTCCTAAATTTGATCTTGAGAGATGTTCTTTGTTGCCAATTTTTCTGTGCAGAAATTGCGTTGGCTTTCAAATGCGTCAAAATGACAATGAATATTTATATACAACCACAAAATGGCTAATCTAAAATGTAGTGCCCTGGTCTTAATTATTTGGATGCAGTAATTGTTTCAGTTTTATGCTATAGTAATTGATTCAAGACCTGACTCATATTTACACCTAAGATTAGAAACATTAAACGACACTCATTTTCAATGGACACAATTTTGATTGAATGGACACAAGTATAATTTATTTCTATTGTTTGAGGATTAGGTCTGGATTATTAGGTGTTTTCCTTGTTCAAAATGAAAAATTGTATAAAGAGCATATTCACAACAAAAACCGGAATAAAAAAAAATGTTTTGTTGGTTTAGATGCTTTTGAACAAAAAAAGTTGACATATTTAAGAACATTTGGTATTTTGAAAGGGTTGAAACTTTAAAAAAATACCGAAATGGTCACTCCAATTGAACAAAAATAGTTGACATATTTAAGAATATTCAGTATTTTGAAAGGGTCGAAACTTTAAAAAGTAGAGAGATGGTCACTCCAATATGCTTCTGATTTGTAAATCAGAAATTTTTGTGTTAGTGCATTAGACCATAGATGATCGATCAATGGTCTAGATAGAGCATGAGATTTGTCTAACAAAAATTCATATTGTAATTTTGCATATGATTTAAGAGTTATTTTTTTTGTAGTTTTCTCTACACATGCCAATGTTGAAATCTCCCACGATGTACAAGGTTTTGTCTTCATCAATACATGAAAATACTTGGTTGGTGATTGTTATGATTTTTGTAAATGGAGCATTTGGTCTAGCATATAAGTTACATATGTTAATTTGATTGTTCATGAAACTTATTGTTAATGTTATTGCTTCTTTATTTGATGTTGTATGTTGCATTGTTTTAGAGACTAATATGTTTTTTCTAGTTAAAGACATTAGTCCATGTATATGGTATATCAAGTAACAACTAAAATCTTTGAAAAGATTATTTGAATAAGTGGCTTGCATATATGTTTCTTGAAGGCACAAGATATCAGATGACATTAGATCAATGTCATTGATCATATCTTCTATGTATATAATCAAATTGCGTGTGTTCAATGTACATAATCCTATTTTTAAATCAATGTTGTATTTGATATGGTCATTATCAAATTGCCAATTTGCATTTGATTCAAGTTGGCACATCTCCAAGACTATCTTTTTTTTTTTAATTTTGAAAATTTGTTTGGTAAGGGGTTTTAACAAGAACAGTGTTTGAATTGTTTTTGTCCATGAAAGTGTTGTGTATGTTAGTCCATGTTGTCTTATACCAGTAGGGTCAAATGCCAAGCTATCCATTGTGAGGCCTTGAGACCTGTGTATTGTTCGAGCACAAGCTAGTTGAATAGGAAATTGCTTTATGATGGTTATTCTTTTGTTGTTTGAAATTTTTTGGATTGGTCTACTAATGTGAAGTATAGATGTCCATTCTTTCTCGATGTCACTGCTATAGCTTTGTGCTAATTGTGACCTTTGCCAATGGCCAATGTGTGGGTCACTGAATTTGATCCAGACAATGTCAAAGTCATTAAATCTAGTGTATGCTTTGAATGTTCCATATGATCCATTGATTATACCATCTTGTATTGTAGACACCCAAAAATGACCAAGTCATCACATCACTTGCATTTTGTCTAATATGTCTAAACACCTGCATTCAACGTTAATTAAATAATCTAATTATTTAATTAAAATCATCAAATTCTTCTAAATCTCCTAAATTCAACATTAATTAAATAAATCCTCTTTATTTAATTAATTAAATTAAATTCCTCTTTATTCTTCCAAAATTAAATAATGCTTATTATTTAATTAAATCATTATTCTCTTTCGAAATTCAAATCCACATTAATTAAATACATCCAATTATTTAATTAATTCATCCAATTCTATCTTATCTACAATTAAAATAATTTACATTATTTAATTAAAATCATTGGTTTTTCTAAATTTAAATAAATCAGACAAATTTATTTAAATTGTCTCAATCCTCTAAAAATAAATAAAATCAAATATTTTATTTATAATCTTTGTTCCTCAATCATGCACAATTAAATAAATATATTTACTTATTTAATTTCATTTATCTTCCAATTCCTCTTAAAATATCTTGTTAACTCGTGCACAATCAGTCTTATTTTTAGAACTCTAAAAAAGGTAAAATTACAAGTTGAGTTATCTATTCAATCAATCTTGTTTTCATCATATCTTAATAAAAATATCCTTATGGATTGACACATGTTGTGTGCACATTCATCATGGTTATTTGATTTATCTCCTCCGTTGATTCTTTTGAATTATCTAGACCATTAATCGATCTCTGTTGAAACCTATATAAACCCCCCCTCATCTCCTTCACAACCTCTCATCGATCACTTATTCTCAGGCATCCGTTAACAATGCTTTGAGCATACATCGCATCGATTGAGCAACTTCACGATCTCTTAACATTGATCTTTGAGCACTCTACTTGCTTGTTGCAACCATGGTTTCACAACACTATTGAGCAATCCACATTCATCCAAAGGGAACAATACAAATCTCGGTAAGAGCTTTCATTTGTTATTGATTTATTGATAATGACTTTTATTTAGATTGGTTCTCTTTATGTTATTGGGATTTTGATTTAATTAGTTTGATTTAGTCCATTTTCCTCATACACATTCTGGTACGCCCGGTGGGACCCACTAATCCCTCTTTTTCTTTGAGAAATTAATTTTTTTTGAAGTTACAGTACGGAACAACGCAAAAGATAGAAAATCGCTTTTGGCAGTATCCTTAAGCGCTCCTGGAGGCACAGTACAGCACCCTCGGGCGATACTGCGACGCTTTTGGTAACACAGACCAACGCTTTTGGTAGTATCATTAAGCGCTTTTGGGCAAAATAGGTTTTTTGACATTGGTTGGTGTTTTTACAGGGTTTTATTCATATACATATCTTTGATTTGTCTGACAAGCTTTTGTATTTGTCTTTCAACTGTCTTTTGATACTTCCTAAGTTGACTTATTTAGGGGTATTTTTGATATTTGAGTTAACCTATCTTTTCGCGACACCTTTTTGCATTTTATTGATTTCAAGATACAGATCTAGCAGATATTACTTCTCAGAACATTAGATCAATCATGAAATCCTATCTGAACCTAGTTATTTTGACAAAGCATAACTTTTTTTGGATCTGAGTCTCGTGCAATGTTATTGGTATCACAGTAAGTCACGTTCGGTAAGATAGTAGGTCTCTTTTGGTCAAAAGATTTATTTTTGCTAACGTGTGAGTTTTTATGAAACTAATTTACTTGTTGTAGCTTCTTATCACTCACACAGAGCAAAAAGGTTTTTCTAATATGTTCATACAGGATGAGCATTGAAGAAATCTTGATTTATCTCACTAAGTCTTAGAAACATATTGCCATCTTAAAGGATAATTGAACAAATGATTTTGGCAATCTAAGTCTTAGGAACATACTATTTTTCTTAAGGGACAATGGACATGTATGCGAAAACACCTCAATTTCCTAAGGGACAATGGACATGAATGTCAAAACACTTCAATTTCATAAGGGACAATTGACAACTACAAACGTGTGTGCCTAATTTAGTTGCACCTTATTTTTCTTATAACAGGACAATTGAACCTTTGTTTGACGTGCTTGCTCTTACATTTTAGTACTTCCTTTAGAAGGGCCTACTTTTGGATTGTGTTTTATCCAAAAGGGATGACCCTAAGCAGAGTTTTCCTTTGAACCACTATATAAGAGGGATAAGGTGAAAGCCAAGTCCTAATCGACGTCAGCCTTACCTTGTGGTGCCAAACTGAAGAGAGGTGTACTAGCTCTTTGTGGAAATGATTTTCACATTGAGCGAAGTGTTTGATACTCTTAGTAGGATTGGTTAAAGCTTTTAGTAGCTTGTCACATTGCTCGTAAGGTGTTGGTCCCTCAAAGTTACTAAGAACCATTCTAGATAGAGACTACCTGATCTACCTCCGAACGTTGTGGTAATCATCAGTGCAAGGGGAATCGATTTAAGCCCTTAAGATACTCACCATTGGCTCCCTTGAGAAGAGATAGTATTCCTTTGGCCATAAAGCTCTTGTGACCTACTTGAGCTTTCCAAGGGGAGGGTGAGATATCCCTACCTATCATCTCTCGCAAAGATACAAAATATCTAACACCTTTATGGAATGATATTTTTAATTGACGGAGTATTAAGCTGTGAGCTGATCTACTGCATGAAACCTTGCCTCTAGGGATAAAAAAGTGCTTGTTATTGATTTCAATTGTCTTATACCTGTGGAAACATTAGGCTTTTTCGTGAGCCTCGAACATACATTATCTGTTGTGTCAGTCCCTTTTTGCCAATTTTGTTTGTTGTGTTTTCTCTTGTTAGAAACAGAACTAAATCTATCAAAAAATTGCCTTTTAGAAGCATCAGACACTACTTCAGCACCTCTGGTATTACAACAGCTTGCCTTTGGTAGTGCAGTTGATTGCCTTTGGTATAGCAGTACCTCGCCTCTGGCAACCCTACTTCAGCGCCCTTGGTATAATAGTAGCTCACTTTTGGTCACCATAGCTTGCCTTTGGCATAACAGTACCTCGCCTTTAGTAGCGTAGTCCATCACCTTTGGTATTATAGTAGCACGCATTTGGTTGCACAGTCCTGCACCTCTGGTCAAACAGTATAGCGCCTTTGGTCCAGTGACATGTGCATCAGAGTTTGTCTTTTTCACAACACAAACAGAATCTCAGCATTACCTTTTGTCCTAGTGTATTCCATAGTAACCACGAGGCTCCAGCAAACTATGAAGTCCAAGCAATTTGTCCCTAGGAAGCGCAAATCGCCTTCTCACACACCGCAATCGGGTCGTCTCAACATTACTCCCAAGGTTACTCCTAGAACACCCATAGAAAGATCTACCAACTCTCCCAGCATGTCGTAGCTGGACCACCGTAGCACTCCTCAAGAGGGTAGGGTCCCTTTGGAAAAGACACCTCACTATACCACCGGCTTGCAAGATCCTAGAGCCATAGCCGCCTTTGACAAAATCCTAATGAAAACGAAGATCATTTCTTTCACTTGCTAGCAGAGCAAGGAGCTAAATTAAAGGTTTTGATCTATCCACACTTAGCGAGCCTAACAACACCCAAGACACCTTACAAGCGGTGCAAACCATGTCAACAGTGACCATGCCTTTACCCGAACAAGGTTCACAAGGGAAAACAATGGTACAATATAAGAATCCCCTTTATCAAAACCCAATAGGAAAGAGGGCCATATCACTGCTTCTGAATCTTATGGAGATCTACAAAAATCAACAAGAAACTCTCCAACGTCAAGCGGAGCTAGCTAAGCAAGCCACCTTAGCTCGATCGAATATACAACAAACTCTTAAAGTGTCTGCACGAATCGCAAGTGAAATTTTAGTTACTCCTTCACGAATAGATTTCCCACCAAATTACAATCCGAGGAACAACTATGTAGCCATGCAACAAGGGTCTCAACAAATGCCAGCTCCTATATCATCAAACCTTCATGTCTCTCAACCAACTAGATTCATGCAATCCCAACCATAAAGTTCTTCTATGCTCATCCTCAATCAACCTCAACCATCACAAATCACATCTACCTATGTCCCTCCTCCGCTACGTTCATCAGCGCTAAATTTCTTTCACACGTTGCCTAGCCACTCTCAACATTCCCAACATCAAGTTTCCCAAAGCTATGTTCCACACTCGCAACCTAACCCAACTAACTTTAGCTTTCCTCCACCAAATTCTTTTCTCCAACCATCGCAAAGCCAACATTCTTACCTAGCACCACCTCCACCTCCTCCAAATCAAAACATCCAATTTCAACCCAATCTGAACCCAACGTACAACGCATACGACCCCAACCAATCTTATGACCCTTATAACACCAATGCTCATGGCTTACACTAAAATCTTCCATATGGGCAACAACAACCACTTCTAGGACAACAGGAGATGTTTCCAACCCCTCCCATGGCGATGGAGCTAAAAATCACGTAAGTTCAACAACAGCTATCTGATCTTACATTTGGCCACACCAAGAAGACCTTCTTTTAGAAGAAGTGTGTCCTTATCCTTTCGATTGATCATTACCAATGATCCCTTTTCCTCAAAATTTTACTATTCCTAAGTTTGATAAATACAAAGGAAAAGGTGACCCAAAAGACCATTTTAGGGAATTCTATCTTTCTTGCTTCGAGGTCTCACATAACAACACATATCTTATGCATCTCTTTCTTCACAGTCTTGGAGGTCAAGCAATAGAATGGTTCTCACACTTACGTATGGGTATCAAGTCTTTTAACGAGCTAGCAGAGAAATTTTCCACCCACTTTTCTTACAATGCAGAGCATGAGATCTCCATGACCGATCTATGCAACAATAAACAGAAAAATGGTGAAACTTTCATTTCTTTCCTTCAACGATGGAGACAAATGGTTAGCAAATTCCCTTTCAAGATTCTTGAGAAATAGCTAGTTAGCATATTTGTGCAGAACTTCAACCAAGAGTTAGGTTTCCATTTGCAAATTCTTATTGCTACAACCTTCGATGAAATCACGTACAAAGGAATTAACATTGAAAAGGCCCTCATTGCTAAGGGTGTGGTCAAAATCTTTAAAGAAATGAAAGATAATGCTCCTCATCAATAGACGAATGATAAACCCAAATATTGGAACAAAAACAAAAATGTGGTCAACGATGGTGTGATTGATTCTAAACATGTCCAAACATTGCAAACACCTCTTTAGCTGTCCAAACCAAGTCAACCTCAACAACAACAACAATAGCATCAACCATATCAAAACCAAAAATAATGACAAGAGCGACCTCAACAAGATTACCCTCTGCAACGTCAATTCACTCCCTTGGGAGAGCCCATAGAATCTGTCCTACAGAAGATTTTACACAAAGGCCTCATCACCTTACCCGATGCTCTCCCATATGGTGAACCTGTTTACAAAACTACGCGGTATAGAGAAAATGAATACTGTGAATTCCATAGGAGCAAAGGGCATAGAACCACATCGTGCATGAAACTCAAGCACCTAATCCAAAACCTCATCGAAGGAAACCTAGTCTCTCTTGAAGATGATCTGCCAGATCAACACACGAACAAAGACCTCAACATGTACAAGGAACAATTTCCTCATCATGGTCTACCTCCTCCGCAGGATAAAGGTAAAGGTGTCTACCATGCTTCCACTTCTTTTGACTCCATTGTGGGTCGTTTTGAAGAGAGTCGAGTGTCTACCCTCACAATCAAAGGCAAATCTACGGATTGTGCTATTACAACTCATTGTGGTTGTGTCACCATTCATGGTCCTACACCCAATCTTCCAACTCAATCTGATTATAATCTTGTCGAACATCTAGCGAAAACGCCAGCACAGATCTCTATATTGGACCTTCTACGGTCATCACCTGCACATAGAGTAGTGCTCGAAAAAGCCCTCCAAGAGTCTTCAGTTCCTAACAACATAGCGGTCACAAATTTCTGATCTATAGTAGGTAATATTGCTTCACCCTACAATGTGGTCTTCTCTAAGAAAGACCTCCCATCCCATGATCCATGTCACAATGATGCCCTTCATATTGAGGTTCTCATCCATAAGTGCAAAATCAAACGTATACTCACAGATGGTGGTGCTGGTCTCAACATCTATTCTTTAAAGTTACTTAAGTAATTGGGATACTCTGAGGATCATGTCAACATTGATCAAAGTATTACAATCAAGGGATATGATGATGCTGAATGCTGTTCAGAAGGTATTATCCACTTGCCTATACAACTGGGCCCTGTCATGCTTGAAACCAGGTGTCAAGTCCTTGATATTGAGCTGCCGTACAACATTATCCTAGGCCGCCCATGGATCCATGCAATGAAAGTTGTTCCCTCCACGTACCATCAGTCCCTCAAACCATTCAATGGTACGGAGATCACTATCCCAGGAGATCCCAATCCTTTTGAATTATGTCGTGTCTTGCAAGGCAGTTATAAGAATTGCAACCAAGTGCCTAAAAATGAAAAAGCCCTTGAATCCCTGCTATATGTTGATCCTGAAACTCTGACACAAGCTTCTACAAGTAACCCTAACCCTCTTCCTGAAATCAAAGTTCACATCCATGATATAGGCTCTGGAACATTTGATATCTCAAAATCTTGTTGTGTAGGGCGGATGCCTTTGTCCCTTAAATCTTATGGCCAACCACCCATCGCCGAAATAACTAAAAAAGCAGCTATTCCTCCCCCAGCATTTCTAACCCAATTCCAACAGGGATGGTTATTGGAGGAGGAAACTATTGAGGACATTTCTTCTTGGCTCTATAAAGAGAAAGAACCAATCACCATACTAGTCAAGTGATATGGTAATGGTTTAAGGATAGTCAAACACATGGGCTATAAAGGCAAAGGTGGCCTTAGGAAATAGAATCAAGGAACAATGGAACCCATCATTGTGATGAAGAAACTAGACAAGAAGGGGTTAGGATTTGGTAGAAAGGTACCGCGCGCCTTGGACATCGAGTATATCCTCGACGAGGTGGCTAAAACTTTTCCCACTGATTTGACGTCTACTAAGGATATCATCGATGACTCTTCCCTCCATATGACCAACCTATTTGCAGAATCCTCCATTTTTATGCTATCCTCCGTATCCCTAACATCCACCACAAACACCCAGAATGTAACACTTGTCTACCCTGAACTTATCGATTGGGACCAACAAGGGTCCCCTGTTATAGATATATTTCAGAATGACAAAGCTATAGCTGAGTTCATGGGACTTCGGGAAGGTATCCCTCTTGGCGACCATAAAGCAGGTTTTGTAATGGAACTAGAGCCAACAACTTATTTTGGTGAGAATGCCACATCCTCCAGTCACAAAAGTAAACATAAAGAAAGATCTCTAGGTGAAAACCACACTGTGGCACCTCCTGATCACAAAATAGTAAAAACAAAGGACGTATCCAAAGGTGAAAACCCAACTGTGGCACCTGAGGATGGAGGATTTGACCTTCCCCTACCATCTAAGTATCAAGAGAAGTTAGCTCTCCTAGTGGAAGATTCTACAAAGATAAACCTTGGCACAGAGCAAAATCCAAAGACCACATTCCTAGCAGCATCACTATCAGAAACAAAGCAAATGAATCTTAACAAATTCTTCTTATAGAGAACCATCAATTTTGCGTGGACCTATGCTGATATGCCAGGGTTAGACCCTAAGCTAGTTGTTCACTATCTCACAGTTGATCCAAAAGTTAAAGCAGTCAAGCAAAAGCTGAGGAAGATGCACCCACAGATAGCTCTCTTAGTAAAAGTGGAAATACATAAGTTGTTAGATGCAAAGTTCATCCGACCTATTGATTATTCAAACTGGGTATCAAACATTGTACCTGTGTCTAAACCTAATGGGCGCATCTGCATGTGTAATGATTTTAGAGATCTTAACAAAGCATGCCCCAAAGATGACTTTCCACTACCGAACATTAACATTATAGTAGACTTGACAGCGGGTCATGAAATGCTTTCTCTCATGGATGGATTCTCAGGCTACAATCAGATAAGGATAGCAGAAGAAGATCAACATAAAACAACTTTTACTTGTCCGTGGGGTAATTATTGTTGGTGTGTCATGCTGTTTGGTCTAAAGAATGTAGGAGCAACCTATCAGAGAGCAATGACAGTGATATTCCACGATCTCTTTCATCATATCATGGAGGACTATGTGGATGACATACTAGCTAAATCTTCTAGGGCAGATCACATACAGGTTCTAGGACAGA
Organism: Cunninghamia lanceolata; assembly: GCA_027924645.1. Classification (NCBI taxonomy): domain Eukaryota; kingdom Viridiplantae; phylum Streptophyta; class Pinopsida; order Cupressales; family Cupressaceae; genus Cunninghamia; species Cunninghamia lanceolata. Next base: position 4,938,673 of record BSBN01001268.1, on the reverse strand, counting down.
TCTCTGACAAGCTCAAAAAATACCAAGTGTGCCTCAATCCAAAGAAGTGTGTCTTTGGTGTAACATCAGGAAAGCTATTGGGATATATTGTATCTCGCAGAGGTATCAAAGTAGACCCCACGAAAGTCAAGGCTATAGTGGAGATGCCTCCACCAAAGAACCTCAAAGCATTAAGGAGCCTCCAGGGAAGGTTGCAATCCATCAGGTGTTTCATCTCATAGCTAGCAGATAAATGCCAACCATTTCAACACTTGCTCTGAAAGGATGTCTCATTTCGATGGGATGATAAGTGTCAAGCAGCATTTGATCAACTCAAAGAGTATCTGGCTACACCTCCTGTATTGGTTCCACCAGTTGCTGATAAACCTTTAATATTGTACATCTCAACTACAACTTTGGCCCTTGGGGCCCTTCTAGCACAAAATGATGAATCAGGAAAAGAGCATGCAATCTATTATATCAGTCAAACCTTGGTGGGATATGAACTCAATTATTCACCGATGGAAAGAGCTTGTTAGTAGTGTTCGCTTCCCAAAAGTTGCAGCATTACATGTTGAACCAACACACAAATCTTATAGCCAAAATTGATCCATTGAAATATCTACTAGAAAAAGTAGCTCTTACAGGTAGACTGGCTAAATGGGTCATGATCCTTAGTAAGTTTGACATTGAGTACGTGGACCATAAAGCAATCAAGGGACAAGCCCTAGCAGATCAACTAGCAAAAGCACCCATGACAGATACACACCCTATGGTAGCAGACTTTTTGGACAAGAATCTCTTCACTCTTTCCAACTCAATAATGTGGAATTTGTACTTTGATGGTTCCTACACTTAGCATGGATCAAGGGCCGGCATCTTATTCATCACACCTCAAAATGACTATATTCCAAAGTCATATCAGCTTGCATTCCCTTGCACCAACAACATTGCCGAGTATGAAGCACTCCTCATAGGTCTCAATATAATAGTTCAATGGGACATCATAGAATTACAAGTATATGGAGACTCACAACCAGTCATTCGATAAGTTACTGATGAGTACCAAACAAAAGATGAAAAGTTGGTCCCCTACAAGCAACTAGTGGATGCCTACAAACCACACTTTTCTTCCATCACATTTGAGCAAATTCCAAGAGAGCATAAAAAAGCTGCAGATTCTATGGCTTCTGTAGGGTCACTTATCGACATGCCTGTAAATACACAGAAATGTGAATTCTTGATTCAGCAATTGTTGATACCCATTGTCGATGTTCCAGTTACTGAAATCATCTGCGAACTTGTTGGTCTCAATTCCCCATGGTATGAAGATATCTATGAATACCTTAAACACAATACCTTTCCCCCTGACCTATCATCCACCCAACGCAAAACCTTTATCCGTCAATCCTCCCGTTACACCATTCTGGGTGATACACTATATCGCCAGAGTCTCGATGGTATCCTCTTACGATGTCTTAATGCGGAAGAAGTCGAAGCTACCTTACGAGACATACACGAAGGTGTCTGTGGCGCACATTCTACAGTCCTAATCTCGCTAAGAAGATACTGAGAACATGTTACTACTGGCCTACAATAGAGCAAGATGCTGCACAATTTGCTAAGAAGTGTCTACAATGCCAGCAACATGGAGATTTGATTCACTCACTAGCTCATGAATTACAACCTGTGACTACTTCATGGCCCTTTTCTCAATGGGGTCTCGACCTCATAGGATAAATCCATCCATCCTCATCTAATGGCCATAAGTTCATCATTACTGCCACTGAGTACTTCACGAAGTGGGTTGAAGCCATTCCCACGACCTATATCACTGGTAAGCAAATAGCCAAGTTTATCCTTAACTACCTCATATGCCGGTATGGTATTCCCCAAGCCATTGTCACTAATAATGGGAGACCATTCAAGAATCAAGATGTCCGTGCCTTGTGCACGCAATACAATATCCAACATCACTTTTCAAGTCCCTACTATCCGTAGAGTAACGGCCAAGCTGAGGCTTCCAACAAAACTATCCTTAAAATCCTCAAGAAAATGGTCAATGAAGCTGGCCATGATTGACACTTGCAACTCAATCCTGCACTATGGGCCTACCACACTAGTATCAGAACACTAACTAGTACCACACCCTATGCCTTGGTCTATGGCCCTGAAGCCATCCTACCTATAGAGGTTGAGATCCCATCGCTTAGAGTATCCACGTAGGACCTGATCAGTAGAGAAGAGTATCACACTTCCAGATTAGCTGAGCTTGAACTACTAGATGAGAGGTGCCTTGCCGCACTTAATCACCTCCATGTCTATCAAAACAACCTCCGGTGTAATTACAACAAAAAGATAAAAGAAAGACAGTTTCAAGTTAGAGATCTTGTACTCAAAGAGAATCAGAGAAATCAAGCAAACCGAGAAAAGAAGGGCAAGTTTGAGCCTAACTAGTTAGGTCCCTTTATTGTCACAACAACGTATGGATCAGGAGCTTATACTTTAGCTACACCTGATGGGATTCCTCTGGATGAGCCACTTAACAGTGTTCATCTCAAGAAGTTCTATGCCTAATCCTTAGAGTATTCCAAAAAAAACAAAAAAATCTATCCTCTAGTGAAAACTTGGTTGGATAAGTACCATAGTGAAAATTTGGCAAATAGGTGCTATGTGTAGAGTCAGTACCCATCATCTATCAAGTCTTGTTCATTTCTTGTTGTCACAATGCACTTCATCCATCCATCCATAATAAAACCATTGACCTTGTTTGCATTTCCATCTCCCTATCTAGTATAGCTTGGAAATTTGTCAATGTCCACCATCATCATCCCACACCTTGATCTGTATCAGTAGTTATCATTGTCTTGTCCTAGGTCAAGCTTTCTGTATCTTCTTCATCAGTCATCTATGCAAACTCCTCTACCAGAATGGGGGCAACTCTTTCCTTAACCTAGGTCTAGGAGTGGTTCCTTGTTTGTGGTTTGTGAAACACTTCAATCTTTTCTCCTTTCCACAGATAACACCCTTTAACGGACACATCGCTCCTATGATAAGGCTGTTATCTCTTCAACACGCTTTTTCTTACATCATCACACCAACCAGAACTACATATTATCTCATCTCAATCTTAAGGTACCTTGATCCCATGGATATGAGTATGTAGGTAGGCTGGAATACGAAGGAAGTGTTGGTGCCTACATGAGCAGTCAGTTTTCAAGCATATAAACATGTAGGTACCTTCCCAAAAAATCCAAAAATTTCTAAGTTTTGGGCCCCCTTAGTGTTTTTCAGCGTCTGCATCTTAGTTCAACGGAGGTGGTTTTCGTCTTTTCTCCATCGGCATGGGTTTATTTTTGTGTCTTTGACATTTCGGTTTGAACTTGAACCCTTTTTCTCTAAGTTTAGTGGTTCAGCGGTTCAAGGTTCAATTTTCTTCTAACGGGTTGCATTATGCATCTGCCTTGCACAAATATTGCATTGTTTAACCTCCCGCTTGAACCTTTTTGTTTTGGTTCAAGGTTCAATGGTTCGAAGCTTTGTTGCCTATGGAGTATTATTTTTGATGTTTGAACCACTGCTTTGAACCTCTCGTTTGAACCGGTTCAATGGTTCAAAGCTTCATGTTTTTGATATCGGAGTGAGATTGAGTATCGGCATAGGCATTTTGAGATTGGCCGACGGTATTGGTCTGGCCAACAGGGGATCGCGGTGGCTTCATTGGTGTAACTGATGAGATCGGCGAAGGTTTGGAAGGTCAGCCTGATGGTCTATCTCTGGCCGATGAAGGGGAGCGTAGTGTTGTATCGGCCAGACTTTTGAGCTCGGTGAGAAATTTTTGGGGCGGGCCGATGGTATGTGTCATGGCGATGGGCTTTAGACGAAGGCATGTGTGTCGAGTGCGGCAAAAGTGCTCGACACTTAGTATGTTAGTGGCCATGTTTATAAACTACTGAAGGGGTCTCCGCACCTTGCATGTGGGACTATTCTTCCTGCACATTTGAAACTTTAGTAAAGTACATTTTGGCGGGAACTTCTTTTTGAACGCAGCGACGGTTTCCAGGTAAAACGTGGGTGGTTGAGCCATTAATGGCGACTGTAACAAGGGTATGGGCGATGGTACAAATGATCAAACTGCCTGATTGATAATGAAGACTTCCAGATGGCAGCACAGGGCTCGAGGCCACCCTTGTCTACTTTCTGTCTGCTGCAGCAATAACTTCTGAGCGCCATTCCTTCTGAGGACTGTATCTGGCAGATTTTTGTCAAAGCCATGTAATTAATTGCTTGTGGTACACTTTCTGGCTGATATAGGCAGACTGTGTTACCATTTTTGTGGTTGTTCAAAACTGGACATTTTGGCTCTGTAATAAGATACAACTGGTTTTGGTTGCTCTGTGCAGCAAAACTTGCAAGTTTATGTATCTCCTGTTGTACGTTTGTGCATGAATCCACTGATTTCATGGTCAATTTTATATGAATAATGCTATGTTTGCATGTGTTATGCTGATTCTGTCTCCAGTTTTGCATGTATCTTTCTTCTGAGTCCAGGCATTCAAGGAATGTCTGAGATTCTAGAACATAGAATTCCTGTGTTGAATGTTTAATCTTTTAACTTTTGCTCAAGGGGTAGATTAAACTATTTTCAGATTGAATATTGGGAAGGGTATACTGCAGTAGGGATGCCATAAGTATAGACAACTTAACACTCTGTATTGGGAGATATCTGTAAGGCAGATATCATGTATATCCCCCTGAAATCCAGTTTTAGTTGTTCATGCTGATCATTCACAGGTGTATGTCTACCGACTCCAAGCCCTGGATAGGCACCAATCTAGCTCTATTTTGAGGTTATATACCATGTCCAGATTTGCATCCAAAAATCAAATCAATTCATTTCATCCTTCCACCTGTTAGTTGTAGGAGTAGGATTAGGAACCCCCTGCATGCTCTCATACCCAACCAGACATATATGTCCAAGAACGTTGCCCACCTTGTGATCTATCATGCAGATCTTGGTCCATACATGAGAGTATTTTCCCTGTTGTTGTCAAGTTAGATCTTTCTATCTTTGAGCTAGTCAAGGTTACATCTTGAGTTATAGGGATACCCCCCTTGGTGTGGCAGAACCAGAAGTGAAGGGGAGGAGCTCACGAACCTCCTGTATTAGTTGGCTGAATCTGCCTGTGCATTAGAAGTGGCAAACCCTAATGCTGATTCAGAAGAAAAACCAACAGGAAGTATCCAATACTTAGGTACATAAGATCTCCCCCTTTCACCTTGACACATCTCATCACTCTACCCAGAACTACATATTTATTGTCTTACATCTTTCCTCATAATGTGCCTTGATCTTGTGGATACAGGGTATGTAGGTAGTCTGGAATACGAAGGATGTATCCAGTACTCAGGCACATACAATTAGTCATTCTCTGCCTGTTCCAATCCATTAACACTGTCACCTTTCTGGTCTTCCATTTATCAAAATCCATTCACCTCGACTTGACTAACTCAAACAACAAGCTAGCGCATCCTTTCAAAGCAAAAGTTCTTAGCAAACCTGAAGCAAAGCGGGTTTCTTCTAGAGTCATCTACTGTCCTAATTGTTCTGATTGCCAACATCAGCTAAATCTAGCTTAACCAAAGCACCAGATCAACAAGCTTGTCTTCTGTAGAATGTTCCATTGTCGAGACCAACACACGCATCTCTTGTGACATGTGGCATTGCCGGCAGCAAGACATTGTCTTTTTAGGTAGATCACCCCCTTTAATGGACACATCGCTCCTACGATAAGGCTGTTATCTTTCCTATCCAATCTATCCTAAGAAACCTCTTTGGCAAGAGAATATGTTGGTTGTATGTTTACTTTGTAAGTCAGTCACTTTGCTTTTTGGTTTATCTTTTGTTCCTTTTCCATTACCTATTCAAAGCTACCTTTATTTATCTATAATCTTGGTACATTGCGATGCAGTACGGATTGGGGGCATAGTCATTGCTTTTGTATGCCATGTTTGAGGAATGATCTTTAGTATCTTTCTTAGCAGCATATTTATCTTGTGTGTGTTATGACCTAGCATCTTACATATTAATACTCTTCTTGCATTTACATGTCTTGAAGTTTATTTTATGTTCAAGACTATGGCTCATTCACATGTACCAACAAGGTCATATTATGTCTAAGGGATCTAAGTTCAAACCGCTTGCTTGTAGAATCAATATCCATGCACTTGGATATCACAACACCTTGGTCTTTTATACCTTGGTGGTGAACTATCCACGTGCTATATCAAAAATAAGGATTGCTCTTTATAAACATTTGTGAAACCATTGCAACAAGCTCATCCATTTACACCATCCATTTTTCCATGGCCTTATATAGTTTTTCAAGCAAAGATCGATCAACCGTCTTTCTCTCATGTTCTCTCCTATCTCCTTAATTCTATCTATCATCAACCCAATCTCGTTTGTCTCCAACAAAATCTTCTAGTTGAGCATCAACACAATTCTTCTGTCGCTTCCCTATCTTTCCTCTCGAGGGGGCACCCTACGCTAGCTATGCAGGGGCAACCAGCTACACTGGGGCATCAAAAATTGTATTATGTCTTCAACAATCATTTTTCTTTGACACAACGCTGTAAATTGCATTGCATCAAAGAGGGGCAAAATGTAGACACCCAAAAATGACCAAGTCATCACATCACTTGCATTTCGTCTAATCTGTCTAATCACCTGCATTCAGCGTTAATTAAATAATCTAATTATTTAATTAAAATCATCAAATTCTTCTAAATCTCCTAAATTCAACATTAATTAAATAAATCCTCTTTATTTAATTAATTAAATTAAATTCCTCTTTATTCTTCCAAAATTAAATAATGTTTATTATTTAATTAAATCATTATTCTCTTTCGAAATTCAAATCCACATTAATTAAATACATCCAATTATTTAATTAATTCATCCAATTCTATCTTATCTACAATTAAAATAATTTACATTATTTAATTAAAATCACTGGTTCTTCTAAATTTAAATAAATCATGCAAATTTATTTAAATTGTCTCAATCCTCTAAAAATAAATAAAATCAAATATTTTATTTATAATCTTCTGTTCCTCAATCATGCACAATTAAATAAATAAATTTATTTATTTAATTTCAGTTATTTTCCAATTCCTCTTGAAATATCTTGTTAGCTCATGTGCACAATCAGTCTTAGTTTTAGAACTCTAAAAAAGACAAAATTACAAGTTGAGTTATCTATTCAATCAATCTTGTTTTCATCATATCTTAATAAAAATATCCTTATGGATTGACACATGTTGTGTGCACATTCATCATGGTTATTTGATTTATCTCCTCGGTTGATTCTTCTGAATTATCTGGACCGTTGATCGATCTCTGTTGAAACCTATATAAACCCCCCCTCATCTCCTTCACAACCTCTCTTCGATCACTTATTCTCAGGCATCCCTTAACAACTCTTTGAGCATACATCGCATCGATTGAGCAACTTCACGATCTCTTAACATTGATCTTTGAGCACTCTACTTGCTTGTTGCAACCATGGTTTCGCAGCACTATTGAGCAATCCAAATTCATCCAAAGGGAACAATACAAATCTCGGTAAGAGCTTTCATTTGTTATTGATTTATTGATAATGGCTTTTATTTAGATTGGTTCTCTTTATGTTATTGGGATTTTGACTTAATTAGTTTGATTTAGTCCATTTTCCTCATACACATGTATATCGTAATTGCTAGCATAGATTTCTACAAGCATATTTGGTTTCAAAAGTATTTGAAAGTGTAGAGTTGTTGTATGATTATAGAGTTGTATTCCATTTGAGTTGTCATCTTGTTCACCAATTGCATCTAATGTAATTAGGTCTTCGGGAACTATTGATAGCATTTTTTGATTATGTGCATAAACATCGTTTCTTTTGTAAAATAGGAAAGGAAATGTTGGGTCCATGGGTGGTGAATGCATGCAATTTAGATTTAAAAAATCTATATCATCGCTTGTTTGTGCGCCTATACATATTTTGTTAAGTTTTTCAATAAAATTTTCATCTTTTTGTCGCATAGTTAATTGCAGTGGATAGTACTTTATTTTATCTCTCTAGAAGTTGGATGGCATTAATTTAGTTAATGTTGGTGTATTTTCAAAAACAACTGAATCAAGGACAGGTTGTGCTTGATACAAATCTCCACAAAATATTGTATCAAGGTTTCCAAAGTATTTTGTAGGCATTTGCATTATATCTCTTATTCATTTGTCAACATAGCATAAAAATGTTGCACCTACCAATGAAATCTCATCTATTAATAGCATGTGCAATTGTTGATAATGCTTTGACATTTTATCCAATGTTTTAGTGTTTAATGGAACAAATTCTGATTTGTTAAAAGGTTTGTGGAATGCTGAGTGTAACGTGACACCACCTACATTGTATGCTGCTTTTCCTATGTAATCTAGTATTAGACCTTTTAGTTTGTCTGGGTCATTGTCAATGGAATTATTGCTGGGAATTAAGGTGTCTCAACCTTGGTAATTCTCTACATTTGTAATGTTAGTATTTATTATTCAATTGCCTATGTTGTAAATAATTGGAAATTCCACTTTGTCATATTGTGGGATGTGGCACGGTGATGTGTCAATCCTACATGGATTATGACAACTTGTTATTTTGTCCTCACATGAGGAGATAGGAATCCCACTTAGTGGTAGGAATATTCTGCCATGTGTCGGCATCTTCTATGTTGTGAAAGGAATGTTTGACCAAAACGGTTATGACGGATTCCTATGATGAATCTATGACATGTAAGAGTCGACACTAGAAGGTTGTAAGACAGGTAATGACATGTGTCATGAAGCATCTTTGAATGAGGCATATTTGGGTGCCCCAAGGTGGAATATGATGTGTTGTAAGAGAATATGCTATTTATAGCATGTGTATGACAGATTCTCTTATAGCTGTAAGTTGTAACCGCTATGACAGATTCTATGACGGTCGTAAGTGTCGTAAGAGTATCTGTCATAGCCCATTTTGGAAATAGGTGACCTCTTTGGGATGGGAGCTATGGACAAGTGTCAGACACATTCTACAATGTTGACCAAGTGTCCCTAGGCATGGGTTTTGGTCCAAGATGCCGTATTGGACTCCCATTCCAAGAAAGGTCCAAAATTGCCTTGTATGTTCTATTTAAACAGGTGCTTGGAGATGGAGTTTGTATCACAGGTTTACAGGTACTATTATGCTACCAGATTGACTCCAAACATGAGTGTCAAAGACCATTGAATCTTGCATTGCAAGTGTATTGTAAACATTCTTTCAGATTTGTTAATACATTGTGTAGGTTTCTGAGTGTGGGGTTTTTCACTTGATAAGGGTTTTTCCCACCGTAAATCTTTGTCTCTCTTGTCTTGTCTTCTTTTTGGCTCTTGTGTTTTTCTGCAATATCTCATGTTAATGGTTTAACATTGCTATAATAGTTAGGATAAAGTTGAATTTGCATAGCCCTCTCCTCAATAGATTAGTGTAGGAAGCGTTTCCGCACACCTAGCTTTCTTTCAGTTGGTATTAGAGCTTGATCACCTTTGGTCCTAGTTGTTGGGTAGGGGTTTTTTGAGCTAATATTAGGTTGAGTGGGAGTCTGTGCAGAGTATTCTGTATCTTATTATAGCAAGGAGATGGCAAGCACATCAGGAAGGTTTGAAGTAGAGAATTTCAACGGCAGTAATTTCAAGCTGTGGAAGCTCAAGATGGAAGACATGTTAGTTGACTAAGACCTTTGAGAAAGTGTGAATGGAACTAAACCAACTACAATGACTCAAGATGAGTGGGATCTCAAGGATTGGAAGGCTAAGGGTCTCATAAGACTTAGTCTTTCTGATTCTATGTTGTTAAATGTCCATGAGGAGGCTACTGCAAAACTCCTTTGGAAGAAGTTGGGGGATGTGTATCAAGCCAAATCCCTTGTTAATAAACTTTTCCTGAGAAAGAAGTTGTATTCTCTTTGAATGGAGGATGGAGGATCCATGGCTGAGCATATGAATACCTTTAACATGCTGGTTGCATAATTGACATCTATTGGTGTAAAGATGGAGGAGGAGGATCGGTGTATGACCCTGCTTTGTTCTCTGCCAGACTCATGGGATCATCTTGTCATGGCAATCGGAAGCACCACATCCACATTCAAAATGGAAGAGGTGGTTTCTTCACTATTATCTGAAGAGATGCGGACAAAGTCTTCTGAGGCAGCCAAAAAAGCCCTTGCAATTCGTGGAAGACCCAAGGAGAAAGGGAAGAAGAAGGACAAGAAAACTGAGAAGGGTAGATGCAAATCCCATGGGAGATCCAAATCTCCAGGAAAGTCCAAGGCTCTTTGTTGGAACTGTGGAAAGACCAAACATTTCTGAAAGGAATGCAAAGAGGAGAAGAAGAAAAAGATGAAAGCTCCTGATTCAGATTCTGACAAATCACAAGATGACGGTGATGCCTTCATTGCAGCCCTAACAACCCATGCATCTGATGATGTGTGGCTAATCGACTCTGGTGCATCATTCCACATGACCTTGCATCGAGACTGGTTCACTAAGTATGAGGAGTTTGATGGTGGAAAGGTGTATCTGGGTGACGACTCTCATCTGAAGATCATTGGTTGTGGAAGAGTCTCTATTTGATTCCCTGATGGTCGAGTGAAGGGGATCTCTGGGGTTATGCACATCCCAGCCTTAGCACGGAACCTGCTTTCTGTAAGTAGTTTAAATGATGCAGGTGTGCAGGTTATCTTTTTGAAAGAAGGATGCAAGATGACTAGAGGATCTATGGTGCTTGCTAAGGGTACTCGGAGAGGTACTTTGTTTCAGCTGGAGGCATGCATTTCACAATGCAATAGTTCTTCTGACTCAAGGAGGAGGGCAGAAGTCACTTCATCCCCACCATCTGAATGAGCAGTGAAGAAATCTATTGTTTCTAGTCTTGATGGTTGTAATCATGCATTGGAAGTTAAACTTCCTGCAAAAAAGATAATGTTATAGCATAAGAGATTTGGCCATATTGGTGAGAAGGGTCTGCGTACCCTGAAAAATAAGAACCTCGTTAAGGAGTTAGATGATTTTAATCTTGAGTTTGACTTTTTGAACATTGCATTTATGGAAAACAAAACCGTGTTCAGTTTTAATCGAGTTCTCATAAGTCTTCTGGTGTGTTGGACCTCATTCATTCTGATGTGTTTGGTCTTGTTAATGTTCCTTCGTTATCAAAATCTATATACTTTGTATCTTTTATAGATGATTACAGTAGAAGGACATGGATTTATTTTCTTAGAAGCAAATCTGAAGTCTATAGCAAGTTTAAGGAGTTTAAAGCCTTTGCTAAAAATTAGACTTGTAAAAAGATTAAATGTTTGAGAACTGACAATAGTGGTGAGTTCTTTTCTACAGAATTCGATAAGTATTGCAAGGAACTTGGGATTGAAAGACATAAGACAACTCCATACACACCGCAGAAAAATGGAGTTACAGAGAGGATGAACAGGACACTAATGGAGAAGGCTAGGAGTATGCTTAGTGGAGCTAGTCTAGAACAAAAGTTTTGGGCTGAAGCTATTGCCACTGCTTGCTATCTGGTAAACAGATCTCCTACGTCAACTCTTGTTGGAAAGACACCCATGGAGGTGTGGTCTGGTAGAAAGCCTTCAGTAAGGCATCTTCATGTTTTTGGTTGTGAGGCATATGCACATGTGCCTAGGGAGAAGCGGTCAAAGTTGGAGAACAAAGCTGTTAAGTGTATCTTCATCGGCTATGGTGTTGGTGTGAAAGGATACGAGCTTTGGGATCCCATGGCTGAAAAAATATTGTATAGCAGAAGTGTCATCTTCAGAGAGCTTACACCTTCTTCCACTGTTTTGTAGCCAGAAGAAAGAGAAAAGAAAGAGGATGTTGTTCAGTTTCCTCTCACCCCTGAGAAGACTGAACAAAAAGACAATGTTGGACCTGATGATGAGGAGAGTTCTAGCAAATCTGAAAGCTCAGAAGAAGAAGTTGAACCTCAACCTTAGCTCTTGAGGAGGTCTACATGGATAAGGAAGCAACTTGAAAGGGTTGGTTTTACATTGCTTGATTCTAGTTGTGCTTATGCTTTGCTCACTAATAGTGATGAACCTATAACTGTATTAGAGGCTTTGGATATGAAGGATGCAGGTTCTTGGAAGGAGGTCATAGAAGAAGAAATGGCTTCTTTGGAAAAGAATCAAACTTGGGACTTGGTGCCTTTGCCTCCTAGATGGAAACCCATTGGATGCAAATGGGTGTTCAAGAAGAAGATTGGTGCAGATGGTAGTATTGAGAAGTATAAGGCCAGATTGGTTGCGAAGGGGTATTCACAAGTGGAGGGTATAGATTATGGTGAGATCTTCTCTCCCGTTGCAAAGTTGACATCCATTCGATTCCTTTTGTCTCTCGCAGCAGCTTATGACTTGGAGGTAGAACAGATGGATGTGAAGACAACTTTCCTTTAGGGTGACTTGGAGGAAGAAATCTACATGTCACAGCCAGAGCATTACATGGTAAAAGGTAAAGAAAATTTGGTTTGCAAACTTAAGAAGTCTTTGTATGGTTTGAAGCAATCCCCTAGGAGATGGTACTTGAAGTTTGATGCCTTTGTGTTGTCAATTGAATTTGTGAGATCGAAATCAGATCACTGTGTTTATTATAAGTTTGATGGTGATCATATTCTCATTGTTGCACTGTATGTTGATGATATGTTTCTCATTGGGAAGGGTAAAAATATGATTTCTGATTTTAAATCTCAGTTGTCAATTCAGTTTGAAATGAAAGATTTAGGGGCAGCCAGGTACATTCTAGGAATGGAAATTGGAAGAGACAAAACCAACAGAAAACTTTGGTTAAGTCAGAGTAAGTATGTTAAGACCGTGTTGGATAGATGGACAGATTCAACATGGGAGATTGTAGACCATTGTGTGTTCTTGTTTCTTTGGGGACAAAGTTGTCTATTGAGGATTGTCCAAAATCTCCTAGTGAGGTGGAGGACATGAGAAGAGTACCTTATGCTAGTGTTGTTGGCAGTTTGATGTATGCTATGGTCTGCACAAGACCAGACATTGCCCAAGTAGTGGGAGTCCTTAATTGATTTATGGCTAATCCTGGACGAGTTCATTGGGATGCAGTTAAGCGAGTGTTCAGATATTTGAGGGGTACTTCTGAGTATTCCATTTGCTATCATGGTAATGTTTCAAGAACTCTGCATTCTGTTGATATTCATGGATTTGTGGATTCAAATTGGGCAGATGATATTGACAGTAGGAGATCCACCAGTGCTTATGTTTTTACACTATTTGGTGGTGCTATTAGTTGGATCAGTAAGCAACAACCTATTGTTGCTTTGTCCACGACAAAAGCTGAGTATATGACAGCAACTCATGCTTGTAAGGAAGCCATTTGGCTTAAGAGATTGTGTTTTGATATTGGTGTTGATGCGGGTCAGATCATGACTAGTTGCGACAGTTAGAGTGCAATTTGCCTTGCAAAGAATCTAACTTTCCATGCTAGAACCAAGCACATTGATGTTCAGTTTCTCTTCGTGAGGGACATGGTTGAGGATGGAAAGGTAAATTTGGAGAAGGTAGATACTTTGAAGAATGTTGTAGATGCATTAATGAAGCCAGTGGGCACAGAGAAGTTCAGATGGTGTTCAGAGTCTATGGGCCTCTCGGCCTATAGCGGTTAAAGCCTATTTTTCTATTGGCTCTTACAAGGTGTTCGACAAGTGGGAGAATGTTGAGAATTAAGGTGTCTCACCTTTGGTAATTCTCTACATTTGTAATGTTTGTATTTAATATTCAATTGCCTATGTTGTAAATAATTGGAAATTCCACTTTGTCATATTGTGGGATGTGGCATGATGATGTGTCAATCCTACATGGATTATGACAACTTGTTATTTTGTCCTCACATGAGGAGATAGGCATCCCACTTACTGGTAGGAATATTCTGCCATGTGTTGGCATCTTCTATGTTGTGAAAGGAATGTTTGACCGAAACGGTTATGATGGATTTCTATGACGAATCTATGACATGTAAGAGTTGAGAATAGAAGGTTGTAAGACAAGTAATGACATGTGTCATGAAGCATCTTTGAATGAGGCATATTTGGGTGCCCCAAGGTGGAATATGATGTGTTGTAAGAGAATATGCTATTTATAGCATATGTATGACAGATTCTCTTACAGCTGTAAGTTGTAACCGCTATGACAGATTCTATGACGGTCGTGTCGTAAGAGCATCTGTCATAGCCCATTTTGGAAATAGGTGACCTCTTTGGGATGGGTGCTATGGACAAGTGTCAGACACATTCTACAATGTTGACCAAGTGTCCCTAGGGATGGGTTTTGGTCCAAGATGCCATATTGGATGCCCATTCCAAGAAAGGTCAAAAATTGCCTTGTATGTTCTATTTAAACAGGTGCTTGGAGATGGAGTTTGTATCACAGGTTTACAGGTACTATTATGCTACCGGATTGACTACAGACACGAGTGTCGAAGACCATTGAAGCTTGCATTGCAAGTGTATTGTAAACATTCTTTCAGATTTGTTAATACATTGTGCAGGTTTCTGAGTGTGGGTTTTTTCACCCCATAAGGGTTTTCCCCACTGTAAATCTTTGTCTCTCTTCTTTTGTCTTCTTTCTAGCTCTTGTGTTTTGCTACAATATCTCATGTTAATGGTTTAACATTGCTATAATAGTTAGGATAAAGTTGAATTTGCATAGCCCTCTCCTCAATATATTAGTGTAGGAAGTGTTTCCACACACCTAGCTTTCTTTCAATTACTGTAAATGCGAACAAGAGATTGAAATATGGCTTTTGCAGTAAATGTTTTTCTAGTTCTTTCTCCTCCTATTAAAAACAAGTGCAGTGGACTTTTATCATCATTTATTTTTTTCAACATAATGTCTTTTACAATTACCTCTTATTCAGTATTTAGCATTTGCCTCAATTTGTAGTATTCAAGATTGTCCATAATTTGTAGGTGTTTTGCAATTTCAAATGAATTTAGAAAAGTACTTTTTTTTGTTCTATTTTAGTGTTTCAAAATGTAGTTCTATGTTGTATTGTTCTCTATTTGATGCTTCATCTGCATTTATTATTTGGTTTTGTGTGTAGGTGTTGTCAATGTTTACTTCATCAATAGCTTTCTCAATATTGCCCCTATCAGCATTGATGTTGTAATTGTATTTGATACAATTAATTTTAACTATATTCTCGTGAAATGAATAAGCTTGACACCATAATTCAAAACCATTTTTTAATGTGTTTTGATTTACTAGAAAGGGTACATATTGTTGGTGCCTGCACCCGAAGTTAGGGTTTCGAGCTAAAAATCTGTAGGCAATTTCATTGTAAACCTAAAAGGTTTCTAAGTCCATCGGTAGGAGTAGATCTTTGTCTCAATGACCACGTTGTTGAGAGTGGTTTGTTCCTTACATCGGCGAGACAATGATCATTGGTGGCCTATTTCATGTTCTCACCGAAAGACCGATGGAGGTTCAAACAAGCATCCAAAGGGGATCATCGCCAAGACAACCTACATTAGAGTCTCATTCCGTGGTCTCGCCGATCACCGATGGAGATACAAGCAGACATAGAATGGTCTTTGGTGAGACCTTGCTTATCAGAAGCCAGGTCCGACATCCTGCCGATCGCCAATGAAGATAAGGATATATGCAAGGTGAGCCATCGGTGTGATATTATGTGTCGGCGTGTTGTGGAGATGTTGCCCCGATGGTCTGAGTCACATCGACGAAGGGTTGGTATTAGCCTGACTAGTGACATCAGTGTTCCTAGAGGATGTCGCTCTGACACTTGGGGTCTCTCCGATAAGGTCTTGGCATCGGCGGGAGATGGAGCGATAGACCATTAATGGGTGGATCGCTGGTCATGCCAGGGAAAAGTGTGCGATGTTATGTATACCAGCGGTCTGGTATATAAAGTGGTCAAAAGGTCACTACAGGATAAATGTGGGATAATTAGATCTCACGAATATGGGAAATGTCAGCGATGGAAGAAAGGACCACCTACATGGCGCAATATCATTGGCAATGGACTTTTCAATGTTGGTGATGTAGATTTTCAATCGGTATGGGTGGATTTAGACTGCCGATCTTGCATATTTGGAGATTGATTTTGTGGCTGAGTTTGAAGAATGAAACGACTGTCTATTGGCGTTGTTTTTGAGTGCTCATTCCACAGTCAATCGACCTTGCTACACGATGATGAAAAAACATCACATCTGTTTGTTTGCTTGAGGTCTAGGTTGCTTCTGCCGATGGTTTTCAATATGGATCTAACTGCCTCAGCTACCAAAATTTATGAGGATCTGATTGTTTTCATTGAAAATCTGGAGGGAGTGATCTTTGCATTTATGAGGTCTGTCAGTGTGTAGGTGGCCAGAGGCTTGTGTCCTCCTTAAAAATGTATCAATGGCCATTCTACAAAGGGGGGATGTTTTTTTTGGTTTTTTCTGCTTTGACCTTGAACACAAGGTGTTCACATTTTGAAAGGCATTTTTTTTTGCAGATTCGGTCCTTGATCTAGTGTATTAGTCTTCCTTGTTTTGTAAATGATAAGTTCCTTTATGATGACTTTCTATGTAGATTGAATTAAAATGAAAAACACTTGGTGTGTGTATTGTTTATGATTGTCTCCTGTATGTTATTTTTTTCTCTTTCAAACAATGTTGTCAAGGGCTTCCAAGTTTTTTCAGTATACACTTGCTAAACTGTGTGTATGGTTTTGGCATCTGCTCAAGGGGTGGATTAAATAGGCTTTTGATCAGATACAAAGGAAAATGGATTGCATCATAGGATTTGCAAAGTATGATCATAGGTAATACTCTTTCTTGGATATATTGCTTTTAGGCAGTAATATTTTACCTAAGTCCTATGGATATGAAGTCATGTTGTCATAGGGAAACATTTACATTCATAGATTTGACTCTGTTGCCCAGATAAGGCACTGGTCTGGGAATTTGTTTGTTGAAAGGGTCTAGGAAAACCCCATAATTCCAAACATAAAAACAAATCATTTCAAAACTCTAATCTGTTAGTTTGTAGGACTAGAAATAGGACCTTGCATGCTCTCATCTATAACCAGTGAGGTATGTCCAAGAAAACTGCCAACCTTGTGATTTATCACACAAATCTTGGTCCTAAAATGAGAGTATTCTGACTGTGACTAAAAAGTTGAATCTTTCTATTGGGTGAGTCAAAGTTAAATCTTTAGCTATAGGGACACCCCCCTTGGTGCAGTAGAACCAGAAGTGAAGGGGAGGCAGCTCACACAACCTCTTGTATTTGTTGGTTGAATCTGCATGTGCGTTGGAACTGGCAAACCCTCTGCCGATCCTGGGACCAACACATACAATAGTAATTGTTCTCTGTAATAATTTTCTAGGTCAATGTGTTTATTGAAGTTAACAAATCGTATAACATTTGCTTTAGCTTTTGATTTTTTTGCTTTCCCATGTCTTTTATATTCCAAAACAAATTGTGCAAGACAAATATGGATAATTGTTTGAGGCCATGCAATGTAGCAATCCACTAGAGAATTGCATGTCACATTCTCTGAATCATCTGGTTCTTTGTTCAATTGCTCAACAGGCTTTAGAACAAAAGTTCAATCATAATAAGATCTTGTGTCAATGAATACACATTTTCTTGAGCTATGGTTTAGTGGAAGCAATAAAACAATGTGAGAAACTTGTTGTGAAGACATTTGTTGCAAGTTGAGCAATGCATTTCCAATGCTAGTTATCATTTTAACAACATCAATATTATTTTCTTGATGCTGTTTACGAATTCTTTTGAATGCACATGTCATTGATTTATCCACTTTTGTCATGTATGAGATTCAATACATTGCTGCAGCATATGCATTAAGCACAAATTGTGCATCTATATTTGCTTTCCATATTCCTAGCATTTTTTTTTGCAAAGCTATTGTTCCATATTTGTGATGGTTTTCATCTTAAAAAGATTGTAGGTCTATTGATTGTTGATCTTAAAGCCATTACATATTCATCCTCATTTAGTTTGATTTCATCTAGAAACATTTGAAAAGAAAATGATACGTCATAATTAGATTGTTGCAACAACAAAAATACATTTTTTGCTATTGAAATTGTTGCTTCATTATTTTATTTTAATGGTTCAAGAACCATAGTTTTTTTCATTGGTGAAAATGGAAAATTGTATTTACACTATTGTTGCTTTGATTTTCTACATTGCTTTGTATGATGGTGCTTGTGTAGCACGGCTATCTTAGGATGCAAGTTTTCAGTGTTACAAGTAATGTATTTGTCAACAAATTGTTCAATATCCACAATATTGTCTTTCGCATAAACTAGAGCATCTTTAATCCATACAAGAAAATGGTCATGTTCATTGCCACGATTTTGAAATTTGGTTATAGAGAAGTAATCAAAAACTTTTCCAAAGAAAGACTCATCTGTGAATATCAATTGTTTGATTGCATTTATTCTATGTCTATAATAGCATGCACATGTTACAAGATATTTCTTGATTAGATGGAACTTATTGTTTTCATTTTTTGTGTCATGTTGTTCTTATAATATTAAATGATAAATATCATGTAATTCTTTAAGTGTTTTTGTTAGGTGTTCCCAAGATTGTTTAGCACTAGTAAATGTTATAAAAAATGTAACTTGTGGTCCAAGTTGTCGTATCATTGCGAAGACATTTTTTTAATTGGTGCAAGTAATCTGGTGATATTCTTATTCTTTTAAAATCAACATAGGCAATGTCTGATTTAAGTATTTTTTCAAGGTTAGGTTTGCATTTGACATCTCTTGCTGTTAAGCTGCCCTTTACGAACTCTTATCCACATTGTAGATAGAACTTGATATATGAGTATTTTGATTGCTTTAAAAAATAGATTTGTTGTATGATAAGAAAATCATCTATTTGAATGTAGTAGTTCCCATTTTGTAATCTTTTGATATGAGATATTTTTAACAATGTCATCACCATGCGGATTGCCAAAAAATAGTGTTGGAAAATTCATTTCTTTAGCATACTTGTCTTTGAAGATTCCAATGGGATAACGGTTTTCTGCTGGTGCAACTTCTATAATCTTGTCTTGCATTTCATGTATACAACTAGATTCAGTAAACCCATGTATCAAGGTCTCAGAAGGATCTTGATTACCTATATCACTTTCTGAATCAGTTTCACTTGAACAATGTTCATTCAATGTGTCAGATTCATCATTGATCTCAAGAGAGTCTTTCCAGTTCTTGTTTAATTAAACATTTTCTAATTTGTATAGTTTTGTTTTGCTTAGCTGGCCCAATTCTTTCATTATAATAGTTGGTCACACCATTCCCTTTTGGTATGCATTCTTATATTCTAGTCATCTTTTAAGAGCAACAACAATTGTTGATGTTTCATTTGTAGATCGTGGTAATGCTTTCTGTATAATGTCCATGTTGACTGACACATTGATAATTGATCCAGTCAATCCTATTTGGGATCCTTTGTATCCTAACTCCCAGATTTTTCCAAACAAAATTCTAAGTGAAACAAGTTGCTCTTCTAATTGTGAAAGCACTTTTACATATTGCAATAGTTTATTCATTTGGATATATTGTGGTGTTGCATATTTAGGAAGCATGGACAGTTTCAATGTCTTATTGCACATACAACAAATAGAATTTGTCAATATATTATCTTTTTCTTTTGCTAGTTTATAATATATTTGTTTTTCTTTATCTTTGAAAGTTTTTATATCTTTTTTAAAGTGCAATAATTGACAGATAGAACATACATGTTTTGGTGTGTCTTGGATTTTTTTTGGAATAATTGTATTGCTGATATTGAACTTGCCTTTTTAGTGGTTGTATGTATTGTTTTTTGATTGGTGCATATTTGTTGCTTGATTTTGTGAAGCGATGCAATGCTGCTATTAACTATCTTTTGCCTTTTAATGCAACAACTAGTATCATCTTGTTTTGCACGGATGGATTGTTTTACTTTATGGAGTGTGATATTTGAATGGGCATGAATTGTTTGTAGCTCAAAAATGTCCATGAAGTGGATTTGGTAGAAGTGGCTCAAAATGTCCACGAAGTGGATTTGCATCATGAAAAAGGATAGAGTATGACTATCCATCGCAAGATTGATTGAAATGTAAGTATTTTTTGCCTGTTGTCATTGACCAAAGACATAGCTGTATGTTTAGCCACCTAGAAATCCATCATACATAGAAAATGTCTCCCCATAGGCCAACTTTTCTATCATTTGTAATTAGCATTGCATAAATTTTCATTCTACGTAGATATTCTTCTACATGTTCTATCTTGTGCAATTGATATAATGTCTGTGTATTGAATTCATAGTTATATGAGTTAATTGCTTCTATATCACCTTGTGCAAGGCAACTCAAGAAGTATTTTATAGCTCCATTGCGTAATTGAATTGACGAGTAGTGAGAATGAAGTAGCAATTACAAAGAGTCAAACAAGCAATCCCCTGGATTGTATTTGAATGTATTAGTTCTAGACAATCTTGCTTTCTTCAATGCATAATCGATATTGCAAACTTGAGTTTGATTTATCGATTTATACCCTTCTACACATTGAATTGGCATATTTTGAATTTCTTTTTGAAATAATTCTGTTGGTGATATTAAACTTGTCTTTTTGCTAATTGTATTTATTGATTTTTGATTGGTATGTATTAGTTGCTTCATTTTGTGAAATGAAGTAGTGTTACTATGCACTATCTTTTGGCTTTTAATGGGGAAACCAACATGATCTTTTTGGATTGACAGAGTGGGGTGTTTCCTTTTACAAGATGGGGATTCTTGATTGGTGTATATTTGTTGTTTGATACTGTCAAATGAAGTGGTATTGGTATGCAATATCTTTTGGCTTCTAATGGAGTAACCAACATGGTCTTGTTGGCTTTCCAAAGTGGATAGTTTCCTTTTACAAAATGCAACATTTGATTCAACATTAATTGTTTTTACTTGATAAGTGAAGAGTGGTTCAAAATGTCCATGAAGCAGATTTGCATAATGGAAAAGGATAGAGTATGATTGTCTATTAGAAGATTGATTGAAATGCAAGTATTTTTTGCCTGTCATCATTGACCAAACACATATTTGTATATCTAGCCACTTTGAAAGCCATTGAATACAAAATATGTCTCCCCATAGTCCAATCTCATTGTTATCTGTACTTGCCATTGTAGAAATTTGCTTTATGTGCAAGTATACTTCAACATTTTCTACATTGTGCAATTGATGTAATGTGTCAATATCCAACTCATATTTATACGAGTGAAGGGCTTTTGCATCACCTTGTACAAGGAAACTTAAGAAGAAATCTATAGTTCCATTGCGTAATTGAATTGATGTGTATTGAGAATGTAGCAGCAGTTCTAAAGAGTCAAACAAGCAATCCCCTACATTATATTTAAATGTGTAGGTTCTGTACAATCCTTCATTTCTCAATGCATGATCAATATTACAAATTTGAATTTGATCTATCAATTTGTACTGCTCTACATTTATGATCTCTTTTTCTTTTTGATTTATTGATCTTGTTGAACTTTTCATTTTTTTTGGAATAAGATCCATGTTTTTCAAATTCAAATATGGACAATGTACAGTGCCTGCAATATGCACGATATGAATTCTTAATTAGTCCTAATTTTTCATTATTATCAAATGTATATATGCTATTGAAAAGGCTAAGAAGCATATGAGTGCACATATATGGTAGCCTCTCAATACAAAATGCGATATAAAGCATTGAATACAATGTAGTTAGTGTGGTCTACAGATGCAAAAAGTATTATTATAGAGGGAGTAGAGTATAGATTCAAGTAATGTCATTGAGATGACCCATTGAACACACCAGAAATAGCCAACAACAATAATTTCCCAATGCCTACTTTGTGATATCCTCATAGTAATACTCATTGTAGTTCTTATACTTATTTGGGTCTCATGCTTACAACTGCACTATATTCAGTGGTTTCAAAATTGGTTTATAGTAAGTCTGCGTATAGTTCATTCATTCTATAGCAAATAATGGCACATGTACATCTAAGCACAAACTATACAACTGTCTTATTCTATCATAGGATATGTAGAGTTTCAACTTCTAACATGATTTATGCAGAATTCACTATCCTTTGCATATGTCTGGCAGTAGGTAATTCCAGTGCGAAATTCTTTAATCTTTGAAAGTATGGTTTCAGTAGGAATTTCATTAACAAAGGGATTAGCAGAGTTTTAGACCTTTGCTAGATGTGGCGGTTATTTGGGCTATGATCAGATTAGCGGAGATTTCAGGGATTACCGGACATGTCGGGTGGGGGGCATTTTAGCACAAAGTCTACATTGGTCCCTTATTACCTTGGTTGGTGGAACTTTATGAGGTAACCAGATCAGTGAAGATTTAGAAGGTAATATGATATATCTGGTGAAGCAGAGATTTAGCGCTAATTTGGTAATAAAAGTTTTTAGCTCAAACGCTTATCAAAGCCTTGGTGGAGATTATAATTGTCACTAGATTTGTGGTGTTTTTGAGCTTCGATGGATATGTCTAGTGACGATGAATTTTAGTGCTAAGTTCCTATGAGCAGTTAATAGGATATATCGGTCCCTTATTACCTTGCTCGGTGGAACTTTACGACGCAACTGGATCGACAAAGATTTTGAAGGTAATAGGATATATCTGGTGAAGTAGAGATTTAGCGCTAATCTGGTAACGAAGGTTTTTAGTACAAACGCTTATCAAAGCCTTGGTGGAGATTATAATTGTCACTAGATTTGCAACATTTTTGAGCTTCGATGGATATGTCTAGTGATGATGAATTTTAGCACTAATTTCCTATGAGCAGTCAATGTCAAAGTCGGTGTGGTTTTTAGTGGGGATGGGATATGTCCAATGAATGAAAAAATTAGCGCAAATCCCACAATAGCATATTTGAGCACAAGTGATTTTAAGGTTTAAATTAGGATGCACAAAATGGTGATTTTCAAATGTTTTGAGCATTTGAAGGTTAAATATGCCAACTACGAGTATCAAAGGGGCTATCCAAGAACAACTTCACGAATTATTGAATCTTCAAAATTTTAACCCTACGTTTGACATATACACACATATATATGTGATCCAGACAAAACCCCAATCTAAAACCAGAGCTGACTCCTTTAACAGACCCTTGCCAAAATTATTTAAGCCAGTCTTTTATGTTCTAAGCATTTTTGCTAATACTAATAGCCTGGAAGTAGTGCAAGTCTAGAATTACACAGTGAATTTTTGTCAAACATTGTTCTCTTAATCTTATTCTTGTATACAATAGTTCGTTTATTATCCATTAGCCTAAAAATCCTATCTTTTGGGATTTTCATGACAATTGTAACCTCTACAATAAAGTGGACAAGTGTGAAACCACTGAGACATTCCATAAAGAATCTCCTCATGCATTAGAACACCTTATCATTTTTT
This sequence comes from Cunninghamia lanceolata, assembly GCA_027924645.1. Classification (NCBI taxonomy): domain Eukaryota; kingdom Viridiplantae; phylum Streptophyta; class Pinopsida; order Cupressales; family Cupressaceae; genus Cunninghamia; species Cunninghamia lanceolata. The sequence continues at coordinate 4,915,127 of BSBN01001268.1, read as the reverse complement.
ATTTTTTTATTTTTTTGAAATATGCAAGAGGATTTCTATGGATAATACTAGCCAAAACTTATTAAGATTCTTATGAAAATACTCAACCAAATAAAATTTCTTGCCAAGTAATTTCATTTTTATTATTCCACTTAGGACTGATACTAAAAAAAAGTCCCTAGAGGTTTTAGCATATTTACAATAAAAAAAAATGCTCAAAAGATTCAATAATATTCCACAGAGGTCACATTTAGGGGTCAACCCAAAATCACATAACACACAATTAACAACTAGTCTTTGCAAAATAAGAAGCCACTTGAAACAAGCATTTTTGGCTCTAGAATATTAGACCAAATAGGTAGATGCTACCTACCTCTGCCTCCCTAGACGTCTGTTGCAGCGTCTAAGCCTCAATGAATCCACAAAAGTCTTACTACTTGCACTGCTTCCACCATTCAACTCAAGTTACTCATCTCTGCTTTTGGTCCCTGTAACTGCAACAACACCCACTCACTGTAAACTCTCGCAAGATAGGGACTTACATAATAAATAGTAAAAAAACCTAACCTTTTTTCCATATGAAATTTAGAACAAACTAAAATGATGTTTTGGGGTTTTCTTTAACTTCGTTGTACCTCAGCCCGTGACAAGGTAAATGCTTTTATGCAGTTATCTTCCTTTAAACTGTAAAGTGTCTGAAAACTTTTGACTCCCCGTGAGTATGTGGAGTTCTCTATATAGCAATTATAAGACTAGCTGCATTTACAGTTAACAATGTCATAAAACAAAAAGGCCTCTGCATAGCAATTATAAGACTAGCTGCATTTATAGTTTAAAATGTCATAAAACAAAAAGGCCAAATACATTAACTATAATACTTCCAAAACCCCAAACAAAAGTTTAAGCTCATACAAAAATATATTGGTTAAATGAGGAATATGCCATAAAAAATAGCCACATTAAGAGAAACAGAGAAAGGATCTACAGTTACACCTCTTCATAAGCAAAAATGAACATAAAGCAATAACTAAAATGCTTCAAAACCTTCAACTATAATAGATTTGTTATAAACTTGGGTGAAAAAATATGAAGAAGAGAAGCACTTTTGTGTACAGTTTAAGATATTAAGTAGAATGCATCCAAAATCAGAGCCATAATAGAAGGTCCTACACTATCTCAAGTAATTTACCAAAAAAATAAGCCAACAATGCCAACAATTCACAGAAAAAATGCTACAAAATATATGAATTTGCTAAATGAATACCTATTTTCTTGCCAAATTTATCTGGGAAAGTTTACAGCAGCAGAAAGAAAAATAGAACAACTTGTTTTAATGACGCTCAAAAATGAATTGCCTTAGTATAAACCCCTGACCTAGTTATTGGCAGTACTCCACATTGCACTTGCATTAATTTCACTTTAGACAAGCGTTTACTGCCCATTAAGACATGTACTTAATACCACTTCATATTTTACTGCTTAATAAATAAATAATAATAATCACACAGTCCTTTAACTATAGTGATCTTGCCAAATGAGTTTAATACTTAATGCTCATTGGTCAACTAATTTTAATATAATTAAAAATAAAAAATTCCAATTTTCACCATTACTGTTCACCCAATTGACCAATAACACAACATATAAATTGCATTTATGAAATCATTAAATAAAAAAATTAACTTTCAACTTTAGGGATTTTTCCAAATGAATTTAATACTTGATTCTCATTGGTCAACTGAATTGAATTAATTACATCATACAAATGCAATAGTATTCCTACCTTGGCAGAAACTAATAATAATCTAATTGGATACAATATCTTCCTACCCAAGAAACATAAATACAAGGCTCCTAATCCACTCTATGTTTGTACCCAATTTTATGCTAACCATGTCTCTCATATACTTTTGAAACTGAAAGAGGGTCGCAAATGAAGAATGGCCAATCAAAATTGTTAAAATTTCTCTATTTGGTTTCTTGGAATCTTTTTAATATTTTGGCATGGGAAAAGATTTTTGAAAAGGATGTCCTTCCCTAGTGACCACAAAATAGGGTATTTGAGTGAGCTCAAATAACCGAACAATGCTTGGAGTGCATTCTCGAACATACATCGTCCCGACTACCGTACAAGAGCTATTTGAGCCACTTTAGGCAATTCTATTTTATTTTTATTTGGTATATCCAAAAATAAAATAAAAAGAGGAAGTGGTGGAAGTATTTTTTTAGTTTCATGATCATCATAATAACTTTTAATATTTTCATGTCAAATTTGGTTTGTAAGTTTTGCAAGTATGTGCCTAACCGGTATTGTCATTGATGTCAACATATCAGTGTTGTCATTGGTGTCAACTGTGCTCTTTTTTTGATGCTTTCTTGTAATAAGTTAGATGCTTTGTATTTGCCTATGTAAGTATTGGAAGATCCTGATATTGAGGATATTGAGAAAATATGCTTCTTCGGTGGAAACAATGTGTTGCAGAATATCTTTGTCTATAGAAGAATAGTCCAATAGATTGCTCTGCATTTCTTGGAGAATGAATATCTTTGTTTGTGGATTGGAAGTTATTTAGATGCATGTCTTAAGATGCTATGTTTCAAGTTTAAGCCTCCGGTATGAAGATTTGAGTGAGTTATGTTCACTAGAGTGAAAATTGCTTTTTCTGAGTACTCACTGGTGACAAGGAGAACGTATTTTGCTCCACATTCCTCCGCATTGAAGTATTATGATTTGTGGTTCATAAGTTAAGTCTGAAATGATGTTTAGTGCCTTCAACTCTAATGGCTCATGATTTGGTGGTCTGCAAGCTATTCTTTCTTTATGACAGTAGCTAATAGTGTTATTCTTGTGCTCCGGTGTGAAGAACCTTCTTGACAGAGTGGTTAGGAATCATGCAGTTGTTTGTGGTGATTACAATGAGCTTGTGGATGTCTCCTGATCATGTTCCTACCTTTGGATTGGTCTGTAAAGAGAAATTGGGATCGTGCATGAAGACTGTTCTTAGAAGACTTAGTGTTGACACCAGTCTTGGCCGACTTGGTTGATTTCACTACTTGCAGAGATGCATCGAAGATTGTAGAAGTGTGTAGTGGTGTGGAAGATTATGTTTGAGTACCAACTAAGATGTGGCATGATCAACATACATCTTTACATCTTTTCCTTAGCTAATCTTGTTTAGGTCCAAACCTATTTCTATGTATGCTTGTAATGCCAACCTTGGAGATTGTTCCAATGGTTGATGAATGTAATGCCGACATTGATGTACATTCAAAGGTCAATGAATTGTATAAAAACATGTAAATCAATTGCAAACAAGATATGGAAGTGGGAAAATGAAAAGATAAGTGTGAAAGTGTAAAAGAGCAGAGTAGAGGAGATTTACTATTCTTCAAAGGAACTGAACCCAGGCATGGAGTAGATGCTATCAAATTAGTTCACCAATCTTGGTAGTGAGCCACCCCTTGGCAGTGACCCTAAACATTTGCAGTGAGCATATTGGGCAGTGAGCCTCTATTTTTTGGTATTGTTATAACTTATATATTTCTGTGGGCTAACACCCACCGTGGATTTTCCCTTTTAGGGTTTTCCACATAAAAATCTTGGTATCTCATGGTTGATGATATTGTTATGTTGAGTTTCTTATTTCATGCTTTCATGATCAAATCTAAATAATAGTGAACAAGTGTTTGATGTGTTAATGTTCTTAAGAGGTCAAAGTTTTGAAGACAACTAATTCACCCCCCTCTTAGTTGTCTGGTGCATTTCAACAGTAAGACAAGTTAAAATAGAGAAATATTTGTGTATGGTATATCTTCTATTTATATTAGTATAGATATCTTAAATATATCTTTTAAAAAGATGTCGAGATATTAGTCTCAAAGTTCCTATGTAGCCAAAATAACAAATTTAATATAGGCATTATGAATGAATAATATTTCTAGAAAATTCTTACTTATTTTTAAAATGAAACTTATATTTGTTGTTTCTATAATAACACTTTGATTTTTGCACTTGATTTTGTTGCTCTTTTTTTTTGGCAGGGGGGTCGGGGGCAGGGGGTGTTTTTGTTTTGATTCTTAATTTTGTTGTTTCTTGTTCTACTCTAATTTTTTAAAATAATTTTGGTTTGAAGAGTTATAAAACTACTTTATATATATATATATATAGATATATATATATATATGCAGGGTGTATTATTCATGACAAGGCAGAAATCCTCATTTTGGCTTCCTTTAAAAAGCTCAACTTTGGAACTAATAACGAGGCTGAGATGGAAACCCTAAAGGAAGGATTGAGATTGTGCATTCAAAAGAATATCAGGGAAGTAGATATAGAAGGAGACTCACTTGTATGTATAAGAGCGATAAAAAGAAAATAAATTTTGAATTGGAAACTTCAAAAACTAGTTGTAGAAATTTGGGAATTGTTGGATAAGTTAAGGAGCTTTTCTCTAAAACACATTTTTAGAGAAGCAGACAAAGCAAATGACTTTCTTGCTAATCAAGGAATCAATCAATCCAACTCCTACAAGGTATCCAAATTTGGATTTAGTTTGGGATGGCTTGGTAGGAATTTTGCAGGGTGACAACTCATTGGAATGAATAGTTTGCCCAACATGTCTAGTTGCAAGGATTTGAAGTACAATAGATTGATCTTAGGAATATTTGGCAACCTTGGGCCCTTTGATGGAAGTCCTTTTTATAGGGGTTGTCACTTGAAGGCAGATATCCTTGGAACAATGGCCGCACGAATGACTTGCGCTTGCAAATGTAAGTGTATGGTTGATTCAGAGGAGGAAGTGGAGGAGATTGAAAGCGATGAGGAGGAAAAAACAAAGGAAAAGGAGGAAGAGGAGTTTGAGGATGATTATATCAGAAGAATTTTTATTGCCCCCGATGATAAAAAGGTGACAACTATCAAACATGTGATTGGATCACACATCTTCAGCAATGGTCACGTGTGTGACAAAACTTTGTATGAGGAATTTCTAATGAATGTCACTATGATAAATGGGAGGAAACAGAGTGGAAAGTTGTTAGCTCACAACTTCCTTCTGCCACAACAACATGAGATTGTGTATTCTACAATATCGACCTTCAATAAAAGGCCTAAGTATGGTTTGCTAGTTGGAGTCTTTGATGTAACTGCAATAAAGAAAAACAAGGTGACTACACAAGCTTAGAGCTTGTTCCGTGATGGGATAAGAAGAGATAACATTGAGACTTTTAATTTTTATCTAGGTAACTATGGTGATTTTCTATCTCCTTCCTAAATAGATAGGGCATTTGAGCTTTCAGAGGGCCTAAGATATATGTGGTATCTCTGAAAGCCCATTAACTGAGTGTAGTTTCTTGGCACACTCGATTGAGCTAATGCATTATCTTTTTTGTATTTGATGTTTTAATGAAAAGGGAGCTACCCCCTCTGGTAGTCCTTGCTGATCAAACATATATATATATATATATATATTAATATTGAGTTTGTTGGCCTTACATTTATTACATTATATTATTTTGTTATGTTGATTGTTTAATAGTTTTGTTAACACACTCACGCCATTATACTCCATCCCTTGTTGTTGTTGAAGTTATAACTCTTGACATAATAACATGACATCCCTTAAATTATTGTTGACAAAGAAGATTCTTATTTTGTATTGCTCATCTAACTTTTCTTGTGTATGAAATTATAATAGTGTAAATTGCATACCCATGTCATTATGTTTTGGGTCCACTTTGATTATAGTGTTTTAAATGTAATATGAAGTTTATAAGTGGCATATTGTTGCATGAATTTAGTTCATAATTTATTTCATTATCTATTTGTCACCGTAGATTAGATTTGTGAGTGTTAACTTTACCTAAGTCACTTCTATAATTGTAGATTTGAACCTTAAGCTTTTAAAATTCAAATTCAAACTACATTTTGTTGATTCCTTCCTATTAATTGTTGTGAGACAACTTAATACACATTACTGTTGATTTGTGTGTTTGGTTGTTGTATTTAAAGATATTCACCTATTCATATGAAATCATTATGGGAGATATTCTAGGAATTATACAAGGACTTGTCAATAAGAATTCATGAGAGAATCATAGAAAGTTATTAGAGCAGTACATCAACATAAATCATCTTAGGTCCATTGCACACTTGCTTATTGTCTTCAATCTTTTTCTCAGAGTCGTAAAGCTAATCCAACTAGGGGTTTGATTGAGGAGAATGTGAACCTTGCAATTTAACATATTTCTAACAATGTTTCTAAACATTGCATGTCCTTACACATTCAAACACTAGAAGATGGAGGTGAGTGAATTACAATAGTCCACATCTTGCTAGTTTAGATCTATGAGTTATAGTTCAAGTTCACATGGTAGTTCAAATATGCACACATAGAAATTAGGTCTGCACATGCAAAGGTGAACTTGAGCAAAACATTATTAGTTTGTAGAATTAGAGATCTTTATTTGAGTAAGCCCTAAAATTCTTACACATTGGAAAATTAGTATATGACATTTGTCACAACACATTCTCGTTATCAGATTTCAAGCTAAGTATATCACAATTTAATTTATTTAATTCATCTATTAATTTAGTAAAGTTTTAGTACTCAATATTTCTAGTCCCATCTCATTTCTCTAGGGTGATTGTTTATTTAATCGAGTTAATTATTTAATTACCCTAGATGTTTTATGTAATTGGTTTATTTTTATAACAAAAATATCTTAAATAAAAAGGTAAAGAGAAATAATACATAAATATAAGAGCAACACTAGGTATTTTTGTAATTGTAAGGATGAAAATTGCATACCTTGTACTTTTCCCCCCATTTGGTCTCACTTTGACTTAGTTGTGTCTTTAATGCAATAACTAGTGTACAAGTGGTCTATGTCTATGTAAAAGTTGGAAATTAATGTGATCCTACTTCACACATCCCTAGAGACTAGTCTCAATCCGCAAATATTCCATTCATTCACTTGGGTCAAATTTGTGGCATGGAAATGAACATAGTTTAGATTTGTGACATAGAAATGACCCCCCCTAATTTTGAAATCAAATTTTTATCTCGGGCTCAAGGCACCCCTTCCAACTAGCCACTATTTTTTTAACTTGAATATTAAATGTTTAAACTTATACACTAACATGTTGTGTAAAAGGACAAACTCTAATTCATTATGATCATCTAGATTGAGGTCAAGGATTTTATTCCATAGTCTTACAACGAACTATAATTTACATAATATTGCATTATTGTTTAGTGTATGTATTTGATCATTGTTCAAACTGTTAATTCAAATATAGGGATTTGATTAATGACAAGATCCTCACAAATCAAGCTCCCAAATATGTTAATCAACACCACAAGCTTTTAGATATTCCAAACACTAAGGAAAATAGATTCTAGGCATACAAAAGTATTGAAATCTATAGATGGAGATCAAATTTGTAGACATGAGGATCAAATATATGGGCATTAAGATTATTTTTGTGGTGTAGAAATAACTTGAAGTAATCACCAAGATCTATTTGTCACTCATTATTCTACATTGAATTATAGAACTAGGCACCCTACTCTTTAATTTTAGTGCTTGTTTATGAACATATTTCTATAGCATAATTTGTATTATGATTTGGTTATTATGCTTGATTGATTTACCCTAGGTTATTTGTATAGGAAGCATTTATTTTCCATACATAAATTGTTGAACCTAAACAATATTACATCCCCTAAGGTTTTAGCTTTAGGATTTTGATTTCTAATTTTAGTTTTCATATCTAAGAAAACAACCTTTACCACAACAAGAATGCCTCTCCTCATCTAAAACTAATGTTGATCTTAAAGATGATTGGGGTACATTGGAATTTACACCTTCTTGTGTTGGGGAATATAAGTGAATGTTCATGATTTTGAGATTATGCCTCTATACATGGATCCCTATACATATGGTTGACCACCTTCATCCTTACATAACAATATTACAAAGTTGTTCTGAAAGATGCATGTGCTTGTGGTAGTGGATCTAAGTTAGACTTTGATGATGATTCCACCTTATTATTTTTACAATTACATAACCAATATGGCAAAGGCTTTGAGATTTTACATAGATATGGTTATAAAGGAAAAAGTTTGGGTTTACATGAATGTTGGTAAACAGATTTGTCACTTTGACAAAGTTAGGAAAACTATGATTTTCCCAAGGAATGGTGACAAAACTCCCTACAACAATTAGAGAGATCACCAATGGCGATCTTTCTCTGATTTTGAGAGGGGCAGCTTCCTCATATAATGGGGGTTTTTGGGGTTTTGTGTGATTTTAACTGAAAAGCATGAAAAGATAGAAAATAAAAAAATGAGAGAAAATGAAGAGAAATCTATCTGTGAACATAAGAAGCACAACATAAATGTCTAAGAGAGAAAATGGGAAATTTAGATTGGATTAAAATAAGGAGCACAAAGTCTCCATATCACCTCGATATTGCCTATATGCCAAGAGCAAAGCAAATGAGGTTATAAACATGCAAGAAATTGATTAGACATAAGAATACCATCATCCATGAAAAGATTGTTGACATAAGAACAACAATTCTTCATATTAAAATAAAACAAAAGCCCAAAGTCTCTGGTTTCCCCTTTACAAAACTCTCTGTTACACAGGGTTGAAAAATATCACTTTACATTAGAAATCATTGAATTTATAACCGTTCCCCTGATAACTACTTGCTTCTAGACTTTATAAAACATTAAATATATAATAAAGTCTTTTTAATGAGTGTATGTTTCTGACTCATTAAAATAAATATTTTATAAATTTTTAATAAAATTGACTTTATAATAAAAGGTTGAGCCTCCATTGAAATTCGACAATTATATGGTTGTTAAGGCATTGTATCAAACACTCAGTTTACACTAGATTTAGGTATTGGTCTGCAGATGTATTTTGTCAAACATATTCATTTGTTTCCCTCTCTCCACTCAAACAAATTGCAGGTTCAATAGTTTATTCAAAACTTGCACATATTACTTTCAAAACAACTTCTTTGTCTCATATGCAATTGAAATTCGTAGGATTCTTGGGGAAATACTTGAATACATGCATCAGTAAGAGTTACCTTTGTTTCAACATTTGATGGCATATGAACAAAACCTATTTCTAGAATAACTCCAATGGTAAAGGCCTTAGTAATCACAAGAAGTTTCCACTCGACCTAATGAGGATTACAAGAATGGAAGTTGCATTTAAATGCAATGTAGCTTATTTGTCTTAGCATTCATCATCTTTGGAGGCTTCCACAATCACTGATATTTTTAAAATCATTAATTTAAGAAACATCCCTTGTTGATGGATTCCACATATATCAAGAAGCAAAATAACTTGTGTCTAGTGCACCATCTGTAGTTGAAATAATAGTTGCTTTTTGCCTTTATAATTGTATCCTAGTTGATGTCCTTGAGAATGCCTTTTCTTCTCTTTTGCATTCCTAAAGTTTTGCAAGTATTGTGTTTTTGCCATCACGTAAAACTCACGCACATCACCAATAATCTCCACAAGAATAATACCTTTGATTAAAATGATGAAACTGGTTCACATCACTCATAACAATTTTACTCAGAACAATCTTGAAGATAAATTATGTTACAGTGTGGCAATCAACACATACTTTAAGGTTCTCAACAACTCTAATGGTTGTTCTAGAGGGGCTATTTAATAAACCAAATGTAATCGTTAACCTTAGATAAATAATTATTTTTCCTCTTTTTCATCATCATTAAGTAAATGTCTTGAATCTGGAAAACAACCTGCTTTTATCTCTCAAGTTAATCTCTCCAATTTTGCATAGGTCCTCTATGTCCATGGATGTGATTTGTCTCCTTATCACTCTTGACCATATATATTACACTTGGAAAATAGTTATAGATTTTATGCCACAGCTCCTAGCTAAAATTTTAGACTTCATGCAGACTTAAAATCTAACATGTCTTCTCATATTTCTCAGAATTACACAACAATTTACTCAGAAAGTAAATGAACATGGTAAACATGAAAGAAATTTTTTTAAAGTCATTTGCTTATTTACAAGGAAATAAATACATATCTTTTTTGAATATTTTTCAACCTTGAAATTTAATATATTCAAAGATAAATCATAGTGAGAAACATTTCACTTTACATTTACAATATTTATATTGCACTTGGCAATAAGAATAATTTTACAACATAACATACAGATTATTGCATCTGGAATCTTGATATCTGTCACTCAAGTCTCAGTGAGTCTTCTGCTACAAAGGGAGAGCATCATCCAAGTGCTTTACCTCCAACCACATATCGATGGTCCCCCACACACCTTCCTTCCTAAAAGTGGTCGTACCCTTCACAAAGAGTATAGAAATGAGGAAGCAACAGGTTTTCCATCTGAGTCCTAGTGTTGTGTCCTATGTAACACAATCGACCATACAACTCTACATAATCTTCTAGCTAAGTATGATCCTATTGACAGGTTATGCTATCTAGACACTTTGAACCGACTAATGCATGCAAAGACAAATGCATCACTTTGGCCAAAGTTTCTATATATATAAACATTTACAATAAACGTAGTTGTAAGTTCACACACCTCTAACTTGACTTGGAAACTATCTCATCCTATAGTTTGACTTAATTGCCTAGTATCTCTTGACATAATTTGTCTTGACTAATTCAAATCCTAGTCAATCTGACTTAGAATTTAATCCTCAAACTAGGATATACATGCAATATATATAGGTTTAGGTAATTTTAACCTTTCAGAGAGTCCCTCTTGTGTACTTGCAAATTCTTGGGTCTTTGACCTCTTGTCAATCTACTCTCTGACTCAAAACAATTTAAACACTCTAGTGTTATAAATCAAGTTTCGACACTTAACAAGAAAATCATATAAATTTATCAAAGTACTATTTAGACACTTTTCTAATTTGTACTATCTAGATTAATGGTTCTCGAATATTTACTGTCGACCATAAAAATATAATGAACTTAATAAAGTCCTAACCGACTAGAAAGTTTAAGCTTCCTAAACCTTCTTGGGTTAAATTAGAGGGTTTAACTTACCCATTCCACACTCATATCTCAAATACTCTTGCTTTCTCAAAATTAAAGATTCATAACAATATAACTTGATAACAAAACCTCTAGTCTTCTCTCGACTATTAAGGCATTGTTAGAATTCATATAACTTATACATATAAGAATATAGCATGTGAGGTGTAACCTCTTAATATAAAATACTATAATTTCAATAATTATCTCTTGACTAAGTTAAATTTTCCAACCGAGATAATTTGATTCTACAAGCATAACATAAACGATCTCTTGGTCTTCTCGAGTCTACCGACTCTCTAAAAAGGTTAAGTTTTGAACTTGTGCAAATCATCTTCAATGATCATCGTAAGGTTTATCTACATAGAGTTACATCTCAACATGATATATATAAACAACTAGAAGTTGCTAAAGGATTTCATTCATACATAACTCATCCCTATTCAGCTGTATGCAGAGATAACATCTTATGCATTTACTTGGCCTTCACACTACCATGTCGGCCTTACAAGATATAAATCTTACCATACTGATTAGGTACAAGTTAAACAATAATAGCTCTGGTTTCTCTCTGTCTCTCTCTCTCTCTCTCTATATATATATATTTATAAATATGAACAAGGTGTGACTTATACATATGCCACGAGGATTCTCCAAATACATGAGACTCTTTTATATCAAATCAAACTCAAAAATTTACTAAACTTGTCAGCTTATGTAAAAAACACAAAAGTTTGTAAAACATATTGATCTTATAGCAAACATGAAGATTTGTAATACTTATTGACCACATGATAAACATAGGGGTTTATCTTATATTTCGGCCACATAATGATCACAGAGATTTATTAAATATTGGCCACATAATAATCACAAAGGTTTATATTACAGGTCGGCCACATAATGATCACAAAGATTTACATTTCATATAGGTCACATAATGAACACAAAGATTTATATTTCATATAGGTCGCATAATGATCTCAACAATTTGTATTACGTATCAGCCGCATGATAACACAAAGGTTTATATTACTTAACAGTCACATAATAAACACAATGTTTATAATATATAATGGTCACATAGTAACCACAGAGGCTTATAACACATATCTACCTCATAATGAACACATAGGCTTATAAATCGACCTCTTAATGATCATAGAGGCTTATAAATTGACCTCATAATAAACACAAAGGCTTATAAATCAGCCTACAACAAACATAAAGGCTCATCTTATATATCAGCCTCAAATAAAATTAGAGGCACATAATACATATCAACCTCAAATAAACACAGAGGCACATAATACATATCGGCTTCAAATAAACAAAGGCACATACAAGTAAAAAATAAAACATAGTCAAAATTTGGGGTGTGACATATCTCCCCCCATAAGATTCATCATCCTCGATGATCCTGTTGGTGCCTAAATTGACTGTCAGTTTCTGACTAATTTTTCATGCAGGCACCTTCCCAAAAAATCCAAAAGGTTCTGAGTTTTGGCACCCCTTCAGTGTTTTGCAGCATCCACATCATCTTTCCTGAGGAAGGGGTCATCATGTTTTGTCCATCAGCGAAAGTTTTGTTTTTTTGAGTGCTCCGATTGTGTCTTTGAACTTTCAGTTTGAACCTCGCTGGCGTACCTCAGTATTGAACCTCACCATTGAACCGGTTCATCGGTTCAATGGGTCAGCGGGGTTATGTTTGTGTTGCCGACAGAGAAGCTATCAGGTTGAACCTCGCGGTTGAACCTTTCTTTTGAACCTAGCTGTTGAACTAGTTTAGAGGTTCATTGGTTCAACCCGTCGGAGGGGGAAGTGGGAGGCCGATATGTTATCGGCAGGAGTTGTTATGTCGGCGAAAGATTTCTTGAGTGCTCCGATTGTTTTGGTCTGGCCGATGGATGTCCATCGGCGTGTGTTTGGCTATCGGTGAAGCAAATTTTTAGGCCACCGATGTAAGGTGTTTGGCTGATGGGGTGTCATCGGCGTGGGTCTGGCCGATGGAGGAGCAGTGTGTAGCTGGCGAAGATGTCATCGGCGTGACCTTTGAGATCGGCAGGAAACTTTTTGGATGCTCCGATGGTGTGTGTTACACCGACGAAAGGGAAGAGCCAGGGTCTATCAGCATGAGTTGTATTGTCGGGTGAACGGTGAAATGGTTGGCCGATATACTAATCTCTAGCTGATGAAGGGGAGTGTAGTGTAGTGATCGGTGTGACTATTGAGCTCGGCGAGAGATTTTTGGGGCGGGCCAATGGTATATGTCATGGCGATGGGTTTTTGGAGAAGGAGCGTGCGTCGAGCACGACAAAAGTGCTCGACACTTGGTATGTATGCGGCCCCATTTTTTAAACTAATAAAGTGATCTCCTCACCATGCATGTGGGATTATTCCCCTGTGTATTTTGAACCTGCGAAGAAGCACGTTTTGGCAGGAAATTTCTTTTTGAATGCAGCGACAATTTTCACGCGGCTGCGGGTTGTTGAGCCATCAATGGCGACTGTAGTAGGGGTAAGAGAAATGGTACACATGATCAGGTGGCTTGATTTATGGATGAAGACTTCTAGATGGCGGTGCAGGGCTCGAGGCCTCCCTTGTCTGGTGCAGCAATAACTTCTGAGTGCCATTCTTCCTGTGTGATGTGTATCTGGCAGATTTTTGAAAATCATGTAATTAATTGCTGTAGGTACACTTTCTGGCTGATATAGGCAGACTGTGTTACCATTTTTGTGGTTGTTGAAAACTAGACATTTTGGCTCTATAATAAGATACAATTGGTTTTGGTTGCTCTGTGCAGCAAAACATGCAAGTTTATGTATCTCCTGTTGTACGTTTGTGCATGAATCCACTGATTTCATGGTCAATTTTATATGAATAATGCTATGTTTGCATGTGTCATGCTGATTCTGTCTCCAGTTTTGCATGTATCTTTCTTCTGAGTCCAGGCATTCAAGGAATGTCTGAGATTCTAGAACATAGAATTCTTGTGTTGAATGTTTAATCTTTTAACTTCTGCTCAAGGGGTAGATTAAACTGTTTTCAGATTGAATATTGGGAAGGGTATATTGCAATAGGGATGCCATAAGTATAGACAGCTTAACACTCTGTATTGGGAGATATCTGTAAGGCAGATATCATGTATATCCCCCTGAAATCCAGGTTTAGTTGTTCATGCTGATCATTCACAGGTGTATGTCTACTGACTCCAAGCCCTGGATAGACACCAATCTAGCTCTGTGTTGAGGTTATACACCAGGTCCAGGTTTGCATCCAAAAATCAAATCAAACCATTTCATCCTTCCACCTGTTAGTTGTAGGAGTAGGATTAGGATCCCTACATGCTCTCATACCCAACCAGACATCATGTCCAAGAATGTTGCCAACCTTGTGATTTGTTACACAAATCTTGGTCCATACATGAGAGTATTCTGCCTGTTGCTGTCAAGTTAAATCCTTTTGTCATTGAGCTAGTCAAGGTTATACTTTTATCAAATAGGGACACCCCCCTTGGTGCGGCAGAACTAGAAGTGAAGGGGAGGAGCTCACGCAACCTCCTGTATTCAGTTGGCTGAATCTACCTATGCATTAGAAGTGGCAAACCCTAATGCTGATTCAAAAGAAAAACCAACAAAAATGGCGACTCCGCTGGGGATGGTGATTTGAAAATTGTTATTTTTGTCCTCCCTGGTGAAATATCTGTGTGCCCATCTGAGTCACCAACAGAAATTGGCGACTCTGCTGGGGAGAGAGAGAGTCAAGTAACCTGAGGGCTGGAAAATCTAGTTTCCAGTGAAGTTGTTGCAGCAGAAAGGAACCATGTGGTGCTCTGCTGGGGTGATGAATCCAGAAAACAAAAGTGCCTTGCTGACATTCTGTCCTCTCTCTGAGAGGTGGCGACTCTGTTGAAAGAACCTATCAATGCTGCAACATATATCTAGGTATTCATCTTTGATTCAAAATGTTGAGTTTAGAATAGCAAGCCTGGTTGTGCTCTCAGAGAAGACCATTCTTTATTGAAAGATATAAAGCCCTAAATTTCACAGGGATATATGGTTACCCAAATATTATTCCCAATAAAATTAGAATATGTTTGCCAAAATATAGTGGATCAGATTCTGAATCGGCAAACAAACATCTGCAAAGATTTTGTAATTTAATAGAAGATTATGAGGTAGAGGATAAAGATGTAGTAATGAGACTCTTTGTTCAGTCATTGGAAGATGATGCTAGGATATGGTTTTCAGACCTACTTGTTTGTTCAGTTTCTTCATGGATAGATTTAGAAGTTGCATTCCTAGGGCAGTTTGGTGAAAGGTTTGATGTGGCCTCATTAATCATACATTTTATGAATATCCAAAGGGAAGATGAGGAGATGGTTCCATCCTTTAATCTTAGGTTTATTAAATTGCTCAGGCAGATCCCTGAATATATAAGACCTAATAATGCATTGTGCTTGACAATTTATTTGGCTGCATTTGATGAAGAAATGAGTTATCTGTTGAGAGATAAAGAACCAGTCACACTTCACCAGGCTTTCCAATTTGCTATGGACATAGAAAACAATGAGAAATATGGAATGCCAGTAGGTTTCATGGCTGCAAGTTGTCAAAGCAGTTATCAAAGTGAATATATTTCAGCTCTCCCAGTATGTGCATTGAGAAATGATTGTATAGAGGGAAATATATTTCAGAATAATGTGTGCAGCCATGATGTGATGCATGAAGAAAATTTTGTAGAAAATGTAAGCACATCTTGTAATAATGAAAACAAAGATTGTTATCAGCCTTTAGAAGACAAGCCTGCAGACACAAGGTGCCCTCCAATTGGTCAAATGAGAGACATACATGAAGTTGTGTCTTGCAGCAGTGTGCATATCCCAGTTATGCCTGATTATTTATATGAAGTGGATATGCAGAGCTTCACTCTGAATATAGAAAACATTGATTCAAGGGATGGCAGTGAATATGCTAGTGATTGCCAGCATTCAGATGCATATGTGATCCTTTCAGATGATGAAATATATTTGGATGCTGATTATGAATGTTTCCTTGAAGATTTTGGCCACCTTCATAGTGCAGAGGTTGAAAACTTTGCTTTTGATTATCAGGGCACTAGTGAAGATAAAAAATAAGGTCACTATTCAGAGGTGGATGGGAAAATTGCAGATGTGTGTGCTCATACAGTTGGGGATAGTGTTGATTGCAGGGGTGACTATGAAGCTTTCAGTGTAGGGCTACATTCTGAGTTATTTCTGCCTTCTCTTGAGACATTTCAGGTGGACATTAATGACAAAACTGCCATGCATGATGATGATGGATATCTGTATGTTCATCAAGATAAATTTGATTATGAGATGTTGCTTGTGCCTGAATATTGCATGTTTGATACAGAGGAGCTCTTATTTTTTGAGGAAGGGCAAAATTCTAATGTGGATTCATTTGTTTCATGTGAGTCTGTTATTTTTCCAAGCAACATCAGTGACTCATATGATGATGACATTCTACAACTGATAATTATATATGCTGATGAAGCTAGCTATAGATTTACTGAAGAAAAAGAAATGAGCAGCAGCACAAATAATTGCCAAGGGGCTTGCTGTAGACAGTTAAATGCTTTTAGGCTTCATTTGAAGAAATCAAAAGAAAATCAGGTGTTTGACAAAGGAAAAGTCTGGTTTTTCCTTTTTGGTGGCCCTGGGCCACCATGTTTATTTTAAAATAATGTGTTTGGTGATGCAGATTGGTGCAAGTTTGACCCTGTACCCAATGGATAGGGAACTGGTCTGCATCCCAGAGATCTGGGGTTCTCGTTGCAGTCTTGCACCTGCACGTCCCCAATCAGAGCCACTATTGGTGCCTGAATTGACTGTCAGTTTCTGAGCAATTTTTCATGTAGGCACCTTCCCAAAAAATCCAAAAGGTTCTAAGTTTTGGCACCCCTTCAGTGTTTTGCAGCATCCGCATCATCTTTCCTGAGGAAGGGGTCATCATGTTTTGTCCATCAACGAAATTTTTGTTTTTTTGAGTGCTCTGATTGTGTCTTTGAACTTTTGGTTTGAACCTCACCGGCATACCTCAGTATTGAACCTCTCCATTGAACCGGTTCATTGGTTTAATGGGTCAGCGGGGTTATGTTTGTGTTGCCGACAAAGAAGCTATCAGGTTGAACCTTGCGGTTGAACCTTTCTTTTGAACCTAGTTGTTGAACTAGTTCAGAGGTTCATTGGTTCAACCCGTCGGAGGGGGAAGTGGGAGGCCGATATGTTATCGGCAGGAGTTGTTATGTTAGTGAAAGATTTCTTGAGTGCTCCGATTGTTTTGGTCTGGCCGATGGATGTCCATCGGCGTGTGTTTGGCTATCGGTGCAGCAAATTTTTGGGCCACCAATGTAAGGTGTTTGGCCAATGGGGTGTCATCAGCATGGGTCTGACCGATGGAGGAGCAATGTGTAGCTGGTGAAGATGTCATCGGCGTGACCTTTGAGATCAGCAGGAAACTTTTTGGATGCTCTGATGGTGTGTGTTACACCGACGGAAGGGAAGAGCCAGGGTCTATCGGCATGAGTTGTATTGTCATGTGAACGGTGAAATGGTTGGCCGATAGACTAATCTCTGGCCGATGAAGGGGAGTGTAGTGTAGCGATTGGTGTGACTATTGAGCTCAGCGAGAGATTTTTGGGGCGGGCCGATGGTATATGTCATGGCGATGGGTTTTTGGAGAAGGAGCGTGCGTCAAGCATGGCAAAAGTGCTCGACACTTGGTATGTATGCGGCCCCATTTTTTAAACTAATGAAGTGATCTCCTCACCATGCATGTGGGATTATTCCCCTATGTATTTTGAACCTGTGAAGAAGCATGTTTTGGTGGGAAATTTCTTTTTGAACGCAGCGACAGTTTTCATGTGGCCGCGGGTTGTTGAGCCATCAATGGCGACTGTAGTAGGGGTAAGAGAAATGGTACACATGATCAGGTGGCCCGATTTATGGATGAAGACTTCCAGATGGCAGCACAGGGCTCGAGGCCTCCCTTGTCTGCTGCAGCAATAACTTCTGAGCGCCATTCTTCCTGTGTGATCTGTATTTGGCAGATTTTTGAAAATCATGTAATTAATTGCTGTAGGTACACTTTCTGGCCGATATAGGCAGACTGTGTTACCATTTTTGTGGTTGTTGAAAACTGGACATTTTGGGTCTGTAATAAGATACAACTGGTTTTGGTTGCTCTATGCAGCAAAACTTGTGAGTTTATGTATCTCCTGTTGTACGTTTGTGCATGAATCCACTGATTTCATGGTCAATTTTATATGAATAATGCTATGTTTGCATGTGTTATGTTGATTCTGTCTCCAGTTTTGCATGTATCTTTCTTCTGAGTCCAGGCATTCAAGGAATGTCTGAGATTCTAGAATATAAAATTCCTGTGTTGAATGTTTAATCTTTTAACTTCTACTCAAGGGGTAGATTAAACTGTTTTCAGATTGAATATTGGGAAGGGTATACTGCAATAGGGATGCCATAAGTATAGACAGCTTAACACTCTGTATTGGGAGATATCTGTAAGGTAGATATCATGTATATCCCCCTGAAATCCAGTTTTAGTTGTTCATGCTTATCATTCACAGGTGTATGTCTACTGACTCCAAGCCCTGGATAGGCACCAATCTAGCTCTGTGTTGAGGTTATACACCAGGTCCAGGTTTGCATCCAAAAATTAAATCAAACCTTTTCATCCTTCCACCTATTAGTTGTAGGAGTAGGATTAGGATCCCTGCATGCTCTCATACCCAACTAGACATCATGTCCAAGAATGTTGCCAACCTTGTGATTTGTTACACAAATCTTGGTCCATACATGAGAGTATTCTGCCTGTTACCGTCAAGTTAAATCCTTCTGTGATTGAGCTAGTCAAGGTTATACTTTTATCAAATAGGGACACCCCCCTTGGTGTGGCAGAACCAGAAGTGAAGGGGAGGAGCTCACGCAACCTCTTGTATTCAGTTGGCTAAATCTGCCTGTGCATTAGAAGTGGCAAACCCTAATGCTGATTCAGAAGAAAAACCAACAGATCCAATGTATCCAAATTATAATATAATAAAGTTTTTGTTCAACTTTGAAAAGCATTAAACAAATGAGGAATCTTTGATAAAAATCATGGTAATCTTCCCATGTGGCACTATCCTTTGCATACTGGTCCCACTGGACCTTACACTGAGTAACCTCTCTATTATGCAATCGGAGCTTGCGAACTTTGAGCACCTTGAGAGGCTCAATCATGACCACTCTTGGGTCCTGTACCTGTAAAGCATTCCAATAAAGAATATTATTATCACCTGTTATATACTTTTTCAAATATGAAACATGGAAGACATTATGCATCATGGAAAGAGCTGGTGGTAGAACAATTATGTAGGCAACTAGATTGATTACTTCAAAAACTTTGAAGGGTCCTACAAATTGAGGAGCTAATTTGGAAGACTTTCCAAAATTTATGGAACTTTTCTGAGGTTTGACCCTCAAAAGAACTTTTTCTCCAACTGAGAATTGCCTTGGTGTATGCTTAGCATCAGTGTAACTTTTCTATCTACCATTTGCTTCCGCCAATCTATTCCTGATCAGCTTAATCTGTTCTTCCATTTCTACCAACATTTTTAGACCAATTCTAATCCTACCTTCTAGCTTATACTAGCTTATAGGAGTTCAACATCTTCTTCCATAAATGCTTCAAATGGAGACATCTTGATAGCATTGTAGTAGTTGTTATAAGCAAACTTCACAAGCGGTAGATACTTTTCCACTTGTATTGCTGATCCATGCAATACATTCGTAACAAATCTTCAAGAACTTGGTTTACCCTTTCCGCCTGACCATCTATCTTAGGGTGATAAGGTGAGATTATATTGAGCTGAGTTCCTAGCGCTGAAAACAAATTTTGCCAAAATTTTGATGTCATGTGTGCATCTCTATCTAAGATAATCTTCTTAGGAACACCATGCAATCTAAACACTTCTTACACAAACTTGCATGCTATGACTGGTGTTCCATCCATTAAATTCCTAGGTATAAATTGAGCTACCTTGGTGAGTTTATCCACCACCACTAAAATAGCATCATGTCTATTTCACGACATTGGAAGACCTTGCACAAAATCCATGCTAATGACCTACCACTTCCACTTTGGAATATCATGCAGATATAGAAGCCTTGTTGGATGTTGATGCTCAACCTTAACTCTTTGGAACTCTAGGAAACTTGCTACAAATATTGCAATGTCATTCTTCATTATTTTCTAGAAATAAAGAGGTTTCACATTGGCTAGGACTTTGGTTACTCCTGGATGACCTGAATATGGTGCGGAATGAACTTCCTTCCACACAAGGTTTCTTAATTCTATCGAATCTGGAACACATATCCTTCATTTGTATCTTAGAATCCCATCTGGTTCAAAATTTAACCCTTCATACCTCAAATCTTGAGGATTTATTGTGAAAGCCTATTTAACTTGCGCATAATACTCATCACTAGTAGAGTTTTGCAAAACTAACTCCTTGAAGTTCAAGTAAATAGAGACAATTGATGAGATATGTCTCCATCAACTCAGAGCATCTGCTACTCGGTTCTCTTTGCCTTTGATATAACTTATCTCAAAGTCATAGTAAAGCATTTAGATGAGGTTGGGAAAATATATACTCAATTCCTTGATGGTTTGACTTCAACTCAAAAGGATTTCCTAGAAAGTAGTGTTGCCACACTTGCAAAGCACGCACAACTGTTGCTAATTCTAAGTCACGAGGAGCATAATTTTGCTCATATGCTCTCAACTTTCTAGATTCATAGGCTACCACTTGCCCATTCTTGAGGCATTGGTGATGACAACAAATTGACTTTCCGGATTAGGAACTTTCATTATTGGTGAAGTTGTCAACCTTTCTTTTAACTGTTCAAATGCATCCTGACATTTATATGACCAGTCAAAATGCTTTCCTTTTCTTTGAAGTGAAGTGATTGGGATTGCAATGTTAGAAAAGTTCAAAATGAACTTCCTATAATATCCAGCTAATCCCATGAAACTGCACACTTCATGCACATTCTTTGGCACAAGCAACTCTAGTATAGCTTTGATCTTTGCAAGATCTACTAAAATTTATTTTAGCGGATATTATATGTCCCAAATATTGCATATCTTTCTCAAAGAAAATACACTTAGAAATCTTCCTAAACAACTTATATTCTCTCAGTCACTATAGAACTAATCGCAGATGCTACAAGTGCTCTTCTCTCATTCTTAGAATAAATAAGAATGCCATCTAGAAACACTAGAACAAACTTATCCAAGCAATCTTGAAAAATATTGTTCATCAAATTCATGAATGTTGTAGGGGCATTCATAAGTCTAAAAGGTAAAACCGTGAACTCATAATATCCATACCTTGTTCTGAAAGTTGTCTTATGAATGTACTCATCTTTTATCCTCAGTTGATGATATCTAGATCACAAATCAATCTTAGAGAACATTGATGCACCACACATTTGATAAAAAAGATCATCAATGTGTGGTAGAGGATACTTATTCTTTATCATTGCTTTGTTAAGCATATGATAGTCTATACACAGACACAAGGTTCCATACTTCTTTTTAACAAAGATCACAAGTGCTCCCCATGGAGAAACATTGGGTCTAATCAAACCATTAGCTAACATCTCCTGAGGCTGGGCTTTCAATTCCATTAACTTTGTAGTAGTCATACGGTATGGCACCTTTGAAATTGGCTCAGATCCAGATATTATATCAATTGAGAAATCAAAAGCTCTATTCAGAGGTAATACCAGATGTTCATCTGGGAAAACATCCCAAAAATCTTGAAGAAAAGGATAGTTCTCCAAAGATACACTTTGATTACTAGGATTCTCTTCTACTTGCTCCATTTTGACTGCAAAAAGTTGACACCCTTTTCGCCTAGCCTTCTTCAGTTGCATTGTAGAGATTGGTCTAATCTTGACTTTTCTTTGAGTTCATTGCAAAAAGACTTTGTTTCCTACATCATCTAGACAAGTTCAACTTTTTTTGCAAAATAGTTGACATTGGCTCTATGCCTCCAAATCCAACTTATTACTAAGATATCATCATAGAAACCTAGGGGGGCTACAAACAAATTTACCTCAATTGAAAAACTAGGAAGTTCAATCTTGGCTTCAAATAGACACTATTCTACATGAGCTTTTGTCTGGTTAGCATATTCAACTGACCAGGGTTTAGCCATATATCTAGCTTTTCTAGGAAATGTACTTAATACTCTTGGAGAAATAAAAATTTTAGTTGCTCCAGTATCAATCAAAATAGAAATAGGAACTCCAAACAAAGTACCTATTGTCTCAATAAGAGTAATCTAGTACTCTACCTAGTGATTATCCAAAGCCGCATGGATCCTCTATTGAAAAGCTACTTGCTGGGTGGGTAATGCATTACCATGTTGTTGAACTCCCTAGTTCTTGGTTGGGCATTGATTTGCATAGTGATCTCCACCATAGGTGAAACATCCTCCAGGAAGTCCTTGCTTCTTAGCAGGTTTTCCTGAATTATTATCATTCCTTCAAACATTTCCATTGTTCTTCTCATTTCTGGGTCCATTCTTGTTATTTCTGGAGCCCTTGTCACTTTTCTTAGTCACATCCTGTTTACCATTTCATTTCTTGAAAGGCTGATAAGTTGGTGTCTAATTAAACCTCTTGTGATTCTTCTCGCAATAAGCAGAAATTAACTTCAATTGTTGCTCTTGCTTGATTTCCATCTCTAAAACTTGGTTCATAGTGGTAGGACCATGCATATCCACTTCTCCACCTATCTGGGCATTCAGACCCATGATAAATTTATTGATTCTGCACCTTTCATCTTTCTGATATTGAGGAACATACTTCAAGAGACAGGTGATTTTTCCTAATATTCAACCATTGACATATCCCCTTGCCTCAAATTTTAAAAATTTGTTAGCTTTTGGTCAAAGAAAAGCTGGAGTAACCACCTTTGGCAAAATAAGACCACAAATTGATCCCAAGTTAAGCTTAGAGAACTTAACCCTAGTTCCATTTTCTTTTTTCATCCTTCACATGGATGCTTCTCCTGCTAACTGAAAGGCACCCCCATACTACCTTGGTTATCTTAGAGTAATTTTGGATCTCAAAATACTTTTCCATCTTTGTCAACCAAGTTTTGCAACATCAACACTTTATGTTCCATCGAACTTGGGTGGTGTGACTTTCTTCATATCTCTTGATAGCTCAGAGGCTAGTCTACTTCTCTTCTCATCTTGAGACTTAGTCCTATGAACATTTTTCCTTTGATCACTATGAATACTAGTTTCGTGGAAATTTTCATCATCTCCTTGATGTGAGTCCTCATTTTCCCCTTTAGATCTACCTTGACCCCTCACTTACTGCTCCAAGTTACCAAGCCTTTCCTTGGTTTCATTTAGCATGGTCAATATCTGATCCAACTGAGCCATTGGATTTTCAGAAGGATTTGACTCCCCTTGACTATCACTATCTTCAAGATTTGTTCAAGTTTGAACCATGATGGTATTCTATATCACACCAGATATTTGTATCAAGTTATAAATTAGAATTTAGAAATAATGCATCTCATTAGTTCAAAATTCATTCACAAAACTCAAATTTGTGCAAAAAATAATCTTATCTTTATTATAGTTTATTATGTTGGGAATTAAGGTGTCTCAACCTTGGTAATTCCTTGTATTATTTTTATTGTATTTATTTATTTATTGCCTATGTTGTAAATTAAATTGTAAATTCATATTGTCATATTGTGGGATGTGGTACAGTGATGTGTCATCCTACATAGAAGATGACAACTTGTAATTTTGTCCTCACATGAGGAGATAGGCATCCCACTTTGTGGTAGGAATATTTTGCCATGTGTCAGCATTTTGGATGGTGTGTAAGGGAATATTGACTGAAACGGTCATGACAGATTCCTATGACGAAGTTATGACATGTAAGAGTTAGAAATAGGAGATTCTGACAGGTGAAGACATGTGTCGAAGAACATCTTTGGGCACCCCAAGGTGGACTATGACATGTTGTAAGAGAATATGCTATTTATAGCCTATGTATGATAGATTCTCTTACAGCTATAAGTTATGACAGCTATGACAGGTTCTATGATGGTCGTAAGAGTCGTAAGAGCATATGTCATAGCCCATTTTGGAAATAGGTGACCTCTTTGGGATGGGGTGTGTGGACAAGTGTCAGAAGCATCTTACAATATTGACCAAGTGTCCATAGGCATGGGTTTTGGGCCATGAGGCCAAGTTGGAGGCCCATTCCAAGATAGAGGCAATTTTACCTTGTATTTTCTATATAAACAGGTGCTTTGAGGAGGAGTTGCATTATGTGATTGACAGGTACTATTATGTTGCCGAAATACCTCCAGATACGAGTGTCAAAGACTCCTAAGAGATTTCATTGCAAGTGTATTGTAAACAACATTTAGATTTGTTAATACATTGTGTAGGTTTTAAAGTGTGGGGTTTTTCTCCCGAAAGGGTTTCCCCACGTTAAATCTTGTCTCTCTCTTCTTCTGTGTCATTCTATGTGTATGTTGGTTGCTGAAATATCTCTATTATTAGGTTGATAACACTATAATTGTAAGGATTTAAATAATTTGCACTCTACTTCACTCATTAGATTAGTGTAGGAAGTGTGTTCTACGTACCTTGCTTCCTTTCAGTTGGTATCAGAGATTGATCACCTTTGGTTCTAGTTGTTGGGTAGGGGTTTTTTGGGCTGATCTTAGTTTGAGTGGGAGTCCTATGTAGAGTATTCTATAATCTTGTTGCAATAAAAGAGATGACAGTCACATCCAGAAGAATCAAGGTGGAGAAGTTTAATGGCACAAATTTTGAGTTGTAGAAACTCAAGATGGAAGACCTACTCGTTGATCGTGACCTATGGGAAACCATATCCAGTGTAAAACTAGCTGCTATGGCACAAGCTGATTGGGATCTCAAAGATCAGAAGGTTAAGGGTCTCATAAGACTTAGTTTAGCTGATTCTGTCCTGTTAAATGTCCATGAGGAGAAGAGCACAAAAGACCTTTGGAAGAAGTTGGGTGATGTTTATCAGGCTAAATCCCTGGTGAACAAACTTTTTTCTAAGAAAGAAGTTGTATTCTCTAAAGATGGAGGATCTATTGCAGATTACCTGAATGCTTTCAACATGTTAATTGCTCAATTGACATCAGTTGGTGTGAAGATGGAGGAGGAGGATCGTTGTATGAACTTGCTTTGTTCTTTACTAGACTCATGGGATCATCTTGTGATGGCTATTGGAAGCACCACATCCACTTTCACAATGGATGAATTGGTATCTTTGGTATTATTTGAAGAGATGCAGAGAAAGTCTTCTGAGGTAGCCAAAGAGGCTCTTGCGGTTTGTGGAAGACCCAAGGAGAAAGGGAAAAAGAAGGACAAGAAAGCTGAGAAGGACAGATCCAAATCCCGTGGGAGATCCAAATCTCTTGGAAAGTCCAAGGCTCTCTATTGGAACTGTGGCAAAACTGGGCATTTATGAAAGGAATGCAAAGAGGAGAAGAAAAAGAAGAAGAAGAATGCTTCTGATTTAGATTCTGACAAGTCATAAGATGATGGTGATTCCTTCATCACAAACCTGGCCACCCATGCATTTGATGATGTGTGGTTGATTGATTCCGGTGCATCTTTCAACATGACCTCGCATCGAGACTAGTTTACAAAATATGAAGAGTTTGATGGTGGAAAAGTGTACCTGGGTGATGATTCTCATCTGAAGATTGTTGGTCATGGAAAAGTCTTAATCTGATTCCCTGATAGATGAGTGAAGGGGATCACTGGGGTTATGCACATCCCAAGCCTAGCACGGAACCTATTTTCTATAAGTATGTTGAATGATGCAGGTGTGCAGGTTGTCTTTTCGAAGGATGGATACAAGATGACTAGAGGATCTATGGTGCTTGCTAAGGGTACTCGGAGAGGTACTCTATTTTAGATAGAGGCATGCACTTCACAGTGCAATAGTTCTTCTGACTTGAAGAAAAGAGCTGCAGTCACTTCATCCCCACCATCTGAATGAGCAGTGAAGAAATCTATTGTAACTAGTTCTGATGGTAGTGCACATGCTTTGGAAGTTAAGCTTCCTACTGGAAAGACTATGTTATGGCATTTGAGATATGGCCACATTGGTGAGAAGGGTCTGCATACCCTAAAAAATAAAAACCTTGTTGAAGGGTTAAATGATTGTAATCTCGAGTTTGACTTTTGTGAACATTGCATTTATGGAAAGCAAAACCATGTTCAGTTTTACTCTAGTTCTCACAAGTCTTATGGTTTATTGGATCTTATTCATTCTAATGTGTTTGGTCTTGTTAATGTTCCTTCAATTTCCAAATCTATATATTTTGTATCTTTCATAGATGATCACAGTAGAAGGACATGGGTTTATTGTCTTAGAAGAAAATATGAAGTCTTTAGTCAGTTCAAAGAGTTTAAGGCTTTTGTTGAGAATCAGACTAGTAAAAAGATTAAGTGGTTGAGAACTGATAATGGTGGTGAGTTTTGTTCGGCAGAGTTTGAGAAATTTTGTAAAGAGAAAGGGATTGAAAGACATAAGACAACTCCTTATACCCCACAACAAAATGGAGTTGTAGAGAGGATGAACATGACACTGATGGAGAAGGCTAGGAGTATGCTTAGTGGAGCAAGCCTCGAACAAAAGTTTTGGGCTGAAGCTATAGCCATTGCTTGCTATCTGGTAAATAGATCTTCTACATCAACTCTTGTTGGTAAGACACCTATGGAGGTGTGGTCTAGTAAGAATCCTTTAGTTAGACGTCTTTGTATTTTTGGTTGTGAGGCATATGCACATGTGCCAAGGGAGAAAAGGTCTAAATTGGAGAACAAGGCTATTAAGTGTATCTTCATTGGCTATGGTGTCGGTGTGAAAGGATACAGGCTTTGGGATCCTATGGCTGAAAAGGTGTTGTATAGAAGAAGTGTTATCTTCAGAGAGCTAACACCATCTTTCATTGTCCTAGAGCCAGAAAAGATAGAAAAGAAAGAAGACAAGGTTCAGTTTTCTTCTACCCCTAAGAAGACTGAACAGACAGACCCTGTGAGACCTGACGATGAGGAGAGCTAAGAAGAAGAAGAAGAAGAACCTCAACCTCAGCCATTGAAGAGGTCTACACAAACAAGAAAGCAACCTGATAGGTTTGGTTATTCATTGCTTGATTCTAGTTGTGCTTTTTCTTTACTTGCTAACATTGATGAACCTAGAACTGTGTCAGAGGCTATGGGTATGAAAGATGCAGGTTCCTAGAAAGAGGCCATGTAAGATGAGATGGCTTCTTTGGAAAAGAATAAAACATGGGACTTGGTGCCTTTGCCTAAAGGACGGAAACCTGTTGGATGCAAATGGGTGTTCAAGAAGAAATTTGGTGTAGATGGTAGTGTTGAAAAGTACAAGGCCAGATTGGTTGTGAAGGGGTACTCACAAGTGGAGGGAATTGATTATGGTGAAATTTTCTCTCTCGTTGCAAAGCTTACATCCATTTGATTTCTATTATCTCTTGCAGCTGCTTGTGACTTAGAGGTAGAATAGATGGATGTGAAGACAACTTTCCTTTATGGTGATTTGGAGGAGGAGATTTGCATGTCACAGCCAGCGCATTACATAGTGAAAGGTAAAGAAAATTTGGTTTGCAAGTTAAAAAAGTCTTTGTATGGTTTGAAGCAGTCTCCTAGGATGTGGTACTTGAAGTTTGATGCCTTTGTGTTGTCAATTGATTTTCTGAGATCAAAATTGGATCATTGTGTGTACTACAAGTTAGAAAATTATTGTATTCTCATTGTTGCATTATATGTTGATGATATGTTGCTGATTGGGAAGGGTAAGAATATGATTTCTAATTTTAAGTCTTAGTTGGTAGCATAGCTTGAAATGAAAGATTTAGGGGCAGCCAGGTACATTCTAGGAATGGAAATCAGAAGAGACTGAACTAATAGAAAACTTTGGTTAAGCTAGAGTAAGTATGTGAAGACTGTGTTGGATAGGTTTAGCATGGTAGATTGTAGACCATTGTGTGTTCCTATTTCTTTGGGGACAAAGTTGTCTATTAATGATTGTCTAAAATCTCCTAGTGAGGTGGAAGACATGAGTAGAGTACCTTATACTAGTGCTATTGGCAGTTTGATGTATGCTATGGTCTGCACAAGAATAGACATTGCCCAAGTAGTGGGAGTCCTTAGTCAATTTATGGCTAATCCTGGATGGGTACATTGGGATGCAGTTAAGAGAGTGTTTAGATATTTGAGGGGTACTTCTAAGTATTCCATATGCTATCATGGTAATGTTACAGGACCTCCGCATTCAGTTTGTATTCATGGATTTGTGGATTCTGATTGGGCAGGTGACATTGACAACAGGAGATCCACCAATGCTTATGTGTTCACTATGTTTGGTGGTTCTATTAGTTGGATGAGTAAACAACAACCTGTGGTTGTTTTGTCCATGACAGAAGCTGAGTACATGGCAGCAACTCATGCTTGCAAGGAAGCCATTTGGCTTAAGAGATTGTGTTCAGATATTGGTGTTGATGCAGGATAGATTACAATTTGTTGTGACAGTCAGAGTGTGATTTGCCTTGCAAAGAATCCAACTTTCCATGCTAGAACAAAGCATATTGATGTACAGCTTCACTTCATGCAAGACATGGTAGAGGATGGGAAGGTAAATTTGGAGAAGGTAGATACTTTGAAGAATGTTGCAGATGTATTGACAAAGCCAGTGGGCACAAAGAAGTTCAGATGGTGTTCGAAGTCTATGGGCCTCTCGTCCTATAGCAGTTAAATCTTGTTAATTCTATTGGCTCTTACAAGGTGTTCGACTAGTGGGAGAATGTTGGGAGTTAAGGTGTCTCAACCTTGGTAATTCCTTGTATTATTTTCATTGTATTTATTTATTTATTACCTATGTTGTAAATTAAATTATAAATTCATATTGTCATCTTGTGGGATGTGGCACGGTGATGTGTCATCCTACATGGAAGATGACAACTTGTAATATTGTCCTCACATGAGGAGATAGGCATCCCACTTTGTGGTATCAGTATTTTGCCATGTGTCAGTATTTTAGATGTTGTGTAAGGGAATATTGATTGAAACGGTCATGACAGATTCCTATGACGAAGTTATGACATGTCAGAGTCAGAAATAGGAGATTCTATGACAGGTGAAGACATGTGTCGAAGAGCATCTTTGAAAAAGGCATCTTTATGCACCCCAAGGTGGACTATGACATGTAAGAGAATATGCTATTTATAGCCTGTGTATGATAGATTCTCTTACAGCTGTAAGTTATGACAGCTATGACAGATTCTATGACAGTCGTAAGAGTTGTAAGAGCATCTGTCATTGCCTATTTTGGAAATAGGCAACCTCTTTGGGATGGGGTGTGTGGACAAGTGTTAGAAGCATCTTACAATGTTGACCAAGTGTCCATAAGCATGGGTTTTGGGCCATAAGGCCAAGTTGGACCCCCATTCCAAGATAGAGGCAATTTTGCCTTGTATTTTCTATATAAACAAGTGCTTTGAGGAGGAGTTGCATTATGTGATTGACAGGTATTGTTATGCTACCAGAATACCTCCAGATGCGAGTGTCAAAGACTCCTGAGAGCTTGCATTGCAAGTGTATTGTAAATAGCATTTAGATTTGTTAATACATTGTGCAGGTTTTGGAGTGTGGGTTTTTTCTCCCAAAAGGGTTTTCCCCACATTAAATCTTGTCTCTCCCTTCTTCTGTGTCATTCTATGTGTATGTTAGTTACTATAATATCTCTGTTATTGGGTTGATAACACTATAATTGTAAGGATTTAAAATAATTTGCACTCTACTTCCCTCATTAGATTAGCGTAGGAAGTGTGTTCTGCGTACCTTGCTTCCTTTCATATTATGGGTATAAATACATCCTTATTTAAATAGATAACACAACAAGATGACATGTCACTATTGGTTAAAGGATATTTCATAGGTTCCCCTTCCCCATTAGAATCTAGTAAAATAAAATTAGTAGGTAGATGTACGCGCAGGTACTCCATCACCTCTATTCCTAAAACAAGGGCATCATGACCACACCCAAATGGCATGTCGCATTTAGCAATGGGTTTACTTGGTTTAACTACACAAGTAGGGACAATAGGATTCTTGGCCAGTTTATTTCATTGTTTCCTTTCTAGCTGCATTCGCTTAAGAGCATTAGCCAAAGTCTCAAAATCCTCCATCCAGGCACCCTCAACATAATTAATGTGCTCTTTCACTTTAATTTCTTCGATAGGTAATTTCTTAACCTCTATTTTGGGTAAATGTTGGGTAACAAACTTTCTGGTGGTTTTCTTGGTTCTTCTCCATGCCATTCTGGCATAAAACTAATTTTAAACATTAGCTAATTTGCTAAATGTTGACACATTTTCTCGTAGAGAGCTCCTAGGTCCATGTGTTGAACCCAATTTGCTCTGATACCATATGTAACATGCCTTTTCATATTACTTGAAATTACACAACAATTTATATATATATTGCACTTGGCAATAAGAATAATTCTACAACATAACATAAAGATTACTGCATATGGAATCTTGATATCTATCATTCAAGTCTCGGCGAGTCTTCTTCTATAGAGGGAGAGAATCATTTGAGTGCTTTACCTCCAACCACAGACCAGCGGTCCCCTGCACACCTTCCTTCTTGGAAGTCACCCTACCCTTTACAAAGAGTGTGTATAGGTAAAATCAAGATTATAAAGACCAAACAATGAACAAATAACTCAATCCTATAACCTTCAAAAGATCGATCTAAATGATAACTAAATCAATGAATATGCAAATCAAAACAATAGAAAGATATCACCTAGATTGTATTGATATCTTGGTTCTTTGTGGATTGCTCAATATATTGCATACCCATGGTTGCAATAAGTGGATGTGATGATGATAATTGCGTGCTCAAAAGATTCAATGTGCTCAATGATGCAATGTATGCTCAATGCACTATATGGATGCTTGATAATAAATTATCAAAAAGGATTTTTTTATGAAGTGAATGGATGTATATATAGGTTTCAAGGAAGATTGATCAATGGTGGAGATAAATCAATGAAATTGACGATTCATATGAGTTGAGAAGACATGATGAACATGCACACGACATGTGTCATGCTTTAAAGCTATTTTATTGAGTTAATTGCTTGCTAGGATAAAGATAGGATTTGACTTCATAAATTTAGAATGTTTTTTTTCTAATTTAAGAGTTGGTGATAAAACAATAATGATTAAAGCCAATTAACTCAACTTTAGATTTACTTTTCGAAGTTCTAAAAATAAGACTGATTCTGCACATAGAAGAAAATGATATTTTTAGAAGAATTGGAAGGATAATTTAGAATTAAATAAAATAACTTATTTAATTTATTGTGCATGATTGAAGAAATGATTATTTTTGGAAGATTTGGAAGATAATTGAAAATTAATTAAATAAATTTATTTAATTAATTGTGCATGATTGAAGAAAGGATAAGATATAAATAAAATATTTATTTTATTTATTTTTAGAAGATAAAGATTAACTTAAATAAATTTAAACAATTTATTTAAATTTAGAGGAATAATTGACTAATTAAATAACTAAAAATTGTTTATTTGTGGATAAGAGGAATTTAAGAGATGAATTAATTAAATAATTTATTTATTTAATTAATGTGGATTTGAGGAATTTGAAAGGTGTTGGCTAACAGATTTGTCACTTCTATTTATACTCCCTTGCCCGCACCAATGACAAATGAACCAACAGTTGAGTCACTTGTAGTGATAGTTGCAAGTTCTCTCTGCTTGTTTTACAAGGTGCAACTACCTTCGAATAATATGCAATGAATGAAAATAGGGTATGCTTTTAACCAGAAAGTAGAAAAGGCAAACTGACATCTACCCATAACCATGAAAATAGATGTGATTAATTAATTTTAGAATGAAGTGAATGTAGACAAATAACACTAAGTTCACTTATCCCATACCCACAAATGATATCCAGGAAAAGAATGAATAATAGACCCTTCCAACAGATGAATTAATTCAAATTCAAAGATTTAGAAATAAAAATCCACACAATTTGGTATAACAAAAAATGTAATGGAAAGTGATTAAAAAGACACACAGGACACATGCAATCAAAAGAAAATATTCATAAATTCACAGATTCAAAAATATCCTCCTTATTTCCCCAATAAAAAATGTGGGTTCACAGACCCAACATCATTATACAACAAACTGTGCCTGAAAGAAAAACTGAACTACTCCCCTGTTCCTGAATAGCTGAGAAAAAGATGCTGAGTATGAGCCTTCGATGAGTTTTTAAAGGCCTCGCTTTGTAACTGTTTCTTGGAAAGTAATACCAATCGCCTTTTTTTTCCGTACTCCCCTCTTTCTTTAAAACTAAGAGTAAATAAAAGAAGCTTTTTCCTTTCGTAACTGCCTCTTTATGAAAACAAGTTACCATGAAGAGAATTTTCATTTCCCCTTTCCATCTAGCACTAAAGATACAATTGTACAACTTCCATTCTACGAAGAATATGTTCTTATAATAACATTGCAACTTTCCATTTTCCACAAGTTTCCCAATAAGACAAAATTTTGTTTCACCCCACAGACCTTCTAAGGAAAATAATTGTTTGTTCAACAAAATTATTGTGATCTTTGACATTGACACTTTCTATTATACAACTACATTCTTGACAATTTACTTTGCAATCTTCTTTAGGAAGCTCATCCTTGCCATTTGAGGTAATATGCACATCAAATTTTGTAAATCCTGGTTTGTAAAACTGTTGAACTCCACCTTTCATTCCACTCCTTCATATCTACAAATCTCATCTTTTAGGTCATGGAGAGTTGCAATTCTTCTTACTGCTACATAGCATCGAACAAAGGCATTCATATCTTAACTTGATAAACTTAGTAGTGTTGCAAACTCTTGCAGGTTGCCAAAGTGCATTAAAGTTGTACTGCTTGAACTCTAAGTCCTGCAAATTACCTTTTTGCAATTGCTCATGGGTTAAATAAGTTGCTGCCTTCTTTCGTTTTGGAGCATATACCTCTATCATAGCATTTTAGACTGTGACATATGCAATCACATTTGTTTGAAAGTTTCAAGAGTCTTTTCAACAAATCCATTTTATGCATAACCTGCACCATTGCATTCATGAGATTATATAGCTTTTGAGATTTGCTATCAAACATTTTATACACTCTGCATATGTTTACACATTTTGCATACATGTCAATCGGTGCATTTCAAACCATTTTGATGAAGATCACTATTTCATTATACGTTGATGGATGCTCATAACCTGATCGAAAGATCCTTGTTTGGTGTGGGTTGGAAGGATGCCGACATTACATCTACTAAGTATTTTTTCTCAAAAGTTTGTAAAACCTTTTCAACTGATCCATTTTGTGCATATCTGTGATCACGACACTCCATGATACCACACTTCTTTGATCATTTGCCAAACAATTTACGTTCCTTTCTATGCTTCCACATTATGCGTACATGTCTAGTAGAGCACTTCAAACTATAAAAAATGCAAATTTCCACTTTCAATTTCTTTTGATGGATGTCCATATTCTCATCTACAACTCTCATTTGTTGTAGAGAATGCTTGGAAAAGGTTTTGGAACCCAATTTTGCACTGGCCAACTGTATTTGCTTAAAAGTTTTAGAAACCTTTTCAACAAATCTATTTTGAGCATATCTCGCAATCATGGCAGCACTGGACATCGCCTGAGAGTTTCTAAAGTCTCTCTACAAACTTATATCTAGAGCATTTCAAACTATATGATGATGCACAAAGGAAATAATATGTTACATGGCCATTGGATGAAGTATTTCTGCTTAGTCCGTAGGGTTCCAAAACTCTGAAAATCCCCAACAAGGAGAAATCAGGAAGTCAGGGTTTTAATGAACTTTTGAACCTTATGTTAGGAGTTTGAAAAACTCCCGATTCAGCAACTTCTTGAGAGCTCTTAATTATTTAGTATAGTCAGGTAAAAATAAGGTTCCAGAACTACTTTAACCTCTGACAACAAAGAGTAGCATATAAACATTTGACTTTATAAAGTCATCTACTTTTAAACATTAGACTTTATAATTATCCCCATAAAGTTGCCTCTAATAATAATGCATTTACTCATTTTGTTGAGTTTGGAAAAAGTATTTTAATAATTCTATGAAAATTCAAGATTCAAGCTTCGAAACTGTGCTTTCGCTTAGGGACAAAAAAAAACTCTATACCTTCCACAAAATGACTCCGTTTTGCATGAAATTCAGACTGTAAGTTGATTGGATAATATCGAGCAAAACTTAGAAACCTTTTAAGCTCCAGCAACCAAAAAATCAAAATTTTGTTTTATTTGCAAACCTCCGACAGGAGAATCTAAAGTTAAAAATCTTTAAATCTGGAAGGTATTTTGACATGTAGACTAGTCAAATGAGGTATAATGATGTCAGGGTTAAGCCTATAAGAAGAATTTGCACCATCTTTCATAGATTTTTAGTTTTAATTGTTTTTGTGATTCGGCAAGTTCAAGGGCGTGTATGAGGGTGCACTGAAAGTTTGAAAATTTTCAAGTTCACATTTTTGGGCAACAACAGGCTCTAATTGGGGACAAGGACTGTAAAGGATGAAGCAAGGGATCCAAAATCTCAAGCATAGACCAGTGCTTAAATCCATGGGGCAGTAGAGTCAGAGAGCATAGGGGAAAAAGGAACAAGACAAAGCCAAAAATGGAACAAAGCAGGAAAAGGAAACTAACTACTAGCATGACAAAAAATCCCAATATGTACATGGTAGGAAGACCGTACCTCAAGTGACTCCAAGATGATCATGCAAATCCATTAACAAGCTAGGAGAAATAGATGCCCGAGTGGAAAAGGGAAATACACCAATGAAGCACCTACAAGCTCAGAAGCCACCCCATGACTTGAGACAAAAATCTGGAACTTGTGAAGTGAAAAGACCTCCTGGGTAATACTACAAAACCAAATAGCCATTTTGCATCATAAACCTCTGGAATCTCTTCAACAAGCCTCTGCATATGACCATTGTGTATGAGGAAAATCGATATGTTTAAATGATAAAATCAAAACTATGATAATAACCAAATCAATAACCCATAACATAAAGAGATCTATCTAAATAAAAAGCCATGATCAATCAATAAATGAAATAAGAAAGATTTTACCCAAATTGTGTTGTTCTCTTTTGTCGAATGTGGATTGCTCAAATATGCTACGAAACCATGTTTGCAACAAGAAAGTATAGGTGCTCAAAGTGCTCAAGAAGATCAATGTCAAAAGATCGTAAAGTGCTCAACAATGCGATGTATGCTCAAAGCATTGTAAGGATGCCTGA
Source organism: Cunninghamia lanceolata (assembly GCA_027924645.1). Lineage (NCBI taxonomy): Eukaryota > Viridiplantae > Streptophyta > Pinopsida > Cupressales > Cupressaceae > Cunninghamia > Cunninghamia lanceolata. The sequence continues at coordinate 4,879,561 of BSBN01001268.1, read as the reverse complement.
GAATAAGTGATCGAAGAGGATTTGTGAAGGAGATAAGGGGGGTTTATATAGGTTTCAACAGAGATCAATCAACGGTCCAAATAATTCAAAAGAATCAATAGAGGAGATAAAACAAATAACCATGATGAATGTGCACACAACATGTGTCAATCCATAAGGATATTTTTATTAAGATATGATGAAAACAAGATTGATTGAATAGATAACTAAATGTGTGATTTTGCCTTTTTTAGAGTTCTAAAAATAAGACAGATTGTGCACATGAGTTAACAAGATATTTTTAAGAGGAATTGGAAGATATTTGAAATTAAATAAATAAATTTATTTATTTAATTGTGCATGATTGAGGAACAGAAGATTATAAATAAAATATTTGATTTTATTTATTTTTAGGGGACAAAGCAAATTAAATAAATAGATTTATTTAATTGTTTGTGCAAGATTAGAGGAATATGAAGATTATAAATAAAATACTTGATTTTATTTATTTTTAGAGGATTGAGATATTTTAAATAAATTTGCATGATTTATTTAAATTTAGAAGAACAATTGATTTAATTAAATAATGTAAATTATTTAATTGTAGATAAGATAGAATTGTGATGAATTAATTAAATAATTGGATTTATTTAATTAATGCAGACTTAAAATTTGAAAGAGGATAATGATTTAATTAAATAATTAAAATTATTTAATCATGGAAGAATAAGGTTGAATTTAGTTAAATTAATTAAATAAAGAGAATTTATTCAATTAATGTCGAAATTATGTGATTTGGAAGAATTTGATGAAATTAAATAAATAATTAGATTATTTAATTAACGTTAAATGCAGGTGATTAGACAAAAATGCAAGTGATGTGATGACTTGGTCATTTTAGGGTGTCTACATTTTGCCCCTCTTTGATGTAATGCAGTTTATAGCATTGCATCAAAGAAAATGATTGTTGAAGACATGATACAATTTTTGATGCCCCAGTGTAGCTAGCTGCCCCTATGTAGCTGGCGTAGGATGCCCCCTTGAGAGGAAAGACAGGGAAGTGGCAGAAGGACTGGGTTGATGCTCAACTAGAAGATTGTGTTGGAGATAGGTAAGGTTGGATAGATGAAAGTGGAGAAAGGAGATAGGAGAGAACATGAGAGAAAGACTGTTGATCGATCATTGCTGGAAAACTATATAAGACCAAGGGTAAAAGGATGGGTAAATGAATGAGCTTGTTGCATTGATTTTCATAATTGTTTATAAAGAGCAATCCTTATTTTTGATATAGCGCGTGGATAGTTTGCCACTAAGGTATAAAAGACCAAGGTGTTGTGATATCCGAGTGCATGGACATGTTGATGATGATGTTAGTCATACACAAACATAGAATAAAAGTTACACAACAACCTTTACTCATCTTGAAAGATACGATGAATTCAGAGAATTCATGATCCCAAGTCTCCGTTGATTAGGTCTTAATCTACTGACGTTACTCAGTGGTTGATGTGTGTTGCTGTTTTCCATTCAGGGGCCTTACGTATTTCTGCAAAGTTCATCATTATTCCTCCAAATATCCTGCTCTGTATGTCTGCTCTGCATAAATCTCCAATAATTCTACCTCTGCATTGTGAATTTAGTCAAATAATGTGCCTACAGGTTGATATTTGCATGATTTCTACCATTATTTGCAATTCTTTGCATGATATTTTCAATACTGCATGCATTTAACTCAAATATGCTAATGATTTTCAGTTACCTACGGGATTTCAGTATATTTCTCTGTTCTGCTTGTTATTTGTCATGACTTGCAGTTATGGTGATGAATTTATGAAATTAAAAAAAGGAAAAGGGTTAAAGAATGAGATTCCCAAAACTACTTGACTTAGATCACTGATCCACATACAAGCTCCCATACATGCAATGAAAAGAAGGAAACTAAAATCATACTTCACAGGACATTCCACAAATCCGCATGATCCAGTGCAAATCTTCAAAGGAAAAGTTGACAACAACATGTAATGAAATGAAAGCGCTTCTAGTTGAACACAGCATTCACCAGTACATATCCAGAAATCAACAGGAAGATTACGTAAAATTTACAATCAGGATATAATCTGAAACTTCATATCCATTTAGTATGCTCAAGAACAGGTACATTTACAGTGATCTGAAGAAAGAACCTTGACATTTCAACAATTCAGTCTTCATTAGTCTCAGTAATCCGATCTCCTAATTGATTCTACAGTAATTGGCCTTATTGCCAGATATATCTATCTATCTCCTCCCTTTTCTCTCTAATGGCCTTATTGCCAGATATATCTATCTATCTCCCCTCTATTTATGTCTCGCTCTGGCTCTTATATAGAGCAAATGCCAGAAAACAGTTACAATGATCCAAGGATCATGATCTTCTCATAACAATCAACGGTCCAGATGAAAAGCACATGCTTCACCAGTTGGCAAATGTACAGCTGGCACAGAATATTCCAGCATCTTTGATTTGATTCGGTCTCCAGTTGGCAAACAGCATATTTGACAATATCCTCCTCATTTCTAGTTCATGTTGCCTCCTTGTGCAACTTTGCAATGCTCAGCAACAGCTCTAACAACATCATGACTTCCTGCAAGTAAACAGACAAACATTAAGTTCATCATCATGTGGAACACAGGAATTTAAACATTTTATTAAACATGCCTCAAAATGTGCAGCTACAGGCAATCGGGCTTCAAATCAGTGGAAAATATGCACTAAATGCATAAATAGTGTTAAAAAACACTCGGGTCAATCATCGTTTCATTTTCCCGCCCATTTCCTTGTATATCGGGTTCAAATATGATCATGCATCGCAACATATACAATGATTAAATCGCATTTCATAATATTTCGGGTTTGCCTTTGTATGTGATGCATGTATGTATTTTGGCGTGACCACATACTGTCGAAATGACAATTCAAAGCACGGCCGATGGGGAAACTTAGAGCGACGCCAAAAATCATGATGATGTCCTTCCATCGGGAAGACATGTTCTATCGGCATGATAACTCAAGATAAGGCCGACAGTAAGACTTAAAACTTTCGTCTGCATGATATTTTGGAAATATGATGCTCCCCCTTCTCGAATGTCCTGATGACGTCACCGTCACGTTTCGCTTCTGTGTATTGGGGAAAAGAATGACATCATCATCATCATCATGTCGAAGGAAAATAGGAGGATATGAAATATGATCCTGCTGCTGAGGAATGGAATATGATGGTGACGTCATCGTCATATCCGGGCTTCATTAAAATGCAAAAGATGACGTCACCGTCATAATTAGTTAAGATCAGGGGATAAATGTAATATCGGGTCACCTAAGGAAGATGATCAGGTGGTGAATGTAATATGACCCCTTTGCGGCCAAGGTAACCCTCTCGAAAGATCAGGATGATGATGATCATCAGGATATCCGGGACTTTTGTTAAACTTAGAACATGACATCATCGTCATATTCGCAAACCGGATCATGTTTTGGAAAATATCCTGCCGAAGGGAAATGTGATGATGATGTCCTCCTAATATTTGCTTCTTCGTTTATCAGATCAGGATGACGTCATCAGGATATTTGCAAAAGGTCATATTTCTCGGCAGGAGGACATTAGGAAATGTCGGGTGAACAAACAAGATCATGATGATCTTGACAACATGACAGGATAAAAATATGATGATCCTCCTCATCGAATATCATGATGACGTAACCATCATATTCTGTCTTCGAAGCATGAGGATGAGTTGAGGTCATCATCAGGTTAACGCTAGGGTGATATTTAAAATATGATCATGCTAAGGAATGGAATATCACCCTCCCTTAAAAGATAGGGTGATCATCATGATCATGCCAAAGGAGATTAGGAGGATATGATGACGTCATCATCATATTAGCGAATATCAGCAAATATGACCCTCCCTTGAAAGCTCAGGATGATGACCCTCCGATAAGACTTTGACATGCGCATGCAAATTATGCAGATGGTGGATTTTCTAAGCAGGGTGATATTATAATATTAGCATGATATTATAATATCAGGTGATGTTAAAAATATCATAATGCTCATTGTTATGAAATATCGGGTTACACTCAAAACATGATGCTCACGATGCGCATAAGGTCATTTGATGGGTAAAACACACTATCACCTAAGATTGACGTCCGGATATTGGGACTGCATGATTTTTATCGAGTGATAGATCAAGATCAGGATGATCTTGACAACATGACTGAGGATAAAAATATGATGATCCTCTTGTGAATATCAGGTTTGACCAAAACTTTGACCTGTCATAACTCCCTCATATGGACGAATTTTCAGGTGATGTAAAAGGCAAACCTGCATGGAATTTCAAACTCTTTCTAAATATGAGGTCATAGAAACAAAATATGAACTTTGACAAACTAACCTCATGATGATGACCAACCTCATCGAATATCATGATGATGATGCACCTGACTCATTTTTACCAAACCGCCAGAAAGCAGACAACACAAGCCAAGACAAAAGTTGGGTCCCTGTTTTGCCAAGTTAAAATGGGGCGTGTTGTGTAACCACACAACAACTTGCCACCAAAGAAAACAACAAAATTCAAATAATTCAAAAGGTGAGGATAAATTAAAACATAAATTTCCAACTCCTATTAAGCATGAGCATCCTAATCCTTTCTAACTGGTATCATGTTCATCAATGTAACAGTGAATTGGTAAGGGATCAATTATGTGCATGTGATTCATATACTCATCTTGAAAGTGAGTTGAATAAGTCAGTGACTGGTGTTAAGCTACGTAGTTTGGTTCATCCCTCATAGCCAAGCGGATAGAGCCTTGCTGCCAGCAGGCGTCCATAGCCCCCGGCAAGGTTATCGTTGCAATTCTCCTAAGTAGAGCCCCACTGCCAGCAAGCGTCTATAGCTCCGGTAGAGTTACTTAGATGACTTAATCTGGATTTCAGAAAATCCATTTTATTATTTTATTTATTTTATATTTTGAATTTAATTCTTAAGATATAACAGTTGTAGCCTCATGATACAAGGAATGGTCACTTGTTGAAATTAAGTTGAGAATTGCAATGGTAGCAAGGGCAACCTTTAGATTTTTCACTTAACACCTACACTGATATGTTCAACAAACCCAAGGCTGTTAGGTGTGTCATTGTGAGGATCACCTTGACTCAAGAAAAGTAGTACTAATGAATATGATACCACATACCTGATCAAGAATACCTACACTGATATGAATTACAACCTATGTAAAAACTTATATTCAACTTTTGAATTCTAACAATTTATGCAGTGTTCTTAAGTAACAAGGTGCACCAGTTTTCCCCAACCAAAACAAAGACTCAACAACGCAAAGCAAAAAGCAACCTGTACAAACAGCTAACCTACAAAAGGAAACAAAAGAAACAGAACAAGAAAGCAAAACAAGCAAACTGTACAAACAACTATCCTACAAAAATTATATACAAACCACTACTAGGCAAACAAAAACCAGCAAACGACCCAAAGACACCTGTATTTGCATACTTCTTTTGATTGTGCAGGAGCATTATGGTATTAGTTATGGTTCTCAACCTAGCAAATTTATCTTTATATTCTGAAAAATATTCTGATATTCTGAATTCATTGTATTCAACAGAATGACTCTTGATGATCAGCAACTGAGGCAGCTCATCATGTTCATGATTAATCCATATGCATGTCTTATCTCCTGAATTTCCATAATCAAAATAGTATTCAACATCATTTACTGTGGAAAGGAGAAATACAACCTGGTGTATTTCTGATTTTGTTGGACATGCTTCTTCATTGGCAGTTGGTCTTCCATTTGTCATTATATTTTCACTGCTTGGCTCAGTGTCTGGTCTCTCTTCAAATTGAAGGATGTATGACTCTTGATGTATTAATTCTCCATCTTTATCCAACTTTATCCCTTCATTCCGGATGTTCAGTTTATCTTCCAGTTCAGGAAACTTCTCAATATTTTCTTCAATTTCCTGCACATCAGCATCTAAATAAGTATCTTTATTATCACAACCTGATATACAGAAATTTATCATTTCTAAATCACTTGACTGTAAAAGAGAAACAACTTTCACTTGATAAGGACACTCCCGTGTTTCATTCTTAAAATATTTCTGGAGTGACATATGATTATGCATAACAACTCCAAAGTCTTCTACATCTTCATCTTTCAGGAATTGTTCATTAAATAATTCACATCTTCTATCTATTAGAGGATCTGGTTCCATTAACCTGCAACATTCTTGTATTTGATCATTTAATTCAAAGAAGTCAGGTAATAAATCAGCATTTATTTTCTTTTCTATGACTCCCTGAGTTACTATCATAGGAACTTCATCATCAGGAGTGCATTTAAATTGCTCTACTATCTGTTTACACTTCTCTTTACCATAGAATGACTCTAGGAAAGATGTTTCATCTTCTTTATCAAAAGTATTAGGATCAGAATAAAAAATATTATCCTGATGAGTGGTTTCTTCTCTAAAATTTTCACAAGATTCATACCTGCATACTGACTGGTCCTTACTTGTATTAGGAAGTAGAGAACTCCTATCAATCTCACCATAGAATGAATCAAGGAAAGATGTTTCCTCTTTTTTACCTTCTGGAACTGATTCAGCCACTATATTTTTGAGAATCTTTTTCAACATGATCAAGCAAGGGTAGCAATCTCTCTCTGAATGCTCTTCATCATGTAATCTGCACCAGCTTTCAATCAAGACATCGTCAATGGGTAAACCTAATAATTGACTACACTGTATATTTCTGGACAAGTATAATTCAAAATCTTCAGAATGATCCACTTCAGTGTCTGGACAATTAATAACTTCTGGTGCTGCATCTGCTTGTTGCTCCAGAATTTCCTCATTTCGCTGCCAGCCTTCTTCATTTTCCTGGCAAATTTCGGCCCTGAACACATCCGGGAAGAATATTAGTCCTTTCAAATATAAATCCAACCTTGTAAGGAAAGTTAAACAATTTATTTCGCTGTGTTCCACAGTCTGGTGTATCCTGCAACAGGTAGATAAACCAAAGTTAGACAAACTGTGAGGGTAAAGCTGCCTACTCAAAGTTTCCTGAAATAAAGGAATGTTAATTTGACAATTGCCTTCATATACATCCATCAAAATGAGACTCTATTTTTTAATTTTTTAGGATTTTGAAATTTTAATGAGATCTATCATATCTCAAAATAAAACTTGAAAGTCCAGAAAATCAAACTAATCTTTGATGCTTTGGGCTAGATCTTTGCAAAGGTGCAACCAAAACATCTCAGATAAGAGATATTTGCAGACATTTAACTCAAATGCTGAAATATTTATGCAATATTTGTAGAAATCCAAAAATTCTCAGCTCAGGCCCTCCTTCTAGCGCCAATTTATGTTGCGTTAGAAGCGAGGGGCCTGCATAAAATGAATGATGACTGAAGCAATAGTGTCTTTTCCAGTTCTGCCCTCCTTCTAGCGCCAATTTATGTTGATGATGATGTTAGTCATACACAAACATAGAATAAAAGTTACACAACAACCTTTACTCATCTTGAAAGATAATATGAATTCAGAGAATTCATGATCCCAAGTCTCCATTGATTAGGTCTTAATCTACTGACGTTACTCAGTGGTTGATGTGTGTTGCTGTTTTCCATTCAGGGGCCTTACGTATTTCTGCAAAGTTCATCATTATTCCTCCAAATATCCTGCTCTGTATGTCTGCTCTGCATAAATCTCCAATAATTCTACCTCTGCACTGTGAATTTAGTCAAATAATGTGCCTACAGGCTGATATTTGCATGATTTCTACCATTATTTGCAATTCTTTGCATGATATTTTCAATACTGCATGCATTTAACTCAAATATGCTAATGATTTTCAGTTACCTACGGGATTTCAGCATATTTCTCTGTTCTGCTTGTTATTTGTCATGACTTGCAGTTATGGTGATGAATTTATGAAATTAAAAAAAGGAAAAGGGTTAAAGAATGAGATTCCCAAAACTACTTGACTTAGATCACTGATCCACATACAAGCTCCCATACATGCAATGAAAAGAAGGAAACTAAAATCATACTTCACCAGGACATTCCACAAATCCGCATGATCCAATGCAAATCTTCAAAGGAAAAGTTGACAACAACATGTAATGAAATGAAAGCGCTTCTAGTTGAACACAGCATTCACCAGTTCATATCTAGAAATCAACAGGAAGATTACGTAAAATTTACAATCAGGATGTAATCTGAAACTTCATATCCATTCAGTATGCTCAAGAATAGGTACATTTACAGTGATCTGAAGAAAGAACCTTGACATTTCAACAATTCAGTCTTCATTAGTCTCAGTAATCCGATCTCCTAATTGATTCTACAGTAATTGGCCTTATTGCCAGATATATCTATCTATCTCCTCCCTTTTCTCTCTAATGGCCTTATTGCCAGATATATCTATCTATCTCCCCTCTATTTATGTCTCGCTCTAGCTCTTATATAGAGAAAATGCCAGAAAACAGTTACAATGATCCAAGGATCATGATCTTCTCATAACAATCAACGGTCCAGATGAAAAGCACATGCTTCGCCAGTTGGCAAATGTACAGCTGGCACAGAATATTCCAGCATCTTTGATTTGATTCGGTCTCCAGCTGCCAAACAGCATATTTGACAATATCCTCCTCATTTCTGGTTCATGTTGCCTCCTTGTGCAACTTTGCAATGCTCAGCAACAGCTCTAACAGCATCATGACTTCCTGCAAGTAAACAGACAAACATTAAGTTCATCATCATGTGGAACACAGGAATTTAAACATTTTATTAAACATGCCTCAAAATGTGCAGCTACAGTCAATCGGGCTTCAAATCAGTGGAAAATATGCACTAAATGCATAAATAGCGTTAAAAAACACTCGGGTCAACCATCGTTTCATTTTCCCGCCCATTTCCTTGTATATCGGGTTCAAATATGATCATGCATCGCAACATATACAATGATTAAATCGCATTTCATAATATTTCGGGTTTGCCTTTGTATGTGATGCATGTATGTATTTCGGCGTGACCACATACTGTCGGAATGACAATTCAAAGCGCAGCCGATGGGGAAACCTAGAGCGACGCCAAAAATCATGATGATGTCCTTCCATCGGGAAGACATGTTCTATCGGCATGATAACTCAAGATAAGGCTGACAGCAAGACTTAAAACTTTCGTCTACATGATATTTTGGAAATATGATGCTCCCCCTTCTCGAATGTCCTGATGACGTCACCGTCACGTTTCGCTTCTGTGTATTGGGGAAAAGAATGACATCATCATCATCATCATGTCGAAGGAAAATAGGAGGATATGAAATATGATCCTGCTGCTGAGGAATGGAATATGATGGTGACGTCATCGTCATATCCGGGCTTCATTAAAATGCAAAAGATGACGTCACCATCATAATTAGTTAAGATCAGGGGATAAATGTAATATCGGGTCACCTAAGGAAGATGATCAGGTGGTGAATGTAATATGACCCCTTTGCGGCCAAGGTAACCCTCTCGAAAGATCAGGATGATGATGATCATCAGGATATCCGGGACTTTTGTTAAACTTAGAACATGACATCATCATCATATTCGCGAACCGGATCATGTTTTGGAAAATATCCTGCCGAAGGGAAATGTGATGATGATGTCCTCCTAATATTTGCTTCTTCGTTTATCAGATCGGGATGACATCATCAGGATATTTGCAAAAGGTCATATTTCTCGGCAGGAGGACATTACGAAATGTCGGGTGAACAAACAAGATCATGATGATCTTGACAACATGACAGGATAAAAATATGATGATCCTCCTCATCGAATATCATGATGACGTAACCATCATATTCCGTCTTCGAAGCATGAGGATGAGTTGAGGTCATCATCAGGTTAACGCTAGGGTGATATTTAAAATATGATCATGCTAAGGAATGGAATATCACCCTCCCTTAAAAGATAGGGTGATCATCATGATCATGCCAAAGGAGATCAGGAGGATATGATGACGTCATCATCATATTAGCGAATATCAGCAAATATGACCCTCCCTTGAAAGATCAGGATGATGACCCTCCGATAGGACTTTGACATGCGCATGCAAATTATGCAGATGGTGGATTTTCTAAGCAGGGTGATATTATAATATCAGCATGATATTATAATATCAGGTGATGTTAAAAATATCATGATGCTCGTTGTTATGAAATATCGGGTTACACTCAGAACATGATGCTCACGATGCGCATAAGGTCATTTGACGGGTAAAACACACTATCACCTAAGATTGACGTCCGGATATTGGGACTGCATGATTTTTATTGGGTGATAGATCAAGATCAGGATGATCTTGACAACATGACTGAGGATAAAAATATGATGATCCTCTTGCGAATATCAGGTTTGACCAAAACTTTGACCTGTCATAACTCCCTCATATGGACGAATTTTCAGGTGATGTAAAAGGCAAACCTGCATGGAATTTCAAACTCTTTCTAAATATGAGGTCATAGAAACAAAATATGAACTTTGACAAATTGACCTCATGATGATGACCAATCTCATCGAATATCATGATGATGATGCACCTGACTCATTTTTACCAAACCGCCAGAAAGCAGACAACACAAGCCAAGACAAAAGTTGGGTCCCTATTTTGCCAAGTTAAAATGGGGCGTGTTGTGTAACCACACAACAGGACATTGACTCTACAAGCAAGCAGTTTGAACTTAGATCCCTTAGACATAATATAACCTTGTTGTACATGTGAATGAGCCATAGTCTTGAACATAAAATAAACTTCAATACATGTAAATGCAAGAAGAATATTAATATGTAAGATGCTAGGTCGTAACACACACACGATAAATATGCTGCCAAGAAAGATACTAAAGATCATTCCTCAAACATGGCATAGAATAGCAATGACTATGCCCCCAATCCATACTGTATCGCAACATACCGAGATTATAGATGAATCAAGGTAGCCTTGAATAGGTAATGGACAAAGAAACAAAAGATAAACCATAAAGCAAACTGACTGACTTAAAAAGTAAACATACAACCAACATATTCTCTTGCCAAAGAGGTTGCTCATGATAGATTGGATAGGAAAGATAGGAAAGATAATAGCCTTATCGTAGGAGCTATGTGTCTGTTAAAGGGTGGTATCTATTTAAAAGGATAATGTCTTGCCTTAGGAAATGCAACATGTCATATAAGACGCATTTGTTGGTCTGGTTTTGAGCATGGAACATCCTATAAAAGACAAGCTTGTTGATCTGTTGCTTGGTTGGGATTGATTTCATTGATGTTGGCAATCGATATGTAGGATACTAGATGACTTTGGAAGTAAGTTGCTTTGCTTCAGGTTTGTTAAGAACTTTTTCTTTGAAAGGATGTGTTTGCTTGTTGTTTTTCTACTTGAGTTAGTCAAGTCGAGGTGAATGGATTTTGATAAATGAAAGACTAGAAAGATGACACGTCAATGGATTGAAATGGGTCAAGAATGATGAATCATATGTGCCTGAGTACTGCATACTTCCTTCATATTCCAAACTGCCTACATACCCTATATCCACGAGATCAAGGCACATGACAAGGAAAGATGAAAAATGATAATATGTAGTTCTAGGTAGAGTGATGAATAGTTCAAGGTGTTTGAGCCTGGGTTGGTGAAATGATGAGATCTAATGTACTTGAGTACTAGATACTTCCTTCATATTCTAGGCTACCTACATACCCATATCCATGGGATCAAGGTACCTTAAGATTGAGATGAGATAATAGGTAGTTCTAGTTGGTGTGATGATGTAAGAAAAGTGTTGTCATTGTGAAGAGATGGTTGAAGTGTTTGCAAACTATGAACAAGGATCCATTCCTAGACCTAGGTTAAGGAAAGAGTTGCCCCCATTCTAGTAGAGGTGTTTGCATGGGTGGCTGATGGAGAAGACATAGAAATTTTGACCTAGGACAAGACAGTGATAACTGTTGACACAGATCAAGACATGGGATGACGACAATGGACATTGGCAAATTTCCAAGCTATTCTAGAAAGGGAGATGGAAATGCAAACAAGGTCAATGGTTTTATTATGGATAGATGGATGAAGTTTATTGTGAAATGGAAATGGAATGAATAAGACTCGATAGATGATGGATGCTAACTCTACACATAGCGCTTGTTTGCTAGGTTTTCACTACGGTACTTATCCAAGGCACCTATTTACTAGGTTTTCACCATAGGATGGATTATTTGTTTATTTGTTTTTGTTTTTTTTACTCTGAGGATTAGGCATAGAACTTCTTGAGATGAACACTGTTAAGTGGCTCATCTAGAGGAATGTCGTCAGGTGTAGCTAAAGTATAAGCTCTTGATTCATATGCTACTGTGATAATAAAGGGACCTAACCAATTAGGCTCAAACTTGCCCTTCTTTTCTCAGTCTGCTTGATTTCTTTGATTCTCTTTGAGTACAAGATAACCAAATTGAAACCATCTTTCTTTGATCTTTTTGTTGTAATTACGCTAGAGGCGGTTTTGATAGACATGGAGATGATTAAGCGCGGCAAGGCACCTTTCATCTAGTAGTTCTAGCTTAGCTAATCTGGAAGTGCAATACTCCTCTCCACCGATCAGGTTCTGCATGGATACTTTGAGGGATGGGATCTCAACCTCTATAGGTAGGATGGCTTCAGAGCCATAGACCAAGGCATAGGGTGTTGCACTAGTTGGTGTTCTGATACTAGTGTGATAGGCCCATAGGGCGGGATTGAGTTGTAAGTGCCAATCACAACCAGCTTCATTGATCGTTTTCTTGAGGATTTTGAGAATGGTTTTATTGGAAGCCTCAGCTTGGCTGTTACTCTGCAGATAGTAGGGAGTTGAAAAGTGATGTTGGATATTGTATTGTGTGCACAAGGCACGAATATCTTGGTTCTTGAATGGTCTCCCATTATCAGTGACAATGGATTGGGGAACACCATACTGACATATGAGGTAGTTAAGGATAAACTTGGCTATTTGCTTCCCGGTGATATAGGTCATTGGAATGGCTTCCACCCACTTCGTGAAATACTCAGTGGCAGTAATGATGAACTTATGGCCATTGGATGACGATGGGTGAATTTTTCCTACGAGGTCGAGACCCCATTGAGAAAAAGGCCATGGAGTTGTCACAGGTTGTAGTTCATGAGCTAGTGTGTGAATTAAATTTCCATGCTGCTGGCATTGTAGACATTTCTTAGTGAACTGTGCAGCATCCTATTCTATTGTAGGCTAGTAATACCCTATTTTGAGTATCTTCTTAGTGAGATTAGGACTGGTAGAATGTGTGCCATAGACACCTTCATGTATTTCTCGTAAGGTAGCTTCGACTTCTTCCGCATTAAGACATTGTAAGAGGAGACCATCGAGACTCCGGCGATATAGTGTATCACCCAGAATGGTGTAATGGGAGGATTGACAGATAAAGGTTTTACATTGGGTGGATGAGAGTTCAATGGGAAAGGTACTATTTTTAAGGTATTCATAGATATCTTTGTACCATGGGGAATTGTGACCAACAAGTTCACAGATGATTTCAGTAACTGGAACATCGGTGGATGGTATCAACAACTGCTCAATCAAGAATTCACATTTCTGTGTATTTGCAGGCATGTTGATAAGTGACCCTATAGAAGCCATAGAATCTATAGCCTTGTTATGCTCTCTTGGAATTTGCTCAAATGTGATACTAGAAAAGTGTGGTTTGTAGGCATCCACTATTTGCTTGTAGGGGACCAACTTTTCATCTTTTGTTTGGTACTCATCTATGATTTGTTGAATGACTAGTTGTGAGTCTCCATATACCTGTAATTCTATGATGTCCCATTGAACTGCTGTATTGAGACCTATGAGGAGTGCTTCATACTTGGCTATGTTGTTGGTGCAAGGAAATGCAAGCCAATATGACTTTGGAATATAGTCATTTTGAGGTGTGATGAATAAGATGCCGGCCCCTGATCCATGCTGTGTGTAGGAACCATCAAAGTACAACTTCCACATTATTGAGTTGGAAAGAGTGAAGAGATTCTCATCCAGAAAGTCTACTACCATAGGGTGTGTATCTGTCTGGGCGCTTCTGCTAGTTGATCTACTAGGGCTTATCCCTTGATTGCTTTACGATCTATATACTCAATGTTGAACTCACTAAGTATCATGACCCATTTAGCTAGTCTGCCTGTGAGAGCTACTTTCGCTAGTAGATACTTCAATGGATCAATTTTGGCTATAAGATTTGTGTGTTGGTTTAGCATGTAATGCCACAACTTTTGGGAAGTGAACACTACTGCTAAACAAGCTCTATCCATCAGTGAATAATTGAGTTCATATCCCACCAAGGTTTGACTGATATAATAAATTGCATGCTCTTTTCTAGACTCATCATGCTGTGCCAAAAGGGGCCCGAGGGCCGAAGTTGTAGTTGAGATGTATAATATCAAAGGTTTATCAGTAACTGGTGGAACCAATACAGGAGGTGTAGCTAGATACTCTTTGAGCTGATCAAATACTGCTTGACACTTATCATCCCATCGAAATGAGGCATCCTTTCGGAGCAAGTGTTGAAATGGTTGGCATTTATCAGCTAGCTATGAGATGAAATGCCTAATAGACTGTAACCTTCTTTGAAGGCTCCTTAATGCTTTGAGGTTCTTTGGTGGAGGCATCTCCACTATAGCCTTGACTTTTGTGAGGTCTACTTCAATACCTCTGTGAGATACAATGTATCCCAACAGCTTCCCTGATGTTACAACAAAGACACACTTCTTTGGATTGAGGCACACTTGGTATTTCTTGAGCCTATCAAATATTTGTCCTAGAACTTGTATGTGATCTTCCCTAGAAGACTTAGCTAGTATGTCATCTACATAGTCCTCCATGATATGATGAAAGAGATCGTGGAATATCACTTTCATTTCTCTTTGATAAGTTGCCCCTACATTCTTTAGACCAAACGACATGACACATCAACAATAATTACCCCACAGATAAGTAAAAGTTGTTTTATGTTGATCTTCCTCTGCTATCTTTATCTGATTGTAGCCAGAGAATCCATCCATGAGAGAAAGCATTTCATGACCTACCGTCAAGTCTACTATGAGGTCAATGTTTGGTAATGGAAAGTCATCCTTGGGACATGCTTTGTTAAGATCTCTAAAATCATTACACATGTGGATGTGCCCATTCAGTTTAGACACAAGTACAATGTTTAATACCCAGTCTGAATAATCAATGGGTCGGATGAAGTTTGTATCTAACAACTTTTGTATTTCCACTTTTACCAAGAGAGCTATCTGTGGGTGCATCTTCCTCAGCTTTGCTTGACTGGTTTAACTGTTGGATCCACTGTGAGATAGTGAACCACTAGCCTAGGGTCTAACCTTGGCATATCAGCATAGGTCCACACAAAGTTGATGGTTCTTTGTAAGAAGAATTTGTTAAGATTCTTGTGCTCTATTTCTAATAATGACGCTGCCAAGAATGTGGTCTTCAGATTTTGCTCTGTGCCAACGTTTATCTCTGTAGAATCCTCCACTAGGAGAGCTGACTTCTGTTGATACTTAGATGGTAGGGGAAGGTCAAATCCTCCATCCTCAGGTGCCACAATTGGGTTTTCACCATTGGATACGTCCTTTGTTTTTACTATTTTATGATTGGGAGGTGCCACAGTGTGGTTTTCACCTAGAGATCTTTCTTTGTTTTTACTTTTACGATTGGAGGATTTGGCATTCTCACCAAAATAAGTTGTTGGCTCTAGTTCCATTACAAAACTTGCTTTATTATCACCAAGAGGGATACCATCCCAGAGTCCCATGAACTCAGCTATAGCTTTGTCATTCTGAAATACATCTATAATGGGGGACCCTTGTTGGTCCTAATCGATAAGTTTGGCGTAGACAAGTGTTACAGTCTGGGTGTTTGTGGCAGATGTTAAGGATACGGATGATAGCATAAAGATGAAGGATTTGGTGAATAGGTCAGTCATATGTAGGTAAGAGTCATCGATGATACAATCATTAGACGTCGAAGCTGCGAGAGAAGTTTCAGCCACCTTGTCGAGGATACTCTCAATGTCCAAGGTTCGCGGTACCTTATTTCCAAATCCTAACCCTTCTTGTCTAGTTTCTTGTCACACTAATGGGCTCCATTGTTCCTTGATTCTATTTTCCTAGGCCACCTTTGCCTTTAGAGCCCATGTTTTTGACTATCCTTAAGCCATTGCCATATTGTTTGACTGGTATTGTGACTGGTTCTTTCTCCTTCTAGAGCCAAGAAGAGATGTCTTCAATAGTTTCCTCTGCCAATAATTTTCCCTCTTGGAATTGGGTTAAAGATGCTGGAGGAGGAATAGCTACTTTTTTAGTTACTTTGGCATGGGCGGTTGGCCATAAGATTTAGGGGATAAAGGCATTTGCCCTACACAACAAGATTTTGAGATATCATATGTTCCAAAGCCTATATCATGGATGTGAGCTTTGATTTTAGGAAGAGGATTAGGTTCACTTGTAGAGGCTTTTGTCAGATTTTTAGGTTTGACATACAGTGGGGATTCAAGGGCTTTGTCATTTTTAGGCACTTGGTTGCAATTCTTATAACTACCTTGCAAGACATGACAGAATTCAAAAGGATTGGGGTCTCTTGGGATAGTGATCTCTATACCATTGAATGGGAACTTGAGAGACTGATGGTACATTGAGGGAACAACTTTCATGGCATGGATCCATGGGCGGCCTAAGATAATGTTGTAAGGCATCTCAATGTCAAGGACTTGGCACTGATTTTCAAGCATGACAAGGCCTATTTGTATAGGCAAATGGATAACACCCTATGAATGGCGTTCAACATCATCATACCCCTTGATTGTAATACTTTGATCAATGTTGACTTGATCTTCAGAGTATCCCAATTGCCTAAGTAACTGTAGAGAACAGATGTTGAGACCAGCACCACCATCTATGAGTATGTGTTTGATTTTGTGTTTATGAATGAGAACCTCAATATGAAGGGCATCATTGTGACACAGATCATGGGATGGGAGGTCTTTCTCAGAGAGGACCACATTTTAGGGCGAAGTAATGTTACCTAATATAGCTCAGAAATCTATGATTGCTATGTTGTTAGGAATAGACGACTCTTGGAGGGCTTTTTCTAGCACCACTTTATGTGCAGGTGATGACCATAGAAGGTCTAAGATAGATATCTGTGCTGGAGTTTTCCCTAGATGTTTGACAAGATTATAATTAGATTGAGTTGGGAGACTTGGTTTAGGACCACAAATGGTGACGCGACCACGGCGAGTTGTAACAGCACAATCCATAGATTTGCCTTTGATTGTGAGGGTAGACACCCGACTCTCTTCAAAACAACCCACAATGGAGTCATAGGAAGTGGAAGCATTATTGACACCTTTACCTTTATCTAGAGGAGGATGCGGACCATGGTTCGAGAATGGTGCCTTGTACATGTTGAGGTCTTTATTGGTTTGGTGAGTTGGTGGTTCATCCTCAAAAGAGATTTGGTTGCCCTTGATAAGATTTTGGATTAGGTGCTTTAGTTTCATGCACGATGCGGTTCTATGCCCTTTGCTCCTATGGAATTCACAATATTCATTTTCTCTGTACTGTACAATTTTGTAAACAGGTTCGCCATATGGGGGAGCATCTGGTAAGGTGAGAAGCCCTTTGTGTAAAAGCTTTTGTAGGACAGACTCTATGGGCTCTCCCAAGGGAGTGAATTGATGCCACAGAGGGTAATCTTGTTGAGGCCACTCTTGTTGTCATTGTTGTTGGTTTTGATATGGTTGTCTTTGTTGTTGCTATTGTTGAGGTGGAGTTTGACTCAGTTTAGAAAGCTGAAGCGGTATTTGTAATGTTTGGACATGTTTAGAATCAACCATCCCATCGTTGACCACATTTTTATTTTTGATCCAAAACTTTGGTTTATCGTTTGTTTGTTGTTGAGGAGCATTGTCCTTAGTTTCTTTGAAGATTTTGACCGCTCATTTAGTAATGAGGACCTTTTCAATGTTGATTCCCTTGTATGTAATTTCGTCAAAGGTTGTAGCACTAAGAATTTGCAAATGAAAACCCAATTCTTGGTTGAGATTTTGCACAAATATGCTAACAAGCTGCTTTTCAGGTATCTTGAATGGGAATTTGCTAGCCATTTGTCTCCATCATTGAAGGAAAGAAATGAAAGTTTCACCATTTTTCTGTTTGTTGTTGCATAGATTGGTCATGGAGATCTCATGCTCCATGTTGTAGGAGAAATGGGTGGCAAATTTCTCTGCTAACTCGTTAAAAGACTTGATACCCATGGGGAGGTGTGAGAACCATTCTATAGCTTGACCTCCAAGATTGTGAGGAAAGAGACGCATAAGATATGTGTCATTATGTGAGACCTTGAAGCAAGCAAGATAGAATTCCTTGAGATGGTCTTTTGGGTCCCCTTTTCCTTTGTATTTATCAAACTTAGGAATAGTGAAATTGTGAGGAAAAGGGATCATGGGTAATGACTAATCAAAAGGATAAGGACACACTTCTTCTAAAGAGAAGGTCTTCTTGGTGTGGCCAAATGTTAAATCAGCTAGCTTTTGTTGAACTTCTGTGATTTTTAGCTCCATCATTGTGGGAGGGGTTGGAAACATCTCTTGGTGTCCTACAAGTGGTTGTTGATGCCAATATAGAAGATTATAGTGTAAGCCATGGGCATTGGTGTTATAAGGGTCATATGTGTTTTGATTTTGGGGAGGTGGGGGCGGTGCTAGGTAAGAATGTAGGCTTTGTGATGGTTGAAGAAAAGAGTTTGGTGGCGGAAAGCTAAAGTTTGTTGGGTTAGGTTGCGGTTGTGGAACATAGCTTTGGGAAGTTTGATTTTGGGAATGTTGAGGGTGGTTAGGAAATGTGTTGAAAAAGTTTAGTGCTGATGATCGTTGTGGTGGGGGGACATAGGTAGATGTGTTTTGTGATGGTTGAGGTTGATTGAGGATGAGCATAGAAGAATGTTGTGGTTGGGGTTGCATGACCCTGGTTGGTTGAGGGATACGAAGGTTTAATGATGTTGGGGGTGGTGTTTGTTGAGACCCTTGTTGCATGGCTATGTAGTTGTTCCCCGGATTGTAATTTGGTGGGAAACCTTCTCTTGATGGGGTAGCCAATATTCCACTTACGATTGGTGTGGGCATTCTAGGAGTTTGTTGTATGTTTGATCAAGCTATGGCAGTTTGTTTGGCTAGGTCTACTTGACGTTGGAGAGTCTCTTGTTGGTGTTTGTAGATCTCCATAGGTGTTATCAGCGGTGATATGGGTCTCTCTCTTGTTGGGTTTTGATAAAGTGGATTCTCATATTGTGTAATCGTTCTCCCTTGTGAGCTTTGTTCGTGTAATGGTGTGGTCATAGTTGACATGGTTTAGACTATTGTTATAGTGTCTTGGGTGCTATTAGGGTCACTAAAGTTTGATAGATCAAAACCTTTAGGTAATTTGGCTCCTTGCTCTGCTAGCAAACAGAAAAAATGATCTTGGTTCTCGCTAAGGATTTTGTCAAAGGCAGCCATGAATCTAGGTTCTTGTATGCTTTCGTCAAGGTCTTGTCCATCTTCTTGAGAGGATTGACCTTTTTCAAAGTGTTGCTCTTCTTGAGATAGGCCTTGAACCGTGGTATAACTGGGTGTAGAAAAATCATGAGGCATGCCGGTAGTGAATTGTGTTACATCTATCAAATGACCATTACCTTCTTGAGGATTGTTTGTTTGGTCATTTTGTGGCATGTTTTCAAAGTTGGTTGATTTTGCCATTGGTGTCTTTGGAGTAACATTGGGAGTCATGTTGGATTGGCTTGGTTGAGGCATACGAGGAGGCAATTTGCACTTCCTTGGGGTGAATTTCTTAGCCTTCATGGTTTGCTGAAGTCTAGTGGTTACCATGGGAGACACTAGGACAATATGCTTTGCCTAAGATGCTTGCTAGGATTTTGCTTGTGTTTTGGAAAAGCCAATTTTGATGCACAGTTTACTAGACCAAAGGCGCTGTACTGTTTGACCAAAGGCACAGGACTGTGTTACCAAAGGTGTTGGACTGAGCTACCAAAGGCGAGGTACTGCTATACCAGAGGCGAGCTACTGTTAGACCAAAAGTGAGCTATTGTTATACCAAGGGTGCTGAAGTAGTTTTGCTAGAGGTGATGTACTATTATACCAAAGGCGAGCTACTGTAATACCAAAGGTGAGCTATTTTTTTACCAGAGGCACTGAAGTAATGTCAATGATGTTTATAAGGCAAATTTTGAAAGATTTAGATTTGATTTAGATTGGATTTTCTTTGGTAAGAGAAAAACATAGCAAAGAAAGTGGCAGAAAGGTCTGACACAACAGATAGTGTATGTTTGAGGCTCACAAAAAAAGCCCAATGTTTCCACAGGTATAAGACAATTTGCAAAGAATATCAAGCACTTTTTACCCCTAGAGACAAGGTTTCATTGCAGTAGATCATCTCACAGCTTAATACTCTGTCAACCAAATGTCATTCCATAAAGGTATCAGACATTTGTATCTTTGCGAGAGATGATAGGTAGGGATATCTCACCCTCCCCTCGGAAAGCTCAAGTAGGTCACAAGAGCTTTATGGCCGAGGGAATACTATCTCTTCTCAAAGGAGCCATTGGTGAGTATCTCGAGGGCTCAAATCGATTCCCCTTGCACTGATGATCACCGCAACATTCAGAGGTAGATCGGGTAGTCAATATCTAGAATGGTTATTAGTAACTTTGAGGGACCAACGCCTTACGAGCAATGTGACAAGCTACTAAAAGATTTAACCAATCTTACTAAGAGTATCAAACACTTCACTCAATTTGAAAATTATTTCCACAAAGAGATAGTACACCTCTTTTTAGTTTGACACCACAAGGTAAGGCTGACATCGGTTAGGACTTGGCTTTCAGATTATCCCTCTTATATAGCAGTTTAAAGGAAAAAGTCACTTAGAGTCATCCCTTTTGGATGAAGTGCAATCCAAGAGCAAGCCCTTCTAAAGGAATAACTAAAATGTATGATCAAGCACGACAAACAAAGGTTTAATTGTCCCATTATAAGAAAAAATAAGGTGCAACTAGATTAGGCACACACACGTTTGTAGTTGTCAATTGTCCCTTATGAAATTGAAGTGTTTGACATTGATGTCCATTGTCCCTTAGAAAATTGAAGTGTTTTGGCATTCATGTCCATTGTCCCTTAAGAAAAGAAAGTGTTCCTAAGACTTAGATTGCCAAAGTGATTTGTTCAGTTATCCCTTAAAAAGGCAATATGTTTCTAAGACTTAGTGCAATAGATTGAGATTTCTTCAACGCTCGTCCTGTATGAACATGTTAGGGAAACCCATTTTCTTTGTTTGAGTGATAAGAAGCTGCAACAAGTTAATTAGTTCCACACAAACTCAAGAGTTAGCAAAAAATAAATCAGTCTGACCCAAAAGCACTTTAGTGTCTTACCGGAGGTGACTTATTGTTATGCTGAAAGTGCTGAACTGTGTTGCCGAAGGTGAGGCACTATTATACCAAACATGCGGTGCTATACTACTAAACATGCGGTACTGTACTACCAAACGCACAGTACTATTATACCAAAAGTGAGCTACTGTACTACCAAACGCATGGTATTGTACTACCAAAAGTGCAGTGTAATAACAAGCCTGTAAAAAAAAAAATATTTCATCATGAAAGTTAGATCGAAGGATGATTAAATGATTGGGTGATGATCTAGGATGTTGATAAGTGATAAGACGCTGCACCAAGTGATATTAGTTCCAAAGAAAACACCAAGATCTCAGAAATCAAGTCCAAACTCCAACAATAAGTTAGAAGCCCTAGAAAACAAAAGTGAAATTCAGAAAATTGGTGACAAATATGATGAGATACAAGAGATTAAATATCACCAATGGATTCCTTATAATGTTTTATGCAATTTAAAAAAAAGCATTCAAATTTCATTAAGTTTTGAGAAAGTTATGGGGTTTTGAAGTTTGTAAGCCTATTATCCTAGCCAAAAGCATTTTACTGTTATGCCAATAGTGCTTTACTGTTATACCAAGTGCACTTTACTGTTATACCAAGAGTGCTTTGCTATTTTCTCAAGTGTGCTTTACTATAATACCAAAAGCGCAGTTCTGTGCTACCAAAGGCGCTGTAGGATGGCCCGAAAGCGCTGTACTGCTCTACCAAAGGTGCTTTTCTGTGTTGAGATGCGCCGTTCTGTATTGAACTTTAAAAAAAATCAATTTCTCAAAGAAAAAGAGTGATTAGTGGGTCCCACCAAGTGTGCCAGAATGTGTATGAGGAAAATTGATATGTTTAAATGATAAAATCAAAACTATGATAATAATAACCCATAACATAAAGAGATCTATCTAAATAAAAAGCCATGATCAATCAATAAATGAAATAAGAAAGCTTTTACCCAGATTGTGTTCTTTTTTGTCAAATGTGGATTGCTCAAATATGCTGCGAAACCATGTTTGCAACAAGCAAGTATAGGTGCTCAAAGTGCTCAAGAAGATCAATGTCAAAAGATCATAAAGTGCTCAACGATGCGATGTATGCTCAAAGCGATGTAAATGATGCCTGAGAATAAGTGATTGAAGAGGATTTGTGAAGGAGATGAGGGGGGTTTATATAGGTTTCAACAGAGATTGATCAACGGTCCAGATAATTCAAAAGAATCAACGAAGGAGATAAAATAAATAACCATGATGAATGTGCACACAACATGTTCAATCCATAAGGATATTTTTATTAAGATATGATGAAAACAAGATTGATTGAATAGATAACTGAACGTGTGATTTTGCCTTTTTTAGAGTTCTAAAAATAAGACTGATTGTGCACGAGTTAACAAGATATTTTTAAGAGGAATTGGAAGATATTTGAAATTAAATAAATAAATTTATTTATTTAATTGTGCATGATTGAGGAACAAAAGATTATAAATAAAATATTTGATTTTATTTTTTTTAGGGGAAAAAAAAATTAAATAAATAAATTTATTTAATTGTTCGTGCAAGATTAGAGGAATATGAAGATTATAAATAAAATACTTGATTTTATTTATTTTTAGAGGATTGAGATAATTTAAATAAATTTGCATGATTTATTTAAATTTAGAAGAACAATTGATTTAATTAAATAATGTAAATTATTTAATTGTAGATAAGATAGAATTGTGATGAATTAATTAAATAATTAGATTTATTTAATTAATGGAGACTTGAAATTTGAAAGAGGATAATGATTTAATTAAATAATTAAAATTATTTAATCATGGAAGAATAAGGTTGAATTTAATTAAATTAATTAAATAAAGAGAATTTGTTCAATTAATGTCAAAATTATGTGATTTGGAAGAATTTGATGAAATTAATTAAATAATTAGATTATTTAATTAACGTTAAATGCAGGCGATTAGACAGAAATGCAAGTGATGTGATGACTTGGTCATTTTAGGGTGTCTCCAACCATTTCTACCTACAACAACCAAACTGATATCCCATGCCTGGAAACAACCAGTTGAATCACTAGAAGACCAATCACCATCCATATGCAAAAATCGAAGTGTGTCAAGCTAAAAATCTGTATTGCAAATTTCATGTGGCTTAATATCACTCCCAACTGGAACAATCTCCTCTTTTTCTATAATATTTGACTCAATAGTTTCATGCTGCACTTCATCATCTCTGTCTATAACCTACAGATTAGACATGATATCCTCTTCTCCACACAAAAATTCATCCTCACTCGCATTGAGGCACCAATTCAAAATATAAACAATATGAGGCTCATCACATTTGTCTATATGACCATTTTCAACAAAGCTATTATGGTTACTTTTAACATCGTCTTCCAAATTTTATTTAAAAATTTTGGCACCCAAATTTTTAAAATGAAAGGATTCAAAGGTAAAATCATTTCTGACCTCTTTTTGCAGCCATACTTCTGTATTATCTTGCTCAAGAAACTTGAACACCTCATAGTCAACTTGCATGTTATTTAGTACCTCATCTTCATGTTGTGTATCCTCATATTGTTCCTCATCACTGGTAAAAGTGAATGATTCCATTTTTGTAGAAGATAAGGAGGCCAATACAACATCATCTGCACTACCATCTTTACAATTTGTACCATGGGAGGATTGTTCATCCTCTACATCACATGGGGGATTTACAGGTTCATCATTATCTTCCTCATAATACAAATACTAGGCTTCAATTCTCCTATCCATATGAGGTTTAATTTCTGCAACACTTACTTCATCTCTACCAAAGTGTTTTGGATAAAAAATAGAGACATTAAGAAATTCAGCAGACAGAGACTGTTCATTTTGGAAACCTACAGACCAAAAACTTTGTTTGTGCATGATAGACTTCTTCACAGGTTCACTGCTCAAATTATTTACAACCTGATTTGCTTTCCAAAGGCCACTTAAAATCAAGTCATTTTTAATCTTTATAGCCTCTTGTTGAGAAACTTCTATATCATTTACTTTACTCTATTTCAAATCAAACTGAACATCAAGATGCAAAGAGGAAATAAAAGTGCAAAGCTGGAGTTTCATACTCGGTTGAATAGAGGCAGGAATCTTTTTGAGCAGTTGGTTGAACCTATCCACAAAATCCCTGATGGGTTCACCTTCATTCTTTTGTATATGGAAGAATTGACACAATAAAGTAGCTTCATCAACAGGACCCTTATATCTTCCCAAAAACTTATTCTTCAATGAGTCCCAATCAATAATACATTTATCTTCTAAATAATGAAACTAATTTGCTGTAGGATAAGAGATTCAATAAATAACCGAACAAAAATATTTTCCTCACTTACCCCCAAAACACCGCATGCAACTTGATGGTCTTCTCCACTGAACTTTGGGAAGTTCTTTCTTGATCCTTCAAGCAATGGTGAATAATGTGGCAAAGAAAGAGGTCCAAAATGATTTCCCCATGGCTGAGAAGAAACCAACACCATCATGCAAATCTAAAAAATAAATCAGCAAGGGTCTTCACTGGAACATAATGCTTCTGAATACTCTCCACTTCATAGAGTAGATAGCCCCCATCCTTGGGGAGGCACCTTTAAATTTCTGAGAAAAGAAGACACTAGCACTTCGATTCTTTTCCCCAATGGAGTTGCCAAAAATCTCTTGGTTAATAGATTTGTCACTTCTGTTTATACTCCCTTCTCGCACCAATGACAAATGAACCAACAGTTGAGTCACTTGCAGTGATAGTTGCAAGTGCCCTCTACTTGTTTTACAAGGTGCAACTACCTTCGAATAGTATGCAATGAATGAAAACAGGGTATGCTTTTAACCAAAAAGTAGAAAAGACAAATTGACATCTACCCATAACCATGAAAATAGATGCGATTAATTAATTTTAGAATGAAGTGAATGCAGACAAATAACACTAAGTTCACTTATCCCACACCCACAAATGATATCCAGAAAAAGAATGAACAGATGACCCTTCCAATAGATGAATTATTTCAAATTCAAAGATTCAGAAATAAACATCCACACAATTTGGTATAACAAAAAATGCAATGGAAAGTGATTATAGAGATGCACAGGACACATGCAATTAAAAGAAAATATTCATAAATTCACAGACTCAAAAATATCCTCCTTATTTCCCCAAGACAAAATGTGGGTTTACAAACCCAACATCACTGTACAACAAACTATCCCTGAAAGAAAAATTGAACTACTCCCTTGTTCCCGAATAGCTGAGAAAAAGATGCCATGTATGAGCCTTCAATGAGTTTTTAAAGGTCTCTCTTTGTAATTGTTTCTTGGAAAGTAATACTGTGAGGGTAAAATAGTGATCAATCAGATGAATAATAGATGACCCAAACATCAACAGAATAGAGAAACAAAGAAGATTCAAATGAACAAAGCAATGAACAAACACAGCAAACCTCTTCCGTTTCGAAACTTCTGTTGTTCGCCTATCACGAATCGTCCTTTCGCAGATGAGATGAGCCCTCAGAGAGTGCAATCTTTTAAAGCTGTTGGAGGAAGTCGATGGTGAACGGCTATAGTGTGATATGCAATGAAGGTGAGCTCCAATGCAACAATGGTGATCTCAAGCTTGTGGATGACAAATGGGTGCCAAAGGCGCGCTGGTGATATTTCTGCAGAGTAACGATGTCAAAAGTCTGGATGATTAGAATGGAGGGATGAAGCTTCATTTATAGACTCGGAGGAATAGGAATCAACGGTTGAGAGAAGATATGAAGATCAACGGTTGAGGATGGTTGAGGAATGTGCAACCAGTGGAAATGTGACAAGTGTCCCAGCTCCATCATGAAAGGTGGGATGTGACAAAACTGATTGGAGAGTTAACTCCATTGACTGGTCTGTTAACAGAATTGATTGATCAGTTAGAAGAGTGGATTGTGGAACTGACTGGATTGATTGAGGATTTGACTCAACTGACAGGTTAGTTAACAGATTTGATTGATTGGTTAACTGACCTCTGATTGGAGAAGAAATAGGCCATGTGGGTGAGGGAAATAAGGTAATTAAATATTAAATATATTTAATTACATGTGCAACTTGATGAGGTGGACAAGGTGAGGTGTAAAGGTGATGTGTAAAAGGTGATGTGGAATTTTGAATTTAGAACTTTAGGATAGAGGAATTAGGCTTAATTAAATAATTTATGATTATTTAATTGTGAAGGACTTTAGAAGAATTTTAATTAAATAAATAGAATTTATTTAATTGTGAGATAGTGAATTGATTAAATAAATTTGGAATATTTATTTAATTAATAGAAGAATGGAATAAATATTTAGAATATTTATTTAGGATGATTTGTGTCATTTTTAGGCGTATACATTTTGCCCCTCTTTGATGCAATGCAGTTTACAGCGTTGCTTCAAAGAAATTGATAGTCTGAATGATGATACATGCCCCAGTTTGCCCCTGGTACAGGTTAAATGACGATAGGATGCCCCCTCGGGAGATTGGACGGGAAAAACGGTGAAAGTTTTGGAGACGGACGATCTCACGACAAGGAAGGGGTTAGGATAGGTTGGAGGAAAAGGGACGCGGTCAGGGATGCGGGAAGAAAATGGGAGAAAAAATAGACACGGGAAGTAGTCACAGTCATCACCTAGCCAGAATTAGGGTTTGGAGGCTATAAATAGGAGCTGGGTCCACAAGAATAGTCATTTGCACACTTGGTTGATCTGGATTGGAGAAAGAGAGCTCAGAGCAAACTTAGAGCAGCATGGCAGCCAGAGCAGCAGACATTCCACGCGAGGAGCACCGATTCGAGCGAGTCCGACGATTCGGGCGGCCAGCAGAGGCAGGACCCCCGGTATGTGCTTCGAAAAATTTCTCCTAGGGTCGAGTTTAGGTGTCATAAATGCATGTAGAAAATAGGTGAAATGAATGCGCCGAAACGCAGAACGGCGCATATGCCTCGCGAAGCTGCGCTTTTGTAATTTCACGGCGCATATGCCGGTTTCGGCGGCGCATGCGTTAAAGCTACGCTTTCGTAATTAGGCGGCGCTTTTGTATTTCTGACGCGCATGCGTGAAATGTAGCAGCGCATTTGTTAAAGTTGCGCATATGTGACTTCCTGCGGCGCATCCATAATTTCATGGCGCATACGTGGATTTCTATGGCGCATGCGTTAGAACAGCGCATATGTACCCTGTAGCGGCGCATATGCATTTTTGCGGCGCATATGTTGATTATTGCGGCGCATATACCAGAAACGGCGCTTTTACCACCTGTAGTGGCGCATTTGCTCGAGAGGGCAAATTACGTAGCCAAATTGATTCGATTAGCGTCCTGTTTGACGCAGGAATCGATGAGCTATCTCTGAGATTGCAGGAATCTAGTCAAGAGATGTAGTGTGCTGTTTTGATCAATTTGAAATGCTAAGTTTAGTTGATATAGTTCAATAGATATGTTGAGTATGGTATATGCAGCTTGAGACTGACGCCTTGCTTTGCGTGCTTGCAGGAGGAGATACGAGAGACTCTGCAGTCGAGGGAGACGTTCCCCATGCCTTTATTGCAGAGATACATGCTGACGGAGGCTGACAGAGTGGCGCTTGGTGCCATGGGTTTAGATTATGTTTGCTTTATGCCCAAGGTGCGGGCGAACTGAGGACTATTGACAGCTGCTGTGGAGAGATTCCACAGCAAGGACGGGACCTTCCACTTCCCTACTGGAGAGATGACGGTGACGCTGGAGGACGTCTACAGGATACTGCACTCGCTCGTGGTAGGCGAGTTAGTGGAGTATGACGCACAGCGGGACGCGGGACTTGCCGAGTGTCAGCGAGTATTTGACGATCCCGAGCTGGTGGGACAGGTCATCCCATGGCAGGATATCTATGATTGTTATGACTACTTCCTTGGGATTGTGGCTGGACTGATTGCGGGCGTTGTATGCCCAGATAGGAGATCGCACGGGTTCCCCATTGGATGGGGCAGGATCATGGAGCGGATGCTAACCGAGGGCACCCGATATGCGTGGGGACCCTGCGTGCTAGCCCACCTATATCACGACATGCATCAGGTGGTGTACCACCGCAGCACGAGTTTATCGGCTGGGGTGTTGCTGTTACAGTTTTGGCTGTGGGAGCACATAGCGGTGACCAGGCCGATATGCGTCTTTGCTAGGCAGCGAGGAGAGCCATACAGCTATGGCTATGCAGGAGTGATTTACCAGCACAGGCTGGGGAAGCTAGAGTACTGGTAGCATACCTTGGATGGGGTAGATGTGGTCGTCTGGCGGCCATATCTGGATTGCGAGCCCTGGGATGACGAGGGAGATGAGCTACCCTACTGCTTCCAGACCAGGTGGTTGATAGGCCGAACACGGCACATACTGGAGAGGCAGATGGTGGGCCGAGTGCTGAGACAGTTCGGCAGGAGATAGGGCATGCCGCAGGGACAGGCCATCTTTGCACAGACACATGCAGAGAGGGTCCAATGGGGGCCGATGGCTTCTTATGAGGAGGCCCTGGCAGAGTTCCAGCAGTTGCCGTACGTGGCATGGGACATGCGGAGAGAGATAGCAGATGCGGGGGTCACACAGGAGTATGAGGACTGGATTACTGCACATCCATTCCTGAGATATTCAGGACCTGGCATGCTGGTGCCTCGTATTGACGAGGCGGACTCAGAGGAGGAGGGAGAGGCTGGCCCAGGGCGGAGGGGCGCTAGAGGAGGACGAGGACGACGGGGTGGCCGAGCTGCAGAGAGGCCGAGGCAGCGGAGGAGGATAGATCGGGCTGGGCAGGCAGTGCCAGGACAGGGAGAGGTATAGCAGCAAGTGCAGCAGCAGGCACAGATGCCACCACCCCAGCAGGTACCACAGCAGCAGGTACCACAGCAGCAGGTGCCGCAGCAGCAGGTGCCGCAGCAGCAGGTGCCACAGTAGCAGGTGCCACAGCAGCAGGTGCCCCAGCAGTAGGGGCTAGGATAGGCAGAGGCAGCACAGGGGCCAGTGCAGGGTGAGGCACATGAGAGGACTATAGCCAGCCTGAGGGGACAGGTGCGAGAGTTGCAGGCACAGCTGAGGAGAGTGGAGAGGAGGCGAGATACAGACGCAGCTGTGATCGCTGGTTTGACTCGTGAGTGAGACATGGCAGACACACGGGTACGCTTGATCCGCGTAGAGAGGGACACAGCAGTGGCTGCCATGGGCACAGATGCAACGAGTACATTTTTGGTTGGGCAGGTGCAGCAGGCACAGGCACAGGTAGGCCAGTTGCAGACGCAGTTGGCACAGGCATAGACAGACCTAGCCAGAGCGCAGTCACAGGCCCAGTATTACCGAGGCTTGTACCATGGGGCCGTGGCGTCGAGCCAGAGGGCAGGGAGTTTCAGGAGTCAGTCTGGGGTGGCTCACAGAGCGGGTCCATCCCAGTCAGGGGCATCCGTGATGGGACCTCAGCAGTCGGGAGCTGGCAGTGGTGGCCCACAGCAATAGGGGTAGACACGTACCAGATTTTGTACATTTTGGGACATGTATCACCATCCATTTGGGCATATATTTGTATATGACACTTTGATTTTGAGAGAGATGGTGATATTGTACATTTGGACCTCATTTATATGATAGTATATATGATGATGCAGCTTTGTGTGTGTATTGCATGTGTTTATGAGATGATGATTTACTTCTATTGGATGATGTGATTCTATTGCATAGTTAGATGATCTATATGATGCTATATGAGAAATACTTTGATATGCTGCTATATGATTTCTATATGATCTAATGTGACAAATGAATGCAAAATGTGAGATGATGTCTATGTGATGATGCAAATGTATGTATATGAAACATGATTTCTATGTTATGATGTAACTGCGTATGTGATGTCTATATGATCTAATGCAAATGTATATGTATGGAACATGATTTCTAGGTGATGCTGTATAGATATGTGAGATGCTACTGGATGTTTATATGATGTAATGCTTTGAATGTATGCAGTTGTAACATGAGTACTATGTGGTGATGTAACTATATATGTGATGCACTTAGCTATGTTGTTTGATTTTCTGGGTTTTTTAAGATTAAGATGTGATGCAAATGTATTGGTGACCTAATGCATTGGATGGTGCATTCTACTAACCTAATCATGTGCATGACTAGTTTCTACGAATGATATGATATGCTCCTATATGCCTTGTTTTTGTGATGTCCAAATGTACTCTATCGACATAAGAATGACATGATGGATAGAGGAATGGTTGTGAAAGAATGACTTAGGAACTTTTCTTGATATCGTTACTCTGCATAGTTTGAATAATGAGGATTGTATGGATGGGTGTATGGATATAGGACGGATGCTTTGCTTTTAGATTGCTTTATTTCATCATTGGGCATTTTGTTTTTGGTACTTTTCTGAAATGTTGTAAGTGAATACAAGCATCTAGGTATAATTGAACCGAGATGACCTGAGTATCGCTTACATGGAGTGTGATTGAGCAAGTTAATACAAGCATCTAGTCAAAATTGAATCTAGATGACCTGAGTACCTCTTGCGTTTCAACAAGCAAGGATTGCCCCCGTTCATGTAAGGCCTTGGATGTCCTCGATGATCTTTTGCTGATCATGTCCTTAGACAAGGCGTCGCATTACTAAAGTTTAATCCACAAACAACAAACAAAGAAAGTAATCATGCCCCCATCATAGCATCTCTAGCTTTTGGCATCCTTGAGTAGCATAGGAAGGTATGATAGCAAAAATCAAGACTCTGTAACTTAACCCATATTTGCGTTGATATGTGTTTATTTCTTGCCTTAATTTGCATAAAATCATTTAGAAGACCTTGGGTATTTGCTTTGCATTGGATAGGTTAAGATGCTCATAGTCAAGATTTCTGCTCGAAGCGCGGGTGTTTGCTTGCATTTGCTTACTTGATGAGAAGGTTGCACAATCCTTATTGAGAAGACTGACCCTAAGGGACTGACCTAGTGCCTCGGGGGCTCATTGCCAAATGGCCTTGCCTACGTGACGACGCAGAGGCAACGTAGTTCGGGGTAAACCCTAATGGACCATGGATGGACTAGAAGAAAGACGACAAGAATGAAGACAAGAAAGGAGACGAATGGGACGTTGGGAGAGATGGAAGCCTCGGGGGCGCATTAGAATAATGGCCTTGCCTACGTGACGGCGCAGAGGCAACGTAGTTCACGGATTCAGACCACAGACACTGACGAGAGACACTACACTAGGCTTACATTGAGGAGACGGTATGGGACAAAACCTTGGTTGACAAGGCCACAAGGTGATTATCAAGCCATGATAGGTAACTGTCAAGCGTTTATTGTGGGATGGATATGGGTCGAATGAGGAAAATAGAGGGAGAATGGGCTCAAGGTGATTAGATTCCCAAAGATGGAGAATGCGGTTTGTCACAAGTAACGCCTGTTTACCAGGTTTTCATCACTTGCTTTTATTTGCACAAGAAGCTAGAAAGTAACATGACGCTTGATTGCCAGGTTTTCACCATGATACCTATCCAAGGCGCCTGTTTGCCAGGTTTTCACCAAAGGACAATTTTTTTTGCATGCTTGCTATTTTTTCTGATTTTTTTGTTTTTTGTATTTTCTCTTTGTAACCTTTTTTTTGACTTTTTTGATTTTTTGATTTTTATTGTGCCCCCTTGCATTGGGGTTCTCTTAGGTATAGAACCGGCGAAGGTGCATGCTGTTGATTGGATCATCAAACAACTCACCTTCTGATGTGGCCAACTGATATGCCCCCGATCCGTAAGCTGCTACAATTACATAGGGTCCAAGCCAGTTAGGCTCGAACTTACCTTTCTTTTCTCTATCCTGCTGATTGCGAGGGTTCTCTTTTAGGACGAGGTCCCCAACCTTGAAGCATCTTGGTCTAACCTTGTGGTTGTAGCTTCTTGACATCATCTGTTGATAGGCTTTGAGATGGTCAAAAGTTTTTTGGTGCCTTTCCTCTAGCAGTTCTAGCTCTTGTAGCTTGGAGACTCTATACTCTTCGTCTGATATGAGACCTTTCAACGACACCCGAAGGGATGGGAGTTCGACCTCAATGGGAAGGATGGCTTCGGAACCATAGACGAGGGCGTAGGGTGTAGCACCTGTGGGAGTGCGTATGCTGGTTCGATAGGCCCACAGAGCGGGATTGAGTTGGACGTGCCAATCGCGACCAGCTTCATTGACAGTCTTCTTTAGGATTTTCATAATGGTTTTGTTCGATGCCTCAGCTTGGCCGTTACCTTGGGGGTAATATGGAGTGGAGAAGCGATGTTGGATCTTGAAATGTTCACAAAGTTCTTGGACATCCTGATTTTTGAAGGGTCTCCTGTTATCCGTTATGATGGATGAAGGGATGCCATATCGGCAGATAATGTAATTCAGAATGAAAGAGGAAATTTGCTTTCCTGTGACGGTTGATAAGGGAACGGCTTCAATCCACTTTGTAAAGTACTTAGTGGCGGTTATGATGAATTTATGGCCGTTGGAAGAGGGCGGATGAATCTTTCCCACAAGGTCAAGTCCCCATTGGCAAAAGGGCCAGGGTGTTGTTAGAGGTCTCAACTCCTGAGCAGGTGCATGAATCAGGTTCCCATGTATCTGGCACTGTTTGCACTTTTTGACGAACTGATATGAATCCATTTCCATATTGGGCCAGTAATAACCCAAACGCATGAGTTTCTTAGCTAAGGAAGGACCGCTGGAGTGTGTTCCGCAGATCCCTTCGTGCACGTCTCGCAAGGCAGTTATAGATTCTTCTTGTTCTAGACAACGGAGTAAAGTACCATCCAGACCATGTCGGTAAAGGGTATTGGCGATAATGGTGTAACGGGAGGCTTGTCGGATGAAAGTTCGTTTTTGGTTGGAAGAGAGGTCCAAAGGAAGGACATTGTCCTTGAGGTAAGTGTAGGTCTTACCGTACCAAGGCGAATCAGATCCTACTAGGTGGCAAATGGAATGGGTTTCGAGGAGATCATAAGCTGGTTGTCAAATTGTTTCTACTAAGAACTCATACCATGACTCATGTTCAGGTATCTCAAGAAGAGAGGCTATGGTCGCCATTACATCTGCTGCTTTGTTCTCTATCCTGGGTATTTGCTCAAACGAGATGGTCCCAAAATGCTCTTTGAGGTCGTCGACCATCCATTTGTATGGGATGAGCTTCTCATCTTTGGTCTGATACTCATCGTTGACCTGGTTTATGACGAGCTGAGAATCACCATAGACACATAGTGCTTGGATTTTCCACTCAGTGGCCATCTTGAGACCAATTACCAAAGCCTCATACTCCGCTATATTGTTAGTGCATGGAAATAACAACCTGTAGGACTTTGGAATTGTGTCGCCTTGGGCAGTGATGAACAAGAGACCTGCCCCTGATCCATGGTTGGTGTAAGATCCGTCGAAGTAGAGTTTCCAAGGAGATGTTGACAGAGTGAATAAAGATTCATCGGGGAACTCAAACTGCATTGGTGAAGTGTCCTGTAATGGTGCCTCAGCTAGTTGGTCAGCGATGATTTGCCCCTTGATGGCTTTTCTGTCCACATACTCTATATCATATTCGCTAAGAAGCATAACCCATTTGGCTAGTCGACCTGTGAGAGCTGCTTTGTTGAGAAGATATTTTAGTGGGTCGATCTTGGCAATGAGTTTGACAGGATGTGCCAACATGTAGTGTCAGAGTTTTTGTGAGGCAAAAACCACCGCAAGGCATGAACGTTCCACCTGTGAGTACTGCAACTCGTAGCCCACTAAGGTTCGACTGATGTAGTACACAGCTCTTTCCTTGTTCTCATAGTCTTGCTACGCTAGGAGAGCCCCAAGAGCAGTAGGTGTAGCAGATATGTAGAGAATCAAAGGTTTTCCTTGGATCGGAGGCATGAGTATAGGAGGATTCATGAGGTACTCCTTGAGCTTGTTGAATGCCTCTTCGCACTGCTCATCCCATTTAAATGGAACGTTCTTATGTAGGAGATGGCTGAAAGGATGGCACTTGTCTGCCAGCTGTGAGATGAACCTGCGAATGGCCTGTAGCTTGCCCTGTAAGGATCTCAACTGTGTTAGAGTTTTAGGCGGAGGCATGTCCATGATTGCTTTGACCTTGGCCGAGTCTACCTCTATGCCATTTGCTGACACGATGAAGCCTAGCAGCTTGCCCGATGTTACCCAAACACACATTTCTTCAGGTTCAATTTTACTTGGAATTGGTCCAGTCATTGGAAGACTTTCTCTAATGTGTCAAGGTGTGAGTCCCTGGTGAGTGAGTTTGCCATGATGTCGTCAACATAATCTTCCATGGTCACATGCATCATGTCGTGAAATATAGTTGTCATGGCCCGCTGATATGTAGCACCTGCGTTTTTCAGCCCAAATGGCATGACATTCCAGCAAAAGGTACCCCATGGACAAGTGAAAGCAGTTTTGTGCTGATCCTCTGGTGCTATTTTGATCTGGTTGTACCCTGAGAATCCATCCATAAGTGACAGCATTGTATGTCCTACCGTGAGGTCGACTATGATATCGATGTTAGGCAAGGGAAAGTCATCTTTTCGGCATGCTTTGTTTAAGTCTCTAAAATCGTTGCATAGTCGAACCCTGCCATCTGGTTTAGACACCGGCACAATATTAGATATCCATTCAGGGTAATCTATGGCTCTGATGAACCCCACGTCTAACAATTTCTTGAGTTCTTCCTTGACCAGTAGGGCTATATGGGGATGCATCTTTCTCAGTTTTTGCTTTACGGGCTTCACCCCTGGATCCAATGGCAAGTGATGTAGAATCAGGTTTGGGTCCAAACCTGGCATGTCGGCATATGACCAAGCAAAGCTGCCTCTCTTCTTTTTAAAGAATGGTACAAACTTGGTTTTCTCAGGCGGCGTGAGAGATTTTGCAAAGTGGATAATCTGAGGCTGCTCTTCGGTTCCAATGTTTATTGGCTCTGTTGGCTCTACCACGATCTGTGACCTTTCTTGATACATATCACTTGGGAGGGTGTCAAGCAATCCATCGTCAGGTGCCACAGTTGGGTTTTCACCTTCAGATACGTCCTTTCTTTTTACTGTTTTATGATCTGACACTGCCACATGGCAGTTTTCACTGTCAGATCCCTTTTTGATCTTTACATTTTTGTGACTAGAAGGCTTGGCACCCTCCCCGAAGTAAGCTACAGTATTGAGTTTGATAGCGAAACTGGCTTTATGATCTCCTTTTGGTAAGTGATCTCGAAGTCCCATATAGTCAATGTAGGCATCATCGTTCTGGAACATATCTAATTGAGGGGTCCCTTGCAGGTCCCAGTCAATAAGCTCAGGGTGTAAGAGGGGAAGGGAGTCGGATGAAAGACCTGATTCATTGATAGTGTGGATGGAAATATTAGGAGCACAGGTGGGGGTAGTGTTCTGGGTGGTACTTTCTTCCAGGTTGTTTATCGCAATGGAATCTATACTTTCCTCGAAAGCCATAACCTTAGGGAGGGGCAAATTAGACTCCAGTGGTCTGTCCTGTTGCGTTTGTCTCTTATGATATGGGCTAAGAGTTTGGATGGTGTCAATCTCTTTGTCATCGTAGGAGTGCTCTGTTAGCTCGTCCCACTCATACTGATTGGAATCATCCGAATCTGCGTCACTATCCTCTTGGAGTGTTTGAATTGTCTCCACTAGGCAGGCATTTTCTTTGGCTTTGCCCTTGCCTTTGTATCCCAAGCCAGTGGTGTTTCTAGCCGAAGAGGAGGAAGAAGGTTGTATAGGTTCGATGATCCCTTCTTTTCTGAGGCCGATAGGGCCTTGTCCTTCATATCCCATCCTATGCAAGATGGTTTCACCCCGTCCATAGAGTTCTGTAGGGAGTCTAGGTGGCTCTTGGGGTGTGTTTTCTTCTTCGGCATAAAGCCATTGCAAGAGATCTCGCTCCTCTGATTCATCGGATAAGGTCCCCCATTTTACAAAGGGGTTTGCGGGAGTGATAGGAGGAGCAGAGGGCTTTGGAAAATGCCTGGGTTGATGCTTGGGCTGGCCAAAGGAGTGAGGAGACAAGGGCATTTTTGCAAGGTTGAGGCTGTGCTCAATTTGGTATTCCCCCACGCCATTTTCTTTTATGGTGATTTTCATTGGTTTGGGCTGTGAGGAGGAAGCTTCGGTAGTATGGTCTTGTGGCGGAGTAGGGGAGATATGGGCTCGATTGTTGGGTATGACACATTCCGGTTTTGCTTGGAAAGAGTTGCAATGTTGGTAGGGGTCGGGGTCGCCGTGTATGGTGACCTGCTGGCCATCGTGTGGGAACTTTATGCATTGATGGTAGGTGGAGGGGACAGCTTTCATGGCGTGGATCCATGGTCTCCCTAGTAGAATATTGTAAGCAAGCTCCCGATCAAGGACTTGGCACACCACATCTTTAATTACCAGTCCCACTTGAATGGGTAGGACAACCGTGCCCTTTGTGGTTCGTTCCTCCTCGTCATAGGCTTTGATAGTAATTTTCCGTCTTGGATCTACTGCCTGTTCAGAGAACCCCAATGCAAGGACTAGCTTCAAAGTGCAAATATTCAAACCGGCACCCCCATCAATGAGAACCCTCTTGATGCGGTGCCTGTGTACGAATGCGACAATGTGTAGAGGAGTGTTGTGGGGTTGAGACATGGAAAGGTCATCTTGTTCTGTAAACGAGATGGAAGTGGAGGATGTCAAATTACCCACCATGGTTTGAAACTTTTCTTGGGCTAGGTTAGTGGGGACAGTAGTTTCCACTAAGGCTTTCTCAAGAATCTCCTTATGAGAAGGAGATAGACGCAAGAGCTCCAATATAGAAATGTGAGCTGGAGTCTTTTGCAATTGGTCGATGACATTATATGGGCGGGAGTTAGACGGAGATGGCGACGACCTTGGAGGAGTGGTGTTGATCGTGACTCTACCACTGTGGGTAATTATACTACAACCAGTTCCGTTAGGTCCTGGTTGTTGGTTGGGGGATATGACGTTGACTTGCGGAACATGCTCAGAAATGTAGCTAATGGTGTACTCAAAGGGAACGCTTGCATAGTTAGCATTACTCGACCCACTGTTCTGGTTTGGCCTGTTGCGATTGTTGTCATTATTGTTATGGCCATTGGAGTTGTTGCCATTGTGACCATTGTTGTGGTGACCGCTGTTGTGATTGTTGTTATACGGCCGGTTGTGGTTTAGGAGAGGATCCCGGTAGGCCACATGAGATTCATTGGAGGTATGCTGTTGTGTCCCTCCCTGATTCTGATCTAGTATATCCTGTATGACATTCTTAAGACGGATGCAATTATTGGTTGTGTGCCCCCTTCCTCGATGATACTCGCAATAGTCTATGTCCTTCCAATAGGGAGGTTTGACTATAGGCTCATAGTCACTTGTTGGTGGTAGAGAAATTTCATTGTTAGC
The DNA here is from genome assembly GCA_027924645.1 of Cunninghamia lanceolata. Taxonomy (NCBI): domain Eukaryota; kingdom Viridiplantae; phylum Streptophyta; class Pinopsida; order Cupressales; family Cupressaceae; genus Cunninghamia; species Cunninghamia lanceolata. The sequence continues at coordinate 4,841,522 of BSBN01001268.1, read as the reverse complement.
CAACAACTTCCTGAGAGCAGACTCTTGAGATTCTCCTAACGGCGTGAATTTTCTCCTTGGATTTGAATTGAACCAAGGTCTAGATTCCCGAGGGGGTGGCTTGTTGAGTGCACCGTTATTTGCTTCTTCCTTAAGAGTGAATATGGGTTGTTGTTTAGGGGCTGCCGCCTTGGCATCCACTACTCCATCGTTGACCACATTCTTGTTCTTGGTCCAAAACTTTGACTTGTCAGTTGTGTAATTGGAAGGAGGTGTATCCTTGTAGAGCTTGAGAGTTCCTTTAGTGATCATAGCTTTCTCAATGAATAGCCCCATTTCAATGATTTTGGTGAATGAGGTAGGGCATTGTATCTGAATCTGATAGCTAAGATCAGGATTCAAATTGTGGACAAACATTTCCAATAGTTGTTTCTCAGGCATGTCGTAAGAACACTTACTAGCTAGCTGTCTCCATCATTGTAGGAAGGTGGCGAAAGACTCACCACCTTTTTGTTTGGTGTTGCATAGGTCTAGCATAGATACCTCGTGTTCTATGTTGTAAGAGAAGTGCGTTATGAATTTATTGACAAGTTCATCAAAAGTTTTGATTCCTGGTGGAAGACGCGAGAACCACTCCATAGCTTGACCTCCTAAAGATCTTGGGAATAGTCTCATTAAGTAGGTCTTGTTGTGAGCTACTTCTAAACATGCTGTAGTGAATTCCCGGATATGATCTCTAGGGTCCCCCTTCCCTTTGTATTTGTCAAATTTTGGGATTCTGAACTGAAAGGGGAATGGTTTCATGACCAAACTTCTGTCAAAGGGGTATGGTGCTATATCTTCCAAGGAGTAGTTCTTGGAACTTGTGCCGATCTTAAGGTTGGAGATTTCTAGCTTTAGATTCTCAATTTGTTGTCTCACATCCGCCATAGGAGTATTTTGGTCAATGGGTTGTTTTCCTCTCTCATTGGCCTGGGGGACCGTGTCATTTGTGCCTCTCTCATGTGCATTTGGGACTGTGTCATTTGTGTCCCTCTCACGTTCATTGTCTGCATTTTCCATGATGGAGCTAATGTCAAAGTCTGCGGGGAGTTTGATTCTGAGACTAGCAAGATGATGGAAATATTTGGTGGGGTCCTCAAGGAGCACTTTCTCCACTAGGCGTTGGAATTTGCTATCTTGCATGTGTGCCACTAATTCTTCACGAGAAATTTCTTCATCATCATCGCATGGTGGGGCGATGTGATCGGAAGAGTCAGCCATTTCAGTTAGCTTGTTGTACTGGGATCGAGTAAGAACCATGCAAGGTGGGGTGGGATGAAATGGACTAGGATTAGAAATTTTGGCAAGGTGTCGACTAAGACTATAATGAATGGGATATCTAGGACAAGACTTGGACAAAGGGTTCTCTCGCTCAATGACTTCAGGTAAGATGGTTGACACAAGACTCTAGCCACTAGCAAGGGTAGTCGATACCAGTCTCACTGTGTAGGGCTTAGTCGTTCAACAAGACTACTAGCAAAAGGTACTGTGACCTACTAGGCTTACGTGAATTCACTAATGAAACAAAGAAGGACCTATGTCGAATCGGTATGGGACAAAATGACGTTGGACAGAAGGTGACTGGGACGACTAACGAAAGAGAGAGAATTGGGTGAAATGGATGAAGATTGACTGCAAGGTTGATTTTGACCTCAGAAATTGAAACTAGGCTGAAATGGGTACTCTGAATAGCTGGCAAAAATTTCTCAAAAAAAGGGTAGATGCTCACTGTCACACATGCGCAGAAACAGATGCACAGCAAGAATGGGCAAATGCGCCATAAGTCGCTGTATATGCGCCGCTCTGGTGAAGTATGTATGTGCAGCAACAGTGCGTAAATGCGCAGCAGAAAAGTATATGCGCAGCAAGTCGGTGTATATGCGCAGCAAGTCGCTGTAGAAGCGCAACAAAAATGTGTATATGCGCAGCAGAAAGGTATGTATGCGCAGCCAGTCAGTGCAAAAGCGCAGCAAGTAGCTGTATATGCGCCGCAGAAATGGATATATGTGCAGTTCTGGTATTTTTTGCAAATTTTGGGGATTTTTCTCTGTTTTTGGTATTCTTTGGCTGGAAAAGGTCTTCCTGATCTAATATTATGAATTAATTTAGCAAGAAAACACAGCAAGCACAAAGAGTATTTTGTTGTTTTCCATTGTTTTTTTTGTAGTTTTTCGACTCTATTTTGGACAAAAGCAAGCACAAAATCCTAGGTGAGAAATGGATTATAAGGGATTTGGGCCACTAAAACAAGAGGTATTTAATTCGGGCAACCGTTCAAGTGGTTACACGTGCGGCGGTGCTACTCTCCGTTATGGAGTCTCCCAGCCTCAAAGGGTTATGCCTGAGAGGGTTTTGGGGGAGGTTGGCCGTCGGTGTAACATAACAGCACTCGTTGCAGGAAGTTTTCACCTCAAGCACAATTTATTTTAAGTGGCTCGGTAAGGCTTGGCGTTAGCCTGTTACCACTCAAGGTCGTTCCCGCTTGGACAAGCGTGCATCTAAGGGCAGGCCCCTCCTAAAGTTTAAACAAATAGAATGACAAGTCTGGCACTCTGATCACCCAGAAGAGGGGAGAGCATAAGCCTATTGTCATTCGCAAGCACAAAATACACTGATTGATCCACCCTAGTTAAAAGATAAAAACTAAATGGGCTAAGCTACTCAAACAGAACTTTGAAGTGATTTCAACAATATTGCAGTGGTTCAATTTTAAATCCCAGAAAGCAGTTGTGAGTTCAATTTTAAATCCACGTTGCACGAGATTGTTAACTTTGAAATTCAGGTCTCACGATATAGCAATGGTTCATTTTAACTTCAAAAAGCAGTTGTGAGTTCAATTTTAAGTCCACGTTGCACGAGATTGTTAACTTTAAAATTCAGGTCTCACGATATAGCAATGGTTCATTTTAACTGCAAGATCAGTGATGAGTTTAATTTTAAATCTTAGATAGCAATAACTTGGAAGTTGTTTGCAATGCAAGCATGAAATAAACCAGTTACTTCCTCCCTAATTAAGACTAGATGAAGATTTGTAATGAATAACCATTTTACTCTTTCCCAGAAAATGAAATGTGAGCTAGTTAGATGCAACTACATGTAACTAAACCTAAGCCTATCCTACAAAACCGCTCCAGCAAACACCTACAAAAGGGTTAGCGTTAGCAAAATCCTCTAGAAAAGTACTAAAACCTGAGCTAGTTACAAATGCGCAGCTTCAGTGATCAGATGCGCAGAAGTGATCAACAGAAGCGCATCATTAACGAATGCGCCGTAGTTTTGAACGTATGCGCCGTTAAAATGAATAAATGCGTAGTTTTAATGTATGCGCAGCAACAGTCGTCAGAAGCGCCGTAACAGTCAACAGATGCACCGTTATAACAGATGCGCAGCAACAGTCTATGAAAGCGCAGTAATGGTCAACAAATGCGCAGTTTTAACAAAAGCGCCGTAACAGTCTGTAAAAGCGCAGCAAGAATACACAGATGCGCAGGATTTTCAAAAGCGCTGTAATAGTATTCAAAAGCACCGTAAAAATGAACAGATGCGCCGAAAGAACCTGTGCGTGACTCTGCGGGAACTGTACGGAACTTGCCTTCAAAAAAGCTCAAAAATGGTGAAATAAAGGGGCAACGGCCCCACGGTGGGCGCCAAAAATGTGAGGGTAAAATAGTGATCAATCAGATGAATAATAGATGACCCAAACATCAACAGAATAGAGAAACAAAGAAGATTCAAATGAACAAAGCAATGAACAAACACAGCAAACCTCTTCCGTTTCGAAACTTCTGTTGTTCGCCTATCACGAATCGTCCTTTCGCAGATGAGATGAGCCCTCAGAGAGTGCAATCTTTTAAAGCTGTTGGAGGAAGTCGATGGTGAACGGCTATAGTGTGATATGCAATGAAGGTGAGCTCCAATGCAACAATGGTGATCTCAAGCTTGTGGATGACAAATGGGTGCCAAAGGCGCGCTGGTGATATTTCTGCAGAGTAACGATGTCAAAAGTCTGGATGATTAGAATGGAGGGATGAAGCTTCATTTATAGACTCGGAGGAATAGGAATCAACGGTTGAGAGAAGATATGAAGATCAACGGTTGAGGATGGTTGAGGAATGTGCAACCAGTGGAAATGTGACAAGTGTCCCAGCTCCATCATGAAAGGTGGGATGTGACAAAACTGATTGGAGAGTTAACTCCATTGACTGGTCTGTTAACAGAATTGATTGATCAGTTAGAAGAGTGGATTGTGGAACTGACTGGATTGATTGAGGATTTGACTCAACTGATAGGTTAGTTAACAGATTTGATTGATTGGTTAACTGACCTCTGATTGGAGAAGAAATAGGCCATGTGGGTGAGGGAAAATAAGGTAATTAAATATTAAATATATTTAATTACATGTGCAACCTGATGAGGTGGACAAGGTGAGGTGTAAAGGTGATGTGTAAAAGGTGATGTGGAATTTTGAATTTAGAACTTTAGGATAGAGGAATTAGGCTTAATTAAATAATTTATGATTATTTAATTGTGAAGGACTTTAGAAGAATTTTAATTAAATAAATAGAATTTATTTAATTGTGAGATAGTGAATTGATTAAATAAATTTGGAATATTTATTTAATTAATAGAAGAATGGAATAAATATTTAGAATATTTATTTAGGATGATTTGTGTCATTTTTAGGCGTAGACAAATACCAATCAACTTTTTTTTATCTACTTGGTGTAGTCACGGTAGGAGGGTTCACAAAATGAACTATCTAGACCATGCAACAAGAGTAAACACAACGAAAACTGTATACGCCTAAAAATGACACGACTCGGTCTAAATAAATATTCTTAATATTGATTCCATTCTATTTCCTCTATCAATAAATAAATAAACATATTTATTTATTCGATTCATATTCGTCTAAATTAATTAAATATCAAAATATATAATTACCTCTTCTAAAGTCAAAATTAAATAAAATCCTTTATTTAATTAAATTCTTCCAAACAATTAAATAATTCTTAATTATTTAATTAAGTCAATTCTTCCTCCAATTTAAATAAGTCAATCAAATTTATTTAAGTCCTCTCAAATCTCTAAAAATAAAATATAATCAAATATTTTATTTATTCTTCCAAATCATGCACAAACAATTAAATAAATTTATTTATTTAATTTGCTTTCTTATCTTCAAATTCCTCAAAGTATCTTCCAAATCTTCTAAAAATAAGTCTTCTTCCTTATGCACACAAAATTGAATAATTTATTATTTAATTTCTCTCAAATCATGCAAAAGCAAATCACAAGTTGAGTTAACTGACTCAATCAATCTTGTTTTTATCAATAACTCTTAAATTAGAAAAAAACTTTCTAATTTATGAAATCAAATCTTATCTTTATAAAAGAAAGTAGTTAACTCAAACAAAACAACTTTTTGTGTGAAACTTCTCTTCTTTCTATTCGCGCACATTCTCTCAAGTTTTCTATACCGTTGATCTTCTCTCTCACAAGTCTATAAATTGAACCCTCTTCTTCCATTCCATTGATCCAAGCTTTTAGTACCCTTACTCTGCTAGAATTACAACACGCCTTTTGCACCCAAGTTCCTCCATTGCTTGCGATCAACTTGTTACCATACCATTACCATTGTTGTGAAGCTCATCTTCATTGCAATAAACTATCATAGCCATTCCCACTTGACATCTTGGAATAGCAACGAAGTGCACCTTCTGAGGGCCATATTCATAGACAAGATCATTTGCGATAGGCAATCAATGGAAGCCATGAAGTGAAGAGGTTTGCAAGGTTTGAATTCTTTGTTTATTTAATCTTCTTTGTTTCTATATTTCATTGAGTTATTGGGTATTCTTGATTTATAATATTGATTATTCATTTACACCAATTTTCCCATAACATTTTTGGCACCCACTGTGGGGCCTTGCCCCGATTTAATCTAAAAACTGAGTTTTTTTTTGTGTTAAGGTTCCGTACACAAGAGGATTTTGTGCATCCGATCAACTCTAACACGCATCTAAGCTCTGTTTTGGTGCATCTGATCTTTCGGTACATTTACCTCCTGAAGTTGCGCATCTATGTTTTGTTACGGCACATTTACTAAAAGTGCGCATATGCTCTCTATTTCCGTGCATTTGATCTCTGTCTCTGTGCATCTAATCTCTGTACCTATGCATCTAATTCTGACAGTGACTTTTTTGGGTTTTCTTGTGATTTTTCTAACGTTGACACTTCTCGTAGGAATCTTTCTCTGATCTACTTACAGGTTAGGGGCTGGTTTAGACATTCTAGGTGCATTGTTAACACATCATAATTTTAAAGGATAGTAATCGAATGTTCATGCAAAATCACATCTAGATCTAACTAGGAAGGATTGTAATTTGATATTGTTGCATCAACAAATTGAATATAGTCCCAATGCTAGGAGGATAAAATTGAACCATTGCTATCTTGCTTTCAAAGTTAACAAATTGCGTGTATGCCCAAGTAGCTTAGCACATTTAGTCTTTTTCATTTTAATTAGGGGAAAAGAACCACTGTCTTTCGTGTTTTTGGGAATGATACTAAGCCTATGCTCTCCCCTATCTTGGGTGACCAAAATGCTAGACATATCATTTTCGCATGTGTTAAACCTTTAGAGAGGCCTGCCCTTAGATATCCTTCCGTCCAAGTGGGAACGACCTTAAGTGGTAACAAGCTAAAGCCAAGCTCTGCCAAGCCACTATAAATAAATTGTGTTTGGAGCGAAAGCTTCAAACAATGAGTGAAGTTGTGTTATATCGACAGCCAACCTCCCCTAAAACCCTCCAAGGGGCAACCCTTGCAAGCTATGAGACTCCATAATGGAGAGTAGTGATGTTGCATGTATAACCACTCGAATGGTTGCACTTAATAATCATCCTTTGTTTTTAGTAAGCTAAAAACCCCTATAAGCTAGTGTAGAGAAGGGCGATTATCACCTCTCGAAGATGCCTCATCTAGAAATAGTGAAAATTTGGTTTATATTGTCCCAGACAGCCTAGGATTTGTACTTGCTTTTGAGTCCAAAAAAAAAATTATTACAAAAAAATCAAAAACCATGAAAAATTCTATGTTTGCTGTGTCTTACTTACCATAATTGAGAAAATCAGAATAAAAAAGACCAACTTGCAACCAAGAAACCAAAAAACATCAAAAAACATCAAAAAACATGTCGAAAACTTTGCGAAAACAATCAAGAAAACCAGAGCTACACATATACCCTCTGAAGCTGCACATCTGTGTTGACCTGCTGCGCATTTACTGTGACTTCCTACACATTTATCACCTATTACTGTGCTTTTGTCATTCACCAGAGCTGCACATTTGCACTGACTTACTGCGCATATACCTTCTATTTTAGTGCATTTATTGCTATGCATCTACAATAGTGAGCATTTCCACATCTTTTGGGAGAAACATTTCAACTTTTCTAGATACCCATTTCAGCCTTGTTCTAGTTTCTGAGATTAGATTTACCATGCAGTCACCTCTTCCATCCATTTCCATAGCATATCCTCTCTTTCATTGGTCGTCTCGTCCACCTTCTACCACGTCTTCCCATAAACAAAGTCAAAAGTTCTATATCAAATTAGTGCAAGACCTTTTCAGATCATTTCAAATTCAAGTAACCCTAGTAGGTCACAGAACTTCACTAGTGGTCTTGGTACAAGACTAGCCTCTACATAGTAAATGGGTACCAGCTATCCTTACTTGTGGCTATCGTCTTGTGTCAACTGACTTACTTGGAATCATTGATCAAAAGAGTCCCTTGTTCAAATCTCATCACCACAAGTATCTTCTTCTCACCAACCTAAAAAACACCTTACCAAAATCTCTAGTTTCACCCCACTTCTTCCCACATCACCTTGCATGGTCTTAACTAGATCCCAATGCCAAAAACAACTTGAAATGGCTGAAGCATATGACCACATTGTATCCCCTCATGATAGTGATGAGGAAATCTCCCATGAGCAATACCACGGAGCCCTCCAAGATTAGAAATTTCAATGCATGCTAGCCAAAGTGCTCAACGAGGACCCTCAAAAGTACTTTCTTCATCTTGCAAACCAAGGACTTAAACTCCTCGCCAACTTTGATGTCGAGGCATTACAAGAACCAGGAGAGGAAAGAACTCACAAAAAGAGCACAAATGAGGAAAGCTCCCCTGACAAAGATAAAGGAAAGAAAGTCATAGACCCAAACATACCTATGGAAACATTACAGAAACAAGTTGAAGGCCTAACACAACAATTAGTGGAACTCAAAACAGGGACACCCGCTAAACATTATTCCTTGGAAGACATCGCGTCGTATCCCTTTCACAAAAGCTTGAACATGGTACCCTTCCCCTTTTGGTTTGAAGTTCCTAAGTTTGACAAATACAAAGGGAAAGGAGACCCAAGAGATCACATTAGGGAATTTAGTGTTGCATGCCTAGAAGTAGCTCACAAAGAAACTTTCCTAATGAGACTATTCCCTAGATCTCTATGTGGACAAGCCATAGAATGGTTCTCACGACTTCCCCCGGGTATCAAAACTTTTGACGAGTTAGTAAACAAGTTTGTCACACACTTCTCATATAACATTGAACACGAAGTCTCCATGCTTGACCTATGCAATACAAAGCAAAAGGGTGGCGAATCCTTTTCCTCTTTCTTACAAAGGTGGAGACAACTCACTAGCAAATGCTCATATGACATGCATGAGAAGCAATTGACAGAGATATCTGTCCACAACCTTAACCTGATCTAAGTTACAAATCCAAATTCAATGCCCTACCTCATTTACGAAAGTCATTGAGATGGGATTATTTATCGAGAAATCTATGATCACCAAGGGGCAAATAAATTTGTACAAGGACACCCCTAATTCTAACTACACCACACACAAGTCAAAGTTTTAGACAAAGAACAAAAATGTCATCAATGATGGAGTAGTTGACGCCAAAGTGGTGGCTCCCAAACAACAACCAATCTTCACTCTCAAAGAAGCAAAAATGCTACACCAAACAAAACCTTCTCTCATGAGCCAAAGACATGGTTCACCTCCAATCCTAAATGAAAATTCACACCACTAGGGGAGTCCTAGGAGTCTGCATTAAGAAATCTATTAGCCAACAATGAGATCACTTTTCCACCCACTAGTGACTATGAACCTCAAGTAAAACCTCATTACTAGAAAGATATTCATTTCTACTAATATCATAGAGGAAGAGGCCATAAGACCAATGACTGTATCCATCTCAAACACGTCATTCAAGACATACTTGACCAAAATTAAGTAGGCACTAAAGAACATACCTCTAACGAGACACATGTGGCATACAAGGATCCACTCCTCAATCACGACAGGCCCTACAACATCAACAACAACAACAACAACAATAACAACCACAATAGGTAGAATCAAAACAACAAACACAAGAATGCTAACTATGTGAGCATGCCATTCGATTATACCATCAACTGCATATTGGAGCACATCTCACAAGTCAAAGTGGTCACATTCAACCAATAATCGGGACCCAACAAAACTGATTGTAGCATCATCACCCGCAGTGGTAAGGTCACATTAAACACGCTTCCTCCACGGTTGTCACCTTCTGCATCTAACTCCCATACGTACAGTGTCATAGACCAACTTTGGAAAACTCCTGCCCACATATCTATCTTAGAGTTGTTGCATCTGTCTCCCTCCCACAAGGAAATTCTCAATAAAGCCTTAGTGGAAACAACTGTGCCCACAACCCTAGCCCAAGAGAATTTTCAAGCCATGGTAGGAAATATAATCTCCTCAAGCACCATCTTGTTCACTAAACAGGATGACCTTTTAGTGTCTCAGCCCCATAACACACCCTTACATATTGTTGCCTTCATTCATAAACACCGTATCAAAAAAGTTCTTATTGATGGAGGAGTCAGTTTAAATATTTGCATGCTCAAGATAGTCCTTACATTGGGGTTCTCTCAAACTGCAGTGGATCCTAGGAAAAAGATCACCATTAAGGCCTATGATGAAGAGGAAAGGACTGCTAAAGGAACAGTGGTGTTAACAATACAAGTTGGACCAGTAATAAAGGATGTTGTTTGCCAAGTCCTCAATAGGAGCTAGCCTATAAAATGCTCCTAGGTAGACCCTAGATTCATGCCATGAAAGTTGTGCCTTCTACCTACCACCAATGCATCAAATTCCCACATAATGGGTGGCAAATCACCATCCAAGGTGATCCAGATCCTTTTAAGCATTGCAACACTATCCACTCAAAGCCTGATTGTGTCATTCCCAATAATAGAGCTTCTACATCCCCCATCTCACAGCATGATTCTACCTCTGAAGCTTCCTCGTCAAATCCCAAAGAGTAAAAAATCACAATCAAAGAAACAAGGGTAGGGGAATACTCCATCGAGCACAGCCTCAACTTAGCCAAAATGCCTCTATCTCCAAGATCCTTTGGGCAACCTACACCTAAGTACATTCCAAAACCTTCTACTTCTCCCGAACCTCCCACAACTCCCTTTGTAAAATGGGGGACCCTGTCAGATGAGAGTGATGAAAGAGATGTCTTGCAATGGCTCTACACAGAGGAAGATTACACACAACAAGAACCACCTAAGCTCCCAACGGAAATCTATAGGCATGGTGAGTCTATACTACATAGAATGGGTTATGAAGGACAAGGTCCCATTGGCCTAAGAAAAGAAGGAATAATAGAACCCATTCAACCTTCCTCATCCTCATTGGCAAGAAATACAAAAGGACTCAGATACAAGGACAAAGGCAAAGCTAAGGGCAATGCTTGTTTTGTGGAATAGATCCATGCCCTACAAGAAGATAGTGACAAAGATTCTAATGAGTATGAGTGGGATGAACTCATAGAGCACTCCTATGAAGATGAAGGAATTGACACAATTCAAACCTATAGCCCCTACCGTGAGGGACAAATGCTAATGCATAGACAATTAGAGTGTGATTTACCAACTCTTGAGAGTACGACTTTTAAGGAAGGTTAGAGTTCCATCACAATAAATAATTTGGAGGAAAGTACCATCCTGAATCCTATCCCTATCAATCTAAATCCTAACCATCTATCCATTCAAACTATCACACCCAGTGAATCAAATCTATCTTTTGACCCCCTTCCCCTTGTGCATCTTAAACTTATCGACTAGGATTTATAAGGAACCCCACAACTAGACATGTTCCAAAATGATGATGCCTATATTGACTACATGGAACTTAGGGACCACCTACCTACAGGAGATCATAAAGCTAGCTTCACCATTGAGCTCAACACCGTGGCTTATTTTGGAGAGGGTGCCAAGCCTTCCAGTCACAAAAACATAAAAATAAAAATTGGATCTGGTGGTGAAAACCACTCTACGGCAGTATCAGATCCCAAAATAGTAAAAAGAAAGGATGCATAAGATGGTGAAAACCTCTTTGAGGTGCCAGACAATGGAAGGCTTAACACTCTCCCCACTGACATGTATCAGGAGAAGTCTCAGATTATTGTGGAACCTATAGACCCTGTCAACATTGTAATAGAGGATAATCCTAAGATCATTCACTTTGCAAAGTCTCTATCGCCACTGGAAAAGACCAAATTTCTATAATTCTTCAAGAAAAAGCAAGTCAACTTTGCTTCGTCATATGCAGATATGCCCAGTTTAGATCTAGATTTGATTCTACATCATCTTCCACTAGATCCAGGGGTCAAACTAGTCATGCAGAAGCTCAGGAAGATGCATCCCCACATTACATTACTAGTAAAAGAGGAACTCAAGAAACTACTAGATGTAGGGTTCATCAGGGCAATAGACTATCCAGAGTGGGTATCCAACATAGTGTCAGTATCCAAACCTAATGGCAGAGTCAGATTGTGCAATGATTTCTGAGATCTAAACAAGGCTTGCTGCAAGGATGACTTCCCATTACCTAACATTGACACCATAGTCGACTTGACAGCAGGACATACCATGCTTTCTCTTATGGATGGCTTCTCCGGGTACAATCAAATTAGGATAGCACTAGAAGACCAACATAAAATGACTTTCACTTGTCCATGGGGCACCTTTTACTGGAATGTCATGTCATTCGGGTTAAAGAACATAGGGGCAACATATCAACATGCTATGACCACTATCTTCCATGATATGATGCACATCACAATGGAGGACTATGTAGATGATATCCTTGCAAAGTCACTAACAAGGGAATCCCACCTAGATGTACTAGAGAAGGTCTTTCAGAGACTGGAACACTTCAAAGTTAGGTTGAATCCAAAGAAATGTGTGTTTGGAGTCACCTCCAGCAAGCTCTTAGACTTCATTGTATCAGCAAATGGGATCAAAGTAGATCCTGCTAGAGTCAAAGCTATCATGGAAATGCCATCGGCAAAGAACATAACCCAACTGCGGTCTCTACAAGGCAAGTTACAAGAAATCCATCAGTTCATATCACAACTAGCAGACAAGTGCCAACCTTTCAATCATATCTTACATAAAAACATTCCATTTAGATGGGATGAGAAGTGCAAAGACGCATTTGGCAAGCTGAAGCAATACCTCATGAACCCTCCTATTCTAATGCCACCTATCCAAGGTAAGCCACTATTACTTTACATATCTGCTACACAGACAGCTCTGGGCACCCTATTAGCACAACAGGATTATGAAGGCAAAGAAAGAGCTATCTACTACATCAGTCGCACATTGGTGGGCTATGAACTACAATATTCTCATTTAGAAAGATCATGTCTTGCTATGGTTTTTACTTCCCAAAAACTACGACATTACATGCTAGCACATTCAGTCAAGCTAATTACAAAGATAGATCCATTAAAATACCTATTAAGCAAAGCAACTCTCACAGGTCACCTAGCTAAGTGGGTAGTGCTCCTAAGTGAATATGACATTGAGTATGTAGAACAGAAGGCTATCAAAGGTCAAATCATTGCCGATCAGTTAGCAGAAGCACCATTATAGGATACCACACCAATGACATTTGATTTTCTAAATGAAGCCATATTCAGTATCACAACACACTCGTGGAAACTCTACTTTGATGGATCCTATACAAACCATGGATTAGGGGTAGGAATCTTGTTGGTCACTCTTCACAGCGACACCATACCTAAGTCTTACCGTCTGTTATTCCCATGCATAAACAATATAGCAGAGTATGAGGCCTTGGTCATTAGTCTCAAAATGATAGTAGAATGGAAAATAAAGGAACTACATGTCTATGGCAACTCCCAACTGGTAATCAATCAAGTCAATGACAACTATCAGACCAAAGATGACAAGTTAATCCCATACAAGCATATGGTTAATGAATTTAAAGAGTACTTTGTGATCATCTCATTTGAGAAGATACCTTGCATTAAAAACAAAGTAGTAGATGCCATGGCAACCATTGCCTCACTCCTCAAGATCCCAAAGCATGAGTCACGGTATGAGTTCTTGGTTGAGTCAGTCATGCTACCAGCTTATGATCTTCTTGAAACACACTGCATTTGCCTCTTAGTCAAATCTAATTCACCCTTGTATGGTAAGATCTACACTTACCTCAATTATAACACCCTACCATCTGACTTATCTTCTAACCAATGCCGAACCTTCATTCGCCAAACCTCTTATTATACCATTATCGCCAACACCCTATATCGACGAGGTCTAGATGGTACTTTACTCCAATATTTAGAAAGGGAAGAATCTCAAACCGCCTGACGAGACGTGCATGAAGGAATTTATAGAACACACTCTAGCGGTCCTTCTTTAGCTAAGAAACTCATGCATTTGGGATACTATTGGCCAAACATGGAAACTAATTCATATCAGTTTGTGAAGAAGTACAAGTAGTGCCAAATGCATGGAAACCTGATACATGCACTAGCTCAAGAGCTATGACCTTTAACGACACCTTGGCCCTTTTGTCAATGGGGACTCAACCTTGTAGGCAAAATGCACCCTCCATCATCCAACAACCACAAGTTCATAATAACCACCACTGAATATTTTACCAAGTGGATTGAAGCCGTTCCACTCACAAATGTCATAGGCAAATAGATTGCCTCATTCATCCTCAATTACCTCATTTGTAGATACAGGATTCCCTCATCCATCATCACGGATAATGGAAGACCTTTCAAGAACCAGGATGTCCAAGAGCTTTGTGACAAATTCAAAATCCAACACTATTTCTCCACCCCCTACTATCCACAAGGCAATGGCCAGGCAGAGGCATCTAACAAAACAATCTTGAAAATCCTCAAGAAGACAGTTAACAATGTTGGTCGTGATTGGCACATACAACTGAATCCCACTCTATGGGCCTATCAAACTAGTATACGTACTCCCACACATGCTACCGCATATACCCTTGTCTATGGATCCAAAGCCATTTTGCCCATCGAGGTCGAGTTACCATCCCTAAGGGTGTCTTTAAAAGGTCTTATTATGGATGAAGACTACAGAGTTTCCAGATTACAAGAGTTAGATCTGTTAGAAGAGAGAAGGCAATAGGCCTTTAACCATCTCAATGCCTATCAACAGAGAATGTCACAGAGCTACAATCACAGGGTCCATCTAAGGGTCTTCAATGTTGGTGATCTAGTACTTAAGGAAAATCCCTGCAATCAACAGGATCGGGAAAACAAAGGTAAGTTTGAACCCAACTGGCTTGGTCCTTATGTCATCATTGCTACCTATGGATCAGGGGCATATCAGTTAGCAACATTAAAGGGTGAGCTGTTCGATGACTAAATCAACAGTATGCATCTTCTCCAGTTCTATACCTAAGAGAACCCCAATGTAAGGGGGGCAAAAATTCAAAAAATCAAAAAATTAGAAAAAAAACAAAAAAATCAAAAAAATGGGAAAAATAACAAAAAAATCGTCCTTTGGTGAAAACTTGGTAAACAGGTGCCTTGGATAGGTACCATGATGAAAACTTGGCAAATAGGTGTCATGTGTACTTTTAGCTTTCATGCAAATGAAAGCAAGTGGTGAAAACCTAGTAGTCATAAATCACCTCTTCCATCTTTGGGAAACCAATCATCTTGTGTCCATTCCTTCTTCAAATCGTCCCTCATCTGATCCATATCTTTTTCATAATAAAAACCTAACGATAACCTATCATGGCTTGATACTCTATCTCTTTTTGTCACCTTATCAACTAAGGTCTTATCTAGTATCCTATCCACAGTGTCAGCCTAGCATAGTGTCTATCGTTAGTATCATAGGGTTAACCCTGAACTACGTTTCCTTTACGTCATCACGCAAGCAAGGCCATTTTTCAATGCACCCCCGAGGCTCCACTTTCTGTCCATCCCATACCTTGTCGTCTATCCTCTAGTCCATCCACATAGTCCAAGTCCCAAACTACGTTGCCTTTGCGTCGTCACATAGGCAAGGCCATTTAGCAATGCGCCCCTGAGGCACTAGGTCAGTCCTTTAGGGTCCATTTTACTAGGCAAGCAAACACAATAAAAAAACCCACTTTCAAACAAAAGTCTAGACACAAGATATCAACCTATCCAAAGCAAAGCAAACAAGTACCTACAACACTAAATGATTCTATCTAAATTATGGCAAGAACAACACATCTAATGCAAGAATGTTTTGTGGTTGTGATCAGGTTAGGTTACAATGTCTTGATTTTTGTTCTCATGTCTTTCTATGCTACTCAAGGATGCCAAAAGCTAGAGATGTTATGATGGGGACATGATTATTTTTCTTTGTTTGTTGTTTGTGGATCAAACTTTACTAATGTGAAGCCTTGTCTAACAACATGATCAACAAAAGATCATCGAGAACATTACGGGTCTAACATGAAAG
Source organism: Cunninghamia lanceolata (assembly GCA_027924645.1). Taxonomy (NCBI): domain Eukaryota; kingdom Viridiplantae; phylum Streptophyta; class Pinopsida; order Cupressales; family Cupressaceae; genus Cunninghamia; species Cunninghamia lanceolata. Next base: position 4,825,638 of record BSBN01001268.1, on the reverse strand, counting down.
GGGGCAATCCTTATCTGTTGATACACAAGAAATACTTAGGTCATCTCGGTTCAATTATACCTAGATGTTTGTATTAACTTGCTAAATGAAAATCCATGTAAGCAATACTTAGGTCATCTTGGTTTAATTATACCTAGATGCTTGTATTAACTTACAACATTTTAGAAAAAGTACCAAAAAAAATTGCCCAATGATGAAATAAGCACTTCAAAATACTTGCAATATCAAGACAGCAAAACCATTTCACATCCATATCTCATGCATTAAAGATCCAAAATGCAGAGTATCAATGTTTATAAAATCTTGTGAGTCCTATCGAGTCAGTCTTCAGTCAATCTTCTATCTATCATCCTGTCATTTCTGTGTCGATTGAGTACATTTGGACATAACAAAAACATAGCATAAGTTGCATATCATATCACATGAGATAGTCATTAACATGATTAAATCATTTGCATACATAATAAGTACATTAGATCATCCATATCCATTTGCATCAGCATAACATAGTGTCAAACGAAAAAAAAAAAAACATAGACAAAAACATGTAGATCATCTCATAAACTGCATAATCATATAGATAACATTCCCATTTACATATCAGATCATCAGAAATCATCCAAGCCTGTATTAGATCATATCAACAACAGCAGTAATGTGCATCCAATAGAAACATCACATAGCATCATATAGACAAATTAAACATGTGCATCATATATAGACATCGAAAGTAAATGCATCCATGACATATAGCATAAACAATTACATATAGAGATCATATAGCTACATCATCATTTGAAAATAACATAAAACATGTCCAAGTGTACAACATATCAAAGTCCATCTCTGAGTCAAGTCATATAAAGTGTATACATCACATAAATAATGATACAAGTATATACATATCAGGCTATCTGAGCCATCAAAAGGTGTATACATACACCAAAATCAGTACAAGTTTAACAGGTAGCCTTGCTGCCGTGGGGCATTGCTCCCAGCACTACCCTCTCTGCCTCCACCTCTGCTAGCCCCCGACTGCTATGGGCCCATTGCCGAAGCTGCAGACCCTAAACCCCCTATCCTCTGAGATGTATCGGCTACTGAATGGCTCCTGAAGTTGGATGCCCTCTAATCTGCTGGCACAACCCCGTGGTATAGACCCCTATAATACTGAGTCTAGGCTTGCGCCCTAGAAAGCTCCATCTGAATCTGCACAAGTTACGCCTGTTTGACTAAGAAATTGGTAGCTCCATCAGTACCCAAGGCTGCTAAAGCCTAGTCCCTCTCTAGTCTGAGGGCCTACACCCTCGCCAATGTTGTATCCCGCTCTGCAGTGAGCCTAGATATAATCCATGCATCTGCCTCTCTCCGGGACTCTGTCGCTCTAAGCTATGCCCGGAGTTGTCTAAGATGACCTCGCAATGTAGTAACAGCCTGCTATAGTAGATCAGGCTGGGCGGGAACCTATGGAACTTGCTACTAGGGTACCTACTGTGCCTGACCTTGTCCTTGCACCTATTGTGGTGCAGCCTGCTGTTGGGGCACCTGCTATGGTGCCGGCACCTGTACCTACTATGCAGCCTACTGTGCAGCCTGCTGCTATGCTAACTGCTGCTAGGAGGATCCCTCCCCAGGTCTCCTCCTCTGTCTACCTCCACCTCCTCTGCCACCCCCTCCATCTCCTCCATCATCTCCATCATCTCCATCTCCCCATCCTCCTCTCCCCCTCCTCCGTCTCCTCCTCCTGCATGCACCATCCTCATCATCTGAATCCTCCTCATCAAGGCGAGGAACCAACTCTCTGGGTCCTGAATATCTCAGGAATAGATGTGCAGCAAACCACTCCTCATAATCAGGAGTCATCCCTGTATCTATCACCTCCCTCTGCATTGGCCAGGCCACATAGGGAGTCTGCTAAAACTCTGCTAGTGCCTCCTCATAAGAAGCAACTGGGCCCCATTTGAACTGCTCTACATGTGTCCTCACAAACTGGGCCTGCTCCTGTGGCATACCCTGTATCCTGCCAAACTATCACCGGACCTGGCTAACAATTTGCCTCTCCAATATGTGTCGAGTCCTCCCAATGAGCCATCAAGTCTGAAAGTAGTAGGGAAGCTCGTCATCCTCATCATCCCAAGGCTCGCAATCTAGATAGGGACGCTAGACAACTCCATCTACATTGTCCAGCGCGTGTCTCTAGTACTTGATCTTTCCCAGTTCGTGTTGAGAAACAACACCTACGTATCCATAACTGTACCGCTCACCCCTCTGCCTAGAAAACATGCACATCAGCCAAGTAATAGCAATACACTCCCATAGCCAAAACTAAAGTAACGAGATGCCTGTTGACAAACTGGCATCCCTGTGGTATACCACCTAATGCATATCGTGGTATAGGTGCGCCAAAACACAAACACCCCATGCAAAACGGGTGCCCTCTGTAACCATCCTCTCCATGGTCCTACCCCAACCAATAGGGAAGCCATGCGACCTCCTATCGGGGCAAACAACACCCTCGATCAACCCTGCCACTATCCTTGGGAAGTAGTCATAGTAGTCATGAATATCCTACCAATATATCACCTGACCCTCTAACTCTGGATCATCAAAAACTCGCTTGCACTCCACCAGTCCTACATCCTATTGCAGATCGTAATCTACAAGCTCACCCTATATCGGCAAGTGCATAATCCTATAGACGTCCTCTAGAGTAATCACCATCTCACCTGTAGGTAGGTGAAAGGTCCCGTCCTCACTGTGAAATCTCTCCTATACGGCAGTCAACAAACCGAGGTTCACATGAACCTCGAGCATGAAGCACACATAGTCAAGTCCCATAGTGCTGAGAGCCTCTTGATCAATCTCTGTGAGCATGTACCACTGCAATAACGGTAAAGGAAACTGCTCCCATGACATAAGTACATCCCGGATGTCCTCCTGCAACCAAGCAAGTCAATGCGTCAACCAAAACTCATAACTTCTCAAACCTATCTAAAGCATCATATCACTTACTTAACATGTCAAATTGATCAAAACAACATAAAAACATCTCTTGACTAGATACCTACAATCTCATAGATAGCTTATCGATTGACGCATTGAGCAAGATGCCAATCGAGTCAATTTTGTTAAGTAAATTGGCTATCTAAAACACATGCGTTGAACTAGAAGGTACATGCACCATTTCACAATAAATGTGCCACTTCTAGCAAATGCGCCGCTAAATTGAGTATAAGTGCAGTTTCATATCAAAAGCACAGCTTCACAATGAATGTGCCGGAACAGCTGTCCCATGCGCAGCTTCTACATATGTGTCACTTCCCATATCAAATGCACAAATTCCTAATGTATGCGCTGACTCATAACGTATATGTACAGTACTCATGCATGCACTGATTCATATCTCATATGCACCACAACTTTACATATGCATGGTTTCAGAGCGCATATTTGCCGAAACATGAATCGGCACATCTATCCTAGCTAACTTTCCCTAGCATTTATTGCACTAATAAATGACCCTAGGTGAGTTTTTTCGAACTACATATCAGTGGTCCTATGTCAGCTGGCCGATCGAACCGTCAAACTCGCTTAAAGCAGTGCTCCTCGTATGGAATATCGATATCTATACTAACAGCTCTATGCTCCTATGCTCTCCTAAGCTTTGAGTGACCTATCAACAAAAGCCAAGTATGCAAATGACTAGATTTGTGGACCCAGCTCCTATATATAGCGAGTGAACCCTAACTAGCTGTGTGGGGACTGTGACTACTTCCTAAGTCTGTTTCCTCTTGTTTCTCCGAACCATAACCTATTTTTCTTTAAACCTAACCTATTTTTTACCTTCTTCTTCATGAGATTGTTTGTCTCACGTCCTTCTTCCTTCTTCCCATCCAATCTCCTGAGGGGGCATCCTATCCTCGTAACCTGTACCACAGGAAAACTAGGGCATATATCATTATCAGAAAATCTATTCTTTGAAGCAATGCTGTAAACAAAGAGGGGCAAAATGTATATGCCTAAAAATGACACAACTCAGTCTAAATAAATATTCTTAATATTTATTCCATTCTATTTCCTCTATCAATAAATAAATAAACAAATTTATTTATTCGATTCATATTCCTCTAAATTAATTAAATATCAAAATATTTAATTACCTCTTCTAAAGTCAAAATTAAATAAAATCCTTTATTTAATTAAATTCTTCCAAACAATTAAATAATTCTTAATTATTTAATTAAGTCAATTCTTCCTCCAATTTAAATAAATCAATCAAATTTATTTAAGTCCTCTCAAATCTCTAAAAATAAAATATAATCAAACATTTTATTTATTCTTCCAAATCATGCACAAACAATTAAATAAATTTATTTATTTAATTTGCTTTCTTATCTTCAAATTCCTCAAAGTATCTTCCAAATCTTCTAAAAATAAGTCTTCTTCCTCATGCACACAATCATGCAAAAGCAAATCACAAGTTGAGTTAACTGACTCAGTCAATCTTGTTTTTATCAATAACTCTTAAATTAGAAAAAAACTTTCTAATTTATGAAATCAAATCTTATCTTTATAAAAAAAAGTAGTTAACTCAAACAAAACAACTTTTTGTGTGACACTTCTCTTCTTTCTATTTGCGCACATTCTCTCAAGTTTTCTATACCGTTGATCTTCTCATTCTTTCTATACTGTTGATCTTCTCTCTCACAAGTCTATAAATTGAACCCTCTTCTTCCATTTCATTGATCCAAGCTTTTAGTACCCTTACTCTGTAGGAATTACAACACACCTTTCACACCCAAGTTCCTCCATTGCTTGCGATCAACTTGTTACCATACCATTACCATTGTTGTGAAGCTCATCTTCATTGCAATAAACTATCATAGCCATTCCCACTTGACATCTTGGAATAGCAACGAAGTGCACCTTCTGAGGGCCATATTCATAGACAAGATCATTTGCGATAGGCAATCAATGGAAGCCATGAAGTGAAGAGGTTTGCAAGGTTTGAATTCTTTGTTTATTTAATCTTCTTTGTTTCTATATTTCATTGAGTTATTGGGTATTCTTGATTTATAATATTGATTATTCATTTACACCAATTTTTCCATAATAGAAACAACTCAAGGAAATGGAATAAATGCAGATTCAGTCATTCAATATATCATAGAATTCAAATACAATCTGGCTGACAACATGTGGGCTTCCAATTAGGGCTCATAGGCCTAATTACATACATGTGCAAGATAAATCTTTGAGGCTCCTTTGAAAATAATCTAACTATCAAACTTCTAAATCATGAGAACTACTTTCCTATGGATCTATTACATCATTATATATCATTTCCAGACCAATAGATTCCTCCGCGTCAGCTAAGGAAGGTCACAAACTCCCATGAAGAGATGTAATGTGTTCATAGATAGGTCAAACCTAAATGCCTAGAACACTTCCTCAAATGGATGGAACAATATGCAGACCCTTTGGAAAGGTTGGCCATGAACCAAAGGATGTTGAATGATGTGTCATTGAGATCCCCAAGTCAAGGAATGATCCGTAAGCCTTCTCCTTTAGCTGATTATCAGGAACTGTTAGAATTCTCTGCTATGATAAAACAAAGGATCTTCTGATAGCGATAACTTTTAGGTAACTGATCTAAATGCTTTGAATTCTTGATATGATGTAGATGAATGAATGTAGATGCTAAGTCCAGATCTATAAGGTGTGAACTACCAAAACTGGACCACAAGTTGGGAACTACTTTTGACTGAACTGCCCAAACTGAACTAAGAAATGAAAGAACTGAAATGCAAACAAACTGAAATGCAAATGTTTTTGGTTGATGCAAGATTGCTCTTGAACTAGGGATGCTCCTGCATCAGACATCCAGGGTTGTTGAAAAAGTGAGTCCCTCACTTTGCTGGGGCTAGGGGAGAACCCAGATGGTCTACCTCAGCCTGAGAAATCCATGATGAATCTTCTTCCAGTCTGCCTTTCCACTTCACAAGATATTCTTTGTATTGTCTTCCTCTAGTGTTGTGTCCAACTCTGCGTTCCAAAATGCCTTCTATCTGCTCCAGTGTTTGTTGTGGTAATTTCTTCTTCAAGTCTTCTGCCATACTATCACTGAACTCTACTTCATGATACTGATATAGATCAGCAATGTTGAAAATCGGTGATATACCCAATGTCTCTAGTAACTCTACTTCATATGCATTTCCTGAATCAAATTTTCTGAGTATCTTACAAGGTCCAAACTTTGTCATCTTCAACTTGTTATATGTCCCAACTGGAAATCTTTCTTTTCTCAAGTACACCATTACTTCATCTCCAACTTCAAATTCTTTAGGTCTTCTCTTCTCATCATCCTTCTCTTTATACTTACTGTTCATAGTCTCCAAATGCTTCTTCACCTGGGTATGCACTGTCTTCATGTGATTTGCAAATTCTTCTGCTTCTGCACTTCTCTTTTCATCTGTATTGATGTCTATCAGTTCTACAACTCCTCTAGGATTCACTCCATTCACCATCTCAAAAGGTGTTTTTCTGGTACTCCTATTTACTAAATTATTGTATGTAAATTCTGCTTGTGAAGAATCAAGTCCCAACTTCCTGTCTTCTCTCCAACCAAACATCTCAACAAGTTTCCCAAACTCCTATTCACTACCTCTATCTATCCATCTGTCTGCGGATGAAAAGTCAAACTAAACTTCAAATCTGTCTTCATCTTCTTCCAAAGTATCTTCCAAAAGTATCCAACAAATTTTGTGTCTCTGTCTAAAACTAGACTCCTAGGTAATCCATGCAATCTCACAATCTCCTTGAAAAATATGTCAGCTACATGCATTGCATCAGTTGTCTTCTTGCAAGGTATGAAATGAGCCATCTTTGAAAATCTATCAACCACTACAAATATTGAATCATGTCCTCTCTGTGTCTTAGGTAGTCCCATTACAAAATCCATGCTTATGTCTTCCCAAGGTTTCTCCATTATTGTCAAAGGTTTATACAATCCAGTGTTCTGACTACTCCCTTTTGCAACTTGGCAAACTCAACAACTCTGTACAAATCTTTGAACATTCTTATGTATCTGAGGCCAAAAAAAATTTCACTCACCAAAGTCACTGTCTTATCAATGCCAAAGTGTCTTGCCAATCCACCACTATGCTTCTCCTTGATCAAATTGTCCCTCATAGAACTTCTAAGTATGCACAACTGACTTCCTTTGAACAACATATCTTCTTGAATAAAATAATCTAACCACTTACTCCTATCTATCACAACAATTTCCTTACATGCTTTCCAAGGTTCTGCAAAATTAGTGTCTCCCTCATACATGTTCTTTAATTCATCAAAACCTAACACATCAACTCTCATTTCTATCAACAAGTTTCTTCTTCTACTCAAGGCATCAACAACTTTATTTGATTTTCCACTTCTATGTTTTAACACAAAAGTATAACTCTACATAAACTCTACCCATCTCATATGTCTCTAATTCAACTTACCTTGTCTGTTCAAATATTGCAAAGCTTGATGATCTGTATACAACACAAACTCCTTAGGCAACAAGTAATGTCTCCACTTCTTCAATGCTTGAATTATGGCATAGAACTCTTGATCATAAACTAAATATCTCCTCCTTGCATCATTCAACTTCTCACTGAAATATGCTATAGGTATACGTTCTTGACTTAACACTGCTCCAATTGCATTTCCACTTGCATCACAATCAACCTGAAATACCTTATTGAAATTTGGTAATGCCAAAAAAGGTTGCTCTGTCACTTTCTGCTTCAATAGTTCAAAACTTTTATCTTCTCTTGATGTCCACTTGAAATCTTTCCTATCATCCTCTCATTGTCTCTGTCATAGGGTTACAAACTGAAATGAAATTTCTAATGAACTTCTGGTAGAAACTAGCCAATCCATGATATGATCTAACCTCTCCAATGCTCTCCGGTGTAGGCCATTCAACAATTGATTTCACTTTGTTAGGGTCCATCTTCAATCCTTCCGTAGAAATCACAAATCCCAAATATACCAACTCTTCTTTCATGAAACTACACTTCTTGATGTTTATCAGCAATTTCTCTTCTCTCAACCTCTACAAAACTTGTCTAATATACCACAAATGTTCTTCTTTTGTCTTACTAAAAATCAAAATATCATCCAAATACACAATCACAAACTTACCCAAGAATTTCTTCAGAACTTCATTCATCAATCTCATGAAAGTACTCGGTACATTTATCAATCCAAAAGGCTTCACTAACCACTCATACAATCCTTCATTTGTCTTAAAAGTAGTCTTCCATTCATCTCCTTCTCTAATTCTGATATGATGGTATCCACTCTTCAAATCTATCTTTGTGAAATATCTTGCTTCGCTCAAGCAATCCATGATATCATCCATCCTAGGTAAAGGGAATCTATATTTAACTGTGATCTTGTTTATTGCTCTAGAGTGAGTACACATTCTCCATTCTCCATCCTTCTTAGGTGCTAACATTGCAGGTACCACACAAGGACTCAATCTTTCTCTGATCAAACCTTTCCTCAACAACTCTTGTATCTATCTATTCAATTCTTCATTCTCTGTCGGTGTCATTCTATGAGCTGCTTTGTTTGGCAAACTTTCTCCCGATATAAGATACATGTGATGACTGATACTCCTTATAGGTGGTAATCCTTCAAGCACATTATTTGATATGATGTCTTCATACTCTGTCAACAACTCCTTTATCTCCTCTGGTTGTGATTCTTTAGTTTCTTTGTTCAATGCTTCAGGTTTCTTAGGAATCAAGGCATAACACATACTCTCATGTCTCAAACCATCCTTTAATTTCCTTCCATCTACCAAACAGATTCTAGTATTCCCACATACTTCACTCGTAGGATCATCTTCTAAAGGAATCAAAGTAATTCTCTTTTCATTTTTTGTTATAGTATATGTATTCTTTCTCCCATCATGCATAGCTTTTCTATCATACTACCAAGGTCTACCCAACAAGATATGACAAACATCCATAGGCATAATATCACACAAGACTTCATCATGATAAGATCCAATATGAAATTTCACCAAGCATTTCTCACTCACCAATACCTTATGATCATCCTGAATCTATTCTATTTGATAAGGCTTAGGGTGTTTCAATCTTTCCAACTTCAGCTTAGTCACCATCTCCTCTGAAACTAGGTTATCTAAACTACCACTATCAATCACAACTTTACAACACTTACCTCCTGATTTGCATCTAGTTCTGAACAAAATTTTCCTCTATGATGGTTCCTCATTTGTCTCTACTTGAAATAGTTCTCTCCTCATCACCAATGATTCTCCTTTCTTCAGATTTCCAATTGAACAAGGTGATTCAACATGTTCTTCTTCAACATAGGATGCTCTTCCACTATTTCTTATTTTCTTGCTTGTACTACCCTAATTACACGCAAATGCTCTATGTCCTTCACCTCTGCACTTGAAACAAGTACCTTTGAACATCCTCTTATCAAATCCTCTTCCTTCTCTTCTGTATCCTTCATTCCGGTATGCACTAGGGTTTCCTTTCTAGTAAAAAAAATTGTCATCTCTCTGGTAGGCAATGTTATCTTTGTCATCCTTCTTCAATGGGCTGCCAAACTTGTGCTGCTCCACAAATGATCTATAATATCTAGAAAATGATCTTCCTCTCTAAAATTTACCTCGTCTGCCTCTCTGTCTTTGATCATGCTTCTTATTCAGCTTCTCTTCAACTTTCAGGGCAAATTGATATGCTTCTTCCAAAGATGTCATCCTCACCAAGCTTAGTTCTTCTTGAATGTTCAATCTCAGTCCATTAATGTATCTAGCCACTTTCTCCTTGCTTTCTTCACTATGTCTTGTCCTTATGATCATTTTATGAAATTCTTCAGTGTACTCCTTCACAGATTTCTCCTTCTATCTTAGGTTTTGCAATCTCTTCAATAGTTCCAACTCATAGTTAGCAGGTATAAATTGATTCTTCAACTTTGTCATCATCAGGTCCCACTTTGTAATCTTTTCCTTCCCTCTTCTATTTCTTTCCAACTAAACTTCTTTCCACCATATAGCATCATGCCCTCTCAACTTTGTCTTTGCAAATTTCACCTTCTCCGAATCTTCAACCTCTTCATATTCAAAGTATTCTTCCATGTCATTTATCCAGTCAATCAACTCTTCAGGGTTCAAATTACCAGTATAGTTCGGCACATCAACTCTAGGTCTCTTTTCAATCTTTGAAATAGCTCGTAACATCTTTACCTGATCTAATTCTTCTTCTTCATGACCTTCTAGGGTTTCACCAATTTGTTCAACAGATTGAAATTCTTCTTCATCATCACTTTTAACATTAGGTCTCGGTGTCAATCCTTTTCACCTATCTTCCTCAACAGCATCCAAACGAATTCGCATTGCTCTCATCAATTCCATCATCTCATCCATTCTATTAGCCATTGTACCAACAGGAGGAACTCTTCGCAGTGGCATCTTCTTAGGATCAAGTGCAAACTGCCTCAAATTCGGTGATCAGGCTACAAGCGCCAACTGCCTCTCAATCGGTGATCAGTTGCGCACAAGTAACTTGCCTCGGATCGGTGATCTGCTCACAACAAGATCTTATGGAATCCCCTTTACCAAATCACTCCAAAGAATCAAACTTTCACTCTGATACCACTTGGTACAGTCACGGTAGGACGGTTCACATAATGAACTATCAAAACTGTGCAGCTATTGGAAATAGTCCAAACAACTGAGGAGGGGGGGTGAATCAGTTGTCCCTAAAATTTAACCTTTTCTAAATTTTTTAAATCTTCTTTATAATCAAATTAATGATGAAAACATTTAAGCATAAATCAAGACATGAGCAGAAATAACATGAACACACAACACCAGAATTTTGATGTGGAAAACCTGGTCAAGGGAAAAACCACAATGGGGGTTAACCCACAAAAATGCGTACTCTGTTAAAAGTACTTAAGAAAATAGAAGGCACATGCCTTCGGGCACACTACCCAGAGCTCACTGCTCAAGAAGAGGCTCACTGCCTATAAGAAATTATGATTTACATAGAGATAATGAACTAAGAAATAGCATCTACATTCATGTCTGAATTAGTCCCTTTGAAGGCTCAAAAAGAACTTTTGCTCCTATCTTCAAATTCTTCTTCACTAACTCTCCACTCTATACTTCCTTCGCTCCTCTTCTTCTCTACTCTGCTTTTTTATCCTTTCCTCAGATTTAACTCTTTTATTCAAGGATGCCTTTCAACAACTCTTCAACAAGTATTTATATGCTTCATCAACCTTGGAATGATCAACAAGGTCGGCTAAACTTGACACAGATCATTACACTGTCAGCCAAACACAACTAAGACTTGAATCTTCCTCTACAACCATGCCATGCTTCAAAAAATGTTCTTAGATCATCCACAACATGCGAGGAGCATCTAGTCGGCTAAGACTGGGAAGAACATCAACCTCAAAGAAGAAATCTTCAATCAACAAGCTTGAACTTCAATGCGGACCTCCAACATAGTAGCCACACGATCTAGAGACCTCCACAAGCACATTGAAATCACTAATAACATTCACTGTAAACCAAATTACCAGAATCATTTGTATCTTCCTCTGAAACCTCAAGAACACTATTTGCCATGACTGTCAAACTAGAAAGATAGCTTGCAGACCTCCAAACCACGAACCACTAGAGTTGATTATACATACTGATTTCCCAAACATGCCTTCAGATCTGCAGACCATAATATTTCACTGTGGAGCAATCTGGACCAACTTACTATCACACTGTCTCTTCTAAATACTACAAAATCCAGTTCTACTCAGATGGCCATAACTTCTTCAAATCTTAACTAGAGCAACCTTTGACAATCCTCTACACAGCCATATGGTCTACATGCATTGATTGTCATTAATTTTCTCAATATCCTCAATAGTCTATTCTTCTATATAGATAGCAAAATGGAATACAGTTGACACCAATGGCAACAAGGATATGTTGACATCAATGACAACACCACTTAGGCACATATTTGCAACAATCTCCCCCTTTTTCATTGATGACAACATATGATGTGAAAAACTAAATTTAACCATCAAGGCAAGAACTTCCCCCCCTTTGCAACTACTTTCTTTACTGCTCCTTACATTAACAACTAGTTTTTCACATGATTTCTCTCCCCCTTTGACATCAATGGCAAAGGGCACATATTTGCTTTCTTTTCTCCCTTTTTGCTTCAGACTGATCCCAAAATTTGCATACTAATTACTCCCCCTTTGAGTAGTACCTCCTTAACATCAATCCGGATCACAAGATATGAATGTGAATTCCACTAGACTGATGCGCCTTAGTGCATCTTAGTTCTGATCAAGAGGGGTAATAACCCCTAACTTTTCTCTAAGATACTCAAAAGTATCCTTGGGAAGAGGCCTAGTGAAGATATCCGCAATCTGATCTTTGGAAGACACAAACTCCAACTTGACTTCATTCTCATTAACTTTCTCTCTTAAGAAATGAAACTTGATAGATACATGCTTTGTCTTTGAGTTCAATTATGGATTCTTTGAAATGATTATAGCACTTGAATTATCACATAAAATTGTGACTAGCTCCTTAAACACAATTTTGATATCCTTCAGCATTTGCTTCATCCACAGAACTTGAGAACAATTATTTTCTGATGCTATATACTCTACCTCTGCAGTAGACAAAGAAATTGCCTCTTTCTTTTTGCTCATCCAAGAGACCAATCTTCTTCCCAAGAAGAATGCACCACCACTAGTACTGTTTCTATCATTCACATCTCCTGCCCAATGAACATCTGTATATGCATGAAGAGTGAAGCCATTGTCCTTTGGATACCATAATCCATAATCAATTGTCCCCTTGAGATATCTAAAAATTCTTTTGATTGCCACAACATGGGATTCTTTTGGATCAACTTGAAATCTAGCAACAAGTCCAACTGCATTCATGATGTCAGGTCAGGTCTGAGTCGGATAAAGCAATCCTCCAATCATTGATCTATACCTTTTTTGATTTGTCTTGGGGGAGTCATCATCTTTGCTTAGCTTGCATCTGGATACCATAGGTGTACCTTCTAGCTTTGAATCTTCCATTCCAAACTTCTTTAACAATTTTTTCACATACTTGGACTGAGATATGAAGATACCTTTATCTGTTTGAACAATTTACATACCTAGGAAGAAATTCATCTCACCAAACATTGACATCTCGAACTCACTTTTCATCTGATCAGCAAATGCTTTGCACATGCATTCATTTCCACCAAAAATAATATCATCAACAAAGACCTCAACAATTAGAATGTCCTCATGATTTATCTTGAAGTATAGATTACTATCAGCAGTACATTTGCCAAATCCTAGCTTAAGCAAATGCTTATCCAATCTGGCATACCAGGCTCTTGGAGCTTGCTTGAGTCCATACAAGTCTTTTCTTAGTCTATAAACCATATCTCCCTAATCAGACAACTGAAATCCTTCTGATTTTTCAATGTAGACTTCTTCCTCCAAATCTCCATTTAGAAATGTTGATTTGACATCCATCTGATAAACTTTAAAATCTTTGAAAGCAGCAAAAGCAAGAAATAATCTAACTACCTCTATCCTTGCCACCAAAGCAAAAGTTTCTTCAAAATCAATTCCTTCCACTTGAGAATAACCTTTACATACCAACCTTGTCTTATTTCTTACAACCTCACCATCTTCATTTAGTTTATTCCAGAAGACCCATTTGGTTCCAATCACATTTTTGTCCTCAGGTCTAGGAACAAGATCAAAAGTGTGATTCTTTTCAATTTGCATCAATTCTTCTTCCATTGCCTTAACCCAGTTTTCATCATTGCAAGCTTCACTTACTGATTTAGGTTCAATCTTTGAAATCAAACAAATCTCTTCTTGATCTTTAGCAACTCTTCTCCTAGTTTGAACACCTCTATTTTTATCTCCTATGATTTGATCTTCAGGATGATTCATTCTTACATACCTGGGGGTTTTGGGAATTGTTTGAACTTCTATTTCTTGAAATTGTTCCTCATCTTCTACACTAATCTCTTGAGCTACTAGAGTTACTAGATCAATCTAAATCTAGGTCTGGATTTGAACTTGTCTTCCTTGACTTTGACTTTCATCTTGATCATGTGAATCATATCCACAGTACCTGGAATGTCCTTCTTTGCTTTCATCAACTTTGACATTAGCACTTTCAACAATCTTTTTCAACCTTTTTTTGAAGCACCGGTAAGCCTTACTTTGAGTTGAGTATCCCAAAAATATTCCTTCATTACTTCTTGCTTCAAACTTGCCTAAATCCTCATCTCTTTTGATATAGCATTTACTACCAAAAAATTTGAAATATCTCACAATAGGAGGATTACCAAACCATAGTTCATAAGGAGTCTTACCAGAATTTCCTTTGATCTGCACCCAGTTAAGAGTGTAGACAACAGTACTCATAGCTTCCCTCTAATAAATTTGAGGAACATTTGTTTCCATCTTCATGGTCCTGGCAGCTTCTTGAATGGTCTAGTTCTTCCTTTCCACAACTCCATTTTACTGAGGAGTCCTAGGAGTAGATAATTGTCTTTTTATTCCATGCTTTTCATAGAAAGCATCAAACTCACCAGAAGTGAATTCTCCACCTCTGTCAAATCTCAGACACTTCAATTTCCCACCAATCTCATTTTCAGCCATCATCTTGAACACCTTAAACTTATCAAGAGCTTCTGATTTTTCTTTTAGGAAAGTTACCCACATCATCCGGGAGTAATCATCAATCAGCAACATGAAATATCTATCTCCTTGCACACTCCTAATTCTAGCAAGACCACAGAGATTAGTATGTACCAGTTCCAATCTTCCACTTGAACCTTGTTCCTTACTTTTGAATGAAATTTTGTTCTATTTACCCAATTGACATTCTCTACATAAGCTATCAGGTTTCACAAGTCTTGGAAGATCTCTTACAACTTGAATGGAACTTATTTTGACAATGTTATCAAAATTTACATGACACATCCTCCTATGCCATAACCAACTTTGATCTATCTGAGCAATCAAACAACTTTTGCCAGAACTACTTAAATGAAAGATGTTACCTCTAGTTTGAGTACCAGATGCAGTTTTAGTTCCAGAGCTCTCCAAGATTCTACATTTTCCACCTTGAATCGAAGATCATAACCCTTGTCAACCAACTGTCCAACACTAAGAAGATTATGTTTCAGTCCTTCCACATACAGAACATTATTGGTGCAATTCTTACCATCAAAAGAGATGGATCCTTTGCCACAGATTCTACCAGCTGAGTTGTCTCCAAATTTCACAAGCCCACCTTCATATGTTTCAAAACTCACAAACTTACTCTTGTCACCAATCATATGATGAGAACATCCTCTATCAATCACCCATTCATCCTTTTCAACAACTTGAGCATCCAAGGCACTTTCCACATTTGCACAGCTAGCAGATTTAGTAGATATTGGATCTTCTTCTTTAATAGCAATGAACACCCAA
This sequence comes from Cunninghamia lanceolata, assembly GCA_027924645.1. NCBI lineage: Eukaryota > Viridiplantae > Streptophyta > Pinopsida > Cupressales > Cupressaceae > Cunninghamia > Cunninghamia lanceolata. The sequence continues at coordinate 4,810,074 of BSBN01001268.1, read as the reverse complement.
TCACCTTCTCCATGATTAGATTCATCATCTGTGACTCCTTCAACTTCTTGGACATAGTAGCAACTCTTCTGACTTTTGTATCTATTAAGGTTTGGTTTTGAAAATGTCTCTAGACACCTTGAGGCAAAATGACCAATCTTATTACAAGAAAAACATTTCAGTGGCAACTTTCCTTCATACTTATCGGATCCTCTTGACATTCGTTTGGCAATGAGAGTTTCAAGATCTATAGTCTCAATTTAACCATCTTCAAGATCCTTCCTTGTCTAGATAAATCTGTTTGCTCTTCCTAAAGAACTTTCACCCAGATCATATATTTGCTTTCCATACACACTGGCCTTGAGTACAGTTAGGGAGAGAATCACCAAACTCACTCATTTCAAATGTTGAAAGCTTACCAACTAACTGATCCCTTGTGACTGTTGTTACTGTCCAAATTTCTTCAATGGCTGTAGCCTTGTACTTGTAAGCTGCAGGTAAGGATCTGAGCACTTTGGCAACAATTTCTGATTCATCCAATACTCCACCTGCATTTCTGATACTGGTCACAAGTTCATTTACTTTTTGCATGTAGGAAGTAATGTTTTCATCTTCACTCATTAACAATCTTTCATATTTACCCTTTAGGCTTTATAGCTTGGCACATTTAACATATTTGTCACCTTCATACATATTTTCCAATTTAATCTAGATTTCATGAGTAGTTTGCAAATCCAAGACATTTGCCAATTCGGTATCAAATAGGGCACTCAACAATACTTCTTTGGCTCGAGCGTTGTGTTCAGCATCTCTGAGTTCATCTATATATGAAGGTCCATTCTTCAGAATCTTATACACATTCTTGGTTATTGACCAAAAGACATCACCCATACATTCTAGATGACACTGCATTCATATCTTCCAGAGGGAGTAATTTGTTCCATCAAATCTTGAACTTTCCTTCTTGTAAAATGACATCTTGGATCTCCTCAAGCGGTCAAGCTTCTTTTAGAGGTACTTGGCTCTGATACCATATGTTGGAAATAGTCTAGACAACTGAGAAGGGGGGGTGAATCAGTTGTCCCTAAACTTTAAACTTTTCTAAACTTTTTAAATCTTCTTTATAATTAGATTAATGATGAAAACATTTAAGCATAAATCAACACATGAGCAGAAACAACATGAACACACAACACCAGAATTTTGACATGAAAAACCCAGTTAAGGGAAAAACCACAGTGGGGGTTAACCCACAAAAATGCGTACTCTGTTAAAAGTACTTAAGAAAATAGAAGGCACATGCTTTCGGGCGCACTGCCCAGAGCTCACTACTCAAGAAGAGGCTCACTGCCTATAAGAAATTATGATTTATATAGAGATAATGAACTGAGAAATAGCATCTACATTCATGCTTAAATCAGTCCCTTTGAAGGCTAAAAAAAACTTCTGCTCCTATCTTAATATTCTTCTTCACTGACTCTCCACTCTATACTTCCTTCGCTCCTCTTCTTCTTTGCTCTACTTTTTGATCCTTTTTTGGGATTTAACTCTTTTATTCAAGGATGCTTTTCAACAACTCTTCAACAAGTATTTATATGCTTCATCAACCTTGGAATGATCAACAAGGTTGGCTAAACTTGACGCGGATCATTACACTGTTGGCCAAACACAACTGTGACTTGAATCTTCCTCTATAACCACGCCACGCTTCATAAAATGTTCTTAGATCATCCACAACACGCCAGGAACATCTGGTTGGCCAAGACTAGGAAGAACATCAACCTTAAAGAAGAAATCTTCAATCAACAAGCTCAAAGTTCAATGCAGACCTCCAACATAGTAGCCACACGATCTAGAGACATCCACAAGCACATTGAAATCACCAATAACATTCACTCTAAACCAAATTATCAAAATCATTTGTATCTTCCTCTGGAACCTCAAGAACACTATTTTCCATGACTCTCAAACTAGAAAGATAGCTTGCAGACCTCCAAACCACTGGAGTTGATGATACATACTAATTTCCCAAACATGCCTTTAGATTTCTAGACCATAATATTTCACTGCGGAGCAATCCAGACCAACTTACTGTCACACTGTCTCTTCTGAATACTAGAAAATCTGGTTTTACTCAGATGACCATAACTTCTTCAAATCTTCATGTGAACTTCTCAAATCTTAACTAGAGCAACCTCTAATAATCCTCTACACAGCCATATGGTCTGTATGCGTTGATTGTCATTAATTTTCTCAATATCCTCAACAGTCTGGTCTTCTATACAGATAACAAAATAGGATATAGTTGACACCAATGGCAACAAGGATATGTTGACATCAATGACAACACCACTTAGGCACATATTTGCAATAGCAGCAAGAGTAAACAAAATAGAAACAACTCAAGGAAATGGAATCAATGCAGATTCAGTCATTTAGTATATCAAAGAATTCAAATACAATATGACCAGCAACATGCGAGCTTCCAATTAGTGCTCACAGGCCTAATTACATACATGCGCAAGATAAAGCTTTGAGGCTCCTTCACAAAGAATATAACTATCAAACTTCTAAATCATGAGAACTACTTTCCTAAGTATATATTACATCATTATATATCATTTCCGGACTAATAGATTCCTCCACGTCGGCTAAGGAATGTCACAAACTCCCATGAAGAGCTGTAACATGTTCACAGATAGGTCGGACCTAAATGCCTAGAACATTTCCTCAAATGGATGGAACAACATACGGACCCTTGGGGAAGGTTAGCCATGAACCAAAGGACATTGAATGATGTGTCATTAAGATCTGCAAGTTAAGGAATGATCTGCAATCCTTCTCCTTTAGCTGATTATTAGGAATTGTTAGAATGCTCTACTCTAATAAAACAGAGGATCTTCTGATAGCAATAACTTTCTGGTAACTAATCCAAATGCTCTAAATTATTGATATGATGTAGATGAATGAATGTAGATGCTAAGTCCAGATCCACAAGATGTGAACTACCAAAACTGGACCACAAGCTAGGAATTGCTTCTAACTGAACTGCCTGAACTAAACTAGGAAATGAAATAACTGAAATGCAAATGTTTTTGGCCAATGTAAGATTGCTCTTGAACCAAGGATGCTCCTACATCATGATTATAGAGATGCATAGGACATGTGCAATCAAAAGAAAATATTCATAAATTCATAGACTCAAAAGTATCCTCCTTATTTCCCTAATACAAAATGTGGGTTTACAGACCCAACATCACTGTACAGCAAACTATGCCTGAAAGAAAAACTGAACTACTCCCTTGTTCCTGAATAGCTGAGAAAAAGATGCCACGTATAAGCCTCCAATGAGTTTTTAAAGGCCTCACTTTGTAATTGTTTCTTGGAAAGTAATACCAATCACCTTTTTTTCCCTAATCCCCTCTTTCTTTAAAACTAAGAGTAAATAAAAGAAGCTTTTTCCTTTCGTAAATGTCTCTTTGGGAAAACAAGTTACCATGAAGAGAATTTTCATTTCCCCTTTCCATCTGGCACTAAAGATACAAATGTACAACTTCCATTCTACAAAGACTCTATTCTTATAATAACGTTGCAACTTTCCATTTTCCACAAGTTTCCCAATTAGAAAAAAATTTGTTTCACCCCACAGACCTTCTAAGGAAAATAATTATGTGTTTGGTAAAATTATTGTGATCTTTAACATTGACACTTTTTGTTATATAGCTACATTCTTGACAATTTACTTTGCAATCTTCTTTAGGAAGTTCATCCTTACCATTTGAAGTAATCTACACATCAGATTTTATAAATCCTGGTTTGCAAAACTGTTGAACTCCACCTTTCATTCCACTCCTTCATATATAAAAATCTCATCATTTAGGTCATGGAGAGTTTCAATTCTTCTTACTACTACATAGCACCGAACAAAGGCATTCATATCTTAACTTGATAAACCAAGTAGTGTTGCAAACTCTTGCAGGTTGCCGAAGTGCATTGAAGTTGTACTCCTTGAACTCCAAGTCCCATAAATTACCTTTTTGCAATTGCTAATGGGTTAAATTGGTTTTCGCCTTCTTTCATTTTGGAGCATATACATCTATCAAAGCATTTCAAATTATGGCATATGCAATTGCATTTGTTTGAAAGTTTCAAGAGTCGTTTCAACAAATCTATTTTTTGCATAACCTGTACCATCGCATTCATGGGATTATATAGCTTTTGAGATTTGTTGTCAAACATTTTATATGCTCTGCATATGTTTGCACATTTTGCATACATGTCAATTGGTGCATTTCAAACCATTTTGATGAAGATCACTATTTCATTATACATTAATGGATGCTCATAACTTGATCAAAAGCTCCTTGTTTGGCATGGGTTGGAAGGATGCTGGCATAACATCTACTAAGTATTTTTTCTCGAAGGTTTGTAAAACCTTTTCAACTGGTCCATTTTGTGCATATATGTGATCGCAACACTCCATGATACCGCATTTCTTTGAGCATTTTCCAAACAATTTAAGTACCTTTCTATGCTTCCACATTGCACATACATGTCCAACAAAGCATTTCAAACTATAAAAACTACAAATTTTCACTTTCAATTTCTTTTGATGGACACCCATATTCTCATCTACATCTCTCATTCGTTGCAAAGAATGCTTGGCAAAGGTTTTGGAACCTAATTTTGCATCGACCAACTGCATTTGCTTAAAAGTTTCAGAAGCCTTTTCAACAAATTTATTTTGAGCACTTCCAACAATCATGGCAGCACTGGACATTGTAGAAGACAACTTTACACCTACCAATTACATTTGCCTGAGAGTTTCTAAAGTCTTTCTACAAACTTATATCTAGAGCATTTAGAACTATATGATGATGCACAAAGGAAATAATGTGTTACATGGCCATTGTGTAAAGCCTCACAAATCATGTAAAAGCATTTAAACCAACTCAAAAGTAAATGAAGTAAATAATCCACTTAAATACAACATCGTAATAACCAAAACCAAAAAGAAGTAAATAATCCACTTAGATACAATATTCAAAGACAAGAGATGTAATTAATCCGCTTAATCACAATATCTCATTAAAAGAAAATCTCATAAATATAAATCTCAATTTCAATAAATCTTACATATCATGTGCATAAACCAGGTAACAAGCACTATAAAATATTATACATAAATCCTTTGGCAACATGCCATAATACATCCAAATAGGTACAATAAATAAGTACATCAATAATAAATAAATATAATACACTCTCTAGTTGCATGAACCAAGTGGTCCACCACCTACAAACCGAGAGATGGGAACATGGCTCAGGTGCTTTTCCACCCAACCATGATGCATTTACACTTCCCCAGATCCCTTCTTGAAATGAAGGAAACCCAGCCTTGCATGAAATGTCTAGCTACCTAGTAACAGCTGCAGGAGGGAACACCTGATGCAACCCTAATGTCTGAATGTGCAATTCTAAGTAATGAAAAGCAAATTGTCTCACAATAGGATGTGGCAGAGATATCAATAAATAAGCTTGCTAGACAATAAATATCTATTTCAATGTTATTCTGATTAGATCTAATCATTTCAAGTAAATTGGTCAATTCTCGAAAAGAGGAAAAGCCATCTTTGAATAGCCACATTCAGCATCGCAATCCCAAAAGTAACCCAATAACATTCCTAGATGAAAACTACTTCTTTCCCCAAGAAGCAAGAAAATAAAGTAAAGAATCGAAAGTACAAGTTTCAATCAATCCAATTCCCTTTTCCCCAACATATCAATTACGGAATAAATACACTTTCAAACAAAATTGATCTTCTTTAAACATACAATTTATAATCATAAGTTCATTAGTTTGATATAGTTTCTAATCTTGTATTTCAATCATAATGTCTTCAATAATAATCATTTTATGGTGTTAATCTATCTTACTATTTATTTTTGTTATAGGAGGTTTTAAAAACAATAAAAATAGATCTCCTATCACCGTTGCGACAGGAGTTGTCGCAGAAATGAAAAGATAAATATAAATCATGGTTTAATTTGATTTTCAGTCATAAAAACACTATAAAATTGTTGCAAGTATGGGCCTAACCGGTGTTGGCATTGATGTCAACATACTCTGTTGCATTAATGATAAGGTTTGGATGAGCCGTGAGCTGAGGATATTGAGAAAATTAGTCTCAATCAGGAACAGGGATGAACAGTGATGACTGTAAGACAAAAGTCCAAGATAGGATGATGTTTAGAGGATGCAGATTAAAGAGTTTGTAGATATGTGTCTATAGGTGATCCAGTAGAGATTTCAGAGGTCCGCATGAAGATATGAAGAAGTTGTGGCCGCTCAACTAAAATTGGTTCCGGTAGGTGTTCAGAGGTGACAGTGTGTAACAAGAAAGGTCCGGTGAGATCTAGAAATGAAGTTTCCTATTCTGTGGATTTAAGGGAGTTCTGAGGAAGTCTTTGTGGTGTATCAACTCTATTGGTGCATGGTTTGAAGGTCCGCAAGCACCTATTCCTTTGTGACAGTTATGACAGACTATGTTCTTAATGTTTCAGATGAAGGAGAGAAGGATTTCAGTAAGCAGAAGAAGTGTGGATGCTCTTGGTGATTCAGGCAAGCTTGTGGAGGTATTTGGATCATGTCCAGTTCATTCTGGTGGTCCGCATTGAAGTTGGAGCTCGCAATTGAAGAGTAACTTCTATATGATGGTGTTCTTCTTGAGACAGGCCAACCAGATGAGTTATGCATCTGTCAGATGATCTTATGAATGTTTGCCAACTTGATGATCATTCCTAAGTTGATGCCTTGTATAAATAAGGGATTGCAAAGTCAGTTTGAACTCACCTTTTTGTGTGGAGATGAGAGTGTGGTAACGAAGAGGAGAGCGAAAGGTAGAGCAGAAGTATTGAGCTTAATGTAACTCATTCAAGCATGGTGAAGATGCTATTCTCTAGTTCATGTATGTGATACTTATTTCTTTGTAGACAGTGTGTCTCTTGTAGGCAGTGAGCCTCTTGTGAGCAGTGTGCTTGGGTAGTGAACCCTAATTGGCATGTGCCATTTTTTTCTTTCTATTCTTCTAATAGAGAATACAATCTTGGGTTAATCACCCTGTGGTTTTTCCCTTAACTGGGTTTTCCATGTCAAAATCTTGGTGTCTTATGTGTTGATATGTTTCTGCTCTTGATTTGAATGCTTTATGTTTCATGTTTAATATACTACTAATCACTAAGAGGATTTAAGTGTGTAAATTGGAGAAAGTTTTACACAACTGATTCACCCCCCCTCTCAGTTGTGTGCCCTAAGTTTAACAATTGTTATCAGAGCCAAGTTCCTCTAAAACGAGCTTAACCACTTGAGGAGATCCAGGATGTCATCTTACAAGAAGGATAGTCCGAAGTTTGATGGAACCAACTTTGCTCTTTGGAAAGGTCACATGAAATGTCACCTACAGTGTATGGGAATGGTGTACTGGTCCATGGTTACAAAACCGTATGTACCTCCACAGGGTGGCTCGACAACCCTAAATGAAATCACAGATGCTGAAAACAATCTGTGGACCAAAGAGGCTCTTCTAAGTGCATTATCTGACTCAGAGCTCTCAAATGTTATTGACCTACCAACTACCTTTGAGATTTGGAATAAACTGGAACTTTTGGATGAAGGAGACCAGTATGTTAAATGTGTAAGGTTACAGAGTCTAAAAGGGAAGTTTGAAAAACTGAAGATGAGAGATGATGAAAATATTACTACTTTTATGCCAAGAGTGATGAGCTGGTTTGTGGAATTAGAAATGCTAGTGGAGTCTTGGATGAAAATGAGATTGTTGGTAAAATTCTCAGATCCCTTCCCACTTCTTACAAAATCAAGGTTGCTGCCATTGAAGAATTCAGAGCCCATACAACTATCACAAGAGATCAATTGGCTAGGAAATTGGCTGCATTTGAAATGATAGAGTTTGGAGATGACCCCCCAAGACTGAATCTGCATTCAAAGCTAGTGCCTCTGTTAAAGGTAAACAAAGGTTTGATCCGGGAGAGAATTCTTCAAGGAAATTATCATGGTATGAAAAAGAAAGAAAAGATCTGGAAGAAGAAGAAGTAGAAACTGCTCAACTTGAAGCCCTTATTGCAAAGAGGCTGCCAAGAGGATTCGGTAAGTATGAAGAAAAATTGTCTTTTAAGTGTTTTAACTGCAATAAGATTGGTCATTTTGCCTCAAGGTGTCCGGAAAGATTTTCAAGGCAAAATCCTAACAAGCCAAGGTTCCAAAAGAACTGTTACTATGGACATGAAGATGATGATAATGAAGGAGTAACAGATGATGAATCAGAGATAGGAAACAAATATGGAAATGAATGAGTGTTCATTGCCATCAAGAAAGAAGATCTAATGTCCTCTGTATCTGTCAATCTTAAGACTGTGGAAAGAGCTCTCGCTGCCCAAATTGAAGAGAAGGATGATTGGGTCATTGACAGTGGATGCTCTCACCATATGACAGGTGACAAAAATAAGTTTGTAGATTTGGAAAGGTATGAAGGAGGAGTGGTAAAGTGTGGTGACAATTCTGTTGGTAAAATCAGAGGAAGAGGAACTATTTCTTTTGATGGAAGAAACAAAACTGGTAATGTACTGTATGTTGAAGGTTTGAAGCACAATCTTCTCAGTGTTGGATAGTTGGTGGACAAAGGCTATGATCTCTAATTCAAGGATGGAAAATGCAAAATCTTTGAAAGTTCCAGAATAGAGATTGCATCTGGTACTCAAACTAAAGGTAATATCTTCCACTTGGTTGGTACTGGTAAAAGTTGCTTATTTGTTCAAATTGATCAGAGTTGGTTATGGTATAGAAGGATGTGTCATGTGAATTTTGATAATATCATCAAGATAAGCAATACTCAGGCTGTAAGAGATCTTCCAAAATTGGTGAAACCTACTAACAGCTTGTGCAAGGAATGTTAGTTGGGTAAGCTGAGAAGAGTCACATTCAAAAGCAAGGAATTGTCTTCTACCAGGTTATTGGACTTAGTTCACACTGATCTTTGTGGTCCGGCAAGAACCAGGAGTATTCAAGGTGATAGATACTTCATGCTGCTAATTGATGACTATTCCTAGATGATGTGGGTAACCTTTCTAAAGGATAAATCAAAAGCTCTTGAGAAATTCAAAATATTCAAGGCTATGGTAGAGAATGAAACAGGATTAAAGTTAAAATGTCTGAGGTCTGATAGAGGTGGAGAATTCACATCCGGTGAGTTCATAGAGTTCTATGAGAAACATGGAATCAAGAGATAGTTGTCTGCTCCTAGGACTCCACAGTAGAATGGAGTAGTGAAGAGAAAGAACCGGACCATCTAGGAAGCATCTAGGACCATGATGATGGAAGAAAATGTTCCTTAGATCTATTGGAGAGAAGCTGTCAGCACTGCAGTCTATACTCTTAATCGAGTTCAAATCAGAAGCAATATCAGTAAAACCCCTTATGAACTTTGGTTTGGCATTACTCCTACTATAAGATATTTCAGAGTCTTTGGTAGCAAATGTTACATCAAAAGAGATGAAGATCTAGGCAAGTTTGATGCTAGAAGTGGTGAAGAAATATTCTTGGGTTACTTTACTCAAAGCAAAGCATACCGGTGTTATAACAAGAGACTAAGAAAGATGATAGAAAGTACAAATGTGAAGGTTGATGAGGGAATAGAGAAACCCTCAAGGTTTTATAAATATGATGAAGATGATCAGAATGGTGTTCTGGTTCAAGGAGTTCAATCCTCCTCTAAAAGTCAGATTCAAACTGATCTGGTAAATCAGGAAGAAGAGATAGGTCTGAATGAGCCTGATCAAGAAGCAGAAGTGCAAGAAACTCCCAAAGTTCCAAGGTATGTAAGACTGAACCACTCTGAAGATCAGATCATAGGTGACAAAAGCAAAGGTGTTCAAACTAGAAGGAAAATTGCTCAAAATTTAGATGAATATTGTCTGATTTCAAAGATTGAACCTAAGACAATAAATGAAGCCTGCAGTGATGAAAACTGGACCAAAGCAATGAAGAGTTGATGCAAATTGAGAAAAATCACACTTGGGATCTTGTTCCTAGACCCACAAACAAGAATGTGATTGGAACCAAATGGGTCTTCCGGAACAAACTAAATGAAGTTGGTGAAGTAATTAGAAATAAAGCTAGATTGGTCTGCAAGGGCTACTCTCAAATAGAAGGAATTGATTTTGAAGAAACTTTTGCTCCGATGGCAAGAATTGAAGCAGTCAGATTATTTCTTGCCTTTGCTGCCTTTAAGGATTTCAAGGTATATCAGATGGATGTCAAGTCTGCCTTTCTAAATGGTGACTTGGAAGAAGAAGTGTATATAGAGCAATTGGATGGATTTCAGTTGTCTGATCATGGTGATATGGTCTGCAAGTTGAAGAAGGCACTGTATGGATTAAAGCAAGCCCCAAGAGCCTGGTATGAAAGATTGGATAAGCATCTTTTGAAGATTGGTTTCAACAAAGGTACTGCAGACAATAACTTATATTTCAAAATTGATCATGGAAACATCTTGATTGTTGAAGTATTTGTTGATGATATCATCTTTGGAGGAAGAGATAGTATGTGTAAAGCTTTTGCAAATCAAATGAAAAGTGAGTTTGAGATGTCTATGCTTGGTGAAATGAATTTCTTCTTGGGTCTGCAAATTACTCAAACAAAGAAAGGAATCTTCATTTCTCAGACCAAATATGTGAAAGAATTCTTGAAAAAAATTGGGATGGAAGATTCAAAGCCAATGAATACTCCCACGGAAACTAGACGTAAGTTGAGAAAAGATGATGACTCTCCTAAGGTAGACCAGACAAAGTACAGATCAATGATTAGAGGATTGTTGTATCTCACTCAAACTAGACCAGATATTATGCAAGCTATTGGTCTTGTTGCTAGATTCCAAGCTGATCCTAGAGAATCCCATGTCATGGCAATCAAGAGGATTTTTAGATATCTAAAAGGGATGGTTGAGTATGGTCTGTGGTATCCTAGAGATCATGATTTCTCTCTTCATGCATATACAGATGCTGATTGGGCAGGAGATGTGGATGACCAGAAGAGTACTAGTGGTGGAGCATTCTTTTGGGGAAAGAGATTGGTCTCTTGGCTAAGCAAGAAACAAGAGGCAATATCTCTATCTACAATTGAAGCATAATATATTGTAGCAGTAGGTAGTTGCACTCAAGTTTTGTGGATGAAGCAGATGCTAAGAGATATCAAAGTGGAGTATGAGGAACCTATCACAATCTTCTGTGATAATTCAAGTGTCATAAGTATATCTAAGAATCAGATGTTGCATTCAAAGTCTAAGCATATATCTACCAAGTTTCACTTCCTGAGAGAGCAAGTGAACAAGAATGAAGTCAAATTAGAGTTTGTGTCATCCAAGGATCAGATTGCAGATATCTTTACTAAACCTCTACCTAAGGACTCTTTTGAGTATCTCAGGGAGAAGTTAGGGGTTATTGCCCCTCTGGTGATGAACTAAGGTTCACTAATGTGCATCAGTCTGGTGGGTATCACAGTCACATCTTGTGATCTAGATTTATGTTGGGGGGTTGCTACTCAGGGGGAGCAGCAGGTATGATTCTAAAGTGGTGAAATTGCAAGTATATGCCCTTTGCCATTGATGTCAAAGGGGGAGAAAAGACATGAAAAACAAGTGGTTGCTTATCAAAGGGGGAGCAATAAAGGGAGAGAAGACATGTGAACGATTGTTGTTGATAGGGGGAGTTGTGACAGTAAGGAGAAGTTTTTGTCTTGATGGTTTTCCACATCATATGTTGCCATGAATGACAAAGGGGGAGATTGTTGCAAGTATGGGCCTAACCGGTGTTGTCATTGATGTCAACACACTCTTGTTGCATTAATGATAAGGTTTGGATGAGCCGTGAGCTGAGGATATTGAGAAAATTAGTCTCAATCAGGAATAGTGATGAACTGTGATGACTGTAAGACAAAAGTCTAAGATAGGATGATGTTCAGAGGATACAGATTAAAGGGTTTGTAGATATGTGTCTGTAGGTGATCCAGTAGAGATTTCAGAGGTCTGCATGAAGATATGAAGAAGTTGTGGTTGCTTAAATAAAACTAGTTCTGATAGGTGTTCAGAGGTGACAGTGTGTAACAAGAAAGGTCCGGTGAGATCTAGAAATGAAGTTTCCTATTCTGTGGATTTAAGGGAGTTTTGAGGAAGTCTTTGTGGTGTATCAACTCTATTGGTGCATGGTTTGAAGGTTTGCAAGCACCTATTCCTTTGTGACAGTTATGATAGATTGTATTCTTAAAGTTCTGGATGAAGGAGAGAAGGATTTCAGTAAGCAGAAGAAGTGTGGATGTTCTTGGTGATTCAGGCAAGCTTGTGGAGGTCTTTGGATCATGTCTAGTTCATGTTGGTGGTTTGCATTGAAGTTGGAGCTCACAATTGAAGAATAACTTCTGTATGATGGTGTTCTTCTTGAGACATGCTGACCGGATGAGTGATGCATCTGTCGGATGATCTTATGAATGTTTGCCGACTTAGATGATCATTCCTAAGTTGATGCCTTGTATAAATAAGGGATTGTAAAGTCAGTTTGAACTTGCCTTTTTGTGTGGAGATGAGAGTGTGGTAACAAAGAGGAGAGCGAAAGGCAGAGCAGAAGTATTGAGCTTAATGGAACTGATTCAAGCATGATGAAGATGCTATTCTCTAGTTCATGTATGTGATACTTATTTCTTTGTAGACAGTGTGTCTCTTGTAAGTTGTGAGCCTCTTGTGAGCAGTGTGCTCAGGCAGTGAGCCCTAATTGGCATGTGCCATTTTGTTCTTTCTATTCTTCTAACAAAGAATACAATCTTGGGTTAATCACCTCATGGTTTTTCCCTTAACTAGGTTTTCCACGTCAAAATCTTGGTGTCTTATGTGTTGATATGTTTCTGCTCTTGATTTGAATGCTTTATGTTTCATGTTTAATATAATGCTAATCACTAAGAGGATTTAAGTGTGTAAATTGGAGAAAGTTTTACACAACTGATTCACCCTCCCTCTTAGTTGTGTGCCCTAAGTTTAACAAAAATCTCATTCTTAGATTGTTCTAACTTACTATCAATCCCATGAGAGGAAACTAATCTATTTAAGCATGCAGTTTATGTGCATAAATCTCTCACAAACCTTCCCATCGCTGTGGTGACAAGAGCTATGGCAGAATAATTAACCTAGTTTATCAGTATTATACTATCATCCACTGACAATGTTTTCCACTATGTTTTAAACAACAATTTCCTAAGAAAACGTATTTACAAGAACCTATGATTTTGCTAAAATTCAGAGGGTTGGTTCATCAATAAAGAGGACATTTTTCTCATTTTAATTCAAATTGGCCAGTATAGGAATAAAATATAGTCATAAAGATGATGGCTAGAAATCAATAACGATCTTGGGATTTCATTAAGAGTTTTATTTGGTCAAAAATTACAGATCAAGAGAAGGCGTTTTACCCAACACAAAGAGGAAAGTTTAGATTGCAGAAAAAGTTTAGACGGTCAACTCAAGGAAGAGTACAATTTAACAGGGAATAATCTCTTAATGCAAGGCTGCCTAAGAAGGTCGATCAACCAATCTAAAAGGAATGACAATTAGAAAGTCAATGGCCAAGAATTAATACAAGCGGCCAGAAGGAGAGGGTCAACTGACATAATGCAAAATGACCTAAAATGGGTGACAGCCAAGATAAAAGCTACAACCAGAAGAAAATGAATGACTAGCTGAAGAATGACGGCCAGAGAAGATAAATCAATGGCCAAGTTGATAGCACAAGCAGCCAGCCAAAACAAGATTGACCAAAACAAAGTGGTCGCCCACCAAACAGTAGAAGGCAAACATTCTTTTGACAGCCTAAATTCAAATATTACAATGCAAGGAAAAACAATGGAAAAACCTGGAGAAAAATCATTGGTAGAGGATGTGTTTCTATAGCTACTATTGCCCCAACAAAATCTCATGTCGTAGCTTTAAAACCTCTTAATCGCTGCTTCCAGAGAAAAGCTTCTGTCACTGCATATTCACACCCTTTTGCCTAGAGTTCGTGGTGTTTCTTTTCCTGAGCGATCTTCTCTTTTTAACAAAATTATCCCCCTCTTATTTTTAGCAATCATCCTTTAGGTTTGTATAACTGAAGTTTACATTCTTGTTTGCATGATAATTCGGCCAATAGAATTTAGAGAAAAAGCTATTTAAAACAATAAAAAATATATCTTCTTTTGTAACTTACTGTTGCATGAATTATAGGAAGCCAATATTTAATTCATTTGTTTACTCAAGTATATGTAATAAAACTATTTTTAATCTAATTTAACTATTGTTATTAAAACAAATCCAATTAATTAATCAAAAGAGAAATGCAATATAATATTGCATAATTATATATATAATTTAATAGATTTATCTTTTTTTTTTTAAGGAACATATTGTCTTCCAAACATCTTATAGACAATATTTTATTATTTATTTAAATAACACACAATACATCATTTGAATATATTTTGAAAAGATTTTAAGTTAAAGTAATCACATCATGCATTTGAAAATGATTAAAATTACGCATTAAAGCAATCAAAGCCAATCGATAATGCATATGCAACTACGTGATGTGTGTGATTGCATCAAGGTAATCCATCCATCAGTTCTTGCCAAGTGGCTAGATCATTTCTACCTCAAACATGGTCTTGTCTTCGATGAGTACATGCATCCATTTGCACTCAACTTGATGTCAATAGGTTAGTGTCTCCAAAACATAGCCGAAACAAATCATTGCATTTACATCAATATTCAATATTTAAAATAATTTCCAATTTTCATCAATATAACTCATAATAATTACCTCCACGTATGCAAAATTACTTAAAGTAAAGTCAATCACAATAATTGTTCACTAAACTAGAATGATCATATTGTTCATAAAAACAAGACATGACATCCTTCCCTAGTTGGAAGAGACATCATCTCGATGTCTTATTAAACATCAAAACAATAAAGTGTCCATCAAGCACCAATAAAGTATCAAGGTGTCATAAAATAATAACATCATCTCAAAGTATCAAAAGATCATAATCAACAACTCAAAGTATCAAAGCATAACTAAACTCAAAGTATCTCAAAACAATAATCAAACTCAAGTATCATAATCCATGCATGAATAAGAAAACTAAGCTATATCCTCAAATGAGGAAAAGATCTATCAATCTCCTCTGCATCCTCCCATGTGGTACTGTCCTCAGAATACTGATCCCATTGGACCTTATATTGCACCACATCTCTGCTACACAACTTAATGTTGCGCTTCCCCAAAATGTGAGTGGGCTCCACCAGCACCACTCCTGGATCCTGAACTGGTAAAGCACACCAATTAAGAATATGTGACGTGTTAGGATGATAAAGCTTAAGAAAAGACACATGAAAAACATTATGGATTCTGGCAAGTGTAGGTAGGAGAGCAAGTCTATAAGCTATAGGTTTAATCACTTCCAGAACTTCAAACTGTCCTACACAATGAGGAGCAAGTTTGGATGCTTTGCCAAACGACACTGAACTCTTATGATGTCTAACCCTCAAAGAGACTTTGTCACCAAATGAACACTATCTAGGAGTTCTATTCTTATCTACATAACTCTTTTGACAATCTAAATCTTGCTTCAACTTTTCCTTGATTAACTTTATCTGATCATCCATTTCTCTTAACATTTCAAGACCAATCACAAATTTGTCCTCCACCCTATCCCAACTGATAGGTGTTCGACACCTTTGCCCATAAAGAGCTTTAAAAGGTACCATTCCCAAATATGCATGGTATGAATTGTTATATGCAAACTCAACCAATGGAAGATATTCCTCCCATTTATACTATTGATCCATACAATACATTCTAAGAAGGTCTTCTACCTCCGGATTAACTCTTTTTATTTCATATTGGATGTCATAGTAACAATGGCAGCCAAATGCCTTCTCCTACTAAGAGCATATGCTACTCTATTCTCCTTTCTTTTAATATACTCAATTATGAAGTCATACTTAATATACTTGAGCCCTAGATGATCTATCTTTAACTCAAAGGGCTTACCTAGAAGATAATGCCTCCACATCTGAAGTGCATGAACTATGGTAGCTAACTCAAGATCATGCAGTGCATAGTTGAACTCATGTTGCTTTAACTTTCTTGACTCATAAGAAACCACTTGCTCATTATAAATCAATACTCCTCCTAATCCTTCTCCTGAAGCATCTATTATAACCGTAAAGTACCCATTAGGATCTGGTATGGTCAGGATAGGAGTAGTTGTGAGCTTTTCCTTTACCACTTGGAAAGCTTGCTCACACCTTTCTGTCCATTCAAATTTCTTACCCTTCTTTTGTAGTGAGGTAATCGTGTTGGAAAGAGACACTATGTGGCTTCATGAGTGTTGTCATTGATGGCAACAAAGTCCATCCCACACATCCGCAGGACATGGTGTGTCTATACGGGAAGTCAGATTGAAGAGTATTTTGGTCCGGTGATCAAGAACAGAGCATGCAGCAAGGTCTGACAATCAGGTTCGGATCTCTCAGAGGAAGTATCTCAATAAAATGCGGACTTGGGGAAGTCAAGAGGACTACCTTGACTAATATATTCTAGAGATTGAGCCTCCGGTGATGTAAGAGTGAAAAGATATGAACACCTAAGTGTTGGGTTCTTGTTTGACAGAGTAGACTGAGGAAGAACTGACCGGCAAAGCTTCAAACCTTAATCCGGATGAGATATTGATGGTAATAAAGTTTCTTAAGGGATCATTCATGATTGGCAAACATGATTGATGACTTCTATAAGCATCTCTTTTATACGCATCACTTGGTAAGCAAGGATTCAGCTGACAGACCAGAGTTTGGGAAAATATTGAGTATTCTGGATGCCGACTAGAAAGATGTTGAAATCCTTTGTGCAGATATATATACCAGATGGATTTCAATGAGAAGATGTGTCTGGTGTGTTGTGTTGTGTGAAGAAAAGTAGAGAGCAGTGTAGAAGCAGTAATACAGGTCCGGTATGTGACAGGACAACAGCACCAAAGAAGAGGCAGAATGAAGTGTAGTAGATCAGTGTATTGAGCCTAACCAGAACTGAACCTCAACACATGTGGATGCTTCTCATCAGTTCAAGTATCTTGTTATATATTTGTACCTTGTAAATAGTGAGTCTCTTGTAGGCAATGAGCCTCTTGTGAGCAGTGTGCTTGGGTAGTGAGCCCTAATTAGCAAGTGCCATTTTGTACTTCTATTCTTTTAACAGATAATACAATCTTGGGTTAGTCACCTCGTGGTTTTTCCCTTAACAGGATTTTCCATGTCAAAATCATTATGTTATGTGTATTGATTTTGTTTCTACTTTCATGATTATGGATGCTTATTTGTTTTGATGTTGCACTAGTTATCAAAGAAGAACAGAAAGTTAAATTAATTAAGATAACTGATTGACCCCCCCTCTCAGTTATTAATAATTGGTATCAGAGCCAAGTTCCTCCTAACAGAGCCTAACAGCTTGAGGAAGATCTGGGAATCTCAATGGATATGTATGGTATGAGGGAACAACTTTAGTCTGCCCTAGATAATCTTGAGCAATCTCACTCTGAAGTCAATAACTTGAGGGAAAGACTCCAACAAGCTGATGATTTCATAAATGAACTCAAAGAAAAACTAAGTATCTCAATAAAGAAAAGAAAGGAACTACTTCAACAATTAGCAAGTCAAAATGAAGCCAATGATACTAATGAAGATCTGAATGAGAAAACCAAGCTAAGTGAGAAGTTATCAAAAGAAGTCATTATGGTAAGACATGAAATGGAATCAGGAGTTATGAAATTCACCCAAGAAATTGAAGAGAAAAAAAAAGTGAAGATAATTTAAAATAATCTCTCAAGGAGAAGTTAGAAGATTGCCACAAAATGGATAGAATAATTAGGCATCTGGAATCTAATCTTGAAGAAGCTAGAGACAATGAAGAACAACTTGAGAATCAGATAGACACTCTTAAAAGGGATCTTCAAACAACAAATGAATACAAAGAGAAATTCAAGATAAGCTCTACTAAACCTGAAGTTCTTGAAAGCCAAAAGAGGGTAGATGACAAGCAAGGCTTGGGGTATGAGAAAGGGGAAAGCTTCAGATCCGGTCAGAAGAACTCTGGATCAAGAAATCCAAGGAACAAGCCTAGAAGACCACCGGTAAGGCAACCAAATGCTCAAAGATATCCATCCTTTAATGGATACTACCACAATTGCAATAACTTTGGTCATAAAGCAAATCAGTGTAGAAGAAGAATGAATCAGACTAATTCATCCTTCTCCGGACAGTGTTTTAACTACAAAAGGTATGGTCACAAATCTCAAGAATATAGAAATATGCAAATGAACAATTCATTCAATGGTAGATACTTTGCATGCAACAGAATGGGACATATGTCTAATCAATGTAGATCAAGAGGACATCAGTCAAATCTGCAAAGAAATGTTGTTTTCTACAATTGCAATAGATCTAGTCATATTGCCAAATTCTGTAGAAGTAAGAATTAGGATAAAAGGGGTCCAGTGCATCATAATCAAAATCAAGACAAAGGAAAAAGAAAAGTGAATGTAGACGAAATTCAAAGGGAGATGAACAAGATTTGGGTGAAGAGGAGTACATAAAATGTTGAGGATGGATCTGCACCAAAATCTGGTGCTGATATTCCTTCCAGAAACTAATTAGATGAACTCTAGCTCAGGGGGAGTCACAAAAGAAAACAAGTCCCCCCAGCGAGTCATTTGGTGCCTGAAATTGGCACATGGAAAGTTGCGGATTAACAGGGTTCTCAGAGAAACATCTAAATAAGCCTCAGTAAAGATATGAAAGATCCGCAAGAAATTTAGAAGAGATTAATCTTCCAAGATTGATCCGATTTAACAATCATCCGGTAAGAAACATGATTTTCACAGTTAGATCCAATATGATTCAAAATTGAGGAATCTTGATCTACAGATAGATGAAATGATTGGAGAAAGGAAGATAGATTGTCAATAATCACTGAGAATAACTCTAAGTGCATCTTAGTGATCTGGAAAAGATCTTTCTCAGAACAAGGAGAACAAGGCAACCAGAATGACTTAAGTTGCACATTTATTGTAATATGGAATTAGGGCTTGCGTAGAAATATAAGGGTTCTCTTATTGAACATTTGCACATTTACATTCAAGAAGAAGAGAGAAGGAGCTCTACAACAAAGTTATCTCAAACCTCTCAAAGATCAACCATAGAAGTTGATTCATCCAGCAATTCGATCTGGCTCACATCGTGAACCCTAGAAGTGTAAAAGGTATTTTCCGCTCTCGATTAACTCTCTTTGAATCTTTTGAAAGATGGCTACTCTGAATTTTGTGAAGATCACTAATAGGCCGCACCCTAAATTCAAGAAACATCCCTAAAAATCCCTAGAAGTCGATCCTCTAGGCGCATTTTCTAGCATTCTGCATGGAGTTCTGCATGTAGAAGATATTAGGGTTTACATACATGCAAACATTGAAGAATTTAGTGAATCCAAGATGATGGACATCTATCACAAGGAAATGATAGATGAGTCACTTGAACTTAAACCTCAATACAAGGCCATCCAGGATAAACATTTTGGACAATACATCCATTTCCACTATTTTGCAGAAGATGAGTGGGTTCGGTATGTTTTGAGTAGAGTGCATGACAACTTCATGTGGTTGAATAGACCATTGAAGATCACAAAAGATGCCATTAGGGTGGTAACTAGATTGCACTCATCTAGTGGGTTGCCTACTCTCAAATTAGTTAAAAACCAAACTGTCAGTGAGGCTACCAGATCAAAATTTGACAAGAGGGCAATGATAATTGAAGATATCACTGATCTGGATATCAAGTTTGCATCTATGATAATTGGCTATAAGATATATCACTCCAGTAAGGAGAATTATGTGTCTGGAACTGCTATATATACTACAGATGAAATGCTAAGGAAAAATGTTGACTATGATCTTTGCGAGCTTCTTCTGAGCCAACTGTTGGAAAACCTACAAAAGATCAAGAAGGACAAGAAGAACTCATTCAAATATGGTGGCCTGATATTATGTTTATTCTTTTACTTTATGAATGAGCTCCCTAGATCCAATGGTTGGGTATGGCAAAATGACAGACCTGTTGCCATACAAATTAGGGATTATATGTATGGGCTTGGTGATGCCAAGACACAAAATATAGCTCTGTGGGGTTACTTCAAAAACTTCCAAAGCATGATGCAGGCCAGAGAAAGAATCCCCAAATCTTTGGTTGAGAAATACAAGGATACAATGTGCTTTATGGTAGACACTAATCAATGCTTAATGGAGGTAGTGGAACCAAGAATAGTATGGATCATGCCAATGGGGTATGAGGTTGATGAGAAAATCCTAGAACTGCATATCCAACATCTGCTGAGTCAGCCCAAGGACCCTAAGGCAGAAAGGTTTGGAACCTACCAAGAGTTGAGTGTAAAAGTTCATGTTAAACTAAGATAGCCTGAGATCAAGAGAAAAGTGAGGAGGGAAGTAGAAGAATTTGCCAAGAGGCATGGAATTTCAAAGGAGGCACTTGATGAAAATAGAGAGAAGATGGAAAGGGTAGAGAAAGAAAGGCAAGAAACTGAAAGTGCTCCGGTGCAAGACCCCTCCCAGACCAGATCCTCCAAGAGCTTTGCACCTGCCACCTCTAAGAGCCAAAAAATATCAAAACTGGAAGTCAGGACATCTAGAAAGGGAGAGAAGAGAACTAAGACAAAGGCCACAAGGTCTTACATTAGTCAAAAGGATGATGAAGAGATAAAATCTGATGAGGAGATCAAGAAAATACAGAAGAAGAAGAAGAAAACATTCGGTGAACCCTCTACTGGTCATAACAAGGAAGAAGAGGTAGAAGAGTTTGTTGAAAGGCCTACTCTATCCATTGTTGATGTAGTCAATGCAGTTACTGTGGATGGGAATCTACAACCAATGACAGAATTCTATGATGAGTATAATGACGCAGATAAAAGGATCTTGGAAGAACCCACAGTTAAGTACTTAAACATATATAATAAGGTATTTATTGAAATCATCTCTCTAATTCCCAAAAGTTTAGAGAAAGAACTTGAAATGAGAAAGGAGAATGCCAAGGCAAAGGACTTAGAGATCAAAGAATAGATTGCTGTCCAACTCTATCCCTCCATCACTCCAAAGCAAATGAGCATGATCTTCAAAGATTGCAAGGATGAGTTCTGGAGCAAATCCAGAATGAATAAGCTTATGCTCAGAGAGACTGATTAGGTGGCTAAAGAGAATGAAGACATCCTCCATAATTCCTATAAAAGATTCAATATTCCTATTAAAGAGGACCTAGGTGATGAACCCTCTGTCATGGATGATGAAGGACTCAGTACATCAAAGGAAGATCCTACAAAGAAAAATATAGAATATTCAAAAGAGATAGATAAAGAGAAGACTAAGGATTTAGATTCCTCTGTTCTGAAAGAGGAAGTCCATGGAGAAGTAGACACCTCTCTTCCGGATCCCCCAGCAGACTCCAGAATTGAAGGAAAAGAAAGAAAAGAAGAGAGAATCAATCAAGAAGAAGAAGGTCAAATAGAGAAGACCACAAGTGACAGTGCTGAGGCTGTAGAAGAGAAGAAAACTCTGTCTCTAGCAAGAGACATAGTAGAAGCAGTCAAAGACTTCCTAAAAAAGAAATGATGGAGTTAGATGAACCGGAGCTACTTCAAGGACCATTCAATTTTGATTCCCTCTCTCCGGTCCAGACAATGAAGGTAGCATCTTTTGCTCAAGCCAAAGAAAAAGAAAAACTTCTGAAGTCTCACATGGAAGATTGTGAGCTAATAGAGATTGCATCTAGTGTGCTAGAGAAAATCATGCCATCCTTCCAAAAGGATCCTTCGGCCTCCACATCCAGTAATCTAAAGTCTCTTGTTAACTCTGTTAATACACATTTTGACTCTTTAGAGAAAGCAGCAGAAGAGAAAGTCTGGAAAGAATTTTTGGGTAAGAGATTCTCTTAAGTATAAGGGTTAATAACAAATGATAGGAGAACCATGGTTATTGGAATAAAGAGCCTAGAGAATGCTCTTAAAGATGGTGGAGATCTATACAAATTTTGTCTATCTTGGTCCACTGTAATAGCAAACATCACCAAGAAGGTGTAAGAACAAGAGAGCAAACTATCAAGTTTATCTCAAAGTTTTGATCCTCTCACCTCTTTCGTAATAAATCAAGAGTGTCAGACTATTGCAGTCATAAATGAAATAAAGAAGCTTGAGAAGGAGAAGAAAAATAGAATAAACAGGTTAAGTGAACTTAGAGGGATAATTATCCCTAAATTAGAGGCCATGCATGAGGCCCTAATTGATGCTCATACCATAGCCCAGACCAGTGATCCGATAAACCTAAAGAGGGCAGAGGCTATCCTGTTGAGTGGTCACATCTCAATTTTGGACAGGATGAAGCAAAGTTGGCAACAAAATTTATACAGTTGAAGATAACTTTTGTAGATATACTTCAATATATGTAAGTATAACATGTATATATACTTATGCGGCTAAGTATAGTTGGATTTTTGGGAATTTTTGGTGTGCAGATTCTACCCTTTGCCATTCATGTCAAAGGGGGAGTGAGTAGCAATGAAAAATGTGGAATCTAGCTAAGGGGGAGCTCTGAAAAAATGTACATTAGAACAGAGCATCAGCCAAGGGGGAGTGTAGTGTGACACTTAGTCATTTTTCACTAAGTGTTGCCATCAATGCCAAAGGGGGAGATTGTTGGCAAGAGACACTGTGTGGCTTCATGAGTGTTGTCATTGATGGCAACAAAGTCCATCCCACACATCCGCAGGACATGGTGTGTCTATACCGGAAGTCAGATTAAAGAGTATTTTGGTCCGGTGACCAAGAACAGAGCATGTAGCAAGGTCCGACAATCAAGTCTAGATCTCTCAGAGGAAGTATCTCAGTAAAGTGTAGACTTGGGGAAGTCAAGAGGAGTACCTTGACTAATATATTCTAGAGATTGAGCCTCCAGTGATGTAAGAGTGAAAAGATATGAACACCTAAGTGTTGGGTTCCTATTTGATAGAGTAGACTGAGGAAGAACTGACTGGCAAAGCTTCAGACCTTAATCCGGATGAGACATTGATGGTAATAAAGTTTCTTAAGGGATCAGTCATGATTGGCTGACATGATTGATGACTTCTATAAGCATCTCTTCGATACACATCACTTGGTAAGCAAGGATTCAGCTGACAGACTAGAGTTTGGGAAAATATTGAGTATTCCAGATGCTGACTAGAAAGATGTTGAAATCCTTTGTGTGGATATATATACCAGATGGATTTTGATGAGAAGATGTGTGTGGTGTGTTGTGTTGTGTGAAGAAAAGTAGAGAGCAGTGTAGAAGCAGTAATATAGGTCCAGTATGTGACAGGACAGCAGCACCAAAGAAGAGGCAAAACGAAGTGTAGTAGATCAGTGTATTGAGCCTAACTAGAATTGAACCTCAGCACATGTGGATGCTTCTCATCAGTTCAAGTATCTTGTTACTTTCTTTGTACCTTCTAGACAGTGAGTCTCTTGTAGGCAGTGAGCCTCTTGTGAGCAGTGTGCTCAGGCAGTGAGCCCTAATTGGTAAGTGCCATTTTGTACTTCTATTCTTTTAACAGAGAATACAATCTTGGGTTAGTCACCCTGTGGTTTTTCTCTTAACAGGGTTTTCCACGTCAAAATCATTGTGCTATGTGTATTGATTTTGTTTCTACTTTCATGATTATGGATGCTTATTTGTTTTGATGCTGCACTAGTTATCAAAGAAGAACAAAAAGTTAAATTAATTAAGATAACTGATTCACCCCCCCTCTTAGTTATCAACAAATTGGTGCTGCTATGGTTGAAAAACCTTCTACAAACTTCTATAGTAACCTGCAAGTCCCATAAAACTTCTGACTTTTGTCACACTCTATGGTGCAGGCCATTCCATTATTGCTTTTATCTTCTTAGGATCAACTGCAATCCCTTCTGCTGAGATCACAATACCAAGGTAGTGCACTTTATCTTGAAAGAATGTACACTTAGATAATTTACCAAAAAGCTTTCTTTCTCTCAACTGCTGTAAAAAAATTCTCAAATGCCTTTCATGTTCTTCCACTGATTTAGAGTATATCAATATGTCATCAAGGAAGATTAACACAAAATCATCTAAACAATCTCTTAAAATGTTATTCATCAAATTCATGAAAGATGCTTGAGCATTAGTCAACCCAAATTGTATTACTGTGAACTCATAGTGACCATATCGAGTCCTAAAAGCTGTTTAGAGATGTCCTCATTCTTAATCCGCAATTGGTGATAACCGGATCTAAGGTCTATCTTTGAGAACACTGTTGTTCCTTTCATCTGATCAAAGAGCTCATCTATCCTTGGAAGTGGATACTTGTTCTTTATAGTAGCCTTGTTAAGCATCCTATAATCAATGCATAATCACAGAGTACCATCCTTCTTCTTTACAAAGATGACCGGTGCGCCCCAAGGTGGTCTAATGAACCCTTGATTTAGCAATTCCTGCAATTGTCCCTTAAGCTCATACAACTCTGTAGTAGTCATTCTATAGGGTGGCTTAGATTGTGGCTCAATCCCTGGTAGTAAGTCAATTGATAAGTCAAATTCTCTCTTTGGCAACAATTCTGTCAACTCTACAGGAAATACATCTCTGAAATCTCTAAGGATTGGATAGTCATTGAACACTAATTCTTCTTTATCAAGGTCCTTTACTTGGACAACATAAATGGTACATCCTTTCCTCTTGGTTTTCTTCAATTGCATAGCTGAGATTTGTCTAAGCTCTAAAGTTCTCTTTGTTCCATTAATTTCCACTTGATTTCCTAGGTCATCCAGACATCTAACAACCTTGTCTTCACAGTTTACTAGAGACTTATGTTCAATTAACCAGTTGATTCCTAGAATTACATCATAAGAGCCTAAAGGTGCTACATACAGATTCACTTGTATCTGAAAACTAGGAAGCTCTAACTCACTACAAGCTAGACATGAGTCTACCCGCTTTTCTGCACTATTACCATATTGTACCATCCAAGAGTTTTCTATACGTCCAAGTCTAATAGATAACTTAGATACTACTCTAGGATCAACAAAACATTATGTGGCACCAGTATCAATTAAAATAGAAATAGGTAGTCCCTAGAGATTACCTTGGAACTGAATAGGTGCCGCTTGAAAATCTGCTTGTCGATTATCCACTGCAACATGAATCTAATGCTATAGTGCTCCTTGCTGATTCTTGTTTCCTCTTTTATGTGGACATGCATTTACATAATGCTCTCCTCCACAGATGTAACATCCACCCCTAGGTTCTCTTGGTCCTTCAGCTCTTTCCCTCTGATTGTTGTTTCTGTTGTTATTGCCACCTCTTTTGTTTCCACCATTTCCATCTTGAGAATCATTACTTCTCTTCAGATTCTTGATCTGTCTATTATTGCCTTAGTTATTATTCTTTTGATAGTTCTAATGATCATTTTGTGGTTTCTTGTTTGAAAACTTAGCATCTCTTTGCTTACGGTAATTTGTTGTCTCAAAAGTGGCATCCATAGTGAGTGGATTATGAACATCTACCTCAGCTCCAATCTGTGGCTTTAATCCCAAAATAAAAGTAAATGAAAAACCCACTTCTTCCACTATCTTTTCTTGATTATCAGCAATAGCTCCAACTTTAGGAACTGGAACTTATATCCTTGGGTTCTCATTTTGTGTCTCAACCCTTGGGTTTTCATTACCATTCTAACCTTTTGGAATTCCTCTAATCTCTTGCTCAAGAGTATTCATCCTCGTGTCCTATCAGGTCAAGAGATCAAGAATATGGTCAAATCTTCCATCTTGGTCATTACTGGCATCTTCATGATCCCCAGTAGTTCAACCACCATGAGCACCTCCACGTGATCCTCTACCTCAACTACTTTCTGATCCGTCACCACGATTAGTGTTTCTTGTATTCATGATGGATAATCTATATCACGTTTGCAACCTTAGCACAATAGTCCCAAAAAACAAAGGCTCTAGTGTTAAACCTAGAACTCTGATACCAAATGTAAAGCCTCACAAATCATGTAAAAGCATTTAAACCAACTCAAAAGTAAATGAAGTAAATAATCCACTTAAATACAACATCACAATAACCAAAACCAAAAAGAAGTAAATAATCCACTTAAATACAACATCACAATAACCAAAACCAAAAAGAAGTAAATAATCCACTTAGATACAATATTCAATGACAAGAGATGTAATTAATTCGGTTAATCACAATATCTCAAGTAAAAGAAAATCTCATAAATATAAATCTCAATGTCAATAAATCTTACATATCATGTGCATAAACCAGGTAACAAGCACTATAAAATATTATACATAAATCCTTTGGCAACATGCCATAATACATCCAAATAGGTACAATAAACAAGTACATCAATAATAAATAAATCAATACACTCTCCAGCTACATGAACCAAAGTGTCCACCACCTACAAACCAAGAGACATGAACATGGCTTAGGTGCTTTTACACCCAACCATGAAGTATTTACACTTCCCCGGATCCCTTCTTGAAATGTAGGAAACCCTGCCCCGCACGAAATGTCTAGCTACTGGTAACAACTGCAAGAGGGAACACCCGATGCAACCCTGATGTCTGAATGTGCAATTCTAAGTAAGGAAAAGCAAATTGTCTCACAACAGGATGTGGCAGAGATATCAATAAATAAGTTTGCTAGACAATAAACATCTATTTCAATGTTATTCTGATTAGATCTAATCATTTCAAGTAAATTGGTCAATTCTTGAAAAGAGGAAAAGCCATCTTTGAATATCCACATTCGACATTACAATCCCAAAAGTAACCCAATAACATTCCTAGATGAAAACTACTTCTTTCCCCAAGAAGCAAGAACATAAAGTAAAGAATCAAAAGTACAAGTTTCAATCAATCCAATTCCTTTTTTCCCAACATATCAATTATGAAATAAATACACTTTCAAACAAAATTGATCTTCTTTAAACATACAATTTACAATCATAAGTTCATCAGTTGATATAGTTTGTAATCTTGTATTTCAGTCACAATGTATTCAATAATAATCATTCTATGGTATTAATCTATCTTACTGTTTATTTTTGTTACAGGAGGTTTTAAAAACAACAAAAACAATAAAAATAGATCTCCTGTCACCACTACGATAGGAGCTGTCGCATAAATAAAAAGATGAATATAAATCATAGTTTAATCTAATTTTCGGTCATAAAAACACTATAAAATCTCATTCTCAGATTGTTCTAACTTACTGTCAATCCCATGAGAGGAAACTAATATGTTTAAGCATGTAGTTTATGTGCATAAATCTCTCACAAACCTTCATGTCATTGTGGCAACAAGAGCTGTGGCAGAATAATTAACCTAGTTTATCAGTATTATACTGTCATCCACTGACAATGTTTTCCATTATGTTTTAAACAACAATTTCCTAAGAAAACATATCTACAGGAACCTATGATTATACCAAAATTCAAAGGGTTGGTTCATCAATAAAGAGGACGTTTTTCTCATTTTAATTCAAATCGGCCAGTATAGGAATAAAATATAGTCATAAAGATGATGGCCAAAAATCAATAATGATCTAGGGATTTTATTAAGAGTTTTATTTGGTCAAAAATTACAGATCAAGAGAAGGCATTTTACCAAGCACAAAGAGGAAAGTTTAGATTGCAGAAAAAGTTTAGAAGGTCAACTCAAGGAAGAGTACAATTTAATAGGGAATAATCTCTTAATGAAAGGCTGCCTAAGAAGGTTGATCAACCAATCTAAAAGAGATGGCAATCAGAAAGTCAATGGCCAAGAATTGATGCAAGAGGCTAGAAGAAGAGGGTCAGCCGACACAATGCAAAACGACCCAAAATGGGTGACGGCTAGGATAAAAACTACAGCCAGAAGAAAATGAATGACTAGCTGAAGAACAATGACAGTGATTTTTTTAGTGGCTAATATTTGCCAATTGGATAATAGTTGAAATTGGGGATTCAAAATTTGGCTAATAGTACAAGATGTAAGGTGACTAAAATCGCCACATTTTTACAAAATTTTATTTTAGCCCTGGTTAAATCGCTAGAACATTTATTTTATTAAACTTTTGAACTCAAAAATTTGCCACAATATTCGATACCTAATTAGATCAAATTCGCCTAAATTTTATAAGTTATAATAGAAAATGAAATTAATTTGCCAATAATATTATATAATTATTGGTTATTTTAGGGCTATATCACCAATTTTTAGTCACCAATGTTGATTTTATTTATAATCTAATAACTGGGGTTGTATTCCATGGGTTAAAATGTACCCAGGGAGCTCCTTTGCCCATTGAGCCCGAAATTGTATTTGTGTTGTTGATCTTAATTTATAATCTAATGGTTAGAGTACCACAAAGCTCTAATGCCCATGGGGCTCAAAATTACATTTGGGCCATTGATCTCAATTTAGATCAATGGCCCAAATGCAATTTTGAGTCCAATGGGCATTGGAGCTTTGTGGGTACATTTTGGCCCATGGAATAGAACCCAAATCATTAGATTAAAAATAAAATCAATGGTGGTAAAAAAGAATTTAGGGCCAATTTAAAATATTCAATGTTTGATTTAAAATATTAAGCAATTAAGGAATTATAGACACGAGCACTACACCTTAAACTAGTCAATCACTGCCACCCTTAGGCCCTTACTTTTTCATAGGAATTTAAATTTTTTTAAAAGGAAGGATTCACCATGGTAATTAATGCATTTACCTATTTTTCATCAAGATTCGCCAGGATTTTCTACAAATTTCTAGTGATTTAAAAAATTCGCCAATAAAATTAATATTTTTTTCAAAAAAAACGAAAGATTCGCCAATATAAATTATTTTTTTTTTTCTAAAAAAATGAAAGATTCGCCAAGATTTTATATCTTTTTTTAGGGGGGTTTCTTAAAGTTATCACTGAATGGCAGCCCGAGAAGATAAATCAATGGATGGGTTGATAGCACAAGCGACTAGCCAAAACAAGATCAACCAAAACAAAGCAGTCGCCCACCAAACAGCAAAAGGAAAACATTCTTTTGACAGCCCAAATCGAAATATTACAATGCAAGGAAAAATAGTGGAAAAACCTAGAGAAAAATCATTGGTAGAGGAAGTGTTTATGTAGCTACTGTCACCCCAACAGAACCTCCTATCACAGCTTTAAAACCTTTTAATCGCTACTGCTAGAGAAAAGCTTCTGTCACTACAAATTTGCCCCCTTCTGCCTAGAGTTGGCGGTGTTTCTTTTCTTGAGTAATCTGCTCTTTTTAACAAAATTATCCCCCTCTTATTTTTAGCGATCATCCTTTAGGTTTCCAAAACTAAAGTTTGCATTCTCGTTTGCATGATAATTCAGCCAATAGAATTTAGAGAAAAAGCTATTTAAAACAATAAAAAAATATCTTCTTTTGCAACTTACTGTCACATGAATGACATGAAGCCTATATTTAATTCTTTTGTTTACTCATGTAAATATAATAACACTATTTTTAATCTAATTTAACTATTGTTATTAAAACAAATCTAATTAATTAATCAAAAGAGAAATGCAATATAATATTGCATAATTATATATATAATTTAATATATTTATCTATTTTTTTTAAGGAACATATTGTCTTCCAAACATCTTATAGACAATATTTTATTATTTATTTAAATAACACACAATACATCATTTGAATATATTTTGAAAAGATATTAACTTAAAATAATCACATCATGCATTCGAAAACGATTAAAATTACGCATTAAAGCAATCAAAGCCAATCGATAATGCATATGCAACTACGTGATGTGTGTGATTGCATCAGGGGAATCCATCCATCAGTTCTTGCCAAGTGGCTAGATCATTTCTACTTCATCCATGCTCTCGTCTTTGACGAGTACCTGCATCTATTTGCACTCAACTCAACGTCAATAGGTTAGTGTCTCCAAAACATAGCCAAAGCAAATCATTGCATTTACATCAATATTCAATATTTAAAATAATTTCCAATTTTCATCAATATAACTCATAATAATTACCTCCACGTATGCAAAATTACTTAAAGTAAAGTCAATCACAATAATTGTTTGCTAAACTAGAATGATCATATTGTTCATAAAAACGAGACGTGACACATTGGGTGAAGTATTTCTGCTGAGTCTATAGGGTTCTAAAACTCTGAAAATCCCCGACAAGGAGAAATTGGAAAGTCAGGGTTTTAATGAATTTTTGAACCTTATGTTAGGAGTTTGGGAGTTCTAAAACCTCCCGATTCAGTGACTTCTTGAGAGCTCTTCATTATTTAGTATAGTCAGGTAAAAATAAGGTTCCAAAACTACTTTAACCTCCGACAACAAAGAGTAGCATATAAACATTTGACTTTATAAAGTCATCTACTTTTAAACATTAGACTTTATAATTATCCCAATGAATTTGCCTCTTATAATAATGCATTTACTCATTTTGCTGACCTTGGAAGAAGTATTTTAATAATTCTGTGAAAATTCAAGTTTCAGGGCTTTGAAACTGTGCTTTCACTTAGGGACAAAAAAAACTCTGTATCTTCTACAATGACTTTGTTTTACATGAAATTCAGATTGTAAGTTGATTGGACAATCTTGAACAAAACCTAGAAACCTTTTAAGCTCGAGCAACCAAAAAATCAAATTTGGTTTTATTTGCAAATCTCTGACGAGAAAATCTAAAGTTAAAAATCTTTAAACTTGGAAGCTATTTTGACATGCAGACTGGTCAAATGAGGTAAAATGATGTCAGGGTTAATCCTATAAGAATAATTTGCACCAGCTTTCACAGATTT
Source organism: Cunninghamia lanceolata (assembly GCA_027924645.1). Taxonomy (NCBI): domain Eukaryota; kingdom Viridiplantae; phylum Streptophyta; class Pinopsida; order Cupressales; family Cupressaceae; genus Cunninghamia; species Cunninghamia lanceolata. Next base: position 4,779,049 of record BSBN01001268.1, on the reverse strand, counting down.
TTAGTTTTAATCATTTTTGTGATTCGGCAGGTTCAAGGGTGTGTAAGAGGGTGCACTGAAAGTTTGAAATTTTTCAAGTTCACATTTTTAGACAACAAAAGGGAAATGATTTAATTAAATAATTAAAATTATTTAATTTGGAAGAATAAAGGGGATTTTAATGAAATTAATTAAACAGAGAGAATTTATTCAATTAATGTTGAAATCAAGTAATTTAGATGAAATTGATGAATTTGATGAAATTAATTAAATAATTAGATTATTTAATTAACGTTGAATGCAAGTGATTTAGGAGAAATTGATGTATGCAAGTGATGCGATGCGAAGGGTTATTTTTAGGTGTCTACATTTTGCCCCTTTTTGATACAATGAAATTTATAACGTTGTTTCAATGAAAACAATGATGAAAATATGATACAATCATGCCCCAATATAACTGGCATAGGATGCCCCCTCGAAAGGAAAATCAGAGAAGTGACAGAAGGACTAGGTTGACTCTCGACTGAGAAGAAAGGATAATGACACGATAGAAACTAGGCTAAGAAGGACTAGATTGGATGTTTGGAGGCTGACACAATGGAGAAAATTAGCTAACACGAAGAAAAACTAGACAAGGGGTGGGAAGTCATAGGGTTGGGATGCTATATGTAGGGCCTAAGGGGTCACTTTCAACTCATTTGTTGATGCAGGAGAATTTAGGCGAATGGGCTATCCCACATCAACCAAAAACATGATAGTTTGTTTTATTTCATTTTTTGGGCATCTATTACATGATAGTTTGTTTTATGTGTTGTGGTCTTTTTAGGCATCTATTACCATTGGAGAACCTCATGTGATCAAATTTGCAAAATATGAGTTTTCGCTGGTTTGTTGTTTCAGAGGCTCTACAAGCAGTTTTAAGAATTTTTTTCTAGGAAAATTGTAAGGGATGGAGCAAAACCCTTTTGCAGAGGCATTCTTGGAGGTACCATGTCCAATATGTAAAAAGAATTGAAGTTATATCTTTCACTATTTGGGAGAAATTAATGCCGAAAAATTGTGTTGTTAAGTTTGAAAGTGTGTCGCCGATTTACAAAAAGTTCTAAATTTTAAAATTTATGAGGGCTGGAGTGAAATCCTTTTCTAAGGACTTGAGGGGGTCATAACACACCTTTGGGCAAATTTTTAGGAAAAACAAAGAACTTTAAATTTTTCACCTTCCGGCACCCGATCCCACACATTGTCGTAGTTGCATCAATGGATTTTTTTCTCCTAGTTGTTAATATAGGTTTGAAAGGTATTTTTCATAGTGTTTTAATGATTTTATATTTGCCATATGAGATGTATCTTTGGAGGCAATTCCAAATGTATCCATGACAGATTTGAAGAGTGGACATTAAAGAAACAATGCCACATTTTAGCATGATTATTTTGCTGTTAAAGAAGACATAAATATATGTAAAACAAAAGGAGGCATTTGAAACACCTCATAAAAGGTAGTGAATTCAAAGAGTTAAAAGTAGCTTTTGGGATTCATTCGGCATAGTGAAGTGACACATTGTTGTAGAGGTAGATTTAAAAAGAAGTAATGCTATAGTTTTGACCTAGATTTCTTAGGCAGAGTTTGAGGAGAGATCTCAACCCATATGAGGGGCTTGAAGAGAGTCATGAGAGGGTAGAAGAAAAAATAGAGTTTTTGAAATTTGAGAGGCCATTGAGAGGCCAAACATTGTAATTAATTTGTTGCAGATGTATAGTTGATTGTGAGTGCAATTGAATAAATAAATCAGAAATTTTGTTGCAATCTATCTTTGTATTTGTTGTTTTGTGTGAATTTGTGAAGTTTTTTGGCAAGAGGGAGTTTCCTTTTGCATCATTTGTGCAATCATAGTTCAAAGATTTCAGAGCCATTAGCTTCCTTATGCTTAGTTGAGAGCTCCTTGCTTAGAGAGGTTCACTAACTTGTAGACATGTCGATTCCAATACAGAGGCATCAGGGAGAGCACATGTAGACCTATGGGAGACTAGCGGGAGCTCCGACAGTGGTAAGTAGTCAAAAACTTGTCTTTTATTGCATTTAGTAGGTCATTAATTATAGGTCTTTAGGATTTTTACCAAATGCACTTTGATAGATTTGAAGTGCATATGGCGCAATAAGGCACATATGCAAGGCACAACCGCGCCTTTGGCGTTAATGGAGCACTTTTGGCCACAAAGGGATAATGTCTAGGTTTGAAGTGCACTTCGTCTATTTTAAAGTGCATCTGGTCCACAGTGAGGCACATTAGTCAAATAGTTAAGTGCCTATGGTTTAGGTTATGAAGCGCATTTGCAAGATAGCAAAGTGCATGTGATCAATAGTTAGGCGCACTTGGCATAATGAAGCGCTTTTGGTTTTGAATAGGATTTGACCCGGTTTGACTTAGGAAATAGGTTGACAAGGGTTGACCTAGGGGTTTTCTAATGATTTACCTAGTTTTTTTATTATGTTTGACTTAGGTTGACTAGGATTAGAATGTATTTGCAAGCGTTTTTACAAAAGGCTAACATAGTGATCTTGTGGATGCAGGTTGTCCTACCTCCATTACCATCGAGGGAGCAACACCTCTGGAATGTGACCGAGGTGGTACATATCTTCCTTGAGGTGATGGGATTATGGCATGTAGCCAACTCGACACCAGTTAAGGTGCATTTATCACTTATGACTACTTTGGTAGAGAAATGACATAATGAGACATCTTCGTTTCACTTTCCTATAGGTGAGGCTACTGTTACTCTCAAGGATGTATGGCACATCCTCAAGATACTTATTTATGGAGCCCAAATTGATTATGACCCAAAATAGGGTGAGGATGGAATCAAAGCCATATTTATGACAGACCAACTTGGTGTTTGTGATCATCAGATCTAGTGGAGGCATGTGCAGGTAATTTATGACCGGATCCAGTGGATAGTGGCTTCCTTGATTGGAGGTTTTCTAGTTCTTGATAGGCATTCTATGGGATTATCTATGGGATGGGGGAGAGTGATAGAGGGGATGTTCACATATGGAATTCGATATGCATGGGGACCTTGTGTGTTGGGTTAGCTATACCACAACTTACATGATTGTGCCTATAGATCAAGGAGCAGTTTATCAGTAGGGGTTACTCTGTTACATGTGTGGGCCTAGGAGCACATCCCAATTATGAAACCGATTTCCCCTCACTGTAGAGATAGAGGTGATCCATTTGTCTACTTGTACAAGGGTGCACTAACTCAGAGGTGACTTGGAGCCATGAGTTACTAGATGAGACATATTGATGAGATGGACACCTTTGTATGGTGTCCTTGGAGAGACTGCCAGTCTTGGGAGGATGACGTAGACTAGCTCCTCTATTGTAGACAGGTGAGATACCTCTTTGGTTGCAATGTGTACACCATAGAGAGATACCTACCAGAGAGGGTGCTTCAACAGTTTGGATTACCTCAGTGAGAGTATGTGGGAGATGCTATGCATGCATAGACATTGAGAGAGGTGGGAGATTGGGCCCTGGAGATTGTAGGTGCAATAGCCTTGGTAGAGTTACAGGGACTTGCCTGAGTGGCATGGGATTGGATCCTTAGAGAGGCTAATCCAGGGATGTTACTAGCATATGATGTGTATTGGTGGCAACACAGGCCAGTTAGATTCACAATCTCAGGGTAGAGGGTGCAGTTAGAGAGGTTGTGGCACTAGAACAGGAGGCTCGAGCCCGTAGAGAGGCTCGTCAGAGGGTTTCAGTGTAGGTACATGTAGGAGGAGATAGTGGAGGAGGATAGGGAGATGTGTCGATGGCAGATGTTGGGGCACCACAATAGGTGGTGTAGCTTGCCTTGACTGAGCTAGAGCAGGTTCGTTGGTTACTATAGGAGGAGACTGGCAGGTGGACTCACCTAGAGCTAAGGATGGTGCGGATGAGGAGAGAGCGAGATGCTGCATGCACTAAGGCTAGATAGGTTGAGGACCAAGAAAAAGTATAGGCACATGCATCAGCAGTAGCACAAGCAGCTGCCATGGTAACAGTAGAAATAATACCACCACCACCAGATGAAGGGCTGGTTGCCTGACTGATCGCTGAGTGAGCAACGGGTGTTTAGTTGAGATTGTTAGTAGAGGCCTTCTTTTAGAGGGTGAGACGAGAGAGAGAGATGCAGCATGACTGGCCTTGAGTTCATATCAGGCCATGATGACACTAGTGGGAGAGCTTACCCGAGTATAGGGTGAGCTGTTTGCAGTAGTCAAGGAGGCTGATTATTACCGAGACCTATACTTTGTAGCTAGGCCGAGTGATCAGAGAGAGACAAGATATAGGGAGCAGAGTAGATCAGGGACCTCAACTTCTCAGAGGACAACGAGATTAGGCTCATCAGTTATGGGTCCACCCCGTCATTCACATGGAGCGGGACCATCTAGAGGACCTCCACCTAGTGTAGGTGGAGTGCAGGGGTCACAATAGCTTGCATGGAGTTTGACGCATAGCTCACACTAGAGAATATTTGTATATATGTTTGTACAGATGTATATTGTACTATTTTTGTATCATCGATGTACTGTATTGTGATTATGATGCCTACGTGCATCTGATGTATATTTTAAGGGCTCATGATAGCCATGATGTATTATATCACCATTTTTTATTGACATGATGTATATATACTGGACACTATTATATTTTGATGACTTTCGATGATATATATATATATGAGATATAAGTGTTGACCTATGATTCATGAGATGTTTATGGATGTCCATGCTTATGATTATGTTTGCTTTCTATATGCTATGGATATGATGACACTGTACTTATGATTATGGACTCATGTGATGATGTTTATGCTTATAGATGTATGGATGTGATGACATTATGATAGGATTATGGATTTATATGATAATTTTGATGCTTATATATGTATGGATGATATGATATTATACTAGGATCATGAATTTATATGATGACATACTGATGATATGTATAATCATGATACCTAACATACGTGATTTTGTAGGTAGTAGAAGACTTTGACGATGGATAGAAGAAATGAGATAGAATAGAGAATGATAGATAGTTGATCAATCTTTGTAAGAAAACTATATTGTGATTTTGGAGTATGGATGGGTGTATGGATATCTTGTTGCAATGGTTTCACAAATATTTATAAAGAACAATCTTGAATTTTGATATAGCACATGGATAGTTATGCAACCAAGGTATATAAGACCAAGGTGCCAAGATATCCGATGCAAGGATGTTGACTATGCAAACACATGGTTTGAACTTATATCTACTAGACATAATATAACCTTAATGGCTATGTGAATGAGCCAATCTTTAACATATAATAATCTTAATACATAAATGAAAAAAGAATATTAATATGTAAGATGCTAGGTTGTAACACACACACAAGATAAATATTATCCATAGTAAGATGATAAGAACATCCCACAAACACAGCATATGAAAGTGATGATTATGCCCCAATCCATACTGCTTCGCAACATACCAAGATATAGATAAATCAAGGTAGCTTTGAATAAGCATTAGAAAGGAACAAAAGATAAACCAAAAAGAAATTGATTGACTAATAAAGTAAACACACAGCCATCATATTCTCTTGTCAAAGAGGTTACTCAGGGTAGATAGGTTAGATGAAGCCTTATTGTAGGAAAGATATATCCTTTAAAAGCTATTGGTCTGATCAATGATAGATGGATTGATGTAGCAGATGTGGCAAGGGGCATGCGGGACAACATATGGATTTAGGAGTAGTCTCTTTGCTTTAGGTTTGGATAAGTACTTTAGCTATCAAAGGATACATAGTTCATTTTCTGCTTGAGTTAGTCAAGTATAGGTTGTAAGATGGAGAGTGATAAATAGAAGACAAGAAAGATGGAAGCGTTAATGGATTGGGATGAAGAATGATGAATCATATGTGCTTGAGTACTAGATACTTCCTTCGTATTCTAGACTACCTACATACCCTGTATCCACAGGATCAAGGCACATTACAATGAAAGATGATTATGATAATATGTAGTTCTAGGTAGTGTGATGATATGGGTGAAATGTGATGAGAATGGTTTAGATGAAATTATGACATCTTATGTACCTGAGTATTGGATACTTCCTTCATATTCTAGATTGCCTACATACCCATATCCATGGGATCAAGATACATTAAGATTGAGATGGGATGATGATATGTAGTTCTAGGAGATTTGATGATGTAGGATAAGATGAAGTGATGATGTGGCCATACCTCAAACAAGGATCCATTCCTAGACATAGGTTAAGGAAAAAGTTGCCCCCATTTAGGTAGAGGTTTTATTATGGATTATGATGGATAAACTAACTATGGATGAACTGACTTATAGATGATGCTAAAGGATGATAATTGACATTGACAATTTCTAAGCCATGATAGATGTGAAAGTGGAAATGCTAAGTCAATATGGATGGATGGATGAAGGTTTGGTTATGGATTGATATGGAATAAGATAGATGTATGACTTAATAGATGGTGGATGCTGACACTATGCATAGTGCCTGTTTGCCAGGTTTTCACTATGGTACTTATCCAAGGTGCCTGTTTACCAGGTTTTCACCATAGGACATTTTTTTTTAATTTTCTAAGGATACTCTAAGGATCAAGCATAAAACCTTTTGAGATGAACACTATTGATGGGTTCATCCAAGGGAATTCCTTTAGGTGTTGACAAAGTGTAAGCTCCTGATCCATAGACTGTAGTGATAACAAAAGGTCCCAACCAATTCAATTCAAACTTGCCCTTCTTGTCTCTATCTGATTGGTTGCATTAATTTTCTTTAAGGACAAGATCACCTATCTGAAACCTTCTCTCCTTGATCTTCTTATTGTAGTTATGACGGAGGCAATTTTGATAGACATGTAGATGGTTGAGTGTTGTTTGACACCTCTCGTCTAGTAACTCAAACTCAACTAATCTGGAAATTTGGTACTCCTCTCCATCAATCAGGTGCTACATAGATGCTCTGATAGATGGGATCTCAACCTCGATGGGTAAAATGGATTTAGTGCCATAGACTAAGGCAAAAGGTGTAGCACCAATTGGTGTTCTGATACTAGTATGATAAGCCCATAAGGTAGGGTTGATTTGTAGATGCCAATCATGACCAACTTCATTGACAGTTTTCTTTAGGATTTTGAGTATGGTTTTGTTCGAAGCCTTGGCTTGGTCATTTGACCAAGGATAATATGGAGTAGAAAAGTGATGTTGGATATTGTATTGTGTGCATAAGGAATGAACATCTTGATTCTTGAATGGTCTACCATTATCAGTGACAATGGCTTGGGGAATACCATACCAACAAATGAGGTAATTTAGGATAAACTTGGCTATTTGCTTGTTAGTGATATAGGTCATTGGAATAGCTTATACCCACTTAGTAAAATACTCAGTGGTGGTAATAATAACTTATGGCCATTAGATGAGGATGGATGGATTTCACCCATGAGGTCAACTCCTCTCTCTGAAAAAGGCCATGGAGTTGGAACAGGTTGTAGCTCATGTGTTGGTGCATGTATCAAGTCCCCATGTTGTTGGCATTAAAGACACTTCTTAGCAAATTGGAATGCATCTTGTTCTATCGTTGGCCAATAATAACTTGTACGGAGTATCTTCTTAGCTAGAGTTGGACCAGTGGAATTCGATCCACAGACACCTTCATGTATATCTCTTATGGTAGGGTTAGGTTCTTCTGAGTTAAGACATCTAAGAAGGATACCGTCAAGACTCTAGTGGTAAAGGGAGTCACCCAGAATAGTGAAACGAGAGGCTCGATGGATGAAGGTTTTACGTTGGGTTTTGGATAGTTCAAAGGGAAAGGTACCATTTAAGAGGTAATCATAGATATCTTTGTGCCAAGGGGAATTGGGACCAACAAGTTTGCAGATGGTTTCAGTTGTAGGAACATCAACAACATGTATCAACAGTTGCTCAATTAAGAATTCACATCGTTGAGTGTTGATAGGCATGTCTACAAGTGATCCAATAGTAGATATAGAATTTGTATCTTTATTATGTACCCTTCGAATTTGGTCAAAAGAGATAGTAGAGAAGTGAGACTTGTAGGTATCAACCAATTACTTGTAGGGTATCAACTTGTCATCTTTAGTTTGGTACTCATCAGTGACTTGTCTAATAACTAGTTGAGGATCCCCATAGACTTGAAGTTCTTTGATATTCTGTTCTACTACTATATGGAGACCTATAAGGAGTGCTTCATACTCAACAATATTATTGGTACATGGAAACGCTAGTCGATATGATTTTGGAATATAATCATTCTGAGGTGTGATAAATAAGATTTCGGCCCCTGAACCATGTTGTATGTAGGAACCATCAAAGTATAAATTCCACTGTACTGAGGTAGCAAGAGTGAAAAGACCTTCATCTAGAAAGTCAAAGATCATAGCGTTTACATATGTTATTGGAGCTTTAGCTAGTTGGTCTGTAAAGACTTGTCCCTTGATAGCTTTTCGATCGATGTACTCTATCAAATTCACTCAAGATCATGACACATTTAGCTAGTCAATCTGTGAGAGCTTCCTTGGATAAAAGATACTTCAATGGATCAATCTTAGAGATGAGATTGGTGTGTTGGTTCAACATGTAATGTTGCAACTTTTGGGAAGCAAACACTACTACTAAACATGCTCTTTCAGTAGGAGTATAGTTGAGTTCATAACCAATCAAGGTATGACTGATATAGTAGATAGCATGTTCTTTACCTGACTCATCATGTTGTGCAAGAAGAGCACCTAATGATGTAGATGTAGTAGAGATATATAGGATCAAAGGTCTATCAGGTACTGGTGGTACCAAAACTAGAGGATTAGCTAGATATTCCTTGAGTTGATCAAATGCCTGTTGACACTTAGCATCCCACTGAAATGAGACATCCTTGCAGAGAAAGTGTTGAAATGGTTGACACTTATCTACTTGCTATGAAATAAACCATCTAATAGATTGCAACCTCCCTTGAAGGCTCCTTAGTGCTTTTAGATTCTTTGGTGGAGGCATTTCTATGATAGCTTTGACTTTAGCTAGATCAACTTCAATTCCTCTGTGAGATATGATATACCCTAACAATTTCCCTAAAGTGACACAAAAGACACATTTCTTAGGATTTAACCTCACTTGATACTTCTCTAGTCTATCAAATATCTGTCCCAAGACCTGTAGATGATCTGCCCTAGAAGATTTGTCTAATATGTCATTGACATAGTCCTCCATAATAGTATGAAACAAATCATGGAATGTCACTGTCATTGCTCGTTCATAGGTAGCTCTTGCATTCTTAAGACCAAAAGGCATGACTTGCCAACAATAGGTACCCCAAGGACATGTAAAAGCTATTTTATGTTGGTCTTCTAGTGCTATCATGATCTGATTATATCTGGAGAAACCATCCATTAGAGAAAGCATCTCATGCCCTACTGTCAAATCCACTATGATATTTATGTTTGGAAGTGGAAAGTCATCTTTGGGACATGATTTATTAAGATCTTTGAAGTCTGTGCATATGCAGATGCCTCCATTTAATTTAGCTATAGGTACAAGATTAGAAACCCAATCTGTAGAATCAATAGGTCGGATGAATTTAACATCTAGCAACTTCTCAAGTTCTGCTTTGACTAGGAGTGCTATCTGTGGGTGCATCTTGCGAGTCTTTTGTTTTATAGGTGTGGCATTTGGAGCTACAACTAGATGATGAACCACAAGTGAAGGGTCCAATCTGTTGGTGATTGTTTTGATGCAATCATAACAATTAGTTAAAATGCACATATAATGAACCAAAACTGACTTGAAAGATATGAAGGAATCAGTTAAGATTCACTTAATCCCAAGTTTACTGTGGTCAGGTCTTGACCTGTTGGTCAAATTCAGTTGGTCAATGTGAAGCTGTAATGTTCAAGGGGCCTTACGTAATTTAAGGTTTCTTGTTGGTTAACTGGACTCAGACTATGCAAAGAGATCATGAAATGTCAATATGTTGTTCATCCCTTTTGCATAAATGTGTTACTGTGCTGCAAAGCTTTTAATGGTTTTCCTAAATTATTGCAGCTTTCTTCTTTATACATTTATGAAAACTTGTCTACTTTTAACTCTGTTGTTCATGTTTCTTCAAATATGAGACAAATTTCCTTCAAATTTCTATGTTTTCAGGTAATTATTTTCAGATGGGTTGGGAAAAGTTAGAAAGATCTAATCTACACTTCATCTAAATCTACCTAAGGATCTAATTGTTCTATTATGCGCTATATAAATCATACAGCAATTTGATCAAATCTACAGATAAAAAAACCTAAAATGTATATTCTGAGCATTTTCACAAACATACATTTAAAATTGCAAGCTCTCAGAGAAAGGGTTTCAAAATACAAAGAAGAGCAGGAAAACACTCAGAAGATAGATGCAGAATTCCAGATTCAATTGTATTAGGAACAGACAGTCATACATGATTTACAATGTCAGAATGACTCTTAGTTTCATTGATCAAACTACAGAGAACTTACAAGCTTTACAGATACAATAAGGAAGCCAGATGTTCCACGCACTCCTTACTGTAGACAACAGGCGACCTCCTTCTTCTACTTCTAATCTAAACTAAAAAATGCTACTACAAATTTCTATATAGCCCTTGTGTAAAGTTTTATAGTGTATAAAGGCACCATATATAGACTTTCTGTCCTCAATACAACCCAAAAAACTCTAACCAAACCCTGGTTCAAACCCCTCATTACAATAATAAATGCTGGTGAACCAGTCCTCCAAAAAAATATCTCTGAGCAGTGTCAAATCTGGGCAAAAAAATGCCCTTCGGGAAGCTTAGCAGATTAACAATAACCTCTGTGGTCTACTGCAATAATGTCTTCAGCTACATTTTGTCTTTCACTTGAATGGCCCTTTGACTTCCTCACCCTTCGCGTACTTACTTCCTGCTCCTGAGATCGGATTTACTCCTCTGTGTGATGTCATCACCATAAATTCCAACTCCCTGCTCAACTGCAAGCCTGCAAATAGACAAATCAACAATGAGTATCATTTCATTTGATAAACAACAGGAAATTTTAAAACATCTGATGAACCAAGGCATGACTATGCAAAATGAAGAAATCAGGCCCAAAATGCCCCAAAAACGCACTCAAAACATATATACAAAGTCCAAAATACCACGGGTCAACCATTGCTGACCGAAAAATGCTGTCGGGCTTAAAAAATTGATCAAAAACTTTATTGCTCTACCCTTTCCTGCCCATCGGTGTGATATCACCCATCGGCGAGTCCAAAAATTGATTGGCCTATCACCTTCGTTTGGCCGATGCCTTATATCAGCATAACTTTCATCCATCGGCAAAGGCTTATCATTTCATTCCGATTGCTAATGTTTTGCTGATCACCCATATCCTTCTATCGTTATATTGGTGTGATATCCACCTATCGGCGAGGCCATTTACTTCTCCGCCGATCGATATTCTCTGGCTGATGGCCCCTCATGTTTCTATTGGCGAAAGTCTTACCGACGCCATTCCTTCAGCTTTCCATCGGCATGATTTCGCCCATCAGGGCTCTTTAACAATCTCCCACCGATAACCCAACTTTCGCTGATGCGGATCCTTATTGGTGTAAGTGTCTCCGATCTCCCTTTTTAAAGTATTCAACATGCTCCTTCTTCCCTCCATCGAGCTAACCTCCCTCTATCGGCACGGGCAAAATTACCTCTGCTGATGACCTTCATTACACCGATAGCCAAACCACATCGGAGAGACATGGCCTGTCAGGGGGATTAATCCATACTCTGCCGACGGTGAAAGCTACACCGATGGCAAAAGGCCATCGGTGAGTGACACCCCTTCGGCGAGACTTATCCAAAACACTCCGATGATATAAGTTAGGCCGATAGAAAGCTCCTGCATCCACATAATGTACATTTCATTGTAATGCTATAATGTTTGTATGATATACAGATGTGCCAAACACCAAATGAATTAACATTGTATCATAACCCCCCCTGGGTCTATCATTTTTATAAGCACATCTGCACATTTTTCCTGCCAAACAAACAATCATGAGATACAAAGTGGAAATCAAAACAATAATTCATTTTAACCTGAAACCCATCCTGCATGCATATTTCAAAATTTTAACCAAATGCAACAAGGAAAAAAGACATACAACTGACACTATATTATGCAAAACCTGATTGTACATTTTACCAAAATGATCATAACTTGCAAAATATGGCAAATTTTAAGACGATTCAAAAAGCAACCCTAGCTCATTTTGTACCAGGAATCCAACCATATCATGCATTGGTACTGAAAACACATTTTTCTCTATTTTTAACGAAGCTTTGTGATTTTTTCTCTTTTCCCTTTACCACCAAACAAAACAACACAAGCAGAAGCAAAAAAAGCAAAGCAACAACAGGGGTCCTCATAAGGAGTAAAATGGGGCGTGTTGTGAACATCACAACAACTAGCAACCAAACAAAATAATTAAATTAAAAGAATTTAAGAAAACTAAATGAAATGAATCCATAACTTCTGACTATCCTTCCTGCAAATTACTATTCAGCTTGAGACCTAAGGTATTCAATAAGGGTGTATGAATTTTCATTTCAATTTAAGTATGTGGGAGTGATTAATTATCCTCATTTTGAAGATCAGTTGAACAAACCACTGACTGACATTAGCCTACATAGTTGAGGATATTCCCTCATAGCCAACCGGATAGAGCCTTGCTGCCAGCGAGCATCTATGCCCCGGTAGAGTTACTTAGATGGCTTAATCTGGATTTTCAGTATAATCCGCTTTATTTATTTTTTATATTTTATATTGTTTGATTTTTGAAAGAGATTTCACAAGATATTGCAGTTGTAGCTTCAAGATGCAAGGAGTGAACACTTGCTGAAATTAAGCTGAGAATTGTAATGGTAGCAAGGGTGACCTCAGATTTTTCACCTAATATCTACACTTGTATGTTCAACAAACCCAAGGATTTTAGGTGTGTCATCGTGAGAAACCTCCTTGAATTCTCAATCACACTTATTGAATATAAAATTTAACAAGTAAAACAACTCTCTACATTCATGACAGTTACAACAAGTTATGTGTAAATTGCAAATGGTTAACTTGAATGTTTTAAATTTTTTACTATTTTGAACGGTTGCTGGCTTGCCCCCTTAATATTCTAAAGTAAAATAAAGATCCCTGCTGAGGAGACAACAACAAACCAAACAACAGACTGTACAAGGAAAGCAAAAACAGAACAAAAGAAGACAAAATTGTACAAATAGAAACAAAACAACAAACAGAAAGAAACAGAAAACAAAACTATACAAGCAACCAACCCAAAAAGAGAAAACAACAAAAGAAGAACTATACATTACTTACACTATATTACACCAAAATGGACTACCCTTTACCTCAGGCTTGGAAGTAGTGTTTCAAATGTTGGCCATTAACTGGCAATGGCACCTCTTCCCCTATCAAGGTCTTGAGTCTAAATGTGTTGTCCCCTATTATTTCTGAGACCTATAATGGACCTAGCCATAATTTATCAAATTTTCCATGGCTTCCTTTCTTTTCATGTGCTTTGTCCCAGCACAGCACTAAGTCTGATATCCTAAATGTTTTGACTCTTGCCCTTTTATCAAACCATCTCTTAACAACCGCTTGGTGTTTGGCAAACTTCTTGATGGCTTGACCTCTTTTCTCATCTAATTGTAGCATTTGTACTATTCTGGCTTCCCTATGGTTATCAAAGCCTAGATACTCATTGGTAAACTTCCAAGTTGGTAATCTCAGATTTACTAGAAGTATGGGATCAGTCCCATAAACTAAATGATAAGGTGTGCTACCTAAAGCTATCTTAAACTTGGTCCTATCTACCCATAATGCATACCTTAACAGGGTATTCCACTCCCTAGGACTCTTTGCAATCAACTTCTTGATTATGTCTAATAAAATTTTGTTCGTTGATTCAGCCAATCCATTACCTTGAGGGTAATAATTTGAAGAAAACCTCAAAATGATCCTATATTCAAATGCCCATTTAGAAAACTTTAAAGAAGAGAAAGCAGGGCCATTATCACATACCAATGAATAGGGAGTTCCAAACCTGGTGATGATGTTTTCTTCAAGAAACTTGATAACTACCTCAGTTGTGGAGAATTTGCAGCAGGTAGCCTCAGTCCACCTTGTACAGTAGTCTGTCACCGTTAGTATAAATTTGTATCCTGCAGAAGATGGAGGATTGATGACTCTAATAAAATCCAAGCCCCACTGTGCAAACGATCTTGATTCAATCATAGGTTGTAGTGGATTGGCCTGATTTCTCCCCTTATCTGTTGCAGTCTGACAGGTGTGGCAACTTTTGATGTGACTCTCAGTATCTTTGAACATCGTGGGCCAGTAATAGCCCGCCCTCAATATTTTGTGTGTTGTAGCTAGATGGGAACCATGGCCAGTTCCGTACTTGTCATGTAGTTCTGTTAATACTTTATCCACTTCAGTTCTATTTAGACATCTTAAATAAATTCCATCATGGTTCTTCCTGAATAGAAGACCACTTTGCACCATATATTTCTGTGCTTTAATCTTCAAAGCTCTCCTCTGAGAAGCTTTCATCCTATTTGGGTACTTTCCAACTATTAAAAAGGTGTTTAAATCATCATACCAGTCTGATGTGTTCTGGGAATTCAATACGTACTGCTGTTTTATCAAATTTGGATCCGTATTTGCTATTGTTTGCACCAACGCCTGCCCTCTGACTAGCTTCATGGGAATGATTTCCATGTCGAACACCTGCAGCGTGGTGATCCATTTGGCTCTCTTTTCTCCAAGTTCATTCTGCATCAGCAACATCTTTACTGCTGCGTCCAGCACTATGGCTTTGATCTAGTTGCGCAGAATGTAATGTCTAAGTTTTTTCACAGTCCTCATTAATGTAAATGCTTGTCTCTCAATGTCTAGATATCTCAACTGTGCATCCCTCAGAGGCGCGCTCATGAATGTGATGGGTCTTTTGTCATTGTTTTCACCTTTCTGGGTCAAGGCAGCCGCGACTAAATGAGAAGATGCAAAGGAGTATATGTAAAACGGGCTTGTGTAGTCTGGACTTGCCAATACAGAAGCATTAGAAATTGCCTCCTTGATATCTTCAAATGCAGCCCTAGCCACAAGCGTCCATTCCATCTGCGTATCCTTCTTCAACATGGCATTTAACGGCCGCATGATCTCTGCAAAACTGGTGATAAACTTCTGAACAAAGTTAATTTTACCAAAAAATGATTTCAACTCTTTCCTACTGTTTGGTATTTGCAAATTTTTTATGGATTCTATTCTATCCGAATCAATTGAAATTCCATCTTCAGAAATGACATGGCCTAATAATTTGCCTTCAATTACGCCAAATATACATTTCTTAGGATTAAGGGAAATCCCATACCTTTCACATCACTTGAGTATTTTCCTGAGATCTTCAGCGTGGGTGGATGCATCCTTGGAATACATAGTCAGATCGTCCATATACACAACAATGCACTTACCTGATAATCCACGGAATGCAATGTCCATGGTTCTTTGAAAAGTGGCACCTGCATTAATCAGACCAAAAGGCATTCACCTATATGCATAATTTCCCCATTTGCAAGTGAAAGTGGTTTTTAATCTATCTTTTCTATCAATTAAAACTTAGTTATAACCTGAGAAACCATCTAAAAAAGACATCATTTTTGCCCCATTTACTGCTTGCAGCACTTCATCTATAGGAGGCAGAGGATAATTATCCTTTTCAGACGCTTTGTTTAAATTTCTAAAGTCTACGCATAACCTGATGTCTCCATTTTTCTTCCTCACTGGTACTAAGTTAGCTACCCAAATTGAATGTCTGACTGGGAAAATTATTCTAGCAGACAGCAATTTTTTTACTTCCTCAAAGATTAAAGGCTCTAGAATGGCGTTCACAGGCCTTTGTTTTTGCCTGAATGGTTTAACCTCTGGTCTTAAAGGTATTACATGAGTTATGATGGATTTATCAAATGTTTTCAAGTCTTCATAGGTCCATGCTATTACATGTTTATAATCTTTCAGAGTGTCTAAAACCTCTTTTATAATTTTCTCAGAGCAAGCTTTTCTGATTAGTACATTTTGTGGATTTTGCTCTGTCCCTAAGTTATGTAAGTCACACTTACCCCCTTCTATTTTGGGTAAGTCCTTCTGTCTCATTACTCCATCGAAGTCAAAGATATGTTCTAGTTCAATTACTCCTTTGGGTAAAAAGTTGCTCTTCAAGTTGATTATATCTTCTTCATCCCATGTTATCTCAGGCCTTTCTTGCTCATCAATGATTTGGGCCTCAAATACCTCACTGTAATTCAAAAAATCAATAACTTTCTGATCTCCTCCAAATACCTGAAAGTGTGTAATGTTGTCTGGGATACTGGGAACATTAACTAGCTCAACAACAAATCGCCTTAATCCTAAAAGTGTCAAGGGTTCTAGTGTGCAAGCAACAACTACTAGTGCATCTGGCTTGTGGTTCAGCTCTCTGGGGATATGTTCTAAGTTGAAAGCATCAAACGCATCTATTAAACCCCATACTCTATGTTTGTAACTAATCATTTTTTTGTAATTGTAGGCATATAGTTTCCTCACTTGTCTAACTACTAGTTCAGAGTCTGAAAATACTCTGCTCATTTTCACCTTTTTCTTGATGGCCATGACAAGTCCTAAAATTAGGGCCTCATATTCAGCAATATTGTTAGTATAGGAAAATTGTAATCGATATACTGCCAGATGTGATTTACCCTGAGGATCTATGAGTTCAATACCTGCACCCGCACCCTGTTTTGATTTGGACCCATCACATTTTAATGTCCACATGTCGTCTTTACTTTTCTGACCTTTTATCTTGGCATGCTTTGTCTCTTTTATCACCTGTGGGGTGTTGTCCTATTCATTCATGGGTTTTTCTATTTGGTTAACTTGCATATGTGTATTTCCATCTGGTAAATCAGAAAGACACTTACCCTTGTCCTTTATTTCTTTTCCTAAATCTGGAATCAAGTCATCTACATCACCCTAAACATATTTTTGTGTTTGATCAGGATTCTCATTTTCCTCTTGTAATTCTACCCTCTTTATGCATTTTTTGTATTCATGTTCAATGATATCTTTGCATATTTCACAACTCTCCTCAGAATGTTGCTTATCATGGACCCTACATCTATTTTTATACAGTTTACATTGGACTGGCAGATTTTGTTTAATGCACTCTTCCACCTCTTGTCTAATGGCATGACCAAATTTACCTATTGCACTATTTTCTTCATCTAAAGAATTTCCATCAGACTCAATGAATAATGTTGTCTCCTTGTTGGCACATTTTTTTCTAATGTTTAACATCATGACCTCTTCAATTTGCACCCCATTGTTGGTAATTCTATAGACACCAGGTTCAACAGCAGCATATAATATTTCATTAGTTCGATTATACTCTGTTATCATGTGTTTCATCCTGGGCTCTGCCTCTATTCTAATCTGGTTTGGGACACCTCTCCAAGGTAGCCACATATGTGACAAGTTAGTGGCCATATATCTGTTTAATGTCTTGGACCAATCCCTACTCAGCAACATTCTATAATTCACGGGTATATCCATTATCTGAATGTCAATGATTTGGCTTACCCTAGGGTCTAAAGCTAATTGCATCTGAATGTTCATGAGTTCTCCTATCACGCTAACCTCAGTCTTATCTAATTGTGTGACAACCTTAGCAGATTTGGTGGGAGTTAGCCCGAGAGTTTTGTGTATTCCTAAGGGCATTACATTGGCTGAGGCACCAGAATCTACCATGCAATTATGTATGTTCTTCCCACACAATCTAACAGTTAACAAGAAAGGGGGGCATCCCTCTTATCCGCATGTATTACTACATTTGTATTGGAAGGCAGCTCAACTTTCTTACTTTTCTCTTTAGGTGATGAATCTTTATTAGGAACAATTATATCAGCAGAAACCTCTTCTGTCATGGATGTATCCAGAGATTTTATAAAAGTATTTCTAATCCCTGGGGTTTTCAATAATTCATTTAGAGGTATACCGACCTTAATTTTCTTTATTTCCTTTGACAAGTAACTCATTAATCTTGTTGTCTCTATTGTTTCAGTTTTACTTGTTTGATCCTTTTGTACTGATGTTCCATTACTTGTGTGCTGATTAGCTTTAAGTATGGCAGGATTGTTGCTGGCATTCTGATCTGGGGGTGTGTTGAAGTTGTTAGGAGGAATGGAAGTGGTGAAAGGTCCTCTTGGCCTAGGGTTGTTCCTCAAATTATAGGTGTGGTTTTTATTTGTTTGTTGAAAGGCCTACACTTCTTCTATTTCAGTTAATACCTCATTATTAGATTCAAAGGGAAACTGAAAAGCATTTAACACAAAGGCTGATTCAAGGTAAAAATTTTCACAATAGTATGGTCCATCTTCTAACAATTCATCCTCTTTCTCTTCTGCAGTTGCAAAGATAAATGTTTCTAAGACTAATGTTGTATCATATCCTGAGGGTACTACCTCATTACCCTTGGGAATGAGAAATTCAAAGGTAGGAGGCTGCACATCTATATTAAAAATGTTCGCTGCTAAGTGGAACTGTGGACAGTCATGCTCAGCATGGGCATTGGTATTGTGAAATATGCACCAATTTTTTGGTGCTGTACTGGCCATTTGGATGCCAGCTATTTGTTTTGCATCGTGATTATCTACACTCTCAAAGGGAGAAGCTAGAGTACCATTGTTGGGCCCAGTGTTCCATGTCTTGGGTGGCCTAGGCTGATTCTGATTTCTGTTATTATTGCCCCAGGTCCTATTATCTACCACTGGTCCTCTATTTTGCATTAGTTGCCCTTGGTTATAACCTTGATACTGATTATAGTTTTGGCTCTGATTGTAGTTCTGATTGTAATGCTGATTTTGATTGGAACTATAGCTCTGATTTTGGCCTTGGTTACAATTATGATTTTGATTGTAGTTTTGGTTGCCTCTTCCATAAAGGTTCTCGTTTCTTAGTTGTGTCACTTCGGTGGTTAACCTTTTCAAATGTGCAGTGATCTCTTTAATCTCTTCCCTATCCTATTTTGCTTTTACCATAGTTGTATCACTAGGAGGTTGGAAGAAACGCTGACCACTACTTTGGTTGTTATTGGAAGTGCTACCCGTGTAAGGAGTTATGGCTTGGATTGGGGTAGGACTATACACAGGTGTGTAAGAAGGAACCAGATTTAATAATGGAGTGTGATGCATAGGGGCTCCATTCCATGGTTGTGCCTGATTCTGCACCCCAAAATTCCCTCCATTAACAAATGGGCTATAAGTTGTATGCCTCATCTCTTGGTTCACTGAGGCTGCCTAGATGATGAACCACAAGTGAAGGGTCCAATCTATTGGTGATTGTTTTGATGCAATCATAACAATTAGTTAAAATTCACATATAATGAACCAAAACTGACTTGAAAGATATGAAGGAATTGGTTAATATTCACTTAATCCCAAGTTTACTGTGGTCAGGTCTTGACCTGTTGGTCACATTCAGTTGGTTAATGTGAAGCTGTAATTTTCAAGGGGCCTTATGTAATTTAAGGTTTCTTGTTGGTTAACTGGACTCAAACTATGCAAAGAGATCATGAAATGTCAATATGTTGTTCATCCCTTTTGCATAAACATGTTACTGTGCTGCAAAGCTTTTAATGGTTTTCCTAAATTATTGCAGCTTTCTTCTTTATATATTTATGAAAACTTGTCTACTTTTAACTCTGTTGTTCATGTTTCTTCAAATATGAGACAAATTTCCTTCAAATTTCTACTTTTTCAGCTAATTATTTTTAGATGGGTTGGGAAAAGTTAGAAAGATCTAATATACACTTCATCTAAATCTACCTAAGGATCTAATTGTTCTGTTATGCGCTATATAAATCATACAACAATTTGATCAAATCCATAGATAAAAAAACCTTAAATGTATATTCTGAGCATTTTCACAAACATACATTTAAAATTGCAAGCTCTCAAAGAAAGGGTTTCAAAATACAAAGAAGAGCAAGAAAACACTCAGAAGATAGATGTAGAATTCCAGATTCAATTGTATTAGGAACAGACAGTCATACATGATTTACAATGTCAGAATGACTCTTAGTTTCATTAATCAAACTACAGAGAACTTACAAGCTTTACAGATACAATAAGGAAGCTAGATGTTTCACGCACTCCTTACTATAGACAACAGGTGACCTCCTTCTTCTACTTCTAATCTAAACTAAAAAATGCTGCTACAAATTTCTATATAGCCCCTGTGTAAAGTTTTACAGTGTATCAAGGCACCATTTATAGACTTTCTATCCTCAATACAGCCCAAAAAACTCTAACCAAACCCTGGTTCAAACCCATGGTTACAATAATAAATGCTGGTGAACCAGTCCTCCAAAAAAATATCTCTGAGCAGTGTCAAATCTGGGCGAAAAAATGTCCTTCGGGAAGCTTAGCAGGTTAACAATAACCTCTGTGGTCTGCTGCAGTAATGTCTTCAGCTGCATTTTGTCTTTCACTTGAATGGCCCTTTGACTTCCTCACCCTTCGCGTACTTACTTCCTGCTCCTGAGATCGGATTTACTCCTCTGCGTGATGTCATTGCCATAAATTCCAGCTCCCTGCTCAACTGCAAGCCTGCAAATAGACAAATCAACAATGAGTATCATTTCATTTGATAAACAGTAGGAAATTTTAAAACATCTGATGAACCAAGGCATAACTGTGCAAAATGAGAAATCAGGCCCAAAAAATGCCCCAAAAATGCACTCAAAACGTATATACAAAGTCCAAAATACCATGGGTCAACCATTGCTGACCAAAAAATGCTGTCGGGCTTAAAAAATTGATCAAAAAATCTATCGCTCTGCCCTTTCCCACCCATCGGCGAGTCCAAAAATTGATTGGCCAATCACCTTCATTTGGCTGATGCCTTATATCGGCATAACTTTCATCCATCGGTGAAGGCTTATCATTTCATTCCGATTGCTAATGTTTCGCCGATCACCCATATCCTTCTATCGTTATATCGGCGTGATATCCACCTATCGGCGAGGCCATTTACTTCTCCGCCGATTGATATTCTCTAGCCGATGGCCCCTCATGTTTCTATCGGTGAAAGTCTTACCGATGCCATTCCTTCAGCTTTCCATCGGCATGATATCGCCCATCGGGGCTCTTTAACAATTTCCCACCGATAACCCAACTTTCGCCGATGTAGATCCTTATTGGTGTAAGTGTCTCTGATCTCCCTTTTTAAAGTATTCAACATGCTCCTTCTTCCCTCCATCGGGCTAACCTCCCTCTATCAGCGCGGGCAAAATTACCTCCGCCGATGACCTTCGTTACACTAATAGCCAAACCACATCGGAGAGACACAGCCTGTCGAGGGGATTAATCCATACTCTGCCGACGGTGAAAGCTACACTGATGGAAAACGGCCATCGGTGAGTGACACCCCTTCGGCGAGACTTATCCAAAACAATCTGATGATATAAGTTAGGTTGATAGAAAGCTCCTGCATCCGCATAATGTACATTTCATTGTAATGCTATAATGTTTGTATGAAATATAGATGTGCCGAACACTAAATGAATTAACATTGTATCATAACCCCCCTGGGTCTGTCATTTTTATAAGCACATCTGCACATTTTTCCTGCCAAACAAACAATCATGAGATACAAAGTGGAAATCAAAACAATAATTCATTTTAACCTAAAACCCATCCTGCATGCATATTTCAAAATTTTAACCAAATGCAACAAGGAAAAAAGACATACAACTGACACTGTATTATGCAAAACTTGATTGTACATTTTACCAAAATGATCATAACTTGTAAAATATGGTGAATTTTAAGACGATTCAAAAAGAAACCCTAGCTCATTTTTCACCAGGAATCCAACCATATCATGCATTGGTACTGAAAATGCATTTTTCTCTATTTTTAATGAAGCTTTGCGATTTTTTCTCTTTTCCCTTTACCACCAAACAAAACAACACAAGCAGAAGTGAAAAAACCAAAGCAACAGCAGGGGTCCTCATTTTGCTAAGGAGTAAAATGGAGCGTGTTGTGAACATCACAACACAATCCAGACATGTCAGCATATGTCCAAGCAAAATTGATTGTTCTTTGCACTTGAAGAATTTGATGAAATCCTTTGTCTCTTGTTCTGATAAGGAAGCTGCTAGGAATGTGATCTTAGGATTCTGAACTGTACTGCCGTTCATCTCTCGTGAGTCTTCTACTAAAAGAGCTAATTTTTCTTGATACTTAGTTGGTAGGAGAAGGTTAAATCCTCCATCCTCATGTGCCTCAGAGAGGTTTTCACCATCGGATACATCTTTTATTTTTACTATTTTATGACCAAGAGGTGCCACATTGTGGTTTTCACCTAGGGATCTATTTTTATTTTCTCATTTACGATTGGAGGATTTGGCATTCTCACCAAAGTAAGAAGCTTGATCTAGATCCATGATAAAACCATCTTTGTGATCACCAAGTGGAATTCCATCCTGGAGTCCCATAAATTCTTCTATAGCCTCATCATTTTGAAAGATATCTAGATGGGGGCCTCTTGTTTGTCCCAATCAATGAGTTCAGGGTAGATGAGGGATAGATTCTAGGTTTTTGTGGTTGAAGTGAGGGAGATGGACGATAGCATAAATATTGAGGTTTCTTGGAATAATTCTATGATGTATAGGGAAGAGTCCTCGATGGTATCCTCTCTAGAGATCGAATCTACGAGAAAAGCTTTCACTACCTCATCAAGAATAAACTCAATGTTCAAGGCTCGTGGTACCTCCTTATCATATCCTAACCCTTGCTAGTTGTATTTCTTAGTCACATTAGTTGGTTCCATTTGACCTTTACCATGTTTTACTAGGCCACCTTTGCCTTTATAGCCCATGTTTTTGACAATTCTGAGACCATTGCCATATTTTTTGATAGGTAGTGTGACCGGTTCTTTTTCTTTGTATAGCCAAGAGGATATATCTTCAATAGTTTCTTCTTCTAACAAGTGTCCAGGAGTAAACTGTGTGAGAGAAGGAAGTATCTTTAATTTATTGGTAACTTTAGCTATGGGGGGTTTGCCGTAAGATTTTAGTGAAAGAGGCATCCTCTCCACACAACAAGATTTTGAGATATCATACTCGTCAAATCCTATGTCCCTGAGATGGACTTTGATTTCTAGAAGGGGATTGGATGTAGCTGCAGAGGCTTTTTACAAAGTATCTGGATCAATATATAGTAGAGATGATTGGGCTTCAACATTATTGGGAATTTGGTTGCTATTCTTGTAACCCCCTTGCATGGCGCGAAAAAATTCAAATGGATTAGGATCTCCTAGGATGGTGATTTCAGTACCATTATATGGGAACTTGAGGGATTGATGGTACATAGAGGGTACAACTCATATGGCATGAATCCATGGGCATCCTAGGATAATATTGTATGGTAGCTCAATGTCTAAAACTTGGCATCTTGTTCCAACATGATGGGGCCTACTTGAATAGGCAAGTGTATGACACCTTCTGACTAACACTCTGCATTAGCATATGCTTTGATAGTAATAGACTACTCAGTAGTTATATGATCCTCAGAGTATCCTAACTATTTCAATAGTTTGAGAGAATAGATGTTCAAACCAACACCACCATCTATAAGTATATGTTTGATTTTACGTTGGTGGATGAAAACTTTGATGTGGAGGGAATCATTATGACATGGATCATGAGATGGGAGGTCTTTTTTAGAAAAGACCACATTGTAGGGTGAGGCAATGTTACCTATAATGGCTTGAAAGTCCATGACAACTATATTGTGTGGAATCGATGACTCTTGTAGGACTCTTCCAAGCACAACATTATGAGCGGGTGATGACTTTAGAAGGTCTAAGATTGAGATTTGTGTAGGAGGCTTCCCTAGATGTTCAACAAGATTATAATCGGAAGTGATTGTAGGATTAGGTGTTGGACAACGAAGGGTAACACGACCACGACAAGTTGTGATGACAAAATCCAGGGCTTTACCTTTAATGGTAAGGGTGGATATATGACTTTCCTCAAAATGACCCACAATGGAGTCATAAGAAGATGAAGCTTTGTTAACACTTTTCTTTATCAGGATTTTGACCTTTACCATGTTGAGGGAATAGATCCTTGTATACATTGAGATCTTGGTTTGTGGTAGGATGAGGCAGCTCATCGAAAGGGACTTCACCTCTGTCTATGAGGTTTTGGATCATGTGTTTCAATTTCATGCAAGATGAGGTTTTGTGTCCTTTTGTCCTATGGTACTCAATATTTTTTATCTTTGTACCATGTAGGTTTGAAAGTGCGATCATCATATTGACGTGCTTCAAGCAATGTAATGAGTCCATTTTGCACAAGTTTCTTAAGGACGGATTCAATAGGTTGACCCAAAGGAGTGAACCTATGCCTTGGAGGATAGTCTTGTTGTGGATGTTCTTATTTTTGTTGTTCTTGAGGAGTAGATTGGGCTGGTTTGGATTGAAGATTGAGTGGTGTTTGGAAAGTTTGGATGCATTTAGAATCCACAACACCATCATGTACAACATTTTTGTTTTTGTTCCAAAATTTACGTTTGTCATTTGATTGTTGAGGAGGATTGTCTTTAGTCTCCTTAAACATTTTGACTAATAATTTTACAATGAGGGCTTTTTCGATATTGGTTCCTTTGCAAATGATCTCATCAAATGTGGTAGCACTTTGTATTTGTAGATGAAACCCAAGATCTAGATTAAGGTTTTGGAAAAAGATGCTAATGAGTTGCTTTTCAGCTATTTGAACTGGAAATTTGCTAGCCATATTTCTCCATCTTTGTAGGAAGGAAATAAAAGTTTTGCCATTTCTATGTTTGTTTTTACACAAGTCCATCATGGATACCTCATGTTCAATGTTATAAGAGAAATGGGTGGCAAACTTTTCAGCTAGTTTGTTGAAAGTTTTAATACCCATGGGTAGGTGTGAGAACCATTCTATAGCTTTCCCTCCAAGACTATGAGGAAAAAGGTGAATAAGATAAGTGTTATTATGTGCAACCTCAAAGCAAGCTATGTAGAACTCTCTAAGATGGTCTTTTGGATCTCCTTTTCCCTTTTATTTATCAAATTTTGGCATGTCAAAATTAGGGGGAAAAGGGATCATTGGTAATAATCAATCAAATGGGTATGGACAAACCTCCTCCAAAGAGAAGGTTTTCTTGGTATGACCAAATGAAAGATCCGATCCTTGTTTTTGCAATTCGGAAACTTTAAGCTTAATAGCGGATGGAGGTGTTGATAAAACCAAATTTTGTTGGATTTGAGGTGGTTATTGCTTCCCATAAGATGTATTGGAATTCAATCCATAAGCATTAAGTTGTATGGGTCATATGAAGTTTGGAGGTTATTTTGGGTAGGATCAATGAAGAAGGTTGGAGGTTGTTCATTTTGTGGGGGTGTCAGGTATGAGTGTTGACTTTGGGAATATTGAGGGGGATTTTGATGTTGTTTTGGAGGGATGATGTATGTGTTTTGATTTTGTGGAGGTTGAGGAGGATTGACATATGTGGTGTTTAGATTTGAAGAATATTGGGGTGGATTGATGTAGGTGTTGTTTAGATTTGAAGAGTTTTGGGGTGGATTGACATGAGTGGTATTGATGTTTGAATAATGTTGGGGTGGAGTGATGGAGATGTTGTTTAGGTTTTGGGGTGATGATGTTTGGGGTGTTTGAACTTGTGACACTTGAGGAGGATTGACATAAGCATCAATAGGTGTGTAATTGGGAGGCAAAGATGTTCATGGTGGTGTAGCATATGCAAAGTTAGATATAGATGTGTGAACTTGTGACATGTGTGGAGGATTTTGAGGATTCATAGGCATGGAGGTGGTGGAGAAGGGGTTTGATTGTTGAGCTTGTTTTGCTAGATTAGCTTGTCTTACTAGTTCGTCTTGACGATGAAGGGTTTCTTGTTGAGCTTTGTAAATATCCATGGGAGTAAGGAGAGGTCCAAGTGATGTCTCTCCCGTGGGATTTTGATTTTAATAAAGAGGATTGATATATTTAGTGGTGAAAGGATTAGATACTCCCTCTTGTGAAGATGATTCAGGGAGTTGTGTAGATATGGTAGACATAGTTTGGACAGGGTTTATTTGTGGTCTACCCATAGCATTAAAAACATATTGAAATGTATCTTTCTCTTTAAGAGTAGATGTATCAAAGTTTAAAGGCAATTTGGCTCCCTTTTGAGCAAGCAAATGGAAGTAGTGATCTTGATTGGATCATAAGAGTTTATTAATGGCTGCCATGGTTTTGGGATCTTGCATGATTTCATCTAGATCTTGAGACCCTTCTTCTTGAGAGGATTGACCTTCTTGAAAGTTTCTCTTATTAAAAGGGATTTTTATCAATGGTATATCCCTTTGGAAGGAGATCATGAGGATGCAGCCCTGTGGTATACTATCTAGGACCTATCCCTGTGGTATTATCCTCTTGAGGATTGTTTTGGAAAACATTATGAGGATTGTTTTGAGTGTTTGATGATCGATTGTTTTGGATGATTTGATGGTGTTGTTTAGGGGTGTTTTTCTTAGCCTCCATGGCTTGATGATATTTCTATCTAGTGGTGACCATAAGAATTCTCAAATGCACTAGAACAAGGATTGGGGGATTAGCTGATTTTGGACTAGTTTGATTTAGTTGATTACTAGTTTGATGGATTGATATGGGTTGCTTGTGGAAGATTATAGAACTAGATCAATAGCTGATTTGGATAAATGATTACCTATCATAGAGGTAGACTAATGACATCAAATGAAGGCAGATAGGGTTAACAGCATAAAACCAACTCAAGAGAAGTTCATTCTCTAAGCTGTTAAAAGACCAATAACGAATACTAATTTACCTCCAAAAGACTAAAGAGAGACAAATCTTTCTAAAATTAGAGATAAATTAGGGGATGTTTGATGTGATCTAGACTCTATGGTGGAAGCGAAATTACAAAGCTCTGCTAGCTGGGTAAAGATTTAGGCTTGTTTGGTGAAGGTAGATCGATAGATAGTAATCTCAATAGGATAAATGGATTGAAAAGTCCAAGTTTTGGCTATGATAATGGATGATGAGGGTCTGATGGATGCTAAAATATGTCTAACAATACTACAAGATGCTCACTTAGAGGGTAATTTACTCAAAAATTGAAGTTCACTATGTTCTAGGCTAAATAGATGACATACAATTTGATTGAGACCAAAAGCGCTTGACTATTGCTCAAAGGCGATTGATTGTTACTCAAAGGTGCATTTTTATGAAAGGCTAGTAAAAATGACAAAGACCAAAAACACTTGAATGTTTCTCAGAGGCACTTGACTGTGGTTCAAAGTCTCTTTAAATCAGTACAAAGGCACTTCAATTCTATGCAAAGATGCTTCAATTCTATGCAAAGGCACTTTTTTGTAACAGTGATGTTTCAAGACAAGATTTGGATAGATTTTGGTGTGATTTCTTGGCAAGAGAACAAAAACACAGTAAACAAGATGTCTGAGGACTATTTGCAACAAATGAGTGTATGTTCAAGGCTCATAAAAAACCCAAGTTTCCATGGGTATAACACAATTGAAGACAAATCAAGCACTTTTTATACCTAATCATAAAGCTTTGTTGTGATAAATCAGCCCATAACTTGGAATCTTTGTTGACTCAAGTGTCATCACACCTAATGTGGTGTGTACACTTTTTTGTCTTTGCGAGAGAGGACAGATAGGGACCTCTAGGACTAGAAGGATAACCCAATCACCCTTTCCTCGGAAAGCTACAAGTAGCTTATGCTAACCTAGGGATTTCTATCTCATCTCAAGGGAGCCTTATGGTGAGTATCTTGGGGGAAAAACCTTTGATGCCCTTGCACTGAAAATTATCACAATGTTCAAAGGTAGATTAGGTAGTCACTAACTATGAGTTTTCTAGTTTCTTTTTGGGGAACCAACGCCTTGTGAGCATCCGGCAAGCCACTAAAAGCTTTAACCAACTTTACTAGGAGTGTAATATACCTTTACACAAATGTGAATTTCTTCACAAAAGTGTTAGTACGCCTCCTTTCAAATTGGCACCATATGGAAAAGGCTAATGTTGGTTAGGAATTGGCTTTCATCTTTACTAATTTATATAGTGCTCCAAAGGAAAAATCTGCTTAGGGTCATCCCCTCTTAGATGAAATGCAATCCAAAAGGCGTGCCCTTCTAAGGGATAAACAAAAAGTGAAAAGAGATGAGTCTGGTTTTTGGTCACCCAAGTTTTTGCACAAGGGGAGAGCATACACCTATCACCTCATAAACACATAAAACACTTGTTCTTTTATCCTCCTAGATTAAACTAAGTGCAACTAAGCCAATCACACAAGTTAATTCCTTTAAGCAAATTTGAAGTGTTTCTAAGACTTAGTATGAAAAAGATTTGATATCTTTGACAATCATCTTGCAAGAATATGTTTGAAACCTTCTTTGTTCTGTGATAAGATGCTACAACAAGTGATATTATTTCCACACAAACCAAGTGGTTAGCAAAAAGCAATTGAACCAAAAGTGCTCAACTATTGTGCAAAGGCGCTTCAAAATTTACTAGATGTGCTTTACTGTGGTGTAGATGCACATTGTTTCAAACCAAAAGTGCTTAAATGTTGTGCAAATGTGCTTCACTATTGTGCAAAAGCACTTAACTATGGTACAGATGCACTTTTTAACGACAAGCCTACAAAAACAAAAATGTATGTCAAAACAGCTAGATCGAATGATGGTTGAATGATTGCATGATGATCCAAGATGTTGTTAGATGATGAGATCTATAGGTCTACAAAAAGAACAAACCAAAACAAACCATGAAATGATGGATTAGCTCAAAAAATGATAATACCCTTAAATAAATCAGCTTAAGGAGTATGCAAGATAGGTTTTAGACAAATAATCCAGCTTGCCAACACAGTAAATGATCAGTAAGATGTAAAGGAACCTTGTAAAATCAGAAAAGCAAGTCATAAATCTCAAAAACCATAGGTTCTTCAGAACTATGCAAAGGTGCTTTACTGTGCACCAAAGGCACTTCACTATTGCGTGAAGGTGCTTCAATTCAGGCCAAAGGTGCTTTATTTTTGCTCAGTTGTACTTTTTTGTGTTCTGTTTGCACTTTTGTGTTCTGTTTGTGCTTTTCCATACCTGTACTTCAAAAAATCAAAATTTACTAAAACAACAAAGGTTAGTGGGTCCCACCAGGCATGCCAGAATGTGTATAGGTAAAATTAAGATTATAAAGATCAAATAATGAACAAATAACTCAATCCTATAACCTTCAAAAGATCGATCTAAATGATAACCAAATCAATGAATATGCAATTCAAAACAATAGAAAGCTATCACCTAGATTGTATTGATCTATTGGTTCTTTGTGGATTGCTTAATATATTGCATACCCATGGTTACAACAAGCAGACATGATGATGATAATTGCATACTCAAAAGATTCAATGTGCTCAATGATGCAATGTATGCTCAATGCGCTATATGGATCACTGAGAATAAATGATCGAAGAAGATTTCTTATGAAGTGAATGGATGTATATATAGGTTTCAAGGAAGATCGATCAACAATGGAGATAAATCAATGAAATCAACGATTCAGATGAGTTGAGAAGACACGATGAACATGCACACAACATGTGTCATGCTTTAAAGCTATTTTATTGAGTTAACTGCTTGCTACGATAAAGATAGGATTTGATTTCATAAATTTAGAATGTTTTTTTCTAATTTATGAGTTGGTGATAAAAACAATAATGATTAAAGCCAATTAACTCGACTTTAATTTGCTTTTTGAAGTTCTAAAAATAAGACAGATTATGCACATAGAAGAAAATGATATTTTTAGAAGAATTGGAAGGATAATTTTGAATTAAACAAATCAATTTATTGTACATGATTGAAGAAAGGATTATTTTTGGAAGATTTGGAAGATAATTGAAAATTAAATAAATAAATTTATTTAATTAATTATGCATGATTGAAGAAAGGATAAGATATAAATAAAATATTAATTTTATTTATTTTTAGAAGATAAAGATCAACCTAAATAAATTTAAACAATTTATTTAAATTTAGAGGAATAATTGATTAATTAAATAATTAATTTATTTAATCAATGTGGATTTGAGGAATTTGAAAGGGAAATGATTTAATTAAATAATTAAAATTATTTAATTTAGAATAATAAAGGGGATTTTAATGAAATTAATTAAATAAAGAGAATTTATTCAATTAATGTTGAAATCAGGTGATTTAGATGAAATTGATGAATTTGATGAAATTAATTAAATAATTAGATTATTTAATTAACATTGAATGCAAGTGATTTAGGATAAATTGATGTATGCAAGTGATGCAATGCGAAGGGTCATTTTTAGGTGTCTACAAAGAGTATAGAAATAAGGAACCAATAGGTTTTCCATCTAAGTCCTAGTTCTATGTCCTACATAACACAATCGACCATACAACTCTACATAATCTTCTAGCTAAGTATGATCCTACTGACAGGTTATGCCATCTAGACACTTTGAATCGACTAATGCATGCAGAGACAAATGCATCACTTTGACCAAAGTTTCTATATATATAAATGTTTGCAATAAATGTAGTCATAAGTTCACACACCTCTAACTCGACTTGGAAACTATCTCATCCTATAGTTTGACTTAATTGACTAGTATCTCTCGACATAATTTGCCTTGACTAATTCAAATCCTAGTCAATCTTATTTAGAATTTAATCCTCAAACTAGGATATACATGCAATATATATAGGTTTAGGTAATTTTAACCTATTAGAGAGTCCCTAGATTGCATACTTGCAAATCCTTGGGTCTTTGACCTCCTGTCAATCTACTCTCTGACTCAAAACAATTTAAACACTCTAGTGTTATAAATCAAGTTTTGGCACTTAACAAGAAAATCATATAAATGTATCAATGTACTATTTAGATGCTTTTCTAATTTGTACTATCTAGATTAATGGTTCTTGACTATTTACTGTCAACCATTAAAATACAATGAACTTAATAAAGTCCTAACCGACTACAAAGTTCAAGCATCCTAAACCTTATTAGGTTAAATTATAGGGTTTAACTTCCTCATTCCACACTCATATCTCAAATAATATTTCTTTCTCAAAAGTAAAGATTTACAACAATATAACATGATAACAATGTTGCAAGTATGAGGTGAGCTAGTGTTGTCATTGATGTCAACATACTCATATTGCATTGGCAAGAAGGATTGGATGAGCTGTGTGTTGAGGATATTGAGAAAATTAGTCTCAATCAGGAACAGTGAAGAACAGTGATGAGAAGAAGGCAAAAGTACTCAATAGGTTGAGATTCAAAGAATGCAGATTAAAGGGTTTGTAGATATGAGTCTTGAGATTATCCAGTCAAGATTTTAGAGGTCTGTATGAAGATGTGAAGAAGTTGTGATTGATCAAGTAGAACTGGTTCAGGGAGATGCTCCGAAGTGATAGAGTGTTACAAAAAGGTCTGGTGAGATCCGGAAGTGCTTTGTCCTATTCTGCAGATTGGACAGAGTGTTGGGGATGTCCTTGTGATGTTTCATCCTGATTTGTTCATGGCTTGGAGGTCCGGAAGCACCTCTTGCAGTATGACAGTGGCGACAAACTGTGTTCTTGAAGTTTCAGATGAGGAAGAGAAGAGATTCCAGTAAGTAGAGGAAGTGCGGATGTACCTGGTCATTCAGGCAAGCTTGTGAAGGTTCTTGGATCATGTTAAGGTTATGTTGTTGGTCCGCATTGGTGGTAGAGCTCAGAATTGAAGATATTCTTCCGAAGTTCTTGTTCAAACTAGCTAACCAGATGAGCTGTTCATCTTGCGAATGTTCTTGTGGTGGCCGACCGGATGTGTTATTCATCCTATGAATGTTCTTATGGTTGATTGCCGACTTAGATGATTGTTCCTAATTCGATGTCTTGTATAAATAAAGGTTTGTGAATTCATTTCAAAGTGTGTGTGGTGTGGAGCGGATGAGTGTGGTATAGCGAAAGAGTGAAAGATAGAGCAGGTGTGACTCGGGCTTAAATGGAACTAATCCAGACATGGTAAAGATGTCATTCTCTAGTTCAAGGTTGTGATCCTTATGATCTTGTAGACAGTGTGTCTCTTTGTAGGCAGTGTGCCTCCTTGTGAGCAGTGTGCTTGGGTAGTGAGCCCTAATTGGCATGTGCCATTCATTTTTCTTATTCTTCTAACAGAGAATAATCCTTGGGTTAATCACCCCATGGTTTTTCCCTTAACCGGATTTTCCACGTCAAAAATCTTGGTATCAAATGTGTTGATGTTTATCTATTCCGGTGTTTATGCTTTGTGCTTTCATAAATGATTAATTGATATGCTATTAACTAAACAAGAAGAATCAAATGTTTGAAGTAGAAGCAAAGTTTTTATACAACTGATTCACCCCCCCTCTCAGTTGTGTGCCCTAGATCTAACAATTGGTATCAGAGCTAGGTTCCTCTGAAAGGAGCTTAACCGCTTGAGGAGATCTAGGATGCCATCATACAAGAAGGATAGTCCAAAGTTTGATGGAACCAACTTCACTCTCTGGAAAGGTCGGATGAAATGTCACTTGGAGTGTATGGGAAAAACATACTTGACCATGGTTTCAAAACCACATGTACCTCCACAGGGTGGTCCGTCAACTCTGAATGAAATCACAGATGATGAAAACAATCTGCGGACCAAAGAAGCTCTTCTAAGCGCATTGAATGACTCAGATCTCTCAAATGTTATTGACCTACCAACTGCATATGAGATCTAGACTAAACTGGAACTTCTGTATGAAGGAGATGAGTTTGTCAAGAGTGCAAGGTTGCAAAGTTTGAAAGGGAAATTTGAAAGATTGAAGATGAGAGATGATGAAAATATCATTACCTTTATGCCAAGAGTGAATGAGCTAGTGTGTGGAATCAGGAATGCTGGTGGAGTTCTGGATGAAAATGAAATTGTTTGCAAAATTCTCAGATCCCTTCCTGATGCCTACAAAATCAAGGTTGCTGCCATTGATGAATTCAGAGCCCATACAACTGTCACAAGAGAGCAATTGGCTAGCAAACTGGCTGCATTTGAGATGACTGAGTTTGGAGATGATCCCCCCAAGACTGAATCTGCATTTAAAGCCAGTGCCTATGTGAAAGGCAAACAAAGATTTGATCTGGGAGAGAACTCTTCAAGGAAGCTATCATGGTATGATCAAGCAAGGAAAGACATGGAAGAGGAAGAAGCAGAAACAACACAACTTGAAGCCCTCATTACAAAGAGACTGCCAAGGGGATCTGGTATGTATGAAGGAAAACTACCCTTTAAGTGCTTCAACTGCAATAAGATTGGTCATTTTGCTTCAAGATGTCCGGAAAGATTTGCAAGGTCAAATACTAACAGACAAAGGTTTCAAAAGAATTGCTATTATGTTCATGAAGAAGATGATAATGAAGGAGTAATAGATGATGAATCAAAAATAGGAAGCAAATCCAAAAATGAATGGGTGTTTATTGCCATCAAGGAAGAAGATTCAATATCATCTGAATCTATCAATCATAAGGTTGTAGAAAGAGCTTTAGCTGCCCAAGTTGAAGAAAAGGATGATTGGGTTATTGACAGTGGATGCTCTCACCATATGACTAGTGACAAGAACAAGTTCTTAGATTTGGAAAGGTATGAAGGAGGAATGGTAAAGTTTGGTGACAATTCTGCTGGTAGAATCAGAGGTAGGGGAACTATTTCTTTTGATGGAAAGAGCAAAACTGGTAATGTACTATGTGTTGAAGGATTGAAGCACAATCTTCTCGGTGTTGGTCAGATAGTGGACAAAGGCTATGATCTCCAGTTCAAGAATGGAAGATGCAGAATCTTTACAAGCTCTGGAACTGAAATTGCATCCGGTACTCAAATAAAAGGTAATATCTTCCATCTAGTTGGTTCTAATAAAAGTTGTCTATTTGTTCAAGTTGATCAGAGTTGGTTATGGCATAGAAGGATTTGCCATGTGAATTTTGATAACATCATCAAGATAAGCAATACTCAGGCTGTAAGAGATCTTCCTAAATTGGTGAAACCTACAAATAGTTTGTGCAAAGAATGTCAGCTAGGTAAACAAAGCAGAGTCTCTTTCAAAAGCAAGGATCAGTCCACTATCGACTTACTAGAATTAGTCCATACTGATCTAGGTGGTTCGAAAAGAATCAAGAGTATGCAAGGTGATAGATATTTCATGTTACTGATTGATGATCATTCCCGAATGATGTGGGTTACCTTTCTAAAAGAGAAATTAGAAGCCCTTGAGAAGTTCAAAATCTTCAAAGCTATGGTAGAGAATCAAACCAGATTGAAGCTAAAATGTCTGAGGTCTAATAGAGGTGGTGAATTCACATCCAGTGAATTCATAGAATTTTGTGAGAAGCATGGCATAAGGAGACAGTTGTCTGCTCCTAGGACTCCACAGCAGAATGGAGTTGTTGAAAGAAAGAACTAGACCATCTAGGAAGCATCCATGACAATGATGATGGAAGCAAATGTTCCCTAGATGTTTTGGAGAGAAGCTGTTAGCACTGCAGTCTACACTCTTAATCAAGTTCAAATCAGAAGCAATACCGATAAGACTCCTTATGAACTTTGGTTTGGTGTAACTCCTACTATGAGATATTTCAGAGTATTTGGTAGCAAGTGTTATATCAAAAGAGATGAAGATCTAGGAAAGTTTGATGCTAGAAGTGATGAAGGAATTTTCTTGGGTTACTCCACTCAAAGCAAAGCATACCAGTGTTACAATAAGAGATTAAGAAAGTTTATAGAAAGCACAAATGTGAAAGTTGATGAAGGAATTGAGAAGCCCTCAAGGTTTTATGAATTTGATGAAGATGATCAGAATGATTCTCCGGTACAAGGAGCTCAATCCTCCTCTGGAATTTAGATACAAACTGATCCGGTAAACCAGGAAGAAGAGGTTTGTCTGAATGAGCCTGATCAAGAAATAGTAGTGCAAGAAACTCCCAAAGTTCCAAGGTATGTAACTCTAAATCATTCTAAAGATCAAATCATAGGTGACAAAAGCAAAGGGGTACAAACAAGGAGAAGAATTGCTCAAGATTCAAATGAATGTTGTCTGATTTCAAAGATTGAACCTAAGACAATTAATGAAGCTTGCAATGATGAAAACTGGACCAAAGCAATGGAGGAAGAGTTGATGCAAATTGAGAAAAATCATACTTGGGATCTTGTTCCCAGACCTAGAAACAAGAATGTGATTGGAACCAAATGGGTCTTTCAGAACAAACTAAATGAAGTTGGTGAAGTAATCAGAAACAAAGCTAGATTGGTCTGCAAAGGCTACTCTCAAATAGAAGGAATTGATTTTGAAGAAACCTTTGCTCTAGTGGCAAGAATTGAAGCAGTCAGATTATTTCTTGCATTTACTGCTTTCAAAGACTTCAAGGTATATCAGATGGATGTCAAATCTGCCTTCCTAAATGGTGATTTGGAAGAAGAAGTTTACATTGAACAACCGGATGGATTTCAATTGTTTGATAATGATGATATGGTCTGCAAGTTGAAGAAAGCTCTGTATGGATTGAAGCAAGCCCCTAGAGCACGGTATGAAAGATTGGATAAGCATCTTGTGTAGATTGGTTTCAACAAAGGTACTGCTGACAGTAATCTCTATTTCCAAATAGATAATGAAAACATCTTGATTGTTGAAGTATTTGTTGATGATATCATCTTTGGAGGAAAAGACAGTATGTGTAAAACTTTTGCAAATCAAATGAAAAGTGGGTTTGAAATGTCAATGCTTGGTGAAATGAATTTCTTCTTGGGTCTACAAATTACTCAAACAAAGAAAGGCATCTTTATCTCTCAGACCAAATATGCAAAAGAATTGTTGAGGAAATTTGGTATGGAAGATTCAAAGCCAATGAACACTCCTATGGCAACCGGATGTAAGTTGAGCAAAGATGATGACTCTCCCAAGACAGATCAGACCAAGTACAGATCAATGATTGGAGGACTATTGTATCTCACTCAGACTAGACCAGATATAATGCAGGCTGTTGGTCTTGTGGCAAGATTTCAGGCTGATCCTAGAGAATCTCATGTTATGGTAATCAAGAGGATTTTTAGATATATAAAGGGGATAGTTGCGTATGGTCTATGGTATCCTAGAGCTAATGATTTCTCTCTTCATGCATATACAGATGTAGATTGGGTAAGAGATGTGGATGACCAGAAGAGTACAAGTGGAGGAGCATTCTTTTTGGGAAAAAGATTGGTTTCTTGGCTAAGAAAGAAACAAGAGGCAATATCTCTGTCTACAACTGAAGCAGAATACATTGCAGCAGCAGGTAGTTGCACTCAAATCTTATGGATGAAGCAGATGTTAAGAGACATTAAAGTAGAATATGAGGAGCCTATCACCATTTTTTGTGATAATTCAAGTGCAATAAATATTTCTAAGAATCCGGTGTTGCATTCTAAGACCAAGCACATATCTATCAAGTTTCACTTTCTGAGAGAGCAAGTGAACAAGGATGAAGTCAGATTGGAGTATGTACCTTCCAAGGATCAGATTGCAGATATTTTCACTAAACCTCTTCCCAAGGACTCTTTTGAGTATCTCTGGGAGAAGTTAGGGGTCATGGCCCCTCCCATGATGAACTAGGATGCACTGGTGTGCATCAGTCCGGTGGATATCATAGTCATATCTTGTGATCCGGATTGATGATGGGGAGCTGCTACTAAGGGGGAGCAGCTAGCATGATTCTGATGTGTTAGAATTGCAAGTATGAGCCCTTTGCCATTGATGTCAAAGGGGGAGAGAAGACATGTGAAAAACAAGTGATTGATGATCAAAGGGGGGGCAGTAAAGGAAGAGAAGACATGTGAAGAGTTGTTGTTGATAGGGGGAGCTGTGACTGAAAGGAGAAGTTCTTGTCTTGATGGTTTTTCACATCATATGTTGCCATCAATGACAAAGGGGGAGATTGTTGCAAGTATGAGGTGAGCCAGTGTTGTCATTGATGTCAACATACTCATATTGCATTGGCAAGAAGGATTGGATGAGTTGTGTGCTGAGGATATTGAGAAAATTAGTCTCAATTAGGAACAGTGAAGAACAGTGATGAGAAGAAGGCAAAAGTACTCAATCAGAGGATGCGGATTAAAGGGTTTGTAGATATGAGTCTTGAGATTATCCAGTCAAGATTTCAGAGGTCCGCATGAAGATGTGAAGAAGTTGTGAGTGATCAAGTAGAACCGGTTCAGGGAGATGCTCCGGAGTGACAGAGTGTTACAAAAAGGTCCAGTGAGATCCAGAAGTGCTTTGTCCTATTCTGCGGATTAGATAGAGTGTTGGGGATGTCCTTGTGATGTTTCATCCTGATTTGTTCATGGTTTGGAGGTCTGGAAGCACCTCTTACAGTATGACAGTGGCGACAGACTATGCTCTTGAAGTTCTGGATGAGGAAGAGAAGAGATTCCAGTAAGTAGAGGAAGTGCGGATGTACCTGGTCATTCAGGCAAGCTTGTGAAGGTTCTTGGATCATGTTAAGGTTATGTTGTTGGTTTGCATTGGTGGTAGAGCCCGGAATTGAATATATTCTTCCAAGTGAAGTTCTTGTTCAGACTAGCCGACCGGATGAGCTGTTCATCTTGTGAATGTTCTTGTGGTGGCCGATCGGATGTGTTATTCATCCTGTGAATGTTCTTATGGTTGATTGCTGACTTAGATGATTGTTCCTAATTCGATGTCTTGTATAAATAAAGGTTTGTGAGTTCATTTAAAAGTGTGTGTGGTGTGGAGCGGATGAGTGTGGTATAGCGAAAGAGCAAAAGACAGAGCAGGTGTGACTCGGGCTTAAATGGAACTGATCCAGACATGGTAAAGATGTCATTCTCTAGTTCAAGGTTGTGATCCTTATGATCTTGTAGACAGTGTGTCTCTTTGTAGGCAGTGTGCCTCCTTGTGAGAAGTGTGCTCAGGCAGTGAGCCCTAATTGGCATGTGCCATTCATTTTTCTTATTCTTCTAACAGAGAATAATCCTTGGGTTAATCACCCCGTGGTTTTTCCCTTAACTAGGTTTTCCACAT
Source organism: Cunninghamia lanceolata (assembly GCA_027924645.1). NCBI lineage: Eukaryota > Viridiplantae > Streptophyta > Pinopsida > Cupressales > Cupressaceae > Cunninghamia > Cunninghamia lanceolata. The sequence goes on along the minus strand of BSBN01001268.1, from coordinate 4,740,734 downwards.
CAAAAATCTTGGTGTCAAATGTGTTGATGTTTATCTGCTCCGGTGTTTATGCTTTGTGCTTTCATAAATGATTAATTGATATGCTATTAACTAAACAAGAAGAATCAAATGTTTGAAGTAGAAGCAAAGTTTTTATACAACTGATTCACCCCCCCTCTCAGTTGTGTGCCCTAGATCTAACAAACAAAACCTCTAGTCTTCTCTCAACTATTAAGGCGTTGTTAGAATTCATATAACTTATATAGATAAGAATATAGCATGTGAGGTGTAACCTCTTGATATAAAATACTATAATTTCCATAATTCTCTCTTGACTAAGTTAAATTTTCCAACCGAGATAATTTGATTCTACAAACATAACATAAATGATCTCTTGGTCTTATCGAGTCTATTGACTCTCTAAAAAGGTTAAGTTTTGAACTTGTGCAAGTCATCTTCAATGATCACCGTAAGGTTTATCTACACAGAGTTACATCTCGGCATGATATATATAAACAACTAGAAGTTTCTAAAGGATTTCATTCCTACATAACTCAACCTTATTCAGCCTTACACAAAGATAACATCTCATACATTTACTTGGCCTTCACACTACCATGTCAGCCTTACAATATATAAATCTTACCATACTAATTAGGTATAGGTTAAACAATAATAGCTTTGGTTTCTATATATAAATAAATGAACAAGGCATGACTTATACATATGCCACAAGGATTCTCCAAATATAGGAGATTATTTGACCTCAAATCAAACTTAAAAGTTTACTAAACTTGTCATCTTATGTAACAAACACAGAAGTTTGTAAAACATATTGATCTTATAACAAACATGAAGGCTTGTAATACTTATCGACCACATGATAAACACAGGGGTTTATATTATATTTCAGCCATATAATGAACATAGAGGCTTATAAATCAACCTCTTAATGATCACAAAGGCTTATAAATCGACCTCATAATAAACACAAAGGCTTATATCCAATAAACATAGAGGCTCATATTACATATCGACCTCAAATAAACTCAAAGGCACATAATACATATCGGCCTCAAATAAACACAGAGGCACATAATGCATTCAGCCTCAAGGAAAACTAATTCCAAGCCGTAATAAAGAATATCAAACAGATATGATCAAATAAGAAGATCTATATACCACTAATCATGTTCAATAATAACAACTGAGTATGCAAATATGATCGGCTCAAGCATTCAGCTTAATAAAGTATACAACAGAGATCTAATACTATAAAACACAACCATAGCTCTCGTACATGATAACTCTTCTATGTTTGGTAGAACTTCTCATTCTCTAGTTCCCTTCTTGAGCAATACATCCTCACTCCCAAACTATGCCTTCTTTCAAGAGTTTTTAAGAGCTACATATGCCAAACATTCAAAGAGCTCAAAGACTCTTGTCTCTCATCCACTATTGTGTGTTCTTTTTTAGTGAACTTGCCATTTTATTAATAGAGTCCACTCACTCTATAACCACCTAACATTTCTCCACAAACACAGTCTATTAGAAATCCATCGAAGACATGCAGATCTAGTGGAGATCATGGTCATAAAGACACTCCACAACTGAATTCAAAGCTCCTCCAAAAATTTTGAGTTAGCTAAGGTACTAAAGGATTTGAGCCAACACAACCAAGTAAGTGGTTTGTAATAAATTGAAATCACTACCATGTATTCTTTTAAATCGAATACAAAGTATAAATCAAAACTTATAAACCATTAAATAAATAAAGGATATAAATATTCATATATATATATAAAAATATTATTTACATGTATAACATAACTCAAATTGTTTCCAACATTTAACAAGATACAAGAATGGGGTCGAGGTACTCTCCCCCTCTCTATCTTTTGAAAACACTAACAAAGAAAAAATAACAAGATAGAATCCCTTCAGGAATTTCCAATAATAAAAATTATTAACTATTGATCATTTCTCATCGATGCTGACATACAAACTTGACTAAGTTTTTCTTGACAAAATTATACCTAATGTATCTTGTTGACAAATCAACAATTATCGAGTTGAAAACAACTTAGACCAAAATATCAAGTACAACTTACCAAACTTGACGAGGGTTCACTAAAATGTGCAACATGAGACATAGATGGCAACACCCTATTCTTATCCATACATCTATTCACTTCTCTCTGATGATGCTCTCCCTCTCTTTCTTGGAGGGCGAGAAAAAAACATGTTTCTTGATAACCATTTGCAATAACCAAACTAGGATTAGTGTATCATTAGTCAATCCATAAACCTTATGAAATCATAATATCTTGGCATCATATAATCACATGTCTTAATTCTAATCATATAAACATAAACTCACGAAATCATTGATTTATCCTGACATTTCACTAAATGTCAAATCATTAATCCATGCAAAATTATCTACTATTTACATACAAGTAAAAGGTAAAACATAGTTAAAATTTGGGATGTGACATAAAATAGAAATTGGAAATAAATGACTACGCTCTAGGTAGTGAATCATCGTGGACCCGAAAGTTCCACTTCTTGTACAACAAAAGAAGAGTCTTCAATGATATTAGAATACCTCCTGGGAATAGACTCCACTCTTCTGTAGCTAGGAATTTCCACTTTCTAAGATGCTTCCCATCTTTCTGCCAGTCTATCTGATGGTAGAGGATTACACATTCAGACCCAAAACTTGTTTATAGGAGATAAAATCAAAGCAATATGTAGGAATAATGACAGTAAGAATGAAATGATTAGTTTCAGAGAAGTATTGAAATCATAGAGCTAATATGAGAACCACGACTTCACTTAGAGTTTCTATTCAATTCTCAAAACATGAATTACATTTGACTACGGCCTTCTAGGATTGGCCTACTAATGTGCAGAAAACAAAAATGCCTAAGACTTCTATCACACTCCCTCATGCCAATCAAACCTTCTATCAAACTTAGACATCCATACCTTCTACTCTATCTCTCTTCTTTTTAACCTCCGATCCCTCCCTCAAAAAATCAATCCTTCTCCCTATTGAACTTCTACCTTCCTCTTCTAACATTACATGGCCAATATGAAGGCCTATTCATGAGCTCCTGCTCATGAGGTCCATGATTCCACTTTTCTTTTTCCTCACTTTCCAATTCCTTAATTTTGCACTTCCATACATGCATTGTCGCCTTAGAAATTTTGTTGTCTGCATTTGTTGACTTCTTTCTCTTTGTGTATACTTCCTCCTTTGATTCTCCTTATCAACTTCAAATCCCCACCATTTAGACTTATCATCCCAATCATCTACTAGCATCATCTCAAATGAAAATAAAACCTCATCATTTCTCAGTGTAAAAGAAATTACCTCTAGAATCTTCATTTCTGCAACCAATAAATCATTTAAAGCTTCTCCCTCTGTCAGTCTCCCTACTTCAGTGTTTTCTTTCTCTGTTGTAATCACCTTTACACTTTCACCTTCTAAATTTGCCTTCGAACTATCCTGCACTTCTATTTGTTTATCCTCATTTGCAAACATGGGTTTCTTTTCATTTTCATTACATTTATCATCTTCAAAAGTATGAACTATAATTTTCCTAGCATCAAACTCGGCATTATTTTGATTATCAAAATGAACAATTACAACCCTCTAAAAATCCACATTTTTGTCATTACCTGTCACTTGATATCTTCTTCCTTATCAAAATGTTCACAGTCCTCATTAGTATCCTCCACATTCTTGCTGTCAACTTCGTCAATATCTGTTGCTAGCTTGGGATCTTCTGCTTCCTTATTTCCTACAATCATATTAGCATTAGGAAAATAATACTTTTCCAGTGCATCCATTCGTCTTGAGAGCTTTTGAAATTTCTCATTAAACTTTCTCTTTTCCACACCATCCCAATATATGTCCCACGATGGTATAACAACAAGTCTTCTAACTGCAATCTCCATCTCCTTCACTATTTTGCCAAGTCGCACTCTGCAACCAATCTTCCGTGCCTCCTTCTCTACCATCTGCAATTACAGGTGTCCTCTCTCCTGCAACAAATTCTCCTAGGGTTTACTCGAGACACAACAACTTGACTCTTTTCCCACACCCACTAGTCCTGGCTAAGTTGCCTCTCTTCAGTGATCTACTTAGCACTTAAGACCAACCTTGCTCTAATACCACTTGATGGCAGAGGATTACACATTCAGACCCAAAACCCATTTACAGGAGATAAAATCAAAGCAATATGTAGGAATAATGATAGTAAGAATGAAATGATTAGTTTTAGAGAAGTATTGAAATCATAGTGCTAATATGAGAACCATGACTTCACCCAGAGTTTCTATTCAATTCTCAAAACATGAATTACATTTAACTGCGGCCTGCTAGGATCAGCCTACTAATGTGTAGAAAACAAAAATGCCTAAGACTTCTATCACACTCCCTCATGCCAATCAAACCTTCTATAAAACTCAGACCTCCATACCTCCTACTATATCTCTCTTCTTTTTAACCTCCAATCCCTCCCTCAAAAAATCAATCCTTCTCCCTATCAAACTTCTACCTTCCTCTTCTAACACTATGTGGCCAATATGAAGGCCTGTGCCATTCGCCTTCCCCAAAGTTGACCAACCAGAATATATATAGATCTTCTATGGTTTGCAGGAAGAAGAATCTTCCTCAGTCGCTATCGCCAGAGGTATTCATGAGCCGTGACTTCACACATTCAAGTTAGCAGAAGACATAGTGCTACCATAAAGGAATGACCCCCATGACCTTCAAACATGCATAAAATAGAACCATTGAATAAAGAAAGACATAAATTCATAGCCAGATGTTTCTAAATATGTCAAACCACAAAGAAGGAAATTAGAAGAATCTTTTGATTGCTACAAACTGGTTTATTCCTTAAGGCACGATATGAGGCCTTTATTTCTTTCTAAATCTGGAGAAGCCATGACCTCCTCAAAATAGTAGAAATTAAATTGCTCAAATAATGGTTGATAGAGGTATAACAGTCAATTAAATTTCCATCATAAAGGTGACATGAGTTGCACCACAACAAGACACCAAAAACTAAAAAATGCAATCCAAAATCGGAGGAAATGGGATGCCACTACATCACTATCTCCTACAAACATTCGCACCACTTCAGACATCTTGAGATAATGTCCAGGGTGAAATAAGATGCATATGAAGGCCACTTGCACCATTTCCTCAAGTTCAACTCTATCATAGAAAGCTTTTAGATCATTATCTTCTATGAGATTCAACTTCCTCTCGTGGTGTAGCTATTTAACCCAATCAAGCATTGCACCTTTTTGCTTAGAATCATGACCAAAATCTAGAGCCTTTTGTCCAACTATGAGTTCTAATAGCAATATGCCAAAGACAAATACATCAAACCGCTCTAGGGATCTTTTTAATTCCTCTATCTTTCATCAATCCCCTTATCACTCGAATTTCATAGGTACATGCCCACTTCTACATAGATGCTTAAGAGAAGAACATAGATAAAAAATTAGTGTGTTGTAAATATTCCTAAGCCTATATTCGTATGTGATCCATAGGTTTAGCTGGAATTTTAATGATAAAGTTTATGGTGTCCTCAAGACAACCAACACGGGTTGGGAGGATGCTAGCAAAGGTAGGCGATTTGAGGAATTCATCCATACACCTGCCCATTGCATTTACTTGAGACTTTTTAAAGTCCTCTCAACAACTCTATTATATGTGTATCTTGCAACCATGGCAATTGGAGAGGCCATATTTATTCCAGGGATTCTGTCAAAAACTTCACGTGCCTTGTTTATAGTTCTCATATTTTGCAGACATGATTACTTGAGCCTTTATAATTGTAATATTTGATCAAAGACCCTCTTTGCATTACACATTGATGGACGCCATACTCTGTTCCAACTTCCCCTTTTTGGCATAGGCAGTAAAGGTCGCTGGTAAAGGTTGAAGAATGTGACTTTGCACCTGTATATTACATTTGATTGAAATTTTTCAAAGATTTTTCAACAAATCCCTTATGTGCGCATCCTGCAACCATGGTGATTTTTCCATTTATCTGTAGCAAAGAGGAGGAAGAGAATGCCTTTCAATAGTGTGTTGAGGGTTTGGAGATGCTCTAGAACTTTTTGGGTGAAAATGTGAAGATTGTTGGGACTTTTGGAGCACTCTACGTAAATGTCATCCATTTTAATGGTCAAATAATCAATAGCAATTTTACACCTCATCCACAACAAAAAGTAGTAAATATTGTTGGGTATATGAATCTTAATGAACATTTTGTCCTTATTACTATATGACCTTTCAATCTCTCTTGTATGGCATACTTTACTCGTTGGTTCACATTCTCTTTTTGCGACTTCATAACACATATTCAAACTATGTAAAAAGATAACTAAATATTATGTGTTAGATGTTCTAGATCTGTTGCTAGCATATTGTAACAGAGTATTCCAAGAGATTAATATAGAGTCCCCTAATTCTTTGTGGATGTAACCTATAAGGTGAACCACATTAAGAAACTTGTCTTCTTTTAGCTGTGTGTGTGTGTGAGTGTTTATTTTTTCTGCAATCTAGTTATTTTATCTGTTGTCATACTATAACAATTGGTATCAGAGCTCGATGATGGAGCTGTTTGGAAATCTGTGATGAATTTCCAAAAAAATGGATGAAGTAGATAAATGGAAGATCAAAAAGTTTTCAGGACAAAACTTCGGTTTGTGGAAGCTACAAATTCATGCTTTGCTGATTCAGAAGGATCTCACTATTGCACTACAAGGGAAGATTAAGAAGTTGGAGAAGATGATGGATGATGACTAGGATGTTTTGGACCAAAAGGTGGCTGCAATGATCATTCTTTCACTATCTATCAATGTTCTTTTCAATGTTTCCATGGAAACAACAACAAAACAAATATGGGATAAGTTGTGTGATATGTATGAAATAGCTTCAACAACAAATTAAGTTTTCTTGTTGAAAAAAATTGGTCAATTTGAAGATGAAAGAAGGTAACATCTCAAACTATTTAAATGAATTCAATGTTGTGATTAGCCAACTAGCCTCCATTGGTGTCAATTTTGAAGAAGAAATGAAAGCCATGTTGCTTTTATACTCTCTTCCCGATAGCTGGGATAGTGTGATAATGACAATTAGCAATTTGGTATCCAAAAAAAGGAGATCCCAAGAAGGGGAGGATAAGAAAAAATAATTAATGTTGAGGTATGATGATGTTGCTACTACACTTCTCAATGAAGATATGAGAAGAGGGCAAACTAAAACAACTGGATACGCCTTGACTACTGTTAGTAGGGGAAGGCCTCAAGATAGAGGCATAAATAATAATAGAGGAAGGTCCAAATTTGCAAAAAGATTGAAGTCCAGGGGTAGAAATGGTGAGTGTTGGTTTTATGGAAAAGCGGGCCACACAAAAAAGAATTGTTGGCATTACAAAAAGGCACAAGAAAAAGGTAAATGACAGTGAAGCCAAGATTGCATATGACAAGGATGAAGGCATTCTAGTGTTATCAAGTGACACTATTGTGAATTCATGGGTGTTGGATTCTGCTACCTCTTTCCATGCTACTCCATGCTGGGAGGTTTTCACAAACTATCAACAAGGTCAGTTTGGTAAATATTTTCTTGGTGATAATAAAGCATATTAAATAATAGGCAAAGGTGATGTGGTGTTGCACAAATAGATTTTGAGGGATGTAAGACATGTTCCCATGCTGAAAAGAAATCTAATATCTATAAGCTAGCTGTATGCTCAAGGGTGTAACGTCAATTTCTCCTTAGATTCATGGAAGGTAACCAAGGCAGCCTTGGGGATTGAAAGAGGAAACAAATTAGGCAGTCTATATGTGTTGGAGAATAAGGTTGAAGTGGGTGCTGTAATGGCAGTTCTGGACAGTAGCTCAAAACTTTGGCATAAAAGGATCAAACACATGAGAAAAAGGGGACTTGAAGTCATGCTTCAAAGGGATCAACTTCCAAATCTCAAATCCATTGATTTGAAAGTATGTGAGCATTATCTCTATGGCAAATAAACATGGATCAACTTCTTGAAAACTAGTCATGACAAGAAATCTACACCTTTGGAACTCATGCACTCCGGTGTTTTTGGTCCTACGGAGGTAACCTTCATTGGAGGAGCTAATTACTTCATTACTTTTCTTGATGATTGTGCTAGAAAAGTATGGATTTACATGATGAGTATAAAATTAGAAGTGTTTTCAAAATTTAAAAATTTTAAAGCCATTGTTGAAAATTAGATTGGGCACAAAATAAAATGCTTAAAAATAGACAATGGGCGAGAATTTTGTTCTTCAGAATTTGATACCTTTTGTGGAGATAATGGTATTGATAGAATTAAGATAGTTCCTTTCACCTCTCAATGTTGGAATAAGGTGCCATTAACATTGTAAATTCCAATATTATATTTTATTCCATTTATTATTTGTTATTTGTAATTACCCATAAGAGAATGAGGTAATCTCATTGACAGTTGTAATTTCAGAGTTACCGGTAGTAGTTATGGAATGACATTTACTGTTGGAAAATGTAAAAACTCATGGTAAATGAGGATAGGTGTGCTCCCTTGAGGAATATACTATTTTTGGCATGTATGACAACTGTCATAATATTTGGTGAGTGAATCTATGACAGCTGCAAGTTGTCATAAGATTCTGAGATTCTATGATGCATATGACGGATATGTTAGTTGTATATTTGCTATATTTAGTGCAAGGTTCCTATATTTAGCAAGTGGAATCTATGATGGTTATGAGGCATCATAAGATGTTGTAAGAGGCTAGATTTAGTCTTGGGCCCCCAACCTTTGGATGGCTATTTTTGGATAAGTGTAAGATGCTTGTAAGATGGTAATTAATGTTTATAGGTTGGAGAATCTTAGAAGAGAGAAGGTGAATGTCTAAGATAAGTTAGAAAATGTTTCTATAAGTATTTTCCATGTATTAGTTGTTGCAATATAGATTTTAGGTACTCGGGTGCTGCTGAAATGCTGTCAAATTGAAGATTGGTGGAGAGAGTTGAAGTGTTGTATTGTAAATCATTTTTAGATTAATACAAATATTGGGCCTCTTTCATGTGTGGAGTTTTTTACCCGAAAGGGTTTTCTCCATGTTAAAAATTGTGTTATGTGTTCATATTTCTGATTTTGCATTTCTATGAAGCATAGTTTTGTTTCTGTGTTACAATCTCCATTAATAACACACAGTTAAAGATTGCAGAAATTTATATTGAATCAGATTTCCATTGAACTAGTGTTGCTTTCATTTCTAACATTTGGTATCAAAGCTTGGCCAGCTTTGATTCTTGGGTGATAGTGTGGAAGCTATAGCTACAATGGGAGATTTGGTTGCATTTGTTTTGCAAATCTTGTGTTGTTATTATGGTTGCATCCACTGTTGCATCAACCTCTTGATTGGACATTGAGAAGTTCAAGGGAATGGGGTATGAGTTGTGGAAGCTAAAAATGGAAGATTTGTTGGAAGAAAGAAACTAGTGGTTGGCTGTCCAAAAAGAGAAGAAACCTGATGATGTCTCTCAAGATGAGTGGGATAGACTAGATAAGAAGGCACAGGGAACCATTCGGTTGTGTCTTTCAAACTCTGTCCTGTTGAATGTCACAAAGGAAGAGACTGCATATAAGTTGTGCAAATGGTTGGGTGAGATCTATTAAGCCAAGAGTATGGTAAATAAACTTTATTTAAAAAAAAATTATTTTCCATGAAAATGCAAGAAGGTGAATCAGTTGCAGAGCATTTAAAGTCTTTTAATTTGTTAGTGAGTCAGCTTGATTCAGTAGATGTTGAGGTTAGTGAGGAATATAAATTTATCTTACTTCTATGTTCTTTACCTGAGCCTTGGGAGAATGTTATCCTTGCTATCACTGCTAACCTCGCAGATCTGAAGTTGGATGCTCTTGTTTCAATGCTACTGTCATAGGAATTGAGGAAGAAGAGTTCGGATAGTTTAGGGGATGCTCTCAGTGTCAGGGGAAGGTCTAAAGAAAGAGGACCTAAAGGAGATCAAAAAGGGGCTAAGGACAAGTCCAAGGGCTAGTCTAAGACTCCTAGTAAAAAGAATAGAGTTAAGTGTTGGAACTGCGGTAAAAGGGGACATGTGAAGAATGAGTGTAGAAACCCCAAGAAATAATGGGAGAGTGCTTCAGATAAGTCCTTGAATGTAGGTGAAGAAGTTTTACTTTATGCATGTAATGTTGTTTCTAATGAAAATTGGTTGGTTGACTCAGGATGCTCATTTCATATGTCCTCGCATAAGGAATGGTTCTCCTCATATGAAGAATATGATGGAGGTAATATCTACCTTGGTGACAACTCTACATATCCGATTGTCAGGAAAGGAAAGGTATTGTTGTGTTTCAGTGATGGGAGGATTAAAACCCTCCCTAGTGTTTTGCATGTTCCTGGATTAGCTAGAAATCTAATTTCAGTTTCGAAGTTGAATGATTTGGGAATGCATGTGATATTTGACAAGCATGGCTACAGATTAGTGAGAGGGAACTTGGTGGTAGCGAAGGGGAAGAGATTCAGAAGCCTATTCAAGCTTGAAGCCACTACAGTTTATTATGCCTCTTATGTATCTAAGACTAATACTAAAAATGCGTGTATGTTGTGGCATCATAGATTGGGCCACACAAGCAATAATGTATTAAATACTATTAAGAATAAAAATTTGTTGGATGGTTTCTCCTATTTTGATGAGCACTTTGATTTCTGTGAGCATTGTGTGTTTGGTAAACAAAATAGAAAATCATTTCCTTCAGGAAGCAATAGAGAAAAAGAGAAGTTAGAAATTATTCATACGGATGTGTTTGGACCTGTGGATAATGAATCTATTAGAAAATCTCATTATTTTGTAACCTTCATTTGTGATGTATCCAGATTTACATGGATTTATTTTATGAAGCATAAATATGAAGTTTTCACTAAGTTTAAGGAATTCAAAGTCTTAGTAGAGAACCAATCAGGTTTAAAGATAAAAGTATTAAGATCTGACAATCGAGGGGAATATTGTTCTAAGGAATTTGATGAGTTTTGCAAGCATGCAGGTATAATCAGACAAAAGACAACTCTGTATACACCACAACAGAATGGTGTTGCAGAAAAGATGAACCGAACAATTATGGAAAGGGCCAGAAGTATGATTAGTGATGCATAGTTGGATAAATGCTTTTGGGCAGAGGCTATGTGTACTACTTGCTACTTGATAAATAGATCTCCTTGTAAGGCTCTTGATTTGACACCTTATGAAGTGTAGACAGGTAAGAAACCTTATGTTTCACATTTAAGGGTTTTTAGCTATGAGGCTTTTGTTCATGTGCCTGAGGAAAAGCAATCTAAGTTGGATCCAAAGGTTGAAAAGTGTACATTCATTGGATATGATGATAATGTCAAAGGTTATAATCTTTGGAATCCACTAACCTGCAAGATTATCTTTTCTAGAGATGTTATTTTCAGGGAACTTAGAGCTATTTCTGAACCTGAGCAGCCAAAAGAAAAAGATGAAAAGGTAAAGAAGGTGCACTTTGATTTAGAGTAGCAAGATGCACCTTAGGAAGAACATAATGATAGATTGGGGGGTGAAGAAGAAGAAGAAGATTCGAGTAGTTCTGATGAAGATGAGTCTGTTGTTACAGAAGAAGTTGTTGCAGATGATCATGCAGAAGAATGAGTAGAGTCTCTTACTCTACCCTTGAGGAGATCCATAAGACAACAGAATCCACTTGACAGGTATAGCCCACCAGATTTTTGTTGTGTATATGCTTTATTGAGTACTAACGATGAACCTAGATCCTACAAGGAAGCTATTTCTATAGATGATAGTGAGTCTTGGAAGTTAGCCATGCAGGAGGAGATGATGGCTTTAGACTCTTGTAATACTTGGGATCTTGTTCATTTTCCCAAACAAAGAAAGGCCATAGGTTGTAAGTGAGTCTTCAAGAAGAAGTTTGGAGCAGACGGGTCATTGGAGAAGTACAAGGCTAGATTGGTAGCCAAGGGCTACTCCCAGAGAGAGGGAGTTGATTTTGGTGAGATATTCTCTCCTGTTGCTAAATTGACTTCTATTAGATTTCTCTTATCCATTGCTGCAACTTATGATTGGGAGATTGAGCAAACGGATGTTAAGATTGTGTTCTTGCATGGAAATCTTGAAGAAGAAATTTATATGCAACAGCCTACATGGTTTGAGGTAAAAGGAAAAGAACATTGGGTTTGCAGGTTAAATAGGTCTCTTTATGGTCTAAAACACTCCCCCAAAATGTGGTATCAAAAGTTTGATTCATTTGTTTTGAAATTGGGTTTTGTTAGAAGCGAGGAGGATCATTGTGTTTACATTCATTATGTAGATGATTCTATACTAGTTATTGCTTTGTATGTTAATGACATGTTATTTTTCAGCAATACTAAGGGTATGGTCAGTGAGCTTAAAGCCCAACTTTTAGGTGCATTTGAGATGAAGGATCTTGGTGCTGCAAGGTATATTTTGGGAATGGAGATCAGGAGGGACAGAGTTAATAGAAAGATTTGGTTGTCACAAAGTAAGTGTTGGTTTTTCTTCTGAATCAGCATTAGGGTTTGCCACTTCTAATGCACAGGCAGATTCAGCCAACTAATATAGGAGGTTGCGTGAGCTCCTCCCCTTCACTTCTGGTTCTGCCGCACCAAGGGGGGTATCCCTATAACTCAAGATGTAACCTTGACTAGCTCAAAGATAGAAAGATCTAACTTGACAACAACAGGCAGAATACTCTCATGTATGGACCAAGATCTGTATGATAGATCACAAGGTGGGCAACGTTCTTGGACATATATGTCTGGTTAGGGATGAGAGCATGCAAGGGTTTCCTACTCCTAATCCTACAACTAACAGATGGAAGGGAGAGATGGTTTGAAATGGTGTTTGGATGCAAAGCTGGACATGGTGTATAACCTCAACACAGAGCTAGATTGGTGCCTATCCAGGGCTTGGAGTCGATAGACATACACCTGTGAATGATCAGCATGAATAGCTAAAACTAGATTTCAGGGGGATACACATGATACCTGCCTTACAGATATCTCCCAATACAGAGTGTTAAGCTGTCGATACTTATGGCATCCCTATTGTAGGAAGAAAGATACATGCAAAACTGGAGACAGAATCAGCATAACACATGCAAACATAGCATTATTCATATAAGATTAACCATGAAATCAGTGGATTCATGCCAAAACATACAACAGGAGATACATAAACTCACAAGTTTTGCTGCACAGAGCAACCAAAACTAGTTGTATCTTATTACAGAGCCAAAATGTCCAGTTTTCAACAACCTGAAAAATGGTAACACAGTCTGCTTATAACAGCCAGAAAGTGTACCACAGCAATTAATTACATGGTTGACCAAAAATCCTGCCAGATACACAGTATCAGAAAAATGGTGCTCAACGCATTACCAGATTGGCGCCCAAACATGAATGCAGTAGGTGGGGAGGAGACAGGAAGAAACCTCGAGCCCTGCGCCACTGTCCATTGATGTACACCTTCAATCAGGTACCAGATCCGTCCATACCTCTGCAACCTTCGCCATTAATGCTCATCTACCTCGCAGCCATCGGGAAAACATCAAACAGTGCACCGCAACCATTTCCCGCCAAAATACCTCATCGTGATATTTCAAAATATGCAGGATACCAATTATCCCACATGCACCCCGCGGTGACCATTTCAACACTTTATATACTAGGCCACGAGCATATATGATGTCGGTGCTTTTGCTCCCGACGACACTAGTATAAGCCTTTATCATCATCCTCCAACAGCATGATATCCTGTTGCTTGAAATATCACCCTGACGTCAGCATCATCATCGCAATATCACCTACATGATAATCGCCTTCATCGGCACAACCTGATGCATCGGAGGAAGATCCTCCTGCTTAGCCGATACCAAATGTCTGGACGATGAACATCCTGATGATGTCACCATCATATCCTACTGACGTCATCAGCATATCTGCCTATCGCGCACCTCCTCATATCCGGATGACGTCATCGTCATGTTTGCGAATATCGGGGGATCTCCACAAGATGATCAGTGTTAGAAATATGACCCCCCCGGACCTTGATGACGTCACCATACATCGGCATCAGGATGATATTCGGAAGATAACTGGATATTTGGAAATATCATCCTGATGCACACATATCATGCTGCACTGTAGCTCCACTATAAGATCGGGGTGATATATGAATATGTGACTAATATTTGAAATGATCACCCCCATTGGACAATGCATGAAGCCGACAGGCGAATATCTCCCTTCGGAAATATCATGATGCAGACAGGTAGAAAAATGGATATCACCCTGACATAAGAATGACGTCAGCATCATCAGGGTGATAAAACAACGAACATGAAGTGATAAAACAACATCAGGATGATCTTGACTAAGATCACCCGATGTTCAAATATGATGACCCCGATGAAGATCGGATCATACTTAGGACTTTGCAGCAACATCATCAGGATGATCTTAAGTAAGATCACCCGATGTTAGAATATCACCCCAGCGAAAGATCATGCTGACAGAAAATATGATGACCCTCGTAAGCAACATCAGGGTGATGTCTGGAAACATGATGATGATGACCTCCTCCAAAGAAAATATGATGCTGATGTTAAAACATGCTGAGGAGGCCCAAAGACTTAGAACTTTTTTGGATTTTTTGGGAAGGTGCCTGCATGAAAATTGCTAAAATAACCGACAGTGAATTTAGGCACCAACAGTAAGTATGTGAATACTATTGTGCAGAGGTTTAGTTTGTAGGACTGTAACCCAGTTAGAGTTCCTTTACCCATTGGTACTAAGCTTTCATTAAATATGTGTCCAAAGGCTAAAGATGATCTTGAGGATATGTCTAATGTGCCATATGCTAGTGTTGTAGGGATTTTGATGTATGCAATGGTTTGCACTAGACTAGATATTGCCCAAGCAGTGGGAGTTTTAAGTAGATTTATGTCTAACCTCAGTAGACGGCATTGGAACTATGCAAAGAGGGTATTTAAATATCTTGCAAGTACTCTTGATCATTGTTTGGTTTATTCTAGTATTGATAGTGCTGATAAATCTTTAGACATACAAGATTTTGTTGATGTAGATTGGGCAGGTGACTTGGATAGTCGAAGGTCCACTAGTGGCTATGTGTTTACTCTGTTTGGAGGTGTAGTGAGTTGGATGAGTAAGAGGCAGCCCACAGTTGCTTTGTCCACCACAGAAGCAGAGTATATGGCTTCTACTCATGTCTCTAAGGAGGTAGTTTGGTTGAGGAGACTGTGTACAGGTATTGGTTTTGATTGCAGGATCATTCAGATTGGTTGCGATAGCCAGAGTGCTATCTGTTTGGCCAAGAATCCCATGTATCATGCTCGGACTAAGCATGTTGATGTTCAGTATCACTTTGTTCAAGAATTGGTTGCAAATGGAGAGATTGAGCTGAAAAAGATAGACACTCAAGAGAATGTTGTAGATTCATTAACCAAACCTGTGAGCACAGAAAAGTTTGTGTGGTGCAGAGAGGCCATGGGCCTTGTTTCTAGTGCCTGATTATTTCATTTGATTTCCTATGGGTTAGTTTATAATGTATAATGTCAAATAGGAGAATATTGAAATAAGGTGCCATTAACCTTGTAAATTCCAATATTATATTTTATTCCATTTATTATTTGTTATTTGTAATTACCCATAAGGGAATGAGGTAATCTCATTGACAGTTGTAATTTCGGAGTTACTGGTGGCAGTTATGGAGTGACATTTACTGTTGGCAAATGTAAAAACTCATGGGAAATTAGGATAGGCGTGCTCCCTTGAGGAATATACTATTTTTGACATGTATGACAACTGTCATAATGTTTGGTGAGTGAATCTATGACAGTTGCAAGTTGTCATAAGATTCTGAGATTCTATGACGCAGATGATGGATATGTTAGTTGTATATTTGCTATATTTAGCTCAAGATTCCTATTTTGGGAAGATACTCTTTTGTGGAATCTATAACAATTATGACACATTATAAGATGTTGTAAGAGGCCATATTTAGTCTTGGGCCCCCAACCTTTGCATGGCTATTTTTGGACAAGTGTAAGATGCTTGTAAGATGGTATTTAATGTTTATAGGTTGGAGAATCTTAGGAGAGAGAAGGTGAACACCTAAGATGAGTTAGAAAATGTTTCTATAAGTATTTTCCATGTATTAGTTGCTACAATATAGATTTTAGGTACTCAGGTGCCGCTGAAATGCTGTCAGATTGAAGACTGGTGGAGAGAGTTGAAGTGTTGTTGTATTGTAAATCATTTTCAGATTAATACAAACATTGGGCCTCTTTCCTGTGTGGAGTTTTTTACCTGAAATGGTTTTATCCATGTTAAACATTGTGTTATGTGTTCATATTTCTAATTTTTCATTTCTATGAAGCATAGTTTTGTTTCTATGTTACAATCTCCATTAATAACACACAGTTAAAGATTGCAGAAATTTATATTGAATCAGATTTCCATTAAACTAGTGTTGCTTTCATTTCTAACACTTAAGAGAATGGTGCAGCTGAGAGGTTGAACAAAACTATTCTTGAGATAGCTTGGTGTATGCTCTCTAATGCCAAATTAGGGAAAGAATTTTGGGCAAAGGCATGTAATACCATGTTGGTTCTCAAATCTGTAGTTTTCAAAACCCTATAAGGATACCAAGCTTTATTATTAGGTTAAACAACTAATTTGGCCAACTAACAGAATCAATCAAGATGATTGGAATTCCCTACACTTCAGGGTCTGCATGGCCTAGGTGGGTATTACCTTATATTCACCACTGAATATTAACCCCTCAAGACTAGTTGGTGAATTATGAGAAGATTATAGATTTCATGGAATTTTATCAATTAAATCATCCAATTCAATCTACTCCAAACTGGCATATGATTTGAATGTAGATTTTTCCAATTTTCAATTAACAACTACCCCTACTCCTACAACAGAAAATCAAAATTAGATTTTGAATATTATACAAGGAAATGATTTTGGAAAAGAATTGATCAATGACTTTTTCTCTACTAGGAAACAGAGTCTAATCACATATAATTTTGTGCTTTCCTTCTAGTTATAACTCAAATTACTTGGCATAATATTATCTATGACTAGCATAAACATGCAAGATTATTTTTATCTGGTTCTACTTAGTAATCCAACTTAGATCCTCCAAGTTATAGTGATCTATTTAATGGAATTTAATTCCTACTTAAGGAAACCCTATCAGATAAATCACCCAAAACATTAAGTATGCTTTGAAAAACTAGACATATACTTGATATGCTAATTTAAATAACAAGGAGAAAGCAAAATGGAGATAACCAAATAAAATATAACAATAACATTCAACAAGCAATTGAGAACTAGATTTCAGGCACCAGAGAAACGCAGTTTGCTTCTATTGATATGCTTCAGAGAATAGGCCTTACAATGTCCCTTTCCAAAATCAACTTCCTAGAGAGATTTTCCCAAGGTCTTGGTTTCCTTCTTATGGGGATGAAGGAAGCAACAAGCTTCAAACCTTTCACATTCCAAAAATGACTTTTCATATGCCCACACCTTGATATGACATATTACAATATTTAGTTTTTGACAAGTCTAAATAAGACCGCCAAATATATTTTGAATACATTTTGAAAAGCATAAAAACAAGAAAGAGACAAAAGAAAGACTTCTAAAATTTGTTGATGAAGACTTGGTGCCTGATGATGCCAGCTTGATGCTCACTTAGCTCCTCTACATACTTTGTCTGTTCAATCTTCAGTTGAAAGATATCTTTGCTCCCACTAAAATATGGTGTAGTTAGTAGGCCATTTGTACTCGTGAATTTGAAGCAGATTGGTCTGATGCTCCTTCCATATTTTGTTGAGTAGAGTTCTGCCATCTGAGATGAATCTAGCATAACCTATGTCCAGTGCAATTATTCTGTCCAAAATCAAATTGAAACTGAGGACATTCGAGTCATTATCTTTCTTCAAGTGCTCAACAATTTGAGAGACCATTTGATTACATTCCTCCTTCCATTTCTCAAGGCTCTTAAGTTTCTTATCTTCTTGAAGGATGCCTAGAATGAATTGATGTTTAAAGGAGCCAAAGGAATCCAACCTTGCACTTATCTTTTGACTCTCTCCTGAGGCATACTAGAGTTCTTCAATGTTTAGTTTGATCATTTTTTTTGTTGGCTTCAGGGCAGTAGGGCATCTATGTTTCTTTTGAAAAATTTGCACAGTCATCAGAGTGTGATGGACTGACTACCATTTATTTTGCAAAGGGTCTAGTATGGGAACATTGGATTCATCTCACTGAGTTCTTGAGATAGAGAAGAACAACAGTTGTGTACATCCTTGATTTTATCCAGCACCAGTTTGACCCTGTACTCCAAAATCTTCTCAATTATGCCAAAAATCTTGGACCTGGTTTCTTGTTTGGTTGCCTCATTTGTTTGTTTCAACTTTTTAATTTCTTTCTCAAATTTTTGTTTCATAGCACTCATTTGTTCAACATGAATAGTACTGCCACCAATTTCTTGTGGCACAAGGGGCTGATAAGGCACAATTGCCTTTCTTTGAGAAAAATCACCACCCTTTAATTGTTGCTTTAGTTTCACATTCTCCAGATATAATCTGTTCACCTCCTCATTCATCTCAATCTTAGTTTTTTCATAATCAAGAAACTTTTACTCCATGTTTTTTATAGAAGCTTGTGTAATCATGGAAAAATGCATAGTGAGTGTGGCTTCCTCAAGTGCTAATGTATCCTTGAGTGTCTTCACCATTGTTGTTCCTCTCAACTCCTGGCTCACATCCAATAATCTTGGTTTATTTGTGTTCTTCTGTGTGGCCCACAATGCTAGAGTCTCAACTTTTGGGTTATACCCAACTCCACTCACACCATCCTCAAAATCAAATTCAGCAACCATCATAGGATCATCCTGACTTTTGACTTGACCCAACAAAAACATTTTCTTCAACTCCATGCTAGGGATGAGCATCATATTGCTTTTCAAAACCAATTGTCAAGCCTCTTGAGAGCTGATATTTATTTCATCAATATTTAATTCTTTGAATGTCTAGGTTATAATTTGGTCATGTTGAGACTCATCTGCACCCATTTTATTTATTTCAATCTTTTCCTTGAATTCTTTCATCTTCATCTTCAACCAAAAATCTTTGAATTCAGGGGTATTGATGAAATCATCATCATCCATAAATCTCAATGAGGCAACAACTCTTTCATCTTCTTGCATCTCAGGCTCACCTTGCACTTGTTCATCCATTCTTGCCTCTAGTTTATGTGCCTCTATTTCCTGACCAACAAGGGGCTGGTCAACTTCTTTATCATCTCCCATATGCCTCAAAATATTAGCCACTTCATCAGTATCACCCACTCCTTCTGCTATCTCACATGGTACCAATGGAGTCACATCATCAACCCTTTGTTTCTTTGATGGTGGTTGATCAGGAAGTGTTGGATCTTGTACAGACATGACATCGGGGGCAGGTTCATCAATTACAACTCCAACTAGCCTCTTCACTGGGAGCTTAGTAGCCTTTGCAGGTTGGCTCTCTGCCTTGCCATATATCCTTTCAAAATTGTCAATTATCAAATTTATTCTTTTCAACGGGTCATTTTCTTCAATAAAGAATCTCAAAAAATTAGGGTTTTTCTTCTTCTTATCATCCTCAATCCTTTTCAAAATTTCCCATTTCCTTTTTCTGTCATATACTTCCTTTAGGGTGAGGCAGTTTCTTATCACATCCACATCAAAATCAACTTGATGGGATATCCCAGTCTGGTGAGAATGACCTATCGAACAAAGTTCATGTGTCCCTATGGATCACAAACGCTCTCTATTTTTTATTTCAAAGAATATTTTGTTTTTAGATGGGCCTACAACTCTTCCAAGGTATTTGAACCCACTAAGAATTCACCAAACACAGTTGAATCAAGCAAGAATGCACCTTTCTTTTGTTTTTTCATTACATCCCTTTCCATCCAAATCATTTGCCACATGAATTCAAGAAATGCCAATCTATCAGGCACAAACTTAGGCAAAGCATGAGGTGGTTGGGTACACCCATAAACTCTAATTACAGTATGGTCAGGAAGGAAAAACTAGTCAGCAAAATTGTGCATGTGACCCTATTTTGGTTTCAAAGCAAGAGGCCTCAACATTTCCAAAATCCCTTTGAATAGCCTAGGTGAAAGAAATCCTAGTGAAGCCATTATTCTCACTACAAAATCATCATGAAATACTATGTAATTGCAGTTCTTGCAATTAATGTCCCAAATGTAGCACTAGCACTGCACAGGTAGCCTCTATCTTTTTTGATCTATCATGCTCAAATCAATTTTGCTAGTCCACTTTCTCCTATTTTGATACAATATCAAATGACACAATAAAGAATAATGATTAAAATTCAAACGGGTTCTGTTTTCCCTTATCTGAAGCAATCCATCATGCAACTTTTTTTCAATGAAAGATGCAAAGTCATACTCCTCATTGACCTCAGGGTTTTGAATCCTCATTGCCATCATCATTATGCCAACTAGCATTCTATCCTGATCATCAACACCCAATACTTGACACATAGCAAAGTAGGTTCTCTTGAAATACACTGCAAAATCATCTACTGAGAATGGCTCCACATTTGTAGATGGAACAGGCATCCTTCTATTGTTCACCCCTTTCCTCATATATAGTGGAAGCTCATCACTCCTATGAGTCTTCCTCAGTCTTCTATATAATCTTCTTCACTTTTTTGGAGATCAATCTTTGTAAGAGCCTGTTTGTTGAGCATGAAACAATCAATGATTGAAGCTCTGTCCACAACCACCAAGGGTGCTCCATCTAGGAATCTGACTATTTTTGTTGTGGCATGATAGTGTTGTGACAACACTCTGAGAAATTCAACATCTATAAATATATTAGGCACAATCAATTTGGCCAAATCAAGTCTCCATGGGTTGGCCACAAGACCCTGTCCATCCTTCTTCTCACAAAAATACTAGAAGAGGTTCTAGCCTGAAATGGGAATCCTAACATCATGGCACCCCTCTGCCTCATCCTTGAACAACTTTTTATACCCCTTATCAACCAAGTTAGGCAAGACATCCAACAGAGAGTTTTGGAGGGGCCTTTTCCTCTCTTTAGGAGCAAAAGCTTCTCCCTTGCTCACTGATTCAGTTTTCTTTGGAGCCATGGTTTAATACTTCTATGGGCTAGGGTTTTGACAATTATCTAATCTACTAAACCAGTTGAAAGAAGAACACAAACTAAATATCAACTTTATAAAGAGATTGATAAAGCTGACTTACCCGATTGAATGAAGTTTGCAAAGCACACATAGAGCTTGAATTCATTGTAGCCAAACACCTCGGAACTCGCTTGAATGATGAAATGTGAAGAAATTCTATATTTTATTCATCTGTGGATCTAGTCACCTCACCATTAATGTACTTCATGACAAGAGATTGACAAATCTCAGTATTCATGTCATTTCAAATGTAGACTGTCGATTTGGACAGATACAAGGGCTGGGAGAACACCACAAGATTTGCAGTCATGTCCATCAATAACCGCATTCCCACTGGTATGAATGATGACCTCCATAGGGTGGTGGGGTATTTATTGAAACATTTAATGATTTACTACAACATTGCAAGCAATGTTGGATCTCATCGCAGGACTGTGGGATCGATTTAGAGTCAGATTCAATGCTCATCGCTATCCCGCAAACCCTTTAGGGTTGCTACCGTGGGACCACAGGATCAATATTAATCTTTTAACTCTTACTACATTACTGAAGACCTTCTATTTAACTATTGTGGTACCACAATGTCTCTTTTATCACTGGCTCAACTGTTACCACATTCCCGCAAGTCAACATCTAAGCTACCATGGGGCTGCAGTGTCCATTATCTGTTTCTTTGAACTTCATACCACAAGCCCACCAATCAATCTTGGAACCACCATGGGGCCGTAGTATGCATTACATGTTACTTGGAACACTCACTGCTAGCCCACAAGTCTATTTTGGAACCGCCGCAGGACCGCGGGATACTTGAACATGTCTTTGCTTTCACTGTCGTCCTGAGAATGTATTATCTGTTCACTACAGTATAGCAATAAACACTTCTATTGAGCTTATTAAGCACCGCTATCCTGCAAAAGCATTCACCAACTCTTGTAGTAATGCGGTAATAGTATGTTTATCACCCTTGGCTCCTGCATGCCCACAAAGGGTTACTAAGGTGTGCTGCGGGATTGTGGTAATAGACCAAAACACTTATATGGGCAAAATACAATGGTTTTTCACATGGATGTGATATAAAATACACATTAAGGATTATCATCTGACTCTTGGAATGAATGCCAAAGAATACAGACCCCTAGGATGGACATGTGGAAATGAAATTTATCAAACTAGATGGGACTAAGTGAATTTTGAACAATCCTAACATACCGCAGTCTACTTAATCAATCGAGCTCCTTCATCTTGATTAGATTTTGATATTTCGGAGGAGAGATGGCTCGGGAAATGAATCTCTTACAATCACCTACATGTCTTTGGTTGCAAAGCATTTGTTCATGTTCCAAAGGAGAAGTGAATGATGTTAGATCCCAAATCAAAAAGGTGTATATTTATTGGTTACGGTGAGGAACAATTTGGTTTCCACCTTTGGGATCCGATTGCCAAAAAGTTTACCCATAGTCGTGATGTGGTATTTAATGAGAAAGTTTTCCCATGTTTACAACTACAGGGGACACTAGCAAAAGAGTGTGCAAATTGATGACAATGGAAGTGGCACTAATATGTTTAAAAATAAGATGATCATGACACTAGCATTAGACATGTTGATCCAAGGCCTCATATCCAGGCCCAAAGTACTACAAATTTATATGCACCAAGACTGGTGTTGCCTTCCCTTGAAATGCACCCTTCTATACAACATGTGGTGCCAACGTAGCTAGGAAAGGGGTCAATCCAGGTTTCAACTTCAACTTCAACTTCAACGTAGCTTATCAAAGATTCAACACAACCTACTTTATCTTCCATGCAGGTATTTAACTTTACCATGCTGCCCTCTTTTATCTCAACACAACCTATGTAACATACTACGCAGCCTCTATTCACTTCAGGTTTAACGCTACCACATCCAGTTTCTACGCAACCTTTGACTGTCCCACAGTCTTTTAAAAATCCTACGCTACAAGAGGAATGTGCTATGCCACCCATTAATACTTCAACACTACCTATTGACAACTCAACGTGGCTATTTGAATGTAATACACTACCTCCATTGGATCATAGGAATGTGCCATGTCTAGCACCTAAAAATCTAAGAAATGCAAATGTATAGATACAGGGGAATTTTCTAGAATAGGGCCTCTACAGAGCACTATACCTGAACAAGGTAATCAGTAGAATCAAGTTCTTCTATTGAGGAGGTCAACTCAAGAATGAAAGCTTCCAGCAAAGTTTGATGATTATGAGTTATTGCTCTCTGAGCAGGTAGAGCCAACAAGTTTTTGGGATGCTTGCAATGACAGCAAGTGTGACAAATGGATGGAGTCTATGTAAGAAGAAATGGCCTCTTTGCAGGCCAATAATACTTGGGATTTCGTGAAGCTCCCACCTAATCGGAAACCATTAAAGAATAAGTGGTTGTATCAGTTGAAAGAGGAAGATCGAGGCAAACATCGCTATTGGGCCAAATTGGTAGTGAAAGGTTTTGATAAGAAAAAGTGAATTGACTTTAATGAGATTTTTTCTCCAGTTGTGAAAATGACTACCATTCGAGCAGTCTTGGGTTTGGTAGTTGTTTGGGATATTGAGTTTGAACAACTTGATGGAAAAACTTATTTTCTTCATGGAGATATTGATGAGGAGTTGTATAAGGAACAACCTGAAGGTTTCAAACAACAAGGACATGAACACTTATATTGCAAATTGAAGCACAGTTTATATGGGCTCAAGCAAGCCCCAAGGTAATGGTATCACAAGTTTGATAGCTTCATGGTTGAGCATCACTTCACCCACTGTGAATCTGATCCATGTGTTTACTACAAGAAGCTTTCTAATGGTGAGTTTGTTATACTTTTACTTTATGTTGATGACATGTTGGTAACTGGTAGTAGCATGTGGATAGTTCATGAATTGAAGCAACATTTAGCTCATCAGTTTGCCATGAAAGACTTAGGGGAAGAAAAGAGGATTCTTGGCATGACTATACTAAGGGACAGATAAAAGAGATAAATCAAATTGTCTCAAGAGAAGTATATTGACAAAATCTTGGATAGGTTCAACATGAAGAATGCCAAGTCTGTTAGCACTCCATTGGCTAATCACTTTCATTTGTCATCAGCAATGTGTCCAAAAACTCCAGAAGATCAAGAACATGTGAAGGGTGTTCCTTATTCGTCGATAGTTGGGAGTCTCATGTATGCCATGGTTTCTACCCGTCTGAACATTGCCCATGCAGTGGGAGTTGTGAGCAGATTTATGAGTAATCTAGGTAAACCTCATTAGCAGGTGGTACAGTGGATATTACGGTACCTGAAAGGTACTTCACATCATGTTTTGTGCTTTGGAGGACAGGATACTCAACTATGAGGTTATGTTGACTCCAATATGGCCAGAGACTTGGACAAATTAAGGTCTACAATAGGTTATGTGTTTACATTTGATGGGGTTGCAATTAGTTGGGTGTCACGGTTGCAACAGGTGGTTGCACTCTCCTCTACTGAGGCAGAATATATTGCTCTCACCAAAGGAGCAAAGGAGATGATATGGTTTATTGTGGTTATTGGAAGAATTGTAGTATAAGCAATCTATTTTCACCTTGTTTTGTGATAAAAACAACACTATTCACTTGGCAAAGAACTCCGCCTTTCATAATAGAACTAAGCATATAGAGCTGTGATATAATTTTATTTGACATGTACTTGAAGAGGGTACATTGCAAGTGGAGAAAATTGATTCAAAAGTAAATCCGGTGGATGCATTGATCATATTAAGAGAGAAGTTCAAGTTTTGTAGAGCTTCTCTCAGCATTGTCAAGATGTGACAATAAGATCAAAGTAGGGGAATGTCTGATATGTTGCAGCAGTCGTTGGACTTCAAGTGGGAGATTATTGGGTATATGAATCCCAACAGACATTTTGCCCTTATTACCATATGACCTTTCAATCTCTCTTGTATGGCATACTTTACTCGTCAGTTCACATTCTCTTTTTGTGACTTCATAACACATATTTGAACTATGTAAAAAGATAACTGAATATTGTGTGTCAGAGGTTCTGGATCTACTGCTAGCATATTGTAATAGAGTATTCTAAGAGATTAATACAGAGTCCCCTGCTTCTTTGTGGATGTAGCTTATAAGGTGAACCACGTTAAAAAACTTGTGTCTTCTTTTAGTTGTGTGTGTGATTGTTTAATTTTTCTGCAATCTAGTTGTTTTATCTGCTGTCATACTCCAACAAATATTTGACCTACTTTTATTGGCCAAAATTGACCTTTGACTGTTGAAGTGGATGATAATTAAGAATAACCCTTTTGGAGGTTTGGTGCTATGGAACTCTCTAAATAGTTCATATCTGTCCTCAAAATGCCAAAACATGTAAAATGCCAATGAAGTGAAGTCAGGAATTTGAATGGTATTAGAAACATTTTGGGATTTTCGGGGATTTCATATCTATTAGGAACATTTAGGGAATTTTTGGGTCCCTCAGAACTGTTGGGAGTTTTTGATGTTCTTGGAACCATAATAATGTCTGGCAAAGAAAATTTTGCCAATTAAAGAGCTTTTTTAAAACTTCAGAAACATTGCCAAAGATAATGTCAGAGATTTTAAATATTTTAAAATTCAACAAACATCTGAACCTCCGATGAAGAGCGATTTCGGGTTTATCCTCTGATTTTTTGACTTGGAGACTTGTGTCGCCAAGTACAATGCCAGAATTTCAATGAAATTCTAAGCCCATAAATTTACTAAAAAATTTAGGAATTTGTAAAGTATCCACTTTTGCTTCACGATAACCTTATTAAATTTTTCAGTGAACCTGCAAACGATGATGAAATGAAGATTCATTCATATCTTTTGACTAGATTATTATTTTCTCTTGAAAACTTGTCATTTTGTCAATAATGATGTCATGATCTTATCATTTTGTCAATAATAATGATGTCATTAGACTCTCTATTAGACCATTTCATTCCAACTTTTTACAAAACCTCATAATTAATTATTTCTCTAAACTACTGATAAAAATTTGAAAGTTTAATATCTCTCAAACCGAAAGGATTTTTTATCTAAAAACTTGCCACATTGGGTTAAATGGACTCAAAAATAATCCTATAAAAGGATTTCATTCCAAATCTTACAGATTGTGATATTTAATTGTTTCCATGAATCACCACATTGCGCAACAATTTTGAAGGCTTTCAACTGAAACAATGGACAATCCTTCTTCAAACTAATGCACTTTTCCATATGCACCACATCAACTATGACATTTAAAAGGTGAATGACTATAATGACTAGCATGTAAAAATGTGATATTAATATTTTGCAATTGAGAATGACTTGGATCTTGACAATGATTATAACCTTTGCGACAAAGACAAATTTGACAGGGGTGTTTAACACATGATAATGCTTGCCGACTTGACACAAAAATTTTAAATTTAGTGGTGTCAAAATGAGGCTGACAATGAACAAGATGTTTTAGAATCTATTGCCTTAAAACAACAACAAACAACAAAAGGTTTGGGTTATCACCCTAATATGGATAAAAATTCAAAAGATAAATAGAAAAATAAATTTTAATCAATATGTATGATATCTCATGGGAAAATATTGGTATATAGTTAATGTATCCTAAGTTGATTGA
This sequence comes from Cunninghamia lanceolata, assembly GCA_027924645.1. NCBI lineage: Eukaryota > Viridiplantae > Streptophyta > Pinopsida > Cupressales > Cupressaceae > Cunninghamia > Cunninghamia lanceolata. The sequence continues at coordinate 4,713,730 of BSBN01001268.1, read as the reverse complement.
TTATTTTTTATATGATTCTCCTACGCTAGGTCAATATTCTAATGATGAATCTCTCATGGGATTTTTGGGTTTATATGAGGACTTCCCTAGATTTCATCATGATAGAAGTTTTGTGTATGTGCTTGATGTTTGTGCTTATTTTTGGGGAAACCTTACCTTCTATAAGCAAGCCTCTTGAATTACCTAATTACGTACCTACTAAGTCATTCATTGAGGATTGGAGTACATTAGTAGTTGGAGGTACCATGGATGTTGAAATGGACAAAATAGATAAAGATAAAGTATTGAAAAATGGTGAATGTCTATTTGAATATGGGTGGCATAATTATTCTACATTGATTCATGCTTTTAATGAGTTATTTGCATGGTCATATCAATCTATGATAGGAATTTACTATGAAATAGTTAGGGACAATCTTCTTGATTTAGATGCTAAACTAGTTAAATAAACAATTAGAAAGATGTATTCTATGATTGTTGTATTGGTCAAAGAAACTGAAAATTTATTAAAATCTAATTTCATTGGACCAATTGATTACTCTCCATGGACTTCTATTATAGTATCAATAGCAAAACTAAATTGACACATTCATGTATGTACATATTTTAGGGATGTAAACAAGGCATCTCCTAAGGATGGCTTTCCATTACCAAATGTTGATATAATTTTAGATTCTATTGATAGAGATGAGATGTTATCATTTATGGATGGGGTTTTAGGTTATAATCAAATATTCATAAATCCCCATGATCAATACAAAACTACTTTTACTATTTCTTGGGGCAAATTTTGCTATGTTGTCTTGCCTTTTGAATTGAAAAACACTGGTGGTACTTATTAGATGGGTATGCCAATGATTTTCCATGATTTAATGCATACTATTTTAGAATAGTGTGAGTGAAATTTTGGGAAAATCTAAAAGAATAATTGATCATCTTCAATATTGGAGGACTATTTTTGAAGATTGAGATAGTATTAGGTGTTGTTAGGCCATAGGAAATACATATTTGGTATGGATAAAAGTCAATTGTTGGGCTTCATTATATCAAGGAGATGTATTGAGGTATATGAAAAATATTGTTGTCATAGTTAGTATGCCTCCACCTTGTAATCTTACATAATTTCACAATATATAGGGAATGATCTAGGATATTTGACCTTTATTACACAATTAGCAAATTAGACATTGATTTTTACTGAACTGCTAAAGAAGGATACAAATTTGGATGGAGTAAAGACTGCCAAAAAATATTTGATGAATCCTCTTATTCCTCTTATTCTAATGTTGTTCATACATGGCCATTCATAGTTATTGTATGTTTTAGCTATTGAGGAAACAATTGGGGGATTGTTAGCTCAAAATGATAAAAATGACAAGGAACATGCAATTTATTATATTAGCCACACACTACTTGACTATGAGACTCAATATTGCCTATGGAAAGATTGTTTGGAAGTCATCTACACTTAAAAACTATGACATTACATGCTACATTTTGAGACATGTGATTGCAAGGTGGATGTTTTTGATGGAAATTTTGACACACTCAATAACTTAGGTGAAATGCATGATACACTTCACCTCTCCTAAAAGGTGTTCAATCTCTTAAGAAGATCAACAACCCTAATTAGGGTCTCTATAACTAGGTCTTGGTTGTGTAGGAATATCTTAGTGAGCTGATTTTTTGTTGTTATAACAAGAGGCTTGGTGATGCTTAAAGTGCAACAAGGTGCAAATTTTGGTGAAGCTCATTTTGAAGGATAACCTAATCTAATCCTACCCTAAAGGGTGAACCCAATAGTGTGTCTCACTTTTGGCCAAAGTGGGACATTGAAATCAACATTTTAAACCAAACTTTCACTTTCTGACACCTATAATGTAACTACACGGTTAAGAATTTGAAGATGATGTGAACTAGTGATTTTTGATATTTTGTGTATAGATTCTAAATATATATTTTTTTAAATGTAAAAATAATTTATGAAAATTTTTACATAACTTTTAACAACTTGTTTTTTATAGTTAACAATATTTTTAAAAAGTGACGTTTATACCATATAGCATAACTTTTTTTACAGAAAGGATAAAGTTATAAAATTTTAAATATAGATTCATCACACTAATATATAGTGCATTGATAAATTTTTGTTGCATATTTTATTTTTTATTAATTTTTGAAGTGAGATTAATTATAATTTAGACATAGGTTTATACCATATAGCATAAATTTTTCTATATATATTCAAATTAACTTCTTCTTTTTTGTTGAAACAAGGACATCAATACCTAGTGCATATATATTTTTTAGAATTTTTTTCTCTATTTTACTATTTTTCCACATTTGTAGAACAAAGACCTTGATGTTCGGTAAAAACCTATATTCACTAGAAAATAGAAAATAAATATAATAATCAAATTAAATATATTCACAATTATACTTTTTGGTTCAAATCTTACTTTGAGGGCTATGATCTTGCAAATTATCATGTCATGTTGATTTCATTTGCTAGTCCAATCTAAGGTTTGAAACATAAAATTTTGAGGAAAATCCAAGGACGAAAGTGTAAAGGTCATTTCTAGGACCTTCAAACGAAGGTCTATGAGAAAAAAAAAATTCAAAAAAGGAATAAAAGGGACCTTCGTTTGAAGGTCCCTTTTTATTCTTTTTTTTAGAAATTTCCAAAAAAAGAATAAAAAGGGACCTTTGAATTTCTAAAAAAGGAATAAAAAGGGACCTTCAAATGAAGGTTCCTTTTATTCCATTTTTTGGAAATGACCTTCATTCGAAGGTCCATCACATAAAAATATTTCAATGAAGGTTCACCTTCATTCGAAGGTGATTTTCAATTTGCCTTTGAATGAAGGTACTTTCATTTGAAGAAATACTTTTGAATGAAGGTGTTTCTTAATTTTTCTCTCCCAACCTATGCCAAATTCTAGTTTCCCACAAGTGGGACTCACTATTATGCGTTCACCCCCTAACTAGCTCATAAAGAAAAGGCAAAAGATCAAGGGGAGAGAGAGAGAGAGAGAGAGGTCCACTTTCAAGAATAAACATTGTCACATGGGAGTATTCTCTACAAACATAACACTTGCAACTAATACCGCTATTAGTTTAACACAACATATGACATAATGTATGCAAGATTCTAAGTGAAAACATAGATTTCATGATTATATTTGTCAATGAACACAATAAAGAAACCATCACCATATTACATGAGTAGATAATAACCCATGGCATTCATAAACAACATTGGTTAAATTCAAATTGAGTATGTTTATGAAAAATACTAATCCAAATATGATCTTTATGCTTACAAACAATAGTTCAACTTCTAGCCTAAGCCACAAGTTTTGCCCCATAATTTACATGTGCATATGAAGTGTTTAATAAGAAAAAAGGGGAAATGAAAACAAGGGTTAAATCCTAAGTTCTCTACAAACATTCAAGGACATATCAATCGAGTTGAATTACACTTTTGCAAGAGGATTCACCTACATGTTAGGCTATCACTTGGAATGATGTGGAAATTCAGAGATTGTTAACTAATGTATTAATTTAATGTTCAAATACCCTTAAAACCCTAATTATGCAAAACAATAAGTAAATTAATGAATTATGACAAATGCTTACAAACTAAGATAGTAGACAGAGATTAGTTACTAACCATTTTTCAAAGTTTGGGATGTAGAATACTCAGGGACACTACCACTAACACCCCTGTCCAAGGTGGTGTTTTCTCTACGGAATCCTAATCTCCTTCCAACACTGATGATCACTATACTTTATGTTTCTATCTCATAAAACGTGGAGGACACTACCACTAGCACCCAAGTCCAAGGCCAGATGTTCTTTAGGGTGTCAAAGCCTCTTTGGATGTTTATTATCACTGTCACAATGATTTTTGTGTTTTCAACTTTGGAGGACACTACCACTAGCGCCTGAGTCCAAGCAATCTTTTTCTTCAGGGATCTAGAATCTACACACTATCTTATTGTTCCCTGCAACTCCACTCCATCAAGATGTGACACCTATAACCTGCAATCACAAGGAGAGTGGTTGGGGGTTGTGGTGTTTAGAGGCTTGCCTCAATCAAGCCCTGGAGAGACATTCAAGTCTTCCAAACGTCGTTGTTAGATAGAGAGTGTGTATCCCTATAGGCTAGAGGCCAAAACAAATTAATAAATGATTCAAACACAAATAGATATCACCTTAGAGGTGTATCTCACATGTAGATGAAGATCCTTCAAACACATGAGAAGATGAAGCTAAATCTGTAATCACAAACACAATAACAATGCTCTGCTATGCAACAATGAATATCTTGAATGCTCTACAATCATAAGTTTGCCAAAAGTTCATAATCATCTTCTAGTTAGCTTCCAGCTTGTAAATGAAACCCTAAAGATGATTATATATGCAGCTACACACATTCCTGCAAAGAATTTCTTAATTCAAACTTAAGATGTCGGCATGGGACCTAATTAATGATCACCAAACTGACATTCAAATTTGGGGCAGGACTAGGGCACTAGCGCCCAATTCCACCCTCCCAATTTAGGTTAGGATCTATTTAAATAGTACCCCCTACATCCTATTTTCCATAACACTTAGGGGTTTTCTCATCGGGATTCAAAATTAACATGCAAGATGCTTATAATGCATTCTAAGGACCTGGGAGCTAAACCTTAAGAGGGAAAAGTCCCAGGGAAACATTTTCTGACATAACATGAAGAAATAACTCTTTCTTTCCTAACCCTAGTTCTTATAGTACGCCCTTCTAACATGATAAAAATTTATTTTATCAATCTATTACATTACATTTCATTCTCAACCCCTTGGGCATGGTCAACAAGGGTCAATGTAATAAACATGGCAACTATGTTGCTTATATCATGCTCACATGGGCTTAGGCATCCAAATCATCCATTTTCTTCAATACCCAAGTGAAGTGAGTGTAAATCCATGCTTTTGTGGGGTCCATAGATACTTGGGAGCATTTGGGGATCTTCATCTATCATATCAAGCTCCAAGGAGTTCATTACTGGTAGCCCTATACTTTCCTGGAGGTAGGTACAGAACCTTGTCAAAATAATAGAAGTTTAAGAGTTTTAATGCTAGAGGGTTGCAAGGCTCCAAGATCGGGGGAATGGATACCTCAAAAATAATTTTGCAAGAGGGAGATAAGTAGAGGAAAGTCTAGGGGTCCACAAAAGGGAAAGGAGTTGGAGAGCAAGGAAGTGAAGATTAGGTTGTAGGTATGCCAAGGAGACGGGTGGGAGAAATCTTGAAGATCTAAAAGAAATGGAGTGAAAGTGTGCAGGTACAAGGATCTGAGGTTTGAGATATTGACATGCAAAAGGGGCAAAATCTAACATGCCAAAGGGGAAAACTCTAACATGCCAAAGGGGCAAACTTTGACATGCCAAAGGGGTAAACTCTAAAGAAGGGAAATATGTAATGAGGAAAGCTAAAAGTTTGAAATTAGGAATTAGGGAACTTGAGGAATGGGGATTGAAAAGAAGAGCGTGTAAGGAAGAGAAATCCTTAAAGTTTAAAATCAAGCTTCGAGGATTGGGGATTTTGAATACCCGATGCAGGGTGGATGGGAAAGGAGAAGTTTGTAGGTTTAGGAAATGAAGAATGGTGGCACATCAAGGATTGGGTTCCAAAGATACTTGATACTAAATGGTGAGAAGGAAATCTTGGAGGATCATTGAGGTTCAATGAATGGGAATTCAGAGTACCAAATACCTTGGGTAAGACAATAAGGAAAGGTCTACGAACCTATTATATAGTGGAGATCAAGACTCAAAGATCAAGAATAACAAGTACCTTGACACCAAAAGGCAAAGTGGGAAGGAGAAATTTAAAAGCTTGTGAGAAAGAAGGAAGCAAAGAAGCAAGAGCATGGGGAATGGAGGAAATGAATGTTGATAGAGGAAAGGTTGAAAGCCTAAAAACATGAGAAAAATAAGGAATTATGGAATGAAACAAAGGCATGGTAGCAAGAAGGATCTCAAAGTCCTGGAATCAGGCATTCAGGAGATCAAGGAAATAAAAGAAAAGGGGTGAAAAAGGGAATCTCAAAGGCCCAAGAAGAAAAAATAGTGGAAAAGTGGGGACTGGGGGAATGACTTACATAGTACAAGGTTAACTAAATTTTTGAAGGCTCAAATCTAAAATGTTACAAGGCTAGTGGTAGTTGGGGATTTGTAATACCTCATACCTTGGGCAAGGTGGCATGGAAAATCCTAGAACTCTAGAGGAAGAGTCAAGGTGGGGATCTAGGCATTCGGGAAACTTGAGGAAAGGTACCTAGATAAGAAAAGTCCTAAAAGTTTGAAGCAGAAGGAAATGTGGGGAATGAAAGGAAAAGGAAATCCTAGGAACCCAAAAGAGGAAAATAAATGAAGGAAAGCCCAAAACAAAGGGAAAAACATGGATTCAAGGTTTAGGAGGATGAAGTAAAAGGTGACAAGGGAAAGAAGGTCCCAAAAATTTGAAATAAAGGGAAATTAAGGATTAGGGACTTAGAGGAAACTTCTAACTGAGTATTCAGGTAAAGAAAAACCTAAAAGACTAAAATCCCAAAGGACACTAAGACCTCAGAGGAAATCTAGAGCGTAGAGAAGCGTAGATTGGAGGAAAATCATGCTAGCTAAGGAAACTCTGAAAACTTTCCCAAGGATAGAAACTGAGTTAAACAATCTCATATATACATTTGTAATTTAGACAGATGGATAAGATGTGAGGGAAGACAAAGCACACTACCAAGCCTAAATTTACCAAGGGCACCCACTAAAGAAAATCTTCAATTGGATAGCAATGATGGGAAACCAATGGGATGAGGAAAAATAAGAGGACACAAAATTAAGGGGTTCCTTGATTTTACTAGAAATTAGGGATGTTGTTACAAGGCATAACAAATGGAAATTATAGCCCTTGGGGGTAGATCGGATGGTCAAGCCATTGGAAAACATAGATGATGGTCGCAAGTTTGACTCCTCAAATTTACCCACTACATGGGGGGAGGGAAGTTTATGTGTACATAGGTTATAGTGGTACATGATAGGACCTTGTATCATGGATCCCACCATGAGTTGATTCATTCGTCAAAAAAATAAAAATAAAAATAACAATGGTGACTTTCAAGGGAAAGTATTGCAAAATGCTTAGAATCTAGAATCTTTGGTTAGAAAGAGAAATTAAACAAAATAAAATCATTGCTTAGGCAATATTATTCAAATCTAAATTAGTCCCAGATAGGCAAATATGCACTAGTTTTAATTAATTAGAACATGTGTGCACATGATTCATTTAATCCTTTCTAAATTGGTGAGGATTAGTGTTATGACAAGGAAATTAGGTGGGAAATACAATTAGTCCAAACTCATGTCGGGCATTATGCTAATCGGGTTCCATAGCCCTGATGGAGATACCTTTCGTTCCACTCATGGCATAGATCTACTACTAGTTGGGTGTCCATAGCCCCCATAGAGATACTAGAATCACCCAAATAAATTGATTTTATATGATATTCTTTCTTTTCTACATAATTTCATATTTCTTTTCTTTTAATTTTGTTTCTCATTTTCACTTTCTTCTGATTTTATATTTTTAGCTCAAATACTATGCAATGAAGCTCACTACCTAGGTTGAGGACCACCATTGGCATGCATAGAGAAATAATCAAGAAAGGACACCTGATTACCTAAAATCATAATGGGTCATCCCAACAAAAGAGAAAGTACAATGTGTTGTTAAGTGATTTTCTAATTAGAAGAAAGGTCATGCATACATGCTTACTCAAGAATCAATTTAGATAGGCCTAACAAAGTTTGAGGAATAATTTCATTTATTTGAGATCCCTTGACAAACAAGAAAGATACATTAGAAGCATTAAATAACATTGACTCAATCAAGTTCCATTTGGCAACCTTGCAGTACAACAAGAGTTGGTAGAACAAGTCAAAACAACACAAAGAATAAAATAGAAGATGATAGGAAAGTAAATCTATGTACAAGTAAGATTTCCTAAACTAATGACACACTATACACTCAAGGAGTTGGGAAAACAAATTTAAACATTGGTCCTACTTTATTTCTTCTTAGAATTTAGCAAAGATCAATTGGATTATTTTGGTAAAGAGGTGGGTAGGGACATCCTTAACCTCAAAGATAAGGAAAAAATTTGGATTGGGCTCAAATTCAAGGATGTCATCATGTAGGATCATAAGTTGAGCCAACTATGTTTCCCTCCAATTGTTGTCCTTGATGACAAATACACAACTTGGTATGATATCCTGACAGTTGGTGTATGGTATCATGACACCTGACAGTTGATACAGTGACACAACTGACACATGGGTTCATTTCCTAATGCTCTATACAGTTGATATAAAATTGAATATGCACTTGATTCTTGATGTGCTCAAGATTTGAATATGCACTTCATTCTTGATGTGCTCATGATCTCTTGTGGCATATGGCTCTGATGGTTTATCTCTATGGCTCTAATAGTTTATCTTCTATGACAAATGGCATATGATATCATGTGGTATGTTGTTGACACAACTACATACTATGTTCTCTTGATGGTTTTATTCTAGTTGGTATAAGTTCAAGCAGTTTGGTATTGCACATATTCACTTTTGTTTCTTTGGTATCAATTGTTGTTTCATCAAAGAAAATGTGGATTTGATGACATTATCCCTAAGTGCATTACATTTGAAAGGACCATCAGTTTGGTATTTTGGTATCACAAGAATATGGTTGCTGGTGATTGACATGATCACATGTATGGCACACATGGTATACATGATGACATTTGTTTATTTGTTTAGCATCATCAGATGAGATAATTTTCATGGTTGGCACAATATACATTTGATCATTGAACAGGTATCTTAGACATATGTACTTATGCACAGTGACATTGACATCTTGGTAACAATGATATCTTTTCGTGCTTGGTTCAGTGACATACATTGCAGCATTACTTTCTTGGCAATGGTAATGTTTCATAGTTGATTTTTTGGTGATAATACATTTATAAGGGTTTAAGCCTTCATTACATTCATTGAGGATAGTGGTCACATTTTACAAGGTTATAATGCAAATTCTTGAAGTCATATGCCTACATTTGTATTTGATATCTTCATACATTTCAAAGGCTTTTTAAAAGGGTTAAGTCCTATGTTCAAGAAGGCATGGAGTTGGCAGTTTAAATTAAGTTTATGAAACACGGGCTAAGTAGGTAATAAGGTTACATTGCATTCTTAGAGATCATGAGTTTCATAAGTCTTAAATCTTTTTTCATGATGATCATGACATAAACACTTGCATGTGATTTGCAAGGTCATTATAATGTTCTTTTTGATTTGATGGCAAAGATATTTGAAGGGGTAAAATGATGTTGATAAAGGTTATTGACTTTGGGTTTAATACTCATTATGAGTATCTCTTGGCATATTCGAGGAAAAGTTCATCATTGAAGTTGTCGATGTTTGATTAGGATTTCATTTTGTTCATTTGGAAAGTGTTTCAATAGCATAAATAAAATAGTTGTCAAACCCTAGCTGACTCTGCTAAGGGCATGGCTTGTCGGTTTATGTGTTAGCTCGGGACTGTGGTGGTTATGTGGCTTCTGTCATCTTGGACTGTGGTCAGGTAAACTTCAGTTTGCTATTGTTCGTGTATTAGTTGTTAAGGATGCATTGTCGCCATTCTGGGTATATTTGCTTCTTAACTGAAAGGGTATATTTATTATGCATTTGTTAAGGAAAGACAAGCATCTATTTTCTTTCATTAACATTGCCAAATATGTTGAAAACCTTGTCTGGGTTTTTGGGTTTGTAGTTTACATTCACAATGTGGATAAAGGTTTTTGTTTTTGACAATGGGTAAAATGGCAATATATGCGATAACAGTTTTGTTTTACTCCTTTACCTATTATTGGATAGTTTGAGTAAACTATTTCATCTCTTCTTACCTATCACCATATATGGGCAGTTTGTAATTGAATAAGCCATTCAAAAGGGCAGAATATGAAGGCTTGAATACTTTTTGAAATGGAAAACAAAAAGATCGATGTTTGTTGAGAGAAAGAAAGACTTTGTAAAGTTGTATAAGATGGCATATTGTAAACATCTGATGTAGAGGTGCTGATATGTGTTTATTGTACCATCATTGAGGTTATGTCAGAGTGTTGTATTGTTTCTTGAATCTCAAATAATGAGATATTCAAGACTTGGATTGTAGTGAAACAAAGTAACCCTCTATATTAAACTATATTATTCATTGTATCAATTGAAATATGCCAATGAGGCACAAACAGCCAGTGAGGCACAAATAGCCAGTGAGGCATCAATATTTGCTAGTGAAGCACATTTTGATTAAACTAGTGAGGCATTTTCTGGAGTGGTTTTTCATCCCTAAAGGGTTCTCCACTTGTCAAATCTTTGTGTTATGGTCACTTGTTTTGTTCATGAGTTTATGTTCATTGTTTCATAATTTAACTGTTGCATATTTGACATGATGTTCATTATTGGTCATTACAAATGCACAATATATCTGATAATTATCTCTATCCAATAAAGAAATAAAACTACATCTATTGTTTGTCATAGTTCGCCAACAGTTATTTTGTTAATTCATGTTCACAAGTTGATCTATCAATGCACTACTGTTCATAAATGAATGTTTTTCTTTCATCATACAAGGGTTGAAGTTTATGGTTGGTAAAGTTTATTAATTGTTGCCAAAAACAAGTCCGTTTTATTAGACACTGATTCGCTGCCCCCCTCTCAGTGTCTCTCATACTCCAACAAGTGGTATCAGAGCTAGACCCTTGCAAGAAGTCTAACCAACTTAAGGGTTCCTGGCAAGTGGAGTACAATGGGTAAAAAGAATAGAAATAAGGCCTCAAATAAATAAAAGAAAAATGTTGATCAACAAATTGAAAAGCAAGCCTTATTTAAGTCCAACAATGAGTTGTTGCATGAGTCAACCATGAATGTAGATACAAAATGTCATAAAGAAATCATTCCTACAGTTAAGAGTCTTGACAATGTGAATGTTAGTAGACAAGAACTTGATGATTTTGTAGTTGAAATTGATGATGCAGAAGGAGATTTCTTTGTAGATGAAGATGGATAGGAGTTCGATGAAAATGATTGTGAAGTTGATATTGAAGGAGAAAGTTTATGTGCTCTAGAATTGCACAAGTATCTTGAAAAAGATAAAGAGAACTAGGAATTAAAGGTTCAACTTCAACAAGAGAAGGATTCTAAGAGTAAGGTACGCTCTAATTTTGCTAAAGTTTCTTTAGAACTTAAAGAGGCAAAGGTACAAATTGAAGAGACAAACAAATTTGTCAATAGTCTAAAAATAGAATTTGAAGAAGTCAAAAGAATAGTTGACCTTACAAAATCTGATCTTGAACTAAAAAGAATAGAATGTCTGAAGTTAGAGAAAGAAATAGCCTTTTTAAGAAAGGATTTGGAAGAAGCATCTTCAAAATTGCAAAAGAATATTCAATTTGAAAAGAGTACTGACTGCCTGAATGACATGTTGAGCAACCAAAGGTATTACAGAGACACTACCGGATTGGGTTATGAGAAAGGAGAATGTTCCAAGTCAAGAGATGCTCCTAGGAAGAAGATAGACAGTGAATACTTACTCTACTACCCCTAAGAATGAAGCCAAGAGGAAGAAAAAGATAAAGTTGTTGATAGAAGCAGTATAAATAGGCTCTCAAGACCTTCATCTACCAGGCAATGTCATTCAATTAGGTATGACTATTCTCAGTTCCATGGTTACTATTATTCGTGCCATGTTTATGGTCATAGAGCTAGAGATTGTGAAAGAAATGTCTTTGGTTGGAGTAAGAAGAAAAGCTTTAATAGTTTGTCAAATTAGGATTATAATGATGTGTGTTACAACTGTAATAAAGTTGGTCATCTAGCAATAAATTGTTGGGTGCATGAAAGATATGATTATAGAAACTTTCTCAAATCATCTAGAACAAATTACTTTTCTTTTAGTCAAGATAACAATATTATATGTTATAGGTGTAGTAGTTATGGACACAAAGCAAGGTGGTGTAAGAAAAGTTTAATAAAACCATCTAGAAACAATATGACCATGCAAAAGCAAGAGAGTATCTTAAACAAGAAGAAAGGGACTATACTTGTTTGGAAGAGAAAACAAAGTCTAGAAATTGAAAAACCTAAACCAATGCATGATACACAAAAATGCTTTACAAGTTGAATAAGTAGAAGCTTGGAGTCAGGGGGAGTTGTCAAACATCTCATCTCTTAAAGCCCAATGAAATTCAGTAAGTGTATTAACAGTTTGGTTGATCATATTGTGTTTGTTTTTTGCATCAAGAATTGATTGGTGGTAGGAAATTATGACTATCTTAGCAGCAATAACTTCAGTATGTCCTTCTTGAGAACTTTGGAATGGTAGTGACAATGTTTGGATTTCTACTCATAGTCCACTGATGTTATGTACTCTTGAAAGGACTTGAATGCATGATCATGGCAAACTTTGGATGTCAGATTTGATAAGTTTGTCATTGATATCAAAAAGGGAAGAGTCTATCAGTGCATATCATTTGTGTATAACAATGTCATGTATCCTTGTAGAGGAGTAGTTTGGAAATGCAATCAACAAGTATAAAACAGACTCTGCATTTTTTTTACCAACATTCTTACTGTAGTAGTCTCCTAGAAAAAAGTATGGAATCTATCAAAGTTTTTGCAAGTGCCCTGATTGACATATATGCAAAGTGTAGTCAATGATGTTGTGTTGGATCAGTGAGTATGAGTAATGGTATAGTCCTTTAGGATAGTTCATATCAGATAGTTTAGACATGACAGTGTTCTAACAATAGTTTTCTTGCCATGGTTTTGATAGAATTCTGGTGGTGACAGTTGGTGGATCATTGTTTTTGCAATATTTTCCTTGTATGTGCAATGTAGAGTGCAAGGACAGTGAAGATGCAGTTTACTTCACCCTCATCTTTATGGTTGTGATGTAGTGTATTGATCTATGTATATGACAAGCAATCTGTCTTAATAGAGATTGTGCATTTAAATCTCTTTGCTTTATGATCTACAAGGATGATCAATAGTATAATAAGACAAACATATGAAGGAATAGGATATAACATTTACCAAAATATAAAGAGAAGTTTGTGAGTGTTCTCTATATGGTGATAGTTTAACAAATGCACAAGAGCTTTCTCTGTTGTTTAATAGTGCCTTCTTTGCATTAGCATTTTTGAATGATACTTTTAGGGTGTAGGAATAAGGAAAGATAGTTGTCTGCAGTGATACAGAGTGCTGACACAAGGGTTTAATGACTTCATCTATTTGAAACAGTTGCATATCCTAGTCATGAATGGTATTTCATAGGGGAATATTATATCTTTTAGTTGATTGATTTAGTTTTTAACATTGTTCTTGTTTTTGAAATGTAGATGTTGTCAAGTGTTGAATTGGTAATGGACCTCATGATACATTATATGATATGGGATTTAGAGATGACTATGTGCATATTATAACAATTTGTAAACATTGGTAGTAAAGTGTCTTGAACAGGGTATGACGTCTATTCAGGTGCAATGTGAAGATGACAATGGTCACATATCTCTAATTTTTGGGAACATTCAGTTGTTGTCCTTGTTTTGATACATGCTCCTTTATATGTTCATTTATGGTGCTGAGGGTGAAGTTGTGGTTCAGGCCCTTCTGGATCTTACTACTTCATGGGATAGTTTTGGTATGCTTCATATTTTTCTGATTTTGCTTATCATTTTAGGCATATGTTGATCTTTGATTTATATTTTCTCTTGGAGGCATTAGCATATTTTCTTTATCCCTTTGTCTTTGATGCCAAAAAGGGGGAGAGAGAGTTGTGTTTTTCCATCATGGACAAAGGGGGAGTTTGTTTCCCTCTAGTTGTTGTCCTTGATGACAAATACACAACTTGGTATGATATCCTAACAGTTGGTGTATGGAATCATGACACATGACAGTTGATATAGTGATACAACTGACACATGGGTTCATTTCCTAATGCTCTATACAGTTTATATACATTTGAATATGCACTTGATTCTTAATGTGCTCAAGATTTGAATATGCACTTCATTCTTGATGTGCTCATGATCTCTTGTGGCATATGGCTCTGATAATTTATCTTTTGTGACAAATGGCATATGATATCATGTGGTATATTGTTGACACAGCTACATACTATGTTCTCCTAATGGTTTTATTCTAGTTGGTATAAGCTCAGTCAGTTTGGTATTGCACAGATTCACTTTTGTTTCTTAGGTATCAATTGATGTTTCATCAAAACAAATGTGGATTTGATGACATTATCCCTAAGTGCATTACATTTGAAAGGACCATCAGTTTGGTATTTTGGTATCACAGGTAAATGGTTGTTGGTGATTGACATGATCACAGGTATGGCACGCATGGTATACATGATGACATTTGTTTATTTGTTTAGCATCATCAGATGGGCTAATTGTCATGGTTGGCACAATATACATATGATCATTGAATAAGTATCTTAGACATATGTACTTATGCACAGTGACATTGACATCTTGGTAATAGTGATATCTTTTCATGCTTGGTTTAGTGACATACATTGCAGCATTACTTTCTTGGCATTGGTAATGTTTCATAGTTGATTTTTTGGTGATAATACATTTATAAGGGTTTAAGCCTTCATTACATTCATTGAGGATAGTGGTCACATTTTACAAGGTTATAATGTAGAGTCTTGAAGTCATATGCCTACATTTGTATTTGATATCTTAATACATTTCAAAGGCTTTTTAAAAGGGTTAAGTCCTATGTTCAAGAAGGCATGGATTTGGTAGTTTAAATTAAGTTTATGAAACACAAGCTCAACAGGTAATAAGGTTACATTGCATTCTTAGAGATCATGAGTTTCATAAGTCTTAAATCTTTTTTCATGATGGTCATGACATAAACACTTGCATGTGATTTGCAAGGTCTTTATAATGTTCTTTTTGATTTGATGGCAAAGATATTTCAAGGGGACACAATGATGTTGATAAATGTTATTGACTTTGGGTTTAATACTCATTATGAGTATCTCTTGGCATATTCGAGGCAAATTTCATCGTTGAAGTTGTCGATGTTTGATTAGGATTTCATTTTGTTCATTTGGAAAGTGTTTCGATAGCATAAACAAAACAGTTGTCAAACCCTATCTGACTCTGCTAAGGGCACAATTTGTCAGTTTCTGTGTTAGCTCAGGACTGTGGTGGTTATGTGGCTTCTATTAGCTTGGATTGTGTTTGGGTAAACTCCAGTTTGCTATTGTTCATTTATCATTGTTAAGGATGCATTGTTGCCATTTTGGGTATATTTATTTCTTAACTAAAAGGGTATATTTGTTATGCATTTGTTAAGGAAAGACAAGCATCTGCTTTCTTTGATTAACGTTGCCTAATATGTTGAAACCTTTTTCTGGGTTTTTAGGGCTGTAGTTTACATTCACAATGTGGATAAAGGTTTTTGTTTTTGACAATGGGTAAAATGGCAATATCTACAATAATAGTTTTGTTTCACTCCTTTACCTGTTATTGGGTAGTTTGAAGAAATTGTTTTCATCTCTTCTTACCTGTCACCATATATGGGCAGTTTGTAATTGAATAAGCCATTCAAAAGGGTAGAATATGAAGGCTTGAATACTTTTTGAAATGGAAAACAAGAAGATCGATGTTTGTTGAGAGAAAGAAAGACTTTGTAAAGTTGTATAAGATGACATATTGTAAACATCTGATGTAGAGGTTGATGATGTGTGTTTATTGCACTATCATTGAGGTTATGCCAAAGTGTTGTATTGTTTCTTGAATCTCAAATAATGAGATATTCAAGACTTGGATTGAAGCAAAATAGAGTAACCCTTTGTATTAAACTGTATTATTCATTGTATTGATTGAAATATGCCAATGAGGCACAAACAGCTAGTGAGGCACAAACAGACAGTGAGGCATCTGTATTTTCTAGTGAAGCACATTTTGATTAAGCTAGTGAGGCATTTTCTAGAGTGGTTTTTCATCCCTAGAGGGTTTTCCACTCATCAAATCTCTGTGTTATGGTCACTTGTTTTGTTCATGAGTTTATGTTCAATGTTTCATAATTTAACTGTAGCATATTTGACATGATGTTCATTATGGGTCAGTATAAATGCACAATATATCTAATACTTATCTCTGTCCAATAAAGAAATAAAACTGCCTCTATTCTTTGTCATAGTTCACCAATAGTTGTTTTGTTCATTCATGTTCACAAGTTGATCTGTCAATGCACTACAGTTCATAAATGAATGTTTTGCTTTCATCATACAAGGGTTACAGTTTATGGTTGGTAAAGTTTATTAATTGTTGCCAAAAACAAGTCTATTTTATGAGACACTGATTCACCCCCCTCTTAGTGTCGCTCATACTCTAACAAACTCATCATGACCATGTTCAACCCATTTGCATGTTTTATTTTTCCCAAACCATATTCAAAATAAAAACATTATGAAACATATGGGTGGAAAGAAACAACTCCATTTTCAATGTCATGGGCTCAAAGTAGGTGACCATCATTGGTAGGTATGTCATCCATAGCTATCTTTCCTTTAGTAGGTCTCCATTCATGTTGTATTACCCCACATGCTTCAAGAACATGAAAATCATAGGCCACATCATCGATCAACAATGCATCCACCCATTTTCATTTGTAGATCTAGCATCATAGCACTTATGATCATTGTAAGCAACACTATCTCAACTGAAGAATTCATCCTAATACATATAAATAGGATTAAAATTATCAGAACATGATATACATAGATTAGCTTTAACTTGATTGGTCGAATGCAAAGGATTCACATCATAAATATACTTCCTCAATTGGTCTTATTGTTCATGTTGGGGTGATTCGTGATCTTGGTTCCAACAACATCAAGACATTGAGGACCTTCATATACCTACTAAATATGGGCCATGTCACTGATCTCTTCCTACAACAAGGTCTTGCTCTCATTTTTCTCCATGAAACAAATAATACCAACATGAATTTTTTTTCATTTGCACCAAGGTTTTGATATGATTTATCTCCATTAAGTAGTAGGATATCATTAGCTTCCTCATGGTCATATATTTTTTAATTTAAGTCAACTTGGACTACACTTACTTGACCTACACCAAGCAAACCCTCTACTGTCCTAATTTTTTCTAAAGTTTCAAAATTATGTACTCTTTTCTCTTGCAAGAAATTAGACTTGTGCTCATCATCAAGACATGATGTACCATCACTCTCAATGTCACATTCACTACCCAATGATTGATTTCACTTGTTAATTATTTAGAATCCACACTTTTAGCTATCATGAAGTTGTCCATATCCAAAAGTTGGTGATCTAAATCATCTTCAATACTCTAATGGAGCATTTCATCCTTTTCTCTTGAAAAATCAAAAAATTGATATGCACTTGTAGTATATACTTCTTTTGCATCTAATAAACATACTTGATAAGAGATCTCATAATCAGGTTCAATCTATACCCTACAGTAATTAGGTAATAATAAGTCAAGTACATGAGCTTTGGTTCCTAGAACCTCTTTGTCCTACATGAATTTTTTCACAAAGAACTAAAAGTTATCATCAAGGATAATAGTAGCATGTTCACACTCCTCTTCAAACTCATCAACAAGAGTACATAGTAGACTAAAAGAATCATCTTCACAAAGATCCCCCTCATTAGTTTAAAAATTATTATGGTTTTCACTCTCAAGAGGTAGATTATATACCTCACCCTCTTTACACATGCCTAGACTAGCAATCATAGAGTCACCATAAAACAAAAGTTTATTAGGCTCATTCTCAAAAGTAAGGATAGACTCATCAACTCTATCATGTTCATCAATTTTGCATTCATATTTAGATTTTTCAAATGTTGCAACTTGATTGTATTTTGGGGCAAAAGCTCGTTCAAGGGTGAGAGACCCTTTCAAAGAGAGGTCAACCCTTGTGAGGAAAGTAAGACAACCAATTTATTCATGTTGATCTATACCATTTATCCTACATCCACCTAATATGACTATGTCTAATAGGCAACTCGAACATCCCCTGGCTAGCAAGCTTTCATTCAAAAGTTCAACCATTTTGGGTATGCTAACTTCAAAACTTGGGACATTATATTCTAAATCTAGCATGGGTAAGGCATGACTATCATGAAGAGATGATATGTCTAATTTTTCTACATGAACCTTCATCTCATGTGGTTGATTACATTCATTGTTCTTATCAAGACTCTCTTGTGTGTTAGTACCTTCATGTGTCTTGTTTTGAGTGTGTCACCATGTACATCATCCTTACCAACTTGATCATGCACATCCTTGTCCTCATATGTTTGATCACCTTCTTGACTACCCTTAGGAGTGAATGTGTCTAGGAGAAGAATCTCACTTTTAAAGAACAAATCCATGCTTGCAAGGAAGGTTGGACAATTTACCTCTTAATGTCTCATTGTATCATGTATTGTGCATCCTTTTATGGAGTGAAATCTAACAAGGTGATTTGGGATCCCATCTCTGACATGGTCTTTCTCAACTTGTATTGAATAAAAGGAATATTTATCTCAAAGTTCTCTTCATGAGATGACTCATGTGGAAGCCCAATCTCATCATATGAGGGCATAGAAACTTCTAATTTTTATGACTTCTCATAGTGATATTCCTTGGAGAGGCCTAGTAATGTTTCCATCTTTTGAAATTTATCATTGTTTTCATCACTTGCAACACTTTTTTTATTAGTTGGTGTAGCTATCCAAGTAGGAATGCTCCTATTGACTCATACCTTCAAACTTGTGTTGTCACCCCTCAATCTCAGGTGGACTAGCAATACATTGTGACTGACAAGAGGTACCTCCACCCAAGAAATTATCATCATGAGATAAGTATACCATTGTATTGACTAAAACTTGGTTGTACAGTTGTGCAGGGACCATTATAAGGTAGGTCGTCGGCATAAAAGGCTAAATTTTGACAATTTTGAGCCAAAATTTGAACTAGTGATGAAGTGATATGATTTGTTATACTTGTTGATTACAAAATTAGTAGATATGGACTACTTTATTTAACCAAATTAGGCACATGCAATTGATGGTTGTTGGTGTATGACAATGTTTATTGCCAATTGCAAGTACTTGCATATTGTAACCTACTGGTTGATTGTGTTGATTATTTGTACAATCATACCCCAATCACTCTAGCATAAGGGATTTACTAAGTGTATAATCCAAGGTGATTACTCCTAGTGGTTTGATAACACCTACAAACTAGGGATTAAGCCCCCATAAATAGTGTTCTTTCAATATTCCAATGTCCATTAGCCTTTGAGAAGAATCAAGCCTTTGATGCATCATGTGAAACCTTTGATTAAACTATGAAAAAGATTCATAGGGCTACATATTAACTACTACAAACTGAAGTAGTGCCTCTTGTGGACCTAAAATTTTACCAAATTACCTTTAAAATATACCCTCCAAATCAACCCATGAATGATGAAATTAGGAGGAATATTTACATACCATTGGCATGTATCTCTCAATGTGTGGACAAACAAATGATAAACAACATCTTCATGGAAAAATTGGTATCTATTCATCAAATCGTTGCATATGCTCATGTGTTTCAAAGCATTTTGTCTAATGTGTGGTGTTAGGACTTGTGAAATTTCCCAAGTTTAGGGTATGTCTACCCTTGAAATGCATGCCCATGGTTATAACCCTTTGGTTAAGTCTCTAAAAGTTTGTGCCCAAAATCTATTTCACCAGTGACTTGTTTAGCCTATGTCATTTTTTTAAGATTGTTCAAATCATGTCTCCTTTGTCATTGTATTTACTGGCCCCTCCATCTGCTTCACCAGCTATTGCCTTGCCTTTGCTAAACATTTAGGAGAAAGCACCCGAGCGCCATGTGTCAGGTTGATGATCCAAAGGTGGGACCGATGTATTGAAGGGAAGAATTACACGGATATAAGACACTTGGTATGCTCGTTCTCAATTTCAAAGTTTCATGGCCTTCCACTCAAAGGAGTGTTGTGCTACCATCTGGTAATGGGACCCGTTGGGTCATTCAGAAAAAAGGAGCCCTGTGTAGACATCAACTGCTAGCTTTTAAGGAACTTTTAAAGATGTGGCCACTTCTTATTGACCATGTAGCATTACCTTGATGCAGTGTAGAACTTTTTTCCAACGGAGCCTCCATGGATTCATGAGGGTGTGAAAACAAACACGTGTCCTTTGCCTAGGAATGGGCCTAACAATAAATATTTGGCAGAGATGCTGACATTGGGAATTGTTCAAAGTGATAGTTGTTGATCTTGGTTTCACAGTAGATCAATAGTTGGCATTTGAATTAATGAATGAAGGCTTTTAATAACATCCACGAGGCCAGATGGCCTATGGGACCAAAGAAACCAAAACACGCTGCAAAAGAGGGCCAAAACACACTGCAAAGAGAGCCCAAAACCCGCAGGAGGGCCACAATCCACAAAAGGAAGATCACACACACAGTCCCCAACTGAACTCTTTTGCTTTTAGGATCTTATATCTTCTGCTATGTAGCTTGATCAAATACACCGCGAGTTTAGCTAACCTCTCTTCTTCAAACAAGCTGGTCAAGGAGTCAACATTCAAAGTATCCTTGTAATTGACCCTAATATCCTCATAGGCTGAGCACTCCATGATGTAGTGCCATTCTGTCTCCACTAAATCCAGATTGCATAAACAGTAGATTCTTTCCTCCCATTCTTCTTTCGGCCTCAACCACCTTTTGATTTCACATCTAAGTTGGTGCGAACTAGTTCTTAGTTGTGCCATTAACATTTTTGCTTTCCATTTTATGTCCACTCCTAAGTAGCTTTTTTGCGTGTGGTCCCATGAGGGATTGAGATGTGTTATGCGATATTATTTTTTCCTTCCTACTTGCTTTGTCCACATGCTTACTTTGACTTTTTCTTGCACATAATTTTTAATATCCCCTTTTGTATTTGGACATTCTTTTGTGCTAATACCCCACTTATTCATCCACCTGTCATTCTGTTTCATCCATGTACTCCTCCTCCTTTCTAACTTTTCCTCCACTACCATTTTGAGATATTATGTAGTTCACAACATGTTGAGCAAGATTCATCCCACTTGAAAGTTACTTGAGCATTAAATTGTGAAGTGACTGCATTTGGGCTCGAGGTTCTAAGTAGGCCATCAAACATATATGAACTAGCATGAATATTGATTGGCACCCCAATTTTCTAAAGCAGGTTGGATGTGATGTTAGGAAACAAATTAAACAATTCTAAGGCCCCTGAAGTGTGTTTACTACCCCAATTCTTGAGAAGGGCATCCAGGTTGAATCATTAAGTGACTTGATGATAGAGTTCTGCAATATGACCTCAACATTAATTTCATCTGTCATATGAGGAGATTAAAGTTGACCCAACCTAGTGAAACGCTCGGATGGATAAGTTAGTTAAATTAAAATCATGCCTAGACAATCTTATAAGGGAACTAAGGCTACTCTAGAATGTTGGGAATATGGACCATGTCAGTAGAATGACATGATTTAAATAGCATAAATGGATCATGAAGGGAGAAGTGTACCATGTGGGTACAAAGGTACATGGAGATGCAAATCTTTCACGTCACCTAAGCTCAGAGAAATATTTAGTCTATGTGTGCCATTCCTTCAAGGTGTTGCAAACAAAATAGTTGGCATAAGTTTTGGATATGAGTCATCAATGATGATCTAGCTAGGATTGGGAACATAACTAAGAACTGAATCAACCTAAGTTTTTCTTATAAAAGGAGACATGATATTGTAAAGGATCATATTTAGTCTTTTGATTTATCTGAAGGGTACTGATTCCTATGTTCTTTGAAAGGCAAAAGCAATGATTCTTTTGTTGGAAAAATAAGCATGATGATGTAGAGAATGATAAGCATGGAAATAAGTAGTGTTGTCATTGATGGCAACAAAGGTTAAAGGCATAGTTGTGTTGGTCCAAAGAAGTTCAGTAAGGTATCCAAGAACATTTGTGTTGGTCTAGTTAAGTATGATATCACAAGTATTGATCCAGAGAAGCTACCAAGCATAGTATGATGAAGAATACATCCAAGCATGATATGCCTTCTTTTTGGTGCTCCACAGTCAGGTATAATATGTTGAAGATTTCCCTAAGGTATCTACTGACCAGAACCTAAGACAGGGTCACAATATTTCAATCTGCACTTCTCCACTATAAAGAGTTTTGTTCTGTGGTTATAAAGTAATGATGATGAATATCAAAGGAGTCTAAATCCAAAGATTTAGGTCTTGAAGTCCTCCAAAGTGAAATATAAAGTTGACAGAGTACCAGATATGTGATGATAATGTAATGTTAGTACTAGCGATAGACTGGAATGCTTTGCATTCCACCACAAATGAATATCTTGCCATGTGGTTTTGAGGATGAAGTTATGGCTATCAGATGTGTGTATGATTAAATTGGTAAGCATTTTGGTGGTCCAAACATTGAATTATGAACTAGAAGTTAGTTCATGTTATTGTTGCTTCACCAGTTGGGCCAACTTGAAGGTGTTGAGGTTGTACGGCACTAAGACATGTATGAAATAATGTCATGGGAGTAATTATAGGTGGTACCAACCTATATGAATGTGCCACATGCTTTGGTTCTCTCTGTAAAGCATATGGAGTTGAGTTTTGGGTCGACAGGATAAGAAATCACATGGTACATTCATCATGCCAACCTATTCAATGGTTTACTTGAAACAAGTATATATATAATATTGATTTCTTGTGTGAATTTGTGACTGTGATGGTGTGGTGTGTGTGAAAGAAGGAAGTGTGTGGTTGAGCAGAGTTTGATGGAAAAAGAGATCAGATAAGTTTGGGGTGAAGATGAAGTGTATCAAGTTAGTATATTGAGCTTCAGTGGAACTGTGTCCTCAGCATAAGTCAAATGCACTCTAAAAGTTCTCTTTGGAAGTGATCCACCCCTCTTCTATCTCTTTCTCTTCATGACAGTGAGTCCTTTGGCAGTGAGCCACTTGCAGTGAGCATTCTTGGATAGTGAGTCCACCAATTGTATCAACCTTAACTGATTGCTTTATTAATATATATTGTGAGCTAACCCTCACCGTGGTTTTTCCCTTTTTAGGTTTTCCACATAAAAATCTAGTGTTCATTTGTGATATGCTTTAATGGTTGATGCTTTCCTTTCTTAATGCAAGTTAAACATGCTATGTGAATGAATGTTTAAATGATTAAGTGGTTTCAAAGAATACTGATTCACCCCCCTCTTAGTATTCTGGGTGTTCAACAATTGGTATTAGATCTTGGTTCCTTGGAAGAAGCTTAACTACTTAAGGAAGATCTTGAGGTTTGAACACATGGCTCCTAGGAGATATCCTACTCCTCCAGAAGAAATCCTTGCTGTTGAATTTACTAAAGAAGACTACATAATTGACATGAATGGAGAACTTGAATCAGCCCTTGAAGACCTTGAAAAAGTTCAATGTAAGAACATAGATCTGGAAGAGAATGTTAAGGAAGCGGATTAATGCATCATAAAATTGAGGGAACAAAACAAGAAATTCAAAAAAAGATACAAGGAAGTAAATTAACAAATCAATCAATCAAATGAGACAATCACCGATATGAAAATACAAATTGGGGAAGGAAAAAGAATTGAAAAATGCCTAAATGAGAAACTAAAAGGCAAATGTAAAGAATGCTCAAGGCTTGAATAAGAAATAATGGTCTTAAAGATAGAATTTGAAAAGGCAAAAATTTAAGAAGACAAATTCAAGAAGAGCTCCATACTGCTTGATGAAATGATTGCAAGGCAAAAGGCTCCTAAGGAAAAAGAAGGATTAGGATTTGAAAAGGGTGAAAGTTCAAGGATGAATCATACTTCAAACAATGCTGGAAAGAAGAACAACTACCAAAAGAAGGCTTCTGTTAAGAAAGGTAATAATAGACAGCTCCGAAACTAGAGGAAAAACATCAAGAAGCCACCTATAAGACAACTAGATACACAAAGATACTCTAGCTATTGTTACTCTTGCAATAAATTTAGACATAAGGCTACGCAATGTAGAAGCAGGATAAATCAAAATGTTCAATCATTCTCTAGTCAATGTTTTACATGTCAAAGAACTGGTCATAGGGCTAGTGAATGCATAAATTAGATGATGAATGGTTACAATAAGAGTATGATAGTTTCATCTTTCAATGGTTACTATTATATATGCAACAAATTTGGGCATAAGGCTAATCAATGCAGATCCAGAATTAATGGAAGTAAGCTTGTTCAAAATGTCAAATGTTATGAATGCAACAAATTAGGTCATATAGCTAGATTTTGCAAAAGAAAGAATGTGAAGGTTGATCCAGTAAAGAAGAGTGATTCAGTGAATAATATGGATTCAGGAGAGATAAAGAAAGAAATGGACAAGTTTGGAAAAAGAAAGAAGAAAATAAGGTGAATGATGAGGTTGTGCCAGTAGCTTGTGCAGATACTTCCTCCAAAAACTAAGTTGAGAGCTTTGGCTCATGGGGAGATTTAATGGAAATCTTTCATCCCTTGCCAGAGAATTGATGCCGATGCTTCAGCACAAGGATATGAGATGAAGATTGATATTCTTGACCTATTGAAGAAAACACTAGTGAAAGACATCTTATTGTGGAAGATTACGGAGCAATTGAAGGTGATTGTGAATCATAGTAGAAGCTTTGACAACTTTATCAAACAGAGTATTGAATGCAAACTAGGTTTTTGCAAAAAGGGGTTTATAAGCTATCTCACATAAACAAAGATCATTTGCAAATGAATTTCTAAGAAGAAAAGAGCAAACTTAGAGCTATGAAGGTGCAAGAAGAAGCTAATTCAGATCTCCTGAGCATGAAACCCTAACTAAAATCATTTGAAAGGTATTTTATAGCTCTCTATCTTGCTCTAAAAGTTTTTCAATAGTACCTTAAAGATGTTTACTCCACAAGTGGTAGAAGTAGTGGATCATCCCTGACCCAAATTCAAGAAACATCCCTTCAAGTATATGGAGACAGATCTGGATGGTGCCTTTTTGGATATTCCATATGGTGTCTTACATACAAAGGATGTGAGATTGTATATCCATACAAAGATATAAGAATACAATCATGCAAAACTAGGAGAAGTTTGGGTTACAGATGACAATCTCAACCTAAAACATGAGTACAATGCCCTAACAGAGAAGAAACTAGATGTTTGGAATGATTTACCTATTCTATGTTATGAATATTCTTGGGTCAAGTACGTATTGAGTCACATCCATGATAGATTCATGTGGCTGTACCTTCCACACATGATAAGAAAGGAAGCCATTAGGGCAATAATAGGGTTGTGCTCCACCGGAGTAGTTTCTATGCTCAAATCTATCAAAAATGATGTTGTAATGAAGCTCACCAAAGAAAAAATTAACAAAAGAGCCTTGACTGTGAATGATATTGAAGATCTGACAATAAAATATGCATCCATGATAATAGGGTACAAGATCTACTTCACAAACAAAGAAAACTATGTCTCAGCAACTACCATATATACTGCATATGAGATGGTCAAGAAGGGTATGGAGTATGATTTGTGTGAGTTGCTAAGGCAACAATTGCTTGAAAACCTACAAAAGACAAAGAACTCAAAATACCCTTTCAAGTTTTGTACTCTAGTTATCTGTTTACTATTTTATTTCCTCAGAGAAATACTGAGTGCACAAAACATTGTATGGTTGGGAAACATTCCAGTAGCAGTTTAGATCAGAGATCATCTAAAGAGGATAGGAAATTTAGAAGCCCAAAATGTTGCACTTTGGGGTTTCTTCAAAAAAATTTAGGAGAAGATGCAAGCTAGGGAAAGGATTCCTAACAAAGTGGTGGAGAAATATAAGGATGACATCATATTCATGGTTAGTAAGGATGAATGCTACATGGAGGCTATGGAACCCAGAATAGTCTAGATTCCAAAGATGGGGAATGAAGCAGCAGAAGATATCATTGTTGGTGTTGCAAACCTAATGCTTAGTAAACCAAAAGACACCTCTGTAAAAAGATTTGGAACTTATGAAGAAAGATTCACTGAAGTACATTTAAAGCACAACGAGGGAGAAATAAGAGAAAAAGTTAAAGACATGAGAACTAAGGTTGAGGAAATGATGTCACCTATGACCTCTACAGAGAAATCCAAAAATGTATCTACTGCTCCAAAAGAATTACTAGGCACTAGAAGGTCAACAAGGACCTCTACCTCCTCTACTGCTGCTCCTTAATCCTCCAGAGCCATGCCTATAGCATGCCAAGAGAAGAATGAAGCATCTAGTGCTTCTTTGCAATAGTAGCCTGCCAAGAAAAGAAGGGTAAAGGAAAAGGCAAATAAAGAAAAGTATGTAAGCCATGATGATATTAAGGAAGAAGAGTAAGAAGAAGAAGGACCCAAATTGGTCCAAAAGAAGAAAGAGCCTCTTGTCTCTGAAGAAGAGACACAAGTTAAAAGTACAAAAATTGACATTGTGATAGAGGAAGAAGACATTGAAAAAGAAAAAGAAAGCTTTATTTTTAAGAAAAAAAAGACAAATTTAGTGAAGAAGACCAATCTTCAAAAGGAAAAGGAAAGGGAAAGAAGAGAAAAGACAGTGAAGCTGCAAAGGAAAAGGGCAAACAAAAGAAGTAAAAAAATCTAATCTTCCTCCTCTGCAACTTGAAGCTACAATCAATGTAATAATAGAGTATGATACTCTAAAAGAAGTAGCTGAGCTATATGATGAAAGATCATCAGGAGATAAAACAATAATTGAGATAGCTATAATCAGGTACATGGATGCATTTAATGTTGCCTTGATAGAGATAATTGATAAACTACCTGATAGTCTTGTTGATGTACTAACCAAGAGGAGAGATAAAGCCATGAAAAGAGACACTGAAATGAAGAATAAGGCTCTTGAGAAAGTTTGTCCCACAATTTCTAAACAAGAAAATAATAAGTCTATATAGAGGTTAGTCAAGGAGTTCAAGACAAAAAGAAGGCTGAATACCTTGATGTCAAATGATAAAGATGAAATAGAAAGGTTGGAAAAGGACAATTTGAAGATAACTATAGATGTCCTTAAGGAGTTAAAGATCAGTACAATTGAAGAATGGTACTCCTCTGAAGAAAAGGAAAAGTATGGTGACCATCTTGAGAAGAATGAAGATGTTGATGCAACAAGTATAGATTAAGATGTGTTGACTGAACAAAATGTGCCATCTCCACTAGTAGACATAGGTGCAGAAGATCAGAATGTTGTTAGCCCTTCGAAAATCATAGAGAATATTGAAAAGATAAGGGAGATACTAGAAGGGAAGAAAGATGAAGATAAAGGAGAACATAGTGAGGCAGTTTTAGCATAAGTAGAAAACACTACATGGATAATGTATCTGATCCTCTGGGGAATGAAGAAGAAGAGATACATGAGGATAATTATCCTCTAGAAACCTTTGGCTCTCATATGATATCCACTCAGAAGAGGATAAAAGGAATAAAGTTGGTGAGTGCTCTGGAGTCTCCCCAGTAGACTCTATCAGAGAGTTTTTGACAGAACAAAGACAAATCCAAACTATGTCCTCACCACAACTGCTTCAAGTGCAATCTTTGGATGGAAAAATCAATTTGTCTAGTATAGCTCTATTGTAGAAACTCCAACTAGGAATAATTTTTCAAGAAATAGCTTAGGAAGAGATTCTACAGTCACATGTAGAATGGAATGAGCTTCTAGAAGAAGCAATGAGAGTTTTTGAAAAGATGCTACCAGAAACCAAAAGGGATGCCTATCTAACTCCAGCACAACAAATGAAACAACTCATGGAGTCAGTTAATAGTCATTTTGAGTCATTAGAAAAGGCAGCTGAGAAGAAGGTAAAGGAGGAAATATGCAATAAGAGACTAATGGATCTGTCAGATAAGTACTCCAAGGCACACATTTTGTTAAGAAATAGTGTAAAGAGTATTCAAAATGCTCTAAATGATGCAAATGTAATGTACCATTTTTGTTTATCATGGTCCATATCTACAAAAGAAATAAAAGAGAAGATTGATGGCCTAGAAATGCAAATAATAAAATATCTCCAAAACTTATGACCCCTTTAAGGATAACAATGGAAATCTAAGGGTCGAAGTGGAAAAGACTCATGCCATAATAAAGAAATTACAGAGTCAAAAAGAAACAATAAAGGATCAAATGGGTCAAGTAAGAGATATTGTCAGCTTTAAGATGGTTGCACTGACAGGATTGATAAGGGAAGCTGATAAGGTTAGGAAAATGACATCTGCTCCTGCAACAGTGGAAAAAGAATAAGAATTGCTCTTATAGGTCAATGGACAAATACAAACACTAAACTCTGCCAATATGCATTGGGATTCTGTAGTGATGCAATTGAAGAACATTTACAAGGATATCTTTCCCACCAGTCAATAAGATTCTTATTTCTGATGTCTTGCACATATGCAGAAGGTTAGAAGGAAACAAATTTTGATATTTTGATGTATAGAAATAAAATAGTAAGGGGGAGTATGTATATAATAAAGAAAGATCAGTTTTGAGATAGGGGGAGAATTCTTGACTTGTAGATATACAAGTAGTTCCTAAGTTATTGATGACAAAGGGGGAGACATTTTGGCTAGGTTTCCATCAATGACAAAGGGGGAGATTGTTGGCAACATAAGCATGATGATGTAGAGAATGATAAGCATGGAAATAAGCGATGTTGTCATTGATGGCAACAAAGGTTAAAGGCACAGTTGTGTTGGTTCAGAGAAGTTTAGTAAGGTATACATGTACAGTTGTGTTGGTCTGGTTAAGTATGATATCACAAGTATTGATCCGAAGAAGCTACCAAGTGTAACATGATGAAGAATACATCCAAGTATGATATGCCTTCTTTTTGGTGCTTCGCAGTCAGGTATAATATGTTAAAGATTTCTCTAAGGCATCTACTGGCCAAAACCTAAGACAGGGTCACAATATTTCAATCCGCACTTCTCCGCTATAAAGAGTTTTTCTCTATGGTTGTAAAGTAATGATGATGAATACCAAAGGAGTCTAAATCTAAAGATTCAAGTCTTGAAGTCCTCTGGAATGAAAGATAAATTTGACAGAGTACTAGACTCTGTGATGACAGTGTAATGTCAGTACTAGTGACAGATTGGAGTGCTCTGCATTCCACTCAAATGAATATATTGCCATGCAGTTTTAAGGATGGGGTTATGGATGTTATAGGTGTGTATGATTAAATGGTAAGCATTTTGGTGGTATGCACATTAAATTATTAACTAGTAGTTAGTTCATGCTATTGTTACTTCACCAGTTGGGTTGACCTAAAGGTGTTGAGGTTGTGCGGAGCTAAGACATGTATGAAATAATTTTATGGGATTAATTATAGGTGGTGCCGACCTATATGAATGTGCCACATGCTTTGGTTCTCTCTGTAAAGCATATGGAGTTTAGTTTTGGGCCAATAGGATAAGAAGTCACACGGTACATTCATCATGCTGACCTGTTTGAGGGTTTACTTGAAAGCAGTATATATACAAGATTGATTTCTTGTGTGAATGTGTGACTGTGATGATGTGGTGTGTGAAAGAAGGAAGTGTGTGGTCGAGAAGAGTTTGATGCAAAAAGAGATTAGATAAGTTTGAGGTGAAGATGAAGTGTATCAAGTCAGTATATTGAGCTTCATTGGAATTGTGTCCTCAACATAAGTCAGATGCACTCTAACAGTTCTCTTTGGCAGTGAGCCACCCCTCTTCTATCTCTTTCTCTTTAGGACAATGAGTGCTTTGGCAGTAAACCACCTACAATGAGAATTCTTGGACAGCGAGTCCACCAATTGTATCAACCTTAACCAGTTGCTTTATTAATATTTATTGTGAGCTAATCCTCATCATGGTTTTTCCCTTTTTGGGTTTTCCACGTAAAAATCTGGTGTTCATGTGTGATATGCTTTAATGGTTGATGCTTTCCTTTCTTAATGCAAGTTAAACATGCTATGTAAAATAAATGTTTAAATGATTAAGTGGTTTCAAAGAATACTGATTCACCTCCCCTCTTAGTATTCTGGGTGTTCAACATCTTTTGTAACTTTCATGGGGCTACTCAGCCTTCTCATGTTTTCAATTATGTGAGTTCAGAGGTAGAAGTGAGAAATTCCTCCCTAGAATGGGTGGAATTGGAATGAAATTCATCTAGTTCACCTTGGTTTTGAGGTAAGCTTTGAGCTATGATGATGAATTTTGATGGAGAACAGAGCATTCAAGACAAGTGCCCAGGTGGCGCATAATCTCTCCATCCTCTACTAGAGTTGGTTTGTTTGCCCAGCTCCATATCAACGTGGATTACTTCTAATTCCTTTCCCGGGGCCTTTGGTGTTACTCTATCCATGTCAGTGGACACAAGGGATGTTTTAGACCTCAAAGAGGGGTCCTTTACTATCAATGTCATCTTGTTCCTTTTTTAGGGCCTTGCTCTATGAGAAGATGGTGTAATCTCACTTCTTTGATCTTCATCTCCTTATACCTACAACTTGGTAAAGTGTGTGTTTTGATGAAGCATTTGTGACAAAACTTGGGTGGAGCATTTCACTCCTTCACCAATCTAAAGTCATCAACTTCTTAGCTACCACCCCTAGAATTGGAGAGTTTAGGATATTTGATGCTATGGAATCCCAGTCTTTGACACCTATTTACACAACTTAGGGATTCAACATAGGAGTGCTTTCACACTCATCCACCACCTCCCTCACTGACAGAAGCAACTAATGTCTCAACTTGGGTGGATCAAAGTTGCCTTGGTTGATTTTGCTTCATCCACGTAGCAATAGGATGTTGTGGACCACCTCGAATAGTTTTCAAATTATTGCACTTATTTTTGTTACACGGTAGTTTGTTAGTGTCTAATGAAAGGTGACATGTGTCACTCATCCATGGGCTTATGTACTCAAAGAATTCTATAAAAAAGGAATGTGTCTTTATTGAAAAGGAGGATAGAAATGACAGGATGCTTGAATATTTTTTAGCTTGTAATAGGAATGCAATGTTGTAATGCCTGTAACTTCATTTGCACTGACAATTTGCTTTTGTTAGAGCTTATATGAAAACATACTCTAATATGCGATTGTCTCCAATTTGCAATGTAATAATTCTTTCAAACTAAATAATCAAGGATGATAAGTTTTTTCATACATATTTGTTGTATCGAGCCACTTTTGTGTCAATTTTTGTTCAAGGGACAATGTAATTACTTTCATAATAGTGACGAGGTTATTTATTATGTGGATGGATAATCAAGTACATGATTACATGTATGTGAGTCCTTAGTAGGGCTTATTATCGCCAGCCAGTAATTATTTAAGGGACCATCAGAACTGTTTAGTGTTAAAGAAAATGACATACAACATTAGGACTCTATAATCCTAGAATAGGCACCAATCTATTTCTATGCATCCTCATATCCCAAAATACTCACCAATTCAATACACTTTAAACCAATTATAATTTGCATATAATTATTTGTGATCTTCACATTGGGCTTAAATTCTACAAGAAAACTAATAGTTGTTAGTTCGTAAATCCTTGTCAAAGTGTGGGGAATTTCTTATCTCTTGGAAATTATTGTGTTGTTTTGTTGAAATCCTCAAATTAATGTCAAAGGGGAACCCACCTAGGTTTTGCAAAGCCTCAAGTGTACGGGAGAACACTGTATAACTTGTATCCCATTTGTTGGCTAGTCTTCCAATAGCCTTAATCAGAAGATCTGATAAATCTTTAGAGACTATTGGGTCAAAAATTAGGGAACCAACATGTGGAAAGAAGAGAGGAATCCAATTATAATAATTAAAAGAGATCTCATATAAACCCTCAAGAATACACACAAGGCTACCCACTGGAACTAGACCACCACTAGGTCTAGCTCTCCCAAAATGCACAAACCAACTATATAAATTTGTCATTAGTTTCTCCTTCTAGCACCATTCTATTAACGGGCATTTTTATATGCATGAAAGCTCAAATGAAATATAGGGTACACTTCACCTTTTCTAAAAGGTGGTCAATCTCTTGAGAAGATCAACAACCCCAAGGTCTTGGTTGTGCAGAAAAAGTTTAGTGACCTAATATTTTTGTATTATAACAAGGGGCCTAGTGATGTTTAAAGTCTAGTAGGGTGCAAAGTTTGGTGAAGATTAGTTTGAGGGGTACCCTAATCTAATCCTACCCTAACCATATCATAAATAAAAGATAAAAGATCAATGGGAGAGAGAAAGGAAAAGGGAGAGAGAGAGAGAGAGGAAGAAGAGAAAATAAATAGGGGAAATAAAAAGAGAAGTCAGTCATCTCTAAGAATAAACTTTGTGACATGGGTGTATTACCTACAAACATAACATTTACAACTTATTCCATTGTCAATTTTAACACGTGCAAGATTCTAAGAGAAAACATAGATTTCATGATTATATTTGTAAATGAACACAATAAAGAAACCATCACCATATTACATGCATAGATAATAATTCATTGATAAAAAATATTTGTTAAATTTAAATTGAGCATGTTTATAGAAAATACCAATATAAATATGATCTTTATGCTTACAAACAATAGAAGCTTTCTATCCCAAGCCACAAGTTCTATGCCACCATATACATGCACAGAGGAAGAAATAACCCTTTCTTTCCTAACCCTATTTATTACAATCCCTCCTTCTAGAATGAGAAAAACTCATTTTATCAATCTATTACATTACATTTCATTCTCATCCCCTTAAGCATGGTCAACAAAGATCACCATAAAAAACATGGTGGCCATGTCACTTACATCATTCCCACATGGGATTAGACATCTAGATCATCCATTTTTTTCAATACCCATGTGAAACAAGTGCAGATCCATGTTTTTTTGGGGGTCAACAAGTACCAAAGAGCATTTGGGGATCTTCACTAGTCATATTGAGCTCCAAAGAGTGCATTAATGATGATCCTATACTTGCATGGAGGTAAAAAAAATAGCCTAATAGAAACAATAGAATTATAAGAGTTTTAATGCTAGAGGGTTGTGGGGCTTCAAGGATCAGGGAAATAGATATCTCAAGAGGGAGATAAGTAGTGGAAAGTTTGGGGATCCATGGAAGGTAAAGGAGTTGGAGAGTGAGAAAGTGGAGACCAGTCTATAGGAATTCCAAGGAAATAGGTAGAAGAAATTCTAAAGGTTTGAAAGAAGAAAAGGAGTGAAAGTGCAAAGGTACAGGGATTTAGGGTTTAGAATCCTAGCCAAAGGGATGAAATCAGAATAAGGGCAATTTGTAATGAGGAAACCCAAAAGTATTTGGAATCAAGGAACTTAGGGAATGGGGACAAGAAGGAACAATATGCAAGGAAGAGAAATCTTCAAAGTCTAAAATCAGGCTTTGGGGATCAAGGATTTGGATAGCCCAAGCAAGTTGGATGGGAAGATAGAATTTTGTGTCTGGGAAAGTATGAATGATGGGATGTTATGGATTGAGTTTTGGAGATATCTAATGCTAAATGGGGAAGATAATGAAAAATTAGAAGCTCATTGGGGTTTATGGAATGATAGTTGAGTACTGGATACCTTAGGTAATACAGTAAGAAAAACTCTGAGAACTTGCTAAATAATGGAGATTGAGACTTGGAGGTCGGTAATATTAAGTACTTTGACACCAAAAAGAAAAGTGGGAAGGAGAAAGAAGGAAGTGGTAAGTAGGAACATGGGGAATGGTAGAAACAAATGATGGAAGAGGAAAGGTTAAAATCACAACCAAGGTCTTGAACTAGATGCCTAGATTTGAAAGGTATGATATTTATGAAGGGGCAACACATGTTGATGCATTTTTAGAATTTATGGAAAAAATTTAGTTTGAAAATGAAGACATGTGGATGAGATTCTTTCTTAGGTATTTATGTGGGAAGGCAAGGAGATGGATTGATAGTTTTTTGGAACATTATTTTGCTTCTTGGAAGGACCTTGTGGCTGCCTTTGATGAGAAGTACACAAGAAATCTAGACCCTACTGCTCTTGTCCAAGAATTGTTAAATATCAAAAGGAAAGAAGGAGAATCTAGTAAGGACTTTAGTCATAGGTTTCCAAAGTCCCAAATGTCTCCATACCTAATATGCTTGTTTGTGTTGAACTATTCTTTGAAGCCTATAAGGTTGGTTTGAGTTCACTACAGAAGAACTTGAAGCTTACAAATGCCTTGAATCCCTTGAAAGAATGAGGAATGACTACATAATGAAATTATTATCCTCAAATGCAAGTGTTATTAATAATGAACTAGTTGCTATTAGTAGCAATGAGATGGATGCAACATGTGTCAACATGGCTTATAATGTTAAGGATGATGATGCATACCTTAGTGAAGTAAATACAACATCAGATTAGGCTAAGAGTGAACTTGAGAGGGTAGAAATTTGTGATGATGCATCATATGGTAATGGTGCAGATGATGAAGACAATGTATGCAGTTACCTCCAATTAGATGGGTCATCATTTGGAGATGATAAAAATGATATGCATGATGGCCCTTAACGCGAGGTTGAGGTATATTGGCCCTATACTTTGTGGTAGCCTAATGGACAAAGAGGAATGTTTATAGATAAATATGTAGCCAAGTGAATCAATTCATGAGATTGATCATGATGATTGTGTATATGCATGTGATATAAAAGATAAACATGGGACTAGTAGGACTTGTTTGATGTGTTGCATTTCTTTGTTTCCTTGGATGACAATGAGGTCACTAATGCTAACCTTTCTACACATGTTTGTTTTCATGAGGATGACATGGATGTGCCTACACTTAGTGATAAGATTGTTGAGATAAGAGATACTGCAAACAATGATTTTTAGTTTGA
The DNA here is from genome assembly GCA_027924645.1 of Cunninghamia lanceolata. Classification (NCBI taxonomy): domain Eukaryota; kingdom Viridiplantae; phylum Streptophyta; class Pinopsida; order Cupressales; family Cupressaceae; genus Cunninghamia; species Cunninghamia lanceolata. Next base: position 4,678,680 of record BSBN01001268.1, on the reverse strand, counting down.
AACATTTTCCTTTGATGATTGTGAAGATGGTGATCATGTGGACACATATGAGACCTATTTCTTTGGTGCAAGATTTGTTGTCTATCCTATGTTGATTGTGCTTAATGTGGGCTGCAAGGAAATTTTGTTAGAATGAATGAGCAAGAAGAGGTAAGGTGTTATCGGTATAATGTCTAAAGTGAATATGACACAATAGGTTGTCAAAATAAGCCTGAAATAGAGGGACTATTTGAATAACTTGATTCTTCACTTCAAGTGTCTCATGATGTTGACCTTTGTGTTGATGGTTGAATTGTGACCTAAATCATGCTTATGATTTAGACATTAAAAAGTATATCAACACATGTGAAAGTGATGTATGTTGGCCACCTATTGTCCAAGAGCTTGATGTGAACACTGGTGAATATGAAGCTTTCCTTTTTTATGGTCATCTTTCTAATGCTATGGATGATAGTCATGTGCTTAAAGTTGAATACTTTATTTGGGTTGAACATGCAAGAGAAAAGGATGTTGAGCCACAAAACCCATGTGAAGTTGAGAACCAACATGTTGTAGCTCAGCTTGGGGGTATGCTTGAGCTTGCAGCTTTTTGTTGTGACTTGTAGGAAGACGTTTTTCTTTGTGCAAATCAAAAGGGAAACTAGGCATGATTTTCCTTTCCATGTGAATTAGAGGTGTTTTATTTTTTCCTTGATTCACATAAGGAGGTTAGTAAGTATGATAACATTGCATCCATGGGTGGTAGAGGTTTGTAGTCATCAATGCATATTGATGCTAACTTTGTTTTTAGTGATCCACTCTATGTTGTTGTGAACATACATGTAATGTATGGTAAGATGGGGTGGAAGGTCATGCACCTACTATTTGTGGGTGGACTATGTTGATTGTTGGTGTAAAAATGTTTATTCCCTAACTGGTTCCTTTCTAGCACCTATTCACACATGTTCACATGTTAAGTTTACTTAGGGCACTAGGAATATTTCTAGATGTTTCTAGTACACATGTGATCTTATACTTTAGTTATCACATGTCATAGGACTATGATACTCATCCTAATCCTATGTTGTCCTATGCCTCACCTTGTCTTTATAGGCAAGGTCTCTCTTGTACATTATGTGTCTTGCATCCATTAGTATGCTTGTATTATTGGAAAAATAGCATTCTTTATTCTTCTCTTTTGTGTAGAAGGTTATTTGGTGTTATAGATTTGATCTTGGTGGGTGATTGCTTCAACATGGTATCATAGCCTTAATCTTGCAAACCCTACCTCAATTTGGAGGAATTTCGCCATCAATTTTCAATAGGAGCATCCTAACATAGATCTAACCCCATGGTTTAGTTTAGAAGGGCCAAATCTACCATTTTCCCCCTGCCCCATCATATGGTTTCATACCATATAGATCCGATGTTTGTACTGCTCTTAGTTCATAGGATTCAAACTTTTTTGCAGGACCTGTTCAGCCTCTTGGTCCATTTTTTAGATCCATTGGTTCAATTTTTGGGCTCGATCGAGCTAATTCTCAGGGATCCTCCACCCTGATTTGGGAAGTTCTCAAGCCCATTTTTAGCCTCTTTGTCTACCCTTCGACTAGTTCTTTGGCTGATTTTTCCCTCTAAAAACCTTTTTTTGGATCGACATTCCCACTTAGCATTCACACGCGGTGCTCCTGCTCAAGCCTCCTTGGCCCTCGATTCAGCCCCTATGTCCATTCCAGGCCCATTTAGCCATACATCCCTGGTTAAGTTGTGGATCCATTCAACATCAACTCAGACTTCAAAATTAACCTCTTTGACTCTTTTTGGCTGATCTTTGCTCCCAAGTGGCCACTTTCAACCTTTGCAACTTTATCCGACCTTGACTTAATCCTAGTGCTCCTTTGAATCTATGTGGCTACTTATCTGCCTAGGCCTCCTCGACCCTTGATCTGACCCTTGTGTCCATGTTTGGAACACACTTTGGCCTTGATCAATTTGCATTAGGTGTTTGACCCTCGTTCACAGCCATGACTTTGACTCTTTGCCCTATTTGACATCCTCCAAAGTAATTCAAACTCTTTGTCCACCTTGATCCTACAATTTGTCTTGTTTTCTAGCTGCCCAACCCCTATTCCAAGACATCCAAGCTGACTCCACTATCTGCGATATCTTCCTTCAGATGCTTAGGCTACTTGGTCAGTTGACCCTCTTTCGGGCTCTTGATCATGTTCTGTGGATCGGGCCCTTTGAAGACTTTATTTCAAACTCCCTTCTAATTTTGTTGAGCTCTTTCATGACTTCTGTCTTTCTCTAGGTGAACACTTGGTCTATGACCCAGTCCCCTAATCCAAATCACCTTGTTCCGGCCACTCTATTTGACTTGGCTATTGCAAATATGTGCCTATGATGTGCTGTCATTGATGTCAACATATATCTTTGTCAGAGATAGTGAAGATAGTGCAATTCAGTAAAGTAGATTGCTCTGCATTCCCAGTGAGACGAAGATTAGAGTTTTCAGACTTAAGGGTTTTGTAGAGGATTGTCTGAAGTTGCTCTAGCTAAGATTTGAGAGGCTCGTATGGAGGATTGGTGAAGTTATGGCCATCTAAGTAGAACCAGGTTTTGTAATTATTTAGAGGTAACAGAGTGACAAGAATTTTGTCTGGATTGCTTTGCATTGGAATATTATGGTATGTGGTTCTAGAGGTATGTTTGGGATGTTGGTGTGTATCCTTAACTCAAGTGGTTCATGGTTTGGAGGTCTACAAGCAATCTTTCTATGTGGCAGTCATGACAGTTAGTGTTCTTAAGTTCCCGTATGAAGATGCAAGTGATTCTGGTGATTTGACGTGGTGTGGTTGTTCTTGTTGATTTTATTGTTCCTGTGGAGGTCTTTGGATCATGTGCCTATTGTGTTGGTGGTCCACATAAGGATTGAGCTCGTAGTTGAAGATTTCTCCTTGGGTATTGTTGTTCTTTCCAATCTTGGCCGACCGGATGCTTTGTGCATGTTGTGGATGATCTAAGAGAAGTTCTTGTTGGCAAGAGGCACTACGTGGCTTCATAAGTGTTGTCATTAATGGAAACAAAATCTATCCCACACATCCCCAGTATGTAGTATGCCTATACTAGAAGTCAGATTGAAGATTATTTTGGTCTGGTGAATAAGAACAGAGTATGTAACAAGGTCTGACAATTAGGTCTAGATCTCTCAGATGGTGTAACTCAGTAAGTTGCAGACTTGGATAAGTCAAGAGGGGTATCATGACTACTTTATTCCAAAGATTTAGCCTCTGGTGATAAAGCAAGAAAAAGATATGAGCATCTGAGTGTTGGGTTCCAGTCAGGCAGAGCAGACAGAGAAAGAACTGACTGGCAGAGTATCAGACTTCAATCCAGATGAGTAAAAGATGTTGATCAAGCAATTTGTGGGATTATACATTGTTTGCCGACTTGATTAATGACTTCTATGCTTAAGATTTTGATACACATCACAAATCAAGCATGGATTCAGTCGACAGATCAATAACTTGCAAATATCTTGAGTGTTCTTGTTGCCAACTAGAAAGCTGATAAAAATCCTTGATGCGGATATATATACTAGATGGATTCTAGCATGTAAGTGTGTGTGTTGAAGATGTGAAGAAATAAGGTACGAAGAAAAGTAGGGATAAGTGTGAGAACAAAAATTCAAGTTTGGTATGTGACTGAATAACAACATTGAACAGAGGAAGAATGAAGTGCATTAGATCAGTATATTGTGCCTAACTAGAACTGAACTCTTGCATTTGTAGATGCTTCTCACCAGTTCAAACACTTGATTATCTTCTATAAGTTCTATAGACAGTGAGCCTCTTGTAGGTAGTGTGCCTCTTGTGAGCAATGTACTTGGGTAGTGATCCCTAATTGGCAAGTGCCATTTTGTACTCCTTTATTCTTTTAATAGTGAATACAATCTTAGGTTAGTCACCCCGTGGGTTTTTCCCTTAACAAGGTTTCCACATAAAAATCCTTGTGATATGTGTGTTAATTTTATTTCTACTCTTATCATTACATATGCTTTCATGTTTTGATATAACACTAAATATTGAGATAACGTAAGAAAAGAAAATTAAGGAAATTTTGAGATAACTGATTCACCCCCCCTCTCAGTTATCTGCCTTCTTTTCGACAATTGGTATCAGAGCAAGGTTCCTCTGAACAAAGCCTAACATCTTGAGGAAGATCTAGGAATCTCAATGGATGCATATGGTATGAAGGAACAACTTCAGTCTTCCCCAGATGATCTTGAACAATCCCACTCTGAAGTTAATAATTTGAGAGAAAGACTCAAACAAGCTGGTGAATTCATAAATGAGCTAAAAGAAAAACTTAGTATCTCTATGAAAAAAGAGAAAGGAACTACTTCAAAAATTATCCAATCAGAGTGAAGTCAATGATACTAATGAAGATCTGAATGAGAAAAATAAGCTATGTGAGAAGCTCTCAAAAGAAGTCATTATGGTAAGGCATGAAATGGAATCAGGGGTTATGAGATTCACCCAAGAAATTGAAGGAAAAAGAAAGATTGAAGATAATCTAAAACAATCCCTCAAGGAGAAAATAGAGAACTGCCACAAAATGGATAGAATAATCAGGCATCTTGAATCTGATCTTGAAAAAGCTAGAGACAATGAAGAACAACTTGAGAATCAGATAGACACTCTTAAACAAGATCTTCAAACTGCAAATGAATACAAAGAAAAATTCAAGATAAGTTTAGCCCAACTTGAAGTTCTTCTTGAAAGCCAAAAGAGGGTAGATGATAAGCGTGACTTGGGATATGAGAAAGGTGAAAGCTATAGATCCGGTCAGAAGAACTTTGGATTAGGAAATCAAAGAAACTGGTCTAGAAGACCTCCAGTAAGGAAACCAAATGCCCAAAGATATCCATCCTTCAATGGATATTGCTTCAATTGCAACAATTTCAGTCATAAAGCAACTCAGTGCAGGAGGAGAATGAATCAAAATAATCCATCCTTCTCCGAACAATGTTTTAATTGCAAAAGGTATGGTCACAAATCTCATGAATGCAGAAATATGCAAATAAACAATTCATTCAATGGTAGATGCTTTGCATGCAATAGAATGGGACATATGGCTAATCAATGTAGATCAAGAGGATATCAATCAAATAAGAAAAAAAATGTTGTATGTTACAATTGCAATAGATCCGGTCTTATTGCCAAATTCTGCAGAAGTAGAAATCAGGATAGAAAGGTTCGGTGGAACATGATCAGAAACAAGATAAGGGCAAAGGTAAAATAAATGCAGATGAAGTTCAAAAGGAGATGAGCAAGATTTGAGGAAAAAGGAGTACAGTGAATATTGGGTGTTGACTTTTTCCCAGACTGGATGCTTATTCCCAGATTTCCCTACAAGGTAGCCATCAGTGATCAATAGGATCTCTGGGCCAGGGGGTCAACAGTATAGGAGATAGACTCTATATTTTATCTCCTCTTCTTCTTCAGGCTCTGCAAGACCTAGGGGGGTATTCCCTACTCAACATCCATGAGGATATGCATACAAGGCTGGGATGCTGACAGAAAGCAGATAGTCCTCCTGTAAGTAGACCAAAACTGAATGATAAGAGCAAAGGGGCTAGCTTTGGGCCTATTAGCAGTTGTAGACAGAGGACTGAGGATCCTAAACTAACTCTAATGTCCTAATGTTGGTTTTAGATTTTGCTTTGGAGTTTAAGTATGGATGCAAAGCTGGATATGGTTATAACACAATACAAAGCATGATTGGTGCCTATCCAGGGCCTGGAGTCAGTAGACATACACTTGTGAATGACCAGCATGAACAACTAAAACTGGATTTCAAGGGGATATGTGTGATACCTGCCTTACAGGCATCTCCCAATACAAAGTGTTAGGTTATCTCTACTTATGGTATCCCTACTGCAGTATATCCCTCCCAATGTTCAACCTGAAAACAGTTTAATCTACCCCTTGAGTAGAAGTTAAAAGATCAGACAGTCAACATAGGAATTCTATGCTCTAGAATCTAAACATTACCAAACATCCAGATTCAGAAGAAGAATACATGCAATACTGGAGACAGAATTAACACAACACATGCCAAACAGCATTTCTCATATAAGTTTAATCATGAAATCAGTGGGTTCATGCCAAAAACAAACAACAAGAGATACATAAACTCACAGGTAAGCTGTACAGAGCAACCAGATCAGCTTGTTATGCATTACAGAGCCAGAATCATCAACTTTCAACAACCTCTCAAATGAGCAAGACCACCTGCTTATAACAGCCAGGTAGGTGCTCAGCAATTAATTACATGGTTGACCAAAATTTTGCCAGATACACAGTATCATGAAAATGGCGCTCAAACACAACCGTATTGGCGCCCAAACTTGAATGCAGCAGGTAGGAGAGGAGACAGGAAGATTTCTCGAGCCCTGCGCCACCATCCGCTGATGTACATCTTCAGTCGGGTACAAGATCAACCCACGCCATCGCCCATACCTCTGCAACAATCGCCATTAATGGCGCACCAACCCGCGGCCTTGGGAAAATCATCATACAGACTATCGCAAGCATTTCCCGTCGAGATTCATCATCATGATGTTTGAAAATGCAGGATAACAATATCCCACATGCACCCCGCGATGACCTCAATAACACCTTATATACTAGGTCATGAGCATATATCATGTCGGTGCTTTTGCTCCTGACGACACTAGTATAGACTTCATCATCATCATCCTCCAGCAGCATGATATCCTGTTGTTCGAAATATCACCCTGACGTCATCATGATATTTGAAATATAACCTTCATGATAATCGGCACAACCTGATCCTTCGGAGGAACATCCTCCTGCTGAGCTTAAACAAAAAGTCTGGCCGATGAACATCCTGATGACGTCATCATCATATACTGCTGACGTCATCATCATATCTGCCTACTGCGCACCTCCTCATATCCGGATGACGTCATCATCATGTTTGCAAATATCAGGAGGTCTCTTCAAGATGATCAGTGTTAGAAATATGACCCCCGCGGACCTTGATGACGTCATCATCATATTAACATCATCATGATATTCGGAAGACAACCGGATATTTGGAAATATCCTCCTGACGTTCAAATATCAGGTTGCACTGTAGCTCCTCTGTAAGATCGGGGCGATAACTGAATATGATGATGATGCTTGAAAAGATCACCCCCAGTAGATAATGCGCGAAGCCAACAGGCGGATATCTCCTTGATATCAGCATCATCATGATGCTCGAGCAAACATATATCCGGGTGATATGAAAATATCACCCCTTCCTTCGGAATATCATGATGTAGATAGGCAGAAAGAAAAAGATCACCCTGATATACGGATGACGTCAGCATCATCAGGATGAGAAACAAAGAATAGGAAGTGATACAACATCATCAGGATGATATTGACTAAGATCATCCTGACGTTCAAAATATGATGACCCTAGTGAATATCGGGTCGCACTTAGAACTCTTCAACAACATCATCAGGATGATATTAACCAAGATCACCCGATGATAAAATATCACCCCGGCGAAATATCATGAAGGCAGAAAATATGATGACCTCCGCAAGCAACAGGATGATAACTGGAAATATCATGATGATGACGACCCTTAGGAAAAAACAAGTCAGGTCGACAACTTTAGAGAATAACCCCTTCAAGATAATGGGGCAACATCATCATCATGTTCGCGCAAGGTGATATTCGGAAGATCACCGGATACTTGAAAAATCACCCCCGCAAGCAACTGAGGGCGCACTGTAGCTCACCAGTATCATCAGGATAATAAGCAAACATCACCCGACAGTTGAAATATGATGATGACGATGAGAAAAACAAGTCGACGAAGAACATGCTGATGAAGATCATCATCGAAGACAAGATGATGATGACGACCTCCTCCTCAGGAAAATATGATGCTGCAGTTGAAAAATGCTGAGGAGGTCCAACACTTAGAAAATTTGGGCAAGAAGATGAAGGCTTCAGATGAAGAAACCTCCTGATCATGATGAATCAACCCCAGGTCAAAATAAGTGCTAACAGTGGCTCCGAATGGGGACGTGCAGGTGAAAACCTGCAGCGAGAACCAGATCTCCGGGCAGACCTGAAAAAAAGCCAAAAAACGCGAGCTGTACAAGGCATTTACACTACATACATATTTTACAAATGTGCACAGCAACCAGATATTCATGTAAAGTAGAACTTAAGGAATTGGCCATGCACAGGCAATTCCAGAATTTCACCATCTAGGGCCTGGAGGAAATAAGAATCCTCCCCATGAGTATTGCAAACCTGATATGGGCCCATCCATAAGGGCTGAAATTTACCATGTTTACCCTTTTCCTGATCCTTAGCATTCCAAATAAGCACCAGATCATTGACTTGAAACTTCCTTTTTGTAGTTCTCCTGTCAAACTGATATTTCATATCCTGTTGTCTTTGCATATTTGCATTCTCTAGAGTAGGAACTGAATTATTTTGGGCAGTTCTCAAGGCTTGCACTTTCTGCTGTATATCATCTCTGATTTTCATGGCTTGTAGGTATTCTAGTTCTGCTCTTAGGCTTTTGATTTCTTCAGCCAACTGTTCATCCTTAGGTCTGGAGGTAGATGGTCTCATGCCATTTTGGTCATCATCTTCATCATCCCTTAGAGACTCTGCCTCTTCAAACCTTTCACTTGGGTCTAGAAAAGGGCGTTCTTGGAACACCTCTGACCTCATTCTCATACTACCACCCTGTTGCCTCTCATATGCACCTTGGATATCAGCTTCTGCACTTGAAAAATAAGGAACATGCTGTCCTGATGGCCTAGGGTTATCTTGTACCTCATCACTTTTTCTGGGGGAGCTCTCATGACTAGCTGAGACAGTTCCCTTTCTTCTATACATCATCCTTTTTGTTAATGGTAACTCTTCAAATAGAGGATTTTGTTGGGATCTTCTCCCCTGCATATAAATTTTACTTTGACCGGTTGGGAGATTACTTTGGAGTCGCCACCTATTTCTAGGAACTGTTTTCTTCTGAAAACCAGGGTTCTTGCACAAGGTTCCCCAGCAGAGTAGATTACTGTTGCTGACTCAGATGGGTCACATATATATCACTGGAGATGATTAGATAGTACTTTTACTTCTCATTCCCCAGCAGAGTCGCCAATTTCTGTTGACTTTTTCCCAGACTGGATGCTTATTCCCAGATTTCCCTACAAGGTAGCCATCAGTGATCAACAGGATCTCTGGGCCAGGGGGTCAACAGTATAGGAGATAGACTCTATATTTTATCTCCTCTTCTTCTTCAGGCTCTGCAAGACCTAGGGGGGTATTCCCTACTCAACATCCATGAGGATATGCATACAAGGCTGGGATGCTGACAGAAAGCAGATAGTCCTCCTGTAAGTAGACCAAAACTGAATGATAAGAGCAAAGGGGCTAGCTTTGGGCCTATTAGCAGTTGTAGACAGAGGACTGAGGATCCTAAACTAACTCTAATGTCCTAATGTTGGTTTTAGATTTTGCTTTGGAGTTTAAGTATGGATGCAAAGCTGGATATGGTTATAACACAAAACAAAGCATGATTGGTGCCTATCCAGGGCCTGGAGTCAGTAGACATACACTTGTGAATGACCAGCATGAACAACTAAAACTGGATTTCAAGGGGATATGTGTGATACCTGCCTTACAGGCATCTCCCAATACAAAGTGTTAGGTTATCTCTACTTATGGTATCCCTACTGCAGTATATCCCTCCCAATGTTCAACCTGAAAACAGTTTAATCTACCCCTTGAGTAGAAGTTAAAAGATCAGACAGTCAACATAGGAATTCTATGCTCTAGAATCTAAACATTACCAAACATCCAGATTCAGAAGAAGAATACATGCAATACTGGAGACAGAATTAACACAACACATGCCAAACAGCATTTCTCATATAAGTTTAATCATGAAATCAGTGGGTTCATGCCAAAAACAAACAACAAGAGATACATAAACTCACAGGTAAGCTGTACAGAGCAACCAGATCAGCTTGTTATGCATTACAGAGCCAGAATCATCAACTTTCAACAGCCTCTCAAATGAGCAAGACCACCTGCTTATAACAGCCAAGTAGGTGCTCAGCAATTAATTACATGGTTGACCAAAATTTCGCCAGATACACAGTATCATGAAAATGGCGCTCAAACACAACCGTATTGGTGCCCAAACTTGAATGCAGCAGGTAGGAGAGGAGACAGGAAGATTTCTCGAGCCCTGCGCCACCATCCGCTGATGTACATCTTCAGTCGGGTACAAGATCGACCCACGCCATCGCCCATACCTCTGCAACAATCGCCATTAATGGCGCACCAACCCGCAGCCTTGGGAAAATCATCATACAGACTATCGCAAGCATTTCCCGTCGAGATTCATCATCATGATGTTTGAAAATGCAGGATAACAATATCCCACATGCACCCCGCGATGACCTCAATAACACCTTATATACTAGGTCATGAGCATATATCATGTCGGTGCTTTTGCTCCTGACGACACTAGTATAGACTTCATCATCATCATCCTCCAGCAGCATGATATCCTGTTGTTCGAAATATCACCCTGACGTCATCATGATATTTGAAATATAACCTTCATGATAATCGGCACAACCTGATCCTTCGGAGGAACATCCTCCTGCTGAGCTTAAACAAAAAGTCTGGCCGATGAACATCCTGATGACGTCATCATCATATACTGCTGACGTCATCATCATATCTGCCTACTGCGCACCTCCTCATATCCGGATGACGTCATCATCATGTTTGCAAATATCAGGAGGTCTCTTCAAGATGATCAGTGTTAGAAATATGACCCCCGCGGACCTTGATGACGTCATCATCATATTAACATCATCATGATATTCGGAAGACAACTGGATATTTGGAAATATCCTCCTGACGTTCAAATATCAGGTTGCACTATAGCTCCTCTGTAAGATCGGGGCGATAACTGAATATGATGATGATGCTTGAAAAGATCACCCCCAGTAGATAATGCGCGAAGCCAACAGGCGGATATCTCCTTGATATCAGCATCATCATGATGCTCGAGCAAACATATATCCGGGTGATATGAAAATATCACCCCTTCCTTCAGAATATCATGATGTAGATAGGCAGAAAGAAAAAGATCACCCTGATATACGGATGACGTCAGCATCATCAGGATGAGAAACAAAGAATAGGAAGTGATACAACATCATCAGGATGATATTGACTAAGATCATCCTGACGTTCAAAATATGATGACCCTAGTGAATATCGGGTCGCACTTAGAACTCTTCAACAACATCATCAGGATGATATTAACCAAGATCACCCGATGATAAAATATCACCCCGGCAAAATATCATGAAGGCAGAAAATATGATGACCTCCGCAAGCAGCAGGATGATAACTGGAAATATCATGATGATGACGACCCTTAGGAAAAAACAAGTCAGGTCGACAACTTTAGAGAATAACCCCTTCAAGATAATGGGGCAACATCATCATCATGTTCGCGCAAGGTGATATTCGGAAGATCACCGGATACTTGAAAAATCACCCCCGCAAGCAACTGAGGGCGCACTGTAGCTCACCAGTATCATCAGGATAATAAGCAAACATCACCCGACAGTTGAAATATGATGATGACGATGAGAAAAACAAGTCGACGAAGAACATGCTGATGAAGATCATCATCGAAGACAAGATGATGATGACGACCTCCTCCTCAGGAAAATATGATACTGCAGTTGAAAAATGCTGAGGAGGTCCAACACTTAGAAAATTTGGGCAAGAAGATGAAGGCTTCAGATGAAGAAACCTCCTGATCATGATGAATCAACCCCAGGTCAAAATAAGTGCTAACATTGGGGATGGATCCGCACTAGAATCTAGTGTTGATATTCCTTCTGGAAACTAAAAAGGGTGAGCTCTAGCTCAGGGGGAGTCACAAAGACAAACAACTTCCCCCAGCCAGTCAGCTAGTGCCTAAATTCGGCACATTGAGTAAATATCTAACGCTATGGATTAAAGGGTTCTTTGAAAAACCTCCAAATAACCTTTAATCAATATGTGAAAGATCTGCATGAAGTTTTGCAATATTTATAACCACTCAAGTTAATCGAGTTCTGACAGCTATCTGGTAAAGAAGAATTTCACAGACAGATCCGGTATGACTCAAAATTGAAATGATTTGATCTATGGACCCATGACATGATTAAAGAAAAGAAGATATGTTGTTAATCCTCACTGATAATGATTCTAAGTTCCATGCAGTGATTTAAGAAAATCTCTCTCAAAACAGGGCAACCGGATAACTTAAGTTGTGCATTTATTACAAAAAGAAATTAGGGTTTGTGCAAGGATAAAAGGGTTCTTTCACTCATTATTTATACACTTGCACTCATGAAGAAGAAAACAAGAGCTCAGCAAAGAAGATTCTACAATTCACTCAAGACCAATTGAAAAATGAATTCAACCAATGATTCGTTCTGGCTCCTGCTTCAAACCCTAAAGCGTGAAAAGGTACTTCTGTTTTGAAAATATCTCTCTGAATCTCTTGTAAAATGGCTACTCCAATGGTTGTCAATATTTCTAATAGGCCGAGACCTAAATTCAAGACACCCTTACGAATCCCTAGAAGTTGATCCCTTGGGCGTGTTTTCTAGCATTCCGCACAGAGTATTGCATGTAGAAGATGTTAGGGTTTATATCCATGCAAACATTAAAGAATTTAGAGACTCAAAATTGATGGACATTTATCACAAACAGCTAATAGATGAGAATTTTGAACTCAAACCTTAATTCAAGGCCTTCCGGGACAAACACTTCAGACATTGCATACATTTTCCATGTTTTGCAGAAGATGATTAGGTCTAGTATGTTCTAAGTAGGATGCATGATAATTTTATGTGGCTAATGAGGCCATTCAAGATAACTAAAGATGCCATCAGGGCAGTGACTGGACTACATTCATCCGGTGGGTTACCCGCACTCAAATCTATGAAAAACCAAACAGTAACTGAAGCCACCAGATCAAAATTTGACAAAAGAGAAATGACCATAGATGACATCACAGATCTGGATGTCAAGTTTGACTCAATGATAATCGGCTACAAAATCTATCATTCGAGGATGGAGAATTCTATGTCTGGTACAACAATCTATGTTGCATATCAGATGTTGAGGGAAGATGCAGATTATGATTTGTGTGAGCTTCTTCTAAATCAGCTGTTGGAAAACTTGTAGAAGATCAAAAAGGATAAGAAAAATTCCTTTAAATATGGTTGTCTAATACTGTGTTTGTTCTTCTATTATATGAATGAGCTGCCTGGATCAAATGGTTGGTTCTGGCAAAATGATAAACCTGTTGCAATTCAGATCAGAGATTACATGTATGGACTTGGTGATGCACAAGCCCAAAACTCTGCTCTCTGGGGTTACTTCAAGAACTTCCAGAGCATGATACAAGCCAAAGAGAGAATACCATAGTCCATAGTTGAGAAATACAAGGACACAGTTTGCTTTATGGTTGACACTGATCAATCCCTAATGGAGGTAGTTGAGCCAAGAACTATGTGGATAATGCCTATGGGATATGAGGTTGATGAAAAAATCTTGGAGCTACATATTCAACACCTGTTGAGCCAACCTAAGGACACTAAAGCAGAAAGGTTTGGCACCTTTCAAGAGCTAAGTATAAAAATACATTTTGAATTAAGATAGCCGGAGATGAAGAGGAAAGTAAGAAAGGAAGTTGAAGAAATTGCCAAAAGATTTGGCTTATCAAAGGAGGTTGTAGATGCAAATAGAGAGAAAATGGAGAAGGCAGAGAAAGAGAGACAAGAAGAAAGGAAAGGAAATGTTCTGGTGCAAGCCTCCTCCTAGACTAGATCTTCCAAGAGCTCTACACCTGTCACTCCTAAAAGCTCAAAGGCTACCAAACCGAAAGTCAAGCCATCTGATAAAATTGAAAAGAGAATGAAGACCAAAGCCTCAAGAACATACACAAGCCATAAGGATGATGAAGAAACATAATCAGATGAAGAAATCAAGAAAATGAAGAAGAAGAGAACATATGGAAAGTTCTCTGCTAGCAGAAATGAGGAAGAGAAGGTAGAGGAATTTGTTGAAAATCCCACTCTTTCTATTGATAACATCATCAAGGTAGTTACTGTGGATGGGAACCTGCAGCCAATGACTGAGTTCTATGATGCATATAGTGATGCTGACAAGAGAATTCTAGAAGAGGCTATTGTCAGGTACTTGAACATTTACAATAAAGCTTTCATTGAAATTATATCATTGATTCCTAAGAGCCTAGAAAATGTACTTGAGTTGAGAAAAGAAAATGTAATGGTTAAAGACTTAGAAATATGGGAGAAAATAATGATTTAGCTTTACCCTTCTATCACTCCAAAACAAATGGACATGATTTTCAAGGACTGTAAGGATGAGTTCTAGAGTAAGGCGAGAATGAACAAACTCATGCTTAGAGAAACTGACCAAGTAGCAAGTGAAACAAAAGATATCCTCCAGAATGCCTTGAAGAGATTCAATCTTCCTATTGTAGAGGAAATAGATGAAGAACCTTCTACCATGGATGTTGAAGGATTAAATGTAATCAATGAAGAATTTTCTGACAAGGATGTCGAAGGATTAAAGAAAATAGATGAAGAGAAGTCTGAGGACTTAGATTCCTTTGTTCCAAAAGAGGAAGTTCATGAAGCAGAAAACACAGGTGACATCTCTCCTCTGGATTCCACTACAGACATTCTAGACTCTGAAGTTGAAGGAGAAGGTAGAAGAGAGGAGAAGAAGATTCAAGAAGAAGAGGTTAATGGAAAAGAAGAAGAACAAGTAGAAAAGACTAATGATGATTGTTCTGATATCCCAAAAGAAAAGAAGACTCAATCACCAGCAAGAGACACTACAGAGACAGTGAAGAACTTCTTAGATAGAGAAATGATGGAGATAAATGAACCTGAGCTATTTCAAGGACCACTAAATTTTGACTCTCTCTCCCTAGTTCAGACAATGAAAATAGCATCTTTTGCTCAAGCCAAAGTGAAAGAAAAACACTTGAAATCTCACATGGAGGACTATGAACTGTTGGAGATTACATCCAGGATGCTGGAGAAGATCATGCCATCCTATCAAAAGGATCCTTCGGCCTCACCATCCGATAACTTGAAAAATTTAGTAAATTCTGTTAACACTCATTTTGAATCTCTAGAGAAATCAGCAGAAGCAAAGGTCTGGAAGGAGTTTCTGGGAAAAAGATTCAATGAGGTGCAAGGACTTATTGCAAATGATAGAAGGACCCTAGGCATTGGAATAAAGAGCCTTGAAAATGCTCTCAAAGACAATGGGGACTTATTCAAATTTTTTCTGACCTGGCCTAAAGTGACAAAAGACATTGAGGAGAAAATAAAAGAACAAGAAGAAAAATTGTCAAGCCTAGTTTAGAATTTTGACCCTCTTTCCTCCTCTTTAATGAATCAAGAATGATAGGCTATTGTTATAATAAATGAAATAAAGAGATTGGGCAAAGAAAAGAAGAACATAATGAACAGAATGGGTGAACTTAGAGGGATACTTATCCCTAAGATAGAGGTAATGCATGAGGCCTTGACAGATGCTCAAACCACAGCCCGGACTAGTGATCCAGCAGATTTAAGAAGGGCAGAAGTATATGCATTTTTGTTGAGTGGTCACATCTCCATTCTAGATAGGATGAAGAAAAGCTAGGCCATAGAGTTTGTACAACTGAAGACTACTTTTGTAGACATACTGAAGTATATGTAAGTTTATCTTATGATTTGTATATACTTATGCGGCCATGTATAGAATATTTTTTACAAAATTTTGGTATGTGGATTCCTCCCTTTGCCATTGATGTCAAAGGGGGAGTGAAGAATAGTGAAAAATGTACAATCTAGCTAAGGGGGAGCTCTAGCAAAACATTGCAAAAGACAGAGCATCAGCCAAGGGGGAGTTACTGTGACACTTAGCCATTTTTTCACTAAGTGTTGTCATCAATGCCAAAGGGGGAGATTGTTGGCAAGAGACACTATGTGGCTTCATAAGTGTTGTCATTGATGGCAACAAAGTCTATCCCACACATCCACAGCACATAGTATGCCTATACCAGAAGTCAGATTGAAGATTATTTTGATTTGTTGAACAAGAATAGAGTATGTAACAAGGTCTGCCAATCAGATCTACATCTCTCAGAAGGTGTAACTCAGTAAGTTGTGGACTTGGGCAAGTTAAGAGGGGTATCATGACTATTGTATTCCAAAGATTTAGCCTTCGGTGATAAAGCAAGAAAAATATATGAGCATCTAAGTGTTGGGTTCCTGTCAAGCAGAGCAGACAAAGAAAGAACTGACCGGTAGAGTATCAGACTTCAATCCAAATGGGTAAAAGATGTTGATCAAGCAATTTGTGGGATTATACATTGTTGGCTGACATGATTAATGACTTCTATGCTTAATCTTTTGATACGCATCAAAAATCAAGCATGGATTCAACCGACAGATCAATAACTTACAAATATCTTGATTGTTCTTGTTGCCGACTAGAAAGTTGATGAAAATCCTCGATGCGGATATATATACTAGATGGATTCCAGCATGTAAGTGTGTGTGTTGAAGGTGTGAAGAAAAGTAAGGATAAGTGTGAGAACAACAATTCAAGTCTAGTATGTGACTGAATAACAACATTCAACAGAGGAAGAATGAAGTGCTTCAGAATAGTATATTGTGCCTAACCGGAACTAAACTCTTGCATTTGTAGATGTTTCTCACCATTTCAAACACTTGATTATCTTCTGTAAGACAGTGAGTCTCTTGTAGGCAATGTGCCTCTTGTGAGCAGTGTGCTCGGGCAGTGAGCCCTAATTGGCAAGTGCCATTTTGTACTCCTTTATTCTTTTAACAGAGAATACAATCTTGGGTTAGTCACCCCATGGTTTTTCCCTTAACAGGGTTTCCACATAAAAATCCTTGTGTTATGTGTGTTAATTTTATTTTTGCTCTTATGATTACATATGCTTTCATGTTTTGATATAACACTGAATATTGAGATAACAAAAGAAAAGAAAATTAAGGAAATTTTGAGATAACTGATTCACCCCCTCTCTCAGTTATTTACCTTGTTTTCAACAGTTCTATGGAGTGTGGCATGTTGTTTGAGGAAGATTTGAGTCCCATCTATATTTTGTCGACAGTGTAGTGATCCGCATGTAGCATTTTGTATTAAGTCAAGTCTTGTAATTGTAATTGCTTGTAATGCCAACCTTGGAGATTGTTCCAATGGTTGATGATTGCAATGCTGACCTTGATGTTCATTCCAAGGTTGATGTAGTGTATAAATACTTGTAGTTAAGTCATGTAAAAGTTGTCCTTGAGTGAAAATGATAAGATTCTAAGAAAGGTCCAAAAGCAGAGCAGAAGAAGAGGAAGAGCAGTGAACATGTGAAGATAGCGAAGAAGTGTTTGGGAGCATAACAGAGGTGTTGTAAGATTAAATGGAACTAAACCTTGGCATGGAGAAGATGTTG
The DNA here is from genome assembly GCA_027924645.1 of Cunninghamia lanceolata. Classification (NCBI taxonomy): domain Eukaryota; kingdom Viridiplantae; phylum Streptophyta; class Pinopsida; order Cupressales; family Cupressaceae; genus Cunninghamia; species Cunninghamia lanceolata. The sequence goes on along the minus strand of BSBN01001268.1, from coordinate 4,661,063 downwards.
TTTCTCAGTTCAACCTTTCAGTATTAACCATGTGAATGTTTTTGTAGACAGTGAGTCTCTTGGAGCAGTGAGCTCTGGGAAATGTACTTGAAGGCAAGTGCCTTCCCATTTTTCTATTCTTTTAACGAGAATAAATCTTGTGGGTTAACCCCCACTGTGGTTTTTCCCTTAACCGGGTTTCCATGTAAAAATTCTGGTGTTATGTGTGTTGATTATGTTTCTACTCATGTTGTTGATTCAGGCTTTCATGGTTATATCATTAATCTACTAATAAGTGGTAAAGAAGATTAAATGTAGAAAAAGATAAAGTTTTGTGACAACTGATTCACCCCCCCTCTCAATTGTCTACCCTAATTTCAACAATTGGTATCAGAGTCAGATCCTCTAAAAGAAGCTTGACCATTTGAGGAGATCCAGGATGTTGACATACAAGAAGGATAGTCTGAGATTTGATGGAATGAATTACTCTCTTTGGAAGAATCACATGGAGTGTCATTTGCAATGCTTGGGTGATCCTTATTGGTTGATAACTAAGAATAAGTATAGTCCTCCGCAAAATGGTCCTACAACTCCACATCAAATCAAAGAAGTTGAAAACAACATTCAGGCTAAGGAAGCATTGTTGAGTGCCCTAACTGATACAAAAATGACAAATATCTTGGAATTGCAAACTGCTCATGAAATCTGGAAGAAGTTGGAAACTCTTTATGAAGGTGATGCATATGTCAAATGTGCTAAGCTATAGAGCTTGAAGGGTAGATAAAGAATTTTAAGGATGAGTGAAGATGAAAACATCACTTCCTACATGCAGAAGGTGAATGAACTTGTGTGTAGTATCAGGTGTGCTGGTGGAAAATTAGAAGAATCAGAGATTGTTTGCAAGGTGCTCAGATCCTTACCTGCTTCATACAAGCATAGAGTTTTTGCTATTAAGGAGATCAGGACTATGACGGATGTTACAAGGGATCAGTTGGTTGGCAAGCTTTTAGCATTTGAAATGAGTGAGTTTGGTGATTCTCTTCCTAAATCAAAATCTGCATTTAAAGCTAGTGTTTTCAGAAAGCAAAGATTTGATCCAGGTGAAAGCTCTTCAAGAAGACTAACCAGATATGAGAAGGCAAGGAAGGAACTTGATGAAGATGAATTTGAGCTTGAAGAACTTGAAGCCCTTATTGCCAAATGATTACCAAGAGGATCTGGTAAGTATGAAGGAAAGTTGCCTTTCAAATGTTTTTCTTGAAATAAGATTGGTCATTTTGCTTCAAGATGTCCAGAGAGGGTTTCAAAGCCAAACCCTAACAAACCTAGGGTTTAGAAGAAATGCTACTATATCCAAGAAGTTGCTGATGAAGGAGTCATAGATGATGAATCTGATATGGGAAGTACCTCTAGAAATGAATGGGTGTTCATTGATATCAAAGAAGAAGATTTGGTGCCTACTGAATGTACTAGTTGTGTGAATGTGGAAAGTGCCTTGGCTACTCAGGTTGAAGAAAAGGGTGAATGGGCAATTGACAGTGGATGTTCTCATCATATTATTGGTGATAAAAGTAAGTTTGTAAGTTTGGAAAGATATCAAGGTGGAATTGTGAAGTTTGGAGACAATTCAGCTAGTAGAATCCGTGGCAGAGGATCCATCTCTCTTGACGATAAGAATAACACTAATGATGTTTTGTATGTAGTAGGGTTGAAGAATAATCTTCTCAATGTTGGACAGTTGGTTGACAAAGGGTATGATCTTTGATTCAAGGATGGAAAATGCAAAATTTTGGGAAGCTCTAGAACTGAGATTGCATCTGGTACATAGACTAGAGGTAATATCTTTCATTTAAGTGGTACTGGTAAAAGTTGTTTGATTGCTCAAATTTATCAAAGTTGGTTATGGCATAGGATAATGTGTCATGTAAACTTTGATAACATTGTCAAGATAAGTACTACTTAGGTTGTGAGAGATCTTCCAAAGCTTGTGAAACCTGCAAATAGCATGTGTAAGGAATGTTAGTTGGGCAAAAAGAATAGAGCTACATTCAAAAGTAAAGAACAATTTTCAAGTGGATTGTTGGAACTTGTGTACACTGATTTGTGTGGCCCTGCCAGAGTTAGGAGTCTACAAGGAGATGGATACTTTATGTTTCTTATTGATGATTACTCTTGGATGATGTGGGTCACTTTCTTGAGAGAGAAATCAGAGGCTCTTGAAAAATTCAAGGTGTTCAAGGCTAAGGTGGAGAATGAGATTGGTGTGAAGATAAAGTGTATGAGATTTGACAGAGGTGGAGAGTTTACCTTCAGTGAGTTTAATGCATTTTGTGAAAAGAATGGAATAAGAAGATAGTTATCTGCTCCTAGGACTCCTCAGCAGAATGGAGTTGTGGAAAGGAAGAATCAGACTATTCAAGAGGCTGCTAGAACCATGATGATGGAGGAAAATTTTCCACATGTCTATTGGAGAGAGGTTGTGAGTACTATTGTCTACACTCTTAACTTGCTGTAGATCAAAGGTAATACTGGTAAAACACCTTATGAACTCTGGTTTGGTAATGCTCCTACTGTGAAATACTTCAAAGTTTTTAGTAGTAAATGCTATATCAAAAGAGATGAAGATCTAGGCAAGTTTGATGCAATATGTGATGAAGGAATATTTTTGGGTTATTCTAACCAAAGCAAGGCATACCGATGCTTTAACAAGAGATTGAAAAGGATTATTGAAAGTGCTAATGTCAAGGTTGATGAAAGCAAGGAGAGACCTTCCAAGTCTTGTGGATATGAATCAAATGATCAAAATGAAAGTCCAAATAAAGGAAAGCAAGTTCAAACTCAAACTCAGATTCAAATTGCTCCAGAGAATCTAGTGACTCAAGAAGCTTGTGCAAATGTTGAGGAACAAGTTCAAGAATCAAAAGTTCAAGAAAATCCCAAAACTCCCAGGTATGTAAGGTTGAATCATTCTGAAGATTAGATTATAGGAGATAGAAATAAAGGTGTTCAAACAAGAAGAAAGATTTTTGAAGAACAACAAGAGTATTGTTTGATTTCAAAGATTGAACCAAAATTAGTGAATGAAGCTTGTAATGATGAAAGTTGGGTAAAAGCAATGGAAGAAGAATTAAAGGAAATTGAAAAGAATCATACTTGGGATCTTGTTCCTAGACCTGAAAACAAAAATGTAATTGAAACTAAATGGGTCTTCCAAAATAAATTGAATGAAAATGGTGAAGTTGTGAGAAACAAAGAAATATTTGTGTGCAAAGGATATTCTCAGGTAGAGGGAATTGATTTTGAAGAAACTTTTGCCCCGGTGGTAAGAATCGAAGTAGGTCAAATTATTTCTTGCCTTTGTTGCTTACAAAGATTTCAAATTTTACCAGATGGATGTCAAGTCAGCATTCCTAAATGGAGAGTTGGAAGAAGTCTACATTGAGCAACTGGAAGGATTCCAGTTTTCTGATCAAGGAGATATGGTTTGTAGATTGAGGAAAGCATTGTATGGACTTAAACAAGCCCCAAGAGCCTGGTACGCAAGATTAGATAAGTATCTACTAAAGTTAGGTTTTAGCAAAGGCACAACTGACAGTAATCTTTATTTCAAAATTGATCATGAACACATCTTGATTGTTGAGGTATTTGTTGATGATATCATATTTTGTGGAAATGAGAGCACGTGTAAAAAATTTGCTGATTAGATGCAAAGTGAATTTGAGATGTCAATGTTTGGTGAAATGAATTTCTTCTTAGGTATGCAAATCATTCAGTTAGATAAGGGCATCTTCATATTGCAGTCTAAGTATGTGAAAGAGTTGTTGAAAAAGTTTAGAATGGAGGATTCAAAACCAGTGAGTACTTCTATGATAACTAGATGCAAGTTGAGTAAAGATGATGATTCTCCTATGGTAGATCAGAAAAGGTATAGATCAATGATTGGAGGACTGCTTTATCTGACTCAAACCAGACCTGATATTATGAATACAGTTGGCCTTATTGCTAGATTTCAAGATGATCCTAGAGAATCTCAAGTTGTAGCAGTTAAAAGAATTTTTAGATATCTGAAGGGGACATCTGATTATGGCTTATGGTATCTTAAGGATGATGATTTCACTCTTCATGCATATATAGATGCTAATTGGCTAGGAGATGTGGATGACAGGAAGAGTACTAGTGGTGGTGCATTTTTCTTGGGAAAGAGATTGGTTTCTTGGTTGAGCACAAGGCAGAAGGCAATATCTCTGTCTATTGTAGAGTCAGAGTATATAGTAGTAGCAAGTAATTGTACTCAAGTTTTGTGGATGAAGCAAATGTTGAAGGATATCAGAATTGTGTTTGAAGTTCCTGTTACAATCTTCTATGATAATTCAAGTGCAATAAACAACTCAAAGAATCTTATATTGCATTCAAAGACAAAGCACATATCCATCAAGTTTCACTTTTTGAGAGAGAAGGTAAATGAGAATGAAGTCAAATTAGAGTTTGTTCCTTTAAAGAAGTAGATTACAAATATCTTCACTAAGCCTCTACCTAAGGACACTTTTGAGTATCTCAGAGTGAAGCTAAGGGTTATTACCCCTCTTGTTTAGAACTAAAGTGCACTAGTGTGCATTAGTCCGGTGGAACTCACAATCATATCTTGTGATCTGGATTGGTGTTAAGGGGATGCTACTTAAGGGGGAGTAGTCAGTATGTTATTTATGGAGTTCAGTTTAGTTTTATCTAAGAAATAAAAAGGGGGAGAGATGATTGTAAATATGTTCCCTTGGCCATTGATGTCAAAGGGGGAGAGAAGTCATGTGAAAAACTCAGAAGTAAGTAGTTGTTGTGAAAGGGGGAGCAGTGAAGAAAGTGGTTGCAGTGTGATAAGAGAAAGGGGGAGAAGTTCTTGTCTTGATGGTTGAATCAATTTTTCACATCATATGTTGCCATCAATGACAAAGGGGGGGATTGTTCCAAATATGTGCCTATGATGTGTTGTCATTGATGTCAACATATCTCTTTCTCAAAGACAATGAAGATAGTGCAGTTCAGTAAAGTAGATTGCTTCGCATTCCCAGTGAGATGAAGATTAGAGTTTGTAGACTTAAGGGTTTTGTAGAGGATTGTCTAAAGTTGTTCTAGCTAAGACTTGAGAGGTCCACATGGAGGATTGGTGAAGTTATGGCCATCTGAGTAGAACCGGGTTTTGCAGTTGATAAGAGGTAACAGAGTGATAGGAATTTGGTCTGGATTTCTCTACATTGGAATATTATGGTTTATTGTTCTAGAGGTATGTTTGGGATGTTGGTGTGTATCCTCAACTCAAGTGGTTTGTGGTCTAGAGGTCCACGAGCAATCTTTCTAGTGTGACAGTCATGACAGTTAGTGTTCTTAAGTTCCTGTGTGAATATGCAAGTGATTCTGGTGATTTGAGGTGGTACGGTTGTTCTTGTTGATTTCATTGTGCCTGTGGAGGTCTCTGGATCATGTGCCTATTGTGTTGGTGGTCTGCATTAAGGATTGAGCTCGTAGTTGAAGATTTCTCCTTGGGTATTATTGTTCTTTCTAGTCTTGGTCGATCGGATGCTTTGTACATGTTGCGGATGATCTAAGAGAAGTTCTATAGAGTGTGGCATGTTGTTTGATGAAGATTTGAGTCCCAGCTATGTTTGGCCAACAATGTAGTGATCCACATGTAGCATTTTGTATTAAGTCAATTCTTGTAATTGTAATTGCTTGTAATACTGACCTTGGAGATTGTTCCAATGGTTGATGATTGTAATGCTGACCTTGATGTTCATTCCAAGGATAATGTAGTGTATAAATACTTGTAGTTTAGTCATGTAAAAGTCGTCCTTGAGTGAAAATGATAAGATTCTAAGAAGGGTCCAAAAGCAAAGCAGAAGAAGAGGAAGAGAAGAAGAGGAAGAGTAGTGAAGATGTGAAGACAACAAAGAAGTGTTTGGGAGCAAAGAAGCGGTGTTGTGAGCTTAAATGGAACTAAACCTTGGCATGGAGAAGATTTTGTTTCTCAGTTCAACCTTTCAGTGTTAACCATGCGAATATTTTTGTAGACAGTGAGTCTCTTGGAGAAGTGATCTCTAGGCAGTGTGCCCAAAGGTAAGTGCCTTCCCATTTTTCTATTCTTTTAACAGAGAATAAATCTTGTGGGTTAACCCCCACCATGGTTTTTCCCTTAACCGGGTTTCCAAATAAAAATCCTGGTGTTATGTGTGTTGATTATATTTCTACACATGTATTGTTGATTTATACTTTCATGGTTATATCATTAATTTGTTAATAAGTGGTAAAGAAGATTAAATGTAGCAAAAGGTAAAGTTTTATGACAACTGATTCACCCCCCCTTAGTTGTCTACCCTAATTTCAACATTGGCTACCTCTTGACTTGGACACAACCCATGTTGGCAAGAGACACTATGTGGCTTCATGAATGTTGTCATTGATGGCAACAAAGTCCATCCCACACATCCGTTGGACATAGTATGTCTATACCAGAAGTTAGATTGAAGAGTATTTTGGTCCGGTGAGCAAGAACAGAGCATGCAATAAGGTTTGACAATCAGGTCCGGATCTCTCAGAGGAAGTATCTCAGAAAGGTGTGGACTTGTGGAAGTCAAGAGGAGTACCATGACTGATACATTCCAGAGATCAAGCCTCCGATGATGAAAGAGTGAAGAGATATGAGCACCTAAGTGTTGGGTTCCTGTTTGGCAGAGTAGACTAAGGAAGAACTGATTGGCAGAGCATTAGATCTTAATCCAGATGAGAATTGATGGTGATCAAGTCTCTTGAGGGATCATTCATGATTGGCTGACATGATTGATGACTTCTATAACTACATTTTTGATATGCATCACTCAGCAAGCATGGATTCAGCCGACAGACCGGAGTTTGGAAATATCTTAAGTTTTCTGGATGTCGACTAGAAAGATGATTGAAATCATTGATGGGGATATATATACCAGATTGATTTCGGTATGAAGGTGTGAGTGGTATGTTGGAATGTGTGAAGAAAAGAAGAAAGTAGTGTGGAAGCAGCAATACAAGTTTGGTATGTGACAGAACAACAGCACCAAAGAAGAGGAAGAATGAAGTGCAGTAGATCAGTGTATTAAGCCTAACCGGAACTGAACCTGAGCATATGTGGATGCTTCTCATTAGTTCAATCACCTTGTTTCTTTTTTTATACCTTGTAGGCAGTGAGCCTCTTGTGAGTAGTGTGCTTGAGCAGTGAGCCCTAATTGGCAAGTGCCATTTTGTACTTTTATTCTTTTAACAGAGAATACAATCTTGGGTTAGTCACCCCATGGTTTTTCCCATAATAGGGTTTTCCAAGTCAAAATCACTATGTTGTGTATTGATTTTATTTTTTCTTTCATAGTTATGCATGCTTATGTGATTTGATGCTACACTAGTTGTAAAAGAAGAATAGAAAATTAAAGTAATTAAGATAACTGATTCACCCCCCTCTTAGTTATCAATAATTGGTAACAGAGATAAGTTCCTCCAAATAGAGCCTAACAACTTGAGGAAGATCTAGGAATCTCAATGGATATGTATGGTATGAGGGAACAACTTCAGTCTGCATTAGATGATCTTGAGCAGTCTCACTCTGAAGTCAATAACTTGAAGGAAAGACTCAAACAAGATGATGATTTCATAAATGAACTAAAAGAGAAACTAAGTATCTCTATGAAAAAAAGAAAGGAATTACTTCAACAATTAGCAAGTCAAAGTGAAGCCAATAATACTGATGAAGATCTGAATGAGAAGAACAAGTTATGTGAGAAGCTATCAAAAGAGGTCATTATGGTAAGACATGAAATGGAATCAGCGGTTATGAAATTCACCCAAGAAATTGAAGAGAAAAGAAAAATTGAAGATGATCTAAAACAATCTCTCAAGGAGAAGTTAGAAGACTACCACAAAATGGATAGAATAATCAGGCATCTAGAATCTGATCTTGAAGAAGCTAGAGATAATGAAGAACAACTTAAGAATCAGATTGACACTCTCAAAAGGGATCTTCAAATAGCAAATGAATACAAAGAGAAATTCAAGATAAGCTCTTCTCAACTTGAAGTTCTTCTTCAAAGCCAAAAGAGGGTAGATGACAAGCAAGGCTTGGGGTATGAGAAAGGTGAAAGCTTCAGATCCAGTCAGAAGAACTCTAGATCAGGAAATCCAATGAACATGCCTAGAAGACCTCCGGTAAGGAAACCAAATGCTCAAATATATCCATCCTTCAATGGATGTTGCCACAATTGCAATAAATTTAGTCACAAAGAAAATCAGTGCAGAAGAAGAATGAATCATGCCAATTCATCCTTCTCCGGACAATGTTTTAACTGCAAAAGGTATGGTCACATATCTCATGAGTGTAGAAGTATGCAAATGAACAATTCATTCAATGGTAGATGCTTTGCATGCAATAGAATGGAACATATGGCTAATCAATGTAGATCTAGAGGTTATCAGTCAAATACACAAAGAAATATTATTTGCTACAATTGCAATAGATCCGGTCATATTGCCAAATTCTGTAGAAGTAAAAATCAGGACAAAAAGGGTCCGGTGCATCATAATCAAAATCAAGACAAAGGAAAGGGAAAAATGAAAGCGAATGAAATTCAAAAGGAGATGAACAAGATTTGGGTGAAGAGAAGTACAAAAAATGTTGAGGATGGATCCGCACCAGAATCTAGTGCTGATATTCCTTCCGGTAACTAAATAGATGAGCTCTAGCTCAGGGGGAGTCACAAAAAGAAAACAATTTCCCCCTGCCAATCAATTAGTGCCTAGAATTGGCACATGGAAGGTTGCGGATTAAAAGGGCTCTCAGAGAAACATCTAAATAACCCTTGGTAAAGATTTGAAAGATCTGCAAGGAGTTTGAAAAGGTTAATCATCCAAGATTAATCTGGTTTGAAAGTCATCCGGTAAAAGCTGGACTTTCACAGTTAGATCCGGTATAATTCAAAATTGAAATATTTGGATTTGTCGTTAGATGGAATGATTGGAGAAAGGGAGATACATTGTAAACTATTATTGTAGGTGCATTTCAGTGATCTAGAAAGATCTCTCTCAGAACAAGGAAAACAAGGCAACCGAAATAACTTAGGTTGTGCATTTATTGTAAAATGGAATTAGGGTTTGAGCAGAAATAAAAAGGTTCTTTTGTTCATCATTTATACATTTGCATTCGAGAAAAAGAGAAAAGGAGCTCTGCAACAAAATTGTCTCAAACTTCTCAAAGATCAACCGCAGAAGTCAATTCATCCAGCAATCCGATCAAGCTCATATCATGAATCCTAGAAGTGTAAAAGGTATTTTCCACTCTTGAATATCTTTCTTCGAATCTTTTGAAAGATGGCTACTCTGAATGTTGTGAAAATCACTGATAGGCCGCACCCTAAATTCAAGAAACATCCCTAGAAATCCCTAGAAATTGATACCCTAGGTGCATTTTCTAGCATTCCGCATGGAGTTCTGCATGTAGAATATGTTAGGGTTTACATACATGCAAACATTGAAGAATTTGGGGAATCCAAGATGATAGATATCTATCACGAGGAATTGACAGATGAATCATTTGAACTTAAACCCCAATACAAGGCCATCTGGGATAAGCATTTTGGACACTAAATTCATTTCCCCTATTTTGCTGAAGATGATTGGGTTTAGTATGTTCTAAGCAAAATGCATGACAACTTTATGTGGTTGATGAGGCCATTCAAGATAAACAAGGATGCAATTAGGGCTATAACTAGATTAAACTCATCCGGTGGGTTACCTGCTCTCAAATCTGTCAAAAACCAAACTGTCAGTGAAGCTACCAGATCAAAATTTGATAAGAAAGCAATGACTATAGAAGATATCACTGATCCAGATATCAAGTTTGCATATATGATAATTGGCTATAAGATATATCACTCCAGCATAGAGAATTTTGTATCCAGAACTACAATCTATGCTGCTTATCAGATGTTAAGGGAGAATGTAGATTATGATCTTTGTGAACTTCTTCTGAGCCAACTGTTGGAAAACCTACAGAAGATCAAGAAGGACAAGAAGAACTCATTCAAGTATGGTGGGCTAATACTGTGTTTGTTCTTTTACTTTATGAATGAGCTACTTGGATCCAGTGGTTGGATATGGCAAAATGACAGACTAGTAGCCATACAAATCAAAGATTATATGCATGGGCTTGGTGATGCCAAGGCACAGAATATAGCACTCTGGGGCTACTTCAAGAATTTTCAAAGTATGATGCAAGCCAGAGAAAGAATCCCCCAATCATTGGTTGAGAAATACAAGGATACAGTGTGCTTTATGGTAGACACTAATCAATGCCAAATGGAGGTAGTGGAACTGAGAATAGTGTGGATCATGCCAATGGGGTATGAGGTTGATGAGAAAATCCTAGAACTGCATATCCAACACCTATTGAGTCAGCCCAAGGATCCTAAGGCAGAAAGGTTTGGAACCTTCCAAGAGTTAAGTGTAAAAGTTCATGTTGAACTAAGATAGCCTGAAATCAAGAGAAAAGTGAGAAGGGAAGTAGGAGAATTCGCCAAAAGGCATGGAATATCAAAGGAAGCAGTTGATGCCAATAGAGAGAAGATGGAAAGGGCAGAGAAAGAAAGGCAAGTAATAGAAAGTGCTCTGGTGCAAGCCCCCTCCCAAACCAAATCCTCCAAAATCTTTGTACCTACCACCTCCAAGAGCCAAAAAGCATCAAAACCAGAAGCCTAGACATCCGGAAAGGGAGAGAAGAGAACAAAGAAAAAGGCAAAAGGTCCTATACAAGTCAGAAGGATGATGAAGAAACTAAGACCGATGAGGAAGTCAAGAAAATGAAGAAGAAGAAGAAAACTTCTGGTGAACCCTCTATCGGTCATAACAAGGAAGAAGAGGCAGAAGAATTTCTTGAAAAGCCTACTCTCTCCATTGATGATATCATCAAATCAGTTACTGTGGATGGAAACCTGCAAAGAATGACTGAATTTTATAATGAATATAATGAAGTTGATCAGAAGATCTTGCAAGATGCCACAGTTAGTTATCTAAACATCTATAACAAAGAATTCATTGAAATTATATCTCTGATTCCCAAAAGTTTAGAAAAGGAACTTGAAATGAGAAAGAACAATGCCAAGGCAAAAGACCTAGAACTCCGAGAGTAGATTGCTATCCAACTCTATCCTTCCATCACCCCTCAACAAAAAAAATGATCTTCAAGGACTGCAAGGATGAGTTCCAAAGCAAACCAAGAATGAATCAACTTATTCTTGGAGAAACTGACAAAGTGGCAAAAGAAACAAAAGATATCCTCTGAAATGCTTTTAAAATATTCAATCTTCCTATTATAGAGGACTTAGGTGATGAACCCTCTGCCATGAATGACAAAGGAGAATCTACTGAGACAGTTGTAGAAGAGACAAAGGAGACAAGTAAAGAGAAGACTAAGGACTTAGATTCATCTGTTCTGGAAGAGGAAGTCCATGGAGAAGTAGACACCTCTCTTTCGGATCCCCCTGCTAACTCCAGAACTAAAGGAGAAGAAAGAAAAGATGAGAGAATTTGTCAAAAAGAAGTCAAGGGAAGAGAAAAGGATCAAACAGAGAAAACCCCAGATGCCAGCTTTGAGGCCACAGAAGGGAAGAAAAATCTGTCTCCGACAAGAGACACTGCAGAAGCAGTCAAAGACTTCCTGACAAAAGACATGATGGAATTAGATGAATTGGAGCTACTTCAAGGACCATTCAACTCTGATTCCCTCTCCTCGGTTCAAACAATGAAGATAGCATCCTTTGCCAAAGCAAAGGCAAAAGAAAAACTTCTGAAGTCTCACATGGAAGACTGTGAGCTAATAGAGATTGCATCTGGTGTGTTAGAGAAAATCATGCCATCCTTCCAGAAGGATCTTTCGGCCTCTTCATCTGGTAACTTGAAATCTCTTGTTAATTTAATTAGCACTCATTTTGATTCTTTGGAGAAGTCAGTAGAAGACAAAGTCCGGAAAGAGTTTTTGGGAAAGAGATTCTCCAAAGTACAAGGGCTAATAACAAATGATAAGAGAAATATGGATATTGGGATAAAGAGTTTAGAAAATGCTCTTTAAGATTACAGAGAAATATATAAATTTTGTTTATTCTGGTCTAAAGTGACAAATGATATTGAGAAGAAAGTGAAAGAACAAGAGGGTAAACTGTCAAGTTTATCTCATAATTTTGATCCTCTCACCACATCCGTAATAAACCAGGAATGTCAGACTATTGCCATTCTAAAAGAACTAAAGAAACTTGAAAAGGAAAGGAAGAATATAATAAGTAGGATGGGTGAACTTAAAGGGATAATTATCCCTAAATTAGAGGCCATGCATGAGGCCCTAACTGATGCTCAGACCATAGCCCGGACCAGCGATCTGACAGATCTAAAGAGGGCAAAAGATTTTACATTCCTGTTGAGTGGTCACATCTCAATTTTGGATAGGATGAAGCAGAGTTGGGCAATAGAATTTATCCCGTTGAAGACAACTTTTGCAGATATACTTTAGTATATGTAAGTATACCATGTATATATACTTATGCGGCTAAGTATAGTTGGATTTTTTAGAATTTTGGTGTGTGGATTCTACCCTTTGCCATTGATGTCAAAGGGGGAGTGAGGAGAAGTGAAAAATGTGGAATCTAGCTAAGGGGGAGCTCTGAAAAAGTGTACTTTAGAACATAGCATCAGCCAAGGGGGAGTGTAGTGTGACACTTAGTCATTTTTCACTAAGTGTTGCCATCAATGCCAAAGGGAGAGATTGTTGGCAAGAGACACTGTGTGGCTTCATGAATGTTGTCATTGATGGTAACAAAGTCCATCCCACACATCCGCAGGACATAGTATGTCTATACCGAAAGTTAGATTGAAGAGTATTTTGGTCCGGTGAGCAAGAATAGAGCATTTAGCAAGGTCTGACAATTAGGTCCGGATCTCTCAAAGGAAGTATCTCAGCAAAATGCGGACTTGAGGAAGTTAAGAGGAGTACCATGACTGATACATTCCAGAGATCAAGCCTCCGATGATGAAAGAGTGAAGAGATATGAGCACCTAAGTATTGGGTTCCTGTTTGGCAGAGTAGACTAAGGAAGAACTGATCAGCAGAGCATCAGATCTTAATCCAGATGAGAAATTGATGGTGATCAAGTCTCTTGAGGGATCATTCATGATTGGCTGACATGATTGATGACTTCTATAACTACCTTTTTGATACGCATCACTTAGCAAGCATGGATTCAGCTGACAAACCAAAGTTTGTAAATATCTTAAGTTTTCTGGATGTCGACTAGAAACATGATTGAAATCATTGATGTGAATATATATACCAAATTGATTTCGGTATGAAGGTGTGAGTAGTATGTTGGAATGTGTGAAGAAAAGTAGAAAGTAGTGTGGAAGCAGCAATATAGGTCCGGTATGTGATAGAACAACAGCACCAAAGAAGAGGAAGAATGAAGTGCAGTAGATCAATGTAATAAGCCTAATCAGAACTAAACCTCAGCATATGTGGATGCTTCTCATCAGTTCAATCACCTTGTTTTTTTCTTTATACCTTGTAGGCAATGAGCCTCTTGTGAGCAGTGTGCTCGGGTAGTGAGCCCTAATTGGTAAGTGCCATTTTGTACTTCTATTCTTTTAATAGAGAATACAATCTTGGGTTAGTCACCCGGTGGTTTTTCCCATAACAGGGTTTTCCACATCAAAATCACTGTGTTATGTGTATTGATTTTATTTCTACTTTCATGGTTATGCATGCTTATGTGATTTGATGTTGCACTAGTTGTAAAAGAAGAACAGAAAGTTAAAGTAATTAAGATAACTGATTCACCCCCCCTCTCAGTTATCAACAAGCCATCCATCCATCCTATCTTCTAGGTGGCCTACTTGTCCACCTCATCCTAGAGGACACAATGTCCCAAAACCAAACTAGCTATCCCAAAACTGGACAGCCTATCCACCACTAGGATAACTTGTCCACCTAGGCCATCTTAGCCATTCAAAGTGCCAAAGGAGGGGGATTTTCTCTTTTTGCGATATATTACAAACTAGGAGGCATTTTTTCATGTTCTTATAGGTGTTGGAAATGTGGTTCCACAAACTTCACTCTAGTGTAGGTGATTTTTCTAGATTTTGCTATTTTTTGCTAGATTTTCTAGTTTGAAGGTACAACTTGTGTTCTTTTCTGCAAGTGGTATAACTTTTGCATATGGAGCCAAAATTTGACAACCTTTTTTTGAAATTGCTTAGAAAAGTAGAAGGAATCTTAATGTAAAATTTATTTTCTCCTTTGAAAAGATTTTTTTTCTAAAAATTATAAAAATCATTATGTGTTATAAATGGTTGATTTAAGCTTGTCAATTGTACAAATTGAAAAATTTGATCATTGTAATTTGTTGGGGGTTACAATTACATTGTTAATATAGTTTTTGGGGGGAGTAAGACATGATTTAAGTGCCCTTTTATCTTTTCTCTCTTGGTTTCTTTCTACTAGAAATGGTAGAAAGTGGGCCTATTCAACCACTCACTGCACATAACTATCACACATGGAAGTTAAAATGAAGCAATTACTACAATCTAAGGGACTTTGGAAAATGTTAGAATATAATCCACCTAGTTTCACTAAGGAGTTGGAAATATTTTCTTATAAAAACAAATTAGATGAATCAATAGGGCTCAAAGGATCGAGCATGTATCAAATAATTTGTTGTTTCATATTGTAGAGTGTGAAACACCTAAGAAAGTTTGAGATAAACTTGAAGAATTTTATGGTACAATAAATGAATTCTAAATCTTGCAACTAGAGGTAGAATTGGCATCACTTTCTCCAGATAATTTTCCTTCCATCCAATATTTTCTAGCACAATTCAAATTTCTCTTGTCACAATTGAAAGTGTGTGCACATGATAAAATTGATAAGGAATGTATCTTCTTGATTCTATAAAAATTGAAGGGTCCATTTTAGGTGTTTTCATCTACCTTCTATTCTACTATAGATGCCTTTGGGAAAGACTTTAAGATATCTAACTTTGAGTTGTTTTGTGAGCATCTTACTAAGGAGTAGGCCAAGTTAATTCAAATGGATGTACTTTCTAGATCTAAGAGTCAAGCCTTGATGGCTTCATCTTCCAAGGGAAAAGGAAAGAATAAGAAGAAACCCAAGAATTAATCTCCTTCTGGTAGTGAGACTCCCTTTAAACCAAAAATAAAGAACAATCAGAAGCCCACTCCTAATTATTCCAAATTTGGTGAGTCTACCTCGAAGATGAAGAAGAAGAAATGTGACACTTGCTCTTTTTGTGGAAAACCTAGTCATGATGAGTCTCATTTCTTTAAGAGGTTAGAAGCTTTGGAGGAATCCATGAGGTGGCACAATATTTGTATCTCCAAACCCTCCTCTATATAGGAAAAGGGCAGGCTCTTTCTGTACATGGTTTGCATTCATCTTCAGATAGCTGGATACTTTATTTAGGTGCTTCACATCACATGGACAATTCACTTGATCTACTTGAGTCTCTTTCTAATGCTAGAACTTCTCAAATTGCAGTGGGTAACTCTTCATAGATTCTACTATTTGGGACATGCACCATTCAGTTGTAAGATGGTCACATTGAGGATGTTCTTTTTGTTTTTGAGCTTTCTGTGAATATTCTCTCCATACATCAGATTTGTCATTCTAGGGATGGGAAGATAGTTAATTTTACTCCTTATGATGTGGTTCTTTGACAGCTACAGGATCCTGAGAGAGTTGTTGTTACAGGGAGAGTGGATCATGAGTCTTGACTATACAAATTTTATAGATTTGAGTCTTCATTAGGATCAACTCTTATAGCACATGTTGATTCCTTGACAAATATTTGGCATGAATGGTTTGGACATATAAACTACAAGTATCTTCAGCAATCAAGCACACAAGATTTGGTTGTTGGTCTTCCTAGGATTTCTTGTAGAGAGGGAGTTTGTCTAGGTTATGTACTTGGCAAACATCATCAGCATCCCTTTCCTAAGGGTAAGGCTACACAAGATTCAACACCCTTAGAGTTGGTTCATAGTGATCTCATGTCCTTTCTAATTACTTTATTTTTAGGGGCCAAGTATGTGCTCACTTTCATTGATGACTTCTCATGGCACACATGGGTGTACTTTCTTAAGTAAAAGAGTGATGTTTTTGCCACTTTCAAGATTTTTAAGGCATTTATGGAGAAGTAGTCAAGTCTTTCTCTTCGGTAGATATGCATAGATAATGGGGGAGTATGTGAATTAGGATTTTCAAGATTTCTATAGTGAGCATGGTATTCAACATCAATTTTTAGTTCCCTACACTCCTCAGTAGAATAGTATGGCCAAGAGGAAGAACAAGAATTTGCCATTGAGATGGAAAATTGTATGATTCAGTAGAGGTCTATGGCTCCTACTTTTTGGGTTGAACCAATCAATTGTACCAACTATATTTAGAGCCCTAAACCTCACACAGTAGTGTAGAACATGGTTCCTGAGGAGGCTTGGTCCCATGTCAAGCATGATGTTTCCTTCTTTAGAGTATATGATAATGATGCTTGGGAATTCGTTCTAGATGGTCAACATAAGGCAATGGAGAAGAAGATTCAACCTTTGATCTTTGTTAGCTATTGTGAGGTGAAGTCTTACAAGTTGTTTGATCCTGTCAATCATAATGTCTACTTTCATAGAGCTGTCTAGTTTGATGAGACCTTCACACAAGTGGATTCCTTCTCTACTTCTTCATCACTACCTACTCTGCCTTCTTCATCATCACTTGAGGATATTTTTCTTCTTTGAGATGATATAGATTATGGTCCTTCTCTACGACCTCCTCATGCACTAGTTTTTATTTGTTGGGCCCACACTACTCTTGAGGAGGCTGGTCCTGTTGTTTGTGATCCCACACATACTCACTGCACTTATTCATAGATACCAAGTGCTAGTATTTTGAGTCATGCAATTTTAGCAGATCCTTAAAAGTTTTCAGTTGTTACAAGTATTCCAGAGTGGGATAGCGTTATGGTAGAGGAGTATTCTTCTTTGAAGAAGAATCATACTTGGGATCTTGTTCCTCTTCCTAAGGAAGAAATTTGGTTCGATGCAAGTGGGTGTACCATAGAAAATATGCAGCTGATAGTTCTATTGACAAATACAAGGCCCATCTTGTAGCTAAGGGGTTTTCTCAAGTTGAGGGTATTGACTACTCTGAGATGTTTTCTCCTATCACCAAGATGGATTCCATTCATCTTGTACTTTCTCTAGCAACATCTCAAAGATGGTCATTGTACTAGATGGAAGTGAAGAGTCCTTTCTTGCATGGCGATCTTCATGAGGAGACCTACATAGAGCAACCTCCAAGTTTTGTGTAGGACTCTTCACTTGTTTGCAGAATTTTTCATTCACTATATGGTCTCAAACAAGCCCCTAGAGCTTCGCATGAGAAAATCAATAGATTCCTACTTGCTTCTGGCTTCACACATTTCCATTCTAATCCTATCGTTTACACTCAAAGACGTGAAAAAGATATTTTGATTCTTTTGTTATATGTGGATGATTTGATTCTCATAGGGAGTTCCACCTCCATGATCCAGAGTGTTCAATGAGCATTGTTGGAGTGATTTGATATGATAGATCTTGGGCTTTTGCACTTCTTCCTTGGTCTTATAAGGTTTGCCAAACTTTTGAGGGGATCTTCATTTTTTAGCAAAAGTATGCTCTTGATTTGCTTTAGAGATTTGGCATGGATGATTATAAGTCTTCCCCTACACCTTTTTAGTCAAGTGTTGTACTATCTACCAATTGTACTACTCCTACAGTTGATGCTACTTTGTATCGATAGTTGGTTCCAATCCTTTTGTACTTGGCACATAGTCATCCTGATATTTCCTTTGTTGTTGGACCTATCTCCCATTTCTCTCATGAACCACATGAGAGGAATTGGAAGGAAACCAAATGTATTTTGAGCTATATCTCGGGCACAACTCACTTTGGCATTCATCACACATCAAGAGCTTCTCATATTATGGGCTTCACTAACTTAGATTGGGCTAGTGATGTTGATGATTAGAAGTCTACTTCTAGTTTTATTTTCTACCTTGGTTCTGGCCCAATTACATGGTCTTACAAGAAGTAGATATCTATTGCATTATCATCGACATAGGCTAAGTATCGAGGTGTGGTTTTGGTGATCCAAGAGGTTCTTTGGCTTTAGCAGTTGATGATTGAGTTTGGATTTCTTCATGATGATCTCACTATTCTTTGGTGTGATAATCATAGTACCATTCACATTTCTCACAACCCAGTGGAGCATTAGTGAACTAAGCATATCGAGATCCACATGCACTCCATCAGTCAGTCATCCAGGATGGTGTTCTTAGCTTGGAGTACTTGCCTACAAAGGAGCAGATTGCAAACATATTCACTAAACCTTTGGCATTACTTCATTATCTTCATTTGTGATCGATGCTTGGGGTGAAGCAAGTTGTCCTTGGGGGTTCTTCTTGAGTACTCCATTTTTTCATGCCTTTTCTTTGCATGTTTTCTCTTTTTTGGAGAGGAGTTTTTTCCATGAGGTTTTCTCCTTTTCTCAGCTTGTGAGAGATTTTTTTGTACATGGGTACCTCATCATGACTTTTTATTGGGACCCATCTTTGCATCTTTGCAATCTTGTTTTCCTCCCTAAGTTGCACTTAAGGGGGGGTGTTGGTGTGAAAAGGGTTATTCCCTAACCAATTCCCTTCTAGCACCTTTTCACACATGTTCACATGTTAAGTTTACTTAGGGCACTAGGAATATTTCAAGATGTTTCTAGTACACATGTTGATCTTATCCTTTAGTTCTCACATGTCATAAGATCATGATAATTTTCCTAATACTATGTTGTCCTATGTCTCACCTTGCATGTATAAGTAAGGTCTCTCTTGTATATTATGTATCTTGTATCATTATCTTGCATAAATTAGTATGCTTGTATTATTGGCAGGATAGCATTCTTTATTGCTTGTCTCTTTTGTGTAGAAGGTTATTTGGTGTTGCATATTTGATCTTGGGGGTTGATTGCTTTGACATTGATAACTCCAATGATGAGTTTGATCTTAGCTACTCAAGCATTGGTTACATGCTTATGCATGCATGCAAGAGATATCATTTTTGTAGCTAGGTGGTGAATATATTTTTAGCTTGAGGGAGATTATCTCCTTCATTATATTTGTATTTGATGGAGGCAAGTGGATTGTGGTAGTTTGTTCATGGCCTTGTGCCATGGAACTTCTTTATAGGGTCTAACCTACAATTGTTCCAATTTTACTTACAACCATACAATATTAGTCTCTTTGTGCCTCCTTGTCATTGGTTGTAGGTTGTGTTTTTCCTTGTGTACATATCTTAATTGTGTTTGACTTTCCCCCAATCCCTTCTCATTTGGTTTTTCTCATTTTTTTTTCTCCTAAATATAGTTGGATTATCATTGTGCCTACAAGAGGCACACATCCCCAACCAAAGCCAATGTTAGGACCCAATTTGACAAGTGCAAATTTATCAAAGTCAGGTGCCCCCTTTATTGTCATAGCTATATTTTGATCATCATTTATAACCAATCTAAGAATTATTAAATGTGCCCTCCCTTGGTCATTTTTTTCCTTAATGTTATTCCTTACCTTCCCCCATGTTTCTATCATATGTTATAAGTTGCAAGAAATTCAAAAAAAATCTAAGTATGGGAGTATTTATTCATTTTCTAGTCTTTTGTGAGTTTGTAAAATTTCCAAGTCTTCAAGTTCCAATTCTTTCTAATTGTTTGTTGAGCCTTTAGAACTTTTATAGAACTTGTCAACATTTCTAATAGTTACCAAAACCTACAAAAACCTTGACTGTTTTCTTCACAAAGCCTTTATCGACATTTTCCATGGTTCTTGAAACCCTTCAAATCACTGACAAGGCTCCACATACAAGTTAGTAGTTCTTTTCATGGTTCATGAAACTTTCTAAAACATCGATGAGTTTTGTTAATCTTTTTAAGTGTCAACATTATTGGTGGTTCTCATAATCCTCATAACCCTCGACAAGGTCATAAATAGTCCTAAAGACCCTAGTCCAAAAATTGAAGCAAGCACCTTTGAAAAGAGAGGAAGTTGTCAGTGTAGACACCTAAAATTGACCCGTTCCTAGATCAGGGTTTCATCTCCCATACTTCAATCTAATTAAATAATTCTTAATTATTTGATTATGTTCATCTATCGATCACCATCAATTTATCCTCTATATTAGATTAAATAATTCCAATTATTTAATTAAATTAATTTTCCTCCTCATATTAATTAAATAAATTTAAATTATTTATTTAATTAAAGCTAATATTGCATTTCTTCAAAATAAATAAAATTCAATATTTTATTTATTTGTCCATGTGAATAAAATTAAATAATTTATTTATTTAATTTCTTATTAGTCACTCTCCTCCATAATTCACTCTCAATCAATTTAGATAACTAATCAATCAAATCAGTTAATAGGTTAGTCAATCTAGTCAACTCTCCAATCAATTCAGTTCACTACCCAATCAATTAAGTCATCTGGTCAATCAACTCAGTCAATGCCTTAATTAGATCTGTTAACTACCCTAATGCATGAGAGGACAAGGACACATGTCACTCTCTCATTCGTGCACATCCTCTCAACCATTCTCAACCATTGATCTCTTAGATCATCCACAACCATTGATCTTCATTGTTGGAAGCCTATAAATAAGATGTTCTCCAAACCACCTAATCCTCTCTGATCTTCATGCGACATCACACTGCAGAAATCACTCTAGATCTTATCATCCTCACATCACAAAGTTATGTTGTTTAATTGAGCAATCCACAATAATCAAAGAGCAAAGAGCAATCTATCGGAGTAGGGTGCACTTTTGTATGCTCGACCAGTGAAGGCAATTTGTTTGTGCAAAGGAAGGTGAATCATACTTGATTTAGTTTATCTTTCATTTATGTTTGCATTGTATTTTTCACTTTTCATATTTTAGTACACCCTTCAAACCCTTAACAACTAACATTAACTATCACAACCCAAAACAATCCATATGACCAAAATGAAAGTTAACTACTAGCGGTCAATAAACCACCAGCCTGCCTGTCCTTGCGTCTTACTTGCCGAAATAGATTTTTTTTTTTTTTTGCATAACTTTTTGCATCTATATCAGATTTTTGTGAATCTAGAAGTGTTGGAAAGCTAGTTCACTCAGCTTCCTAGTAGTATAGGTATCTTGAACCCATTTGATCAAATTTATCAAGTATTATCAGTCAAATCTCCCCTTTGTTTGGAATCTTAAAATCACTATAACTTTTGTGTTTCTTAACCAATTTCAATGAATTTTTTTGAAATAGCATAGAATTTTGTGTAGAACCTGATCAAAGCATCCAAATTTCTTTATCTATTCATCTTTATCATATATTTTCTAGATTACTCATTTTTCACCTAACAAGTGGGTTTGCAAGTTTCTTTGTTCTTTTTTTATTTTGGTGGAATCTACGAGGACATAAGGCATTACACAACATTTGCCTCATCTCTAGCATTAGATCTAGGTTCACTCAACACAACTTTTATCTTTTCATTTAATCAAAAACCTTGTTTGCAATCACACTTCAATTTGGACTTAAAATGAACCATTGTTTGCATCACACATAGAAATTGGGCTTAAAATGAACTTGTGTCTTCATTCACATATTTGGCTTTGGGATTAAAAAAGTGAGTAATTTCATTGTTTGGTGGACTTGAGTGTGATTGAAGGTGTGTATGCTCTTCTCATGTGCTTCATGTGATCTTGAGAATCAGAAACATCTTTCATCCATTCACTTTCACAACACACATTTTATTTTCTAAGGGGAAATTTTACATTGTGAGTGTGAATCTAGTGTGTGTGTGAGTATGCTCTCTCCTCACACCACAAGGAGATATTAGAGATCAAAAGAAACCACTAGATTTTCTTTTGTCACCCTTCTTAGGAGGCCTACTTGGAGACACACCACTCGAAGGGATGACCTCAACTCTAGCATTCTAGTGGAGTCTAAATAGTGAGGTGTGAATCGAAAGACACCCTCTTGGAAGTTGAAATCTTGTCATTCGGGCTAAGCCCCCAAGAAATTTATACCTTGGGGAAGTGAAGGTGAAGGGTGGGTTACCCCTTTCTCCTGGCTGTGTGGCATTATTTCACTTTCATTTCACAAAATTGGGCCCCCTGTACCTTGACTATATCGGGGACATCCTTAGTCAAACTTGTGCTTCCTAGAGTAAGACCTATTAAGCCACACCCACTTGACTAGTATTAGGCTTGTTGATGTGTCTTCAAGTGTTTGCCTAATCATAACATTCAATTTTCAAAGTCTTGCTAGTGTGTCTTGTGTGTGTGATTCTTGCATTTAAATATGAAATAATTTGTTTGAAAATTGCAAGGTCAAGATATCAACACAAACACATAACCACATCATCCTACACATTCTTATCATCAGATCCATCCTAATCCAAGTCATCTTCATCATAATCCAAACCCTCATCATCCTACTTGTCATATCCTCATCTTCATAATCATTATCCACCTCAATTCATTTCGAGAGTCTACCCTATCCTTCACCCCCACCTATCCTTTCAATGGGGCATCAATCCAAATCATCCACACCATCATCCCAATCTATCCATATCCAATCAATTTCACCCATCTCATAATCATAATCATAATCCCATTCTTGATCCCCATCTAATCCATCACTTGGCAAAATGGTCCTGATAATCAATAAGCCTAGGTTAAACCCCTTTTCATCTCCAATTCAACCAATATCCCCATCATACCCAAATGATGCAAACATAGAGGAACTTAAATGCCTATATGGATCCCATCCCCAAGCTATATCTTCAATCCAACACACATCGCTATCATACCAACCTCCATCATACACATCTCCTAGTACTCTTGAGATATCGATACAAAAACTTAAACATGACTATAGCAAATTGGATCCTATCAACAAGGCAAAATTTAAAGTGCTCTGAATGCCCTTAGCACATCTTATCACCAAATATCCTCCTCAATCTTATGTGTCATCCCCCTTAACTTCATACCAACCAACCACACATCATGTTACCCCCACATCATCCTATCCCACTTCTTCCATTGTTAACCCCTATCTATATCAATCCATACCTTAACAACATCTAACCCAACCTAATCCAACCACACATCATGTTACCCCTACATCAACCTATCCCACTTTTTCCATTGTTAACTCCTATCTATATCAATCCATACCTTAAGAACATCTAACCCAACCTAATCCAACCACACATCATGTTACCCCTACATCAACCTATCCTACTTCTTCCATTGTTCACCCATATCTATATCCACCCATACCTCAAGAACATCCAACTCCTTCTCTTAACATTTCACCTCGCCACCAAATTCATTCACAAGGATATCAAGTTCCTTCACAACAAGAACACACAAGTTTAAGTTACCCTTTGCACCAAAATCAAGTATCCTTAAGTCCTTAATGTACCTTTGACAAGGGAAACACCACTCTAGCTTATGCATCCTATGGGTACCCTACAACATCATCTAATCAAATGTCAATACAAGAGCCTACTAGTCCTATCCCAACACCACCATGTATTCCCTATCATAGTCCATTGGTCCATAAGCCTTCTAATCCACCCATCCCTTCATTACCTTCATCCCCATGTTCCTCCAATCTTCCACCAAAGGATCCCTTAGAGATGACCCTACGATAATTGATCCAAACAACATTGTTTAAGCTACCCCTGATAAAACCATCCAATTCAAATCCTAGTATGTCCAATACCATTATCCCTTCACCTAATCCTCATCCTAAGCCTCCAACACCATCCACCATTATTATTCATCCATTATATTGCCCATCCACCCATACACTCATGAAGGATGTGATCCAATGGCTATTAGCAAGGAATAAACCATCTCCATGTCATCAAACACCTATCCAAGAGCCTATCAACAAGCCTTCAAACAACATGTCTAGTCCTCCAAATACATCATATAGCCCACAACCCATCAAGTCTATTGAAGAGTATCCTACCATGAGCCCAAGTCAAGATTCATTCTACCCTCATGTTGTTGACCATCTAGAACCTATCAAGCTTATCCAAGTGTCTTCTACCTCCACTTCCATTCAAGAAAATCAAGAGTTATGTCAAGAGTATAATATATAGCATGTGGAAACATTAACCCCTCATCCAAATCAAGATCAAATCACTTCCACTCATCCTCTCCATAATCCTCTTTATGATCAAGATATTATCTATGATCAAGTTACTACCCATGAGCAAGTAATCCAATTTCATCCTATCCAAGCTCACTATCACATTATCCATGTTAATCCTCTCTATGACCAAGAGCCTATCCATGAGAAAATTGACCCTATTCATAATTCCTCACCTATCCATAAGCAAGATATCCAAACTACCCCTATCTGTCCTCCACCTAGTCCTATACATGATCCAACAACACCCACTTCCATTGATGAGATACTTGACTCCCAAGTAAACATAGATGATCAAACAAATAACATGGATCTTAATAAGCATAATGATAATCAAGATCCTATATATACTTTATCCTCCAACATATCCCCTTCGTCTTACCACCTTCATCCATGAATGTTCCACCTTATGAGAGCAACAACCATTATCCACCATCTTATCTTCCCCATCAAATAATGAGCTTACATCTAGTGTCCAAAACACCCATAATCCCATTGTCCACCGTATACTCCAAAAACTAAACTATCAAGATAAAGGCTTAGGCCTTCATGAACAAGGTATTTTTGAACTCATCCATGTCAAAGTCCCTCCATGATCATATGGCCTTGGTTATATACCCCAAGAAAAACAATCTCAAGATGTTGGTATTACCTCCATGCCTTCTAAATCCACTCATTTCCATCATAAACCACATCATATCCCAAAAGCATATGTTGTCATTCCTCCCCCATCATCCTACAAATCCCAAAAGCATGTGACCATACACCTTCCTATTGCAATTATGAGCCTAACCAGTGTTGTCATTGATGATAAGGATTGGATGAGCTGTGTGTTGAGGATATTGAGAAAATTAATCCAAATCAGGAATAAAGAAGATCAGTGAAGATAGTGAGGTAAAGATCCCAGCTAAGATGAAGATTAGAGGATGTGCTTCAAAGGGTTTGTAGGTATGTGTCTTAAGATGATCCAGTAAAGATTTTAGAGATCCGCATGAAGATCTGAAGAAGTTATGGCCACTTAAGTAAAACCAGTTATGGCAGATGTTCAGAGGTGACAGAGTGATATAGATAGGTCCGGCGAGATCCAGAAATGCAATATCCTATTTTGCGGATTTGGTGGAGTGTTGAGGAAGTCAATGTGAAATGACAACTCAATTGGTTCATGATCTGGAGGTCTGCAAGCATCTATTACAATATGACAGTGATGACAAACTATGTTCTTAAGGTTCTAGATGGAGAGACTAATTTTAGAAAGCATAAGTAGTGTGGATGTTCTTGGTGATTCAGGCAAGCTTGTGGAGGTCTTTAGATTGTGTCCAGTTAGTGTTGGTGGTCTGCATTGAAGATTGAGCTTAAAATTGAAGAATTACTTCTGGATGATGATGTTCTTCCTAAGTCTGGCCGACCGAATGAGTTGCACATCTTGCGGATGATCTTGGAGATGTACTATGAAGAATGGCATGTACCTAAAGGAATATTGAAGTCTCAGATCTATGTGGCTGACAGTGTGTTGATCCACATGAAGTTTTTTTTATTCATATTGCATTTATATTTTTTCTCTGTAATGTATGCTGACTTGGGTGGTTATTCCTAAGTTGATGTCTTATATAAATAAGGAGTTGTAAAGTCATTTCAAAAGTATCTTGTAGAGATGAGAGTGTGGTAGAAAGGAGCAGAGCGAAAGGTAGAGCAGAAGTATTGAGCTTAAATAGAACTGAATCAAGCATGGTGAAGATGCTATTCTTCAGTTCAAGTATGTAATACTTATTATTTTGCAGACAATGTATCTCCTATAGGTAGTGGGCCTCTTGTGAGCAGTGTGCTCGGGTAGTGAACCCTAATCGGCATGTGCCATTTTGTTCTTTCTATTCTTCTAACAGAGAATACAATCTTGGGTTAGCCACCCCGTGGTTTTTTCCTTAACCAGGTTTTCCACGTCAAAAATCTTGGTCTCTTATGTGTTAATATGTTTATGCTCTTGAATCATTGCATTATGTTTTCATAATTGATTTATTATTATGCTGCTGAATTAAGAAAAGGATTTAAGTGATTAATTGGAAGAAAGTTTTAGATAACTAATTCACCCCCCTTCTCATTTGTTTTTCCTAAAACCAACAATTGGTATCAGAGCTAAGTTCCTCTAAAAGAGATTAACCACTTGAGGAGATCCAGGATGTCGTCCTACAAAAAGGATAGTCTGAGGTTTGATGGAACCAATTTTACTCTTTGGAAAAGTTGCATGGAATGTCACTTGCAATGTATGGGAATGTAGTATTGGATCATGGCTTCAAAGAAGTATACTCCTCCATAGAATGGTCTAAAAATCGTAGATGAAATCAGAGATGCTAAAAACAATCTATGGACTAAAGAAGCTCTTCTAAGTGCCTTGTCTAATTCAAAGCTGACAAATGTTGTTAACCTACAAACTGCTTTTGAGATTTGGGAAAAATTGGAACTTCTGCATGAAGGAGACAAGTATGTTAAATGTGCCAAGCTACAAAGTCTAAAAGGAAAATTTGAAAATCTGAAAATGAGAGAAGATGAAAATATCGCTACTTTTATGCCAAGAGTAAATGAGCTTGTTTGTGGCATTAGATGTGCTGGTGCAGTCTTGGATGAAGATGAGATTGTTGGTAAAATTCTCAGATCCCTTCCTGATTCTTACAAATACAAGGTTGCTGCTATTGAAGAATTTAGATCTATTTTAGGTATCACAAGAGATCAATTGGTTGGTAAATTGGCTACATTTGAATTGACTGAGTTTGGAGATGCCCCCCAAGACTAAATCTATATTCAAAGCTAGTGCCTCTGTTAAAGGAAAACAAAAGTTTGATCTAGGAGAGAACTCTTCAAGGAAACTATCATGGTATGAGAAAGCAAGAAAAGACCTGAAAGAAGATGAACCAGAAGCTTCTCAACTTGAAGCCCTTATTGCAAAAAGACTGCCAAGAGGATCTGGTAAGTATGAGGGGAAATTGCCTTTTAAGTGTTTTAACTGCAATAAGATTGGTCATTTTGCCTCAAGGTGTCCAGAAAGATTTTCAAGGCCAAATCCTAATAGATCAAAGTTCCAAAAGAATTGTTACTATGTTCATGAAGATGATGATAATGAAGGAGTAACAGATGATGAATTAGAGACAGGAAACAAATTCAGAAGTGACTAGGTGTTTATTGCCATCAAGGAAGAAGATCCAATGCCCTCTGAATCTGTCAATCATAAAATTGTACAAAGGGCTCTGGCTGCCCAAGTTGAAGAAAAGGATGATTGGGTCATTGACAGTGGATGCTCTCACCATATGACGGGTGACCAAAATAAGTTCATAGATTTGGAAAGGTATGAAGGAGGAGTAGTAAAGTTTGGTGATAACTCTGCTGGCAGAATCAAAGGTAGAGGATCCATTTCTTTTGATGGAAAGAACAAAACCAATAATGTACTGTATGTTGAAGGTTTGAAGCACAATCTTCTCAGTGTTGGACAAAGGTTATGATCTCTAATTCAAGAATGGAAAATGAAAGATCTTTGAAAGTTTCAGAATAGAGATTGCATCCGGTACTCAAACAAAAGGTAATATCTTCCACTTGGTTGGTACTGGTAAAAGTTGTTTATTTGTTCAAATTGATCAGAGCTGGTTATGGCATAGGAGAATGTGTCATGTGAATTTTGATAATATCATCAAGTTAAGCAACACTCAGGTTGTAAGAGATCTTCCAAGACTGGTAAAACCTACCAATAGTTTGTGCAAAGAATGTCAGTTGGGTAAACAAAGCAGAGTCTCATTCAAAAGCAAGGAACAATCTTCTACCAGATTATTGGACTTAGTTCATACTGATCTATGTGGTCTAGCAAGAATCAGGAGTGTACAAGGTGATAGATACTTCATGTTATTAATTGATGACCATTCCCGAATAATGTGGGTGACTTTTCTAAAAGAGAAATTAGAAGCTCTTGAGAAATTTAAAATATTCAAGGCTATGGTAGAGAATGAAACTGGATTAAAATTAAAATGTCCGAGGTCTGATAGAGGTGGAGAATTCACATTTGGTGAGTTCATAGAATTCTGTGAGAAACATGGAATAAAAAGATAGTTGTCTGCTCCTAGGACTCCACAGCAGAATGGAGTAGTGGAGAGAAAGAACCAGACCATCCAAGAAGCATCTAGAACCATGATGATGGAAGTAAATGTTCCTCAGATCGATTGGAGAGAAGCTGTAAGCACTACAGTCTATACTCTCAATCTAGTTCAAATCAGAAGCAATACCGATAAGACTCCTTATGAACTATGGTTTGGCATCACTCCCACTATGAGGTATTCTAGAGTCTTTGGTAGCAAATGTTACATTAAAAGTGATGAAGATCTAGGAAAATTTGATGCTAGAAGTGATGAAGGAATATTCTTGGGCTATTCTACTCAAAGCAAAGCATATCGGTGTTATAACAAGAGATTGAGGAAGATTGTAGAAAGTACAAATGTGAAGGTTGATGAAGGTATTGAAAAACCCTCAAGGTTTTATGAATATAATGAAGATGATCATAATAATGTTTTTGATCAAGAAGTTCAAGCCCCTTCTGAAACTCAGATTCGGACTGATCTAGTAAATCAGGAAGAAGAGATAAGTTTGAATGAACCTGTTCAAGAATCAAAAGTGTAAGAAATTCCCAAAATTCCCAAGTATGTAAGACTAAATCACTCTAAAAATTAGATCATAGGTGATAAAAGAAAAGGTGTTCAAACCAAAAGAAGGATTGCTCAAGATTCATAAGAGTATTGTCCGATTTCAAAGATTGAACCTAAGACAGTGAATGAAGCTTGCAATGATGAAAACTAGACCAAAGCAATGGAGGAAGAGCTGATGCAAATTGAGAAAAATCACACTTGGGATCTTGTTCCCAGACCTAAAAACAAGAATGTGATTGGAACCAAATGGGTCTTCTGGAATAAACTGAATGAAGATGGTGAAGTAGTCAGAAACAAAGCCAGATTGGTCTGCAAGGGTTACTCCCAAGTAGAAGGAGTTGATTTTGAAGAAACTTTTGCTCCGGTGGCAAGGATTGAAGTAGTCAAACTATTTCTTGCTTTTGCTACTTTCAAGGATTTCAAAGTATATCAGATGGATGTCAAGTCTACCTTCCTGAATGGTGACTTGGAAGAAGAAGTTTACATTGAGCAACCGGATGGATTTCAATTGTCTGATCATGGTGATATGGTCTGCAAGTTGAAGAAAGCATTGTATGGACTCAAGCAAGCCCCAAGAGCCTGGTATGAAAGATTGGATAAACATCTTTTAAAGATTGGTTTCAACAAAGGTACTATTGACAGTAATTTGTATTTCAAAATTGATCATGAAAATATCTTCATTGTTGAAGTTTTTGTTGATGATATCATTTTTGGAGGAAGAGATAGTATGTACAAAACCTTTGCAAATCAAATGAAAAGTGAATTTGAGATGTCCATGTTTGGGGAAATGATTTTCTTCTTGGGTCTGCAAATCACTCAAACAAAGAAAGGAATCTTCATTTCTCAAACCAAATAAGTGAAAGAATTGTTGAAGAAATTTGGGATGGAAGACTCAAAACTAATGAATACTCCCATGGCAACCGCATGTAAATTGAGCAAAGATGATGACTCTCCTAAGGCTAATTAGAAAAAATACAGGTCAATGGTTGGAGGACTATTATATCTCACTCAAACTAGACTTGACATTATGAATGTTGTTGGTCTTGTTGCTAGATTCCAAGCTGATCCTAGAGATTCTCATGTCATGGCAATCAAGAGGATTTTTAGATATCTAAAAGGGACAGTTGAGTATGGATTGTGGTATCCCAGAGATCATGATTTTTCTCTTCATGCATATATAGATGCGGATTGGGCAAGAGATGTGGATGACCAGAAGAGACCAGTGGTGGAACATTCTTTTTAGGGAAAAGATTGGTTTCTTGGATAAGCAAGAAACAAGAGGCAATATCTCTGTCCACTGCAGAAGCAGAATATATTGTAGTAACAGGTAGTTGCACTCAAGTGTTGTGGATGAAGTAAATGCTAAGAGATATCAGAGTGAAGTATGAAGAACCTATCACAATCTTCTATGATAATTCAAGTTTAATTAACATACCAAAAAATTTGGTGTTGCATTCAAAGACTAAACATATATCCATCAAGTTTAACTTTTTGAGAGAGCAAGTGAACAAGAATGAAGTCAGATTGGCGTTTGTGCCTTCCAAGGATCAGATTGCAGATATTTTTACTAAACCTCTACCTAAGGACTCTTTTGAGTATCTTAGGGAGAAGTTAGGGGTTATTACCCCTCTGGTTCTGAATTAAGATGCACTGATGTGCATAAGTTTGGTGGATCTCACAGTCATATCTTGTGGTCTAGATTGATGTTTGGGAAGTTGTTACTCAGGGGGAGCAGCTGGTATGATTTTGAATTGATGCAAGTATGTGCCCTTTTCCATTGATGTCAAAGGGGGAGAGAAGACATGTGAAAAACAAGTAATTTTTTATCAAAGGGGGAGCAGGAAAGGAAGAGAAGACATGTGAATGGTTGTTGCTGATAGGGGGAGTTGTGGCAATGAGGAGAAGTTCTTGTCTTGATGGTTAAAATAGTTTTTCACGTCATATGTTGCCATCAATGACAAAGGGGGAGATTGTTGCAAGTATGGGCCTAAGTGGTGTTTTCATTGATGTCAAAATACTTCTGTTGCATTGATGATAAGGATTGGATGAGCCATGTGCTGAGGATATTGAGAAAATTAGTCCAAATCAAGAACAGAGAAGATCAGTGAAGACAGTGAGGTAAAGATCCTAGCTAAGATGAAGATCAGAGGATGCGCTTCAAAGGGTTTGTAGGTATGTGTCTTAAGATGATCCAATAAAGATTTCAGAGATCCGTATGAAGATCTAAAGAAGTTGTGGCCACTTAAGTAAAACTGGTTCTGGTAGATGTTCAAAGGTGACAGAGTGATACAGATAGGTCCAGTGAGATCCAAAAATGCAATATCCTATTCTGTAGATTTGGTGGAGTGTTTAGGAAGTCAATGTGAAGTGACAACTCAATTGGTTCATGGTCTAGAGGTCTGCAAGCATCTATTACGATATGACAGTGATGACAAACTGTGTTCTTGAGGTTTCAGATGAAGGAGAGAATGATTTCAGAAAGCATAAGTAGTGTGGATGTTCTTAGTAATTTAGACAAGCTTGTGGAGGTCTTTGGATTGTCTCTAGTTAGTGTTGGTGGTCCGCATTGAAGATTGAGTTTGAAATTGAAAAATTACTTCCAGATGATGATGTTCTTCCTAAGTTTGGCTGACCGGATGAGTTACACATCCTGCAGATGATCTTAGAGATGTTCTGTGAAGAATGGCATGTACCTAAAGGAATATTGAAGTCTCAGATCTGTGTGGCCAATAGTGTGTTGATCTGCGTGAAGTCTTTTTTAGTCATATTGCATTTATGTTTTTGCTCTGTAATGTATGCCGACTTGGGTGGTTATTCCTAAGTTGATGTCTTATATAAATAAGGAGTTGTAAAGTCATTTCAAAAGTATCTTGTAGAGATAAGAGTGTGGTAGAAAGGAGCAGAGCAAAAGGTAGAGCAGAAGTATTGAGCTTAAATGGAACTGACTCAAGCATGGTGAAGATGCTATTCTTTAGTTCAAGTATGTAATACTTATTATTCTGTAGACAGTGTGTCTCCTGTAGGTAGTGGGCCTCTTGTGAGCAGTGTGCTCAGGCAGTGAGCCCTAATCGACATGTGCCATTTTGTTCTTTCTATTCTTCTAATAGAGAATACAATCTTGGGTTAGTCACCCCGTGGTTTTTCCCTTAACCGGGTTTTCCACATCAAAAATCTTGGTGTCTTATGTGTTAATATGTTTTTGCTCTTGAATTATTGCATTATGTTTTTATAATTGATTTATTAATATGTTGTTGAATTAAGAAAAGGATTTAAGTGATTAAATGGAAGAAAGTTTTAGACAACTGATTCACCCCCCCTCTCGGTTGTCTATCCTAAAACCAACACTTCCCCCATCCACTTTACCTCCACTACTTCCAACTCCTAATATCCCTCCATCCACTCTCCCTCTACTTATTTCAAAGCCTAATATCCCTATAATCCTATCCCCTTATCCATTTATCCACAAATCCATTTTTAATCCCTCCATCCATAAATCCCCTCACATTCATAACCATGATCAACAAATGCACACATCAACCAAACATGAAGCTTCCACCAAGTCCATGGGATTCACAAATAAAGTTCTTGATGCCTCTACCCATAAAGTAAAAACTCCTAAAAATACTTATGCCTTAGGGCATCAAGGAAAAGAGTCCAAGCTAAATCTATCCAAAAGGCTACCCAAGCCCTTACTTTCACAAGAAAAGTCCAAAAATAAAATGGTTTGGGTTCCTAAGCAAAAATAAATCGAATCAAGTGAAGCATCCACATCCCAAATATCCCAAAAAGCTCACTTCATCCAAAAATCTCAAATTCCTTCATCCCAAAAATCCCAAAAATATCACTTCATCCAAAAATCCCAAATTCCTTCATCCCATAAATCCCAATGCAAAAATCATCAATATCCTTAGTTTGTGTGGGTACCTAAATTTCTACATCAACCATCCCCTCCAAAAATGCATCCATTACTTCCTACACCTCCTCCTAATCAAAAGCTTCAATGTTTATCATGGTGTGTGCAACCGTTGGTCTTGGTTCCTTTCCATTCCACAACATCTCCACCTACCTCCATCTCCCCATCTTTAATCCATTATCCTACATTTTTCACCCATCATATCCCTATGGTCCATGCTTTTGCATAATCCACATCATAATCCACTATCTCCCATCCTAATCCTCTATCCTTCTTGACATAATCCACATCCTAATCCTCCATCCTTCCATAAATAATCCACATCATAAGCCATTATCCACATACTCCTTCTCCCTCTCATGAAATCCCCTACCAACATCTATGAGCATAATGACATTTGACATGGTCCTTATGCATCATCCATATTTAAATGGAACTATCACCTTTCTTGGAACTAGATTCTTGAGTCCTTGTTATCCATATCCACCTATTCCATCCAAGTATTCCAAAGCCAAAATAGAAAACATGAAAAAAATGAAAATAATCAAAAAAATAAAAAATAAAAGAAGTTTAAAAAGAAATCCCTTTGTCCAATGGTGAAAACCTAGTAAATAGATGCCTTGGATAAGTACCATGATGAAAACCTGGCAAATACGCATCATGTGTAGGTTGAATATCTACGTGTCTTACACTTGGGGCACATTGTCTCATCTAACCTATCATTTCCAACATATCATTTCCTTCTTATATACCTCATCCTATCATATCCTATATTACCATCCTTAGCCATTATACCAACATATCTATCCCATCTATCCATCCTCGCTTTCTCATTTTGATCTTGACAAAACATAGGGGCAAAATGTTGAAAACTGCTTTAGAAAATCTCTTGATATACGTCATCCTTTTCAACCAATCCAATCATCCTCTCATCCTAATCCAACCAATCCAGTCATCCTCTCGTCCTATGTTTTGTCATGTAAAATCCTACACATCCTACCTAGAATGGGACATGTTATTCCTATATGACATAGTCTTAGGAGATCACATCCTAGCTTACTTATGATGCATACATCCATCCCACACACTATCTCCTACCCTTTTATCCATCCCATTATCATGTATCTTCCATCCCATTTATTATCACCCATCCTTTTGTCCAATTATCTCATACCATCTTCCTCCTTGCATCTATACCTGGTTTTCCCTTATCATTGGTATCTAGCAACAAGGTTATCCAAAATCCAATAAAATGACATCTCATAAAACAAAAATATCCAAAAACCAATAAAAACATCTCCAGAAATATCCAAAAACAATAAAAATATCCCAAAAATATCCAAAAGCAATAAAAAAAATCTCAAATATATCCAAAAACAATAAAAAAATATCCCAAAAAAATATCCAAAAACAATAAAAAAATCTCAAAACTACAAAAAAACTCAAATATTCAAAAAAATCCAAGCAGTAAAACCAAATGCAAGTCCTCCATAATCTATACCAATCTAGTCAATCAATCTAGCCAAATCATCCAATCACATCCTTTGGTCTTGATCTTAATTTTGTCATAAACCAAATCAAATAATCATAATCAATCAATCATCAATGGGATATATCGTTCCCACATCCTTATGTTGATCTATGGTATATCGTTCCCCACAATGACAACATTATCATCATCATCATCATAATCATCATCATCAAATCAATCAACCATCAATCATCGGTTTACAACTTGATAGGGGCAATATCTTGTTTGTTTTTGAATCATTTGTGCATGCATGCTTGCTTGCTTGTGTGTGTTATCATTTTATCTTGCATTTGTATTGAGTCCTTATCATTCCAACTAATATTCATATCTTGTGTATGTTGGAATAGCTTTTTGCATTATCCTTTTCATCTAAGGTCATATCATACCTTCTGTGCATTAGGACTTTAATGCTCTAAGTATCCTTCCTCATATGTCTCGACAAGGTTGTATTATGTTGAGTGCACAAGACACATCATCACCCTAGTCCTTATACCTTGGTGTATAATGTCTAGTGCTATATCAAACTATAAGATTGCTCTACTGAAGTCAACATAACTACTCTCCATATTAAATCCATTATTCTATCATCCATCCTTTTATCCTCTTTATTTTTCTCTATGTTGTTCTCCATCTTCTATCTCCCTCTTTTCTTCATATCCATTCATTTCGAGAGCACACATGTATTCTTTCAATTCGTATGTCCTCTTGAGGGGGCATCATTCAACCTATTAATTAATCTACTAAGTACTTCTACCCGACTGGGGCATCATCATTTCTAATCCAATCATATTGTTCTTATAAACCAATAGCTTCCTCTATCCAACATAGCACTACATTTTAAACTTCTTTGAAAGTTACTTCTCAACGCCATCTCAAAGAGGGGCAAAATGTTTACACTTAAAATTGACCCATTCCCAGATCAGGCTTTCATCTACCATACTTCAATCTAATTAAATAATTCTTAATTATTTGATTATGTTCATCTATCGATCACCATCAATTTATCCTCCATGTTAATTAAATAACCCTGATTATTTAATTAAATCAATTTATCCTCCATATTTGATTAAATAATTCTAATTATTTAATTAAATCAATTTTCCTCCTCATATTAATTAAATAAATTTAAATTCTTTATTTAATTAAAGCTAATATTTCATTTCTTCAGAATAAATAAAATTCAATATTTTATTTATTTGTCCATGTGAATGAAATTAAATAATTTATTCATTTAATTTTGCTATTAGTCCCTCTCCTCCATAATTCACTCTCAATCAGTTTAGATAACTAATCAATCAAATTAGTTAACTAAATCAATCAAATCAATTAACAGGTTAGTCAATCTAGTCAACTCTCCAATCAATTCAGTTCACTACCCAATCAATTTAGTCATCTAGTCAATCAACTCAGTCAACTCCTTAATCAGACTGTTAACTCCCCTGATGCATGAGAGGACAAGGACACTTGTCACTCTCTCATTCATGCACATCCTCTCAACCATTCTTAGACATTGATCTCTCAGATCATCCACAATCATTGATCTTCACTGTTGGAAGCCTATAAATAAAATGTTCTCCAAACCATCTAATCCTCTCCAATCTTCATATGACATCACACTACAGAAACCCCTCTAGATCTTATCATCCTCACATCACAAAGTTATGTTGTTTAATTGAGCAATTGATTGGAGTAGGGTGCACTTTAGTGCGCTCGATCAGTGAAGGCAATTTGTTTGTGCAAAGGAAGGTTAATTGTACTTGATTTAGTTTATCTTTCTTTTATGTTTGCATTGGATTTTTCACCTATCATAGTCGGCATTCTCAATGGTTCTCAAAACCTTCAAAACCACCAAGAATATTCAAAGGAAAGGTTTCATTGACATTTTTTCAGATCTCACAACTTCTCAGAGGCTCGATAGTTTTAAAGAAAGGCTCTGTCAACACTTTCAATGGTTTCAAAAACCTCTTAAAGGCCCAAAAAGTTTAAGAACTGAATGAAGGAAATCATACATTTAATGAAGGGGTCTTTAGAAACCTTAAAAATAAATTTTGAAGAAATCTTCATCGAGGAATTTAGTGGTTCTCAAAACCACTGGAACCTCTAACATAGTTCTAGAAGCACTTAAAACATCGATAAATTTTTGAGCAGGCTCCAAACTTCTGACAAGATGCATTATTGGTGAGTTAAAGATAATAATAAAAGTGTTGCCAAGATAGAAGCAAACATAACATCAAGGAATTCAAAGGTTCTCATAACATTTAAAAGTGTTGACACGGTTTTAAAAGTGGCTAAAAATGTTGATGAACACAAATTAAAGTGCAAAGTATTAAAAGGCTCTTGTAGGCCCATTTGTAACCACTATGCATTCAAACATCCACAGATCTCTTACAAACCTACCTACTTCCCTACACAACCCATATCACCATTAATGGTCAAATTTGACATCTTGCAATTGTACAATTGTGTTTATCCTACCAAAATCAACATTGATAATCTCAAGGGTGTGAATCCACATGTGCATTTCAATGGAGGAAGAAGGTGGTGAAAAGGTTTCCATTAATGTTGCAGTTGATACCTAGATACCAATAGCCTATGTGTGGGTTTCAGACCATTCATTTCAACTGGGAAACATATTCTACTCACCAGTTTTTCTTGCACTCATCAAAAGATGGATTTCCTGGGATGTGGTGTACATGTTTGCATTCAATGCTTTGATTGGTGGATGCACCTCAAAAATCTTGACAGGTGACCAAAATGTAAGAAATTAAAATGCTATAAATAGAAGATTGCATGAAACAACAAATTTTGATCATTCTTTATCCTCCAAGGGTCTATAAGTTTCAAAAGCCCATCTAGGGTTTCAATTTTTGCAAGTGTAGTTTGTTAATATAATAAGACATTTTGTAAATCATGAATGGCAATGGTGTTTGTAATTGAATGTCTCCATGATAGTTTGTGAACCTTCAAGGGAACCTTCAAGCCTAGTTGTGGGTTTTGTCTTGCCACATTTGTTGGTATGAATGTGACAAAATTTTAAGTCATTAAAAAGATTTTGTAATGGTCATTTCTTTGTTTTTATATAGACTTTTGCAGTATGGCAATCAATTTTTAAGTGTGTTCAATTATATGACACCATATCCTTGATGCATGTTTTTACATAGATATATTTTAGTTGTGATATGCAGGTTTATTTTTTCTCTTTGCACATCAAGACTTTTTTACCCATTGGAATAGGTACCAATCTTGGAGCTTAATGGTCAATCACAATCCTAAATAATAAAATATCTTTCACTAGTAGTTTAGGAATAGGTTAGTAATTTGTATGCATTCATGATTCAGTGATTTGTATCTAGGGCAATATCTTGAGTAAATTGTAAGTCATTATCTTGAAGAATCATGTCTTATATACCTTCATCTTGCATATGTGCAATGATGTCAACTTCAACTTAAGAAGAGGTTTTATATGCTATTAGTTAGTCTTTGGCCTAGTGACAAATCTTGTGGCCTAGCAAGTCTTGGGCACAACTATGGTTTAGTCTTTCCTATAATTATTTGTTATTGATTCTATTGAGGATATCTCTAGGAACACCCTCCTAGGTCTAGGTAAGCCCAAAGTGAAGGAGAGTATACCCACTCTGAGAAATTGGCCTCTAATCACTCACATTCTATTGATGAGTTCTTGATCTACCTTCATGAAGACAACTCCCTAGCCTCTAAGTAGATTGATTTCTTTAGGATTATGGAATTGTGATTTTAGGACTCAACACCTCCTACCTTGGTATAACAACATATTTTTCTTGATCTAGGAAGCCATGGGAACCTCTTATATTCAATTCTTGAGGAATAATATTTACATTAGATACAATATTAACACTATTCTTATTACTCCATGGAGGGTTGATGATTCAAATTCTTTAGGGTTAGGCTCCTTTGAATTTTTATTAAGAAGAGGACATTTTTTTCTTACATTCCCATCCTTCTTGTAAAGGAAGCAATAACTTAAATTGTCAAGCCCATTAATTTTATAAACCACATCAAACCCATGAATTGTAAATGAAAGAGTAGAGGGGAAAAGAGAGTGTTGGATAAAAAAATTACAACCCCCAATTCTAAGTGATTAATATCAATTCCTATACCTAGGGATCAAGTCAATCTAGAGAAAGAGACACAAATATGATCCAATTAAGGAAAATTAAGGACCAATTGACAAGAGTGGGATGACTCTTTTACTCTTTGACCTTTACAAAACTCAAAAGGGTGTTCCTAGAGATCTTGTAAGATGAATGCAAACTAAGTGGCTACATGAACTAACCAAACCTTAGGCATAAGTACACTCCTAAGATAGGCTATCACTCTATGTTCTTATACTGGTTTATTAGAGTTGTAGACGATAGATCTTTCAACAAGACAGAATGACAGTTAGGGTATGATGCATTATTAGATGCAAACAAATTCATATCCCCACAAATAGAAACACTCATAATCTCTTACTCTATCACTAACTAATAATATGGGCACTCCTCTTAAGACAAATTAGAAATGTAGGCTCACCAAAGATATGATGTAGATTTACAACATTGGATGTGTGTATACTAGCAAGGCATCATTAAAGAATAATTTATTAGAATATTGAGTGGACAATTTGTCACTCTAAGTTTAGATTGTTGAATGAACAACTTGGAAGATTGGTTCCTTGTCCCTTGTGCATAGAGTTAACAAAGAGAA
This sequence comes from Cunninghamia lanceolata, assembly GCA_027924645.1. Taxonomy (NCBI): domain Eukaryota; kingdom Viridiplantae; phylum Streptophyta; class Pinopsida; order Cupressales; family Cupressaceae; genus Cunninghamia; species Cunninghamia lanceolata. Next base: position 4,621,898 of record BSBN01001268.1, on the reverse strand, counting down.
TTCAAATTATTAACATAATGTAGAAGACCCTCAATTCATGTGCTCACAAATTTTCTTGAGTTGCAATATTTAAGATCTTTATGCACACCACTGATCTATAAACCTTACACACCATGTTTATTGATCCTATTACCCATCATGCTATATCACATATAGATAAATAACAATCTTATAATCCACTCCTTAAGTGGATCACTAACTATTATAGCACAAGATCAACAAACGTGGCCCTAGGTACTAGTTAGGTTTTCTAAGACAACAAGCACATAATGGAGACAATATATAAGAAGACAAAAAGATGAATTTCATTAATTTGTTGAAAATATGGTATACTCCTATGGTGCTAATATAGAAATCAAATTACAACAATGTATTTGCTCTGTAAAAGCTTGAAATGGACTCTCACACATAGTGCTTCCAAAATTTCCTAAATTGATCCTTTTTCCTACACTTTTTTTACAATTTATGAAAAGGGGAGATTGTTGCACATATGTTACCTAAGATTATCATTGATTTGGTTGTGTGGTTGTCATTGATGTCAACACTTGGTTTGGACTATCATTGATGCTTATGTTGATGATGTGCTAACAGTGATGTTGCCAATGTTCATGGTTGGATGCCATGCAGTAGAGATGATATCATGATGATATATTAAGATTGGAATTAGAAGCATTAAGATGAAGAATGATGTATTAAGATGGGAATTAGAAGCATTAAGATGAAGAATGATATATTATGATGGGAATTAGAAACATTAAGATGAAGAGTGATATATTAAGATGGGAATTAGAAGCATTAATGTTGATACTATGAAGATGTTGTTGATGGTCTATAGCTTGGTGTATGCTCTTTCCTGATAATCCTAAGGAAGTATGTGTTTCTATAAGAAGGTTTTGGTCTTTGAAAGTTGGTGAAGGTTTCTGTTGTAGGAAGTTGCCTAGAAGAGTGCTTGGTAAAATGCTCTACATTCCTCAGCATTTGAAGATAAGATCATGCAGTTTAAAAGTTAAGTTCAATATGTTTTGAAGGTGTTATATCCAAGAGTTCAAGTCATTATACCTTCAGCAATGAAACTGACAAGTGACAGAGTTCTGGTCTATGCTCTAGCATAATAATGTGATGATGAAGGCTAATTGGAATGCTCTGCATTCCTTCATAAGTGAAAATTTGTCCATGCAATTTTGTGGACATGTTCAAGAATGTGCAATTCTTGCTTATTTGCAGTATTAAGTGTTTTGGTGGTCCGCAAGTTTAGTTTTTCAAGTGACAGTGAGCTATAGATAGTTCCAGAAGCCTAATTATTCTCAGAATACATGTTGGTGATGTGCACCACAAAGTTTTTGTTATGTGGAGTTCAAGGAGTGTTTGGAGATGGTGTATAGGTCCTGTCGACTCATCTGGAAGAAGAACAAGTAATGTTTAATCATTAATGAGTACCGCCAAGATTGTAAAGACCAATGTGCTATAAGCTTCATGTTTTCTTGCTTAAGGGAGACCTAATTCAATTGTGTGAAACCTATGGATGTTATTCCTTGAAGAATGATGCTATGAAGAATGTTTAGGACTAGATTAAGCATGTGTTGGGATCTGCAAGGCATGTTTCTCTTCTTGGTGTTGCATGTAGTTCATGTTAGGGATTGCCCTCTACATGGTTCATGTTGTGTGATCTCTGGCCAACTTGTAAATTGTAATATTCTGGTTGTATTGGCCAACTTGTAATGTAATCAATATAATATCATGTATATATTGTAAACCTAATTGATCTAGGTGAAGTATGATTGCGAATAAGAGTGTATGAAGAGCAAAATATGAATATGATTTTCATTATGATGTGCAACTAAAGGAGAAAGAGCTGAAGCAATAAGGCGTGTCCTAATTCATCTTGAAGACATTTTTAAGATAGGAGGGAAGTGAAGAGTGTGCCTAATTTATTCAATCATCAAAAGAGGGGTGAAGAGGCAGAAGTGTAATCATCAAAAGGAGTGAGCTTCATTGTCAATTTTAGACAGTAGAAGGACTGTCATGCTGTAATCATTTCTAAGCTTGTTCTCAGTTTAGGGAGTAGTTTCTTTCTTGGGCTTTAGCCCTAAAACAAAGTCTGTAGGGAGTTGTAGCTTCCTTGGGAGTGATCCTAAAACATTTCTTCAGGGAGTAGTAGCTTCCTTGGGTTGTAGTCCTAAAACAAAGTCAGCAGGGAGTAGTAGCTTCCTTGGGTTGAAGCCCTAAAACAGAGTTGTAATCTTTTATTATAGTGAACTTCATATATTGTGAGTTAATCCTCACCATGGTTTTTCTCTCTTTGGGTTTTCCATGTAAATCCAGTGTTATGTGTTGTTATGCATTATGTTGATCTTTCATGTTTATATTAATGCTCTAAAGTTTAAGTTTTAATCTGCTCTAGAGGATTTGAATTTTGTTTGGATATAATTCACCCCCCCTCTTAGTATCTGGGTGTGTTCAACAATTGGTATCAAATCCAAGTTACTCAGAAGAAGCTTAGCTACTTGAGGAAGGTTTGGGATGGCTCATAATGGATCTCACAAGGTACCTATGTTTGATGGAACAAATTATTCCTCTTGGAAGCTAAGGATGGCAAACTATTTATCTTCTTTAGAGTTTGGTGTTTGTCAAGTTGTTAAGAAGGGTTACACTACTCCTGCTTCTGAGCCTATAGATGCTGATGAGATTAAGTTGTATGATAATAATGCCAAGGCAAAGAGTGCTATCATGAGTGGGCTAGTTGATTCATAAATTCTAATGGAAATGAGTTGCAAATCTACTAATGATGTCTGGGTAAAACTTGAAAGCGTTTATGAAGGAGATAGTAAAGTGAAGCAAGCCAAGATGCAAATCTTCAAGAGCAAATTTGAGACCCTGAGGATGGAAAAATATGAAGACATTGCTAGTTATATGCTCTAAGTGGATGAAATAGTTAATGGCATGACAGGTCTTGGTGGAGAAGTGAAAGAAGATGAGATTGTGAAGAAGGTATTGAGAACTCTTCCTAAATCTTACAATCATAAGGTGTCTACTATTGAGGAGACTCAAGATTTGGATAAATATACAGTAGATCAATTGTTTGGCTCTCTCATAGCCTTTGAAATAAGAGAATTTGACAAAGGTGCTCCAAATAAGGAAGCAACATTCAAAGCAAGTAAGAAGGAAAAAGATGAAGCAACTAATAAAGATGATGACCCTAATGAGGTAGAGGTAAACTTTGTAAGAAGATTGAAGACAACTACCAGAAAATACAAAGGTAAGTTACCTTTCAAATGTTTCAATTGTGGGAAAATTGGTCATTTTGCTTCTAAATGTCCTTTTAAAGATTCAAAGTGTAACAACAAAAGAGAGAAGCCCAAAAGAAGTTTGTATTCTATTGAGAGAAACTGTTCTTTAGAAGATGAGAATCATGATGATTCAAATGATGAAACACTTTTCATGGCCTTGAATGTTGGTGACAAAAAGGATGATTTTGGGAATTGTGAAAAATCTGATACCTTGCAAAATGATCAAGATAATGAAAAATCAATGGTTGTATGGACTTCCTTTCAAGAAAAAGAAGAAGTTGATACTTGGGTAATTGACAGTGATTTCTCTAACCACATGACTGGTGATAAGAAGTTTGTCAGTCTTAAGAAGTGGAATGGTGGAGATGTTAAGTTTGGTGGTGATGAGTCGGCACAAATCTATGGAAAGGGTGCTATAACTATTGATGGAAAGAACAGGACTGAGGATATCCTCTATGTCAAAGGGCTAAAGCACAATCTTCTCAATCTTAGTCAGATGTGTGATAAAGGATACAATCTTACCTTTCATGCCAAAGGTTGTGAAAACAGGAAGGCAATGCCTAGAAAATTGGTTGCAGAAGGTATCAAGACATATGGAGATATCTATCATCTAAAGGAGGTAAATGGAAGAACTTGCTTATTAGCACAATCTATAGTGAGTGTTGATTGTGGCACAAGTGAATGGGACACATCAAATTTGATAACATGGTAAAGATCAACTCTTTTCATGTGGTGAGAGATATACCTAAGATAACCAAGCCTACAAACATATTATGCAAGGAATGCCAAATGAGAAAGAAGACAAAAATAAATTTCAAGAGCAAGGAGTATTCTTCTTCAATGCCATTAGAGCTGATTCACACTAACCTATGTGGCCCTACAAGAACAAAGAGTCAACAAGGTGAAAGGTATTTCATGTTGATTATTGATGATTACTCTAGAGTGACTTGGGTTACTTTCTTAAGAGAAAAATTAGAAGCCTTTGATAAGTTTAAGGTTTTCAAAGCAATATTTGAGAATGAAATGGATGCTAAGATCAAATGCTTAAGGTTTGATAGAGGAGGTGAATTTACTTCAAATTTTGAAAAGTTTTGTGAAGATCATGGTATTAGGAGACATTTGTCTGCTCCAAGGACTCCTTAGTAGAATGGGTTAGTGGAGAGGAAGAATAGGACTATGCAAGAGATGGCTAGAGCAATGTTGAAAGATGTTGATTTGCCTGATATGTACTAGAAGGAAGCAGTTCACACTGCTGTCTATCTGCTCAACGGAGTATAATTCAGGGTCAATAACACTAAGACCCCTTATGATCTATGGTATGGAAGACCTCCCACTGTTAGATATTTCAGGATCTTCAGTAGAAAACAATACATTAGGAGAGATGAAGAAGACCTTGGGAATTTTGATGCAAGGTGTGCTGAAGGAATCTTTCTTGGTTACTCAACCAGAAGCAAGGCCTATAAATGCTACAACAAGAGATTGGGAAAGATGATTGAAAGCACAAATGTTAAAGTAGATGAAGACTTGTATAAGATCTCACAAGAACTAGAGGACTATGGATCTAATATACTTCCCTGCATTAAAGAAGAAGGGAAGGAACAAAAGGAACAAGAATCAGAGCAAATCCCTAAGACTCCAACAAAGTATGTTCAAAGGAATCATTCAACAGATTAGATAATTGGGGATAAGAATGAAGGTGTGCTGACCAAGAGAAGGCTTGCAAAAGCAAGTGAGAAAGTGAACTTGTGTTTACTATCAAATGTAGAGCCCAAAACCTTTTCTAATGCTAGTTAAGATGATGGATGGTTGAAAGCAATGGAAGAAGAAATGAATCAGATAGAAAAGAATCATACATGGGAGCTGGTTCCCAAACCAACCAATAAGAATGTTATAGGAACAAAGTGGGCGTTCCAGAACAAACAAAATGAAGATGGTGAAGTTTTTCAGGAATAAAGCAAGATTGGTATGTAAGGGTTATTCACAAGTTGAAGACATTGATTTTGAGGAGAATTTTGCTCTGGTAGCTGGGATGGAGGCAATCAGGATGTTTCTTGCCCTTGCAACTCACAAGAACTTCAAGGTTTATCAGATGGATGTCAAGTCAGCATTTTTGAATGGTGATCTAGAGGAAGAGGTTTGCATTGAGTAACTAGATGGTTTTCAGTTATTAGAAGATTCAAACATGGTGTGCAGACTCAAAAAGGCTTTGTATGGACTCAAGCAAGCTCCTAGAGCTTGGTATGCTAGGTTGGATAAATACTTAGTTTAGCAAGGCTTCAAGAAAGGTACCACAGATAGTAATCTTTACATTAAGGAAGAAAGAGACATGATTTTGATAGTTGTAATATATGTTGATGACATTATCTTTGGTGGAGATGAAGATATGTGTAAGAGGTTTGCATAAGAGATGTAAAAAGAGTTTGAGATGTCTATGATTAGTGAGATGTCTTTCTTCCTTGGGCTTCAAATTGTTCAACTAGATGATGGTATCTTTATTTCGTAGGCTAAGTATGTTAGAGAAATGTTGAAGAAGTTTGGTATGGAGGATTCCAAACCAGTAAGTACTCCTACGGTTACAAGTTGTCACTTGAGAAAGGTAGATGAGTTAGCAGAGGTTGATCAGACTCTTTATAGATCTATGATTGAAGGATTATTGTATCTAACTAGTTCTAGACCTGATATTATGCATGCAGTATGTGTGGTTTCCAGATTTCAATCTAATCCTAAGAAAACTCATGAGAAGGCAGCAAAAAGAATATTTAGATATTTGAAGAGAACTATGGATTATGGCTTATGGTTTCCAAAAGATAATCATTTTGATCGAAGTGCTTACGCTGATGCTGATTGGGTCGGTTGTGTTGATGATAGAAGAAGTGCAAGTGGTGGTGGTTTATTTTTAGGAAGTAGATTAGTTTCATGGCATAGTAAGAAACAAGATTTAGTATCTTTATCAACTACAGAGGTAGAGTATATTGCAGCAACATCCTTCTATACACAAGTTTTGTGGATGAAGCAAACATTGCAAGATATCAAGGTATAGTATGATGAGCCTATTCCTATTTTGTGTGATAATACTAGTGCCATCAATATTTCCAAGAATATAGTGATGCATTCTAGAACCAAGCATATATCAATCAAGTATCACTTTTTGAGAGAGAAGGTTGCAAAGAATGAAGTCAAGTTGGAATATGTTCCAACAAAGGATCAGATTGCTGATATTTTCACAAAGGCTCTTGCAAAGGACACTTTTGAGTATCTCCTGCAGAGGTTAAGGGTAATTGCCTCTCCTTTCTAGATGCATAGTTGGTACATCTTTCTAGGGGGAGTAATTCATGCTATATCTTTTTCCTAGACTGATGATGGCTACCTCTCAGGGGGTGTAGGTAGTGGTTGTTGCTGATAGGGGGAGTGTTACAAATATGTGCCTAATCGGTGTTGTCATTAATGTCAACATATTCTTGTTTTCATTGGTGTCAACTATAGCCTATTCCATTACTTGTTTAGAAGACTTGTATGTTGAGGATATTGAGAAAATTAGCCTCTCTGAAAGAAACAAGTAAGCCACAGAGAAGTGCAGTACAGACAGTAAGTTGTATGTTGAAGATCAGTCTGGTAAACTACTCCGCATTTGTTCCTACTTGAAGATCGCAATCTGTAGATTGGAAGTAAGTTAGAGGTATGTCTAAGGATGATACATTTCAGTTCTGAGCCATCTGCATGAAGATCTGAGTGAGTTGTGTTCACCAGAGTGAAGCCTACTTTTTCTATAAGTTTTGTTGAGACAGGAAGACATTATTTGGCTCCGCATTCCTCCACAAGAGAGTTTTTTTCTATGCGGTTCTAGAGGGAAGTCTGGGATCATGATAAGTACCTATAGTTGCAATGGTTCATGGTTTGGTGGTCTGTAATCTATCTTTATTTTATGACAATTAAAGACAGTAAAGCTCATGTACTCCGGTGAGAAGATTCCTATGAATAAAGTGGTTATGGTTCATGTGGTTGCTCCTAATGATTATAGCATGTTTGTGGATGTCTCCTAATCATGTTCCTATCTTGACTTTGGTCCGCATTAAGAAATTGATATGGTGTGTGAAGATTGTTCCCAGATAACGTAGCGTGTAACCAGTTTTGGAAGACCTAGTCGATCTTAGTGATTGTGGAGATCTTTAGAAGATTGTGGAAGTGTGTTGTGGTGTGAAAGATCATGTTTGAGTCCTAGCTAAGGCATAGTGTAACCCGCATTTCATTCCCTTTGCATGATGTTTCAATAGGTCAGGACCTATTTTGTAAATGTTTGTAATACCGACCTTAGAGATTGTTCCAATGGTTGATGCTAACCTTAATGATCATTCCAAGGTTGATGTAGTGTATAAATACTTGTAGCTAAGTTGTGAAAATTTTTTCCTTGAGCAAAAATGAGAATACATTAAGAAAGGTCCAAAGGCAGAGCAGAGAAGAGGAAGAGGAAAGAAGAGGAAGAGCAAAGTAGAGGAAGGGCAGGGCAGAGGAAGAGCAGAGCCGAGGAATTGTTTATTCACAATAAAGAAAGGTGTTCATCATGGTAGTGAATTTGGCAGTAAGCCACCAGTATGGTTTAATAGCCCTTACTGTAATCTTTCTAGGTTTAGGGTTGAGGTAGTTAGCATGCTAGACCTAGTTGTTCTTCATGGTAGTAAGTCAGTATGTTTAGGCCTGTGGGGTGACCAAGCCTGGACATCACTATTTCAAGATTGCAATATATATTGAGAGTTAATCCTCTCTATGGTAACAGCTCAAAAACTCCCTATGAATTGTGGCAAGGTAGAGTTCCTACAGTGAAATATTTCAAAGTCTTTGGTAACAAATGTTATATCAAAAGAGAAGAAGATTTAGGCAAATTTGATGCTAGATGTGATGAAGGAATCTTTCTTGGTTACTCCACCAAGAGTAAGGCCTACCGGTCCTATAATAAGAGGCTGAATAAAATCATTGAAAGTGCAAATGTCAAAGTTGATGAGTGTAAAGAAAGGTCTTCAAAACCAAGTGGATATGAGTCAGATAATCTAGATGTTTTAGAAGTGGTGCAGCATGAAGACAGCATAGATGAAGAAGAACAAGCTCCAGTAAGTGCTACCAAAACTCCAAGGTATGTAGGAATCAGTCATTCTAAAAATCAAATCATAGGAGATAAGAGCAAAGGGATCTTAACCAAAAGAAAATCTATAGAAGAACAAGTAAATTTATGTCTGATCTCTAATATTGAACCTAAAACTATGGATGAGGCATGCAAAGATGAGAATTGGATAAAGGCCATGGAAGAAGAATTGATGCAGATAGAGAAGAATTAGACTTGGGATCTTGTTCCTAGACTAGCAGACAAGAATGCAATTGGTACTAAGTGGGTCTTTAGAAACAAAATGAATGAGAATGGTGAAGTGGTAGGAAACAAATCAAGATTGGTATGCAAAGGATACGCTTAGGTTGAAGGAATAGACTTTGAAGAAACTTTTGCTCCAGTAGCAAGGATTGAAGCAATAAGGATGTTTCTGGCCTTTGCAGCATGCAAAGATTTCAAGGTTTATCAAATGGATGTGAAGTCTGCCTTCCTAAATGGAGAGTTGGAAGAGGAAGTCTATATTGAACAAATGGAAGGATTTCAGTCATCAGATCAAGGAGACATGGTATGTAGATTGAAGAAAGCATTGTATGGATTGAAGCAATCTCCCAAGGCATGGTATGCATGGTTGGATAGGTACTTGATACAGATAGAGTTTAGTAAAGGTATGACAGATAGTAACCTCTACTTCAAGATCAACGATGAACAAACTCTGATTGTTGCAGTTTTTGTTGATGATATTATTTTTGGAGGCAATGAAGGTATGTGCTCAGTTTTCTCTGGAGAAATGCAAAGTGAATTTGAAATGTCCATGTTTGGAGAGATGAACTTCTTTTTAGGTCTGCAAATAAGTCAATCAAATAAGGGTATCTTCATTTCTTAGTCTAAGTATGTGAAAGAGTTGTTAAAGAAATTTGGAATGGAAGACTCTAAATCAGTATGTGCACCTATGATAACTAGTTGTAAGTTGAGAAAAGATGATATCTCACCCTTGGCAGACCAAAAAAAAGTATAGATCTATGATTGGAGGACTACTTTATCTGACTTAAACCAGACTTGACATAATGCATGCAGTGTGTCTTGTGGAAAGATTTCAGGTAGAACCCAAGGAATCACATGTGATGGCAGTCAAGAGAATTCTAAGATATTTAAAAGGTACAATAGATTATGGTTTGTGGTACACCAGGGATAATGACTTTGTTCTCCGTACATGTACTGATGCAGATTGGGCCGAAGATGTGGATGACAGAAAAAGTACAAGTGGAGGTGCATTCTTCTTGGGAAAAAGATTAGTATCTTGGTTGAGCAAGAAACAGGATTCAATATCCCTGTCTATTGCAGAGGCAGAATACATTGCAACAGCATGCAGTTGCACTCAAGTGTTATGGATGAGCAAACTTTGAAGGACATCAAAGTTGTGTATGAAGAACCTATTGCAATCTTTTGTGACAACACAAGTGCCATAAATATATCAAAGAACCAAGTGATGCATTCAAGGACCAAGCACATTTTCATTAGTTATCATTTCTTGAGAGAAAAGGTGATAGAGAATGAAGTGAAGTTGGAGTATGTTTCGACCAAGGATCAGATTGCAGGCATTTTTACCAAGCCTTTTCCTAAGGATACTTTTGAGTATCTTAGAGAAAAGCTAGGGGTCATCACCCCTCCTACTCTAAACTAAGATGCACAATGGGGTCAGTGTAAGAAGTTGGGTCTACGTTTTGGCCAAAAAGTGGAAGTGTTTTACCTGATTTTTAGAATTTGTCACATTTGATCTAAAACTTTGAAGCACTTAAAGATTGAATCTCAAAAAAAGTTAGTAATATTAAATGTAGTACTCGAAGTCTAGTTTCCAAATATGTAATTTATTTTAATACCCAGATGATACAAATTGATTTTTTAATAAGCATGTCTAAAAACCACTATTTAAAAGTCACTCTTTTTTAACCATACCATGCACATGTACGACCAACATAATTTGACCTAAATAAAAGTATTTTTTTGAATCCTTTTTGGCAAAGATGTGTAGTATAGTGAAGATTGATGAGGATATTTTTTTATAATTTTTTTCTAAATATATATATTTTTTATTATTTTTTTCTTGGCCCTAATTGCTATTTTCAAAAACCTCTCGTGTACGGCTAACATAATTTGAGCAAAACTAATCATAAAATGATTTTTTTTTCATTGTGTAGAGAATGATGTCTAGATTGATGACATATAATTTTTTTTTAAAAAAATTAAAAATCAAAAGTTATTAAAAAAATACAAACACCTGTCATTTCAAATTTTTGGACTAGTTTGCTCATAAATTAAATAATAAATAGAAAAACAACTCCAATAAAAAAAATTACATATTTGAAAACTAGACACTGTCATCTGTAATGGGTTTTAATTTCGTCAAACAATTCAAAAAAAAATGTCGTCAGCCATATAGGTAAACTCAGTCTTTTCTCTTGTTCTATACTTAGAAAAAATCTTGTAGGTCCAAGGCAAGGGGTTGGCTTACCATGCCTTTCCTGAGCCTAAGCTTTTAGGAATGGGTACCCGTTATAAAATGGGTACCCGTTCCTTTTGTGTGGGAAAAAAAGCACGTAGGCTTTTTTTTCAAATTCAAATATCTACATAGAAACGAGTACGTGTTCCTAAACGGGTACCTATTTGGGCTTGGGCACCCATTCCTAAGTGGGTATTCGTTTAGGCTTGGGCACCCATTCCTAAACGGGTAGCTATTTCTTTTAAAATGGGTACCCGTTTCTGTCAGGATTTTTTTTCCCACGACTTCCCCTCTATGTGGACCCAACTTCTTGCATTTACCCAATGGTGCATTAGTCCAGAGGTGTTTAGAGGTCTACATTGATGCTTTTTAGGGCTACTTCTAAGGGGGAGTAGTCAAAAAGTTTAGAGGAGATATTAAATCATAGCAGAAGAGTGCAAGTATGTGCCCTTTGCCATTGATGTCAAAGGGGGCGAGAAGTCATGTGAAAAACTTAGAGTGTAGATGTGTAAGAGAAAGGGGGAGAATTTTGGAGAAAAAAAGAGTACAAATGTGTAAAGAGAAAGGGGGAGAATCTTGTCTTGATGGCCGTTGTAGTTTTTCACATCACATGTTGCCATCAATGACAAAGGGGGAGATTGTTGCAAGTATATGCGTAATCGGTGATGTCATTGATGTCAACATATTCTTGTTGTCATTGGTGTCAACTGTATCCTATTCCATTACTTGTTTAGAAGATTTGTATGTTGAGGATATTGAGAAAATTAGCCTCTCCAGAAGAAACAAGCAAGCCACAAAGAAGTGCAGTACAGATAATAAGTTGTATGTTGAAGATCAATCTGATAAACTGCTCTGCATTTGTTCCTTCTTGAAGATCATGGCATGCGGATTGGAAGTAAGTTAGAGGTGTGTCTAAGGATGCTACATTTCGGGTTTGAGCCATCCACATAAAGATCTGAGTGAGTTGTGTTCACCAGAGTGAAGCCTACTTTTTCTATAAGTTCAGTTGAGACAGGAAGATAGTATTTGGCTCTGCATTCCTCCGCAAGAAAGTATTTTTCTATACAATTCTAGAGGGAAGTCTGGGATGATGATAAGTGCCTACAGTTTCAATGGTTTGTGGTTTGGTGGCCCGCAAGCTATCTTTCTTTTATGATAGTTGAAGACAGTAAAGCTCATGTACTCCGATGAGAAGATTCCTATGAATAAAGTGGTTAAGGCTCGTGTAGTTTCTCCTAATGATTATAGTGTGCTTGTGGCTGTCTCCTAATCATGTTCATATATGGACTTTGGTCCACGTTAAGAAATTGAGATGGTGTGTGAATATTGTTCCCAGATAACGTAACGTGTAACCAGCCTTGGCTGACCTGGTTGATCCCAGTGATTGCAGAGATCTTTAGAATCTTGTGGAAGCATGTTGTGGCATGAAAGATCATGTTTGAGTCCCAGCTAAGGCATGGTATGATCCACATTTCATTCCCTTTGCATGATGTTGCAATAGGTCAAGACCTATTTTGTAAATGTTTGTAATACCAACCTTGGAGATTGTTCCAATGGTTGATGCTGACCTTGATGATCATTCCAAGGTTGATGTAGTGTATAAATACTTATAGCTGAGTCATGGAAAAGTTGTCCTTGAGAGAAAATGAGAATACATTAAGAAAGGTCCAAAGGCATAGCAGAGAAGAGGAAGAGGAAAGAAGAGGAAGAGCAAAGCAGCGGAAGAGCAGGGCAAAGGAAGAGCAGACCTGAGGAATTGTTTATTCACAATAAAGAAAGGTGTTCATCATGGTAGTGAATTTGGTAGTAAGCCACCAATAGGGTTTAATAGCCCTCAGGGTTTAACAACCCTTATTGTAATCTTGCTAGGTTTAGGGTTGAGGCAGTGAGTCTGCTAGACCTAGTTATTCTTCATGGTAGTAAGCCAGTATGTTTAGGCCCATGGGGTGACCAAGCTTGAACATCACTATTTCAAGATTGCAATATATATTGAGAGTTAATCCTCTCTGTGGTTTTTCCCCACCTTAGGGTTTTCCACATAAATCTGGTGTCTCTTGTGTTTGATGTTGTTAAGTTTTTGATTTCATTCAGTCATTGTTAATCATAATAATTGTGGATAAGTGATGAATGTTTAATTGTAGAAAGTGTTTAAGTTTTTGTGACAACTGATTCACCCCCCCTCTCAGTTGTCTGACACATATCAACAGGGAGAAGGTTGAAAAGGAGAGTTTGTGCCTTGAGGAGATTTTTTTTCCTTTGTTCTTGATGTCAAAGGGCAAGAATGAGCTAGTGTGTCTTATCATCAATGCCAAAGGGTAAGATTGCTGAACATATGTTACCTAAGGTTGTCACTGGTGTGGTTGTGTGGTTATTATTGATGTCAACACTTAGTTTGGGTTGTTTGATGTCAACACTTAGTTTGGACTGTCATTGATGTTTATTTTGATGATGTGCTAACAATGATGTTGTTGATGTTCATAGTTGGATGTCATGTAGCATAGATGATATCATGATGATATATTAAGATGGGAATTAGAAGCATCGATATGAAGAATGATATATTAAGATGGGAATTAGAAGCATTAATGTTGATATTATGAAGATGTTGATGGCCTGCATGTTCTTTCTTGATGATCCTAAGGAAGTATGTGTTGCTATAAGAAGGTTTTGGTCTCTAGAAGTTGGTGAAGGTTTCTGTTGTAGGAAGATGCCTGGAAGACTGCCTAGTAAAATGCTCTACATTCCTCCGCATTTGAAGATAAGTTCTGGTCTCTAGAATAGAAGTTGAGTTTAGTATGTTCTGAAGGTGTTATATCCAAGAGTTCAAATAATTAAACCTTTAACAGTGAAAGTTACAAGAGACAGAGTTCTAGTCTGTGCTCTGTCATATTAATGTGATGATGAAGGCTGATTGGAATGCTTCGCATTCCTCTGGAAGTGAAAGTTTGTCCATGTAGTTTTGTGGACATGTTCAAGAATGTGTAATTCATGCTTATTTGTAGTATCAAGTGTTTTGGTGGTCCGGAAGTTCAGTTTTTCAAGTGACAGTGAGCTACAGATAGTTCTAGAAGCCTAATTATTCTCAGAACACATGTTGGTGTTGTGTACCACAAAGTTCTTGTTATGCGGAGTTCAAGGAGTGTTTGGAGATGGTGTATAGGTTCTTTCAAGAAGAACAAGTAATATTTAATCATTCATGAGTACCTCCAAGGTTGTAAAGACTGATGTGCTACAAGCTTCATGTTTTCTTGTTTAAGAGAGACCTAATTCAATTGTGTGAAGTGTGTAGATGTTATTCCATGAAGGATGATACTATGAAGAATGTTTAGGACCAGATTAAGCATATGTTGGGATCCACAAGGCATGTTTCTCTTCTTGGTGTTGCATGTAGTTCATGTTAGGGCTTTCCCTCTACATGGTTCATGTTGTGTGATCTATGGCCAACTTGTAAATTATAATATTCTTATTGTATTGGATGACTTTTAATGTAATCAATGTAATATCATGTATATATTCTAAACCTAGTTCATCTACGTGAAGTATGATTGTGAATATGAGTGTATGAAGAGCAAAATATGAATATTATATACATTATGATGTGCGACTAAAGGAGAAAGAGCAGAAGCAATAAGGACTGTCCTAATTCATCTTGAGGATGTTTTTAAGATAGGAGGGAAGTGAAGAGCATGTCTAATTGATTCAATCATCAAAAGAGGAGTGAAGAGACATAAGTGCAATCATAAAGAGGAGTGAGCTTCATTGTCAGTTTTAGACAGTAAAAGGACTGTCATGTTGTAATCATTTCTGAGCTTGTTCTCAATTCATAGAGTGATTGCTTCCTTGGGTTGTAGCCCTATAACAAAGTCTGTAGGGAGTTGTAGCTTCCTTGGGAGTAACCCTAAAACATTTTTTTCATGGAGTAGTAGCTTCCTTGGGTTGTAGCCCTAAAACAAAGTCAGCAGGGAGTAGTAGTTTCCTTGGGTTGTAGCCCTAAAACAAAGTTGAAATCTTTTATTACAGTGAGCTTCATATATTGTGAGTTAATCCTCATCATGGTTTTTTCCTTTTTAGGTTTTCCACATAAATCTGGTGTTATGTGCTGTTATGCATTGTGTTGATCTTTCATGTTTATGTTAATGCTATAAAGTTTAAGTTTTAATCTGCTCTTGAGGATTTGAAGTTTGTTTGGATACTGATTCACCCCCCTCTTAATATCTAGGTGTGTTCAACAGAGATTTCCTTGATGGCACAAAATGTAGGCACATGTCCAATTCTAAATCTTTGATTTTATTTTAGCACAAAGGAACAATGGATATGTTGATGTGATCTTTATTCTCTTTTCCCCTACTCATCTTTGAATAATGAAACTTCACTTTTGCCCCAAATTATTTACATCTCCAACATAAAACTTAACTTGCAATGAGTAATTAATTTTACCCCCTTTCTCACATAAAATCCCAGTAGTAAAAGTTCATAGCTATAATATTTCTGCATCTTTGTGAAAAAGTTTCACCTCCTAATAAAATTATCTTACACATTTCTTTTCCTAGAATGAAAGCTTTGGCCCTAAAACTAATTTTCCTATAAAACAAGAGTTGTGTTGCAACGTAGTTCCTGCCCAATAGTGGTAGAATGCTTCAAAGCATAATGGAAAACAAGGTAGCTAAGAGAAAGAATTGTATGTTCATGGAAATGGCTAGGTGTATGTTTCAAGTTTGGAAGTTGCTAAAGATTTATTCAACAAAAACAATGAATTGTTCTTGTAATACCCCATTCTTATGCTCAAGACATTCGCTGAACAAACACCAGATGAACAATTTTTCTGTGATACAATTGTAACACTTGCATGTCACAATTGCACACTCGAGCACGAAAACCATCACATAGTGCCACACAATGGCACTTAAGGTACAAGGGAGAAGGTGGAAACAAGGACACACACTTCTCTACATGAAAAGAGAAACTAACATCAAAAAATGACTAATAATCCAAGCAAATTCAACAAACGGTCAACATTCCAAAGGGAGGATCAACCACAAAACCTTGTGAGGACAAAGCATCCAAAATGAATCCCATAACATTGCAACAAATACTAACCATCTCAAAAGAAAGATAATAATAGAACAATTCATAAATAGATAAGATACATTTCCAAAGCATGCTAACATACAAGTAAAACATGAGAAATACCATACAAAAAGCCATGCTCATTCAACACCAACATTGAGACAGACCAAATACAAAGATGGAGCTCTCATCCATTATGTGGGCACAATACAACACAACTCATAGTCATAACATAATGTAATAATACATAAAGCAAAAGAGGACTCCAACATCTTGATTTAATCATTTTAATAATTAAGATAGATTTCACATGTCAAATTCCTTCCAAAATAAGGATCATTTTTCAACCATATGATAACATAATACAATTACATGACATAAGATACTTTATAAACATGGAAGGATCATGCTTCAATATAAAATGATACAAAGAATGATATTACAACCATAATAAGCCACCTCCAGGGTGCTCTAATAACCACAAAATACAACATGATCACAATATAAAATAATGCACAAGAAACTCTTCTAGCTCCCAATAGATGTTTCTAAAGGACCAATGGGAAAATGTTACCCACCACCCTACCTTATTACCATCGCTAAATGCAATAGATGTCTATGCCACTCTAGGCAACCCCCAAGGTATAAAGAAGAAGATCATGGGAACACCACTATCAAGGCCAAAGCTCACACACATCCAAGAAATACATGGCAACACTCACACCAATCAATGCACACAACACACATGCAACAATTCACACTAAAACAAATATATAAGACAACATGTGACACACATGCCAACCAATGCACATAATACACATGTGGCACACATGCCAATCAATGCACACAAAACACATGTGGAAACTCACACCAAATTAAGCATATAAGCCAACATATGGTACACACACCAATCAATGCACAACCATAATATACGACACACATACAAGAGCCTCAAGAAGGACACCAATCACTCTTATATGAGCCTCAAGATGGATGCCAATCACTCTCATATGAGCCTCAAGATGGATACCACAACTCTCATATGAGCCTCAAGATGAACACCACCACTCTCATATGAGCCTGAAGATGGGTGCCACCACTCCCACATGAGAGCCTTAAGATGGATGCCAATCACTCACACATATGAACCTCAAGATGGATAGCAATCACTCACACATACGAGCCTCAAGATGGAAGCCAATCACTCACACATAAGAGCATCTAGATAGATGGCACTCACTCTTAAATACATGGTTAAAATAAGCAAACTCAAGGGGCATTTTTTTAGTATGCACCCTGCCTCCAACCTCATCCAACAAGTTGGGACACTAACCACACCAAGCCTCCTATGGACATCTCACTATCCTACACAATTCAGGGGTCAACTTTCTTCAAGGAGCTCAAGAATAGGAAAGGAGCAATTTTTCTTGAAAACATGCTACCTAGTGCAGATGTATAAAATAAAATGTTAGAATCTGAAAAGATTAATAACCCAGAAAACTAGGGAAAGCGAATAGATATCTAAACTATGAATGCAAATGATACGAAATCAAAATAGCAACACAGAGTTAGTCTCCAAGAGAGTAATGCAAATGCTAGAAGCAAAATAGCATTAAGAGGATGCAAAAGAAAAAAGAGATACAAAATCAAGCCAGGTAGCATGCTTATATAGACCAGAGAGAGGGAGGAGGTGGCAACACCGACTAATGAGGAGCAACCATCTATCGGACTAAAGATAACAAAGTATCTTCCCAAGATAGCTAATGGATGCTCACATGTAGGAAGGTGACTCCTCGCAACCACTCACCTAATAAGACATGCTTTATTAACCTAAGAGAGATTAATAGAAGTGTAGGAAAAACCTAGGAATATAGGGAAAAATAAATAACCCAACTAGGAAATAAAAACCTACACTAATACCCCCCATAAGCGAAGCTTAGGTGGATGTAGAAATGGGTCCCGACAAATCAAGCCTGATGAGGTACCCATGTATATAAAATTCCCCCCAAAGAGAGAGAAAAGCCCCCCCTCCCCCCAAAAATAGAGAGAGAAGAGATCCCCCCAAAAGTAGAGAGAGTCAGGACTCTGAGTGAGAGGAAGAAGCCCCCCAGAAGATGAAGCATCCCGCACTCCCAGCAAAGCTTGCAAATGAAGGAACTTGCTCTCAGTGAAGGGTTTGGTGAAGATATTAGCAACCTGCTCAGAAGTTGAATAGTAGCAAAGGTCAATGGCATGGCCATGGATGAGCTCTCAGATGTAGTGCATGTGGACCTCTATGTGTTTGGTCCGCTGATGATGGACTGGATTTTGTGAGATCTGAATGGCACTCTGGCTGTCACAAAATATGACTAATGGTCATCTGATCTGGATACCAAACTCAGTGAGAAGATTCTAAAGCCAAATGGCCTCAGTGGCGGCATTCACATCCCCCCAATACTTAGCCTCAGTAGAAGATAGAGCAATAGTAGACTATTTCTTGCTCGACCAACAAACAAGACCTGAACCAAGTGAGAAGCTGTAACCTGAAGTTGACTTGTGATTCTGAGAATCACCTGCCCAATCTGAATCTGTGTAGCCCACCAAGTCAAGCTCAATACCCACTGTGTAGTGAATCCCAAAACTGTGAGTACCCTAAATATAGTGAAGGATCTGCTTGGCTGCTTTCCAATGCATCTCATGAGGCTCCTACATGAATTGAGAGAACATGCCTACAGCATATGAAATCCCATGTCTTGTATGAGTCAAATAAATGAGACTCCCAACAAGCTGTCGGTACAAAGTGCCATCAACAAGTGGAGAAGAACACTGAGCCTCAAGTTTGACTCTAGAAAGAAAGGGAGTCAGAGCAGGCATACAATCAACCATATGAAACCTCGAGAGAAAATCTAGAGCATACTTGGATTGTGTGATGGTGATCCCATAAGAAGACTGAAAGATATCAATCCCAAGAAAGTAATGCAACAAGCCCAAGTCAATCATCAAAAACCTGTCATGAAGGGCAGTTTTGATAGCCCCAATGGTGGATGAAGAACTCCCTGTGATCAGCATGTCATCAACATACAGAACCAAAAATAGGAGTGAATCATCTTGCTGCAGAATGTAGACATTAGGATCAGAATGGCACCGAGTGAACCCAACTGATAGAAGGAAGGAGTCCATCTTGGAATACCAGGCCCGAGGAGCCTGTTTGAGGCCATAGAGAGACTTTCGAAGACAGCACACAAGTGAAGAATCTTGAAGGAACCCCTGTGGCTGCTCCATGTAGATCTCCTCTTGAAGGTCACCGTGAAGAAAAGCACTCTTCACATCCATCTGGTGTACTTCCCAATGATTAGCTACAATAATGGCAAGAACAAGTCGGAATGAATTCATTTGGGCAATTGGCGCAAAAGTCTCAGAGTAGTCAATCCCAGGAACCTAGGAGAATCCTTTGGTGACCAAGCGAGCCTTATGCTTGTCAACTGACCCATCTACTGCAAATTTTGTCCGATAGATCCACTTACATCGAACAAGTTTTCTTCCCTTAGGAAGAGGGACAAGATCCCAATGTGGTTCCTCATCAAGGAACTATACTCCTCCTACATAGCTGTATCCCACTCAAGAATACCAGAAGCCTCATGAAAAGACTGTGGAACTGAGGCAGTAATAATGAAGACATGTGGAGAATCCTAAAACTATGAATGAGTTCAACTGGTGTCTAATGGATCCCCAACCCAATCACCTACAGATTGCAAGGTCTGTCTAGCCCAAAGTGGACTAGAAGATGGAGAATCATCAACCTCTGAATGATGACTAGGAGAGGAAGGAGGTGAGTCCTTTGAATCACTCTCTGCATCAGAAGTGGAGTTAGAAGACTGCTCAGGTGAATTTGACTCATTAGAAGATCTATCATGTATCCGAAGTGACTCCAATGTCAAAGTAGAAGGAGTTGGAGAAGTGATAGAAAGTGAGCTTGAAGAGCCCTCCTCAAACTGAACACTCCTCTCAATGAACAACTCATGTGTAGTAGGGTGAAGCAACTGATAACCCTTCACACCATCAGGATAACCTACAAATAGGCAAAGTCTGCTCTACGGATCTTAGGCCTTGCGTTTCTCTGTAGGAATGTGGGCCCATGCAGGAGAACCAAAAAATTGAAAGTGCTTAACTTATGGTTTCTGACCGCTCCAAGCTTCAAAAGGAGTGATTCCCTTCAAGGCTCGGTGAGGAACACAGTTCTGGATATAACAAGCACAATTAATGGCCTCTACCCAATACTATGGTGCAAGAGATCTGGAGTGAATCATGCAGTTCACCATTTCCTTCAAGGACCTATTCTTCTATTTTGCAACACAGTTCTATGAAGGATTGTATGGAATTGAATGCTACAAATCAATCCCCTCTGAAGTGAAAAACCTCTCAAACCGATGGTTGACATACTCACCACCATTGTCAATGCGCAAAACTTTGATGGCTTTCCTAGATTGCTTCTCTACAAAAGTTTTGAAGTCTTGAAAATGATCAAATGCCTCTTACTTTTGTTTGAGAAAGTACACCCAAGTATATCAAGAAAAGTCATCAATGAATGTGAGGACATATCGGCCCTGCTGAAAGAAGGATGCTGAAATGGACCAGCCAAATCACTATGAACTAACTCCAGTATTTGTGAAGCTCTCCATGCCTTACCTTTGTCAAACTTTTCCTTAGGATGCTTACCAAGAATGCAACCTTGGCAAACACCATCTAAAAACTGAACTGAAGGCAACCCTGTGACCATGCTCTGTTGATTGAGCTACTGCAAGTAGCAGAAGTTAAGATGGCCAAACCGCTCATGCCATAATCTACTCACATCATTAGAATGAGTGAGCAAAACAGTCGAAGGAGGATCAGGAAAAAAGTGAGAAAACAAATAGAGCCGTGACTAATGATCTGCTCTCCCAATTGCAACTGTAGAACCACTGTGCAACTCACAAATTTCCACTGAATCAGGAGTGAACTCAAGCCGCTTGCCTGAACTTGTGTGAGTGATGTAGTATACCGATAGGAGATTAGTTGATAATGAGGGCACACAAAGAACATCATGGAATGTACCATCCCCCACATCAACAGACCCTCTCCTCCACACCTCAACAGGAGTGTCATCACCCATCAAAATAGAAGGCATAGTACATGGTTCCAAAGATGCATGTTCTTCCTTAGATGAATCCATGTGGTGTGAAACACCCAAATCAAGAACCCAAGTGGATGGTGAAGAAGCAATTGCATCAAGGGCCTTGCCCTTTCCTTTCCCCTTGCTATTTTCTTTTGCCTTATTAGACCCCTCATTAGAACTCTGTTTGATAGACTCAGGAACACTGATATTATTCTTCTCAAGAATGTGTGTCAAGTGATCAATTTGTTTCTTTAGACATTTATGTTCATCATGACTGGGTCTTTTACAATAGGCACATTGGACCCTCTCTTTCTTAGGCTTGTCGCCCTTAGAAGATTGGGTCTCATTAGTTGCTTTTGAAGCAACCGGTATCTGATCCTTCTTCTCCTTGCTATTCTTCTATTTCTTATCCTTACTATTGTTGTTACTACTTTGTCCTTTCTGCTCTTTTGTACCTTGGTTGGCAGCCAAGGCATGTGACTTAGAGAACTTAAGAGTGCCCATCTAGATTAGCTTGTCCTGTTCGTGAGTGAGATTGACAACAAAATCATCTAAAGATGGCATCATGAATTGAGTACCAAGTGCACCCTTAGTAGCATAGAAGGTAGAAACAAACATAGAGTATTCTAAACTTAGCTTAGAGATAATACTAAGAATCATTTGTTCATCTTTCTTTTCAATTCCACATTGTTTTAACTGCAGCCTTAGTGATTTCAATTTAGTGAAGAAATCCTGGATTGTGTTGAAATTGCCTGGACTTAAACTAATTAGTTCATTTTCCAACATATGACCCCTCATTGAATCTTGTGGGCCAAATAGTTTTTCTAGCTTTGTCCAGATTTCATTTGGTGTATTCAAAGACTCAATGTGAAAGAGCAAATTAGGAGAAACATACAAACACAATGTTCCATATGCCTCATCACATTTGTTAAACCACTTAGGCTTATCTTCATCTTTAGTAGGTTTAGTTTCAAGTCCCATAGTTATCCTATTTAATCCAGCTTTCCTTAAGTGAATTGTCATGTGTGATTTCCACTCAAAGTAATTGTATGGAGTTAGGATGGGCACATTTGTTTGATCCATGATGAAAAGATGCAGAGAAGAAATGTCAAAAAGAAGAGAACCCAACCAAGACAACCCCCCCAAGAAAATATGATTTGACACTTTATATTAGTGCATTTACAACTGCCACTAGCAAGAAATACTAAGTGGTCTTGATTTCAATGCATTACAAAACCCTCACGAAGAGCATATGTTGAAAATACAAATTTGGCACAATACCTAGAAAAATAAACAGCACCACTGTGATTTACTTGAAAAATCATGCACTTTCAAAAAAAGAATCACCTCGATATGAGGTCGTATGTGAAAGTTATGATCCTCCGAAGTTCCCAAAACAAGAACTGTGCAGTGTCACAACTAAGAATCTACAATTTTTAAAAAATCTCTGCATCAAAATCAAAAAAATGACTGCACTAGTGCATAGAGAACGAAAAAATAGTCAAAATCAAACAACAATTCATGGGAAACAGAGTCCATATGAGCAAGAACGAAGCATTTGAAAACTGCCTTCAAAACAATAATTGCCAATAGAGAGGGGTACTGCTGTAGTTTTCTGAGTTCAATTCTACAAAATATGCAGATTGCATGCAAAAATTGAAAGATACCCAGATGGTTTTTCTATGCTGCAAACAAAACCCAAAAGGCATTTTTCTTGCCAATGTACAGAAGAAGTAGTTCTAATGTAAACAAAATGCTTTTGGCTACAAAAAATGACCTTAGCAATCAAAAAATGACATGCAAAGGTTGAATCAGCTACCTAAGATAGGAATGGCATGCTGGAACCTGCAATATTGATTGAAAAACATCAAATATGCATGTTGGTTGTCAGATTTGAGCTTGAAAACCCCGGTTCCGCAACTATGTATGACGATCTCTGATTTCAGTGAAACGAAAGCCAAATCTGGCTTTCTCAAGCCTCCTGGACACATTGGAATAGCTGGAAATGCTACCAGTATAACCAAAAATGCTACAATCACCTAGATTTCATAAAACACATGTGCAAACCCTAGAGATTAAAAAAGTTTCCGTCGAACTTTTTTTATTCTCAAGATCATCTGAAGATGTAAGAGAAGAGCATACTAGGTTTTTCAAAAAATTGCAATAAACTTAATTAGTCCCCCCCTTGAATCTCTCAAATAAGGAAACTAAAATCTACTCTTGCACATAGCAAGGCTCTGATACCATGTTAGAATCTAAAAAGATTAATAACCCAGAAAACTAGTGCAAACGAATAGATATCTAAACTATGAATGCAAATGATACGAAATTAAAATAGCAACACAGAGTTAGTCTCCAATAGAGTAATGCAAATGCTAGAAGAAAAATAGCATTAAGAGGATGCAAAAGCAAAAAGAGATACAAAATATAAGTCAAGCAGCATGCTTATATAGACCAGGGAGAGGGAGGAGGTGGCAACACCGACCAATGAGGAGCAACCATCTATCGGACTAAATATAGCAAAGTATCTTCCCAAGATAGCTAATGGATGCTCACATGTAGGAAGGTGACACCTCGCAACCACTCACCTAATAAGGCATACTTTATTAACCTAAGCGAGATTAATAGAAGTGTAAGAAAAACCTAGGAATATAGGGAAAAATAAATAACCCAACTAGGAAATAAAAATCTACACTAACATAAAATCTATGGGATAATCCACTATTCCACATAACATACACTTTTTAGAGTTCTCAAATTTCAACAAAATAAAATAAAATAATTTCCAAATTATCTGGGTTTGCCATTGACAAATCTTGAAGCATCCTTCCCAAATTCTTCCCCAATTTTTCCCATTTTTAAAAAATGCAAAAATTTAATTTTTTAAAAATACCCTCTTGTTTCCAATTTTCCCAACATCACACTTTTACAAAAAACATAATTTTTTTGAAAATATTAAAGTTGGCTTAGAAGCTTAATACACACCATTTTCATGAAAATTGATAAATACAAAATCTAAGTTTGTAAGAATACCCTCTTATTCTATTGCTACCCAACAACACACTTTTCATATCATTGTTTAGTTTTATAAAATTTCACCATAGTTTCGATAGAAAAATCAATTTTTGAAAATAAATTTCTTACAACTAAAATTTTAAAATAAAAATTCAATTTTAAACACAAACAAGGAAGGGATTATCTCAAGGCATCCAAAGCAACTTCCAGTTGATTCTCTTTCTTCCAATCAACACTTCAATCCACTCCAAGCACAAATCAAGCAAGCCCAAATTCTATTTTCTTCACAGGAGGGTTTGAGAAGTATTTTTCACTTCTATTTTGCTCTCCATTTTTCCCCACAATGCATAATGAAATGAAAAACAAGCACTTTTTCAATATATACCACTAATTAGAAATTAATTTAAACCTTTTCTTTTCTTTTCTCCAAAGCAAACTTACTAAAGACAATAATCCTAAAATAAATATTTCCATCAAATAGAAAATAAATCTATTTCCTAAGCACATAGCAATAAAACACAAACCCTTTTCACAATTAAATAATTCTACAATCCAAATAAACTAAATAATTTATTTTTCCTCTACACTAGTAATATATAGCATAAATATTTATTTCAAAGGAACTACTAAATCCTTTTTGCACATAATTTGCAATATTTTTGTCTTAAAGAAATAATTCTATCTTCTCAATACTCGAATAAATAAATTAAAAATACATTTCACATAATGCACTATTTCCAAGTACATTGATTACTCTAACTCTTTTCTCTTCCCAATTAACCTACTAACATAATTTGTAAATCAAACACGTTTCCCATTTCCAACAATTAATAACATGATTAATTATTTCAAAAGGGCTAATAAATGTTAGCACCTATCAAGTAGTCGCACAAAGCAATAATTAAAATTACCCAAGAAGACACATTCACAAGTCTAACACAAGGGGATCCGAAATCACAAGTGACTTGGATATGGTTTTCATGGGTTTTGACAACACAAGGACAAAGGTGAGATAACTAAGCATCCCATGTCAGCATTCTCTACATTCCACTCATTGGTCAAAAACCTATAATTTTCTTTCACACTCAATCAAACATTATACATCTACCCAATACACAATCCATAGCCAAAGTGAATGATAAAATTACACAATTAAACAATAAATATTTAATAGGCACATGCCAATTAAATCATCCATTTAGGCAATACAACCAAGGTACAATTTCTCATATAAAATCATAATACTGAAGGAACTACGTCTACCCACTTAGCATATCATTTAAATGAAAACAGTGAAGCTAAAACACCAATATATATCAATGTCATAAAGATCTAATAATAAGATCAACACACAATCAATCATCTATTAAACAATATGGCAAGGGTCAACATAGGTAGGAATTACAGTGCTTGTTATATTGGTAATTAGGTGCCAACAAAGGCCATGAAGGAGGTGACTCCTAAGGAGAAATGAAGTGGTAGGAAGCCTTGCTTGTCTCATTTAAAGTCTTTAGGTGTTGCTTATGCACATGCTCCTAATGGGAATAGGAAGAAACTTGATATGAAGAGCCAAAGGTGCATGTTTGTTAGTTACAGTGAGGAATTTAAGGCATAGAGACTATGAGATCTAATGATTAAGAAGGTGCTCATTCATAGAGGTGGAATTTTATGAAAAGAAGAGTGGACTAGATGGTTAGAACACCACAATTCCAAATTTGCCAGCTCCAAATGCATGTTCTCCCACCAAGCTTCCTTGATGTTGAATTTGCAGAATACAAATGAAGGGGGAATGGAAGCACAATCGCTAAGAAACACCCCCTGGCCATCCTTTGTATCCTAAATTTTCCAGGATGCATCCCTAAAACACCTAGGAAAAGGCCAAACCTCCCTGTGGATGTTTGATTTAATTTTAGTTTTTAAAATAGCCTAAACTATACAATTATCTTTTCTATACAAGATTTTTTCTATTTTTCTACAAGTAAATGAGTTCATAATAGTTGGATTCATAGTAACCATCATTGATAAGGTCTAACAAATTGTTGAGTTGTTCAACTTTAGGCAACACATCCATAGGTTACATGGGGATTTGGAGAATATTGTTACTGAACAAAATCTTAAATGATTAATTCTCGAATGAACTATTTAAACTTTTTGGTACCACCTTGTTGAATGCACAAGACAACTGAGAGGGGAGGTGAATTAGTTGTATCATAAACCTCAAACCCTCACAAACAGTCAGATCCACATTAACCTTTAAACTTGTTATGATGATTAAGCATGAAAAATAATTTAACAGAAACTGAATCATAACAACACCAAACACAAGATAAAACTAGATTTTGCATGGAAAACCCAAGAAGGGAAAAACCACGGTGAGGATTAGTTCATAATATAAAGTAGTAACAACACCAAATTACAAAAGGCTCACTGCCAAAGGGTTCATTACCCAAGGCTCACTGCCTAGAAGAAAGAAAGAAAGGCTCACTGTCAAAGAACTCACTGCCTAGAAGAAAGAGATAGAAGAGGAGGCTCACTGCCAGGGATGAACTGATATAATTGCATCTACCATATGCATGGAGTAGAGTTCCAATGAAGCTCAATATTGACCACAACACAAACATCACCTTCACAGCAACACTGAAAAATAGCAGACACCTTCTGCTCACTGCATCCAATAGCCTAACACATTAAAGCTCTCACTACACCGATCAAATTCACATCACAAACATCATATTCATTGCGCATCCATCTAGTCACAAATCCTTGACACTTATTTATACCATCATCAACCTTGAAATCATTCTCCAAGGTCTATAGCACATCTTAACCCATAAAATTCAAATTAGGTCTGGACCTAAACATTCCCATGGAGGAAACGAATGAATGCAAACCACACCACACCTTAGCACAGACCTAAATCCACTCTTACACATTATTCCACACTTCCACAATCAACAAAGCACAACCATAATTAGTGTAAACAACCAAGTCAATGAAACTTGTGTTAACACTATGAAATTTTAAGTGCACGCTTCCTCAAACCAAAAGACAACATGTGAACCATGCACCAAACTTGAACATGATCTAGATACATTCACAACCACCTAAAAACCAACGAAAACCTTTGCAACATCTTTCACTTGAAGAAAGTTCACACCGAAGCACTTAGATTACTTTGTCATCAACTGCAACTCAAGAAATGAGCTTGAGGAGCACCAAACCATGAACCACTTGAACTGAAGAAAGATATAGACCTTATAAGTATAAATCTAGAACCGCAAGGCCAGAAATAAATCTGTGGAGAAATACAGAGAAAAATAGTTTCTCCCAAACACCTCTGCACAACTTAGAAACATAGTCCACACATTGGTGAACACAACTTTCTCTGCATAATGAACCAGAGCACCAAATTTGGAATATAACATCTCTAAGCACCTTTGAACAACATATCCAAATTGCAAAAATAGATCTTCAATAAGGAAGAAATGTGGAGCAAAACCAAAACACTACTCTGTTAAGCCAGAACACATCTTCAACACAATATTTCCTTTATTAATCAAATTTTCTCAAAAACACTTGGAAACTGTAGACACCAAAAATTGGATTGCTCTGCAAACCAATTTCCCATACCTCTACACTAATCCACTCTCCCCATCTACATATCCCTGGTGATCAATTAATTCACCTAATTAATCCATTTAATCTTAAAACCCTATCCTATCAATTGAATGAATATTCCTAATATTTATTTAGTTGATTTATTCATTTCCCTAATCCCTGTTAATTAGATAAATCTTGCTTATCTGATTAACCTAGACTTAAGTTAATTAAGATAACACTTAATTAACCCTGCTTACCTCATCATCCACTCACTGAATTTAAAATTCAGTTGTCCCCCACTATCCTTCACTCACTAAATTTAAAATTCAGTTGTCCCCCACTATCCTCCACTCACTGAATTTAAAATTCAGTTGTCTCCCACTATCCTCCACTCACTGAATTTAAAATTTAGTTGTCCCCCATTATCCTCCACTCTTCCCAAAATGAGAATTTTTAATTCATCCTTTAGGAATAAAAGATTCACTTTTATTCCTAGCCCTTGATCTCATCAACTGAATCCTCACCCTCCATCCTCATCTCCAAAATTCTATAAATTGGACCCCTCTCTAAGCCATTTGGAGGGACCTCTTCATGCATCAGACCTCTGTCCAAATCACTCCACAATATCCTCATCTCATCAAACCTCTGCCAAAATCACTCTAATCATTCCCCATGTCCATCCAAATCAGGCATCAAACCACTTGTCTCTCATCTACGTTGTGTGGATGGTCTTGAGAAATCCACATCTTGCATCATTTGGGAAACATCTGAGGAGACTAATCGGGTGCATCTCCTTCCCGCATGGATTCGTGAGTCATTATGGAGGTATAATCGTGTTAGTTTGCATTTGATTAGTTTTAATCTTCATTTTGATTTCATATATTACATTTGGCACGCCCGGTCTCGTAGCTAATCATCACTTTTTGAAGGTTTTATTGTCAGAATCTTTGTTTTCTAACCCTCTTTGTGGCAAGTTTTGCAAGTTTGGTGGGTGAGCTATTGCAGGTTGCATCCTGGGTGAAAACTAACCTCACCGTTGCGACCAGAACGCTATTTCTGAGTTTTTTGACAGTAAATTTGCATATATTTCGTGACTAAATTTTTTGTAAATTTTCAAAAAAAATTTAAGGTACAGTCCGTACTGTACGGATCCGTACTGTACGGACTGACCGTACTAATCCATATTGAGGATTTGTGTTTGAGGTTACAGTTTTTGGTTTTAGTTGCAGCTTTATCTGCCACCACTCAGTCGCCACTGCACCTCCGAAACCCACTACCCCCGCGCCATCCATCCCTCCCCCCGCCACTCCCTGTTTTCCCTTCTCCCGTAGCCCCGCCGCCCCCACGCCACTCCTTGCCGTCTACAACACCCTATCACCGCTCGCTAAACCACCACCACCGGTTGTTAGATCTCCCCCTCTTCCCCACGGCCTCCCCCAACTCCCTCCCCTCTGACCACCGCCTGAACACCCTGCACCCGTCGACCACCGCCTGCTAAACCCGTCAACCACAACCACCAACACCCTGTCCATCTGCCCGACCACCACCTTCGCTGCCCTCAGCTCTCCCCCGTCCCCCACCCACACACCACTCCCCTCTCAGCCACCCAAACCCCACTTCCTTTGTAGATCTTCCTCGCCGGTCACCGCCCGCTTCCCCCACCCCCCGATACCTCTCCCCGCCGCCTAATCCTTGCTCATCCTCACCACCACTCCCAACTGTGACCCACACCCCCTCTCTGCTCCCCGCAGCACCCTCCACCCTTCCCACCGACCTCTTTCCTACAGTCACTACCACACGCCACCCAAGGTACCGCCGCCCTCTGCAGGTAAACCCAAACCCTAAACCACCTTGGCTCTTGATCACACCACAACCGAGGGGTAAAAGGGGTAGGGGCTAGTAAAAGCCCCTTATTTAGTCTTTTTTTTTCAAAGGATTACACCCCTGGTCATATTGGCGACCAGGGGCATGGCTTAACTTTAACCATAGTTACCTAACCGCCAGGCACTACAAACCGCTACATGTGACCCGATTTGCAAAACCGTCGGTGGTTAAATTAAACAGTCAAGTTAGCATCTTGTGCCTCCTACATACCAAAATCGGCTATTTTTTTTCAAACCGGCACAACTTTTGCATACGGTGGCAAAATCAAACAAATGAATAGTCATTGGAAAGAGGACTCTGAGCACTTCACAATTGTGAGGATTTTATTAGGTGACAGTACATTTTTCTAGTCTTTTTTTGCAGTCAAAGTCAAACCTACCTGAAAACTTTAAACGCTCATATCTTTTGCATTTTGTATCGAATTTTCATGAAATTTTTTTTCAAATCGTATAAAATTTCCTGAATTCTCTGTTCATGCAATCTATTTTTTTGTATCAATTCATTTATTATTATATTTTATCAGATTATCAATTTTCACATTACAATCTCTTTGGCTAGTCTACTTGCTCCGTTTTCATTCTTGTGACTTGCAGGTGCTCATTCGGGACTGGACAAACATCAAGATCAGCATCTACATCAATTTAGATAGCAATTTAATCAGGTGCATCCATTTCCCATCCTTTATCTCTCAATCATTGCTTGCAAACACACTTCGGTTTGGGCATAAAATGAACATTGTTTGATCATCACACATTAAAATTGGGTATAAAATCAACTAGTGTCTTCAATCACACCTTGAAATTGGGCTAAAAAGAACCATTGATTGACGTGTCTTTCACACATTTCATTTTCTAAGGGCAATTAATCAACTGCAAGTGTGAATCAAGTGGTGTGTGTATGCTCTCTCCTCGCACCACAAGGTGATCTTGGAGATCAAAAACACCTCACTTGATTCACTTTTGTCAATCCCTTTCCTAGGAGGCCTGCTAGGGGATTTCATCACCCCTAGGGATGACCTCATTCGAGGTTGAATCAAAAGACACCCTCTTTGAAATCAGAATCTTGTCACTCTTGGCTAAGCCCCAAAGAACTTTCTACCTTTGGTAAGTGAAGGTGAAGGGTGGGTTACCCCCTTCTCACGGCTGTGTGACAGGATTTCACTTTCAAATCATTAGTCAACCTCGTCTAAACATTGACTAAACCTAACTGGCCATACCCCATCAAACTAGGCATTAGGGCATGTTGATTTGTCTTACACATGTGATTGCTTAATCTCATATTCTTCAAAGTTCAAAATTCAAATTTGCTTGTGTCTTGTGTGAATGATTCTTGTTTGTACATGTGATCATTTGCTAAACATTCCCAAATCAAGATAAACATCAAACACATAAGACAAGTCATTCACCATCATCCTAATCAACTTCATCCAAACAATCCACATCATCATCGAATCATAACCAAGCACTTGCCAAAAAGGACTTAAGATTTAACCACTTGTGTGACATCATGTCAACCTTAGAGGACATCCAAAAGCTCCTTCATATGCTTCACCACATGCATGCAAGCCAATCCCCTTTAGAGCATCGAACCTTTCAAAGCATTCAAGAATTGATTCAAATAGGTCAAACAAGCCAATCCTCACACATACAATACCTCTTGGAAGAAATCCAACACCTCATGGCCACTTGCAAAGTCCAACGACCATCCTATCTAGCACCTATCCCATCATATCCATCTACACATCAAACCAATTCTACATCAACTTATCCCACTTCATATCAACCAAATTCATCCACATGTCATATCAACCCTTTATCAACTTATCACAACCCTTATCTATATCAATCCATATCACAATAATCATTATCCTATGCAACCCCTCCATCATCATCACATCAACACATTTACCAACATCACCAACAAATCATATCACAACAAGAAGTCCAAACACCATCCCAACCTCAACAAATTCCACAACAACCTTACATGTCATCATCTTCAACTTCATACCAACCTAATTCATCCACCTATCATGTCCATGCCACATCAACAAATCAACCTTCACCCCAACATTATCCAATTTCTCATTCTAACATTCCAACATACCACCAAGCCCATCTACGAGACAACCAAGTGTCATCACAACAAGAACATGTAAGCCCAAATCCACCGTGGAAACAAGATCAAATGCCCTCAACTTCATACCAACCCCAAAACCTTTTGTCTACATATCCTACCATTACACCTAGCTACCAAGACTATCAATGAGTCCAAGTTATCCTAGGCAAGATCTAATAACCTTTGACAAGGGAGATACCAATCTAGAGTGGCCTCCACCATCTAATCCCACACCTATCCTTGAACCCACCCAAGAACCATCACTACCTAATCCTATCACCCACCTATCCAATCCCAATCCTATTTCTACACCATCCACCATCATTATCCATCCATTATATTGTTCTTCCACCCATACACTCATGAAGGATGTCA
This sequence comes from Cunninghamia lanceolata, assembly GCA_027924645.1. Classification (NCBI taxonomy): domain Eukaryota; kingdom Viridiplantae; phylum Streptophyta; class Pinopsida; order Cupressales; family Cupressaceae; genus Cunninghamia; species Cunninghamia lanceolata. The sequence goes on along the minus strand of BSBN01001268.1, from coordinate 4,589,829 downwards.
TCCTTTGGCTATTAGCAAGGAATCAAACACCCTCATGCAATCCAACATCCACCAAACCTCTTGAACAATATCCTATCATAACTCAAGAACCACCATGCAAACATGTTCAAGAATCCATCCAAACACCTATCACATCCATCCAAGCACCCACCACATCTATCCAAGTCACTCCCACTTCTATCCAAGCACACGAGCTATGTCAAGAAACAAATCCAAAGCATGTTGAAACATCAACCCCTTCTCCTAATCAAGATCTAACCATCCCATCCAATCCCATCCCCCATCCCCTCCCATCTATGGATCACCTTATTGATCCCCCATCAACTTCTACCACCCCTTTACCATCCCCATTAATCCTTCACCTCCATCTACCAATCCCATCCCAAATCCATCCCCTTATCCACTTGGCACAAGCACTTTCATCCATGGTGACTCCCTCGTAGGAGGTGAACAATTTCCATCTATCACCTATCTTTCTCCAACAAATAAGGGACTCACGTCTTGTTTCCAAAGCACCAAACATCCCATTGCATGTCGCATGCTCCAACTTATGAACTATCAAGGCAAAGGCTTAGGCCTTCACGAACAAGGCATCTTGGAGCCCATCCACACCACATTCCATCCATCCTCACATGGCCTTGGCTATGCATCCCAAGAACAACAATCTACACAAGTTGATACCATCCACCCACCGTCCAAAATCTATTCATCCAATCCCAAACATGGTGCATCTCATTGTACTCCCAAAACATGTCGCCATCCCTCCTCCATCATCCTACTATTTGTAAAAGCATGTGACCATCCATCTCCCTCCATCCAATTTACCTCCACTACTTCCAACTCCAAAGATCCCTATCAAATCCACTCTACCTCCTATCCTACCAACTCCCAACATCCCTATCCACAAATCCACTTTACCTCCTATCCTACCAACTCCCAATATCCCAATCATCAAATCACTTCACCCATCTATCCAAAAATCTACTTTTTACCCCTCCACCCATAAACCCCCTAAAATTCCTAATCAAGACCAACAAAAGCACACATCTTTCAAACATGAAGCTTCCCCCAAATCCATGGGATTCAAAAATTTGAATGCCTCAACTCATAAAGTACAAAAGCCTAAAGATATTATCCCTTCCAATCAAAATGAAAAATTAAAAAGGCTATCCAATCCCACACCATACAAGAAAAAGAAAAAACAAAAATGGTGTGGGTCCCCAAACAAAGATCACTCAAATCTAATGAGGCATCCACCTCCCAATCTACCACAAAATCTCAAACATCCCACTCCCCATCTAAAAATCCCATAATTCCTAAGTCTATTTGGGTCCCTAAAACCCCAAATCGACCATCCAAATATCCCCCATCCCAATCTCTATTACTCCCAACTCCACATCCAAAGTACAAGCTTCCAAATACATCACAATGTGTGCAACCACTGGTCTTGGTTCCCCTCCACCACTTGCAATTCCCACATACCTCCATCTCTCCATCTTTCGTTCACTATCCTACATATCTTCCCCATCACATTCCTATGGTCCATGCTTTTGCATAATCCACATCATTATCCACATAATCCACATCATAATCCATTATCCACCATCCATTCCATCTTCTCCTATCTTCCAACAATCCATGCAATTATCATCCATAATGCTATCCAACATGAGACCATCTTCTCCTTGCTATGGAAACAGACGCTAGAGTCCCCATTCCATCAAAAATGCAAAAAAATCAAAAAATCAAGAAAATAGTAAAGAGAAAAAATCCATCCAATGGTGAAAACCACTCCTTGTGGTGCCTTGGGCAAGTACCTTGATGAAAACCCCTTGTGGGCGTCATGTGTAATCCCTTCTCCATCCATTTTGCATACCTACACTTGGGGGCAAAACCGTATCCTTCATCCACGTCCATAACGTCCCCTTGCACATCTTATCCACTGTCTTATCCTTATCCTATCATATTCTTATCCACTATATCTCCTACCTTAGATCTTGATAAAGACAAGGGGCAAAATATCAACAACATGCTTTGGAGACCTCTTGGCATACTTCCTTTCCAAGTATATCCTCCATTCATCTATTGCAAAGACCATCCATTCACACATGAGCCATTCATGCAAAATTCTTTAGACATTGGGGCATATGATTCCTTGCAACCTAGCCCTTGGAGAAAATCCTGCAATCCCCCATCCATATATCATGCATACCTATCCTACCCCTCATCCTTATCTTCCATCTATATAACACACATCCCTATCACTTGTCCATTCATCTATCATGAATCAGCTATCCAATCCCCCTATCCAACCCCATCACTTTCACCTCTAGACTTGGTGTTCCCTTGTCATTGGTATCTAGCGCAAAGGTTATCCACATGAAATCCAATGCAACCATCTCATAATAAACCATTCCTTTTCAAAAATCAAAAAATTCAAAAACATCACAAAATCAAAAAATACAAAAACATCACAAAATCAAAAAATACAAAAACATCACAAAATCAAAAAATACAAAAACATCACAAAATCCAAAAATCCAAAAACATCAAAAAATCCCAAAACAATAGAAAACACACAAAATTCCAAAAATAATCTATCCATCACACAAATAAAAATTGCTCCATCACACTCTCATCTTCATCACACCTATCCCACATCATCATCACATCTATCCTCAATAAGCTTACACTAGATCCAAGCATCGCATCACCTATCAAAGCATCATCCCTTATCAAAAATCATCAACTATCAAATCAGCATCAACCATAACTTGTCACCATCATATCTTGAGCCAATCTTACATCAACCAAACATGATCCAATCATCAATCGATTCTTGCCTTAGGATACATCTTTCCTATGATAGGCAGAATCTATCCAATCATCACAACATCATCAAATTATCTATCAATCTCTGCCTTAGGATATATCTTTCCTACGATAGGCAGCATCTATTACATCATCATCCATTTTGGCAAAAGATACAATGGTTACTTGTTTGGTTCATTGGTCTTTTGGTTTTTGATTTTTATCTTTTGTCCTATTCGAAGATCACATCAAAGCTACCTTGATCTTATTATATCATGGTATGTGGTGAAAACATCTAGAATGGGGCATGGTCTTGCTTTTGTATGCTATGCTTGTGGGTTGGTCTCATTACTCCAAACTAGTATTCATATCTTGATCGATCATAGGGTCGGTTCTAGCATATTGATCTCCTTATGCATCTAAGGTTCATCATACCTTTTTTATACTAAGAGCTTATGCTATGAGTCCCCTTCCCTCGTCTTGACAAGGTTGTACTATCTTGGGCATGCATGAGATCATCCCTTTGTCTGCGTGTCTAGTCCATGCAAATGTTGGATAAACATCATCACCCTGGTCTTCTATACCTTGGTGAACATATCCACTTTGCTATATCAAACCTGGGATTGCTCAAATTCAGTTTCAGCACAATGATCATCCACCAATCATCTCCAAACATCATAACCCTTTCATCCCACCACTTATCCTCTGCCCACATCTACCAATCTGTCCCATCCATTTCGAGAGCACAACCATGTTCTTGCAACCCGCCTATCCTCTTAAGGCGGCATCACCCTTACCAATTATCCCCAAACCTCACCCTATTCTTCCAAACCAAAATATTTTTTCTATCCAATCCATCTCTATGTTCTAACTTCTTTGTAATGATGTTACTTAGCCGCAACACCATCTCAAAGAGGGGCAAATGTGCACACCGAAAATTGGATTGCTCTGCAAACCAATTTCCCGTACCTCTACACTAATCCACTCTCCCCATCTACATATCCCTGGTGATCAATTAGGTCACCTAATTACTCCATTTAATCTTACAACCCTATCCTATCAATTGAATGAATATTCCTAATATTTATTTAGTTGATTTATTCATTTCCCTAATCCCTATTAATTAGATAAATCCTGCTTATCTGATTAACCTAGACTTAAGTTAATTAAGATAACACTTAATTAACCCTGCTTACCTCATCATCCACTCACTGAATTTAAAATTCAGTTGTCCCCCACTATCCTCCACTCACTGAATTTAAAATTCAGTTGTCCCCCACTATCCTCCACTGACTGAATTTAAAATTCAGTTGTCTCCCACTATCCTCCACTCACTAAATTTAAAATTCAGTTGTCCCCCATTATCCTCCACTCTTCCCAAAATGAAAATTTTTAATTCATCCTCTAGGAATAAAAGATTCGCTTTTATTCCTAGCCCTTGATCTCATCAATTGAATCCTCACCCTCCATCCTCATCTCCAAAATTCTATAAATTGGACCCCTCTCTAAGCTATTTGGAGGGACCTCTTCATGCATCAGACCTCTATCCAAATCACTCCACAATATCCTCATCTCATCAAACCTCTGCCAAAATCACTCTAATCATTCCCCATCTCCATCCAAATCAGGCATCAAACCACTTGTCTCTCATCTACGTTGTGTGGACGGTCTTGAGCAATCCACATCTTGCATCATTTGGGAAACATCTGAGGAGACTAATCAGGTGCATCTCCTTCCTGCATGGATTCATGAGTCATTATGGAGGTATAATCATGTTAGTTTGCATTTGATTAGTTTTAATCTTCATTTTGATTTCATATATTACAGAAACCAACCAACATAATCATATTCCTAACATCTTAAGCACCTCTACAAAGCAACCAAATCACCTTCAACAAGGAAACTTAATCAAATATCTCTCATATCATTGCAACATCCTCATCTCTGCTCAACCTTATCTTTGATCTCTGCTCAACACAAACTACTCATACTCTTGACATAGTTGACACCAATGACAACACAAGATTGTAGACATCAATGACAACACTGATAGCACATACTTGCAACACACCTTGACTATTAAATGCAAGTTATCACCTTCAAAAAAGTGCAGATGAAAATAATAACAAATGCCTATATGGGTGTTTAGAAACTACAATGCACATCAACAAACTTTATAGGACAATGATTGCATTTGGTAGAGAATTAGTACAACACATCATGTCATTCATCTATTGGGCTAATCTTATTTAATGTTCTTTGTATTTATGATCCTACTTTGTTGGTTGAGAATTTCAAATTGGCCAAAGGTAGGATGAAAGTCCAAGATGATTGAAACTATAGTGACCAAGAATTTTAAGTGGAGATTGGGTCTTCTTGAGGTTAAAATATTGCAAACAAAATTCTCTTAAAGCTAATGGGGTCCTTAGACTAGATATTACAATTTATAGGCATGATAAGATTCTACCAAGTGTGCTACTTGTCACATATGCTTTTATATTGTTGTCCCAAAAAAGGGCCTCCTAGATTGCCATCCTTGAAATGTATTTCATAATGACTTGCCAACCCTATCTCGGAAATAATATGGAACATACAAGCTAAATTGTGCACTGTGTTTGGTTGCCTTTGGAATGCATAACAAGGACAAGGATCCTAGTTCCTAAGAGTAGTAGAGTCCCAAAAATGATTTCAAATAATGTTTAGCCTTTTCTTTTACCATTTTGGTCATGCTCTAGAGAGAGTGTTCTCATGCTTGCATCTAAAGATCAACACTCGATATAGCATTCCAACTCCTAGAAGAAATCAACCCACAAATAAGTAGCATGTTATGATCCCAAATTCTAAAATTGTCAATAAATTGAAACTTGGAAAGCTCAAATCTAAAAAAATAGATTTATGAAGAAGATGCTTGAATTTTTTCTAAATTCAAAACAAGAAGTTTGGAAATAGAAAATCTATGACAACTAATAGAAATATGTAATTGAATTGAAAACCTAAAGTAAATGTAATGTGTGAAACCTAAATTTGGTTGAAAAATTAAAAGTAAAACTACTACAACTGCTAGAACCAATGTTTGAAACATTTGAAGAAATGAAACTTGTTGCTACTAAAAGAAATCCTGAAATGAGCCATTTGTTTCTATAAAAATCGAACAGAGGATAGAACTTTAAATTAATAAAAATAATTTTGAGTATTACATAAGTTTTAAGAAAACTGTCCTAAAGAGGTGTGGACTCCAGCTCAAGTTGAATCAAGGACAATATAGATGCTATCTTGGCCACACATAACCATCAAACCTATGCACCCAGCCTAAGATCTTTTTATAGTGAATTTGTAATAACCCCACTAGGTTGCCTTGAATTTTTTTTTACATTTATTTTTATGTAACATAACTATATAATAGAATTAAAGAAAATCCAACAATCCATTCATGTTTATCAAATAGCCAACAAAATGAGATATTACTAATTTAGTTACAAGTCCATTTATTCTTCAGATGAACCCACAAGTCTAATTTACATTATAGTAGCCCGAACTAATTTACATAATTCTCCATCCTATTTATCCATAAAAACCATCTTTCCAATCTATTAAGTAACAAGTATATCCTAAAATATATGCATAAATACACATCAAATTCTACAGCAGTATTCAAGAAATGTAAAAAATGAGCAAGTGTATTACCTTTATTGAGCTAGCTACAAGATGGCGATTATTCTGGTCATTGCTTCAATCATGCTTTGGTGTCTAGGATGCATTGTGAACCCAACCACATGGATAAGAATTCCCTATCCACCCACCGAGTGGACTCTAGGGACTCGTAGAGAGAGATGCTCCATGCCAATGCTTTAAGGAACTGGGTATATACTAATCCATACTAATCAACTCTCTAATAGACTTCTTTATTACTAGATATGCACGCTTAGACCAACAACCAAGGTAGGTAAATTATTTCTAAGTAATTGCACTCAAACAACTTGGTCTCTTAATTATTCTTAATCATCACTAGTATGGCTTTTCCCCACTATTCTCAGAAGCTACTAAATAGTAATTAATGACATCTAACACCTACATGCCACTGGATCTAGAACCTGCATGCTATTAGTGAAAGCCATCCAAGCCCCATGAGAAGTTCCTAGCATTCTTCACCGGTATACCTAGGTGATAGCCTACTAACTCTGGATACAACCAAATAACTCTACTTGCAAAGCACGCTTCCTGACTACTATCAAGCTAGAGCATCAATAAGCTTATCTTTGATGTGAATCATAGGATTTATAATGTCGGTAATCACCACAAAAGGAGTGGAACAAGTTATGTTCTAGGAGTATTGCATTCCTCCTACCTATGCCCACGTAGAGCTCTTACTCCAACTGTCATGTGTTGTCATAGGAGTCAACATATGTATCTAGTTTGGTTCTATAAGTGGAATAAGTCATCTTAGAGATAGATAAACAAGCCCAACCATATATTTTACCCACCCCCAATCTTATCCTATGCCTACTAGGTCTAGTTTACTAATGGGAATTAGACGGACATTCAATCATAAGAAGTCACCGACCCTAATATTACATAATGTTATAGGAGAATCCTCCATAGAATAATTTTCTATCTTTTAACTTGACCCGTTAAAAAATACGTATATATAGATGTTTACATATCATTCTTTACTCTCTACCTATTAAGGTATATTGATTTGATATGTTAAAGAACCAACTAGTGTTGTAGTAAATACTAAAATAAGAAAGTTTAGGGTTGTCATTAACCAACTTCTGCACTTTCAGTCTTATCCTTGGATCTCAACGTGGGTGCTATTCAACTCACCCAACAAGTAAACTTCACTATACAAGGAAATGCATTTCTAAGGTCAATTTAGAGTCCCTATGTAGTCCTATAAGGTATGAATAGCTCTAATCTTGTTTACATCAACATTAATAACCAACACTATCAAGTTATATGTAGAAACTTTATACTAAATGAAGTTTGTCCAAATGGAGTATAGAGGTAAAATACATTCTAACAATTAATTCGAGTCGTAATCACCTAATAATGGCTACAAGGAGTATTAATCTTACATGAAGTCATTTTAAATAGAGTTTGTGTGAAATCCTTACATAATAATGTTTTACCCTATATTACAACATAATCGTGCTCACAACAAACAAGGACAACCAAAACTAAATCAGGTTTATGTGCAATCATTAACAAAAAGAAGTTGCTACGATCATAATCTTTCCTAACACGTGATATTATATAACTACACAAAGTTTTAGGTCTTAATATTCCAACATAGGCTGCAAGGATTTTCACTCATCATTTGAAATCATTTAGACATAGTTATTAAAAAAAACCCTCTTAAAGAGTAATACCAATAAGTTTAGTAAAGGTGGTGGTAATATGCAATTGCATTTACAACTAAAAAGGTGAAGTGAAGGGTATCCCTCCTCTCTTTCAAGCCCCCAATTTAAAACCCAAATGGGTAAAAATAATGATTTGTATTTTACTAAAAGTTTCTAAAACCTTTACTACTACCCAATTTGAACATATCTTGTCATCGTGGTATACCATGAGGCTACATTTCAAAGAGATATTTTGTTAAACAACTCACTTTCCTTGTCAACGCATACCTAAAAGTGTAGTAGTTTATGATTAACTGGATTTACTTTCCCTACATTATGTTTTTCCCATCCACAACTTGTTTTGGTTGAAACTAGTATACTAGTTCAGGTTTTAAAGAATATTATGAACAAAATGCATGAATACAAGCATTTGAAACTCTTATTGCAATAATACAAGAGGAAACACACAATATTATGAAGGGAATAACAAATGAATGTGATAAAACTTGTCCTTGGGTGTGAAGAAATTAGTTCAAGCAGCTGGAAAATGATGCAAAGCTTTCCTAAACAACCCCTAATAAAAAAATTTCCTTCCCATGCCTCCTTCTGCTCTACAAAGTAATGAAAAACTTCCCTAAATGCCCTTCAACTCACCTTTTAATTTCTACCTTCCCTGTCCTTCTCCAATGTCTTTTCCATCCTTTCATCCAACTATTAACATGGCATGCTTAGGGACTAAATTTATTGCTAGGTATGGGTGCCTATTCTGATCTTCATGAGGGTCAACCAAACTTTGAATGCTAGCCACCCTCCTTTAATCTTCCAAGTCGTAGCATGGCCTCTTCAAACCCTACATATCCTCTCTAAATTCCTTTCTTTTACTTTTAATTCATTTTCCTCTTCCCTTTTACTTCAACTCCTTCTTTATCTTTTTTATTTATTTAGTTTTTGTTATAATTTAACATTGAATACATTTGAAATGAATCATTGATAAAATAATAAGAATAATAATAACTCTTTATTAATATTTATAATTTATTCCTATATACATACTCGATTTAAATTTGTTATGACATTTCTACTGCCTGACATGGGGACTTAAACAAAACTTGCAAACTCGACAAATTGACAAGCGAGACCAACTAGGTGCTAGATGTACATACCAATTACTATTTCATACGAGTCTTAGGTTAAGCCAATATCTTGGCAAGAATTCAACATTAGAATCATTCTTTTTTTTACGGATCTGTAGAATCCATTTCACCATGCACTCTATCACCTGCAAACCAAACATTGTTCCTCACACCATTCACAATTGAGTCAGTCCAAATTAATCAAAATAAAATTATAAATATATAAATATACACACACATAAGTGTATGAACTCTTATGGTTGTGAGTGATAAATATGGAATGGAAATTTAGTTATGTTTCTCTCTCACAGACATACATAGAATTAAATATGAGAATATGAGTATGTCCACCACCTGCAAAAAAAAAATAGATCGTCAAACAACAAAACCATAAGTTCATTACAATGCAAAAGCCGACCAGAACATGACAAATTAACCAAAGAGCACCCAAGTTAGGCGAAAGATCATCAAAACATATAGATCAAAAATGGCAACACCATAGAAAACAGAAACAACAACCCACATATTAGAATTCACTGCACACGACCAAAAGATTCCACTGCACATGACCACCATTAGCAACCTCCTAATATCATATTCGAAGCATAATTACATACCACAGCCTAGCCCGAGTTTGAGTCGTATTCTTCTTCTGGCGTAGCTCTATCCGGTGTGTGAGATCGGAGAAACCAGATTGCGTTGAAGACCTCCTTAGCTCTCTGCGCTACACCTCCCTCCAATTGAAAGGTATGCAAATTCAGATGTCTATTGAATTTGTTAAAACAGTCAAGGCGGAGCCCCCATTGTAGACCTGCATAGACACAAGCTACGTGGTTTGAGGATTGCAGATACTCCTAATCAAAGACGCCGCCTATAATCACATCACCCTCTTCAAAATCATAAACCACCACTGCTCTTCGTCACTTGGAGGCAGAAAGGAAGATAGGTTTGACAAACGTAGAACCAATGGAAAATGAATATTCATGCTCCTAGGTAAGGTCAAAGATGTTTGAGAGGAAAGTAGCCGCTATCACTGATCCTCTAACCTGTCTGTTTGCTGGCTGGAAGAGATAATACCCTAAGACACAACGAATAGCAAACTCAACTGCATCGCAGTCAATTTGAAATACTTGCGCAAGATGAATAGTATTGATTGCACCATGAAACAAAGGGTCACCTTCCACCTAAGGAATAAAAATTCTCTAGTTAGTGGACCTCCATTGTGAGGAGCTCAACTAGATTAAAGCGAAAGGTAAACAGCTGGAGGATGGGAGTCACCTTCAAAAAAATCCCATGAGAAAGTATTATAAAAAGGGAGGCCCCATTAGATGTGATAAAAGGAGTATGCAAACTGCAATGAATGGGATTGACAGGAGAAATTAATGCAATTTAAAATAGCGTCAAGTACTTAGATCTCAACACTAGTAGAATTTGGGCAAATAAATGACTACATGACTAAAACTTTTAGTCACGGGACTAAAAATTTTAGTCATTCTACTATTTTTTTGTAACACAGCTATAAATGACTAAATAAATGATTAATTTGATCATCGGTAAAAAACACAACTAAATATGTCTTCAAAGAACACTTTTGAAAAGCATATTGTTAAAACTTTAAGTGCTAAAAGCAAGCACATTTTTGTTTAAAAGGGAAAATCAAAAGGAAAATAGAAAAATCTTAGGCACCAAAGTGGGAAATGGTTTTAGTTTTGTCTTCATTACACCTGCGTGATAAGGAGGTTTAGGGTTATGGCATGTTGTGTTTGAATGAGTCTTCCATGGAAGCAGCAACAAAGGAGTCTTCACTACCAAGCTAATAATCTCACATATTTAGTAGATTCATTCACTGAAGATAGTTTCTTTGTTCATGTTTTACTTTAGATCCAGGAGCCATTTCAGACAACCAAGAAATTTTTGAGGTTTTAGGGTTTGTGACAGCCATAGTAGTGGTGGGCAATTGCGATTTGATTAGAAGCACATGGGCTTAGAGTCTGCAAAATTGGTGGTGGAGTAAGTTTGTGGTTGAGGCCGATTTAGGGTATCTGAATGGATTGAATATGAGTGCAGTGAATGTAACGAATGTGACAGTGTTGGACAATCCTATTGCGTTTCTCAATCCCTTCAGTTCGATATCTCATATGAGTGCCTTCTTCCTCTCAAAGATGGTGTGTGCATTTATCTCTGCTCCTATTTTGCAACATTTTAAGGATTATTGTCTGTTAATGGCTTGCTTTAATAGATTTACCGTGTGGTTTCTTGTCTTTTGTTTTTAAAAAAACATTTTCTTAAATTGTTAGTGGTAATTAGGAGAGAGTCAATGTAACTGGGGCTTCAATCTCATTTAACATGGAGTCCAAGCTTGTGAAATCAATATGCCTCTATATAGGTGACATAACTCGGTTGTAGGTGTTGCACTATTACTCTTTGGTTTGTTGTGACTTTAACTTGGTCTGTCCTTCTTGGGATTATGTTCTCATACTGTCCTCCTTTGACACCCTTGTGAGTTTTGCCACTGGCCTCCATTAGGCCATCCTTTCAAGTTTTCAACATAATGGGAGTGGTGTACCTCTATGTTGCCCACATCATCCCCTAGCTTAACCCATGTCTTGTCCTCAAGATATGTTGTCTTTTCTCGTCAATGCTCCAAAAAGTGATTGAGGCTACTCTTTGTCAAAAAAATTCAAAACTATACTACTACAAAAATTATTAAGAAAAATTTGTACAAGCTCTTGTATTATGGTAAAATATTTTTGTAGATGCCCTGCAAGTGATTATGTGTATTGGTTCATTGTAGCACTGCTTGCTATAGGAGGTGGGTATGGCTATTGATAGTGATTAGTAACTTTTCATCCTCATTAGCAAAAGAAGGAACAATAAAAGACCCTAATAGTTTTTGTGCATCCTTAAGAAGTCTTGTGATTGTGGCTAAGCACAAACTTACTACTTCTCTTAATTGCTTCACTTGAGAAATGATGTTATTTTTTGTTCTTGAAAGTGATCGCACTATGTATGCATATTTTCAACTTGTACCCTAAGGGAACCATTTGAGTCCATCATAGCAGCGTAAGAGTTTAAGACCTATATAATCTAATTCTCCACATTTTCTATTTAGATCTTTATTCTTTGGGGAGGTGGGCCAACTTAAGCAATATTGGCATAGTGTATTGATGTTACTGTGAGTCTACTCTATTTTTGTGATTTTCTTATTAAGTTCATCATGCACTATGGTACACTTAGTCCTGACTGTTTCCAATTATCTAGTCTCCTATTCTACCAAAATATTCTCTTTCAATTTCTCTTACTCATCCCAACTTCTTAATTCTTCTAGCAACCCTCTAATTATTATGCCTAATTAATATTTTAGTGGTAAAGAGATATATGTTGTGACTTGTAGCAATTATGCTTGGATTTCAGCCATTGTGTTCTTTATTATTTTAATTATGTTCACATATTAAGTTAGTAGCTACCCCCTAGCATTGCTTTGACATCGCTCATCACAAATTGTTGGATTGGTAAAATATGTGCTAAATCCACCCGTGGTCATGCTAGTGTAGAATTAAATTAATTTGGTCCCACAGTGATGACCAATTGCAACTATTTCTATTTTTCAATGAACCCTCTTCTTTTATCCATAGGATCCAAAGATTGGGATGTAAGAGGAGTTATTAATACTTGACCTATAAGAGACTATTCTCCATCAATTTCTACAAACACTCCTTTTCCTTTCTCCTTCTTGACTTCCTCTTTCTTGTTTTGATCAAGTCCAATACCTTTTTGTGTGTCCTATTGTGGTTGTTTAGTTTGTTGATCCTATGCTTTATTCATATTGTCATCCTATAGTGTCTCCTATGAAGTTTATTTCTCTCTTTCTACCTTGTATTCTTCTTTTCTTGCTTCTTCACCACTGATAGGTTCTGATATCATTGTCTGACCTATATTTATATCCTCTTCCCCTTGTGTAGTAACATCTTGTATTTCCCTGACTAAGTCTTCCGCACTAATCCCTATTGTATCACAATCTATTTGTTTTTGTTCACTTAGTATTTCCTTCTCATCTGTAACTTTTTCTATTAATAGAATATCATAGGCCTTCTTAGTGGCCTCCATGGTTTCACTTTTTACGCTTTCCTTAACCTATGTTGTTTGAGATAAAAGAGTGTCTACTCTCTATTTAGACCTTAGCTCCTCATTTTGTAAATGTTTTAATTGTGCTATGTTGTTAGGGAATAGGGCTAGTTCTTTTTCCATTTATTCTAATGCATCCTTTCATATGTTTTCCTCTAATTGTGTTGCTTCTTCTCTCTTTACATTGATGGACTCTATGAATTCCTCCAGAAAATACTTTCTTATGTCTACCATGGGATATGGATTTCTAGCAATGTGATCCAACATAGCTTGGAGAATAATCCCCTCATTCTCTATGGAAGTTCTTATGTATAGTTGTGCTACCTCCAATCACTTGCCTAGTGTAAAAAGTGATCTATACAACCCCTGTACATCCAATATTTGTTCTTTCTCCTACTTTTTCTCTTTAGGGATTTATATATTTTTATTTTTAGGTGCTTTCTCCTCGACAACTTTTATTTTTTCTAGCTAAACCCTTTTGACTTTTTGCGATACCTTTTTAATTGGTATTTCTCCATCTTCTTCTTCTACTGTTTGTACAAATTTTATCTTTTATTTTTTTTGTCTTGCTTTTATTTATGATAGGACCACTTCTCCTTTATTCTTCTCCACACTTATCTATAAGAGAGCTTTTGTTGCTACTTTAGTAGGTGAGTCTACCCTTCCTTCTCCTTATTTCTCTATTTGTGGTGAGGTGGTGGGTAATTTTAATTTTGTACCATACTACAGAGATTTCCTCGCCAATTTTTCCTCCCCTAACTTTTCATGGGTCTTGGAATCCCTTATTCAAAATGTTGGGGATCTGCTTCTTTGAGGGAACCCATGCAAAATCCATTTTGTTCATATCCTAGAATCATTGCATTCCAAGAGATGACATCTCTTTGACCCATTCCATCAAACAATTCACGTGCCTTATCTATACATCCACATTTTGCATACATGTCTACCAGAGCATTTCCAACTATAATATCTGACAAAAATACCCCTTCCATTATGTTATGATCGATGTCCATACCCTATTCCAAAGCTCCCATTTTGGCACAGGTATGGAGGATGCTAGCAAAGGTTGTCAAATTTGGATTTACACTTGCTAATTGTATTTGCTTGATGAAAGTTTCTAAAGCCTTTTCCAAAAATCCATTTTGTGCATATCCTGCAATCATTGAATTCCATGAGATGACATCTCTTTGAGGCATTCTACCAAATAGTTCACATGCCTTGTCAATGCTTCCACATTTTGCATACATGTCTACCAGGGCAGTTGAAACTACAACATCTGACAAAATTCCTCTATCCATTACTTTTTTATGGATGTCCATACCTTGTTCCAATGCTCCCATTTTGGCGCAGACAGGAAGGATGCTGGCAAAGGTTGTGGAATTTGGCTTTACACTAGCTAATTGCATTTGCTTTAAATTTTCTAAAGCCTTTTCAACAAATCCATTTCGTGCATATCCTACAATCATTCCATTCAATGAGATGACATTTCTTTGAGGCATTCTGTCAAACAGTTCTTGTGCCTTGTCTATCCTTCCACATTTTGCATTCATGTCTACCAGAGCATTTCCAACTATAATAACTGAAAAAAATCCCCCTTCCATTATGTTTTGATGGATGTCCATACCCTATTCCAAAGCTTCCATTTTGACACAGGCAGGGAGGATGCTGGCAAAGGTTGTGGAATTTGGCTTTACACCAGCCAATTGCATTTGCTTTAAATTTTCTAAAGCCTTTTCAACAAATCCATTTTGTGCATATCCTGCAATCATTGCATTCCAAGAGATGACATCTCTTTGAGCCATTCCATCAAATAGTTCACGTGCCTTATCTATACTTCCACATTTTGTATACATGTCTACCAGAGCATTTCCAACTATAATATCTGACAAAAATCCCCCTTCCATTATGTTATGATGGATGTCCATACCCTATTCCAAAGCTCCCATTTTAGCATAGGCAGGGAGGATGCTGGTAAAGGTTGTTGAATTTGGATTTACACCTGCTAATTGCATTTGCTTGAAAGTTTCTAAATCCTTTTCAAAAAATCCATCTTGTGCATATCCCACAATCATTGCATTCCATGAGATGACATCTCTTTGAGGCATTCTACCAAATAGTTCACATGCCTTGTCAATGCTTCCACATTTTGCATACATGTCTACCAGGGTAGTTGAAACTACAACATCTGAGATAAGTAGGTAAGGGAGCAATCACGCCAAATGAAATACCCAATAGATGTCTTCCCTAAATTTCTAAGTAGGTTCATCCTTCACGACTGCATTACTTACACCTCTCTTCATTCTTCTTTCGTCCTTTATATTGCAGCAGATCAAGAGGATAACAATATGAACACACTACCATTCAAATCATTGTACATACCATGAAAGTTTCATGCTGCCTTCTCAATCATATGAGCTCTCTCTAAGCTCTCTATGCAGTCCATGAGACCACATTTTTGCTTTCCTGCATCCCCGTGCACACAAAAAAGTTCCTTCACAGGGATGCAGGGAGAGCCCACCATCCCGCGCCCTCATGCCCTGGTCCTTGCGGGGCTACGGAGGAGCCTGGAATGCATAGAGATAAGTAGGTGAGGCAGAAATCATGCCAAATGAAATACCCAGCAGATGTCTTCCCTAAATTTCTAAGCAGGTTCATCCTGCATGGCTGCATTACTTACACCTCTCTTCATTTTTCTTTCCTCCTTTATATTACAGTCGATCAGGAGGCTCTCTCTAAGCTCTCTCTATGCAGTCCATGAGACCACTTTTTTTTGAGGCATTTTATCAAACAACTTATGTGCCTTGTCCATGGTTCCACATTTTACATACATGTCTACCAGGGCAGTTGCAACTACAACATCTTACAAAATTCCTCTATCCTTCATGCTTTGATGGATGTCCATACCCTATTCCAAAGCTCCCATTTTGGCATAGGCAGGGAGGATGTTGGCAGAGGTTGTGGAGTCTGGCTTTACACCTGCCAATTGCATTTGCTTGAAAGTTTCTAAAGTCTTCTCAAAAAGTTCAATTTGTGCATATCCTTCAATCATTGCAATCCATGAGACCACATTTCGTTGAGGCATTTTGTCAAACAATTCATGTGCTTTGTCTATGTTTCCACATTTTGCATACATGTCTACCAGGGTAGTTGTGACATCTGACAAAATTTCTCTATCCTTTATACTTTGATGGATTTCTATACCCTATTGCAAAGTTCCCATTTTGTCATAGGTTGGGAGGATGCTGGCAAAGGTCGTAGAATTTGGCTTTAGAACTGCCAATTGCATTTGCTTAAAATTTTTGAAAGTCCTTTCAACAAATCCTTTTTGTGAATATCCTAAAATTATTGCATTCCATGAGATTACATCTCTTTGCGGCATTCTGTCAAACAGTTCACGAGTTTTTTCTATGCTTCCACATTTTGTATAAAGAGATTTATCAACATTTACATTCATACCAACTAGCCAGCAGTAAAGGTAATAAGAGCTGACCTGCTTCAATTCATGCTTGAGCTCCAACCTCACTCTCTCCATCAAAGAACGCTCGTTCTCTGTGGGAATCAATGGCTTAAATGGCCCTATTCCATCTTGTCCATCTAAAGCTAAATCATATAGATTAGCCTCATTGTCTACCTGGTCATCTTTGTCGTCAGATATGGTTGCTCCTATTCCTTCCCCAAGCGATACTCCTGCAACAAAAAGTAATCTAGCTATGATGAATTATGAGATCAATGAAAAGCTATAATCATGTGAAAGTTTTAAACATATGCAGTTATTGTTATACTGTCCAATACCAATAAGCAATGGTAAATTCATTATTTTTGGGGCTAGAAGAAGGTACTTAATTATTGTGGCTCTGGCAAAGGTATAATTAGTATGGCTAGAAAATTGAAACTATGTACCCCACGTAAATAGCCCATATATTGGGCCTAATGTATCAGTTGGTTAAGCTCTTTTGTAAATTGATATGTTTTTTGCATTGGGCATTCTTAACATACTTTGTTCTCTGTGTATATGAATGGATTAGTCCATTGTTTAATATGTTCTCCAATTCATCCATTATGCATTCTTAACCTGTTTCTTCTTTTGTGTGTATGAGATGGATTAGTTATTGTTGGTATGTGAAGTCAGATTATCTTATTCTAGCATTGGTAAAGTAGTCAACAAAAGTCAATTGATCTTGAATGCAAATGCATAGTAAAATTTTGTAATAGCGAATTTCTTTTAAGAATAAAATTATTGAGAGATCTTTGCCAGTGGTTTTTCCTGGTACAAATTAGATTTTCCATGTAAATTTGTGTAGTCTATTTTGTATAGCTTACTACTATTTCATTGTGTTAATTATCAATTCTGCACTGCATATTTTTCTAATAGTTATTTGAATTAGAGATTAGGATTGGTTTTCAACAGTATATGTGCTATGAATTAGATAAATTATAATTTTCTTCTTATTTGTTTATTATTGCAGCGATTGTAGAGCTTCTTGATAATGCAATTGATGCCGTAATGTAGCTTTGTACTTTGTTTCTTGAGATGAATTGTTGAGGTGGCTACAATCACTCATTTGTGATAGTTACCCTAGAGATGAGAGAAGCTCATAACTAATGCTTATTTCTAAAATATCTCAGTCAGTTTTGTTTGTTGAAGGGTTGTCTTGATGATGACTATTTGTCAACCTGATGTATGATGTTTTGATGATAAGATATCTTATATTTGAAGATTAGTGTTCTATTATTGTCTATATTGTGGGTAGAAATTTTCCTTCTTGTGTTTCTTATTTTGGTCC
Source organism: Cunninghamia lanceolata (assembly GCA_027924645.1). NCBI lineage: Eukaryota > Viridiplantae > Streptophyta > Pinopsida > Cupressales > Cupressaceae > Cunninghamia > Cunninghamia lanceolata. Next base: position 4,571,637 of record BSBN01001268.1, on the reverse strand, counting down.
AATACCATTCAGATACCTCATGGTGTAACTTATGTTAAAGTGGACCAGATTTACAACCCTCGCGACTACAGTCATGCTTTACTTTTTCAGGGTGCAAACATTATTCCTAGCTTGCTACCATCATTTGTGCAAATTGGTATTGTATTTACTTTTATAAGCACAAACTAGTTGAAATTATCACCTTGAATTTTCTTTTGCAGATGATGGAGGGGGCATGGATCCTGATTGTATTCAACAATGCATGAGCTTGGGATATTCTATGAAGAACACAAACACTACCATAGTGACAACAATTTAAAGTGACTATGCTAAGAGAATGTAACTGCTGGCTAATGAATATACACTTCAAAGAACTAAAAGGGAGATGTAGAAGCTAATTATCAGTGACAATAAAAACATAGAAGCAACATGGTTGTAAAGACAGTGATCAAGGAGGACAGTCTCAAGTGCAATGTTTGCATAGGTGGCAGTCAAGTCTCAAATGCACAATATATTCTTAGTAATTGTGTTTTGTTTCTTGGATTTTCATCTATTTTGTTGGACCTTGAGAGGAATGTTGGATGTGCCCAGTGTGTTCCTTATTTCACTTGATAGTTTTAAATCTTAAAGGTTTTGAGTCAACGACTTCTTGTTGTGTATTAGTCTCATTATGGGATTTTTGAATTGAGGTATACATTGGAGGTTTCAAACACTTTCAAGGTAAAGTTTGCAATGTATAAAGATGATAGCAAATAGCAAGGCAGTGAAATCCAAACCCTGCATAATCAAGATTGCAATTAAGGCTTCATTGAGGTTTAAACTATGGTGACATAGGGTTTTGAGGAAAGTAGTTTTGACTGTGAATTGCAGAAGGCAGAATATGGACTTGTTATGCTATGTTGTCAAAGATTACAAGGTGTTTGCAGCAGATTACAAGAAATTGCAGCCTTCTCTTCATGGAAAGTTTTCTGTTTGAAGGCTTCTCTATTTAAGGTATTCTCAGAGGACTTTTATTCTTTAGTTCTTGCTTCTTTTGCAACAACAATAGTTACCTTGTAACTCTTTTTCAAGAGATTTTATGTAACAAAAACTCTTTTCAAATTAATAAAGACAAAAATATTCCTTTTTCAAGACTTGTGTTTCTCTTTGCAACTAGTGATATGATGCTTAATAAACAATGTATCAATATACTATAGTTGACAAAAATTAGTGAATAAAAACAATTAAATAAACTACCAAATTGATCAAAATGATGATTAAAATTAATGACTAAATAAACTACCAATGGAAGGAAATCAATGAATAAAAATGACTAAATAAGACCTGTTAACAACAATTAATGACTAAATATATCAGTGAATAAAAAATGACTAAATAAGTGACCAGATTACAACAATCAATGACTTAATCAACGACTAAATATACTACCAAATCGATCAATCAAAACAACCAATAAATGACTAAAATTGGTTTAGTCATCAATTTGGTCGCATTATAAATGACTGGCAATAAACTATTAATGGTCACGTGACCATGTTTGGTCATTTATAAGCATTTTTTAGTAGTTTTTTTAGTAATATATTGCTCTTTTTGTACTAGTGCAAAGATCTTGGTTGTACTATACTCTATCACGACAAGAGAGATATGCCTCTTGACACATCATCTGATGGCAGGGAGCAAGTACTTCCACACTAATCATCATTAATGATCAGTCTACCCCAAGGCACAAGAGTTTTCACGCAAACCATCATAATATGTTGTTTCTCTGCCACCTTGAGTTGAAATGATAAGCGCTTGCAACGCTAAAAAAAACATCTAATCTCTCATAAATGCCTGTCCCATCTAAGCCATCTCTTCTAAAATAGCAGCATAGCGTGAAAAAATACAGAAGGCAACAGATCCATCACCTCAAACAAAGAAGCTAGGTTAGATGTGCCACTTGTAAGCTCTAGAACCATCCTACGTGGCTAGACAATCTGTGTCATTTAGAAATCAAACCAGGGAGTTGTTGAGGGAGCAAGCTATACTATCTATGCTGAAGGAGACAAAAGGGAGGCATAATGAGATGGCCAAAGAAGAACTGAATGGAGAATTTGAGACGAAACTATTCTCCACATAGGGACCCGCCACCCAACCGTGTCTTTCATGACACACGAAGATGGAAAACCTTTCATGCCCACAAAGATCTCCCAAATAAAAAAAGAGACCCACTATCTTGAAAGAGACATGAAAGTTGACACTCAGACTCAAGAGACTAAAATCTCCTTGTCCTTAAGTAATAAGTTTGTCAACCCGGAGGGCCAAAGTTTTGTGTCTGCAAAAGAAAAATATTGTATTATCCACTTGATCTATTGCCTGATTGGCTACACAAGTTGCCACCTTGTTTGCCTCATGATAGCAGTGGGAGATTTTGAATGACTCAAATCTGTTAAGGAGAGACCATATTTGATTGAGAATGTAAGAAAGGCGCCAGTTTATCACCTACCTATGCTGCACCACTAAAATAATGACTTGAGAGTCACCTTCAATCCAAATATGCTTGAAACCATGATCAAGAACCAGTTGTATACCATGGAGCAAAGCAAAGGCTTCTGCTACATTATTTGAACCTTGGGGGAGCTTTGTGATCTTCGCCACTAACATGGATCCATCTTGGTCTCTAATTATAAAGCCTGTACTTGAGGATCTTGGGTTGCCCCGGCTAGTTCCGTCGAAGTTAATTTTCACAAAAGGATTTTGAGGCTGGCACCACTTGATGTGATTCCTATCTACCTTGGGGGTGCTATCCGAACATTGCGATCCCGGAGGAGGTCTTTCCAGTCCATCCTAGTTCTTGACCATAGAGTCGTCCCAAGAAGTCCAAGGATAAGCTTTAGATCTTGTTCTCCTAAGCTTCACATTGACCACCTCTATAATCGTTGAATGCAAGTCCTCCAAGAAGGGTTGGAACGGCTTAGACTTGTGCCTAAAAATTCTATAATTCCTCTCTTGCCACAGAAACTAGACCAATAGGGAAGGATATACTATCCAAAGGTTGTAAAGGGTTGAGTCTTGAAAAGTATTAGGCCAGCGTTTGAACAATTGAAGCAAGATTTGTGGAAGTGGCGAGCACCAGTTTAACTTATTGAGGAGCCAGCACCAGGTATCTCTACTGAAACTGCAATGAACAAGAAAGTGATCAACTGTCTCTTCCTCCTCTCCATAGAGAACACATCTGAAACTTCTACCAATAGCCAGCTTGTGAATCCTGTCACCCATGAGGATTTTCTTGTTAATGGCGAGCCAAGCAAAAGTCCCTACTTTAGGTAGGATTGCGTCCGACCAGCAGAGTTGCCAAGGCCAATCCATGGCACCCTTGGACATTAGGCACTTATATCCTTGTTTTACTTTGTACTTACCCATCCCATCACCTAGCCATATCAATTCATCCTCCTTGGGTGATGGATGGATGATCCTAGATTCAAGAATTGATCTTGGGATTTTCTTTTGACCTTCTAGAAAATCATAATAAAAAAAGTCCCTCCAAACCGCTTTGGGTGGGAGACACGAAGAATCTATTAAGAGGTAATTAGACACTCTAACTCCCCAACAAGCCTTGAGAGTTAGTTCTGCTTCTCTTAGATCCCCTTTATTTGCTAGGACCGAACCACCATTATAGGAGTCATTCCAAAAACTAGCTTTCCTGCCGTTGTGGATGACCCATGAAAGTTTTGGTAGTAAAACTTCTCTACTCTTAACTATGAAATTCCACATAGATGATCCCTTAAGAGGATTTGCAATGGTGAAGATACACTCGGGTTGATCATTATCCAGATATTTCTCTTGCATCATTTTGTCCCACTTGGAGTAAGGATTTTTATACAACTTCCACTATAATTTTGCACCTAGCGCCATGTTTTGGGTTTCTTGGTTAAGGATACCTGCACCTCCAAGCTGGGTAGGTTTGCACACTTTATCCCACGAGATCAAGTGGATTTTCCTTTCTTCTGCAAAGCCTTGCCATAAAAACCACCTACAAATCTTACCCAATTCCTTCAAGATCCCTTTGGGCATTTGGAGTGAGGATTGCATATAAACTGGAATTGCAGCCAGAACAGATTTGATCATAGTTAACCTGCCCACCAGTGTCAGCCATCTGCCCTTCCAAGTCACAATCTTAAGATCCACCCTGATAATTATGCTTTTCCAGAGTTCTTTCTTGTGTCTACCATTGAATAGGGGTATCCCTAGATATTTACCAGGTAGAGATTCCACGCTGAAATTGACGACGTTAGATATCTCCCTTTTTGACTCCTCATTCGCATAGAATAGGTATACTTTTGATTTACTTGCATTTACCCTTTGGCCCGATGCATGACAAAACGAACAACGTTAAAATCGGCCATGTTTTAAATTTTCAGTGATAAATGCATAATTATAAGAGCAAATTCGATGCATTTTACAAATTATTTCATCTTGAAGGCCATTAACATCTAATTTTCTTTCAAAACAACACTACTAAAGAAAAATGTTTTACTACAGAGAAAAAAAGACCCTGAAAATCAGTGCGCAATTACAAGGACTAATTCTATAAATTTTATATGTTATTTAAATTTGTATGGCCATGCAAAAACTTTGAGATTCTGGTGTCAAAAGAAAGAGAAAAAAAATAGAAAATGTCATCTCACTTGGCAATGAAAGACAGTATGATTGGGCAGCTGCAGACAATTTTGATATAGACAGAGTCGGGCCAACTGTTGAAATGTGAAGTCAGTTTTACTTATTCCAACAATCGAGTATTTAACTAGTGCCACTCACGCTTTTATGAAGGATGGATGCGAGAACAAGTACCTAGCTAGTCAACAATTTTTTGGTCATGTGCTACGTGTACACCATGAAAAATTGCATGCATGCGGAAGTGTCACTCGCACTTTTATGCTGAAAATCTATCTTTAGATTTGATTTATTTTTTGCATGTGTTTTTTGTGATTATTTAAGTTAGTCCTTGAATGGGAAAAAGTTTTGTAACTGCGGATTTTCTTCTGAAAGATCTTTGTCTATGGGTTTTTCCTGTATATTACCAGGTTTTCCACATAAATTTGTATTGTCTATTTTATGCTTTTTATTGCCAATTCACTATTATTTCAATTCTACACTGCTTATTTTTCTAACATCAATTGCACAAACTCATGGTTGTCATTGCATAACACCAAATACGCCGCTTCACGAGCATATTTGTATGTATACATCAACATCCTTCTCCATTACGAATGAGCTTGTGGGAAATCAAAGAGCAAATGTGTGTTTCGATTGAAACATATTGTTTATAAATTTGCCACTGGCTTGGTAGTGGCACGTAACAGCTGGGCTTAAACAACACACTCTAATCTTTTACTTAGGTGTGGCCGGTGGGCCCTCTCCAACTCCCATTCTATTTGTCCAAAACATTTACGTTAAGTACAACACATCACCTGCAGGTTTGAACTAACCGTGACCGCCACCAACTATGTAACGCCCGCGGTTACAGATAATTTGAATTTCAATATCTCTCCCCTCCTGCTCAGTTAAGTCCAATCTCACGGGCTTTACTGTGAACTGTTCACCAAATGCGTCAAAGAAATGTGGTGTCGTGAAATACCATGATCGCAGGATATGCACAAAATGGATTTATTGAAAAGCCTTTAGAAACTATCAAGCAAATGCAATTGGCAGGTGTAAAGCCAAACTCCACAACCTTTACCAGCATCCTCCCTGCCTGTGCCAAGTGGGAGATTTGGAACAGGGTATGGGCATCCATCAAAGCGTGAAGGATAGGTGAGTTTTGTCAGATGTTATAGTTGCTACTGCTCTGGTAGACATGTATGCAAAATGTGAAACCATAGACAAGGTACGTGAACTGTTTGATAGAATGCCTCAAAGAAATGTGGTCTCATGAAGTGCCATTATTACAGTATATGCAGAAAATGGATTGTTGACAAGGCTTTAGAAACTTTCAAGCAAATGAAATTGGCGATTGTAAAGCCAGCATCCTCCCTGCCTGTCCCAAAATGGGAGCTTTGGAACGGGATATGGGCATCCATCAAAGCATAATGGAAGGGGGATTTTGGCGATTTTTGTTAGATATTATAGTTGGAAATGCTCTGGTAGACATTTATGGAAAATGTGGAAGCATAGACAAGGAACCTGAACTGTTTGACAAAATGTCACAAAGAAATGTGGTCTTATAGAATGCATTGATTGCGAGATATGCACAAATTGAATTTTGCAAGGATGTTTTCAAAATCATTTAATAACTCGAACATATCTTGACATTATAAGCTTTGCTTTTGTTCTATGTGCATGTAGCCATGCAGGTTTAGTGGATGAGGGTTGCACATGAGTAACCCTTATTGCATTACACCTATTGATCATTATGTGTGTTTGGTTGACCTTCTTGCCTGTGCTGGCTATCACCCTAAACTTTATCACTAAGATGCCAGTTAAACCTGTGGTGGTTGTGTGGATGTGTTTTCTTGGTGCTGCAAATCACATATGAATATACGCTTAAGAGTATTTACAGCTATATTGCTTTTTTATTTAGAGCCTAAAAATATACTGACTTAGGGGAGAGGACCTATTAGTTGAGCACCCTAACTTCACGCCTCTCAAAATCATCCATGGCAATTTTGAATCAATCCAAAAAATTTACTGCAGCTTACTTGGCAAGGCCCCTGCTTATAACTAAGGCTTCAAGTCCACAAAATCATACGTGGCAATTTTAAAAACTTCAAAAAAATTACTACAACTTACTTGGCAAGGCCCTTTCTTATAACTAAGGCTTCAAGTCCACATCATCAAATATGATGCCACATCAACATGCTTTTTTTTTATGTGTTCAAAAAGACCCCAAAAAAGGGTGGACCAATAGTCATGCATTAAGTCATGTTTTGTTGGTGTGCTAATGTGGCATCACATGATTGGTTGCTTTTTAGATCTAAAGAGCACATTTCATTAAATTATTAGTACTTATAGTCAACACTAACAACCTTAAAATCACAACTACTAGTGCTAAACTTTTAAAAATATTGGGCCTTAGATCTTCAAACACTATCACAACAATTGGTCCTCTCCACTATGTTCTCTTAAACATCGATGAAGAAGTGGGCAAGTGGTGTGAGGTTCAAATAGAAAGGAGATTTATGAAAGATAAAGGAATTATAAAGATCCATAGATGTAGTTGGATTGAAGGCCATAAAATGGTATGTGTTTTTTGTGTAGGAGATAGATCACATCCACAGACATAGGAGATTTATGCAAAGTTGGAGAAATTGACTTGGGAGATGAAGGTAGCAAGGTATTTTCCATATTCAAGACATTTACTTAGTGATATAGAAAAGGAGGAAAAATAATTATTTCTCTACCACCATAGTGAAAAGTTGGCAATTGCTTTTGGTTTGTTAGACACCCCCCTAGAACAACTATTAGAGTTGTTAAGAACCTTCAAGTATGTGTTGATTGTCACAATGCAATGGAGTTTATCTCCAAGATTGTTGCAAGAGAAAATGTTGTCAGAGATGTGAATTGTTTGCATCATTTAAGTCTAGGAGAATGTTCTTGTGGAGATTATTGGTGACGCTAAATGAAGTGATTTGAAAAATAGGCTCACACTATAATAATGTGCACCATGTCAGACTTGCACTAATAATGAAGGAACAAGATTGTATTTTTAGTTACTAAAAAAAAATGGTTTTGTTTTTGTTTTGAGCATTTGGCAATCTAGACTATGATGTTGGCTTCATAAAATTAGATGCATAGAGTGCAATGGAGATCACTACTTAGATACACTATTAGGGTATCTATCAAAGACTTATTTTATGATAACATGGATGTTTAATTGAACTGTTTTCATAAAACCTACATATGTATGAAATGAAAAGTTGGAGGAGGTGGTGGAGAAAGAGTGAAAAACAAAAGGTGAGGAACACTTTAAGTAAATGGAATGATGCTTGAGCAGTAGGAAATGGGAGAGGAGGGCTCACAATTACCCTTGCCATTTTGTATAGTTCTTTTGTTTCATTTAATCATATTGTCTTTTACCTATGTTAGGTTAAGCATTTAATTACACATTCTAGATTCAATATGTCATTTTTATACAAGTGTATGTAGATTTTGTGTCATTTATGGTTAGATATTTCTAATGTTGTTTCACATCCCTTTGCTTGATGAGATAACTAATAGATTTATGAATTTGTGAATATTTTTTTAATTTAATTTGGTTTCAATTTGCTTGGTTTCAATTAGAAAGAAACCACTATAATTTATAATGAAGAAGTAAATAAAAAAAATTACAAGTGCGTTTATGTTGTAATTAGTGGTTATGCACGGCACTTGCAAAACTCTCATAATGAGGTTTATAGATTGATGTTAGAGAGAAGACAATAATATTTGTAGCTGTAAAAATAAAATAATGATTTATATCACACTGCACATTCGTGGCATTACAAAATTGTGCATGATGAGATTTATAAATTAATATTAATGAGATGAGGGTTTAAAAGTTGTTAAGAGAGAGCTACATAGAGCATTTCATAAGTGTTTGGAGTGACAATAGGATTTAAAACAAGAGGAACTCAGAGGGATGAGGGGAATTTTAAAGAAACACAATGGAAGACATCATAAATTTGAAAGGAATATTATTAATTAAATTCATAATATAGTCAAATTGACTACTTTATTCACTTGTGCAAATCTAACAAACAGTAGTAAAGTTATATTCCGTTTGGTAAGATATGAATTGAATAATATTGCATAGTGCTTTGATGGATGCCCATATCCCGTTCCAAAGCTCCCATTTTGGGACAGGCAGAGAGGATGCTGGCTTTACAACCGCCAATTTCATTTGCTTGAAAGTTTCTAAAGCCTTGTCAACAATCCATTTTCTGCATATACTGTAATAATGACAGTTCATGAGAGAGATATTGAAATTCAAATTATCTGTAACCGCGGGCATTACGTAGCAGGAGGCAGTCACGGTTAGTTCAAACCTGCAGGTGATGTGTTGTACTTAATATGTAGCAAAAAAGTGGTTGAAACTGAATGACACTTCATCTTTGAGTGTGCTTCCTACGAAGACATTAGGAACCAATATGAAAAAAACTTGAAGGTGGGCAGCATTATAGAGATATTTGAGGAGGCTAGGCTGCACATCACAGCTGGATTCCTGATTAAGATCCACAGTAGGAGAAACAACATAGAAAAGATCTTGAAGATTTCTTAGGGCTGCGGCTCTTAGTCCCTTAGACTGCTTGGCCTCGTCGACGTCATTAAAAATCATTCATTCATTCATTAATGAAAATATTTTGCACAAACAGAACGGGAGTTGGAGAGGGCCCACCAGCCACACCTAAGTCAAAGCTTAGAGTGTGCTATTTAAGCCTAGCCACATGAAACCTGCTAAAACCTTGCACTATAACCACCTGCACGATCATGTGTCATTTGTCTGTTATAATGTGCAGAGCTCGAATACCTGCAACCTCTATTGAAGTGACAGTGCCCATAACACCTTAAAAGATTGCATGAAAATTGTCTTTTTACCTATTCTCAATAAAAATTCATCAGTTTCAGTTATTAAAATATTGCAAACATTCGAATTTGATAAACGAAATTCTAACATTTTTGCTTGGCCGGAGAAAAAGCTAATAACCATGATTTAATGAACGGTGAAAATCCTCACCCTCATATTTTCACAGGAGGGATCACTTTTAAAGTTTACGAGCACCTTTAAAACTTCAGGTTTTACTTCCCCCTATATCATAACCATAACAACAAGAGCTGCGCTGCAGCGTAGTTCCTGCCTAATAGTGGCAGAAGGTTCAAAGCATCGTAGAACAGGGATTTTTGTCAGGAATTATAATCATGAATGCTCTGGTAGACATGCATGCAAAATGTGGAAGCACAAACTAGGCATATATCCCAGTGCCCGGTGAGGCTATTGGAGTTTTATTATTTGGAGGGATACCCTCAATTCCTCTTGCAAGTAGGTGTAATCCTGAAGTCATGTGGACAACTGCTCTTGGTGATTGTTGTATATCCCTCATTAGAAAATTCATCCATGACTGAGCTCAAATTTGAGCCATCCTGATGACTAAGTGATAGCATTTGGATCAAGCATTACCAACTCACAATAAAAAGTATTAGTTGTGATTCACACTGGTTGCATCCAGTCTTAGTTTCCAGTTATTGATATTCCTTCCTTTGCATTAAAATACAGTATGGTGTGTCCCTCCATTCACTATTACTTGCAGAAACATAAAAACTTGCTTGATTGTTAATTATGCATTTTTTAAAAAATTTTGGAGTTTCTTTGCTTTACTCTGCTAATTAGAGTATATTCTGCATTCTTACAGATTTTATGAAAGGATGGTGAATTGTGATGTTGAATTCCTGCAATTTTATTTAAGCTTCAATAACTTGTGGTATTATTTTAAGGATTAGATTGTTTGTGGTGCCAGTGTAGCTTTGATATTCAAATGGAAATGACTCAATTGCTGAAGAACTTCAATCTTTCTGAGTTCATCAGGAATACAAAATGGCAGGGTTCTTTTTTAATGGAATTTTCTGGTATGCAGTAACTTTTTTCTTATCCAAGATTTCTAGTATTATTAGAACACTAATAAGGCTTTTTCCTATTTAGTATTTTCCTATTAGCATAAAAAACTGTTGAATGTTTTTTTCCTTCCCCTTTCAACTTCTTTGTTGTAAACTGATCAAGGTATGCTCTGTGATACTGCAGACGTGTATGAAAGGATGGGAAAATTGTGCAGCAGAATATTATACTCTAGATGATCTATGGGATTCTTTTAAGGAACCGAATTGGAGTACCATTGGTGTTGAATTGTGTAAAGCCAAATTCCATAATTTTTGCCAGCACCCTGCCTGCCTGTGCCAAAATGGGAGCTTTGGAACAGAGTATGAACATCTATCAAAGGATAAAGGAAGGGAGATTGTTGTCAGATGTTATAGTTGCAACTGCCCTGGTAGACATGGGCAGCGGCTACGGGGCATTCAGGATGCACCTATGGTTATATGCCCGATGCAATTACTGGTCTGGACAGCAGAGGGTGATGTGACTATTAAAAGTTGGCATCATCTGCCGCCAACTCAGTTTCGAATTTGCCCGCGCTCTATTACATTAAATGGCAAGACGGGGAAGAATCAAACTCAGAATTCTTGATTTAAAAAATTAAACTGAGAATTTGCCCGCGAATTTGAGAAGACAGCGTTTGTTAAGCAAGACGGGGAATGTGAAGTAGTTGAGAGCTGATCAAACGAATATACTTCTGACCTAAATAACATGGAGGAAATAATGTGAAAAGAGGCGAGTAGAATCTGAAGAAATCCGCTTCCCTCCTGTTAAAAGATTACAGAAGTCGCTCGCGGAAATTTTATAGAGGCGGCCTTTTCGAATGCGAACAGCACAGAAGAAAACAAGCTTCTGGCTGAGCGAGCAGTTAGGTTTTTTTGGGCGTTCACTATCCTTTAGTGGTCCAATATCCAGGGTTCACAACTGTTTGATGGGCATTGCCATTCCCACTAGAATTTGTGTATTCGTCCAACATAATTTCAACGAAAAACAGGAAAATCTAGATTTATAACATTATTCAATATAAAAACACTACAATTGATTTTTTACAAAAATTACGATTCATCCAAAATATTACGAGTGGCTTCTATGAACAGCAGATGGAAATAATTGTCTTCTAAAGTTTCCGTCTGCTCACAGCAAAAGAATTTGCACAAAAGTCACTTAGAGAATAATAATTAATTATAAATACCCAACCTCATGTGAGTGTCTAAGTTGACCCCTCTCTATAATTCTTGGAAATGTACACATAATTAAATGACCATTAAATAATTTAATTACAATAATCTAATAAATTGAAATGTGAATGTCACACATGGACTTAATATTACTTAGTATTAGCAAATGTTTACATAAAAATCAAAATCAAAATTATTGACCATTGACTCTAACAACTCTAGATGATAAGAAACATCAATTTCAAATCTACTTATGTGGTTTCCCTTATTACATCGTTAAATCCTTGTAGAAAATTCAAAGATTTAAAAATTGACATAATAGACAACTTTTGAATTTGTACATCATTATTCTCGATTCCACTTGAGTGTTTCAACTCACTATCAATATATTTTGGAAGATTATCAAGATCTCGTTGGTTTTTATGAAATTGATATAGTTCCCAAGTATATAATATAAATATGGCTAGAGGAGGCATATGAGACCAATTTTTCAATGTTACCTAAATGAACACTATTGAGGGTTTAGATTGTACATATCAATGGCATTCAAGAAACAAATTTGGGATGGGTCACGTTTGGATTTAAATTATACAATAAGGAGGGTACTAAGAAAATTTGTGCAAGCATTGCAATTAGGGAACAATAAAAAACTACCCACACTGTATTTGGATACTATGCACTTATTCACTTATAAAAGTAATGGATGTTACCATTGGTTATGATGTGAAAACACCCCATATCACTTTTTATGGAAAATCTAGATCATAGAGCAAATGCATGAACATGAGAGTTTGAGTCCAAGACTTGACGTGTTCAAACTCTTTATAGTTGATCCAACAAGGTGGAAAAAGTGTTATAAAAGACAATCACAATTTCAATTTTGGGACAAATGCTTCTAAATGATTAAATGTATTTTTTATATTGTAATAAGCTTTAGGTTATTTGTGTTATATTTATTGGGGGAGTCATTAGTGTGACTTATACTTACAATTTGATAAATATTATTTATTATTAGTTAAACTATAAATTATAGTGACTAGGGCACTAATGCATTGAGGTATTAATATTTTAAAAATGGTGTTTGTGATTTCAATCAATTTTATTAATAGTCTATTTTATGTTATAATTATATGATTTCATTAGTACTTTGATGATTGTGATTATTTTAACATAGTATGATTATGTTTATTGATAAGAACTAATCAATTTATTGATAAGTGTGTTTGGTGATTTTGAGTTAGTAGTGTCTCAAGTTAGAAGCTCATATGCAACCAAAGATATAAGATTAAAAATGTATAGGAATGTTGTACGAGATGCTATTCAAATGTTTGATGCTTTTGATATCGAGTGGTTGGATAGAAATGAAAATGTCGTAGCTAATGCCCTTGTTGTCATGGCCTCAAAATTCAATGCCTTTAGGAATGGGGACATAACGCTTTGTGTAGACTTTAGGAATTTAAACATTAAGTCCCTTAAAGACAACTACTGATTGCCTTATATGGACCATTTATTACAAAAAGTAACACATGTCAACAAGGTATGACAACCACTAATTGAGCTCAAAATGGAATAACTGCATAATAATAAATACAACACCATGAAAGAAAGCAATGAGAATAATGAATGTCAAAAAATCCATCAAGAGACACAAAAACAAGGGTTCAAAGGATGAAAGACTTGGAATATTAATAGGACTCATGAAAATATGACTTGAGTAATGGCTTGTGGTGTCAGTACATTATCCTCACATATACCAATATCCTCATGTTGTTTATCCTAATGCATTTCTAAGACATGTTTGTTCAATGCAATAAGAATTTGCCCGCGCTCTATTACATTAAATGGCAAGACGAGGAAGAATTAAACTGAGAATTTGCCTGTGAATTTGAGAAGACAGCATCTATTAGGCAAGACGGGGAATGTGAAGTAGTTGAGAGTTGATCAAATGAGTATACTTCTTACCTAAATAACATGGAGGAAATAATGTGAAAAGGGGCAAGCAGAGTCTGAAGAAATCTATTTCCCTCATGTTAAAAGATTACAAAAGTCGCTCACGGGGATTTTATAGAGGTGGCCTTTTCGAATGTAGTGGATGAACAACACAGAAGAAAACAAGCTTCTAGCTGAGCGAGCAGTTAGGTTTTTTTGGGCGTTCACTATCCTTCGATGGTCCAATATCCAGGTTTCACAGCTGATTTTGATTTTTTGTTTGTTTGATTATGACTGTGTGCTTGTTTGATGGGCATTGCCATTCCCACTAGAATTTGTGTATTCGTCCAACATAATTTTCAAGGAAAAAAGGAAAATCTAGATTTATAACATTATTCAATATAAAAACACTACAATTGATTTTTTACAAAAATTACAATTCATCCAAAATATTACCTTCCATACAATACACTCCTAAAATTTTGATTGTATTTCACCATGAAAATACACATACAACCATATGACCATCAAATTAACCCTTGATCGAGTGGCTTGTACGAACACAGATGGAAATAATTATCTTCTAAAGTTTCTGTCCACTCACAACAGAAGAATTTGCGCAAATGTCTCCATCCCCATGTCTTAATCAACTTGTGTTTTTGAATCAAATGTAGAAAATGTGGTTGGGAGAGACAAAGAAATAACCAACGCAACATAATTTCAAGAAAAAAAAGGAAAATCTTGATTTCAAAAACTATGCAAATACATGAATTCATGAAAACCCACACATAAATGCGGTTACAATAAGTGAAAATTTAGTATGATCCCCCAACTTGCTAATAAGGTATGATCCCAGTGCCCACCTAGTACTTTGAAACCCATAAACAAGTTGCCACATTTGATTACAATTAGGTAGGAAAGGCCCACCAAGTTCGATAGAATCAAAAAAAGTTGCATGATCAAACATCAATTTTTTAGTGGCTTAGGTTTTAAGCAAACTCTATTTCTGCACATAGTTTTGGGTAAACCACTTTATTTGAAGATCCAATGCTTTGAAAAGAAGCTTTTTATATTAAAATATTTCAAATAATGAATTTAAAATTTAGTTTTTAAGGATATTATTTATTTATATTTATGATGTTAAAACTATGATATTTAAAGATTTATAATTGTGGTGGTGAAAACTATATGTTAGTATTTTTACTTTTTGTTTTGAGTTTATATTGATTGTGTTGTTCTTAATGTAATTCCTAGTATATAGGTGGTCTATTTCAGCATAAAAGTTGGTAAATACCTAAACCTTACTTAATTCCATCTACATATATCTCTAAGAATCAGTCTTGATTCTTAGTTTATTTATCTATTGCATTAGGTCAAATATGTAGGCATGGAATTCACCTAGTTCAATTTCATGGGGTGTGGAAATGACCCTAGTACTTGCAAATTTAAATTTAAATCAAAAAATTTAGAAAGTTAAAAAAATCAAAAGAATAAAGGGAAAAAAATTATGTCAAAAAATTATTGGTTACAACATTGAGGCAACAATCCTATCTAGTAAAATAAGCAAAAGAAGTCCTAACCAAAAGTCATCCCTCTAAATGCAAGCCATCCAAATCCATAGCACAATACAACAAAACAATCCTAGCAACATAATCCAAACATAGCCAGAAAGTAAAAAAATCTGCACAAATATCGCCAAGCAATCTAGCAAATTATCCCAAAGCATCTATAGGTTTTGTTCCCAACCTTGCTACAAGCCTTGCTTAGTTCTAAGAAACTCCTCATCACTAGGATATATAGTTCGCAATCCTTGCATTGTTTCTGGGATATATCATTCCCATGTCAACAATCCTATCATCATAATCAATCAAACTTACTTTTTAGATTGACCAAGGGAAAATTTTGTTTGTCTTTGTATCATTTTGGCATACATACTTTCTTTCTTGTGTGTTTTATCTTTTTGTTTTACATCCATATTGCTCCTTCTAGCATATTGCCATAAAAACATCATGATCTTCCATATCATGGTGCCATAGGTCAAATGCTTTCTTGTGACCTTTTCTTTTGGGTCCATCCTTCACACACTTGGCACATCATCATCATGATCCCTTATATCATGATGCATAAGGGTAGTGCTACAACAAACGTTGTCAGGTGCTCTCTACATGGAAATTTCCTTCCTAGCATGTACCTACCATCAACCATACCTAATTATCATTACCCATATCCTCATCCATACACCTTTTCCCACATATCATAATTTCTTCAATCCCCATGCATCTAACCATTTCCTCCCCTTCTATTTATCTAACTACCTCTCATCCATTTTTCATCCCTTCAGACTTGGCTTTCCTTTCAAGTGACCACCCAAGTCCCTATAAACCTACTTTCTCTCTCGAGGGGCCCACTTCCTAACCCTCATTCTTCTAAATGACTTGGGCATTCTACCACTAATTCTATCTCACCAAGTGTCTATACTTATCTTCTTTCACACTATATATGGAAGCAATAAGGGAGGAAGGAAAGAATAATTTCCAGGCACATTTGGGAAACATTGAGGAGGGTGATGTGGAAGCCCAAGCGAGACTGCTTGATAACATTCCCAATCTGGTTTCAAAAGATATGAATGACTCCCTTCTCAAACCTTTCTCCAAGAAAGAGATCAAGAAAGCAGCTATATGACCATGCTGTCCACAAGCATAACAACCACCCCTGCCAAAACCTTGACCTAAAAATGGTGCACGTGACTGCTAGGATCCACCACCCCTAGAACTCTGCTGAGCACTCTGAAAACACCATGACAGACCACTCTGTTGCCTACTCCAAGAGCGATGACGTGAAGGATCTCTATAAAATGGAGTACCAAGGTTCTGTCCACTCTGCTAAGACTAAGCAGGCCTATGCCTCTGTCGTTGACCATGTCTAGGAGGTTCAGTATGAGATCTCGATGATCCAGCTCCCTAAGACTGTGTACCCTGAGCAACTGATCCTGAAGAAGAGGCACTACCAATCTAAATACCTGCTTGACCACCAAAGCCTCTAGTCAAATTCTCCTCTATCAACCTTGCCTTCTCCACAGAAACGTCTAAGGTCTTCGGCTCAAACACACGGACACCACCACTAATACGGGCATTCAAGCCACTGATGAAATGATGTACTAACATCGGCTCATCATAAAAAATGCTAGCATATTGCTTTAGCTCAATGAAGCGGTGCTCATACTGATCTACTATCATAGTCAACTGATGAAGTTCATGGAACTCATCAACACATCTCTGTCGATAGTAGTCTGAAAAAAATTGTGCACAAAACCTCTCTAAGAATAGTCCCCATGACACAGAAGTAATATCTAGGTGAAGCTTCTGCTCCTCTACTCTCCACCATGTAGATGCAAAACCTCTAAGATGCATAATGGCACATCGAGCTCTAGTATTGCTACTATAAGGATGCATAGCAAAGCATCGATCAAGATCAATCAACCAAGTCTTTATCTCGGTACCTGTACCAAAACCATCAAAAGTAGGGGATGAGCCCTAAGAAGATCCCTCATGTGACCTACAATAACACTATCTCCATCCACCCTATCCCTCACAACAACTACTCTCGAATGATCTGCACTACAAGAATGCTCACGCTCAGCTCCAGCATCTTGACCATCCTGACGAAAAGGGTGTGACTCTACCTCATGAGATACCTCGTGATGAGGTCCTAATCGGTCCATAATCTACTATAAAAGAGCTAAAACTGGAGCACCCCCGAGCCCTTCAGCTTGATCTTGACGCTCACCCCGATTACCCTAATTGCCCTAATTGCCCTGATTACCCTGATTGGCATCATGTTGGGTGCTACATCAAAGAACAGTGGCTATACCTCTAATTTTGCCTCTGGCTCTACCCCTAGAAGGCATCCTAAAGGAATAAAGAACACATCAAAATAGATCATCACAAAGATGACCTAAGCACCATACTAAGGCATGAAAGCATAACAGCATGACTATAGAACAATATAATAAGCTCACGCCACACACGCCAAACACAGCAAAACATAGAAAGCTCAAGTATACCAGAGCTCCCAGTGTGTGAACATGGGTTCTGATACCAGATATAACATCCTGCTACGTAACCCTGAAGGGTAAGAGCCAAAAGGGGACAAGATAATTTTTTTTGACATAAGTAGACAACACACATATTTAGTTGCTAATATAATAGATCGATAGCATTCATTTTAAACACCAAAGTAAATGTTCCTAATCCCATCTGATAAAAACATGACTCCATAAGCATAAAATACAGGTAGATCCAATACCCACACCAGAATCTGTAAAGCAATAAAGGAATATCACATTTCTTCTCATTAAATACAATGATTACAATCTTCTCTACTAAGAGAGTTCAATTATGTAACTACATATACAATTACAATGATATATTCTAGAATATGATACAAGTACAATAACATAGTCCTGAGTATGATACAAGGGCTGAATTGTTACAATAGTTTAATGAAGTAATGGAAAGAGAGATCATCTCCAACTGGTGCTCCAAAACTTGTTCGCTAGTCCCCAATGGTGGTGGCAATGCCTCCCAACCATGTGGACTCCTAAGAGACCACCCCACCATACTCAGAGATAGTCACAAGGCCCAAATAGATGAACAACAACAAGGGGATACAAGATGGCCAACATTCACATTAGACACAGAGCAGACACAAAGAACAATGCTTATAGTCAAAGTCATAATATAGGTGTACTCATCCAAGTCATAGGTCAGGTACTATTTACAACTGCTAAGGTGCTAGATACTAGAGTGTAATCATATGGAGTGTCATCATGTGTGCTCGAAGGGATGGCACCACATGGGACCAAGTACCTCTCATATAGATGAGGAGATTCAATTGTGCCCGAATCCACATCCTGTAGATGGATGACTCGACGCCCCGCAGATAGATAGGCCTTCTCGTTATATCCTTAGCCTTTACAAGTGCTCAAGGCCATGCACGAGGTCTAATTATCTTATTAGTGTTTTTACCCCAATGTTTTAGTTTTAGTTATCACTTGTTACTATAACTCTACTATTCGTTCCCCTAGCAGCCACTTACAGGCTCTGGGCCAATAGAGAGCCACTCCATGTGACCACTCTAATGCCTAGACCTTGTTCATCTCGTTTGACTAAACGAGGCGTTCAAAAGACTAAAAACACTGAGTTATAAATTTAAAATAGTAAAGGTGAAAAATATGATCTACAATACAAAAGCTTGCGGTAACAGTGTAGTTTATTGAAAATAACACTTTGCTAGTAAGATCAATTTCGTAATAACTCTAGTGACCCCAATTTGGTCACGATTCAAAAGGTATGCATGGATAAAAATATGGCAAATGGCATTGCAAGTCTACTCTCAGCCTTAATTTTGGCATATTGTCTACCATATTTATCATAACAAAATAAAATGTTTAAGATAATAATAAAATGGAGATCTTAATTTTCCCCTTCTTCGGTAGTTCCTTAGATCCTTGACATAATCCCTATACCCATATATGCAACAATGAAAGCAATAATTAAAAGCTACAGTGATTTTATTAACTCCCTGTAGTGGTACATACCTTACAACAAAACATTGAGCTACAAGGATCTACAACAAGTCATGTAGCCTATCTCTACCATCACAATGGGGCTTCTCATAGCCTTACATTCATTTGAAACCGTTATTCATGTTCAGAGATCTTCATACTCTTTTAACTCTCCCTCTTTCCTCTCAAGGGTTGCTCTTCCCAAACCCCCTCTATTCTCTATCTAAAACTAGATATTGTCTCCTATCAGTCAGGGGACCTTCCTTCTCAGGAAATAATCCAAATAAATAACTATCGCTCAGTCTAGAGTGTAACTACCACCTCAAGGAAGAACGAACAGCTAGGGAAAATGTATTAGCAAATGGATAACAGTCTGGGTTTGAAAATGCCTCCTTCAAGAAAGGAAGAATTGACTCAAGCCATAAAGCAAAACCCAAGCCTCCAAATGGGAGAAATGGCCAAGGAAAAGATAGTTGAAAGCCATGTGGAGAAAGCCAAAAGAGGCGATGTAATATCTTGCATTGAAATGATTTCTGCAATATTTAAAAAGGCAGTGAAGAGGTTTCCAAA
This sequence comes from Cunninghamia lanceolata, assembly GCA_027924645.1. NCBI lineage: Eukaryota > Viridiplantae > Streptophyta > Pinopsida > Cupressales > Cupressaceae > Cunninghamia > Cunninghamia lanceolata. Next base: position 4,551,815 of record BSBN01001268.1, on the reverse strand, counting down.
TTTTTTTTTTTTTTATGTGCATAAAGAATACAATAGCTAACATATATTTGTTTTGTTTAAATGGGCAGTAATGGGTTTCGGTTCTTCTGTGTTTAATGAATAGCATATATCTTCAAGTTTTATAAATGCAGAAATGGGTTTTTGGTTTCCTGTGCTTAATGAAAATAGAAACCAACTTATTATATTTTGAAAGGCAGTAATAGAGTTTTAGTTTTCTGTGTATAAGGTGATCGCAGCTAGTTTTCTTTTAGTTTTGTGCTAAAAAAACAAAGGATCTGAGGTAAATACCTCGCACCCCACTTCTTGCAAATTGGTATTTTGAAAGGCAGTAATAGAGTTTTAGTTTTCTGTGTATAAGGTGATCACAGCTAGTTTTCTTTTAGTTTTGTGCTAAAAAAACAAAGGATCTGAGGTAAATACCTCGCACCACACTTCGTGCAAATCAGTATGCATGGCTAAGTTATTCGCCTTTCTCCTCCACTCACCTCAGCTCTTGTAATTTGATCGATGCTTGATTAAGTCCTTCCCATCTTTTTCTCCTGTCTCCCCTCTCTCTATCTTTTCTTTTTTCTTTTTTGTTTTTCGGCCACTATCCTCTCTTATCTCTCAATAAGATATTTTCTCTAACCTTATCCTCTCTCGTCTCTCACCCACTCAAAAGATATTTCTTCTCTCATATTAACTACCTCTGCAATCGCTCCCTACAAAGCCATCAATTCTCCACCAGAAAGAAGATATTTTCTTGCCACCTCATGCTATGACCCCCTCAAAAACAAAAATTTGGTCAATGTACAATCGTTACATTTCATTTCTACTCACATTTCTACTCTTCTAAGATCTATTCGCCACATCCTTGCTTCAGCAGCAATAGCAAATTGCTTCCTTGTCTTTGATCACGGTGTGCTACCAACTGCAAAAACCACATGCAGCCATCTCTCAGTAAAATTGTAAATCCTTATTTTCTCAACTCTTTGCAAAAGAAAAACTAACGAAAAAGATAGTCATATACCAGGTTATACCTAGGATTTTAAATGATAGTTCCTGTCTTGTGGCTCTTGGTAGGCTTTCATCAGTTGCTCTTTCTCCTGAGCCAAAACATAATACTCATGAGAAACGTATCCTTTGATCAAAACTAGTGAAAAACAATTGTTTAAATGCATCACAAGATGCTACATTATTTAAAATAAAGCTGAAACCAGTGACAAACAAGCCAACCTTTTTCAATCTACTCTTTTCTAAAGAGAGTGTTCACCATTTCTTTCAATTCCTTGTGTGTCTGCATTCATCAAAAGCTATATGTTAGTCATCTACAATATCTCTTACCTTTCGAACAAGACAGGAACACTCCATGCACACATCAACACAAAACTCTGTACACACAAAAAATGAGCATGCATCATCTAGGTGTTTGTGTTTGTCCCAATTTTCAAGTTCTAGCCCTTGTTTAAATGAGCACCTAACAATACATAAAATAATAAACTACAACAACATTCATTGAATTAAGCATGAACCTAAAAAAAATCAAAACAATTTCAAATGTTGTGTTTTATTCCCTGCTACATGTAGGTGTTTGTGTGGGAGGGGTGCAGAGGATAGGTGTTTTGTATACCTTTCATTGCAGTTGACAATTGTCCATAGTTAGTGCCAAATGTAAACACTAGTTTTTATTGTTTTGGGGGCACCACCATATATTCAGACCCAGTTTCCTGTTTAGTGTTGTTTTCTGTATCTATGTATTGCATAGTGTTGTTGCTCATAATACTACAACAATCTTTCTTGCTGATGATGATAATGATAGTAAATTTCTTCAAGCGCCCATTGGAACAAACATAAGATAAAATATAAAAGCCATGGAAACCTGATAAGGCTAGAGACAAACATTTTGTTACATGGTATCAAGTGGTATGTGTTTCTGCAATTGCAATGGACATAGATATTTAAGTATTGATATTCATATTGGGTTTTGTCTTTGTTTCACTGTAATTACTACACCTATGAAAATTTATGTTTTGGATTGTGCGTTTGTTTGAATGTAATTGCAACAGTCATTGGAATTTTATGGATTCATATGATATTGGGTTTTATATTGTTTGAGTATGATTGTCTAAAATTGATTTCTGTAGTGGGTAAATGAGACATTGGTGGTTTGAGTTTATGTCTAAAACTTGAATAGAGGAGTGTAGTTCTTTACATGCTCATTAACTGTAAAATCTGATGGGTGGGAAACTAATCAATTGTTGGTGATTATTCTTTTTAGATGACTTGGTTGAGTCTTTCTTTATCATGGTATATCTAAAATGCTGTGGATGAAATTATAGAGACAATTCAGGTTTTACTTTTATTAGTCACGTAGAGATATCATATTTACAAAGTCCACAGTAGTAAGAGAGAGTGCTTCTGACTGAAACCGTGTAGTAGTTTTTTTGCATTTGAATTACACAAAATGATTTTTTCCTCTTCCTGAAGATGGATGACAGCGTGTCATCTAAAATGATGATGCAAAAAGCTACTACATAGTTACAGCCAAAAGCACTCTTTTTTATATAAACCACTACAAGAGTATTCCTTAAATTAAAGTAAAATAAGATATAAAGAGAGCTCTATCTTTGTGAAGGTAATTTACATTATTAACAGAACAGTAAATTAAATATATTTTTCAAAAATTGGAAAAATTAAACCAAGGTGAAAGGTTTAGATGGATATTAGTTTTGACGTGGTCGAGCACATATCTTTAGTGATTAGAAATTGGAAGATTAAACCCAAGGAGACATGGATGCTCCCGGTTTGACTAGATGGAGCACACATCCTCGTTGATGCTATAGTGCCGAGATGAGCAGACATTTTTGTTATCAGATTGTCTAGATATGAAATAGATTTATTTTAGATATCAGTGACTAGATGGAGCGCACACATTGCACATTTTAGCTGATATCAAAGTGACTAATAGATGGGGCATTTCTTTTTTATGACATCAGATTGAAGGTGTGTTTTTGTGGAATGCTAGAACAAATGGGATTGACAACACATTTTTGCTGATGCTAGGTTGGTGGGTTTGACCACAGTTTTTTAATATTAGATTGATTAAATTGTTGCAAATGAAAATAACCTTTCCCTAAGCTTATTCTAGCCTACTCAAATCAGAAGCATGTAGCTCTACAAATCAACATAGATTAAACGAAGCAAATCAAATGCATATAATTCAAGCACAAATCAAAATAGATTAATTAGTATGACAGCTGAAAATTGATAATGTACAATAATTGTTATTTGAAAAGTGAGTGAAACAAATTATTAGGGCACTTGCTTTTTGACGAATAAATTTGATGCAGTGTAGATTTTGATGCTGTGGTATAGAAACAGATTGTACTGTTCTAGTAAAAAAAAATTAAATCTGGATATGCCTTTTGTCCTGTTGGAGAGTATTTTCTCCCACATAATGAAAAAGACAAAAAGGCAAAAAGACAAAAGAGGAAATTAGAAAGTTTCTAAAATAGTCTAGATAAGACAAACAAGATTCTAGAAAGAAGGTTCTAGGTTAGAAAGTTCTAGAGGAAGTTTCTAGAAACAAATTGTTTCTAGATGAAGAATGGAAGAGCCTAAAAAGGCAAGGCATGAGCAAAGACCTCTATAAAAGAGGCATAATGTAATGCAATGTAATCAATTCAAGAAGTGCGGGTAATGATCAAGTAAGCAAGTCAAGTGTAATGATCAAATGATCATGAATGCAGCAGCATTCGGTGATTTGTAATGTAATCACATTTTGAGTTAATGGAATTGCGCAGTAGCACACATTTGAGCATCTTTATGTATTTTCTATGTTTATATGTCTTGTGGATGATGATATCCACCACCAACAAGTGGTATCAAAGCAGGAGAATTGTGCAAATTTATCAGAGCTAGGGTTTGTAGATTAAGGGTTTGCTCTGTGAAGAGATTGAGCTGAAAGGAGATTGTGGGTACAAAGAGCCAATGATGTCACTGATGTGAAGCACCAGTATAAGAGGGTGAAGTTCTAATCGGTCAAGACATAGATCTAAATTGCTAGTTGAAGGAAAAAGGAAGCTGCAGATTGACGTTAAGTTGTTTGAAGAAATTATGCAGTAAGGAAGCCCTAGATCAGCCCAATGTGAAAAAGGAGTCGTTTTCTTGGGAGTTGCCAATAAAGGAATCATCTAAGGATGAAAGGATCACAGAATACAAGGTAGGCATAGGAGTAATATGCCCATAAGCAGATCGCTCTTAAAGAAGGAGGTGCACATTCGGAGACATATCACCCGAAACCAAGTACAGTTGTTTTTTGGTTGCAGATTTTTATTAAGACATTAAAAAAAATCAAAGGAGATCTGATCGCCAAAAGGGAGTGAAACTGCCAAAGATAATCAAGTCATTTAAGTGTAATTTTGATTGTGTTTGCAGATTGATTTGTGAAGATTGAGATTGCGATATCAAGAGGTAGCTGTCAAAATCGTTGAGGGCGCCAAAAAAAGGTGATTGCAGATGAAAGTTTCAAAGGAAGTGAAAAGTTTTTAAAAGCCGTAGCTTTCAGAGAAATCACTCGCCATCGCTATTGGAGGTCAAATAAAAAAAAGATCGTAGAAAATTGTGGAGTCTTATGTTTTAGCTGCCAATAGTGAAATGCATTAAAAAAATAGAAATCGTGTTATGAATTGCAGAGAATTGCAAAGGAAATTGCAGCTGAAGCTGCCAGAGGAGCCTGAAGAAGTGATATGAAGGAAGCCACCAGAAGCTAAGTGAGGCACTGCATAGCAAGCGACCGCAACAAGAAGTTGATGATGCCGCCCCTGTTTGAATTCGCCACAAGGTGATTGTTCATTCTGAAGCCACTATTAAGAAAGAAGAGGATACACAGATCGCAGGAGACAGTCTACAGATTCGCCAAGATCTAAGCCACCAATCTGAAGCTGTGTCCAGAGGGAGGTTAAGTGTAGTCCAAGCCGCCAACATTACAGATCTGAAATTGTTTTAGATAAAAAATGAAAAGCCGTTGAAGTTGTGAAAGCTCAAGGAGATTGCAGAAGGCATTAGTTTGCAGTGAGCCTAGTTATTAAGTTTGAAGGCATATTGCAGAGATTACAGCAGAAGGAAGTTTGAAGACAAAAAGGTTGCAGCCAGAAGACATTGTAGAAGACATCGAGTGAAGGCGCGCGAAGCCGTCAAAACCAATCAACAATCACAGTAAAGGACAACGGTCTGAGGTAAGTAAATCGATCATTTTCAAATGGGAAAAGCTAGGAGAGAGAAGATAGAAAAAAGGATTGGCAAAAAGAAAAAGAAGATTGGAAAAAAGAGAAAGATGCTTTGGAAAAAGAAAGATATGAATTAATAAAAGAAACACATCAATTGACAATAGAGAAAATTGGTTTAAGGTCAAAAAGGTATGAAGCTAATGTTGAATTGAGTAAAGTAAAAAGGAAAAATGAAGAACTAGAAGAAAGGTTGAAATTGTTTGATGAGGTTAAACAGAGGAATAAAGAAATAGAAGAAAATAATATGAAATTGGAAGAGGAAAACAATTTACAAAAAGATGAGATATTAAGGTTGAAAGATGAAATATCAAAGTTGAAAGAAGAGAATGAATGTTTGAGGACAAAACCATTGGTTTGTGATGTCTCATGTGATACAAGTGATTTATGTGATGTAATTGAAGCTTGTTTAGAGAAAGAGTGCAAGGTTGAAGATTGTAAGGAAGTTGGAACAACAAAATTTGCATGTTGTGATATAGATGAAAATGATAAGTTGTTTGAATCTGAAAATCATTGTAATGAAGAGAATGTTGGTTTCAAGATGATGAAGAAGATGGGATATACAAGAAAAGGATTAGGCAAGTATGGACAAGGAATGAGAGAACCGATTGAGCCGATAGTAAGGCCAAAGTATGAAGGTATTGGATATGTTAAAGAAAAAGATGTTATAGGTATAATAGGTTCAAAGAAATTTGTCAAAGGAATGCATTGTTCTCATTGTCATAGGCAAGGACATAATAAGGACAAGTGTTGGGATCTACATCCATGTAGCATATGTGGTTTAAGAAATCATTGTGATAAGATATGTTGGCAAAGAGAATTGAAAAATATGACAGAATACATAAAAATGGATTGTGGATTTGTTTTTGGATCGAGTTGGCAACAAATTACAGGTATGCTCAAAAGTTTGTTTAAGTATAGATGTTCATTTGTGAAAGACGATAACAATCAAAAAGGATTTGAAGGTTTGAGGCATCATGCAAAATGGAAAGATAAAAATAGAGAAAGGACTTCCAGTTTGAAGTTCTGAAAATTTAAGATTAAAGCTTGAAGGACTGTCGCAACAGTGAGTGGGAGATTAGCAGATCTTGAAAATAGTTATGTAAGAAAAGGATTGATAAGTTAGCAGACTTGGAAGATAAGACTTGGAAGACAAAATATATGTGGTCGAAATTAAGGGGGAGTGTTGGAGAGTAATTTCTCCCACATAATGATAAAGACAAAAAGGCAAAAAGACAAAAGAGGAAATTAGAAAGTTTCTAAAATAGTCTAGATAAGACAAACAAGATTCTAGAAAGAAGGTTCTAGGTTAGAAAGTTCTAGAGGAAGTTTCCAGAAACAAATTATTTCTAGATGAAGAATGGAAGAGCCTAGAAAGGCAAGGCATGAGCAAAGACCTCTATAAAAGAGGCATAATGTAATGCAATGTAATCAAGTCAAGAAGTGTGGGTAATGATCAAGTAAGCAAGTCAAGTGTAATGATCAAATGATCATGAATGCAGCAGCATTCAGTGATTTGTAATGTAATCACATTTTGAGTTAATGGAATTGTGCAGTAGCACACATTTGAGCATGTTTATGTATTTTCTGTGTTTATATGTCTTGTGGATGATGATATCCACCACCAACATGTCCTTGGATATTATGTGAAATTGGAATTGCGCTTGGGTCAATTTTGAAGCTGTGGATCTGTAGTATGGCAATATGCATATGATCTAGTTTATTGCAAGTCTTGCCCTAACAGTATAAAAAAGCAATGAAGTATAGGGTACAGTAGCCACAGTCACCTAGTGCAGCTCAACCAATTCTTCCCCTAAAATATAGCAGATTTCTATAATGCAGAATAGAACAAGTACTCCATCCTAGAAAATATAAGTCCTTCCCTGATACTGTGATAAATGCAACCACATATCGGTCAAAGGAGCCTTCAGGCACTTAGTTTAGCCCGGTTCATTTTTCCCCTACAACAAAAGAAACTTGTCAAATGGAGAATAGCAACAATAAAAATAATATTCCCCACCCCTTACCCTAAAACACAAGATTTATCGAATGTAGAATATCAACATGAAGAAGCAATTGCAGAACTCCAAACCCTACTAAAACCTCAGAATTTTTTCAGGGGTTTTGTAAGTATAATTTTTTTAAGTTTAAGAGGATTTGGTGTTTGTGTTAAGTCAAATTTTGGAGGCTTTTGCAAAGTTCAAATTTTTGGGCATTTTCTGTAAAGTTGATATTTTTTTAGTCGTTTTGCTTAGTAAAGAAATTTGGGCTTTTTTGTGAACTGAAATTTGGTTGGTTTTTGAGAGGTTAAAAAATGTGTGGGTTTTTGTGAAGTTCAAATTTTTGAGAAATACAAAAGGGTAGCATTTGTTTACATCTTTACGAGGAGAAGAGTAAGGATGACTGGAGTATCTAAAAGCATCAAGGGCTTCCTCCAAATCAGGAGAAGTGTAGCAGCCTCTACTTATGCAATCATTCACTAAACGCCCCACAGCACTCACATCCGGGCCTATTCTCTCGTCTTCCCAGCTCATTTTCTCTTAACAAAAACACAATCACAAACCCTCTAATCAAGAAATTGTAACCACAGATACTGTAATACTTCGTTATTGAGGTGATGTAGCTATTGTTGAGTACATGTACCTGTAGAAGATATTACAAAAAATATGAACAATTTTTAGACGATTACATTATGCCATCTTTTAACAGGAGGGAAGCGGATTTCTTCAGATTCTACTCGCCTCTTTTCACATTATTTCCTCCATGTTATTTAGGTCGGAAGTATATTCGTTTGATCAACTCTCAACTATTTCACATTCCCCGTCTTGCTTAACAAACGCTGTCTTCTCAAATTCGCGGGCAAATTCTCAATTTAATTCTTTAAATCAAGAATTCTCAGTTTGATTCTTCCCCGTCTTGCATTTAATGTAATAGAGCGCAGGCAAATTTGAAACTGAGCGGGCGGTAGATGATGCCAACTTTTAATAGTCACATCACCCTCTGTTGTCCGGACCAATAATTGCATCGGGCATATAACTATAGGTACTAGGCATCGACGATGAGACAGGTACTAGCGGAGCAGGCTGTATGGATGCATGGGCATCAGCAGTGTCTATGGCACCATCGATGCCATAGGTGCATCCTGAATGCCCCGTAGCCGCTGCCGTAGACATGTATGCAAAATATGGAGGCATAGACAAGGCACGTGAATTGTTTGACAGAATGCCTCAATGCATAAAGGATAGAGAAATTTTGTTATGTAAGTTTTTTTTTTCCCTATTGTTTCTAAAAGCTCAGTATATTGGTTCTAATGCTATGTGGAGATGATTTTTCAGGAAGAGAGCCAGAATTGGTCTCAATGGTTGTGGATGTGAATATGGGTATTGTGTGTATGGAAGAATCCAACGACATCTCATCCCCTTCAATTAAAAATCTAAGAGCATTGCCAACATTTTTAAGGCATCGGGGAGGGAGGGCGGCCCAGATCTTGCCACGGGGCAGATTTTTCACAAACGGCTAGAACAGAGGTCGTGTCAAGAGGATGTGCATTTATTTCAGCTCTATGGATCACCCTTAGGAATCTTCAAAATCCATCCTAGTTTCTAAGAAGAAGAAGAAGAAGACATTCATCACAATCAAGAGTTATATGGAAAGGGAAGACACATCTTGGAGCTGAAGTTAATTTTCTAGGCACATATGAAGAAGATAAGAACATCGATAATTCCAAATTACCTCATATGGAAATACTTTCTAGTCAAAGTTACCACATGGGAAGATGGAGATTTTATGAAGAAGCTACCACAATTGATCAGCGTTGAGTACAACACTTTTGTAAAGGTGGGGGCATGCTACACCCCTAGTCCTATAATGTGTATATGGTTATGAGTAGTCGACTTGTGGCTACCTTAACTCTTATTTAAGTTATATAAACATTAATATAGTCTTATATAGGTAGTTAGGTCAGCCTAGGTGGCATCCATGGCATAAATATGGTATATATAAGAGGTAGAGGTTAGTTATTATCATCATATTGAGTATTGTGTTCTTATTGAAGACTATTGGAGGTATCCCCCTCTAAGTGGATTAGGAGGTTGCCCCCTTGAAGTGGCATATTATTATCAAGTATTTGCAACATATTTCCTATTATATTCAATAATTGTGCAAGTTGTTTCATTACAAGTGGTATCAAAGCATTGAGCTTCCCTTTCATGGTTGCTCATAATGGGCTACTAAGTCATTTGTAAATTCTTTCCAACTAAGCATTTGCTCTTGCTTTTTACTCAGCTAACAAATTTAAAACAAATAGGGTTTGTAGCTAAATATAAAGCTGAGCATATGAGATTAGCAATTTGAACTCTAGATGTGACACCTTATCAGAGGCTACAACTCTACATCAATGGACTTAATGACCAAATTAAACATGATGTTCATTTGTTGAAACCTTGGACAATTAGGAAAGCTATGCAACAAGCATTGCATATTGAGAAACATAAATCCACCACCAAAAGTTCCACACAAGGTCAAACCATAGGATTGGAAGATAAATTTGTGACTAATCCTATTGATAGAAATTAGGAAAACTTACTTAATCTTAGAAAAATTAGTAATCACTCTACTCAACAAGAGGAAACCAAAAGAGAAAAAGATCTATGCTCAAATTATGATATCAAATGGTCTGGGGGTCATAACTATGCCAATAGTGATAAAATATTAACAATTATCAAGAATGAGGTTGAAGAAGAGAGAGAAGTAGCTACAAAAGAACCAAATGTGGAACTTGAGAAAAAAAACTCCACCACTAGAAGTTCCATACAATGTCAAAGCATGGGATTAAAAGACAAAAATAATTCTACTAAAAGAAATGGGGACAACATTTTTAACCCAAGACAAATTAGTAATCTCTCTACCTCTTGTTGGAATGGTGATAGAAAATGGACTAGAAATTATAAGTGTACTAATAGTGAGAAGACACTAATGACTATCAAGAATGAGGTTGAATGAGAGAGACAGAGAGAGAGAGATAGAGAAAGATAGAAGTAGTTACAAAAAGAACCAAATGTGGAACTTGAGCATGAGAATTCTAAGGAAGTAGAATGTATTACTATCTCCCTACATGCATTGAGTGGTACAAGTACACCACAAACACTCAAAGTAATTGGTTATATCAAAATGCGAAAGGTGATAGTGTTGGTTAATTCAAATAGTACACACAACTTTATTGATAAAAGATTAGCTAATGAGCTCAATTGTTTTGTGTATCCAATATCTAATTTTCAAGTCATGATAGTTGATGGGAAACAACTCTCTTGTGGTGGTAAATCCCATCATATAAAACTCTCAATGGGAAATTATCAACTAGATTTAGAAATGTTTGCTATCCCAATTGGGGGAGTGGATGTACAGTTTTGGGCGTGCAATGGCTAAAACGGTTAGGAATAGTGTCTTTCAATTTTCAAGACTTATACATGGCTTTTAGTACACATGGGGAAAACTATAAACTTATAGGGATACAATCACCACCAAGAGAAATTATTAGCTCCCATAGGATGGAGAAATTGCCTAAGAAGGGTTCTTACAACACAAGGGCACAACTACCTTTTTACAGAAGCACAAGTAATGAAAAATCAAGATTGACCAAAACTTAAAGAGATCATTCAACACTATCAATGAGTATATGCACACAAATGAGGGACCAAAAAGTTGCCACATGACTTTTTGGTCCCATGCACAGCAAAACACGAGTGCGTTATAACACGCTCGTGTTTTAGGCTCGGTAACCGAGCCTAAAACATGAGCACATTATAACATGCTCGCATTATTTTTTCTTTAAAGTGCAAAAAAACAGTCATTTGCCTCATTACCTATAGCCAAAAGAATGAGTTTGGAGAAAAAATAGACATTATAGCGCAAGCACGTTCAAGGAAGGTGAAACCAAGCAAGTGCAAGAGAGAAATCGATGTTTTCACAATGCCACCTTGCCAAACCCACTCTCAAAGATGTCGTGAAGCAAATGTCAAGGGTCTAGCAACCAAAGAAGGTAGGGTTTGATTAATTTTTGTGAGTTTGAAAAGAAATTTTGACTTTTGCAATGTTTGATTAGTTTTTTATATTGCATTTATAGTTAACGAGGCAGGAGAAAACACAAATCCAGCTGAGGAGGGTCAAAACAACCCCCAAAACTCTCCAAACCCTCAAAACCCACCTTCACGTCCTCACAATGTAAGAGATACTCAACAAAACTACTTAGGCAAATAAAAGAAAACAAAAGACATCTTCAAACCCTTATTGAAATGTTAAACAATCCAAGTGCAAGCACTGATCATAGGAGAGTGCTAGCAAAGTCATAAGAGATGATTATTTACCACATCGAATCAGTGACAAAACAAATCACCGAATTTTATGACTATAGGGAGAGGTGTCAGCAATACTATGCCGACAAATTGTCTTGTGAACAAGTGAAGAATGAAAAAATTACAAGATCTACATTATGTGCACACTTTATTAATCCTAAAACTGGCCAAAGATTAGAAGAAACTTGCAAACGGTTCCCTATTCATTGGTGTAGGAATCAAGATATATTCCAAAACTTTTGGGATAGATGGTACATGATCTTCAATGAGCGCCCATGCAACAACAATGAGGCGCCACAATATTTCTTGAGGAAACTCCATTGCAAGTTTGTTCTCAAGAAGATTCCTAATTATTTTGACATTCAAGAGTTCCAAGGCAGAGATGGTGGCTCTGCCCAAGATAGAGAGGGGGCTCAGCGAGACCAAAACCATGTACCTAGACCCCTGTTGAGGCCAGAACATGTGTCACTCCCTTCAACTTTGAAGAAGAGTGTTGAGGTGGAGACACTACATTCATTGACTGCTCTCACGCAGTCTCTAGCACAACACGTCAATGATCTCACCTAGGCCGATGAGGGTGAGAGTAGTAGACGTCATTTGTCCCCGCATTTGTGCAGTTCATGTGGGAACCTATGTGATTATGGCTCGCAGGACTCACGACAGGATGCTGTGACGTAGGGGTAACATCCAATGATAGACACATCCATATTGGATGATATTGTTCTCACCGATGATGTCTTACAGTGTACATTTGGTATTGACTCTCAGGTAATTTTTTACAAGTTTCATCTTGATTTAATATATTCTTATTTGAAATTTGTAATTAATTTTATATGACTTGGTATATTATAAGTCAAAAATAATGTATGTAATTGTCTGCGCAATGAAATTCCAAGGTCAGAGTTTTCATCCTGCCTCTGTTAGCCGTCCATTGGCGGGTTATGAGAGGAGGTCAAGTCAACAAGAATTTAATTTATCACATGATCGTAATTATTATACATATATCAATGGTAATATTATTTTGTGACAATTTGATGATTTCAACAGGGAATTTCACCAGGACCTCGATGGTTTCGTTGGTCCCCTAGACGCAAAACCACTTATACGGAGGCAAATTTAACCATTTCTAATCATTATGCATTTAAAAATTGTTATGTATTTATTTTGGTCGAATAATCTTGAAGTCTATTTTCAAATGTTGAATATGGAGACTCCTCATCTTTGTGAGTCAGCGCAGGTAGGCATTGCTACAGCCATGATGTCTTCAAATCCTTTGACCGAGGTATGAGCCAATAACATGAAAATATCATTTTGTATTTCTTGTTTTATCTCATGTCATTTGATGTACATAAATGACATTAATGTTTAGTCAATTTTGTTTCTTGATGCTTCTCACAAGAGGTCACAACTCCAACCTGTTCAACTATAGATGAAGAGAGAGAAAAGATGATCAAGAGAGATCATCAGATAGCGGTAAGTGATCGATTATATATGTGATGTTATATATTTCATGTTTTCTATATTAATGTGCATATTGTTTGATTGTATTAATAGGTGGAGCTGCACAAATCTCTGTCGAGGAGGTCTACTCAACGGGAGAGAGAGGATGAGTCACTGATTGGCTCTCCATTTTCATGGCCAAGCAAGGGCTATCGATTATTTGATCAAAGTCCATAGGAAACTAGTTTTTGGGACATTTTTGTTATTCCTAGATGGCTTTGTATACATACTTTTGTATGGTACCAATGTATATTTTTGTATATGCATGTATGGCTTTGTTTGGACATGCCTATATGGCTTTGTATATAGACTAGATGTTATGTTCATGACATTATGTATATGACAATTTATATTAAATATTTAATATGATGATCAATTATTGTTATAGGAATTTGGTTTTACACGTGCCAATTGTATTTGCTTGAAAGTTTATAAATCATTTTCAAATAATCCATTTTGTGCATATCTTGCAATCATTGCATTCCATGAGACTACATTTCTTTGAGGCATCATGTCAAACAGTTCACGCGCCTTGTCTATGCTTCCACACTTTCCATACATGTCTACAAGGGCAACTACAAATACAATATGTGACAAAAATTTTATATCCTTTATGCTTTGATGGTTGTCCACACAATGTTCCCCAAATCCCATTTTGGCATAGGCAAGGAGGATGTTGGATAAGGTTGTTCAATTTGGTTTTAGACGTGCCAATTGCATTTGGTTGAAATTTTCTTTTGTGCATTTGCTTGAAAGTTTTTAAAGCCTTATGAAAAATCCATTTCGTGCATATCTTGCAATCATTGCATTCCATGAGACAACTTTTCTTTGAGGCATCGTGTCAAACAGTTCACGTTCCTTGTATATGCTTCCACACTTTACATACATGTCTCGTAGGGTAGTTGCAACTACAACATTTGACAAAATTCCTATATCCTTTATGCTTTGATGGATGTCTATACCGTGTTCCAAAGATACCATTTCTAAGGTTTTGGAATTTGGATTTACACCTGCCAATTGCATTTGCTTGAAAGTTTCTAAAGCCATATCAAAAAATCCATTTTGTTCATATCTTGCAATCATTACATTCCATGAGGAGACATTTCTTTGAGGCATCATGCCAAATAGTTCACGTGCCTTGTCTATGCTTCCACACTTTGCATACATGTCTCGGAGGGCAGTTGCAACTACAATGTATCTAACAAAATTCCCATATCTTTTATCCTTTGATGGATGTCCATTTTGGCATAGGCAAGGAGGATACTGGCTAAGGTTGTGGAATTTGGCTTTACACCCGCCAATTGTATTTTCTTGAAAGTTTATAAAGCCTTATCAAAAAAATCCTTTTTTTCATATCTTGCAATCATTGCCTTCCATGAAATGGCGTTTCATTGAGGCATCATGTCAAACAATTCATGTACCTTGTCTATGCTTCCACACTTTGCCTACATGTCTCATAGGGTAGTTGCAAATACAACATTTGACAAAATTCCTATATCCTTTATGCTTTGATGGATGTCTATACCGTGTTCCAAAGATATCATTTCAAAGGTTTTGGAATTTGGCTATACACCTGCCAATTGCATTTGCTTGAAAGTTTCTAAAGTCTTATAAAAAAATCCATTTTGTTCATATCTTGCAATCATTGCATTCTATGAGGCGACATTTCTTTGAGGCATCATGCCAAACAGTTCACGTGCCTTGTCTATGCTTCCACACTTTGCATACATGTCTCCGAGGGCAGTTGCAACTACAACATCTAACAAAATTACCATATCTTTTATCCTTTGATGGATGTCCATTTTGGCATAGGCAAGGAGGATACTGGCTAAGGTTGTGGAATTTGGCTTTACACCTGCCAATTGTATTTTCTTGAAAGTTTATAAAGCCTTATCAAAAAAACCATTTTTTGCATATCTTGCAATCATTGCATTCCATGAAATGGCATTTCATTTCAAGGCATCATGTGAAACAGTTCACGTACCTTGTCTATGCTTCCACACTTTGCATACATGTCTACTAGGGTAGTTGCAACTAGAAGATCTAGCAAAATTCTCATATCCTTTATGCTTTGATGGATGTCCATACCATGTTCCAAAGATTGCATTTTGCCATATATAAGAGCAATGAATTTCGGTTGAGATGGAGTGTGGTGTGTGTGGATGGATGTGAATAGAAGAGCAGTGACATAGATCAATGATGATGAAGACTTGGGATTCGGAATTCAGTTGCTGCACCTTGGCATATTGACAGATGCTTATGCAGTATTCTTTTTCATATACTATTTGATTTGTATTTGGTAGTGAACCTTTCTTCATCAAGGCAGTGAGCCTCCAATAGGGTTTAACATCCCTTATTGTAATCTTTCTAGGTTTAGGGTTGAGGCAGTGAGCCTGCTAAACCTAGCTGTACTTCATGGCAGTGAGCCAGCATGTTCGAGGCCCATGGAGTGACCAAGCCTAAGCATCATTATGTAAAGATTGCAATATATATTTGAGAGCTAATCCTCTCCGTGGTTTTTCCCTCTTTGGGTTTTCCACATAAAAAATCTTGGTGTCCATGTGTCATGCTTCTATGGTTGTTATTCATTTACATGTTGTGCTATGGTTTAATTAATTCTGGGAAATGGTTAAAAGAAAAAGTTTTTAGAACACTGATTCACCCCCCCTCTCAGTGTTCCTAATAGTCAACACCAATTGCATTTTCTTGAAAGTTTCTAAAGCCTTATCAAAAAATCCATTTTTTCATATCTTGCAATCATTGCATTCTATGTGACAACATTTCTTTGAGGCATCATGCCAAACAGTTTACGTGCGTTGTCTATGCTTCCACATTTTGCATACATGTCTCTGAGGGCAGTTGCAACTACAACATCTAACAAAATTTCCATATCTTTTATGCTTTGATGGATGTCAATTTTGGCATAGGCAAGGAGGATACTGGCTAAGGTTGTGGAATTTGGCTTTACACCTGCCAATTATAGTTTCTTGAAAGTTTATAAAGTGTTATCAAAAAAATCCATTTTTTGCATATCTTGCAATCATTGCATTCCATGAGATGGCATTTCATTGAGGCATCATGTCAAAGAGTTCACGTATCTTGTCTATGCTTCCACAATTTGCATACATGTCTACTAGGACAGTTGCAACTACAAGATCTAACAAAATTCCCATATCCTTTATGCTTTGATGGATGTCCATACCATGTTCCAAAGATCGCATTTTGCCATATGAAGGGAGGATGTTGGCTAAGGTTGTGGAATTTGTCATTACACCCGCCAATTGAATTTTCTTGAAAGTTTCTAAAGCCTTATCAAAAAATCCATTTTTTTCATATCTTGCAATCATTGCATTGCATGTGACAACATTTCTTTGAGGCATCATGCCAAATAGTTCACGTGCGTTGTCTAGTCTTCCACACTTTGCATACATGTCTCTGAGGGTAGTTGCAACTACAACATCTAACAAAATTTCCATATCTTTTATGCTTTGATGGATGTCCATTTTGGCATAGGTAAGCAGGATATTGGCTAAGGTTGTGGAATTTGGCTTTACACCCACCAATTGTATTTTCTTGAAAGTTTATAAAGAGTTATCAAAAAATCCATTTTTTGCATATCTTGCAATCATTGCATTCCATGATGGAATTTCATTGAGGCATCATGTCAAAGAGTTCACTTATATTGTCTATGCTTCCACAATTTGCATACATGTCAACTAGGACAGTTGCAACTACAAGATCTGACAAAATCCCCATATCCTTTATGCTTTGATGGATGTCCATACCATGTTCCAAAGATCACATTTTGCCATATGAAGGGAGGATGTTGGCTAAGGTTGGGGAATTTGTCTTTACACCCACCAATTGCATTTGCTTGAAAGTTTCTAAAGCCTTATCAAAAAATCCATTTTTTTTCATATCTTGCAATCATTGCATTCCATGTGATGATGTTTATTTGAGGCATCATGTCAAACAATTCATGTGCATTGTCTATGCTTCCACACTTTGCATACATGTCTCTGAGGGCAGTTGCAACTACAACATCTAACAAAATTTCCATATCTTTTATGCTTCGATGTGTCCATTTTGGCATAGGCAAGGAGGATACTGGCTAAGGTTGTGGAATTTGGCTTTACACCCGCCAATTGTATTTTCTTGAAAGTTTATAAGGAGTTATCAAAAAATCCATTTTTTACATATCTTTCAATCATTGCATTCCATGAGAGGGCATTTCATTGAGGCATCATGTCAAAGAGTTTACGTATCTTGTCTATGCTTCCACAATTTGCATACATGTCTACTAGGATAGTTGCAACTACAAGATCTGACAAAATTCCCATATCCTTTATGCTTTGATGGATGTCCATACCATGTTCCAAAGATCACATTTTTCCATATGAAGGGAGGATGTTAGATAAGGTTGTGGAATTTGTCTTTACACCGGCCAATTGCATTTGCTTGAAAGTTTCTAAAGCCTTATCAAAAAATCCATTTTTTCATATCTTCAAATCATTGCATTCCATGTGATGACATTTCTTTGAGGCATCATGCCAAACAATTCATGTGCGTTGTCTATGCTTCCACACTTTGTATACATGTCTTTGAGGGCAGTTGCAAGTACAACATCTAACAAAATTTCCATATCTTTTATGCTTTGATGGATGTCCATTTTGGCACATGTAAGGAGGATACTAACTAAGGTTGTGGAATTTGGCTTTACAACCGCCAATTGTATTTTCTTGAAAGTTTACAAAGAGTTATCAAAAAATCCATTTTTTGCATATCTTGCAATCATTGCATTCCATGAGATGGCATTGCATTGAGGCATCATGTCAAAGAGTTCACGTATCTTGTCTATGCTTCTACAATTTGCATGCATGTCTACTAGGACAGTTGCAACTACAAGATATGACAAAATTCCCATATCCTTTATGCTCTGATGGATGTCCATACCATGTTCCAAAGATTGCATTTTCCCATATGAAGGGAGGATGTTGGCTAAGGTTGTGGAATTTGTCTTTACACCCGCCAATTGCATTTGCTTGAAAGTTTCTAAAGCCTTATCAAAAAATCCATTTTTTTCATATCTTGCAATCATTGTATTCCATGTGATGACATTTCTTTGAGGCATCATGCCAAACAGTTCACGTACGTTGTCTATGCTTCCACACTTTGCATACATGTCTTTGAGGGCAGTTACAACTACAACATCTAACAAAATTTCCATATCTTTTATGCTTTGATGGATGTCCATATTGTGTTCCAAAGATCCCATTTTGGAATAGGCAAGGAGGATACTGGGTAAGGTTTTTACACTTTTTTGACTGTAACAATCATATATATGATTGATTTTTACACTTTTTTTACTGTAACAGTCATATATATGACTATTTTTTACACTTTTTTTGACTGTAATAGTCATATATATGATTGTTTTTACACTTTTTCAATCATCCATATGATTGTAACAGTCATTCATGTGACTAACAGTCATAACAGTCATTCAATATGACTGATTTTTACTTCTAAAATAGTCCATATGACTGTTATCACAGCAAAAGTAGGAATGGTTTCCTTTGGAGAAATGCCACTAAAACATATATTGTCCCAGAGTGAAAGAAACAGACCCCTATGACCTATTTTTGCTACTAAATCTACTTTAACTTGACCATGAC
Organism: Cunninghamia lanceolata; assembly: GCA_027924645.1. Lineage (NCBI taxonomy): Eukaryota > Viridiplantae > Streptophyta > Pinopsida > Cupressales > Cupressaceae > Cunninghamia > Cunninghamia lanceolata. The sequence continues at coordinate 4,533,026 of BSBN01001268.1, read as the reverse complement.
TTCTCAAACACGAAACCTTTAATCTAAAATCTCTGCTTGAAACTTTAGTTTGTCTTGCATGCAGATCATATGGGTATCTATCCATTGCTTAAACTTTAACTAATTTCATGCAATTCAAAGTACCTTTGTCTCATTTGCTTACAACCTTGCATGTAGTCTTAGGTCTCCCCATGATGCTTGTGTTTGGCATTCGTAGACTTATCTACTACTACCACTGCTCTTTTGACCTTATGACTATCCCTTAAGAGTTGCTGACTATGGACCTCTATCTGTTATCCTTTGTGATTCTCACCATTATCTCCATTTCATGTTGGAGCTCCTATTTAGCCCTACTACTTGACAAGACATCCAAGGATCCCTATATCACTGTTAAACATGGCTGATAGTCTCCTTATCAGGCCTCCAAGCATTATGTATGCCTCTCAAGGATTTAAGTGTCATCATGTCTTCTTGAGTCTCTTCACTGTTTTTGTATTCTCCTTGTGTTTATGCATTTTCCTTTCAAACCTGTGACGACTACTCTAAGATGTAGCTTACAACAAATATGAACTAGAAGCAGGAGTGTGACTGCTTTTTTGGTATAGATCTCAATTTTTTTTAAATCAATTTCATTTGCCTATAGTGGCAAGGAATGCATTGTTCCAAAATGCTTTAGTTTCATGCAGTGGAAAGATGCTAGGAGTGACATTTTGCATTCCATAGCTCGTGGGGCCGAACGGACTGCACCAACATGTCGAGGTGGGCGGGTAAATGCTAGGGGAGGTCTCGTTTTGTGTGCTAAGCATCCCAGTCGTTTAGGGCAGCAAGCTACCAGCAAAGTCCCTTAAGATCCCTAAGACCAAGAAACTGCATAACCATGACGGAGCAGTTCTCAGAATTCATGGCAACTGGGAATGTTTCATTTGGACCTACAAGTGCACGTGGGGTCCGTCCACAATAAACTCTCTTGGTTTTGGTCAACTCCAGTCCATTTGACCGTGCCGAAATCAAATGCATTCTTGCAAAATGCTTTAGTTTCATGCATTGGAAAGGTGTTAGGAGTGACATTTTGCATTCCATAGTTCGTGGGGCCGAACAGACCACACCAACGCATCAGGGTGGGTAGGTAAATGCTAGGGGAAGTTTGGTTTTATGTGCCAAGCGTCCTAGTCGTTCAAAGCAGCAAGCTACCGACAAAGTCCCTTAAGATCCCTAAGAACACAAAACTGCCAAACTATGACAAAGCAGTTCTCAGAATTAATGGCAACTGGGAATGTTCCATTTGGACCTACAGGTGCACGTGGGGTCCATCCACAATAACCTCTCTCAATTTTGGTCAACTCCAGACCGTTTGACCGTGCTGAAATCAAATGCATTCTTGCAAAATGCTTCAGTTCATGCAGTGGAAACGTGCTAGGAGTGACATTTTGCATTCCATAGCTCGTGGGACTGAATGGACTATGCCAACATGTCGGGGTGGGTGGGTAAATGCCAGGGGAGGTCTCGTTTCATATGCCAAGGGTCCCAATCATTCGAGCCAACAGGCTACCGACAAAGTCACTTAAGATCATAAGAGCAAAAACTCCCAAACTTTGACGAAACAATTCTCAAAATTTGTGGCAGCTGGGAACATTCAATTTGGACCTACAGGTGTACGTGGGGTCCATCCATAATAACCTCTCTCATTTTTGGTCAACTCAAATCCATTTGATCATGTTGAAATCAAATGCATTCTTGCAAAATGCTTCAGTTTCATGTAGCACAACCTTGTCAGGTGCCATATTTTTTGTTCTGTTCGTCGTGGGGCTGAACAAACTATTCCAACATGTTGAGGTGGGCGGGAAAATGCCAGGCTAGGTCTCGTTTCGTGGGCCAAGCATCCCAGTCATTCCAGGCAGCAAGCTACTGACAAAGTCCCTTAAGATCCCTAAGACCAAAAAATTGCCAAAATATGATGGAGCAGTTCTTAGAATTCATGGCAGATGGGAATGTACTGTTTGGACCTACAAGTGCATGTGGGGTCTGTCCACAATAACCTTTATCGGTCTTGGTCAACTCTAGTCCGTTTGATCGTGTCGAAATCAAATGCATTCTTGCAAAATGCTTCGGTTTCATGCAGTGGAAAGGTGTTAGGAGTGACCTTTTGCATTTCATAGCTCGTGGGGCTGAACGGACTATGCCAACACATCGGGGTGGGTGAGTAAATGCTAGGGGGTCTCATTTCATGTGCCAAGGGTCCCAATCGTTCGAGGCAGCAGGCTACCGACAAAGTCACTTAAGATCCTAAGAGCAAAAACTTCCAAACTTTGACATAGCAGTTTATGAAATTTGTGGCATCTGGGAATATTCCATTTGGACCTACATGTGCACGTGGTGTCTGCCCACAATAACCTCTCTCAGTTTTGGTCAACTCAAATCTATTTGATCGTGCCGAAATCAAATGCATTCTTGCAAAATGCTTTAGTTTCATGCAGCACAACCTTGCCAGGTGCCATATTTTTTTGTTCTACTCATCATGGGGCCGAACTGACTGCATCAACCCGTCAGGGTTGGCAGGTATATGTTAGGGGAGGTCTTGTTTTGTGTGCCAAGTGTCCCAGTCATTCCAAGCTGTATGCTACCAACAAAGTCAAAACTTACTAGGATTGAAATTTTGCATTCCATAGGTCGTGGGGTCAAACCGACTGTGCCAACATGTCCAGGTGGGCGGGTAAATGCTAGGGGAGGTCTCGTTTCATGCACCAAGTGTCTCAGTTGTTCTAGGTTGCAAGTTACCGACAAAGTTGAAAGGTGCTAGGAGTGAGATTTTGCATTCCACAACTCGTGGGACCAAATCAACTGTGCCAACATGTTGGGGTGGACGGGTAAATGCCAAAGAAGGTCTCATTTTGTGTGCAAAGGGTCCCAGTTGTTCTGGGTTGTAAGCTATCGACAAAGTCACTTTGCTGGTAGCTTGCAGCCCAGAATGACTGGGATGCTTGGCACGTGAAACGAGACCTCCCCTAACATTTACCCACCCACCCCGATGCATTGGCATATTCAGTTTGGCCCCACGATGAGCAAATCAAAAAATATGGCACCTGGCAAGGTTGTACTACATGAAACTAAAGCTTTTTGCAAGAATGCATTTGATTTTAGCACAGTAAAACAATTTTGAGTTGACCAAAACTGAGAGAGGTTATTGTGGATGGACCCCACATGCACTTGTAGGTCCAAATGGAATGTTCCCAGCTTCCATGAAATTCGAGAACTGCTCCGTCAAAGTTTGGTAGTTTTTGCTCTTAGGATCTTAAGTGACTTTGCCAGTAGCCTGCTGCCTCAAACGATTGGGACCCTTGGCACATGAAACAAGACCTCCCTTGGCATTTACCCACCCACCCTGATGCGTTGGTGCAGTCTATTCAGCCCCACGAGCTATGGAATGCAAAATGTCACTCCTAGCACCTTTCCATTGCATGAACCTGAAGCATTTTGCAAGAATGCATTTGATCTTGGCATGGTCAAATGGTCTGGAGTTGACCAAAACTAAGAGAGATTATTGTGGACGGACCCCACGTGCACCTGTAGGTCCAGACAGAATGTTCCCAGTTGCCATGAATTCCAAGAACTATTCCGTCAAAGTTCAGCAGCTTTTTGGTCTTAGGGATCCTAAGGGACTTTGCCGATAGCCTGCTACTCGGAATGACTGGGATGCTTGGCCCATAAAAGGAGACCTCCCATGGCATTTACCCGCCCACCCCAACACATTGGTGCAGTCCGTTTGGCCCCATGAGCTGTAGAATGCAAAATCTCACTCCTAGCACCTTTTGACTTTGCCAATAGCTTGCAGCCCAAAATGATTGAGACACTTGACACATAAAACAAGACCTCCCCTAGCATTTACCTGCCCACCCAGACATGTTGGCATAGTCGATTCAACCCCATGACCTGTGGAATGCAAAATTTCAGTCCTAGCAACTTTTTTACTTTGTCGGTAAGTTACAGCCCAGAATGACTAGGACGCTAAACACACAAAGCAAGACCTCCCTAACCTTTACCCACCCACCCTGACGTGTTGGCGCAGTCGGTTTGGCCCCACGACGAGAAAAACAAAAAATATGGAACCTGGCAAGGTTGTGCTGCATGAAACTAAAGCATTTTGCAAGAATGCATTTGATTTTGGCATGGTCAAACATATTTGAGTTGACCAAAACTGAGAGAGGTTATTGTGGATGGACCCCACGTGCACCTATAGGTCCAAACGAAACATTCCCAGATGCCACTAATTCTGAGAACTGTTCTGTCAATGTTTGGCACTTTTTTCTCTTAGGATCTTAAGTGACTTTGTCGGTAGCCTGCTGCCTCGAATGACTGGGACCCTTGGCACATGAAACGAGACCTCCCATGGCATTTACCCACCCACCCTGATGCGTTAGTGTAGTCTGTTTGGCCCCACAAGCTATGGAATGCAAAATTTCACTCCTAGCACCCTTCTACTGCATGAAACTGAAGCATTTTGTAAGAATGCATTTAATTTCGACACGGTCAAATAGACTGGAGTTGACCAAAACCAAGAGAGGTTATTGTGGACAGACTCCACGTGCACTTGTAGGTCCAAACAAAATGTTTACCTTGATCACATCACAAGGTAAACACAAGTCAAAGCACAACCAAACCCTAGGTTAATGAAACCCTAGGTCAAAACCCTAAGTCTAGTTAAGGGTGGTCATCACACATTTACCTCTATCTTGGCTCACGAATGTGCCTGGGAGTGAGAGGAGAGTGGGTGAGGGCTATCCTCAATGATATTGAGGAAATCAATCCACGACAACAGCAGGAGACATTTACTTTACCACAACAAGATCCATTTGTCCTCTTATTAATAGAAGAACAGAGACAACTCCAAATACAAGAACTCATTCAATGAATTGAAAGACAAGTGGACATAAATGAAAGTAACCGCTTACCCACACAAAGGTGGAATAGAAGAAACCCCAATAGGAGAAGAGAAACTAGTGACCCTTCGAGTCATAGGGTTATCTCAACAACAACTACCATCGAATGAAACATTCAACTTAGCACACAACAACAAAAACCACATAACTTGTCGACCCTCTCCGCAAAGTCCAGCTCTCCAACAAGCCAAACCCCCGCTGTGTCTCGCCTCCTCTCGACTGGCTACTTCCATGAGAGGGAGAGTGATGTGGTGGATCACCCCATGGCAAGGAGGGAAGGGTCTGTGTGCATGCTGAAATCTGACCCGACAGCCCCAAGCAATTGGAGTCACGATTTTGAGCGTACATATTTTGGTGAACCCGACGTGAAATTACAAATCCTTCTAGGACAAGTAGTTTTGTGATCCAACTCCAAATATTCATTCATGACCATTATCGGATATGTTGTCAACTTCACCACATATTTTGCTGAACCCGACGTGAAATACATAATCTTTTGGTTTTGTAGTTTTCGTTCCCATTCCAAACGCTTCAAAACATTTAGCAAAATCTTCTAAACATTTTCACACTATTCTTCATAGCTGCTTCAGCTTCTATCGCCTTCGCCATCATCAGTTCCATTATTCTGTGGTGTCTATGGCACCCCTGAATATGACGGAACCTAACTTAAACCAAGGGAATATTCCCTCAAGAGAACCAGAAACTCCTTCCTTCGATAGGTATGTGCCACCGCATCCTAATGCACCAATCACCAATTTCTATGACTACGAAGATTCTAATTATGAATAAGATCAAAGAGAATCTAGGTGTTCTCTATCTTTCAACAACCTAACTTGGGAAAACAATCTGGCCATACCAAATGCGCCACATAAAGCTAAAAGGATAAGGTCTGAAATACATCAGCCCGATCAACCTTCCACAAGCACATCAAGTACTCATCTTGATGAAGAAGTCAAATGATTAGAAAAACATCTACAAGAAGGAAAAGACGCTCAAGAGGCATTAAGAATTGCCTTGCGAGAAGAACAATGAGAAAATGATGCACGAGAAGAAGCATACCACCATGAAAATACTCGAAGAGAAAATCCTAGAGACGAAGAAACACCTAGAACTACTACTCCCGCAGACTTAATTGCAACTCTAGTGCAAAGGATTAGAATCTTGGAAGCAGAGCAAGCTACTCCTGAAAGAAGGCAAAAATCTCATGAACAAGACCAGGGGGCATCTCAAAATCCCCTCTACCTCAACTATTATTGACGAAATGCCAGTAACGATACATGACTGAATGGGAACCCTCCTATTCAAAACAACCAAACAAATCTGACCATGGGTTATCAAAACCCACCTACAAGGTTATTGCTATCAACCCCGCAATCGCAAAGCACCTTCCTAGGAACATATCTTGAGTATTTGAAAGAACCTCTGGATCAAAAGATAAGAAGTGTGCAGCTACCTCGGCCATTGCCAAATTTGTTGAAGTTCAAGGGAGAAGGAGATCCAAACTCCCACATTAAAGCCTACACCACTGTGATAAGAGAACTCCTCCCTTGGGATGGGGTTGTAGCAAAAATATTTCCAAAAACTCTTGAAGGCATAGCTCTGGATTGGTACTATCGCTTGCCGGAAGCTTCAATTCACTCGTTCAAACAACTAATCGGAGAGTTTGTTATGGCATTTGACATGAACAAACTCGTTAAAACAGGGATTAGAGAATTCCTCACAATGAAACAAGAGCCAAACGAATCCATAGCCCACTTTGTCACTCGATGGAGGAAAGTCCTTTACTCCTCGACTAGTGCTCCAAACATGGATCACCGAGAACTATGCGACCTCTTCTTACATGCCCTAAACAAGGACATGAGAGAAGATGTTCAAAAATTGCCATACAAATCCTATGAAGAAGCATTGGAAAGTGCTTTGAGGATTGACCAAGCCACCATTGATGGTGGTAGAAAGGTCTATGGGTCAAATGGAAAGTTGACGAAGGAAGACATAGGAAACAATGCCTCTGTCATTAAGATCCTTAAAAACAATAGGAGCGCAACCACAGATGGGGTGACAGGCCAACCCCCAATCAGGAAAGTAAGAGATGACTACAATGGGAGAGATTACTATCCTCCTAATGTAAATGTCAGAGACCTACCTAGGAACAACAGGTACTACCCTAGGGACAATTACCAAAATTGGAACCACAATGGAAACAAGAATGGAAACGATGGAAGATATGAAAGACCCCCATACAAGTTCAATCAGTTTTGTTCTTTTCATATAACAAGGGGGCATAGTCCAAAATCTTGTACAGAATATAACAGATTCATAGCAAGGCTACTGGAAGACCAGTAACGTTTGTTCATAGAGATGTTCTTGAACCCATAGGAGGTCACACCAGATAACAAGGATACAAGAGAAAATCAAGCTCTAATAGCTCCACAAAATGCAAACATGAGAATCTATTAGGACTCGTTTCCCACACATAAAGACATAGAAGCAACAAACCAAAGCAAAATAGCTCAAAGTAGTAACCCTGAAGTCCCACCGCAACTAGGAGAAAAAGGAGAAGCTAGGATGATGGGATTAGTTGAGATTATGCACAATGAAGGAGAAAAGGAAGACCATGGGGATGAAAATGAACAAATAGAAGCATATGGAGGTATCATTTCAGTAGTGGAACTAATACCAGCTCCAATCGGACCTTATGAACTTATAGAAGATTTAAAGAAGACATATGCTCACATTTAATTCATTGACTTGCTCAAGAACTCCCCTTCACATCGCTTAGCGTTACTAAAAGCAATAGGTCTAAAATACCTTGACCAAATTACACCACCACCTAGTGAGCAAATCAATCATGTGGACTATGACATCAGTCCACCAAATTCAGAACTCAAAGATCCAGGGTTCTTTAAATTATAGTAGATGCCTTCCGAGGCAGAATTAACCAAAAAAGGAGACCCTGCGTTGTATCTTCAAGTATCGATCTATGACACCTGCATCAAGCAGACCTTAATCGATGATGGGGCAACAGTTAACATAGTTCCTTTCTCCTTATTAGAGAGGATGGGCTATGGACACACTAATATCACTGCTTCATGAGATACTCTAAGCGGGTATGATAATCTAAAGGCTGCCACCATAGGTAAGATTACCCTTCCAGTGATCTTGGGACCTAAAACCATTCCTACTATTTTGAGGTAAAAGGGCGTTTTTGGTTGTTTAATGGTTTATGTGGAATCCTCCTTTCACACCAAACATTCCAAGGGCTTGTCAACCGAGTTGAATCTCCACTAAGCGAGAGCAATCACCTATCATGTTGGGCAACCACTTGGGAAGCTGTGGACTCTTAGATATATCAAGCAATGTCTCTATCTAATGTTCAATTATGCTTAGAAACCCTAATTATGCCAATCAGTAAGCAAATTATCAAATTATGATAAATCCTTTTAGACTAAGGCAAAGGACAGAGGTATTTAACTTATTGTTTTTTGAAGTTCGGAAGGCAAAAAAGTCGGGGACACGGGGACTAGCGCCCAAGTCCAAGGTACCTATTTCTTTGCGGGATCCTAATCTCCTTCTGACACTGATCTACATTGTAACTTTAGTTTCTGGAGATTCCACTGAGGAGGACATGAGGACTAGCGCTCTAGTCCAGGAAAAGCACCAGTGTCCTGCTTCTTTTCAGGTCCTAAATCCTCTGTGTCTTTTACTCCTTCCTACAACTCCACTCTACGAGACTCAACACCTGTAACCTACAATCACAAGGAGTGTGGGAGGGGGTTGTGGTGTTTAGAGGCTTGCCTCGGTCAAGCCTCGGAGAGACATTCAAGTCTTCCGAACATTGTTGTCAGATGAGAGTGCATATCCCAGTAGGATAGAGGCAAAAATCTAAATGATAAATGATTGAAAACACAATAGATATCACCTTGTAGTGAAGATCTCATGGAAGGAAGATGCTCTTCATGCCATGAGGAGATGGATGCCAAATCTACAAACACAAACATAATAACAATGCTCTGCTCTGCCAGATAATGAATATTTTGAATACTCTAATCACAAGAATGCATAAAGTTGTCCAATTTCCATCTAGTTTGCAAATGAAACCTAATCATGCTTATATATGCAACTACAAAGATTCTTGCTAAGAATTTCATAATTCAAACTTTAGATGTCGGCATAGGACCCAAATAACAATCACTAAACTGACATTTGAAATTAGGGCAAACCCAAAATAGGGCTAGACTAGGGCGCTAGCGCCCAAGTCCACCCTGCCATTTTTGCTCAGAATTCATTAAAGTGCAGCCCCCTAGGTCCTATTTGTCAGAAGACCCAAGGGTTTTCTCATCGGGAGTCAGAAATAACATGTAAGATACTCTAAATGCAATTACAAGACCCGGGAGCTAAACCTTAATAGGAAAAAGACCCCAAGGTTACTTTTTCTGACATAACACCTACCACATTCTACGTCATAGACAAAGACACGGGATATAATTTGATTCTTGGAAGACCGTGAATACACAGAATGAAAGTTGTGCCATCCACATTATTTCAGCAAGATCGATTCTTACATTTAGGGGAAGTATACGTCGCAAAAGGGAGATCCAAAACCTTTTAGCATGTTGAAATCAAACACACCGAACAAATGTATAGGTATCCCCATACACTATGAAATCCCTACCAACAAATTGACCGTCCCTAATCCTACACCTCAATCGATATGCATCAAACGAATGGAAATCCCAGAAAAGACCATAAACGCCGCAAAGATCAAAACTTTAGAGAATGAGGCATTGCCAAAACAAAAGGAAATGGTTCCCAGAGAAAAGACAATTGAGATCATGGAATGGATAGAGAAGGATGGACCACTCCAATTGCCCCTAGAGGTACTCATGATCAACATCCAAGAGGCCTACAAACTCTTCCCTTGCATAGGAGAAAAATTGCACAGAACTAAAGGTCCAGTGTTTGAGACAACCACGTTGGGTTTGAGAAATGCATACCCGCACGCTTTCTCAGACGCTGAGGAAGACATATCAGAAAGTTACACCCCATTGTCACCATTAAGTGAATTGCGTGTCCTTGAGACACCAGAAGAAACAAAATCTTATGAGCCTCTCACACCATTAGAGGATTCATATCAACCATTGACACCCATGGAGGAGGTGCATTCTGTCGACAATGAATCAACTAATGCCATAGGAATGCTACCTAGGATGTTCATGGTGTCTCAACCGCAAGAGGAGCGAACCACCTCTGCCTCAGTTCAATCAAATGAACTCAGCGAGTGGGAAGCACCTCTAGTACAAATCGAAATGGTTGAAAGACTTCCCGACGGAGACAAAGAAAGTGAAGGTACTTTTACAGAGAATGGAAGATGAGAGTGTCAGTCGGCATTGATGACCCTGTCATTTTTTAACTGACAAAGAGTTACATCAGATATGCCATGGACTTAAGACCAAAACCAAATGGGAGGAAAAGTATAAGCTTTGTCCCTCTTGATGAGAAAAGGGAGCCACAAACTCCCCTTGAGTTGTTCTAATTTTTGCAAAGAATCCAAGAGAGACTGGATGTGAAAATCTGCATGCAAGAACAATTCGACCTGTTAGCAGAATTATTAAATTGTGATGGAGTCCTGTATTGGACCCCTTCTCATCAACAAGCCTTTCGAGACTTACTTCATCTCACACTGCCAAGAGAAACCACCAAGTTGGTAACAATAGAAGCAAAAGACAAACCCTACATAATAGGAGAACTTGTCCTAAGAAGAGGTGGCATGAAGAATAAGAAAAGAAGACGAAAAAAAGCTTTTTCAGAAGACTGGAAAGGTCCTTACATGGTCAAAGAAGATGTTGTAAATGATGCCTATCTCTTGTGCACAATGGAGGGAGAGGAATTTGGCGAAATAGTCAATGCCTTTCACCTCAAGAAATACTATGTCTAAAAACCAAAAAAATCATAAAACATAAAAATACAAAAAAAATTATAAAAATCAAAATGTCAAACAATTTCTTTCTTGCATTTTAGTATCATTCTGTTCATCTTGCATTACAGTCAGTGACTTGCTCTTGTACTATTTTCTTTTCAGTAAGGAATCTAATGGTGCCTAGATATACGTCACCCTTTCAGGACCTAGAGATTCCCCATTTTCACAATCGCCATATCCCCTTTTCATTCCCAGTGATTCTAATCAAAGCCTAGCTCTTAGCTTTACACTAATCCCAGTCTTAATAAGTCAAGATATTAAGTCTAAACAAAGTCAATATTCAAACCTACAACATTCAAAGGAAGCTTGCAAGTAGACCTTCCCAATTCTTCCCTAGTAGTAGAGAAGTCCAACCAGACTACAAAAACTTTAGGTGGCGCTCAGCCCTTATCTTTCCTGGCCAAAAACATCATGAGGATCAAAACTCTGAAGGAAGCAATCTAAAATTTGAGTGAATAAAAAATGAGTGATCAAAATAAAAGTGTTGAAAAGTGAGAATTGAGAGAACAAGCTTGCATATCAAAAATCCAAAAGCATTTATTTCTTGAAAAGTCAAAAAATCCAAAAAAAATAAGAAAATTTGAGGAAAATACAAAAAAAAAAGTAAAAAGTAAAAAGTAAAAAAAAAGAGAGATACAAAAAAAAGGAGTGAAAGAAGATTGTTGAATGTCTGTACTCTTGGGTGGAGATCAGTCTAAGCTCGAAGCCTCAAAGGTGACATTCTAACAGAGAAAGTAAAAAGAAAGGTACAAAACACACACACGCACTAGCTGAGCAAAGCCAAGGGTCTAGTAGTCCCTGGGATCATCTTCTACCTAGGGACCCTTGTTATTTCCTATTTTATCCTTTACCCTGGGTCTACCTTGCTTTCCATCTATGATCTAAGTCTAGCGAACACCTATAAAAATTGTTACTTGTCTAAGTTGAAATCTTGTTAGATTGTCTTATCTAGATAAGGATCAGTGTTTAGCTTTTAGCAAAGCCCAAAATTAGAAATGCTCCATTTTCATTCCCACTCCCTACTTGAGTTTTAAAATCCTATCTCACAGCCTTGATTAGGTCTCTTATATCAAGACAACTGGTAATCCCCTGAGTTGAAAATCATACTAAAGAGCAGTCACATTGTTTGTTCCACATTGCATTCATGCCAAAATTAGAAAAAGAGTCTCAAAGCAATAAAGTCAAATGTCATATCTCATAACATTCAATAGAAGTAAATGTTTCATTTTAGCATCTCTTGTGTTCTTGCATCTGCATATCATAAATTGCATCTCATATATATGCCATAAAATATTACAAAAACATGTTATCGTTATCATACTTGCATCGTTAAAAGAGTTGAAAAGGTCAAAAACATAATAAAAAAGTTCTCAAACCTCCAAAACATGCACAAGAGATGAGTACAAATCTAATAGGTGAAAACCATAAAAGGATAAACTTTCATAGATACATCCGAAGTTTACATATACAAGAGTATCAAAGAGCTAGGACAAAATGCTCTCAAAGGAAGTAGAGGCTCCCCATGCAAGGGGGCACGAGTTCAAGAAAGGAAGTCAAGGTCGGTTCCCTCCAACGGAACCCTCAGGACTTCAGCTTCTCTGTCTACGAATACCACTCATCACTCCATGAGACCAATGGGAGCGAGGCACCCTACTGTGAGCATGTGACTGTGAAGGCCCCGCCATACTAGCATTCCGTCGTCCAAAACTAAGACGAGCCATCTCTCAAAGCACATGATTCTCACCCTTAAGGGTGTGAATCTATGCCTTCAAGTTTGCATTCTCCTGACATCCATGGTAGACAGAAGTGAAAATGTCTGTATGTCACCCAACAACAGGGGGCATACCAGGATCATCTAAAAAATGGTCTTGAGTCATCCTAGTGAAGGGAGAAGCCAAGCCAACATTAATCTCACGAACAAAATCCCTCCACTCTCTGACATTACCTGAAAAAGTGAATCCAAAGAGAAAGACGTGTCAGTTCCCCATGAAGAGAGAAAGGACAAAAGTGTGAAAAACAAACAAACAAAACTCACGTGGATCACTCGACTGCCAATCAAGGTCAAGTTGTCACATCACCTCATCTGAATGAGGAGGTCAGCGGACAACAAGAGGACCCTCAACGATGTCAAGTGCATCATCTGCATCATCGGTAGCATCAAGACCCTCATCCTGCGCATCCTCGGGTAAACCCTCATCTGACGAATCATCATCATCAGAAATATAGTCCTCGTCAGTAGACTCTGAATCCACAGCTACAATGAGAGATCAGGAAGAAGTCCCTCTCCCTCCCTTCTGTCCTCCTCTGGGAAATCTAGTGATGAACACTCCAGGAGTCAAAGGAGTCCAAACAACTGACCTTTGTCCAATCTCACCCATCTCCTTAACAGTCCTATAGCAAGTGGACACTAGGGGCAACTCCTCGGGGAAGTCCTCGCCGAACTGTTGTGAAACACACTCAACATGATGGGCCTCAACTAGACCATTACAGTCTGAAATCTTGGATACTCCACGATAATACTCTTTGACCTCGCCATCATGAGCCTAGGATCCCTCCATGTCACGATAAGGATCAAAGATCATATCCTCATCTATAGGAGTAGCAACAGTAGGTAAAGAAGCATCGAAGTGACCTACATGCATCTACCTCGCTACTCTCGGTAAATGTCTATCTGGAATCGGAATAAGCTTATGATAGGGCCTAATGTGCTCAAATATCCATGTCATAACCAAAGAAGAGTGGCTAAAAGCTAGAGCCCCTCATTGTGAAATATGATAGAAGTCCCTGTAGACCATGGCCAAAATATCTGGACCCCAAGCATAGATCATGCCCTCCTCAATACCACGAATGATGGGTGCCCAACACCATCTCAAATGAGTCGAGGCCTTATCTCCGGACAGCCTCGATGCAATCAAACCGATCAAGAATCTCCTCAGAAGTGGGATGCGAAGTTGAGGCACAAAAGTGACCTAGACTCCTATCTGATCCCCGGGGTGACTAACCCCCATAAACTCTGCCTAGGATGCCTTGTCCTCGAAGGACTCGCTAGCTGGAAGGACGAGATGATGTCCTCTCACAGGAACTCCAAGTATATGGTAGACATCAAACAGAGTGATGGTCCACTCTCCAGAGATCTGTGGGAACCTGAATGTGTTTATGTCTGCATCCCAGTAGGTCAGAATATCACAGCATATGCAGGACACAGGGTGAATAACAAGCACATGACAAACTCTAGCCAGACCTGCTCTCCTCAAAATAGCATGGTCCTCATTACTCAGTGAAGCGAACATCCCTGAGAGCCACCCCTACTCTTGGCAGGCATTCCATCGGATACGCATGTCCTGCAAGATCAGAAAGGAACTTTAGATTAGATCTCGTAAACTCGTAAAAATCCCTAAAAATCATAAAATTGCAGAAAACCTTACACGAAAAAAGCATATAACCCCTCAAAATTGAAATAAACAGGCGAATACAGTAGACAAAACAAGTCAAATCAGAGTGAAACAAGCATCAGAAAACATGAAATTTCAGTCAAAATCAACCCAACAAGGTCGCCCCTGAGCAACCCAGATGTTCTACAGGATCTCCCTCGGGTGACCCACCTGATAAAAGGGGCGACCCTAGAGGGAGATCCCTCGAACTAAAACTACTCTAAAAGCTTCATTTCTCAGCCAATTTCAGAAAATGAAAGATCTATCATACTCTAAACAACGAAACAGAGACAATGCAACAAGAAGAATTAACAAAAATAGACAATTTCAAGAGATTTTTCACAAACTTTAAACTAGGGTTTAGAGAAGGGTTTTTCACAGTTTGCATACTTGATTCTCCGTGGATGAAGCAGAGGTGACCATCTTTGCGATCTCCTCGATGATATCTTTCCAACGACTGCTCACACGATCAATTATGTCGTTGTTTCGCTCTAATCTCACAATTTGACTTGCTTTGTTTGCCCTTAACTTAGTTTCATTTGTGCATTTGTAGATTAGTTCTTTGCTTTTATGCATCTCTTTCATGCGTCGTTTTGCATGCATTCATTCCCACAGGTTTAACCGACAAAGGCAAACAACTAGTCAAACTCGAACAATCCATCTTAAGTTCATCATTTTAATTTTCATTATTCATTTTTGATACATTCAAATGTCAGACTAATACTAGTTATTGTAGGTACAATTGCGGGAAAATCAACAACAGGTAAGGCCTAGTTCGGGAATGGTACCTACCTTTCATGTAGACTACTGTCCCTGAGGGGGCAAATATAGAAGCACAGAAATCACACATAGCCTCCACAAGGACTCCTATGATGATTTTAATCCTTGTCACGTACATGTAAGCATGAATTAATGTCCTCTAAGCAACAAACCTTTTGATGACGTGTCTTCTTTCTTGTCTTGTGTTGTTTCCTCTTTGTTGTTTTCTCTCTCCCTATTTTCGACATTTTTCGACACTTTTGCGACACTTGTCGATTTGTGTTTTCTGAGCTTTTGACCCTGTTCCTAAGCCTTGTGAGCATCTTGTAGGTGAGTTTTCACCTTTCCCCTATGTTTTTCATCCTCTGCACCCCGTAGAAGCCTTCTAGAGGTCCCCCCTATCCATCTCCAACTTTCAGTTTTCAGTTTCACTCAACCAATCCAAATCTCCCCCTATTATTTTCATATCTCCCCCGGGAGATCCTGCGGTGCAAGTGGAGATTTGGATTCTTGCACATGATTGACCTGTTTCTGGAGGCAGAACACCTCCTTTTTCTCTCCTCTACCATCTTCCATCATGTAGTTCCTCCAAAAACCCTTTTTTGCCTGGGTCTCCCCAAGGCAACCCTACTGGCAAAAGGGGCGACCCTGTCACGTTTCCAGCTGCGGAAAAACTTGAGTTTCTCACTCAAAAAAACTTTGTTTTCACCTATTTTTCTTCCAGTTCGCGTGATTTTTGATGCCTAATATGGAGTTGACTATTTCATGCACCCAAACATGCATATAATTAACTCCATTTGATCTAAAATTAACAACTCAATCAATCTCATGCATCCTTCCAATTCCAATTCTTCTTCAGTGATAAGCTATTATTGACTTATCACTCCTTAGTTAGTTGAGTTCACTGGGTAATCAACCTAGTTCACTCCCTAATCAATCCTTGTTAACTCATCAATCAATTGAGTTAACTTTTCAATCAATCCCATTCTTCCAACCTATAAATACCCCCTCCCTCAAGCACAAAGGGAGGCAAATTCATTGTGCACACAGCTCTTGTCAGTTTTTGCTCTCCAAATCAACATTCTAATGCTCTCACAGGACAAAGGTACCTTTTATTTTATTCATTGTTCAATCAAGCAACGTTACGCTGCTTCAATCAACACCATTGTGCTCATCGAAAGCTCTCATTGAGCTCTTTCAAGCTTCAACAAGCTTCTTTGTGTCGTCTTGTCATCAAGAGGTCTTCCCGCTGCTTCAAGAGGATTCAAGGTTGCCAACATCAAAGATTTCTAAGGGTAGTGGAGTCATACAAATCTTCATTCTTTCAGGTTCCTTTACTGCTTTATTCAATTGATAGTAATTAGAAAATCAAAATTGCTCTTGGGAATAGTAATGCATTACTTTTTCCTTGATAGATCTAGAATCTTAGAGATAGTTTGCATTCTTAGATTAGATTTGTTTACTTGCAATTTTCCTTTTCTAGATTTGTTGTTTCAAAACAATCAAAAACCCAAAAACATAGATTAAAATTGCATTAGGAAAAGTCATATTAGCTTGCATTCATATTTCCCTTCATAGATTAAAAAGCACTTTTCATTCCAAAATACTAAAAAAGCACAAAAACAAGTTTGCATATCATTTAGCTTTGCATGCATATAGAAACCCTAGAAAAGATAGATAACTTGCAAACCCTCGATACCATCATGAGGTAAACCACGATAAACGATTCAATCAAACCCTTGATCACATCACAAGGTAAACACAAGTCAAAGCATAACCAAACCCTAGGTCAACTAAACCCTAGGTCAAAACCCTAAGTCTAGTTAAGGGTGGTCATCACACATTTACCTCTATCTTGGCTCACGAATGTGCCTGGGAGTGAGAGAAGAGTGGGTGGGGGCTATCCTCAACAAGATTGAGGAAATCAATCCACGACAACAGCAGGAGACATTTACTTTACCACAATAAGATCCATTTGTCCTCTTATTAATAGAAGAATAGAGACAACTCCAAATACAACAAGAACTCATTCAACGAATTGAAAGACAAGAGGACATAAACGAAAGTAACTGCTCACCCACACAAAGGTGGAATAGAAGAAACCCCAACAGGAGAAGAGAAACTAGTGACCCTTCTGGTCATAGGGTTATCTCAACAACTACCATCAAACGAAACATTCAACTTAGCACACAACAACAAAGGTCACAAAACTTGTCGACCCCTCTCCGCGAAGTCCAACTCTCCAACGAGCCAGACCCCCGTCGTGTCTCGCCTCCTCTCGACTGGCTACTTCCACGAGAGTGAGAGTGACGTGGCGGATCACCCCATGGCAAGGAGGGAAGGGTCTGTGTGCGTGCCGAAATCTGACCCGACAGCCCCAGGCAACCAGAGTAGTAATTTTGAGCGTACAGAACCAAGATGTGGACACATGGCAAAGATTTGGTCCACCGACGCACATCGCCCCTTGCTTGCATCCTTGAGCACACCAAACATCGATGTGAAAAACCCACGCGATGCAACATAAAGCAGACACCTGTAAAGAGAGAGTATCGCACATCGCACTTTTGGCATGAAGCATTAGAATCACAAATGCGATGCAAAAGACTAGTACGACAGGGAACTTAAGTTGCAATATATGCGCACATGCTCGAAAGATGTCGTAAAGAGGGACGCACTAGGTAACAAGGGAAAAGGGGAACCATATAAAACATATTCAACTAAGACTTCGGATACACAACAAGTAATTCATAAGTTGAATAGTTTAACATGAACCTGAGGTCAAGGGGCGAGACGGTAGCATCAAGGCATAAAGGGCCCGTCGACAAATGAAAGAACATTTAGAGCCAAGTACCAGAGACCAAGGTTTCTTGGTGGTTCATAAGTTTAGAAAAACCCTAGACACTGCTCCTCAAGAAACTTTTACCCACAAGGATCAAATAGAGGCTTCAAGAAAGGGAACCACACCAAGACCACAAGAGATTTTCTACAAGTTCCACCAGCCCCTAATGCAGAAGTGTATGGTTACGGTGCTAGCCCTTTGCTCCAAGGTTTGATATAGACGTTCCAACTTTCATCACTAATCTTGATCTTCGAATTTGTTCTCCATTGGTTTTATGTTTCATTGGGTTGCCTTGCTCTCATATGGCTATTTATATTTGTACACGGACCAAAGAGCTGCCTGTTTCTGAATTGTCTAGGGTTTATCCATCTTGGGTTCAGTTCAGTGATGCTTTTAATTATTGCATTATTTTAGTATTTTAGTTGTTTGTAAGCTTTTAGGGTATTGTTAACCTTTTTATGCTATTGTAATTTGTTGTATTTTCAAGTCACATTGACCTACTTTGGTCATTAGTATAATTTATTTCTTTCTTACCTGGTATTACTGTAAAAATTACGGGCTATCCAAGTCTCAAAAAATAATATTGTCAACCTTGTAAAGATCAAATATTCATCATAAGCAACTGGACATCAGTCTCAGCCTATATTTCAAGTTTTCAACATTTCCTTAGAACATGCATCCATAAACAGACCAAACCAGAGTTTTCTTCAAATGGATTCTATTAAGATAAACTATGATTTGAGGTTGGTTCTTCATAAGTTTCAGCTCTCCATGCCAGCGTATGAAGAGTATATCAATCCAGCCTCTCTTGTAATAAAACTTAAATAATGAGCGCATAGCCACCATGAATATGCAAAATCTGAAACATTTATGTAACCAATAGACTTTGTTCAAATAGTCAGACCTCTTTCAATCCCAGTTGGATTTGAGGTTCAGATTTTAGGCGTTCTGTTAGCCTTTACTTCCATTATGACAGTCAACTTGAAATTTGAGATCTCTCAACACTAAGAAATTTTACATGTGTAATTTGTTAGGCCATATAATTTTGCCATTTTTTCGCACAAAAAAATTTGTTGCTCAAATATAGTTAGAAATAGAATTTTATAGAACACTCACATTCATTTGAAGAAATGAACCTTTAGTGCATTCTATGCAAAATAAGAAGCTGAAGGCATACTTGGATTTTGCAGCACTTTGGTCCAAATCTCATTGCACTTCCTGCTGAAATTCCGAAAGCAGAAACAAGTACTTCATGAAAATATTTGAATTCATAAAATTAGGTGGCATATTTTGCCCCAAGTTCAAAGCAGCGAGCACAATATTCTGGGATCAATGGAAAGCTACTTTGCTGCAGAAAAGAGCTAATTGTAAACAGTAGTCTTCCTGGATTTTAGAAAACATATCTTTATGGTTGTTCTTAGACAGATGGAATCTGCCAAACAAATTCATCGATCATGCAACCATCAACAAATTGGTAAAAAATGATAAAATTAGTCTTGGATGTAAAGCTACTGTACCAAGGAAAGATTTACATTCAAAGAGATATCATTGACCAGCTGCTGCATGATGAAAAGCTTCTGATGTGTGCGCCCAATACTCTGTCACAAGCTTTCCAAATAATGATCCTTCCCTCTCCATCAGCTTCAATGGTTTATCACACTCCACCATCTCACCTGTATGAAAAGAAATTTAAATAGTGGGGAACATGCCTACTTGCACCAGTCTTCTTGAGTATACAATATTCAATTCAAAGCAATCCATGCACGCAATAGAGACACGAATGTAAAATGTTAGGGTTTACCATCACTTATTGCAACAACCATGTCACTGTCCATCACAGTAGGTATTCTGTGTGCAACGGTAATTACTGTGCACTCTGCAAATTCTTCCCTAATTGTTGTCTGGAGTATCGAGTCTGTGGCATTGTCAATTGATGCTGTTGCTTCATCCAACACTAGTATACGACTCTGCCTCAGCAATGCACGGCCCAAGCAAAACAATTGTCTCTGTCCAACACTCCAATTTCCTCCATCATCCTCCACTGCATTTTATGGATGACAGAAAATGTCAAAACAGACTACTTATATACCTTAGCAGCATCTTCACCCTAGAATGTTATTGATACAGAAGCTCAAACAAAAGGCTTTTGAGTCATTTAAAATTGATGATGCACGACCAACCCATAAATGCAGATTTAACATCACTTCTTTTCAGTTAAACCTTTGAGAGATTTTGGGAGGTTTGTTGTCCTAAAAATAGTTGTTGATGTTTTGAGGGGGAGTGATAACGTGACTGGAAGAATAGCTTAAAATTTTAAAATAGATTGCTATTTTTTAGAGGAAAAAGGGATAGCAGTTAACAGCATATGAAGCTGGATGTTTTGGTTACCCATTGTATTAGAGGTAAATGAGAATTTTTGAAGTTTTTTTTTGCTGCTCTTACTCTCTTCCTGCCTGATGATCTTCTATTTCTTTCTTGCAGAACAGAGTTATCTGCATCAATTGGTATCAGAGTATCCAAAGATGCTGGGAGAATAGATGTAGCTGAGAGGATGTGCTGAGGGTGGGTGGGTGAAACAGAGGAGATGATATGTTGAGTTGCTTCCTTGAATGTAAAGGTAAACATATATTTTGGTCATTTGTTGACGACTGTGACTTTTGAGCTAAATACTTAAAATTTTGAGGGGGAGTGAACATTTGGTTCAAGGAAAACGATTTTTATGGCTAGAAAAGCATAGGTATGCACAAAGATGCATTTTAAGATGATTGAAAAAACTGAGTGAAGGGTGAAAAAGTACCTTCAAAGAAATAGATTATCATAAATGAAGAAACAAAGATGGAGAATCAAAAAAGGAAGAAGCAAAAGAAGAATATTATGAAGACCATAAGTGATGATTTTGAAAGAAGAGATTTCTCAACATGATAGAGAAAAGAAGGAGAAAAGAAAGTTGGCATGGATCACATCATGGATAGCTAGGATGAAGAGAACTTGTGGACAAAGAGGATTCTGGGAAAAGATTCTTTTGACTTGGACTAAAACAATTTTTTTCCTAGAAAATGTTGAGGAGCTTATTGAAGCAGATAAACTTCTTATAATGGGAAAATAATTGTTTATATTGTCTATCAAAATGAAGAAATCAGAGGAGAACAATGAGCATAATTTTCTTAACTATGATTTTGAATTCTTTTGTTATTCATTGCATGTGTTAAGCTTAGAGTTGTCAAAGGAGAGGAAAAGTGAAGGCTTGCATAAGGAGGCTGTAAGGTCATCATGAAAATAAGAAAAATGAAGGAAGAAAATCATATGTGATAAAATACAAATATTTGTTTTTGATTAGAAAAGGGGTAAAAACAGGTTTTGAAGGGGACCCTGGAAACCCTTTACAGCAGCAAAACATCAGCAGAGACACAACTGACCCACAATAGAACCCCAAAAACAGCGAAATAATGCATAAAACAAAAAAAAACAAGAAACAGAGCACATCACAGGTCCTTCAGGGTGTTGGCTGCTTCAAGATCATCCAAGTCCTCCTCCATATCATGGAGCTTGTGGACCTTTTTGTTCCCATCCGTGTTCTGCTTCTTCGTACTCCTGGTTCTGGTGCTGGGGCCTGTAGTTACAACAGCATTCTTTTCCCGAGTCTTTGGGCCTGTCCTTGTTGATCTTATCGTTTAGATTTTTCATCTCCCCTGCATTCACCTCCATAAACCTGTTGAAGTTCTCCTTTACTTTTTTGAGCTCCTTTTCCAAGGTCATCAATCTTTCCTCCTGCTGACCCTGACCTTTGATCATTTCCTCCTCCAGGATTGCTAGCTTTTCTTTTTGGTTAGATAGGTCGGTCTACAGGCCATTAACAAATGGGATGGCTTCCCAGGTTTGAAAGATTTTTCTTTTTTCTTCCAGAAGCAGTTGGTCACTTGGAATATTTGTTAAAAACAAGTATAACCAAATGGAATATTTCTGTGGAGTTGGTCGCAGAGAAAATCACAGCTTTGAGCAAGGAGGCTCAAAATTTTTATTTTTTTTCGAAACAAGGGGATAATTATGCAGGATCTCAAAAAATGGATAAATGCCACATTCATTTAAAGGTGTTTGAGACAAATCAGGGAGTGGTTATTTATTTTTGTTGAGGGAATGTGGAGGAGTTAACGACTTAGATTGTTATTTTTGTTAAGAAAGTACAGACATGTAGACTTGCATGTAGAAAATGATGCAGTAATGGTTAGAAAATAAGAGAGGTGGGGTAGTTCCAGACGAGGATAGTCTGTATTTACTATTTGGCACCATTTATGAATAGCTGAGTATGAATAAGAGAGACTATTTTGAGTTGTGCAAAATGGACGATTAAAAATGAATGGTGTGAAATTAGTACTCTCTTATGTCTCATAATGCATGCATTAGAGATTATCATTTTTAGTCACAACTCGGAAGATGGTCTTATATATGCAGATTAGAGTGCTTATGACAGTTTTATAGTAGAAAAAGCATAGTGTAGGTGCTGCATCCGTTTTCTATTAGATAATTCAATGGTATATTGGAAAGGTAAGTTCAGTACAAAATTTACCTGGTGCATCGAGGCAACTTTCCGTTTCTCTTATAACATCTCCAAGCTGACACTTATCCAAAACCTTTATCAAAGAGAACATTAAATTATTTCCCATTTTCTGCTTTGTATGATAAAATGAAAGCAGAACTCATGTCAAACAGTATTCAAAGACCTCCCAAATTGCTGAATCTGAGTGCTCAGATAATGGATCAAGGTTGAAACGAATGGTTCCACGAAAAAGGGTTGGTTCCTGAGGAATAATTCCAAGGTGTGACCGCAAATCATGAAGTCCAATGGAGGTAGTATCCAAACCATCAATGAGGATTCTACCCCCTGCAGGTTCAACCAAACGAAAAATAGCACTGATGAGAGTGGTCTTTCCACTTCCTGTTCGACCAACAATCCCAATTTTTTGCCCTCCTTCAAAAGTACAAGTAATTCCCCGAAGAACAAGAGGACTGTTTGATCTATACCTAATCTGCATTGACACGGAATAAAGTTTAGAAAAGACATCACTACAAGCACAAATTATACCCTGGGCAACAAAAAATATAGTTTGGAAGGTGTGGATTTTAGTCATTTGGTTAGGGAGCCCAACTAAAGGTACCTTCAAGTCTTGCAATTCGACTTTACCATGGGAGGGCCAATTCTCTGGTGGTCTACTAGATTCTATTGTTGCTGGTGCTTCACTAGGAATGCACATGTACTGCTTGATGCGTTCTACAGATACAATATAGTTTGCCAGTGTGCATTGGTTTTGGATACCAAAAACCAATGCTATGTTCATAGAGAGGCCATAGGATAGGGCCATACCAACAAAACCTGTACCAGTTTAAATCACTAGTTAATATCCTCTTTATGCAATAATGTACTGTAACAATATAGAATCTAGAACAAGCAAGCTAACAAATAATGTTTAGTTCCATCTATCATACCAGGATTGAAGGTGCCTGCTGGGAGTAGGACCATAGCAAGAGCAGATGAGCAAAGAACTATAGAACTTAATACCTCTAAACGTTGAATCAACCATTCATTTGTTGCAAAACTGTAGAAAAATGGACTTGAATTTTTGTCAAGAAGGTCCAAGTTCTTCCTCATAAACTGATCCTGCACTTTGAAAGCCCTGATTGTCACTGCTCCTGACATGGACTCACCAAAATGATTTGCAATGGGTGATTTTGTTGTACCATTGAGTCTCATCAAGTCTTTAGCAGAAGCTAAGTAGTATTTCTGTTCCAATTGACAAAAACAGAATTTAGTTCTCTAGCAAATATTGTCACAGAAATAGTCTTTATCATACAGCTAATACTTGGTATACTTACAAAAAGGTTAAGTTCTTCTCAAGCAGCTAAATTATATAAAAATAAGGTTTTACCTGAAGTTGAATTGTCAAATAAATCATTGGCAGGGCAGCAAACAAAACTTGCCATGTCACAACAGCTACGACACCAAGACTACTGGAAGCATTCATAGTGGAACACATAGAGAAGATAAAGCTGAAAGGAAGGTCGACATCAAGAATGCTCAAATCTGAAGAAACCTGGGAAGTTAGATGAAGAAAAATAAAAACAAATTAGTATCTTAACATACATCAAATGATACTTTTGATAAAGCAACGTCAAGAAAAGGAACAATTACAAAGTGATAGGGCTCAAAACGTACCCTGCTCAGAATTCTTCCTAATGGCGTGGCATCAAAAAATGCCATTGGTGCATGGAATAAGGAAGTCATGAGCTCAGAAAAGAAAGACTTTGATGCTTCAAGCCCCAAAATGACTGCAAAGATTGATCGAAGGAATAGAAAAATTGAAGTAGCAAATGCAATACTTGAGTAGACTACGATTAGCATCAATGTGCTGACTTGGGGACTCTGCACCTTAGCAGCCATCCAAGTATTTCCCAAAATCTGCCCGCTCAAAAATACAATATGAGCAAGACCAGAGATGAAACAATACAAGAAACCTCTGTTCTGTTTCAAATAGTTAATATATGGTTTCAGACCAGTATCCCCAATTTCCCGTTCTTCCTTTTTAACTAGCTGATCCACTTTAGGTGCTCTACATGATTTCTTTTGTCCCTTTTGGGACTTGACCTTTTGAGTTTCTCTTTCTTGACTCACAGATTTGTCTTTTGAGGGTGGCATTGTAACCACTGATTTGTTAGAACCCATCGTGTCTTTATGTGCATTCACAAGCTCTTGGAATGCCTCACTTGACGCTAATAACTCTTGATAACTCCCACTTTGTCCAACTTCCCCATCCAACATCAACTGCAATAAAGTGTGGCCTTATTGTTATAACTGAAGGTGAAGTTGCAAAAATTTCTACCATTAAATTCTTATAAATTATAGGAATAACATTTTGTGTTAGTAACTAGAAAGCATCTTGATGTAACTCCCTTAAGCAGTAGATATGCAGTCAGGTAGCTCTTGCATGACCAGACAAGCTCACACTAACCAGTATAGTATCAAATGCTGGTAGGAAATCAACTTGATGTGTTACAAGGATCACTGTCTTTTTTGAAAGTGCTTCCATTATGTAATCCTACACATCAGAATCTACAATTGTTATGAACCCAAAGGAAACAAAAAAATCATAACCTGGAAATGTGCTGGAGATAAAATTGTTCCCGGCTACACAATATTTCAGGAGGTTTACATCAAAAGAAGACCAACAGAATAGAGAAGAGTGGCATTATTTATGAACCTTAAACAGGCTAGTGGCAGTATGAGCATCAACAGCACTGAAAGGGTCATCCAAAAGATAAATATCAGCATCCTGGTATAGAGCACGGGCAAGTTGTAAACGTTGTTTCTGACCACCACTCAGATTGACACCTCGTTCCCCAATTTCAGTTAGATCACCAAAGGGGAGATTCTCCAGGTCCTTCTCTAGTGAGGCCTTTTGCATCACCTCTTTATATTTCTGCTTGTACATGGGGCTCCCAAATAATATGTTGTCCCGCACTGTTCCACTTTGAATCCATGCAGTCTGAGAAACATATGCAAGAGTGCCACAGACTCGCAACTGCAGAAGGAAGAGATCAAAGCAATGAGAAAAATAAAAGTGCATCAACAAGTAGGTTGCTATTAAGGGTATAGTAAATACAATGGATACTCACATGGCCCGTCAGCTTTGGTACCTCCCCAAGAATCGCAGCTAGAAGAGTTGATTTTCCAGATCCAACTTCCCCACAAACAGCCACTTTTTGACCATGTTCAACCTCCATATTGATATTTCTCAATGTGGGCTTTGATGAATTGGTATCCCAGCTTAATGTCGCTGATTTGATAAAGATGGAGTGTTCAGACAATTGTTGAGTGCCACCACACTCAACAGCCCGATCCTGCAACTCATTGCTTTCTAGAAAGTTGATGACACGCCCCAAGGAGACCTTCGCTTGAATGATAACAGCAATGACATCAGGAATTACTCGAATTGGTTCTTGAACCAGGCGCAAAGTGGCTATGAACGTGAAAACATTTCTTGGAGTTAGAGGGATTTTAAGAAGATAGCATGTTGCAAATGTCGCAGTTGAAACCAGAACGGGAGTTGACCAAAACAATATTGTATTGTAGGCTTTCCGAAACTGAGCTGCTGATAGCCATTTGTACTCTACCTTGCGCAACTTCTCAATACCAGATTTGAAATGTTCCTCCCATGCATGCAATTTCAGTACCTTCATGTGAACAATAGCTTCTGTGACAGCCCTCAATCGCTCATCTTGGGCTGACATGAGTTCAGTCTGGAATTTATGCTGCAATTTTGCCAATGGAGAATTACAAATCATGGTTAGGATGACAACTGCCAAGGATGAAACTGTGGCCCATCCAATTGCTTGGGAGAGGATACTTAAAGCAAATACAAGCTGGAGAACTGTTGTCCAAGTCAGATGAAGCCAGAAGGGGAATTCACCTATACGATAAGCATCTACAGACATATAGTTCATGATCTCTCCTGCTCCATGGACCTGTTTAGCTTCATTCGATAGCTTCAATTGTTTCTCATAGATTGCTGCAATTAGTGAGGTGCGCATCTGGAGACCAATCCTTCTAGTGCCAAAATACCATTGCCTTTGAGATAGGGACTCTAGGAACTTGGCTAGAAAGAGTGCTCCTACTAAAGCATACCCTTGATATTTGGATGATTGTTTGTCTTCTGAAAATCCAATAAATGCATTTAAAACAAGTGGTCCACAAGACAGAGTGGCTATTTTGAGAAATGCATAGATTCCAGTCCTTGCCAGATTTTTCCAATGACAGTGAGCCAGCGCCCAGAAAACAGATGGAGTGGCAGATGGGTTTTTTTGTTTTTGCCTAACTAGCTCTTCAGTAAATTTCAAATAACTGTTTTCTGCTTGATCCTCCTCACAAACTTGAGGCAAATCATTTTCTTCAAGAGGTCTTTTTCTACCTTTGGACAAAAGAGAATTCAACCACCAAAATGTCATCCTGCCAAAGATCCCTGCTTTGGCAAAAGGAGTCACTTCTGGATCTGAACTCTTGAGCAATGGATCTTCTTGGGCCTGTTCAGAATTCAAGGACCCATTTTGGTTATTCCCATTTAGAATGGGTTCCAACAGAAGACTGCCCCCTGAATTTGTCAAATCCTCTTTTGCAGCACAGATGAGCATCAAACAACTTGCTAACCATGAAATTAAGGCAAGAAAAAGTTGAGTGGAAGGTTCTCTGGAACTGACAAAATTGAACCCAACAGAGACAAAATCCAACGTCTCCAGCAAAAATGTGATGATCCACCAAATGCGAAGAAATGTTGTTACAGTGTGTGTGCACCGGAGGGTTACTGACAAAGCAAGCATAATCCATGCTAAACCTTTCACTAAAAGGACAAGCAAATTGTGCAGGGGAGGTATAGAAGTCCCATCCCATATTTTCTTGTAGAAAATCCCAACCCCCAATCCCAAATTTACTATACCCAAAATGACATTAATTGTCACAATGGATGTTTGGAATTGTGTTCGAGGTCTCACATTTCTGAGAATACTCTTCTTCCTAGACCATTTAAGAAGCAAAATAAACCCAAATGTTAGCAAGAATACCAAATGTGTGATTGAAATTAAAACATTTTTGCCGCATGAAGGCAATCGGAAGGTGTGTAGAAATTGAGCGTTGAAAGATAGGGGTAAGCGGCGGGTCTCTCCACAGTCTGCAGAATGAGGTAGCAAATTCGACTCTCCGCAAAAATCGGTCCAGAGATCTGAGGCAAACAAATGAACTCAATTCAATACAATGCAAGGCGGGAATTTGCAACGTTGAAGAAATTCATGATAAATTTCGAAAAACAATCATCAAAATTTAAAAATTACTCTCTATAAGCTATGAGGTCTGGAGGTCGTCCAGTATGTATTTATTATATATATATAGCTTAAATTCAATAAACCAAGGTTTGAAGTTCACTGATAGATCTCACTCGCGGTATTCGTATGCATCAATGTGCTTACTGAAGCGAAAACATTCGGAGTTGTGCCTATTGGAAAATGGATGATGTGGATGCTTGTAATTTTCTCATAATATAATAAAAACCTTTTGCTCAAAATTTTACAAATGAAAAGAAATCTATCGAATTCTGCTAATGCAAGAATAATGAGCTTACCAGTGAAATTCATCACCATTCTTTCACAAACTAGGTCAGCTGCTTCTTTCCTTTTCAAATGTTGTTGAAGGAAGAGATGTCTTTAAACATGTCATCAGGCATTGAAACTGATGAAGTATTTTCCTCTGTTCAGTGCATGGACTTAATAGTCCTATGTCTAAACAGTCACCATGTTTGGTGAATAGATCTTCAAATATTAATATACATTTCACTATACTAGCTAAGTGGGTATGCGAAAACCTGTATCGTTTCACTGTGTTTGGAAATTGGGTACTCAAGGATTCAAACCATCTCGCTGTGATTGTTTAATTGGGTGTGCAAAAATTCAAATCATTTCACTGTATCTGCAAATTGGTTAAGCAAGGATTCAAATCAGTTCACTGTATTTGCCAATGAGAATGAAGGATACAAATCATTTGCATATAACAACTAGTGAAAAATTTTCAACTTGGCAAAGAGGATCCAAACATAACCCAATTTCTTTGTAATCAAAACCAGCCTAGACGAATGAGATTCTACATAGCCTAAACTCTTAACTGTAACCTATACTTCTGATATTAGGGGAGGCGGAGACAGGAATTTACAAGCACAGATTAAACAATATGGAGAAGCCGAAGCAAGATATAAACAGAAATGGGCTCTCAGTCAGTTAAATCGTTATTCTAATCTAAAACATCTCTGAAATCTAATAGATAAAAGGACACAATAACAAACATAATCTTTGCAATATTTCTAGACTATCCTATCCTACCCTGAAAAGAACAGAGCTTGTACTCGTTCGGGAAAAAAAAAAAAGGTGACAGGATTAATAGTAATTGTGTAGTAGGCTAATACAAAAATAGAAAAAATTTCTTTGTTGCCTACACGAGCGGTCCAGACAACATTGGTACAACAGAAAAATGGAGCTTACTCTTTTCATGGGTCAAAAGAATCTGGTTGCTTCAAAAAAAAAAATTCCTCATGCAGTGAACAAGTTCTGTTGAAGCGAAACTCTGAGTGGAAGTGGACGATGATCAGACCTGAAAGAATGTGAAACATTTTCGTCAGCCATGACAGTCATTAGTTTTTGTTTGCATCTTGTTATAAGCACGCGAGATTTGGAAGGAAATTTCCTTGCCAAATGAATGATTTTCCACTTACTGCGTGGCATATTCACCGTCCCTTATAATTGTATTAGTTAGTGTAGGTAGGTCATTATAGTATTTATTAACTAGCCCTTGCAATTTTAGGGGTGCAAGGGATCCCTGCATAGGAAGTTCAAGGGAACGTTGAGAAGATTGGAAGGAATTGAAGAATAGGAGGAATCAATGTGATGAATGCCTAAAATACTTGTTGAGAAGATTGAGAGGAATTGAACGAATAGGAGGAATCAATATGATGAATGCCTAAAATACTTGTTTGTTAAAGATTTTTGCAGCCAGTTCATCTCTAGATGAGGAAATTTCTCTAATAATCATGTAGAAAGGCATTTTTGTGTTATTAAAATAAATAAATATTTAATACTTTTTAATTATTTTCATTTTTTAATTATAAATTTATTTTTTAATTATATTGACATTCATTAAAAAAGCTCAAAATATAGGTTCTTTTCTTTTTTGGTGGGCGTGCACTAATGGAGCTCAGATAATAAGGCATGGATTCAGTTAGTGTCTAAAATCCACGTTTGGGAAGATGGAGTATGGGGCCAAACATGTGAAATACATCATTTGCCACCTATTTAGTGTTATGTGTCACGTTGCAACCATGCATATGACACACAATTCCAAGTGCATTATCAACCCCTTAACTATTATATACCCCTCCATTTTCCTACACCATATGCAGTAAGGTTTGGGCATAAATCTTTGTGCTTGAAGTAGTAGACTATAATTTTTTTTCGTGAAACATAAAATGTCAGGTGTTGCCTTGGGAGACAAAATTCCTAATGTGGAGGTAGACTCCACTCATGGTCATATTAGGCTCTATGACTACATTGGAGACAGTTGGGCCATTATCTTCTCACACCCTGGTCAATTCTCAAAAATTTTCAATATATCATTTTGTTTCTATGTTTTTGTTTTACTTATGTCTTCATTCTCTTTTTGGGGTCAATTGATTTTACACCGGTATGTACTACCAAGATTGGAAGGATTGCAAACTACATTGGTGAATTTGAAAAGCATGGAGTGAAGCTTTTGGGCTTGTCCTCTAATGAGGTGGATTCACATAGAGCATGGTTCCCTGATGTTGAAGCATGTTCCCCTGGTAGTAAGATTACATACCCAATATTGGTTGATCCTATTGGGACGTGTAAAAAACTAGCTCCTGAACATGCCTATTTTTGCCCTAAGTTCATAAAAAATCCCACTTTTTGCCTTCACATTTTAAACCCATCATATATACTTGATCTGAAATAATTTCAATGGGTTTCTTTCAAAAAAATTCTAAAAGTCCCCCCATGTCAATGTGTTTTTTTTTCCTAAGAAAAATCTATCCATTTGAGGGCTTTGTCGACGAATCAGCAAAATCGTGAGCTACCAATTTTGCCGACTAAGTTCACAGGTTGTTGCTTCGCCAGTTTGTTGATTTGTCGATAAGGCGGCAAAAGAAGCAAAGGAAATAGGCGAACGATTGAAAAAAGTTGAAGTTTGAAGGCTTTGTCGTCAAATGGGCAAGTTCGTGAACTGCTGATTTTGTCGATCAGGTTCGTAATTTTCTGATTTTTGCTGGTTTATTGATAAGGCGACAAACCGACAAAAAAGATAGGGTCCGAAAGAAGTGAAAAGTGGCCGCAAGAGGTAAAATTTTCGAAGGCAAGTGGAAAGATTTTCTAAGGGAACAAAAATGTTGAAGGAAAGAAAGTTTGATGTCTTCTTCAAAATTGTTCAAGTTAAGTGTTTGTCGGTGAATCGGCAAAATCGTGAACTGGCAAATTTATCAATTGGGTTCGCAAGTTTGTAGTTTCGTCGATTTACCGATAAAGTGGCAGGGAGGCTCCGATGAAGAAGAAGGCAAAGAAGATAGAGTAGGGGAGAAGTTTCTAAGGGAAAGATAAAGAAGTTGAAGTCTTGGTCAGCAAACCCTTGGTTCGCAAACTCATGGTTTTGCCGACAAAGGGTTCATCGATGAGAACTTTCCCCGACAACAAAAATAGAAATAAAGAAGAAACAAGGTGAAGAGAATGGGAAAGGCCAAAAATGAAGAAAAAGTTTCTAAGGCAAACAAAAAAAAAACGAAGTGTTTGTCGGCGAATTGACTAGTTCGTGAACTGCCGATTTCACCAACCAAGGTTGTGAGTTACCAATTTCGCCGACCAAGGTCATGAGTTATCGGTTTTGCCGATTCGTTGATAGGGCGACCAAGCGGTGAAAGAAAAAGGGCATGAAGGATAGTTCGTCAGTGAAAAATTTATCGACAAATGAGATAGACAAGAAAAGGTTAAGGCAAGTTTTCATCGGCAAAGTGTAAGTTCGCGAACCATTGGGTTCGCTAACAACCTAGTTCACCACAGGGCAAATTCGCTGGTAAAGGTGAAAAGGAAGATTGGCTAAGGGAGAAAGAGTCAAGTAAGAAGCCGCAAAGGTGGAGGTTCGGCAAAGGGAAAAGTTGTCGATAGTAAAGAAAAGTGTGAAGGAAGGAAAAGATAGATGAAGTGATGGTTCACCATTTTTCATTTTTTCTGATAAGGCAAAAGGGGCGCCGAGAAAGAAGACAAGGCAGATAAGGTGGACATTTCCAAGGTTCGTGGAGAGGTGAATTCATCGATAAAGTGATTAAAAAGGGAAAAAGGGAGCAAGGGGCCTTTGCCGGGGAAATAGTGAGTTCGTGAAGTTGGCAATTTGCCGACCAAGCAGTTTGCCAACCAAGTTCGCCAACAAAAGGAAAAAAGATACTCAGCATAGAGAGAGGTAAAAATAGGATTCAGATGGCGATAGAGAAGATGATGAAGGTCAACCTAGAAGATTTTTGGATTCTTTAGGTACGACCAGATTCAAAGGGGGAATGTAATTAAAGATTGGACAACACTTTTAAAGTGTCGTAAAAACCTTGAAGAGGTGATTTTTTTGAAAACATGCCATGATTGCAGGATTGTGCAGGCAGATTTGTACTCAAAATTAATGATTCTGTAGAACAGGGTTGTTCAGGTGGGTAGCATAGTAAAATTCTTCAATGCACATGTACTCATGGAGAACAAAGTAGATGAAATTAATGTTGCAGGTGTTAGGGAGTGGACTCAAACCATCCCTCATTATTGCTCCAAATACTCCATGCCTGTGGGCAATCTTCTTTTGTCAGTCTTATGACTTGTCAGGGGGTGGATTCAACCTTCCCATCAATGTTCTAGGTACCTGTTGTATATTTAATTATGTGGGTAATGAGTCAACTTCTAGTCTTTAATGCAGTAGATATTTCTCAGCTACTTCATCTTCAGATATTTTTGTATTAAATGCTATGAATCAAATCAGGATATTTCTGCATTTATGATTGGCAAAATAGATGTATACAGACATTCCTTTGGCAGAGATATCTTCTGACAGGGCCATGGGCTAGAGTTTAATGCAGCATGGGTGTACTCGATGACAGGGTGCAGTTCTTTAAATTGCGCAATGAGCTAAATTGCTATATATGCATATGTTTTTGATGCATTACGGGTTGGTCAATTGGGCATTTTTCTCTATAGGCACTGAGATCCAAAGGCATTTTTTGGAAAAGATCAATTTTTAGTTTCTGTTCTTCAAGGAGGGAATTGGCAAAAAATGTATGTTGATATATTGTAATCATTATATTAAATCAATGTTTTTCTCCACTGTTGTAAGTGTTCTTTCAGGAAATCTTAATCGCAGTTAGAATTTCTCTTACTATATTTAGAAGTATGATTGTAAAATCTGATTTGAATGTATGTGACAGTTCTTAATCTATTTTCAAGCATTTTAAATGGTCATTTCAGTATTACAAATGGAGGAGTGTTGTATAGTGTTGGATTATTAAGTATTATCATTATTTGATAATGGTTGTTATGCATTTTCAAGTCTTCAAATAGGCAGTCATACATTTTCTTGAAATTATTTTCACCTGATAAATGTGAAACTCTGTAGCCCAATGGATAGGCACCGGTCTGAGAAGCCTATGATCACCCAAGCCTTTAAAACAAAACTTTATATCAAAATCTTAAACGCAGTAGTAGTCCTTATGCATCCTCATTCTGTAGGATTGCCTTCATCAGCTATATAGGGGTCTTTATAACAACCAGTTGTTCTTGGTTCAGTGACAAATTTAGGACCAAGAAAGTGATTTGAGGTTTGGTTGTTCAGTTATTTTAGTTGTTCATATGGTTTTGAAGTCAATACCTGCTTAGGTATACCCCTTGGAATATCCCTCCAGAGTCTAAGCTAAGCTCAAAGTGTAGAGGAGTCTACCCACTCCTGTTTGTTGTCCAAAATCATCCTTAACTTGTTGACAAACCTCTTTCATATCACCCTGATGACATCCCTGGCCTAGGTGATTTAGGAATGTTTAAGAGTTTCAGGTTGTACATATTTTGGGACCTAACATATCCCAATGGAGATATTATGGTGAAGCTTAATATGTTGGACCCAGAACATTTAAAAAGGCAGTAATGGGGTTTTAGTTTTTTTGTGCTTAATGAAATTGCAACAAACAGATTTTAGTTTTTGTGCTAAAAAAACAAAGAACTGATGCAAATACCTTTAAAAAATAGATTTCCTCCATGGCCTTGGATCGATTCCTGGAAGGCGATGCCTTTGTTTTATGTTCGCACTCCCCTTCAACTCACTTCAAATCTTGCAATTTGATATGCTCACCTGAGTTATTTGCTTTCAACCGTTTTTAGAGTATCCAATGGGGGACATTTCAAAAAAATGAGACTTTTTTTGACACGATTTTTCTCCGACGTGAGAAAAATTGACGAGTTTAGAAAATTTACCAGTGTGAGACAACTTTCCAGTTAAGTGAAAGCCTACTTATAAAAAGTCTATCGGCTAAATATAAATTTTTTAACTTTAGTTAAATTTGATTGATTATATGATTGGATTTATGTGAATATTTTTAGTTTTTACATGTGGCAAGAATGTTTTTGATATTGGTAAGCTGCAAACAAGGGTGCATAACCCTACTACAAAAGTCCCAGGGGCAACAAAACAGGCCAATGGCCATGGGCAGCAAAACAACAGTAGACTAACAACTAATTAACATAACCAAATCACAAAAGTCCCAATACCAAAAATAGCAACAAAAATAGAAATTACTTAAGTAGAGTATTCCATTCATCACTGAGGAAACCTAGAAGCTCCTCCTTACTAGCATTCTTGCCTTCCTTGTCAACCTTATCATTTTGAGTATCCTATAGAATAGTCAGTGACGTGGCAGCACAGTGAATAACCTTAGAGCACATGGTAGCAAGCACTTTCACTTTGTCCTCCATAGTGAGCAGCCTCTTCTTAACATCATCCAGATCCTCATTGAGATAGTTGCAATTATCACGGTCCCTAATGCTAGCCGCTTCCTTCTTAGGGGTTTCTAGGATCTCAACTTCCTCCTAAAGTTTCATAATAGGAGTTATTTAACTCCTCGAAATGACTGGCACCCTCCTTTTCCTCTATATGTTCAGGGGTCAACTTAATCTCCTTTATCTCCACCTCATCATCCTGGTCTGAGGCTGAGGAATAATCCACAATCTTCAACACTGGTGTTTTACCCCCAATCAATCTGCTCGACCTTCAGATGCTCGACCTCCTTGTAGTGCTCCCTTTGATCTCAACATCCTTGTCCTCCTCAGCAACATCATCTCCTTGCTCTTGAAGCTCAGTGTTCCCCTTGTCCACCACTAGTACAACCAGACTCCCACCACCAGCAGATTTTTTTACCTTTCTTCTTACCAATATTCCTGGGTACAGGGTGTTCATTGAGACTCCCTTTCCTCTTTTTACCTCCCGGGTGTGAAGGGTTGTTCTTCAAACTACACAAACCCTTGGCAGGTGCCTTTTGGGATAGACCTGGGGACCCAGCCGCACCATCCAAAGGGGTAGCCGAGTTGGAGGGGCCTTGCAGAGTAGGGTTAGGCATCTGGGAGTCCAGTGGGGTCTTAGTGCTTTTTTCTTATTGGATTAGGATCCAAGATCATCAACAAGCTAGGTCATAGGGTTTTGGAGGGGTCCAATAGGGCCCTGGAGATCTTTGACAAAGGGGCTAGTGACCTTGCTTTTTCTGGAGCTACCATATTTAATGCTCAAAGGCATGTTATCATTTGAGTCATTATCATTGGCTTCATCAACAAGACAAGCTTTTATGGGTTTAAGAAGGCAAAGGGCTAGGTGGAAGTGGAAAAGGCGAAGAATCAGGCCTTGATGAAGTGAGACATCAATAATAGCAGGGTTACCTTCATGAGTCTTCTTAGCCACCTTTATAGAAGACTCTAAGGACAACAAGAGATAAAAAGGAAAAACCACAAGAACTTATTGCCTAAAATGATTCAGTAGGGCAAAGTGGTAGTGATAGTAGCACCTAAATCTACCCTCCAAGGTGATATACTTCATGATGAGATAGCAGACTCTATCCCAGGGGTTAACAAGGCTTTCCCTTTCAAAGCCACTGTTGACTTTTCTTTTGAATCAGCATTAGGGATTGCCAGTTCTAATGCATAGGCAGATTCAGCCAACTGAATACAGGAGGTTGCGTGAGCTCCTCCCCTTCACTTATGGTTTTGCCGCACCAAGGGGGGTATCCCTATAACTCAAGATGTAACCTTGACTAGCTCAAAGATAGAAAGATCTAACTTGACAACAACAGGCAGAATACTCTCATGTACGGACCAAGATCTGCATGATAGATCACAAGGCTGGCAACATTCTTGGACATGATGTCTGGTTGGGTATGAGAGCATGTAGGGGGTTCCTAGTCCTACTCCTACAACTAACAGGTGGAAGTATGAAATGTTTTAGTTTAAATTTTGGATGCAAAGCTGGACATGGTGTATAACACAAGAACACAGCATGATTGGTGCCTATCCAGGGCTTGGAGTCGGTAGACATACACCTGTGAATGATCAGCATGAATAGCTAAAACTGGATTTCAGGGGGATACACATGATATCTGCCTTACAGATATCTCCCAATGAAGAGTGTTAAGTTATCTCTACTTATGGCATCCCTACTGCAGTATACCCTTCCCAATGTTCAACCTGAAAACAGTTTAATCTGCCCCTTGAGCAAAAGTTAAAAGATCAGACATTCAACATAGGAATTCTATGCTCTAGAATCTAAACATTACGCAAATATCCAGATCCAGAAGAAGAATACATGCAATACTGGAGACAGAATTAACACAACACATGCTAAGATAGCATTACTCATATAAGATCAACCATGAAATCAGTGGATTCATGCCAAGTCGTACAACAGGAGATACATAAACTCACAAGTTAGACTGTACAGAGCAACCAGATCAGCTGGTTTTGGATTACAGAGCCAAAAATCCTCAACTTTCAACAACCTTGAATGAATAACACCGTCTGCATTATATAGCAGGAGGGTGTATTCAACATTAACTACCAGGTTGACCAAAAATCCCGCCAGATACACAGTATCATAAAAATGGCGCTCAAACATTAATGCAGCAGGTAGGGGAGGAGACAGGAAGATTTTTCAAGCCCTGCGCCACCGCCTAGGGATCCAGATCTTCAACCGGGTACTAGATCAGCCCACGCCATCGCCCATACCTCTGCAACAATCGCCATTGAT
The DNA here is from genome assembly GCA_027924645.1 of Cunninghamia lanceolata. Classification (NCBI taxonomy): domain Eukaryota; kingdom Viridiplantae; phylum Streptophyta; class Pinopsida; order Cupressales; family Cupressaceae; genus Cunninghamia; species Cunninghamia lanceolata. The sequence goes on along the minus strand of BSBN01001268.1, from coordinate 4,496,215 downwards.
GGCGCACCAACCCGCGGCCTCGGGAAGAACATTAATTCTGCATCGCAACCATTTCCCGCCGAGATTCATCATCATGATATTTGAAAATGCAGGATATCAATTATCCCACATGCACCCCGCAGCAACCTCATTAACACTTTATATACTAGGTCATGAGCATATATCATGTCGGTGCTTTTGCTCCTGACGACACTAGTATAAGACTTCATCATCATCATCCTCCAGCAGCATGATATCCTGTTGCTTGAAATATCACCCTGACGTCAGCATCATATTGCAATACAACCTGCATGATAATCGCCTTCATCGGCACAACCTGATCCATCGGAGGAACATCCTCCTGCTGAGCCTATACCAAAGGTTTGGCTGATAAACATCCTGATGACGTCATCATCATGTTCTGCTGACGTCATCATCATATCTGCCTACTGCGCACTTCCTCATATCCGGATGACGTCATCATCATGTTTGCAAATATCGGGGGATCTCCACAAGATGATCTGTGTTAGAAATATGACCCCCCGGACCTTGATGACGTCATCATCATATCAACATCAGGATGATATTCGGAAGACAACCGAATATTTGGAAATATCATCCTGATGCACAAATATCAGGTTGCACTGTAGCTCCACTGTAAGATCAGGGCGATAGATGAATATGATGATGCTTGAAAAGATCACCCCCACTAGATAATGCACGAAGCCGACAGGCGGATATCTCCTTGACATCAGCATCATCACGACGCTGGAACAAACATACACCCGGGTGATATGAAAATATCACCCCCTCCTTCGGAAATATCATGATGCAGATAGGTAGAGAAAAAGATATCACCCTGATATATGGATGACGTCAGCATCATCAGGATGACAAAACTACGAACAAGAAGTGATACAACATCATCAGGATGATATTGACTAAGATCATCCTGACGTTCAAAATATGATGACCCCAGTGAATATCGGGTCGCACTTAGAACTCTTCAACAACATCATCAGGATGATCATAACCAAGATCACCCGATGATAAAGATATCACCCCGGCGAAATATCATGAAGGCAGAAAATATGATGACCCTCGCAAGCAACACGGTGATAACTAGAAATATGATGATGATGACGACCCTTAAGAAAGAACAAGTCAGGTCGAAACAACTCAAAGAATAACCCCTTCAGAACATCGGGGCAACATCATCATCATGTTTGGGCAAGGTGATAAATGGAAGATCACCGGATACTTGAAAAATCACCCCCGCAAGCAAATCAGGGCGCACTGTAGCTCATCAGCATCATCAGGATAAAAACCAAACATCACCCGATATTGAAATATGATGATGACGATGAGAAACCGGTCGACGGAGAACATGATGATGCTGATCACCATCAAAGAAAATATGATGATGATGACCTCCTCCTCAGGAAAATATGATGATGCAGCTGAAAAATGCTGAGGAGGTCCAACACTTAGAACATTTTTTGGATACTTAGGGAAAGTGCCTGCATGGAAATTGCTCAAAAAACTGCCAGTCAATTCAGGCACTAACAGTGGCTCTGTCTGGGGACGTGCAGGTGCAAGACTGCAGCGAGAACCCCAGATCTCTGGGATGCAGACTAGTCCCTTATCCATTGGGCACAGAGTCAAATACTGCACTGACCTGCATCACCAAACACACTTGATGGCCTAAGGCCACCAAGAAAAGAAAAACATGTATCTCCCTTTGTCAAATATCTTGTTTTCATCTGCATGCACTGGGTCAAGCTTGGAGATACTATAGACATCCACCCACAAACAAATCTTGTCATCTGCATATTCAACCTTTTGATTTAGCTTGTCATTGTCAAACCTGTGCAGATAACCTTCAGCATCATGTGACATGTGGGTGCAGAATATATCAAACAATGCATATTCATATGGCATATAGCACTTATCACCTATATCATCATTATGCATTGCAACATGATCTCCTAGCTGGACTGAAAATAGGAAACACTCAAAGTCCACCACACAGCTAGGAAGATCAGGGCTCATTGTATTATATGCTGGCACATCAAAAGAAAAGCTTTCAAAATCACAATTGTGCACATCATGTACACAACAATCAGCAGCACCAGGCTGGAAAAGATCAGGCTCTGGCATCTCTCTCAAATCATGCACATTTTCACAGTCACTTACCTGATGTATGTTGTTTCCTCTTTCATCAGGATGAGAAACAGAATCCAAGCCAAAAATAGTGTCTAGATCTTCACCATACTCAGACAGATCCTCATCGCCATATGTGTCATAAATGGGTGACCGAGGTGCATCAGTTTCATCATAGTATGCCATTTGTTCATGGGCAGCAGAGCACACCTCTTCATCACCAATGGATTCACTCTGTGGAGGAGTATCAGCCTGTGTGTCATAAGCAAAACAGCCATCAAATGAAAAACAATCATGCTCTGAACTAGCACTTATTTCAATTTCTGACTGCTCTTCATGATCTCCATGTGTCTGAAAGGTAGGCAATGGGTCACACATAGGACTGCTTCTCTGTTTGCTTATATCTTCTCTGTCTTGAGTACAATACTCACAATTGTCTCCACAAGTCCATTCTAAAAATTGCTCATTGTTGTCCACAACCTCGTTATTGTTTTCATGGTCAGCTGCCTCATCATTGCAATGGGAATCCTCATTAGTCCTTTCACTGGCATCCTCAACTGGTGAACAATCCAGTTGAGCAGTATCGTTAGCATTATGTTCAAATACAGCAGTCTCAACCTCTATGCTTTTATTTTCATTTTTATCTGCACATGATGCCATAATCATTTGGTCATTTGCAGCTTCATAACCATTTCTCACACCAAAGCCTGGGGACAGGGGTTTCAGCAGGTACACATTTCTAATTTTTTCTATCTTTTCTATGAACCTGTATGCCATCTGCATACTTGTTACCTTGAAATCCCTCAGTATTGCACTAAAGCCCTCCTCAAAAGCTTCAAAGAATATGCCAACACAGGCTGAAATATCAGGTCTGAAGACTTCTGGGATCTGTGAAAGGGCTATTGCAAACCTATGACTGAAATCAACACATGGCTCTTCATCTTGTTTTCTGATTCTCGTCAATTCTGCAACAAGATCAGCCGGTTCTTTTGCAAATTCTTCCTTGAAACAATCAGCAAGCTCATCCCAACAGGCAAAGGATTTCTTTGGAAAGCTCAAATACCAGTCTTTTGCTTTTGCATCAAAAGACCTAACAAGAAACCTCATCCACATATCCTCATCTCTGAATGAATATTTTTCCATAAAACTTTGAAAATTTTGGATATGTGCATTTCCATCACATACATTGTGGCCACTAAATCTAGGCATCTGACAGTATATCCTAGCAGGCATAGTTTCTACTTTATAATCCACCCATGACAAATCCAGTTGGTCATACAAAGGATCAAAAGGGCTGACAGGAGGTTTAGCTTTCTGACAGGCATACACAACAGGGTTACTGCTTTTTAACTGGGCCTGCTCAGCCTCTAAGAATATCAACCTATTTCTTATCTCTTCTATTCCTTTATCCAACATTTTACCACTGAGTATGGGATAATTCATACTTGGATTCATAAAAATCTTACTCTTAGACATCCTTTGTCTGTCTAAGACCTAAGGCTTCCCCTGGCATCTAACCTATGCAGTAAAACAGCAAATAAAGGGGAAGGAACAAGGTACCTTTTCTCATACAGATGCAGAAAAATGAACAACACATTTCTGTCACATCACATACACCCATCTTTCATGTGCATTTGGATCTTTTTTGCAGAGTCGCCACCTCTCCAGAGAGGACAAAATTTACAGCAGCTGAAAACTCATCAAATATGTTTCTGAGTTCATTCCACCAGCAGAGCAAAACTTCACCAGAGACTGCAGGATAACACTTTACATCAACTTCCCCAGCGGAGTCGCCATTTTGTTGACTTTTCTTTTGAATCAGCATTAGGGATTGCCAGTTCTAATGCACAGGCAGATTCAGCCAACTGAATACAGGAGGTTGCGTGAGCTCCTCCCCTTCACTTATGGTTCTGCCGCACCAAGGGGGGTATCCCTATAACTCAAGATGTAACCTTGACTAGCTCAAAGATAGAAAGATCTAACTTGACAACAACAAGCAGAATACTCTCATGTATGGACCAAGATCTACATGATAGATCACAAGGCTGGCAACATTCTTGGACATGATGTCTGGTTGGGTATGAGAGCATGCAGGGGGTTCCTAGTCCTACTCCTACAACTAACAGGTGGAAGTATGAAATGTTTTAGTTTAAATTTTGGATGCAAAGCTGGACATGGTGTATAACACAAGAACACAGCATGATTGGTGCCTATCCAGGGCTTGGAGTCGGTAGACATACACCTGTGAATGATCAGCATGAATAGCTAAAACTGGATTTCAGGGGGATACACATGATATCTGCCTTACAGATATCTCCTAATGAAGAGTGTTAAGTTATCTCTACTTATGGCATCCCTACTGCAGTATACCCTTCCCAATGTTCAACCTGAAAATAGTTTAATCTGCCCCTTGAGCAGAAGTTAAAAGATCAGACATTCAACATAGGAATTCTATGCTCTAGAATCTAAACATTACGCAAATATCCAGATCCAGAAGAAGAATACATGCAATACTGGAGACAGAATTAACACAACACATGCTAAGATAGCATTACTCATATAAGATCAACCATGAAATCAGTGGATTCATGCCAAGTCGTACAACAGGAGATACATAAACTCACAAGTTAGACTGTACAGAGCAACCAGATCAGCTGGGTTTGGATTACAGAGCCAAAAATCCTCAACTTTCAACAACCTTGAATGAATAACACTGTCTGCATTATATAGCAGGAGGGTGTATTCAGCATTAACTACCAGGTTGACCAAAAATCCCGCCAGATACACAGTATCATAAAAATGGCGCTCAAACATTAATGCAGCAGGTAGGGGAGGAGACAGGAAGATTTTTCGAGCCCTGCGCCACCGCCTAGGGATCCAGATCTTCAACTGGGTACTAGATCAGCCCACGCCATCGCCCATACCTCTGCAACAATCGCCATTGATGGCGCACCAACCCGCGGCCTTGGGAAGAACATTAATTCTGCATCGCAACCATTTCCCGCCGAGATTCATCATCATGATATTTGAAAATGCAGGATATCAATTATCCCACATGCACCCCGCAGCAACCTCATTAACACTTTATATACTGGGTCATGAGCATATATCATGTCGGTGCTTTTGCTCCTGACGACACTAGTATAAGACTTCATCATCATCATCCTCCAGCAGCATGATATCCTGTTGCTTGAAATATCACCCTGACGTCAGCATCATATTGCAATACAACCTGCATGATAATCGCCTTCATCGGCACAACCTGATCCATCGGAGGAACATCCTCCTGCTGAGCCTATACCAAAGGTCTGGCCGATAAACATCCTGATGACGTCATCATCATGTTCTGCTGACGTCATCATCATATCTGCCTACTGCGCACCTCCTCATATCTGGATGACGTCATCATCATGTTTGCAAATATCGGGGGATCTCCACAAGATGATCTATGTTAGAAATATGACCCCCCCGGACCTTGATGACGTCATCATCATATCAACATCAGGATGATATTCGGAAGACAACCGGATATTTGGAAATATCATCCTGATGCACAAATATCAGGTTGCACTGTAGCTCCACTGTAAGATCAGGGCGATAGATGAATATGATGATGCTTGAAAAGATCACCCCCACTAGATAATGCACGAAGCCGACAGGCGGATATCTCCTTGACATCAGCATCATCACAATGCTGGAACAAACATACACCCGGGTGATATGAAAATATCACCCCCTCCTTCGGAAATATCATGATGCAGATAGGCAGAGAAAAAGATATCACCCTGATATATGGATGACGTCAGCATCATCAGGATGACAAAACTACGAACAAGAAGTGATACAACATCATCAAGATGATATTGACTAAGATCATCCTGACGTTCAAAATATGATGACCCCAGTGAATATCGGGTCGCACTTAGAACTCTTCAACAACATCATCAGGATGATCATAACCAAGATCACCCGATGATAAAGATATCACCCCGGCGAAATATCATGAAGGCAGAAAATATGATGACCCTCGCAAGCAACACGGTGATAACTGGAAATATGATGATGATGACGACCCTTAAGAAAGAACAAGTCAGGTCGAAACAACTCAAAGAATAACCCCTTCAGAACATCGGGGCAACATCATCATCATGTTTGGGCAAGGTGATAAATGGAAGATCACCGGATACTTGAAAAATCACCCCCGCAAGCAAATCAGGGCGCACTGTAGCTCATCAGCATCATCAGGATAAAAACCAAACATCACCCGATATTGAAATATGATGATGACGATGAGAAACCGGTCGACGGAGAACATGATGATGCTGATCACCATCAAAGAAAATATGATGATGATGACCTCCTCCTCAGGAAAATATGATGATGCAGCTGAAAAATGCTGAGGAGGTCCAACACTTAGAACATTTTTTGGATACTTAGGGAAAGTGCCTGCATGGAAATTGCTCAAAAAACTGCCAGTCAATTCAGGCACTAACAGCCACCTTGCATACGAATCAACGACTCCCCCTCTTAGAAGAATTTCTTCATTCCTTTAGGATCATGCACTTTGGTTTGTTTCTTCAACCCTTTTCCTTTGCATCTCAATCCCGTAGCTTTGGCTATCATTTCTTCGATCACCTCGAACTGAACACCGTCAACCCAGACTTTACGTTTCTCATCCCATGATATTGCAAACTGGACCAAAATATTTTCATCAAAGCCATTAAGGCTTTCCAAGAGCGACGCGATACCACCCTCATAACATATACTCCACAGCATGGAGTTTGCCTTAAACTCTACACAGGAAGAGGATTCGGTTTAGACCTTATCTCCACCCATAGTCATGTTATTCATAGTCTTGAAAGGGAAATCACACAGCGCTAACTCCGACACCCAGAAATAATGCAGCTTATCTCCAAGTTATCTAGAAATAATGATCTGGCTATCATCATTAAACCTGCTTTTATGGCCGCTCAAACACCCAAGATCGCCCTTCGAATCACCTTCTCTTTTCAAATAATAATTATTGTCATAATGAATCTTGTGTAGATGTTTAATAGGGAAAAGGGTTGCTAGTATTTGAGTTGACCTTATGTGCCAACTAAGCAATTGCCCCAAGGTCTTGCTGATCTAGCTTCTGCTTATGTGGAAGTCCCAGCTCCTAAAGGATTGATCATACGTCATCTCATCCATGATGACGGCAACCTCTTTACACCTCTTCTGATGACTAAACCCAATCAAGAGAACATTGAGAATAATATATATGAAAATATATTCTATCCAATAATACTTACACTTTATAAAGATCATTGGGCAAGATAAGGTTGGGCCTCCATCTAAAGGCAAGTTCTAACACTAGCAAGAAGATTGATAAGCCTCCTCTAGTACCTAATAGGATAAAGTTTGATTCCCATGTTAGCCATGGCATCCGCCACTTGGTTACCTTCCTTGTAGGTATTCATGATCTCAAGACCCTCAAAGCCAAAAAGAAGCTTCTGTATATCCTCTATGATATCATTAATCAGTCATCCTGTCTTAGCCTTATCTTTGACAGCATCAATGATAATCTTGGAGTCACCTTTGATCAGGAGGTTTTTTATCCCAATAGCAAGAGCAACCATAAGACCCCAAAGGAGAGCCATAGCCTCAGCAAAATTATTGGAATTAACCCCCAACCCTCCAGCATAGGCAGCCACAAGCTCTCCCTTCACAGATCTCAGGACACCACCTCCACTAGCTTGGCCAGGATTACCTTTGGCTGCCCCATCAAAATTGAACTTCATCCAACCTTTAGTAGGGGGGTCCATTTGGTGTTTAACCAAGCTAACCTCTTAGAATTGTCAACTCTACAAATATGAGTCGGGGCATTCCAATTGTTGATGATATTAGTCTCATGCTTGCTAGGGGGAGAGTCAGTAGCTTTCAGAGTGTTGTTAGAGATGTTTTCCTGCAACAGTTTAGCAATCATGTGAAAGACCTCCTTGGTGGATTTAGCTATATCTCTGAACAACCTATTGTTACATTCCTTTCAGAGGCCCCAGGCCAGGATAGGGGGATCTGAACCCAAATCTCTTTGCAAATAGGGTGAACAAAGGGGGACAACCAACACCTCATAATAGTAGGGAGGTCATGATTCATACACCAAGAGACCCCAAGATTATGTATGGCTAAGCTCCACACCTCCCTGGAAAATTCACAGTGGAGTAGTAGGTGGGGCACTGATTCCTCTTCTTTCGTGTAGAGAGCACAATGGTTAGGGATTTGGAAGCCTCTAACTTGCAATTTATCCATGGTGAGGATCTTATTGTGTGTCGCAAGCCACCAGAAATGGTTAATCTTAGGGATAAGGTTGTGGTTCTAGACCCTTCTCCAGAAGCTAGGATCTTCATTAGACTCTAAGAGCAGGTTGTAAGAAGATCTGACCGAGAAGATTCCAATCTTGTCCTTGGCCCAAAGTAATTTATAATTTGAGGGGAAAATGGGAATCATGTACCCTCTAAGAGAAAGCTGCAGGTTTTTAGCAATCAGAATTAACTCATTCTGTCGCTTACAACAGTCTGACAGTTGTTTCCAGCCTCCACTTCCAAGTAAAAGGTAATCAACAACCAAGCATCGAAAGAAAGCAAAAGCCCTGTCAGCAAGTGTTTGGAAGTTCTAGATTATGCAGAGAGGGTGGCTTTTAACCCAACTATCCTCCCAAAATTTAATGGTTCTACCATCCCCCAGCTTCCACTTTATACCTTGCAGTAGCAAAGTTATGCTTTTTAACACATTGTTCCAAACCACAAAACCCCTAGAGATACCCATGGCATGAAGGAAATCATCAGGATTATTGTTAGAGAGGTTCTTGGCCCTCATGATGCTGTACCAATCCTTGTAGTTACTCAGAAAGTTCCAACCGATCTTAGCCAGGAGAGCTTTGTTAATCAAGTGAATCTTTCTAATCCCAAGACCTCCTTGTAGTTTGGGTCTGCAAACTTTATCCCAGCTAACCAAGGCAATCCTCTTCTTTTCTTCCACTCCAGTCCATAGGAAATTCCTGTGGATCTTTTCAAATTTCTCCACAATATATTTAGGAATTTTGAAGAGAGAAAGAAGGTAAATAGGGATACCCTGTAGGGAAGCCTTCAGAAGTTGGTATTTCATCGCTTGACTCAATAGCTTACCTTTCCACCCAACCAGCTTCTTCTTAATTCTTTCAAGAATGGAATTCCAATAGGTACGAGGGACATCTTTGACAGCCAAGGGGAGGCCAAGGTAGGTGCCTGAGAGCTCACCGCTAGAACAACCAAGGATCCCCATAAGTTTTTGTTGAAGGTCCATATTGGTGTTGAAGAAATAAACCATGCTCTTGTCATAATTTATGCATTGCCCAAAAACATCAACATATTCCTTAAGAACTCTTTTCCACTTCCTGGCTTCAACCACCGAACCAGCTCCAAAGAGAATGGTGTCATCAACAAATGCTAAATAGCTGCAAGATTAGTTGTTGAAGTTGGTTTAATACCTCTGATCTCCTAAGTTCTAAGCACCATAACAAAACTTTTGCTGAGCACCTCAGCCATGAGAATGAATAGGTAAGGGGATAAATGGTCACCCTATCTTAGGCCCCTCCCTGCATTGAAAAATCCCCTAGGGACCCCATTAACAAGGATCGAGTATTTAACAGAGGTGACAAAAGTCTTGATGAGTTGCAAGATTCTATCCTGGAAATCCATTTTCTCAAGGACTTTAAAAAGGAAGTCCCAAGCAACTCTGTCATAGGCCTTAGAAATGTCCAACTTGAAGACCATCCTTGGCAAGTTGTTTCTTTCCATGGAATGAATAAGTTCATGAGTGGATATGGCGGCATCCAATATTTGTCTACTAGGAACAAATCCCTTCTGATTATTGCTAATCAAGCGGTCCAGGATAGGTTGTAATCTGCAAATTAGGATCTTAGATAATATCTTGTAGACAATATTTCAGAGGCTAATGGGCCTGAAGTCCCCCATACTGATAGGATCTTGTTTATTGGGGACCAAAGCTATGAAGGCATGGTTGAGTTGTTTCAACAATTTTCCAGACTTAAAGAAATCCTTAGCCACCTCAATGACATCTTGCCCAACAATGTCCCTGAACTCTTGAAAAAAAAAGGCCGAAGGAAAACCATTCGGGCCTGGGGCCTTAAAAGCACCCATAAAAAAGAGGCTGGCACAAACTTCCTCTTCAGTCACTAGTTTAGAAAGAAGGATATTATCTTCACCATTAAGTTGGGTAGGGATAATGTCAAGTAATTCTCGCTTCTCCAATCTATCCTGAGCAACAAGGAATTTCTAAAAATAGATGGTTGCCACCTACCCCACTTGAACATCCAACTGGACTATAGTCCCACTCGCAACCATAAGCTTGACGATGTTGTTCCTTTTCCTGTGCCTCATGGTAGAACAATGAAAGAAGGTCGTATTCCTATCACCTTCTCAGGGCCACTGAACTCTAGATTTTTGTTTCTAGTATATTTCCTCCTTCTTCATCATTTCACTCCACTCTTTCCTTAGGGAGTCCTCTAGCATCAAGGTAGCATCAGAGGAATCCCCATTGGCCATCTGTAGTTGTATGTCAGCAAGCCTAGTTGAAATCCTCTTCCTGTTCTCAAAAATATTACCAAAGGTGAACATATTCCAACTTTTGACTTTGGCTTTCATAGAATTTAGTTTTTGTACCAACCTAAACATAGGAGACCCCTGGATAGAGATATTCCACCATCTTGCCAACAAATCTCTAAAATTTGGATGTCTAGTCCACATTAACTCAAACCTGAAAGGGAAAGGGCCCTTAGCCTTTCAGTCCTTCCAAGACAAGAGGAGAGGATTATGGTCAAAGGTCATCCTAGGGAGGGCTTCCAAAAGGTATGTGTTGGTATAATCCCAGCTGGAGAAGACCAGAACTCTATCCAGTCTAACTTGTATCAAGCTCTCACTTCTCCTTCTATTAGACCATGTGAATCGCTGCCCATGAAGATCAAGATTCATAAGACCCGCATTATTGAGGAACTCAGCCAGGTTGACCATGCTGTCAGTGTAATCCAAAATTCCACCAATCTTTTCTGAAGGAAAGAGGGGGGTGTTGAAGTCACCTGCAAGCATCCAACAATCATCTTTATTAATCTCAATCATGAAGGTAAGGAGATCCCACAACACCTTCCTCTAGTTTCTTTGATTAAGGGCATAAATATTAACTAAATTCCAAGATTTATTATGAGCAGTCATCCTGACACCGAGACTATTCTTGCATCTTGAGAGGAGATTCCCTTTCACAACATTACTATTCCACATAGTGGAAATACCACCCGAAGTTCCCAAGGCATCACTAATACAGAACTCAACATTAGGCCAGATATCTTTGGCCATAGACTGAAATCCTTCTACTTTCATCTTAACTTCCTGCAGCAACAAGATATCTAATTTATTATCATTAATATAGTTCTTGTCAAAGAATTGTCTTTGAGGGCTATTGAGCCCTCTTATATTCCACGAAAGGACCCTCATTTACCTTGGACTTTTCTGGAGCTAATCTCTAGTGTCCTCTATCTTCCCATGGCAATCTTTTTATTGACATCCTTCTATTTAGTTTCTCTCTAAGTGGGCCTTCCAACTTTTGAATCCACACCCACAACAGCCATCTTTTTTCCTTGACCTTTGCCCTTCTTTCTAGCAATGGTCCAACCCTTAGAATATAGATCCTTACCACTCATACTAGTTCCTACACCAGGGGTAAGAGATTGGTTTTCTGGTGAAGAGATGCCTTGCACTTTGCTACTCGAGTCACCCCCATTGAGAGGGCTACCAATCCTCTTGAAGATAGACTCACAGCCAGTGTCCACAATAGACATCTTAGTACTATCTAGTATTTGGTCTACATTAGTAGTGGTCATCTAATGGATCTCCCCCTCTTCTAAGTCCCCTTGCTTGGAGAGAGGCAAACCAGAAGGTTGGGGGGAAGTTTGGTCCTGCTGGCAGGGCTCAAAGCTAATAGTCTTTAGAGCCGCATCCTGGGTGATGGGGATCTCTGAGTTTTTCCTGATTTATCCAAGGGCAAGTCTCTATCTTCTTCCCTCTCCTTAACCTCAATATTCTCCTTATGGGGTGAACTTACGGATGTTAAAGTTTTCATTGCTCCTAGTTTTAATTATTTTGTCTTAAAAAATGTGTTAGGGTAAAAATTAATCTATTTGCTTAAAGTTTAAGATTTTTTTCCCACAAAAATATTCCAATTTCATTTTTGATTGGTCTACATGAATATTTCTAGATAAGAAAATAATTGTTCATTAATTTAAATCAAGAAAAAAATTGTCCAATGGAAAGGCAAGAAGAATAAAAATTAAATCTCATTTCTAAAGTTCTTTATTGTCTTGATAAAATGAGCACTTGTACCAGATCCATGTCTTGATTTTTCAAGATTTTGGTTGTAGAATATTAGATGCAAGTTGTGATGTCAATACATAGACATGACAAGTCTGCATTAACATGAGCTGCCGTTAGATTTTGGCATTCATAAAGAGGAGCTTTGGAATAGGCTATGGGCATCCATCAAAGCTTTCTCTATATTTTTCCACATATATGATGTCTTCACTATTTGAGAAACACATATGGTGCCAAATAGGCAAATGCACATATTAACTAACCCCACAATCTATTTATATAGCTAACAGAACAAGAACATGTAGGTACTCAAGGATGATGCGTATGCCATGAGGGAGGTTGACCCGCTTAAAACTTAACACATAGACTTGATTTTGCATTGAAGACTTCCCTTGTACCCACCTATGGCCATGTGTTGGCATATGATTAATAGCACACAAAAAGCACATAATGGCTAAACTTTTTAAAATGAGCAAGTCCATTGAGCATCGTTCACTCACCATTGGATCCATTAGATTGGTATTGCCAACCATACAATGGATTCAAACTTTCATTATAATTAAGTCACCATTCTCTATACATGTTATACTACCTCTAATCAATGAACTTGGAACAAGTTGACATTAAATCTTGACAAGGATATTATGACACAAGTTGAGCCAATAGAGTTATAACATTTGGACATGGAACATCGATGATAATGCAAGAGTTTAGAGTTCATTGTGCATATACTTAGTATTTTCCTGCCAACCACCATAAACACATGTCAACCTAACATAGGCTAGTAGCCAAACTTTGCATAGCAGTCAATCTTGTGGCTATTACTTTTACTTTAAGTGTTGTGTGCTACCCATTAGACCACTTGGTTGCCTAGCACCCAGCCCACAATCCTTCAAAGTTGCATGAAACTTAATCTCAAGGAACACATAGAACATTTCTTGGTGTGATAAATTTGACATTTAATATTCTTTGATGATGACAATCCTATACATATTGTTAGCATTACTTTAGCAATATTGCAATGAAGATATGAGCCCAATGGAAGAAGGGAAGGCGACAAAGTTTCCAGGGTCAGTTGTCCAGTGTCATAAATGTGTATGTCCATCTGGGGGCCATGAGGCTTGCGTAATTTGCCTAAGCTCCCTATTTTTTGTTTTTTCTTCAAACATACAATAAACATCCAACTCGCAATATATAGACTATATAAGATAATATAGTTATAGATGTTAGTAGAAATACATCTCTAGTTCAACAACTCGTTGGACCTAGTTTTTGAAGGAACGATGTCTATTTCAAACTATTTTTTTTATTCCTAGATCCCAAACCAAGTTATATATAAAATAAAATTAATTAATATATATATATATATATATATATATTAATTCATAAATTAAAAATATATAAATAAATAAATTTATATATATTATATTTAAATATATGTGTATTTATTTTTTAAATTTTAAATAATATATATTAATGTATGTGTGTGTATATTAATATAATTTTTTTAGTGAATTCACAACATTGTTATGGTTTCTTTAATTTTTATTTATTTATATGCAATGGCAACACCATTGTTGTGATATATAAATATATAAAATCTTAGAAACATTTAAATTTAAAGTTTTTTTTAAGTTAGTTATTTTTTTAATTTTAGAAACATTCATTTCTTATAACTCAACTTTAGAAAAGTAAATTAACTTGGGTTAACTTTTAAGAGTTTTTAATAATTGTCTTTTTAAATTTTTTTGAAAGAACATGTGTGCATAGCACACGTGCACACATAAAATTTATTAAAATCTTAATCTATTTTCTTCAAATAGGAGAAGTTATGGGGGTAGAAAAACTTTATGAAGATTATATACAATATGTGCTCCGTTATAGATTTTTTAGCTTGTTACAAGTGTAGATTTTAGGTCTATGAAACATGGTTGATGTAAATCGATAAACTCACACATAAAAATCTAGTTTAAGAGAGAGCTCACATCTCTTTGAGGCATTTTGGGAAGATGTTGGCAAAGATTGAACATATCCTACAAATCATGGCATAAGGACTTTTCAACAAATCCATGTTGAGCATATCTTGCAATCATGGCATTCCATTCCAAAGCTTCCATTTTTGCATAGGCTACACCATGAAGATGCTAACAAAGGTTATGCAATTTGGTTGTAATACCCACCTATGTGTTAAATCTTGCCTTGTCCCAATGCTTCTATGCTTGGATTAATAGTTATATTGAGTTGATTATGATATAATGTAGTTACAGGATGGATATGTTCCTTGCTCTAGATTACATGTCTACATTGGTCATTATATGTTGCTTTGACTATCATCTCTATTGTCTGATTTGATGCTTAGCCTTGAGTGTACAAGACATATACAAGTGTTTGACTAATGGAAGGATGTGGAGAATAATGACATGGATTCACTTGAACTACTCACTTGTACCTAGTCCTTATGGTCAAGCTAGTGACTCTACAACTTCTATGGTATGTTTGGTTACTTAACCCATCCTATTATGTTGCAAATAAAAGGATGTTCCCTATGTTTACCTAGTTCACCATGAATTCAAATCATTGGTGATTTTGGATCCTTGTGTTGTGGGTGAACTCACAAAGTGGTTGTTTCCTTTATGTGTGTTTATTTAACTTGAATTTGCTTGCATTTTATCAAGTTTTTGAAATGCTTCCTTTAGAGTGTTTGTGGAATAATCCTAAATGCTCAGTTGAAAAGTTAGTTATTTAATTATCTTTGTAAAAAAGAACTTTTATACATTTTAATATTGTGGAAATATTTGAAAAATACATTATAAGTTATAAGAAATTATTGAAAAATAAATGCATTAGTTAATTTGAGAATTTACCATGTTAGTCATTTAAAAGAATTGTTAATATGCATTTAAAATAAAAATGTTAAGTGAAAGATATTTTTGAAAATATCTAATTGTGAAATAACCTTTTTTGAGTGTGAAATGGAAAACAATGTGAATTAGGGTTTAGGCATTTTTAGAGTGAAAAAGGCAAAGGAAGGGTTTTATGATTATTCATTCATTTTTTGCTAAACTCTCTCTCTCTCTCATGCTTGTTTTGAAAGTGGATTGTGTATGTTTGGTGGATTGTTGAAATACACCGAACAACTAAGAGGGAAGGGGTGAATCAGTTGTCATAAATACTTAGCATCATATGAATATCAAACCATCAACAACTCAATTATTTATAATCAGACTTAACCATGAAAGCATGAAACCATAACTTAAATCACAATCACACATCCAACACAATAGACACCATATTTTTTACGTGGAAAACCCTAAAAGGGAAAAACCATGGTGGGTGTTAGCCTAAAGAAATATATGAGTTATAACAATACCAAAAAATAGAGGCTCACTACCTACAAGGCTCACTGCCCAAATTGGTCACTATAAAGAACAACCCACTGCCAAAGGGTAGCTCACTGCCAAAAGATGGTGAACTGATTTGGTAGCATCTACTCCATGCCTGAGTTCAGTCCCATTGAAGCACAATATAATTCATCTACTTTTCTTTTCTCACACCTTCGCACTTATTTCTTCATATTCGCATCACACACTTTTTTGCAACTACATTACATGCTTTTATACAATTCATCAACCTTGGAATGTACATCAAGGTCGGCATTACATTCATCAACCATTGGAAAAATCTCCAAGGTCAACATTACAAACATAAAATAGGTCTGGACCTAATACAAATTTAGCTAAGGAAAAGATGTAAAGATGTATGCGGATCACACTATGCCTTAGTTGGAACTCAAACACAATCCTCTACGCCACAACATGCTTCTACAATCTTTGATGCATCTCTGCAAATAGTAAAATTAACCAAGTCGGCTAAGACTGATGAGGGCACTAGGTCTGCTAAGAATATTCTTCATTCACGATCCAATTTTCTCTTTGCGGATCAATCCAAAGGTAGGAACACAATCAGGAGACATCCACAAGCACATTGTAAATACCAAGAACAACCGCACAATCTCTAACCACTATGTCAAGAAGATTCTTCATACCGGAGCACAAGAACAACACTGTCAGCCACTGTCATAAGGAAATGATAGCTTGCAAACTACCAAATCATGAACCATTGTAGTTGAAGGCACTTAACACTATTACAAACTTGATTCCAAAACCACAGTCCAAAATACTTCAATGCAGAGGAATGCAGAGCATAACACTTTCTCCCTATCACCACCAAACACACAGGAAAAGCAATTTTCACACTGGTGAACATAACTCACACAAATCTTCATTCCAGAGGCTCAATCTTGGAATATAACATCTTCAGACAGACTTCTAAATAATTTCCAATGAACAACACCGGTATGTTGACATCTTCAGACAACACAGATGAGAAAGAGATCAAACAAACTTCTAAATAACCTCTTGTCTTCTTACCAGTAGCAATCACAGTTCCAGAGCTTTCCATGATCTTTCACCCATTGTCTTTGAATCTCATATTATATCCTTTGTCACACATTTGACCAACACTCAAAAGATTATGCTTCAAACCCTTCACATATAGGATATTATTAGTATTATGCTTTCCATCAAATGAAATAGATCCTTTTCCACAAATCTTACCAGCTGCATTATCTCCAAACCTAACTAGTCCTCCATCATACTTTTCCAAACTTACAAACTTACTTTTGTCACCAGTCATGTGATGTGAGCATCCACTATCAATAATCCATTCATCCTTATCTTTCTCAACCTGAACAGCCAAAGCACTTTCTTCCACTAGTTTTTCTTCCTTCACACAACTAGCAAAATTAGTAGACACATGATCTTCTTTAATAGCAATAAATAGGCATTCATTTGCACTAGTACTAGCATCATCAGATTCATCATCAGTCACACCTTCATCATCAAAATCTCTAACATAGTAGCATTTCTTTGGAGCTCTAGGCCTACTCTCAAATCTTTTCCTATTTCTTTCAATTCTTTCAGGACATCTGGAAGCATAGTGACCTACTTTACCACATGAGAAACATTTGGAAGGTAATTTACTTTTGAACTTACCGGAACCTCTTTGCAACCTGTCAACAATGTTAGCTTCAATTTCATCAGTCATTATCCACCTTATACTTCTCAGCTCTGGACATCTTTTCTGAAGTACTAGCTTTAAAAGTTGTCTCAACTTTTGGTAGGGCATCACCAAATTCTCTCATCTCAAAGGCTATAAGATTTCCAAGTAATTGATCTCTGTCAATTGTTTTCATAGTCATAAATTCTTCAATTGGAGCTACCTTGTGACTATAGGACTTTGGTAGTGATCTAATACTTTTCATTACAACTTCCTTATCACCAATGGTTCCTCCCATTCCTTTTATTCCATTGACAAGTTCATCAACCCTTTGCATGAAGGTTGTAATGTTTTCATCTTCATTCATCTTCAAGCTCTCATATTTAGTTTTCAGGCCCTGAAGTTTGGTTTCTTTCACCGAATCATCTCCTTCATATAGATTCTTCAACTTTCCAAACCTCATTTGCAGTTTCTAGGTCCATGACTTTTATCAACTCAGTGTTAGTCAAGGCACTTAACAGAGCATCTCTTTCTTTTATATTCAATTCATATTCTTTGATTTCATCTTCAGTTGTCAAACCATTTTGAGGCATAGTATATTTTGATTCTGCAACCTTCCATACTTTATAACCAAGACAAAGGAGATGGCTTTTCATTCGTACCTTCCAAAGAGCATAATTTGTCCCATCAAATTGGTGCAGAAGCTCCCAGTTTTAGTCATTTTTTGGCTATGTCATGTTTTGTTATCTTGTTATTTTATTCTCTCTAAGGCTTTGAAAGCCATTCTCCTTTGAAATCCATTCTCATGTTTTGTAATAAGGACTTAGTTCATTTTGATTGGCTAGTCCATTATAGTGTTAAATAAGGTCTATTTCAATGTATTTTCTTTTTAGAAACATAGGGTTTCTTATGCAACTGGAACCTCCAACATTTCACTGCCTTTGGTGGGTAGTTGTACAGTTGGAGGAGAAGAGGAATGGTTGCTAAAGCCTTCTATAGGCTGAATATTGTATAAACATGGCAAGAATAATGAAAGGAGAAGCTTTTTGGAGTGCAAAATAGTGATTTTCTGCGTTTTTGCTGAAGACAGTCATTCTATACGGCGTGGTACGGACATAGTAGGGTCTGAAAGTTGTGAAACTTGTTAATGCATTGAAGCATCTTTCTTTTGAGTCTATTTAGCCCTCTTGACACCTTTTATGGAGGGAGAATCAATACGTTTTGTAAAGACTGTTCTAAACCCTCCAAAAACTAGGGTTTTGGGGAAAAATGCATAGTTTCTCCTTTGTCCTCTGAAAGGCATCATCTTTCTTCAGTAGGATGGGAGGAGAAAGCATCTATTTCAGGTTTTTGTTGTTTATTAGGTTTGCATTCCACTCTCCAAGCCTCTTGGCATGAACCTAACTAGTCTTCATAGTGACTAGTTGAGAATACTAATGGTGGACAGCAGTCTGAATTCAAAGACAGTCAAGAGTTTGATCTAATACATGATGTTTTCGGTGTTTGTAGGTGAAACCAAACCAATGCAAATGTTTATCTGATCTTGAACAGGTGTTTATGATCTATTTCCTTCACATAGCCTCAAATTAGGCCTATTTTCTAGGAAAAAGACAATCTGATGTCCTTGCTCGCCTGTAGCAGAGTACGGACCTGCATGTTGTTGGGTGAATACATGTTCATAATGGGTATTTGGATATGCATTGAGTCTTGGTGATCATTTGGACTTTTGGAAAGTTATTGTTGATTTAGTCAATTTCTAGGGCTACAAGATTTAAGCCTTCCTTAAACACTGTCATAGGACAGTCATGCTGTAGCTTGCTGCCCTCTATCCTGGAGAGTACAGAATCTAGTTTTTGGGTCAGAGACCTCATGTTGGTCATGTCATTGACAAGTACATGTTGGTGTTAGTATGAAGATCCTGATTTGTAGAGCATTTGGTAGTAGGTTGTGAGTTCTTGAAGGTGTATTGTGCATATGAGTTGGGCAGAGTAGTGACTCCCCAAAGGAAAGTTGAATAGCCTGTGTGGGTGGACACCAGGGTGTGGTCCTAGGCTAGGTTAGTTCCTTGAGCAACCTTGTGTAGGCTTATAATCACATCACCTTTGGAAACCTCTTGGAGGAAGCATTGAAATCTAGGTTCATTGTGCGAACTTCATCAACTACTACCTATACCTCTGCATCATATTGGTATCAGAGCCAATATCTAATTGGAAGTAGTGTATGTCAGACAAGGAGATTAAAACAGAGGCTAGTACAATGCCTCCCAAGACAATGAGTCAAGAAGCCATCAAGAAGTTGGTGGAAGAGATGGTTGAAGCAGATTGCAAGAAGCAAGATTGCAAGAAGAAAAGAAGTCTAAGGGCAAGACCAAAGAAGAGGGAAGTTCTTCTGACACAAATGAAGAAGTAGAGGCAGAAGAGAGTCCTCAGGAGCAGGACATGTCTGCAGATCAGAAAGATTTCTTGAATGCACTTAAGGGTGCTCATGGAGATAGTGGTGATCCCAAGATGGATGTGCCTACCTTTCATGGTAAGTTGGATGGAGATGCTCTCACCGATTGGATAGAAGCTATGTGCAACTTCTTTGATTACAAGGAGTTCAATGACAACAAAAAGGTTAAGTTTGCCAAGACAAGGCTAAGAGGTTCTGCACTTGTGTGGTGGAACTACATGCAAAGTGAGAGGGAGAAGATTGGGAAGTGCCCCATCACTAAACGGAGTAGAATGGTGGCTATGCTCAGAAGCAAGTTCATGCCACCTGACTATGAGATTCAAATCATTAGGAGATTTCAGAATTTGAGACAAAAAGACATGGATGTGGCTGCCTACATAGAAGAATTTCATAGACTAAGTATGAGGGCCAATCATAATGAAGATGAAAAAGGGATGGTGGCTAGATACCTAAATGGTCTGAAATACAATCTGCAAGATGAGATTAGTTTAGTGATACCTAAAACAGTGGATGAATGCTTCTTATTGGCCTCTAGAGCAGAGGAAAAGCTGAGAAGGAAGGGTGAACAAAGTGCCAGAGGAAGAGGTGGCAGAAACCAAAGAGGAAGAGGCAGTTTTGGCCGTGGACAGTCCCACAAAACTAAAAATAACAGTCAGCAAGAAACACAATCAGAAACAGAGCATAGAGGAGGCTTCAGAGGTTGGAGAAGGCCTAATGGCAGGGGCAGAAATGGTGGAGGAGGTAGAGGACCAGGAGTCTTCACTGGAAGGTGTTATGGCTGCAACCAAGTCGGCCATACAATGCCCAGAGAAAGCCAACATCTCTCATGACAGTGGAAAGAGAAATCAGTTGGTAAAGGATGATGATTGTGAGAGTGTAAATTCACCAATGGGAAGTGATGCACCTGTTCTAGAAGGAGAAAGTATGATGATTAAGAGGTCTATGTTGAAGATGCCATTGAAACAGGAGCCCCCCTCAGAGAAAGAATCTTTTTAGAACCCAAGGCATAGCCTATGGGAAGCTTTTCAAGATCATAGTAGATTTAGGATCTACGGAGAATGTGGTATCCACTAAGATGGTTGAGAAGTGCAAGTTGAAGAGGCTGCCTCATATCAGTCCTCACAAGATCTCTTGGTTGAACAAGAACCAAAGTTTCATGGTGGAAGAACAAACTTGGGTTGAATTTGCAATTGGTGACTACAAGGACAAAGTACTATGTGAAATCATCCCTATGGATGCATGTCATCTGCTTCTTGGCCGCCCATGGCAATATGATGTTAAAGCTTAGCATGATGGTGAGAAGAACACTTATGTCATCACCAAGAATGGAAGACCATTCAAGATGGATCCTATGTTGGAGCAACCCGGGGGGAAGAAAAATGATAGCAGTGTCATGGTGGTGAATGGAAAAGAGTTTTTAAACCTCTTGAAGGAGAAGGATACCCAAGGGTATGCCTTGGTCATGAAGCCCAAAAGTGGATCAGATCAGCAAGAACCAAAACAGAAGGAGATTCCATTAGAAGTGCAACAACTCCTAGACAAGTATCAAGATCTTGTGGTAGAGGAAGTTCCTAACTCCTTACCACCCATGAGAGACATAAGTCATCAAATTGACTTAATACCTGGTGCTACATTGCCTAACAAGGCTGCCTATAAGCTAACACCACAAGGCAAATTCAAGATCTCTTGGAGAAAGGGCTGATTAGGAAGAGTTTAAGTCCTTGTGCAGTTCCAAGTGTACTTGCTCCTAAGAAGGATGGAAAATGGAGACTATGTACGGATTCAAGGGCCATAAACAAGAAGCAGATGACATGCATCCATTGTAACTGACAGGGATTCTAAGTTTGTAGGTCACTTCTGGAGGACCTTGTGGAAGAAGTTGGGCACATAGTTGTCCTTTTCATCAGCCTACCATCCACAAACTAATGGTCAGACTGAGGTGGTTAATAGATCACTTGGAAACCTTCTAAGATGCCTCACAAAATAGCATGGTTTGGCATGGGACTTGGTTATCAGTCAGGCTGAATATGCCTACAATGATTCAAGGAATAGGAGCACTGGTAAAAGTCCTTTTGAGGTAGTTTATGGCTTTCATCCAAGAGGGCCCCTTGAGCTGAAGGATCTCCATGGATGGGATAGAAGGAGTGCACTTGGTGAAGAGTTTGCTACCTCCATGAAAACAGTCCATGATCAAGTCAAGTTGCAATTAGAAAAAATAGTCACAAAGTACAAGGAAAGGACAGATTTGAAGAAAAGAGAAGTGCAATTCAAAGTTGGAGACTTAGTTATGGCATATCTGAGGAAAGAAAGGTTGCCAAAGGGTCAGCCAACTAAACTCCTGATGAAGAAGATTTGGCCATGCAAAATTGTGCACAAGTTCGGTCCAAATGTATATGAGATTGAGTTACCATCCGGCCTTGGTATCTCTCCAATTTTCAATGTTTGTGATCTTTTTCCTTTTAGACCTCCATTACCTGGTGAAAGTGGATCAGATGTGGTGGCTGAAGATGTTGATTGGACCAAGGATTTGCCTCCAAGCAAACCTTTGCAGTTGGAGTGCATTCTGGATTCCAAAGTTGTCAAGAAGACTAGGAGAGGTGTCTATAAAGACTACTTGGTGAAATGGAAGGATCTTCCTGATTCAGAGGCCATCTGGATGACTGAAGCAGATATCTTGAAGCATGGAATGACTCTTCAACAATTGGCAACTCAAGGGACTTGAGTTTTTCCTACAGGGGGAGTATGGTGCAGGAGCTCCCAGTTTTAATCATTTTTTGGCTATGTCATGTTTGGTTATCTTGTTATTTTGTTCTCTCTAAGGCTTTGAAAGCCATTCTCATGTTTTGTAATAAGGACTTAGTTCATTTTGATTGACTAGTCCATTACAGTGTTAAATAAGGTCTATTTCAATGTATTTTCTTTTTAGAAACATAGGGTTTCTTGTGCAACTGGAACCTCCAACGTTTCACTGCCTTTGGTGGGTAGTTGTATAGTTGGAGGAGAAGAGAAATGGTTGCTAAAGCCTGCTATAGGCTGAATACTGTATAAACATGCCAAGAATAATGAAAAGAGAAGCTTTTTGGAGTGCAAAATAGTGATTTTCTACGTTTTTGCTGAAGACAGTCATTCTGTACGGCGTGGTACAAACAAAGTATGGTCTAAAAGTTGTGAAACTTGTTAATGCATTGAAGCATCTTTCTTTTGAGTCTATTTAGCCCTCTTGACACCTTTTGTGGAGGGAGAATCAATACGTTTTGTAAAGACTGTTCTAAACCCTCCAAAAACTAGGGTTTTGAGGAAAAATGCATAGTTTCTCCTCTGTCCTCTGAAAGGCATCATCTTTCTTCAGTAGGATGGGAGGAGAAAGCATCTATTTTAGGTTTTTGTTGTTTATTAGGCTTGCATTCCACTCTCCAAGCCTCTTGGCATGAACCTAACTAGTCTTCATAGTGACTAGTTGAGAATACTAATGGTGGACAGCAGTCTGAATTCAAAGACAGTCAAGAGTTTGATCTAATGCATAATGTTTTCAGTGTTTGTAGGTGAAACCAAACCAATGCAAATGTTTATTTGATCTTGAACAGGTGTTTATGATCTATTTGCTTCACATAGCCTCAAATTAGGCCTATTTTCTAGGAAAAACATAGTCTGCTGTCCTTGCTCACCTGTAGCAGAGTACAGACCTACATGTTGGTGGGTGAATACATGTTTATAATGGGTATTTGGATATGCATTGAGTCTTGGTGATCATTTGGAGTTTTGGAAAGTTATTGTTGATTTAGTCAATTTCTAGGGCTACAAGATTTAAGCCTTCCTTAAACACTGTCATAGGACAGTCATGCTGTAGCTTGCTGCCCTCTGTCCTGGAGAGTACAGAATCTAGTTTTTGGGTCAGAGACCTCATGTTGGTCATGTCATTGACAAGTACATGTTGGTGTTAGTATGAAGATCCTGATTTGTAGAGCATTTGGTAGTAGGTTGTGAGTTCTTGAAGGTGTATTGTGCATATGAGTTGGGTAGAGTAGTGACTCCCCAAAGGAAAGTTGAATAGCCTGTGTGGGTGGACACCAGGTGTGGTCCTAGGCTAGGTCAGTTCCTTGAGCAGCCTTGTGTAGGCTTATAATCACATCACCTTTGGAAACCTCTTGAAGGAAGCATTGAAATCTAGGTTCATTATGCGAACTTCATCAACTACTACCTATACCTCTGCATCACAAATTGTGGAGCTTCCCTCTTATAAGACATCATGGATCTTCCTCAAGCTATTAGGCTTTCTTCTGAGGAACCTGCTCTGATACCAATTGTTGAAATACACAGGACAACTAAGAGGGGGGGTGAATCAATTGTCATAAAAACTTAGCATCATATGAATATCAAACCATCAATAACTTAATTATTTATAATTAGATTTAACCATGAAAGCATGAAACCATAAACTTAATCACAATCACATATCTAACACAGTAGACACCAGATTGTTTACGTAGAAAACCCTAAAAGGGGAAAACCACGGTGGGTGTTAGCCCACATAAATATATGAGTTATAACAATACCAAAAAATAGAGGCTCACTGCCCAAATTGCTCACTGCAAACAATGACTCACTACTAAAGGGTGGCTCACTGCCAAAATATGGTGAACTGATTTGGTAGCATCTACTCCATGCCTGAGTTCAGTTCTGTTGAAGCACAATATAATTCCTCTGCTCTGCTTTTCTCACACCTTCATACTTATCTCTTCATATTCACATCATACACTTTTTCGCAACTACATTACATGCTTT
The DNA here is from genome assembly GCA_027924645.1 of Cunninghamia lanceolata. Classification (NCBI taxonomy): domain Eukaryota; kingdom Viridiplantae; phylum Streptophyta; class Pinopsida; order Cupressales; family Cupressaceae; genus Cunninghamia; species Cunninghamia lanceolata. The sequence goes on along the minus strand of BSBN01001268.1, from coordinate 4,471,385 downwards.
TATACAATTCATCAACCTTGGAATGTACATCAAGGTCGGCATTACATTCATCAACCATTGGAACAATCTCCAAGGTCAGCATTACAAACATAAAATAGGTCTGGACCTAATACAAATTTAGCTAAGGAAAAGATGTAAAGATGTATGCGGATCACGCCATGCCTTAGCTAGGACTCAAACACAATCCTCCATGCCACAACATGCTTCTACAATCTTCAATGCATCTCCGCAAATAGTGAAATTAACCAAGTCGGCCAAGACTGATGAGGGCACTAGGTCTGCTAAGAACATTCTTCATTCACGATCCAATTTTCTCTTTGTAGACCAATCCAAAGGTAGGAACACGATCAGGAGACATCCACAAGCACATTGTAATCACCAGGAATAACCACACAATCTCTAACCACTCTGTCAAGAAGATTCTTCAAATCGGAGCACAAGAACAACACTGTCAGCCACTGTCATAAGGAAATGATAGCTTGCGGACCACCAAATCATGAACCATTGTAGTTGAAGGTACTTAACATTATTATAAACTTGATTCCAGAACCGCAGATTAAAATACTTCAATGCGGAGGAATGCGGAGAATAACACTTTCTCCCTGTCACCACCAAACACACAGGAAAAATAGTTTTCACACTGGTGAACATAACTCACTCAAATATTTATTCTGGAGGCTCAATCTTGGAATATAACATCTTCAAATAGACTTCTAAATAACTTCCAATCTGCAGGCAAAGATATTCATTCTACATGAAATGCGGAGCAAACTTTTGGATTGTTCTTCCGAGTACAATACACTGTTTCCACTGCAACACACTGTTACCACCGGAGGGGCTAATTTTCTCAATATCCTGAACATCAGGATCACTTACATAAGTAAATACAAAGCATCTCACTCTATACAAGCAAGCAACAAAGTAAGAGCACAATTGACACCAATGACAACACAGATATGTTGACATCAAAGACAACACCGGTTAGGCACATACTTGCAACATTGTCAATATGCATTTAAAATAAAAATGTTAAGTGAAAGATATTTTGGAAAAAATCTAATTGTGAAATAACCTTTTTTGAGTGTGAAATGGAAAACAATGTGAATTGGGGTTTAGGTATTTTTAGAGTGAAAAAGGGAAAGGAAGGGTTTTATGATTATTCATTCATTTTTTGCTAAACTCTCTCTCTCTCATGCTTGTTTTGAAAGTGGATTGTGTATGTTTGGTGGATTGCAAAGATATTTTGGGAAATATCTAATTGTGAAATAATTTTTTTGAAAATAACTTGTTGAGTGTGAAATGGAAAACAATGTGACTTGGGGTTTAGGTAATTTTAGAGTGAAAAAGGAAAAGAAATGGTTTTATGATTATTCATTCATTTTTTGCTAACATCTCTCTCCCTCTCTCTTTCTCATGTGTGGATGCTTGTTTTTAAAGTGGATTGTGTATGCTTGGTGGATTGCAAAACCATTGGAGAGGAAGGATCTTGAAATATTGCATTGATGTGTGTGTGTGTGGGTGCCAAAAGGATCTCCTCTAGTTTAGTTGTAAATTGCATTGGGAAGACAAGGTATCCCTGTTATGTGTGGATGCTTGTTTTGAAAGTGGATTGTGTATGCCTGGTGGTTTGCAAAACCATTGGAGAGGAAGGATCTTGAAATCTTGCATTGGTGTGTGTGTGTGGGTGCCAAAAGGATCTCCTCCAGTTTGGTTGCAAATTGCATTGGGAAGACAAGGTATTTCTCCAATTGTTTTATGCAATTTGCTTATTATTTATTGCTTTTATCCATGCCTACACTAGGTGGTTGCATAGGATCTTTCATTCCTTAGGATGGAATTGAGTTTGAATTCTTAGAATAGGTGTACGCATTTATTTTATGTCGATGTTAATTATTTTTGAGAAATTCAAAATAGTGTCATTAGGCTAGCAAAATTTATCCAAAAAATTATGTGGTTGCATATTTATGATGTTGGGTGGATTTAGAACACAAGGATATTATTAGAAAAATGATTGTGTGTTTTTCTAGTTTTCTTGAAAAATATAAAGTGGTCTGAAAACCCTTCAAAAATTCTCACAAAAAAATATGTGATTGAAAAAGTGTGATCCCTAACCTATTAAGAGAAAGAGGGTATAATTTGATTTTGAAATTATGAAATTTTTAATTAACATGAAAATTTAGTGAATAGTGAAAAACTTGAAGTTTCCATTAATGGTGATTGAGCTTTTTGCATGGTTATTGAAATTGTATAAATGTGATTTTTGAATTTTAGAACATGTAAAACCTTTTTATTTTGTGAGATGAAATGTCTCATGGATACTTGTGTCATATTTTTGGCCTCATTTTCATGCCATGACCTTTTGGGTCACTTCAGACATTTTTGAGCCAGGATTAAACTCTAGAGTTGGGAGTAGAGTAGACCCTCTTTTCCTTTCAAAATTAGGCTATGCCCATGTGAAGGGAATGAAGGGGGATGACATTTAGTAAGATAAGACTGATTACATGCTTGTCTTGATAAGCCTCAATTATGTTGGTGTTATATTTCTCACATCCATATTGAATTGAAAACCAATGTGATGACACTCTACGCTCATATCTAGCAATCTTCTCCTATGGTTCATTGGGTCATTGTGCCTAATTATGTTTATGTGATTCTCTTGTGTGAGTGTTGTTGGATTGTCACACTTGTTGCTTGGTGTTGGTGGTTGTCACCATTCCCTTGTGTGTTATTGGTCATTGATTACCATAACCCTTATGCACCATTGTTTGATTATGCTTACAATGTATATGTTTATTAGATGATGATGTCATGTTTTATTTTTCATGCTATGACCATTTGGTGTAAATGATGATTTAGCACATGCTAATGGGTGAATTATAATATAGTTTTGGAGTGGTTTCCTTCTTTCCTCAACTGCATTGAAATGAAATGAGTAGTGTTGATGAATAGTAAAAAGGAAATACTTATTGTATTAAAATTATTGGTACTCCTTGTATTAGCCTATTCATTTCTCCTATTTTCCATTGGATTATGAGTACCCAAGTGGTGATTTATGCATTGGAATCTTGATATGTGTGTATTCAAGTTTGGTTGTGCATTGAATTATTATTGTATTGTTATCCTTGAACTATGCATTGGACCCTTGATGTGTGTGTATTCAAGTGTGATTGTGCATCGAACTCTATTGGTTTGTTGTCCCTATGGTGTTATGTATTGGATGGAATGTGAAACCCATGTGCACCCATGGTGCAGATTATCGATTTCTCGCTTGAGATGCTAGTTGTGTGTGATTTTGGTTAGCCTATAAGTGTATCCAAGATCTTCTCTCTCTAGAGCTCAGGGGTTGCTTAGAGTGCATAGGCATTATTTTACTCGATGATGGCAATATGATTGGGAGGTGGCTAACATTCCCCATTAGTCCTCTTCTAAAAGATCTCTTGGAAGCTTAAATAGTTCTCATTTTAATACTTTATTGAATTTGTATTTATGCCTTGAAGTTAAATTTAAGGGTTGTAATTATTTGGCTTATTTAATTGAGCATGTAATAGATCCCATAATGTGCCCATCCTTGTATTGTTCGGATGCGGGCTTGTAATGGGAATAGCTATTATATTTTGTATTTTGGTAGAAAATACATGTGTAGGCAGATAACTCCATTTGAGCATCGTAGACGTTGATATTCATGCTTTTAGAAGAAGTGCTTGAGTGATATTTTATTTCGTAGATGTGTTTTATATGTTAATTGAAACTATATGGTGTGGTTGGTGCTGGGTGAAAGTTCAAAGTTGTCTCTCATTTTTATAAAGGAAATGACCAACACTGATCTGACTTTTTAACTTGAATCATTAGAAAGCGACATATGTTTTGAATTTTTCAATGATGTAAGCTAATGAAATGTAGATTTTTTAGTGTATTTTATGTAAATGTATTATTTTTTAAATATATATATTTTTTTAATGTAGTCTTTTATAAAATTGATACTATAATTTAGTTGTTGATAAAATGCTAAAAAATAAGGTTAAGCAAGCTTCCACTTTTTATATAGTAATTTTTTTTTCCTTTAATTTTGTTTTGCATTTATAACTTGAAACTTTAGTGCATGGATTAATTTTTTTTCTCATTTCTTTAATTTTTTTAAAAATAAATCTTAAAAGTTGCATGTATTGAAAACACAACTATTTCGATGGGCCTCCACTTTTTGTCTGAACAATTTATCCAAAATAGGAAACGAATATATCATCTCAACATGGAATCTCTTTTCTAGTGCATCATATTTTTTAAATTTTTTTAATAAACTTTATTATTATTTTTTGAGAAGACAATCAACCTTATATTTTAGTGCATATGACCTACTTTTAATTAAAATAAAAAATAAAATATAAGCACTAATTAAATATTGAAAAATTATATTTTTGAAAACTACACTTATAGAACTACAAAAAGGTATTTTTAGTTTTTTTATATGTTACTTACATGAGTATGAATTGTGAGAACACTAAGGTTTTCAAATAATTTTTTTTATAAATTGTCCCTAAAGTGATGCTACATATGTATCTATTGGACACTCCTAGCTGGAAAAGTTGTGACCCAAATTTAATTTAGTTACAATAAATCTAGCTAGAACATATGTTTGACCAAAGTTTGACTTTATTTGAAAATGCTTAAATTGATTTGTGCTGATAAGTTGGCCTGAAGTGGGACGTAACTTTAAACTTTTACCATGTTCATCTAACTCTTATTTTCATATGGTTATAATCACTTAATATGTCATTATAGAATGATTGATAGGTTTGTTCTCATGCATTGAATAGTTGAATTTGATCTTATTGGAAAGAAATATTTAGGTGAATTAAGCATTGAGTTGCGTTATCAAAATGAAAGAGATTCATTATTGTATCATGTCCTTGCTTAGTTATGTTGCATGGAAAGTTAGGCTCTAAATTATGTTTTAATAACGTGTTAGAGTAGACTTGTGAGCCAAGAGAAGCAACTTATAGTTGATCTTTGTAATGATGAATCTTAGTGTTATGAATTCAATGTTATTGGATCCTATATTTTAGACCTAGAACTATCCATGTTTGGGATGGGATTACTTCATGGTATACATGTATGTCATTATTTGCATAGCATTTGCTTATCATCTTAGAAGGAATTTACCATGTGTGGGTAATCCTAATTATGAGATGCATAGGTTTAATTGTGTATGAAGTTGTTATGAACTTGAAGTTATGTTTTATTTACCATTTGAATTCTATGAGTAGATATAATAAATGATATGGTGTTATGTAGTTGATATTATGCTAGGAGTTGAATTTCTCTTTTATGCTTGTCAGATTTGGTGTATGATGTCAGTGCTTATACAATATATGTTATGCTTTGAACATTGCTATGATTGTGGAGTAGAATAATTATCTTGTATGTTGTGCATTTGACTCTCAAATAGGAGTTAAGACCTTTAATGTATTCTTGTGATGTACATGAGGCAAATGTGTATGCTCTAGTGAATAATAGCATTTTGGATTAAAATGAATCCTTTTAGTTTATGTGAATTTTATGCATGTTGTTGAACCTAAAGTGCAAGTAAATATTTGGTTCAAACCATTTCTTGATGACATTTAGTTCGAGGTGGTTATGCCTTGTTTTGAGTCTAACATGTTTTAGGCTTGTTCAACCTAGGTCTACCCTTGTCTTGGTTCAAGTGTGACCTCATTTCTACCTTTTGAGGTTCCTTGCAAGTTATCCACTCCTTTGTGTTGGTTTGTGTGCCTTTGTGTGCAATTGACTAGTCGACAATTCAATTGGCCGAGGCTTTGTATCTCCTAATTGACCTACCTTTGAAGGGGGTAATCCTAGTGTTTGGGTGTTGTTCCTAGATCCTTTGAATGTTGGTTGAGTCATTTTGGGATGTGGAATGAATCAATGTTTTTCTTTTGTTCTAATCCTTATGTCTACAAGAGAATGAGATCATGGACTAGTGTCTGATCTCCATCTTATAGGAAACTCTACTCTCTCACGTGTGCATTGCGGTGACTTTGTCACATGACATGGTTAAGTCTTCTACTTGTGTTACCATGCTTGGTGCATTAGCATTGTGTACCTTGAGTGTCATGTTCTATCATGATATATTGAGTGCATAGGCATGTAATGTGACTTGTTGATGTTGAATTTACATCACAAAAAATATTCATCCATTTTTACTGCCAATGTCCTAGGTGAAAGTTTGAGACATTACATTTTGTATCAAATCCCATGTTGCAAGATTGGGAGCTCCAGGTTGTGTGTTTGTGTTGGGTCTTGTCTTGTCCACATGCTTCTATGTGAATCTCATGGTTGTCCCTTACTTTTTTTCCATGCAGTTATGTGTTGGAGTATACCATTTGTGGGAGATAGTAATACCCTTATATTATTATTTTTTGTCTTCATCCCATGTATGTGATGGACCTTCTTGATACTTTAAGTGATACCACTAAACTTATCCTAAAAAGGTAGATTTTTAATGTTAAAATCATCCTTTAGACATGCCTTATTAATATCCCTGAAGTCGATACATATCTAGACATTTCTATTTGTTTTGAGCACGGGACCATGTTTGATATCCATTCTGCATAGTCCACCAGCTTGATGAAACCTATGTCCAAGAGCTTCATTAGCTCTTCTTTTACCATTGTAGCTACCTTAGGCTTGATTGACCTCCTAAAGTTTGTTTAACTAGCTTTGCTTCAAGCTTGGTAAACAAATTATGCACAACTATGTTATGATCTAAGCCAAGCATATCTACATATGTGCATACAAATACATCTAGAAAATCGATAAGAAACTCTATGTATTCCTCCACTTCCTCATTTTTCAAATCAATACATAATTTTAGCATTTTTCATTTTTCTCCAGGGTGCCTATGTTGAGGTCAATGGTATCCTTTGCTAGGGACAGATGATCCTCTTTTAATTTCTAAAGAGTGGCAAGTAAATTTGTATTTTGAATAACTTACAAGATGTCTAACTCTCCCCCAAAATAGTCATCTGGAAGAGGTAAAAGTGTATATCCTCTCTCGTGATAAACTCGCAAGAGGCCATCATAAGCATGAAGATAACTCCAATATGGACTAATAGTTTTCTTTGTAATCCCTCATAAAGGTTCTATCCTATCTTCTGTATAGCTAAGGATACTTGATAGGTCACCACTTTCTATTAATGGCCCACCATGAATTGTGGGTCCGACAAACTCAGAGTTTTGCAATTGTGCATCGAAGAGAATATTGTAGTCAAAGTGGCCATGGAGCCAGCCATTTAGTTATCATCCCATAGAATTTCTTGCATTGAAAAGTAGTTAAAATTGTTGCAAGTATGGGCCTAACCGGTGTTGTCATTGATGTCAACATACTCAGGTTGCATTAATGAGAAGGATTGGATGAGCTGTGTGTTGAGGATATTGAGAAAATTAGTCTCAATCAGGAACAGTGAAGAACAGTGATGACAAGAAGGTAAAAGTCCCAAATAGGTTGAGGATCAGAGTATGAGGTTTAAAGGGTTTGTAGATATAAGTCTTGAGATGCTCCAGTCAAGTTTTCAAAGGTCCACATGAAGATTTGAAGAAGTTATGGTCACTCCAGCAGAACCAGTTCCAGCAAGTGTTGAGAGGTGACAGAGTGACACAGATAGGTTCGGTGAGATCCAGAAATGCTTTTTCCCATTCTGCGGATTTGAGGAGGTGTTGAAGATATTCTTGTAAAGTGTCAAGTAGATTGGTTCGTGGCTTGAAGGTCTGGAAGAACCTATTCCTTTGTGACAGTGATGATAGACTATGTTCTTGAGGTTCCGGATGAAGGAGAGAAGAATTCCAGGAATCAGATGAAGTGTGGATGTTCTTGGTGACTCAGGAAAGGTTATGGTGATCTTTGGATCATGTCTAGTTCATGTTGGCAGTCCACATTGAAGTTAGAGTTTGGTTTTGATGGATAACCACCGGATGTTGGTGTTATTCCTGAAACTGGCCGACCGGATGTATTACACGTCTTCCAGATGATCTATAAGTGCTTGCCGACTTAGATGAGTGTTCCTAAGTCTGTGCCTTGTATAAATAAAGGATTGTGAAGTCATTCCAAAGTGTGTCTAGCAGAGATGAGAGTGTGGTAGCAAAGAAGGGAGCGAAAGGCAGAGCAGAAGTTTTTGGGCTTTAATGGAACTGATTCAAGCATAGTGAAGATGCTATTCTCCAGTTCATGTATGTGATACTTACCTCTTTGTAGACAGTGTGTCTCTTGTAGGCAGTGAGCCTCTTGTGAGTAGTGTGCTCGGGCAGTGAGCCCTAATTGGCATGTGCCATCTTGTTCTTTCTATTCTTTCAACAGAGAATACATTCTTGGGTTAATCACCCCGTGGTTTTTCCCTTAACTGGGTTTTCCACGTCAAAATCTTGGTGTCTTATGTGTTGATGAGTTTTCGCTTTTGATTTGAATACATTATGTTTCATGTTTAATAAACTGCTAATCACCAAGAAGTTTTAAGTGTACAAATTGGAGAAAGTTTTGCACAACTGATTCACCCCCCCTCTCAGTTGTGTACCCTAATTCTAACAATTGGTATCAGAGCCAAGTTCCTCTAAAAAGAGCTTAACCGCTTGAGGAGATCCAGGATGTCATCTTACAAGAAGGATAGTCCGAAGTTTGATGGAAACAACTTTGCTCTTTAGAAAGGTCGCATGAAATGTCACTTGTAGTGTATGGGAATGGCTTAATGGTCCATGGTTACAAAAGCGTATGTTCCTCCACAAGGTGGTCCGACAACCCTAAATGAACTCACAGATGCTGAAAACAATCTGCGGACCAAAGAGGCTCTTCTAAGCACATTATCTGACTCAGAGCTCTCAAATGTTATTGACCTACCAACTGCCTTTGAGATTTGGAGTAAACTGGAACTTTTGCATGAAGGAGACCAGTATGTTAAATGTGCAAGGTTACAGAGTCTAAAAGGGAAATTTGAAAAACTGAAAATGAGAGATGATGAAAATATTACTACCTTTATGCCAAGAGTGAATGAGCTGGTTTGTGGAATTAGAAATGCAGGTGGAATCCTAAGTGAAGAAGAGATCGTTGGCAAAGTTCTTAGATCCCTTCCTGTCTCTTATAAAATCAAGGCTTTTGCAATCGAAGAATTCAGAGCTCACACAACAGTCATAAGAGATCAATTGGTTGGTAAGTTGGCTTCTTTTGAAATGGCTAAGTTTGGAGATGATCCCCCAAAGACTGAATCTGCATTCAAAGCCAGATTCTCTGTAAAAGGCAAACAAAAGTTTGATCTGGGAGAAAATTCATCAAGGAAACTGCCATGGTATGAAAAAGCAAGAAAAGACCTCGAAGAAGAAGAAGTAGAAACTGCTCAACTTGAAGGCCTTATTGCAAAGAGACTGCCAAGAGGATCTGGGAAGTATGAAGGAAAATTGCCCTTTAAATGCTTTAACTGCAATAAGATTGGTCATTTTGCCTCAAAGTGTCCGGATAGATTTTCAAGGCCAAATCCCAATAGATCAAGGTTCCAAAAGAATTGCTACTATGTTCATAAAGAAGATGACAATGAAGGAGTAACAGATGATGAGTCAGAGACAAGAAACAAATCTGGAAATGAATGGGTGTTTATTGCCATCAAGGAAGAAGAACCTATATTTTCTGAATCTGTCAATCTCAAAATTGTAGAAAGAGCTCTGGCTGCCCAAGTTGAAGAAAAGAATGATTGGGTCATTGATAGTGGATGCTCTCACCATATGACAGGTGACAAAAATAAGTTCGTAGACTTGGAAAGGTATGAAGGAGGAATGGTAAAGCTTGGTGATAATTCTGCTGGCAGAATCAGAGGTAGAGGAACTATTTCTTTTGATGGTAGAAACAAAACAGGTAATGTATTGTATGTTGAAGGATTGAAGCACAATCTTCTCAGTGTTGGACAGTTGGTGGACAAATGATCTCCGGTTCAAGGATGGAAAATGCAAGATCTTTGAAAGCTCCAGAACAGAGATTGCATCCAGTACTCAAACTAAAGGTAATATCTTCCACTTGGTTGGTACTGATAAAAGTTACTTATTTGTTCAAGTTGATCAGAGCTGGTTATGGCATAGGAGGATGTGTCATGTAAATTTTGATAATATCATCAAGATAAGCAATACTCAGGCTGTAAGAGATCTTCCTAAATTAGTAAAACCTACCAACAGCTTATGTAAAGAATGTCAGTTGGGTAAGCTAAGCAGAGTCTCATTCAAAAGTAAGGAACTTTCCTCTACTGGATTATTGGACTTAGTTCACACTGATCTTTGTGGTCCGGCAAGAATCATGAGTCTACAAGGTGATAGATACTTCGTGCTGCTAATAGATGACTTTTCCCAGATGATGTGGGTAACTTTTATGAAAGAGAAATCAGAAACTTTTGAGAGATTCAAAATATTCAAGGCTATGGTAGAGAATGAAACCGGATTAAAGTTGAAATGTACGAGGTCTGATAGAGGTGGAGAATTCACATCCGGTGAGTTCATAGAGTTCTGTGAGAAACATGGAGCAAAGAGACAGTTGTCTGCTCCTAAGACTCCACAGCAGAATGGAGTAGTGGAAAGAAAGAACCGGACCATACAAGAAGCTTCTAGGACCATGATGATGGAAGCAAATGTTCCTCATATCTATTGGAGAGAAGCTGTCAGCACTGCAGTCTATACTCTCAATCTAGTTCAAATCAAAAGTAATACCGGTAAGACCCCTTATGAACTCTGGTTTGGCATTACTCCTACTGTAAGATATTTCAGAGTCTTTGGTAGAAAATGTTATATCAAAAGAGATGAAGATCTAGGCAAGTTTGATGCTGGAAATGATGAAGGAATATTCTTGGGTTACTCTACTCAAAGCAAAGCATACCGGTGTTATAACAAGAGATTAAGGAAGATGATAGAAAGTACAAATGTGAAGGTTGATGAGGGAATAGAGAAACCCTCAAAGTTTATGAGTACGATGAAGATGATCAGAATGGTGTTCTGGTTCAAGGAGCTCAATCCTCTTCTGAAAGTTAGATTCAAACTGATCCAGTAAATCAGGAAGAAGAGATAGGTCTGAATGAGCCTGAACAAGAAGCAGAAGTGCAAGAAACTCCCAAAGTTCCAAGGCATGTAAGACTGAACCACTCTGAAGATTAGATCATTGGTGACAAAAGCAAAGGTGTGCAAACTAGAAGGAGAATTGCTCAAAATTCATATGAATATTGTCTGATCTCAAAAATTGAACCTAAGACAATAAATGAAGCCTGCAATGATGAAAACTGGACCAAAGCAATGGAGGAAGAGTTGATGCAAATTGAGAAAAATCACACTTGGGATCTTGTTCCCAGACCTAGAAACAAGAATGTGATTGGAACCAAATAAGTATTCTGGAACAAACTAAATGAAGCTGGTGAAGTAATCAGAAATAAAGCCAGATTGGTCTGTAAGGGCTACTCTCAAATAGAAGGAATTGATTTTGAAGTAACTTTTACTCCGGTGGCAAGAATTGAAGCATTCAGATTATTTCTTGCATTTGCTACATTCAAGGATTTCAAAGTATATCAGATGGATGTCAAGTCTGCCTTTCTAAATGGTGACTTGGAAGAAGAAGTGTATATAGAGCAACCGGATGGATTTCAGTTATCTGATCATGGTGATATGGTCTGCAAATTGAAAAAGGCACTTTATGGATTAAAGCAAGCCCCAAGAGCTTGGTATGAAAGACTGGATAAGCACCTCTTGAAGATTGGTTTCAACAAAGGTACTGCTGACAGTAACTTATATTTCAAAATTGATCATGAAAACATCTTGATTGTTGAAGTGTTTGTTGATGACATCATTTTTGGACGTAGAGATAGTATGTGTAAAACTTTTGCAAATCAAATGAAAAGTGAGTTTGAGATGTCCATGCTTGGTGAAATGAATTTCTTCTTGGGTCTGCAAATTAGTCAAACAAAGAAAGGAATCTTCATTTCTCAGACCAAATATGTGAAAGAATTGTTGAGGAAATTTGGGATGGAAGATTCAAAGCCAATGAATACTCCCATGGCAACCAGATGTAAGTTGAGCAAAGATGATAACTCCCCTAAGGTAGATCAGACAAAGTATAGATCAATGATCGGAGGATTGTTGTATCTCACTCAAACTAGACCAGATATAATGCAGGCTATTGGTCTTGTTGCTAGATTCCAGGTTGATCCCAGAGAATCTCATGTCATGGCAATCAAGAGGATTTTTAGATATCTAAAAGGGACAGTTGAGTATGGTTTGTGGTATCCTAGAGATCATGATTTCTCTCTTCATGCATATACAGATGCTGATTGGGTAGTAGATGTGGATGACTGGAAGAGTACCGGTGGTGGAGCATTCTTTTTGGGGAAGAGATTGGTTTCTTGGCGAAGCAAGAAACAAGAGGCAATATCTCTATCTACAACTAAAGTAGAATACATTGTAGTAGCAGGTAGTTGCACTCAAGTTTTGCAGATGAAGCAGATGCTAAGAGATATCAAAGTAGAGTATGAGGAGCCTATCACAATCTTCTGTGATAATTCAAGTGCAATAAATATTTCTAAGAATCCGGTGTTGCATTATAAGACTAAGCATATATCTATCGAATTTCACTTTTTGAGAGAGCAAGTGAACAAGGATGAAGTCAGATTGGAGTTTGTGCCCTCAAAGGATCAGATTGCAGATATCTTTACTAAACCTCTTCCTAGGGACTCTTTTGAATATCTCAGGGAGAAGTTAGGGGTTATGGCCCCTCTGGTGTTGAACTAAGGTGCACTAAGGTGCATCAGTCCAGTGGATATCACAGTCATATCTTGTGATCCGGATTGATGGGAGCTGCTACTTAGGGGGAGCAGCAGGTATGATTCTGAAGTATTGGAGTTGCAAGTATGAGCCCTTTGCCATTGATGTCAAAGGGGGAGAGAAGACATGTGAAAAACAAGCGGTTGCTGATCAAAGGGGGAGCAGTAAAGAAAGAGAAGACATGTGAATAAGTTGTTGCTGATAGGGGGAGCTGTGACAGTAAGAAGCAGTTCTTGTCTTGATGGTTTTTCACATCATATGTTGCCATCAATGACAAATGGGGAGATTGTTGCAAGTATGGGCCTAACCGGTGTTGTCATTGATGTCAACATACTCAGGTTGCATTAATGAGAAGGATTAGATGAGCTGTGTGCTGAGGATATTGAGAAAATTAGTCTTAATCAGGAACAGTGAAGAACAGTGATGACAAGAAGGTAAAAGTCCCAAATAGGTTGAGGATCAGAGTATGCGGTTTAAAGGGTTTGTAGATATAAGTCTTGAGATGCTCTAGTCAAGTTTTTAGAGGTCCACATGAAGATCTGAAGAAGTTATGGTCACTCCAGTAGAACCGGTTCCGGTAGGTGTTGAGAGGTGACAGAGTGACACAGATAGGTCCGGTGAGATACGGAAATGCTTTTTCCCATTCTGTGGATTTGAGGAGGTGTTGAAGATGTTCTTGTAAAGTGTCAAGTAGATTGGTTCATGGCTTGAAGGTCCAGAAGAACCTATTCCTTTGTGACAGTGATGACAAACTGTGTTCTTGAGGTTCCAGATGAAGGAGAGAAGAATTCCAGGAATCAGATGAGGTGCGGATGTTCTTGGTGACTCAGGAAAGGTTATGGTGATCTTTGGATCGTGTCTAGTTCATGTTGGCGGTCCGCATTGAAGTTAGAGTTTGGTTTTGATGGATAACCACCGGATGTTGGTGTTCTTCCTGAAACTGGCCGACCGGATGTATTACACGTCTTCCAGATGATCTATAAGTGCTTGCCGACTTAGATGAGTGTTCCTAAGTTGATGCCTTGTATCAATAAAGGATTGTGAAGTCATTCTAAAGTGTGTCTAGCAGAGATAAGAGTGTGGTAGCGAAGAAGGGAGCGAAAGGCAGAGCAGAAGTTTTTGGGCTTTAATGGAACTGATTCAAGCATAGTGAAGATGCTATTCTCCAGTTCATGTATGTGATACTTACCTCTTTGTAGACAGTGTGTCTCTTGTAGGCAGTGAGCCTCTTGTGAGTAGTGTGCTCGGGAAGTGAGCCCTAATTGGCATGTGCCATCTTGTTCTTTCTATTCTTCTAACAGAGAATACATTCTTGGGTTAATCACCCCATGGTTTTTTCCTTAACCGGGTTCTCCACGTCAAAATCTTGGTGTCTTATGTGTTGATGAGTTTTCGCTTTTGATTTGAATACATTATGTTTCATGTTTAATAAACTGCTAATCACCAAGAAGTTTTAAGTGTACAAATTGGAGAAAGTTTTGCACAACTGATTCACCCCCCCTCTCAATTGTGTGCCCTAAGTCTAACAAAAATGTTGTAATATCTTCTAAATATTGTCTTTATATGGGCATAGACATTCTGACTTTATTTCATAGATTTTTGAAACCTGATTAATTATTTATTAGGAGTCCCTAAAGATTGAGACATTTTTAACTCCCAATTTCATAGACAACATGAATCCAAGGGAGAGGGCCCCACACGTTGCAACATTGTTACTGTAGAATCTAAGTCAAATCAAAAAGTGAGAGGGAGAACTTTTCCTTTTGGAGAAGTCAAGACTACCTTAGTGCCATCTCCTATTTTACACCTAGCCCCATCAAAATGAAGGGTCCACAAATTGTTAGGTGTTGGGACAATTGTTTTATGACTCACCCAATTCCCAAATGGGGTTTAGCTCTTCTTATTTTTATTCTATTCCTTCTTCCTCCATTGTAATTTTGACCATAGAAACATGATGATCTTCCCTTATGTCATTTTCAACTAGCTCAATTATATAGATGTTTGTATCCTTTTCAAAAGGAATGGCTACCAAGCTAAAGAGGACATAGGATTTTGTTGAGTGAGGATCAAAGGAAAATTTACTTCTTGATATTTCTCCCTTTTTGAGAGTTTTAATTCGTTGTTCATCGAGTTTTATCACTAGTTTTGCTGCAATGGTCGAGACTTGGTTCAAAGTTTGATCCATTTTTCTTATTTGAATGCTCCAAGGTGTTGGCTCCAACACAATGATTTTGTTAGCTCCTAGCTCATAATCAATCAGTATTCCCACCTTGTTAGTAGTGTCTACTTTGACCATGCCAAAGGGTTCTAGATCTGCCTTGGCAACACAAATTTTTCTGAAATGAAGGAATCAAATCTATTGGAAGAGTGTGGTAGGAACTGACTTCATTTTATGGATCTAAGGTCTTCCCAATATAGGTTGTATCTTTTATCCTTATTGATTACATAAAAAGTTATCAAAACCATTTTTGGCCCCAAAGAAATTGGAAGCGTGATTTTCTTGATAGTCACTGCCTTAAGGTTATCACAAGCTTGCAAAGTATCCCTATAAGCTGTAATGTTTGTGTGCCCATCCCCATCCTCTCCAAGAGGGAGAAAGGAACTATGTTCATGACAGCTCCATCATTGATAAGCTTTCACTTAATACACGTGTCATAGATCCCTACTTGTAAATATAAAGTAGGATCACCTCTTCTTGTTAGTTCTATGTTTGTGGGCATTTATTTGAGATTGAAAAATAATCTAAGATCATGCAACACTACATTGGGTGGATTCGTATTGAGATCCACTTGATTAATCTACTCTTGAGGAAGCATGGTTATGTTGTTTAGATATTTTAACACAATTGCCTCTAAGAGTCTCGTGTGATGAGGAGGAGCCCAATCAAGTCAAGCATCTTTGTTTCATTCATAATACCTAATTGACATTTGTTTGTGCTTGGTTGGAGCTATTTCCTTTTTGTTGTGATAGAAAAGGACCTTGATTGATCCTTAAATTCAATTTTTAAGGGGTGTTCATCCCCTAACGATTGTGATTTGGATTTTTAGGTGGGAGGAGGAACATGCCTATGAATAGATGCCTTTGGACCTCTAAGAGATTGAAAATAAATCATTCGTACTCCTGGCGTGACTCGATGTCATGCTCCCTTCTCTTGTGAAACAATCAATATTTTTTGAGTCATACTCCCAAGGTTTTTGATAAGGACTATTGATTGTTGTTGTACAACCTCTCACTTTGTCTATTCCTCTACTCATAATTATTCCTTGAGGGATAGTCAATGACATTAACATTTTGATTCCTTGTGTTTATATAATTGTAACCACCACCGTAGTTATTATTCTTAAGTGGTTGGATGTATGTAACCCCATTAGTGGTGGCATTGTGGTTGTTTTTAGGAGCTTTGGTGCTAAGGGGTTGTTATTATTTTTGTCATGCCTTACCAACCTTCTATTGGCCCTAAACTCCTTCCTTCGCTATTAATAGTAGCTTGATCTATTCTAAGAGCACTCTCAAGAGCCTCTTCACATGATTTATAAGGGAGTTTCTATACCTCTTCCCATGTGTCCCTATTGAGGGCATGCAAGAAGAGATCACATAACTCTTTGTGATCCATCTTCAGTGCACTAGTTGATGAATAGAGGGCCTACCTCTATCATGCGATGAAATGTGCAACTGACTCGGTCATTTCTTACTTAACACTTAGGAATTCTTAAATTCTTATTTTTACGAGCTTGTTCATATCAAACACAATGACAAACTCACCAATGAGTTATCAAAAGAAGTGAATTGATGCCTCTAGAAGCCTATAATACCAATCAAAGCAATTCCCTCTAAATTTTTCAAAAAAATTCTTGCTACCACCCTATTCAAGGGAAGGAGTTCCTAAACTACTATGGTGTAAGCCTTGATATGTGAGTTGGGATCTCCCATCCCTTTGAACTTAATAAATTTGAGGAGAGGACGTGATAGCTTGACATTGCGAATCACATAGTCTAATGTCTCCTTGAGATATTCAAGGTATGTCCCCAGAAAGAGGTTACATGTGGAGGAGTAGTTCCCCCAAACACAAGCCTTGTGGGTGGATCTTGTTGCATAGTTTGAGTTTGAAAAGGGTATGTTAGGTTGTTGGTACCTAGAGAAAACTTGATAGTTAGGCAACATCATGTTTGGCGATTGAAAACTAGGTGGGATCTTATTTGATTTTGATTGTATCATAGGTATCCCACCTGATTAGTTGAAACTCGCCATATTAGGGCAAAGGAGGAATGAAAGCCTCACTACTCATGTTATGGGAGTAAAAGGTAACATGGGGGGTAGTTGAGCTACCCCTTGACTTTTCTCATTTGTACCAACAACAAAAGAGTTGGTGTGAGGTTGGTGCCTTAGAGAATTTGATCTTTTAGTAGTTTGGGCCAGATTATGCATCGGTTGCTCAACACCCCCAACTTTAAGAGTCTTGATCCATTAGACCAGGGTGGCTATAAGCACTTTAGGGGTTACCTCTCATGTGTTTCATGTTTCTCCAACATGAGGTGAGTTTTGTTCCAAAAGTGAGGGCTGAGTATCCCTATCTACTGTTGCTTTAGGTTAAGTTTTGAGTCTCTTCCTTTAGTTAGACACTTGGTCACTTTGAAAAATTATATCGAGGGTTGTTCGAGCCATTGAAGCTTCCATTAAATCTCTTTTGAGGTGACCAACCTCATTATCAATTTGCAAAGTTGTGTCCTTGTAGGTGGGTTCTTATCTTTTGATTTTTTATTAGATAAGGACACAATGGGCTCTTGGTTGGCCCAAATTTGGTTATAAGACCCATGATATTCTCCCCATGCAGGGTTCTTGAAAGTTGTAAACTCAGGGCTCATATGGGCACTATGGTCATGCTCAAACTGTCCACCATTCAAATCGGTGTCCTCATGATCTACCTATTCAAGATAGGTGCCATGGGATCATTAGGGATGTACCAACCGAAAAAGGGAGGGCTAGCTTCATTTGAGGCACTATGTCCCTCTAGCACTATCAATCCTAACATATTCAGGGTACAATAGATACGATATAATAAATGGGTTAACAAGAAAGAGAGGAAGAATAGAAGAAAATGAAGAAAGACAAAAATGAGAAAGCTCATATAGAAAGATTTGCCCTTCATGTCAGGTTCACCAAAATATATGATATTCCAAATCAACTCACCATAAAAGTGAATGAGATGGACTCAGAATGGCACATACATTGCACCTTTGTTGATGGCACGGATTGAACTACTTCCGCTCTCATGGCAACAACCAATCAATCAAGGGAGAATTTCATGGATTGCTCTCTTCACGGGGAAGGAGAGTCTAATGAGTGATGACAATATTGTTTTGTTGAATGAGGGTCACACTAGTCAGTTCACTCACTTCACAAGGGAGGAGTTCCTAATAGGAGACTATGGTGTTTATTTGTAGAATTAGAGATGGAACTATTGGTGTATTAGGATGTTGTCTTGCAAACCTCTGAAGAGGTGGTGTTGTGGTAATTTTGATGTGGCTAGGTGGATTACCGACTTGATTTTGTTTAGCTTGTTGGCTACAAAAAGATGAAAGGTGTTTAGCCTTCGCTCTTCTAGTTCAATTAGCTCTTCCAAGAGTGCAAGTTCATTTGCATGAAATTCTTCTCTTTTAAAATTAGATTTTTGTTTGTTCTTGGACTTGTTCTTTATCAAGTGTTTCTTTTCTTGTATGGATTGATTTTCTCAGATTTCACTTAAGATTGCCTCAATCCAATTCTCCCTGATTCCATGACACATTGTGCACGAGAACCCTGAGTGATGGGTTCTTGGTCAGTTGAATCATTATTCTATTCTAAAACATCTCTGAAATCTAATAGATAAAAGGACACAAGATTCACGAACATAATCTAGGTATGCAGGTCGAATCTCCATATAAAAATAGTAGTATTCCTATCACTGTCATCCGTATCGGCGGCTCCAAGTTTCCCAAGCCGCTTGGCAGGTAAGCCATGCGTGCTCATTGAAAGCACCCAACAATCTTTTCTACGTTTTTTAATTTTGTGGCTCCAATTTCAAACTACGTCTCCTGCCCCACATATTAAAGAAGCTTCATTACGTGCAACTTCACTGGTCTGCATGAACTTTTTTTATTTACTTGACGCATTCTTCTATCGTTGGTCACCTCTTTTGCACTGCCTAGGCTATTTTTTAATGCTGTAATGATGTGGAGAAATTAATCAGATAAAGGACTTATGCCCATCTCTGATAGCCAGTATGGTGTAGCTCACCTAAGCTATCAATTAAATCTTTTACAATAATTAATATATGAAAATTAAAAGTCAACTAAAGTATTTTTAAATGTACCAATACATGTTCACTTGTGCATGTGTAGTTTAACATTGTAGGTGGACAAAGTACATGTCATTGGAGTTGCAATATAGGACAAGTTGGTCCAAATAGGGGGTGCTTCAAATTAAAATACACACTTTTTAAGGTACCTAAAAAGTTTAATGTTTACAATAACCACCCACTTGGAGAATATTCAAAAGTCAAACAGTTTATATTTACACATCTTAGTGCTCACTTATTGGTGCCTAAGCTACCATAAATACAAGCCCCTCTTAACTAGATGGGTTGTTAAAGACACATTCTCTCATACTTGCTCTAACATCCACATGACTCAAGTCCATTTACTATAGGTACTTGCACAAACAATAAATGGTGTAAGGCTCCTTTACCAGACATCAAAATAAATATATTTTAGAATTTAGTTATGTCATCCTAGATTTCATACAAAAATTATAATTTCAAATTCAAATATTCGAATACAACAAGTTCTATTTAATATTGTGAATGTAGGATCCATGTGTGTATTTTGATATTATCAAATGCATATTTTTCATATTTATATATTCTTGGATGTAGGTTATTGTGTGTGTAAGGCCATGTTATTGTGTTCCTATTGCCACATTAGGGTTTTGTGTTGGCATGGACCACACTCCTATTAGTATCCACTTTATAACATTTTAAGTCCGAATACATAATGTCTTACACGCCCGTTGAAAGACTTAGCTTTTCACCTTAATCATTTTTCACAATCTCCGCATTATCCATCATTTCAAAAGCTCGCCGAATCCTCTCCACTTGACTGAAGGCCTTGACATTGGCGAGCTGCTATATATCTATACACATATATACGTAGTTGTATATACACATATCTAGCTATTTGTCTTTAAAAAACTTCAATTAATGTGTGTATTTCAATAATATCAAATCCACATTTTTCATATCTCTATAATGTTGTGGGTAGGTAGTTTGTGTACAACATTGTAGATTTTATCAATTTCGCAACATCTGTTATTTCTAGTTACATGCTTATATATACACATAGTTATGATGGGATTTTATATACTTATATTATTTTACATATTTTGTTATATAGGTGTTCACACAACTATATGTGTGTGTGTATACATATATGTTATGCATATCAGCTAACACAATCCATAACTTTATAATATGTTATAGTATAATGTAGGGAGCATTTGGGTAAGAGTGTAACATACAAAACCCTTTGTGAATATTGTTTGCTCTCAAATCATGGTGAGATATGAATATTGATCTCTAAACGATCAATTTTCCTATGATGCATCTTCCAAAAGGAGTGTGCTCTCTTTGCTGGGAAGAAAAGACTAGCAGCCCTTCCACTTCATCCTATTCAGGCAGATCAACCTTTCTCATAGTGGGGCCTGAATTTTATTGGCATGATTAACCTTACATCCAGTGCTGGCCATAGGTGGGTTTTAACTGCAGCAGACTACTTCACTAGGTGAGTTGAAGTAGTCCCACTTAAAGAGGCTACAAAATCTACAATCATGGATTTCTTGGAAGAAATCATGACAAGGTTTGGAGATCCTCACACTATCATCTCTGATAATGGAAGAGCTTTCATTGGTTTTAGGATAGCTGATTGGGCTTTGAAATATAATGTGTTCTTGAAGACTTCATCTAACTATTACCCCCAAGGTAACATTTGGTCTAGCTGAATCTACTAATAAAAACCTAATCAGAATCCTGAAGAAGACCATAGAAACAAATAAGAGACAATGGTATAATAAGATCAGATTGGCTCTCTGGGCTGATAGGATCACCTATAATTTAGAGCCATTGGTAACTCTCCTTTTGTTCTTGTGTATGGACAAGAGGCCAGGTTGCCCTTATCTTTGGAACTTCCTTCATTGGAGTTGGCCCAACAATTGGAACTAGAAGGCGAAGATGCTAGGTCTGTAAGGATGGTTGAGTTAACTGAATTGGAAGAGCTTAGACAATCATCCATGACTACATTAGAAGAACACTAGAAGCAGACCAAGAAATACTTTGACAAGAAAGCCAAGGATGAAATTTTCAAGGAAGGTGATCTTGTTCTAAAATGGGATGCTGACAGAGCCAAAATTGGAGGCCACACTAAGTTTGATGCAATCTGAAGCAACCCATATATCATCACCAGCTACAAGCAAGCCAATGCTTTCAATGTTTCAAAGCTGGCGGTGAAGTTCTACTAATCACAGTCAATGGGATCTATCTCAAACCTTACTTTTAAGGTTGGTCTGAGATTTTGTATATACTATTTGTTTTGCTCCTGCTTTAGTTTTCCTTTAAATCCCTAAGTGTTGTTGCATAAGTTGCACTCTCATTAGGGGAATGCAGGCCTCGTTTTATTTTGTTTGGTGTTATTTTTTGTTAAGTCAAGGTTTTAGTTGTTCACAGCATACTACAGTCCCTTTTGACTCTATGCCCAATAGATGCTTAAGGCCACTAGTTCTTTTGTTTAGCAGGAAAACATCCCTGAGAGATCACCAAAATGTTGACCTATTTTCCCCTTCCCAGAGTCAAATAGCCCAGTTTTGATAATGTTGAAAATCTTGTCGAAATTGGTTAAGTACATAGTGTTCTTCAGGTCTAAAGGTGTTTCCTTGTAAAAGTTCCCAAATTTCTGAAGGAAAATCCCTTTCAAAAAATCCAAAATTTTCCAAGCTTTGCCTTAGTCGGCAAAAAGTTAAGTTAGCAAACCAAAAAGTTTGCCGATCGGCCGGTTTGCTGATCAACAAAATTGTCGACTAAGGGAAGGTTGAAGAAAAGCAAAAAGAAATATGTAAAAGGGAAGTCTTTGTCGGTAAAATGTCAAGTTTGCAAACCAAAAGTTCATCAATCGACAAATTCGCCGATCGGTAAAATCACCGACTAAGTGAAAGGGAGAAGCCGAAAAGTGACTAAGGAAGAAAGCAAAGACATAAAGGAAGCCTTTGTTAGCAAAATGTCAAGTTTGCAAACCAAAAAGTTCACTGACCGGCTGGTTCACAGATCGACAAAATTGCCAACAAAGGGATAAAGGAACCAAAGGACAAAGCAAGCTAAGTTCGTAAAATTGAAAAATCACAGACTAAAGGGAAAAAAGAGAGGAGTGCAAAGAGGCAGAAGACAAAGATGGTTTGTGAAAGCAAGAATTTTCCAACAAAGGAAGAAACATGCTTAGTTTGCGAAAGTCAAAATTCGCCGACTAAGGAGAGAAAGATGAAGACAAAAGCAGGCCAAGTTTGCAAAAGAGAGATTTTGTCGATAAGGCAAAATAAAAGCCAGAATTTAAAGTAAAGTGGAAATAAGTGAAAGTAAAGTTTGTAATATAATGTAAAGCTTTGCACAGGGACTTTTGGCAGGAACATTGTACTTTGAATTGCCTATCTCCTCCTCTCCGCCATGAATATGAAATCAGATCAACACCAGCTGGAGATATTGTGCTTTAATTGTTGCATGTAGATGAATTAGATACTAAAATTCAATGCAGAAATTATTTCTCAGCTACTTCAGATCAAGATATTTTCTGCATTTATGTTTTGAAGAATAGATGTACACAGACATTCCTTTTGCAGAAATATCTTTTGGCAAGCCCATGGGGCAAATTTATTACAGTGCGTGACCTAGGTCAATGTAGTGGAATGGTATAAATAGATGAAAATCAATGTAACAAGGGTTGGACGCAGAGACTTATTTTTGTGTTCCAAATAGAACCCTCCTTTGTTGTAACTGTGTCTTTCTAATTAATACTTGATACTGATTGTTTTTACCTTTTCATGCTATTTTTTTAGCTCCATGTAATCTAGAATTGGTTATTGTTTGTGAATGTTTATTTCCTTGCAATCCTTTTCTGTTCTTTACCTCTATTAAAATCTATAGGATTTGTGTGAGTTTATCAACCGTATTAAGTTATTTTGTGCATTTTAACTTTGTGGGTGTTCTTCATTCAAACCTGGTGTATTAGCTTTCCCTTTTAGTTTCTCCTTCTTCCCCCTTTTCCAGCAGTGTTAGATTAGGTTTAGTCTTAGTTTACTCTGAATCTCATATTCAGAAAGAGGAACTGGCCTTCTCTAGAGGTTTGATTTCCTTTGCAAGGTCCCACACCTGGAAATCACTCCCATGTTTCACTGGATTGTTGTAGCAAAAGCACTTCAACATAGGGTGCAAATCCAAATGACAACAACTACTTCCTAGAGACCTTCATGTTGATATGGTTGGACTTGGGAGAGTTATAGTGGCATGCTGTGAGAGAGTATGGAGTGATTTATCTTGCATGTGTGGATCATTGTGATTGTTCTTGGTACTACATTAGCCACACCTTGGTTTGAGTGTTGATTAGTAGACTTGGTATGCCTTGACCTATTTTTAGATTTGACATTACTCATGCAGTGGGAGTTCATGGATGTGTATGTTCTTCATCGATAGGATTTATACATGGAGCTTGTGATTGTGGTATATGGGTTGGATATGTTGTTGGCATGAGTTTATTGATGTTTTTGATACCTATGAGGTATGGATGGTTGGATGTATTAGCATATGTTGTGGGTGCTCTTCCCAATTGTGTGGATTTTTCCTTTGACAATAACTTGGAGCCTTTGCTATCACTTGGATTTGATGCTTGTGTTCATTGGATTGGTGCATCTTCACCTTGGCATGTTCATTTTCTTCCATAGGTGGCATGTTGGAGGATGAGAGGAGTTCTTGTTTGAGATGGTGGTTACTTTAATTTTATTGCAAGTATCTTAATGGAGCATGAGAGCATGTTGGATATTCATGCGATTTCATGTTTGGCTATGATAATGTATTTTATTGGTTGACCCTTATGTAATGCATACAACGAGTGAGAGAATGTTGGAAAAGGTGTGTTGTACACCTTGCATAAAATAAATATTTATTTGTGGTGCATCTTAATTGATGTGTTTAGCCACATTAGATATTTATTTGGTTGCCACTTGTAAACGTTGTATGTAACGTTAGATTAATTATTTTATGTGTGTGGGACACATAGAATAATTAATTATTTATTTAGAAAATTATTTAATATTGGGCATATAAAGGGAAAACTTAGTTGCAAATATACTACATCTTGTATTTGTGTGAGCTTGATTCTATAAAAGCAAGCACATGGTTAATAGTTGGGGTTGGTTGTTGGTTGTTTTGACTGTAGGCTGTGTGAGAGGCTATCATTGTATTGAGTTTCTCTTGTGAATGTATTTTGTGAAGTATGGCATGGGATGTGTGATTACTTGCTTGGACACATGGAGGATGCATTGGAGGAGCCTGATGTTTCAAGAATATTCATGAGACTTTGTAAGTGTATTATAATGTTTCATTGCTAATTAATACATTGAGTATAAATGCTTTTAGAGGCTAGGATTTTCCCTCTTGAGGGTTTTCCCAAGGTATATCTTGTGTTATCTTGTGCTTGTCTATTTGATCTTTGCATTATGGTAAATCTATAAGATTGCATGCATCATTATCTCCTTTTGGGTTATGTGGAATTAGTTTGATCAACTTGTAAATTCCTAACAATGATCTATATGAGACTTATTTATTCTATTCCATAAAATCCTATGGGCTTACACTCTCAAAACTAGTTAGTTGTCATGTTAGCTGGTTTAGATACTATTTAATAACTATATAATTATTGTTAGCATGTATTTAAATAACTTTGATTTATGTAATTATATTCATCTTAGTTTATCATTGAAATAAAATTTCATGTCACAATACTAATTTATAATTATTATACAAAGTTAATAATCTTAAATAAATATTAAGAATAATCTATAAATAAATGAATAATTTTTTTTTTAAATGTCATCTTTATATCTATCTTAAATAGATAAAGATTGAAAAAAATTAAAATCATTGAGTTGTCCCATACATTGTTTCTGACGTCATAAACATTAAATACATACTATTCTATTCTACCCTTAGTTAAAAGAAAAAAATAAATTTCTTTCATGACACATATACCTATTAGCATAAAGAAGTATAAATGTGTGGAGATAAAGGTCTAAAATTTAGGCTCATTTAGATGTTTTTCATGTTCTTAATCATTAAAATAATTGAAAAATATTTTATTGTACCATCAATTCAATATCAACCTTGAACATAATATGAAAAGACATAAATAGTTGTTTGTTAAAATTAGAGAGATTAGAATATATTTTATCTATATAATTGATCTATATGACAAATGTGTTGGAGTGTTGTGATTAAATATAGTTTATATTTTAACACCCCTCCATAAACTTTATTTTATCACACAACTTAACTAGATGATGGAGGCCACCCATAACTATGTACACATGAAGAACATTTAACACTAATGCCTTAAAGTATACAAACTTATCCTTTCTCAAAGGTTTAGTGAAGACATCTGCAAATTGCCCATTGTTTGGTGTATAAACTAGTTCAATTTCCTTATTGAGAACATGCTCATGAATGAAGTGATGGTGTACTTCAATATGCTTTTTGCAAGCATGAAACACTGAATTCTTGAATATCCTTAACACACTTTTCTCTGTGTTATTTCCCATAACGCAAGCTTCATACAAATACTTCTTCGTGCTTCATAAAAATACTTCTTTGTAGTGATGGGTGGAAGACTATATATTATATTTTGATCGAACATTTCCTCCAATAACTCAAGGTTAATATGAGCAAGCCTTTCATACCACAATTGGTTTTTCAAAACAACTCTTAAAAATAAAACTTTCGGGGAGTTTGTCCCCAAGTAAAATAGTTCTCCTTTCATTATCCCCCAAATACTAATTTTCCCTTCATTACCCTTGTTCATATCTTTCTTCTTTTTGAAGCATTGCCTCTCAAAATGACCAGGATGATTGTAATAATGAAAACCTTTCTTTTCTTCTACTCAAATAGGATGTGTTTTTGTAATTCTATTGATAAAGGAGGTGAAGTCTAACAAGAAAAAAATGATTTTCAACTGTTGATGCCATTCTCCAAAGTTGTCAGCACTACTTAACTTTATATAGATACCACTCAAAATATTATTTAATTTTTGCAATGATCTTTGCGATAAAAAACCTTTAAATAAACAATGATCTTTGTGATAAAACAACTTTCTACAATGTGATCGAAATCTTTTGCAATGATCTTTGTGATAAAAAACTTTTTGCAATGATCTTTGCGATAAAAGGCTTTTGCAATGATATTTGTGATCAAAACCTTTTTGCAATGATCTTTGCGATCAAAAACTTTTTGCAATGATCTTTGTGGTCAACACTACAACTTTTCTCTATTGAATAAGCCCCCAAATAAATTTTATGACTGACATCCTCTTTCACCAGTAATATTGCTGCACTTTACATGTTACATACTCTGATATATAAATGCTCAAACTATAAATCTCATTCCTTTACAACATATATGGAATTCAAGTGACCCTTATAGTGATTTTTCAAGTAACCCTTGTAGTGGTCAAAAATCACTAAATTCAATTATATACCTTGCAAGAACATCCTGCTGATAGAGTGACCTTACAATTTCAAGAAAGAGTTTCATAAAGTTTGGCATCCTCATAACACTGAATTTGGACCTTGTACATTAACTCCTAACTCAAGTTTCCCATAAGTGCAAAAAGTACTAAGAATTTTTTCCCTGCCTTGACTTACGCAATGCCATATTTGCATTTTGTTGTCGGTTCTTGCTAGAAAATTGTATAGAATCCATAAGAGCATCCCATAAGAGACGCATAGTTTCAATGTCAAGCAAACTTGACTCTCTTTATGGAGTTGTTTTACATTTTCAATCACATCATCATTATCACTAATTTCAGTAATTAGGGACATCAATGTCAAGATACATGCCTGAAAAAATATCACATTTTTCTTTTCATTCATGAACACACTATCATTTCCTTCGCTTGCATTCATGGAGTATCCATAGGGATCAAAATCAAGGCGAAAAATGTTAGAGCCAGGTAGAATTTCATGAATACCTAAATTAAGGGTTATTTCACCTATAACCTAATATCTCTTGTAAAATAGAGAAGCACGCTCACGGTCTAGCTGCATCATGCACATCTCCAGTGTAAATACAGGGTTAGAGTTTTCATCAGATGAGCCATCATCTGCACAAGTGGAATAAACATGCCAGTTGTAATTCTTATCTGAGTCTTCCATTGCATATGCACAAGTCTTCAGAACTATCTTGAATGGATAGATAAACATACATGATTCTGAGAGAACATATGAACCAAGATGCTCATTTGATAGCTCAAATACAATGGTGCATTCACCTGATTTCATAATTTCATCCAGTTGAGTATGAGTGAGGGGTCTTAGACCCTTGCCATCAGGATCAACAAAGAATGGAGTTGGAAGAAATTCAGTTTCAAGTCTCTTTTCAAATCTTCCAAATCTAATTGCAGACATTGTAGGAGTAACACAATCTTCATAAGACACACCCATCTTGAACTATTTAAAAAACTACTATTTTTTTTGCCTTTGCTCGGAAGAGTAAGCTGAGAATTTGACAGATATAAGTGGTATTTGTAACCAGAAACTTTCAAAGCGTTGGGGGACAAACTGCCAATCCACAAAATTGAGGAGCTAATTTTCCAGCCATGCAGTAGAGCCACAAACTAGCTCCTAGCATACAAAATTAATGAAAATAATAAACTAAGCTACTCCTACACTACAGATGTAGTAGAAAGAATATCAAGATGGCTTTCACACATAGTTTTAGTAAGTAGTAGAGTGGAAGAGGGCAAATATTGAAGAAAAAACTCGTACACAGTTAAAAACATTGAACTATAATCATTATGGACTGTGGAATGTCTATTATTGAAAATAATTACTACTAGATTTCTTCTTACCACCTTTGGACTCCATCACAACATTAAAACTCTCTCCTATTGATGAATTACATTTGGAGAGCCACTATTTAAAGGCCAGAGGCTATACTATGTGATGTGTATTGCTTTATCCCTTATTGAACAAGAGATTGCTTCTGAAGCATTTACAAAGCACAAAAGATTCGTCTACTAAAAGAAATTATAATCAAATTTGCTTTTGCTATTCTGTATGCAAGGCTCTTTGGCAATATTTGAATCAAGATACAAATAAGGGCTGAATAAAGAGGAGGGAATATCATTAGTTTGTGAAGCTATGGGTTATGGAATCTTCAACAATTTAGGAAGTGGAAGTAATGTGGATTTATGCAAAATCACACATGGTCAAATAGGTAGCCTTCTCCTCTTAAGGACTTCGAGGAGGAAGTCTATGTAAGGGGAGAATGTAAGGCCCCAATGATTTCTAAGTGGCTTAAAGAGAGTATTTACATTTTTCTTTTAATTAGTTTATTTAAAAAAATTAATGAGAGTAAATTCTTTTTCAATAGAATTTGAATTATTATATTTTATATTTTATGGATTAAATGGTATAGACAATTTCAAGCATGCATGAGTAAATGAACAATTCTTTTTTAGTGTAAATGTCCTTAGTGACTAATGTGGTTATATGGAAATGCTTGTATGGTTTTAATAATTTCATAGGAAAATTTAATTACAGATCTTATACTGTTAGAGTTCACATGAGTGTAGTGCTATTTATTGTTTAACCTAAAGTGTGTCACGGATATCTTATGAGCCTTGCTTTACAAATATGTTTTCTTTCAAATAGGCTGACAATAAGTAGAACTATATATTATTTATTAGCTGATCTATAATAGCATATTTTATTTATATTAACTCTTAGCTGGCCAGTATTATTGCAATGAGTTTGCACTTATCTAGTTATTAATCTATTGATTGTAAACCAATCAAAAGATAGGATTATTTTTGATGTTGGGCAAATTTGATTTAAATTTCAATTTTTCCTATGTGAAGATGATAAATTTTTAACAAAAAATTATTCAAGAATGATTTATCGCTATTGTCATTGGCTCAAAAAAATGACCTCTTCTCGGTAGATTTTCGGAGAGTGCAACAAACACCTATAAATGTGGAAAAATTTCAAATTAAACTATATAAAAACTATAGAAGGAATTGCATGCCTCCCATCACCTCCTATATTCCAGGAGAGAATATGGGGAAGGCTTGGTCGTGAGTAGTTATGGTTTGAGAAGGGCCATTATCACCCACTTCTTCAGCATTCAATTCGAGCTCTCCTTGCTAAGTAGTCTCTCTCGCTCTGCCCAACACCCACTTTGTCGTTCCTAAGTTTTCTCAGGCGAAAATGGCATGTATTCTTCTTGCATTCCGACAAATTATACCTTTTTCTACTTATTCTACCATTTGCAGAGTATCCATTTTTCGGAAGCAGTTGATTTTTCTCAGTTCTATGGCTCTTTCTAATTTGTGTAGCGGAGCAATGTAGACGGATTGGTGTGCCTGTAAATTAATTAGTTTTGGCAGCTTTTCTCTTTGAAGTTGCAGATTTCTCATCTGAACATACTGTGACACATTTGCAAATTTTTTTTGAGTAAATTATTGGCTTTACCCTTATTTTTTTCTCGAATATTAGGTCTAAACATTGGATGTATAATTTGTGGATCAGAATAAGGGTTTTCTGGGAGTGCTGATAATGTATAATTTGTAGATAATATTGAGCCTTTTTGAGGTTTATGGGGGGCGTACCTGAGTCTTTTGTATCGATTTTTTTAAAAAGGCATATTATACGTAGAAAAAAAATTCAGAAAAGACTATTCTGAGACATACATTGAAGATATAAAAAAGAACATTTTTCTCTCAGTGATACCTTATCAATTTTCTTGTTTCAGAATGCATATAGGGGGACTCTATGTCACTGGAAATATGTCCCCGAACCTCTCTTATGCTGACCTGTATACAAGGATATTCTAGAGTATGTTTGTAGGTACCTCCCGGCATGCCTGCACGTTTTCTAGGGACACCCACGTTTTTTTAATTTCAGTATATGTTTTACCTTTTAAGAGTGTTTTGAATGAAGACCAAATGTTGGAGATTATGAGTACAATTTGTTCTTTTAGTGGAAAGCCAATGTAGGGGCTATTTGATTCAATTTGATTGAGCAAAGCTGATCTTCTTCAATCTTGATATTGTAGTGAAGATATTTGAAATGCAAATCATTTATGGCTTATGTCCAAATTTGTGCAACTAAATATCCTTTCTATTGTTTGAATCTAATCTTGAGCTCCTCTAGTGGTTCGCTTGTAAAGGTTTTTCTCTAGATCTAAAATATTCAAGTTTCCTCTGGGTTAGTGAATCTTCTTGTTGTGTTATAACTTATTTTTGGTCAGGAATCAACTAATATTTTTCACATACAACTTTCATTGGATAGAGTCTTAGCTAATGTAGTTGTCCTTGATGAAATTTAGAATCCCTTCAAGGGCCGCAGTCTTTCAATTCTTCCAAATGCTAGGAAAACAATAAAATGAATAAATTACTACTAATGGTCTTGCAAACTTGCTGCTCTAACTAAAACCAACAAACTAATTGGCTTTTAGTATTTATTATATATGCATTCAGAGGGACAGACACCTCTATATCAGGTCGATACCCTAATTTTGCAAAGTGTTATATTACTACTTGCACACCTACCAATAGCCATTAATCTGATTATAAAAGAGAATTAGAATTTGGAATCATCAAAGGCACATTTGCATATTCATAGAAGGCACATCTGCACATCTCTTCACACATGTAGACAGGGATACTCCTAAATCGTGATTTGGAAATGGCCTACTAGTAACCACACACTTACTTTGGTAAGTTGGTAACTATGACTATAGAAGGGACTTGAATGCATCAAAGGGACATAATGATTTGAAATGCTTTTTGCCTTATCTTGTAAGGCAAATTATTTACTCTCGAGTCCTTGACTACTGTGAATACATGAAACCCACAAAAAGAACACAGTTTATTGGATGAAGGTTAATATGAACCAAACTTTTTGTTTAGTGAATCTTGGCAGTATATAAAATTAGAGATAATGCAGAATGTAAGAGAAGATTGAAAGAAAAATGCAATAAGTATATTATAGCAAATATATCTTGAGATTGGGACATTTTATAGAAGATAATTTGGGTATTTTAGAAAATATTTGCTAATTTGTGAAATTATAATTTACGAAGTAGTATCAGAAAATACTCTTTAGGCCAGAAACAACTTCAATACTTTTCCAAGTATATTGTTAGATCCATTTTATTGTTACATTTAGTTATGATTCATTGACAAGCCTGTTTGACTGAAAACCATTTTGGGTTAATTATGCATGGTACATTATTTAAGAGAAGTATCCAAGCATAGAAGCAACCTTGTATTGAGGCATTAGAAAATAGAGTTGCAAAATATTTCAAACTCCTTTCTTTATCATACATAAGATTACAACTTGGTTGCCCAAGCTTCTTTTTTCTTTGAACTACCTAATATCTTGCATGTGTTTGTCTTTTCATTTATCAAATGCCATGTTTAGTCATTTCTTTTTTGTTGAAAGAGTGGGGAGGTAGGCTAATGAATAGTTATCCACCTCTTAGAATGTTGTAGGTTGTTCAGTAGTTCAAATTCATTGCTTGAATTTTTGGTTCAAATTTACTGTCATAATTATTATTGATGCAACAAATTTCCTAACATTGTGTTCTGTGTGTGGATTTTAATTGAGAGTGTTTCTATCTTTTTGACCATTTTTAGTCTAATGCATGTTATTTTTGGAGTGATATCTTTAGAAGTTGCTCTTCCCGTACCCACTTCATGTTGTCTGTTGCCTAATCTTTTGTTTGAAAATTTTATCTCTCCAATTTGTCATTACCTGGACTTTTATACATTGTTAATGTAGTATGTATAAATTGGGTTGATTATTCTCACTCACCAACTAAATTTTTTATGCTGAGTTCAGATTGACCCACTCTTAAACTCATATTCACTTGTCCCTTGTATGAATTTTCATATGTTTTTTTTGGGTAAGTTTTCATGTGTACATTTTGGATGAATTTTCAAAATTTTTAATCTATGATGAATATTGAGAAGGTTTGTGAGCTATTTTGAGAGATTTTCCAAGATAATCTCACTAACATTTATATTTGGTGGGTTGGAAATAGTCCTCATTTTATTCTTTAGTGTGAATTTTATCATTTATTTTTCTTTGCTTAATCCAACCTTTTTTTCCTGAGATGCTCATTTCTATTGCTTCTTGAATTATGAATTTCATAGGTGTTGGTTATCATTCCATGTCTTGATGGATTTGCTCTAGTTTACCTGCTCAGCTTATAGGTTCACAAAATTGCTTATAAATTGCATTCCATCTCTATCGATGTTGTAATGTGGTCAAACCGGATGAAAGTATATGATATCTTTAGTGGTGTGTAAAGGGGGGAATTTGTTCTTGAAGCTTGTTTTATATCCACCACTATTTTGTTTTTCAAAATTTTTGTTTGATTTTTTCTCATATTATGTGAATCAACTCATATTTGAAGAGTTGGATCATTCTTCATTTTGTAATAGTCTACTAGGTGCATGTCTTGTTTGAACTCTTCACTTGTATCTTGTACCTTTGGCCTACCTGGGCTGCCTGTGTTGTGACTGTCTTTAGCTTGTCTAGTGTTCCTTAGGCTCTACCTAGTATCTTACTTGGTTCCCCCTGTAATCTTCCCAGATTCAACTAGGACAAATCTCTGTGACTATCCTCTCTAGACTTTGTTTCTCACGCTTCATATCTGTCTCAATCTGCACAGTGTCTGGACTACATGCTTCATAAAATGATGTAGTCCATATAGTTCCTGCTGGGGTCTCTTTGATCCTGCTTGGTGACACATGGGTTTGTGTGTGGCTTTTTTTGGTTTCTTTATACAAGTACATCCATTTGTCATACCTGGTGTTTACCTTGGCTTGCTAAGTGCCACACCTGCCATGTGGAAAATATTCACTTGTTGAAATTATAATTGCACATGAAGCTTCTGATTACACTGCTATCAAATATTGCAATCTAAGATGTTATAATGAATGCATGAAATTGCTATTACCTAGAAGTGAGTATTGATAGGAGACTAAGATTTTGCTTTAGACATACTTTGTTTTGTTTGTGTGGATATGAATTTTTAATAACATGGTTCCACTGTGATGCATTATGGCTTAACTTTCAATTAAATATGTCAGTATTACAAGATAAATTGATATTTCTAGAAAGAGAAGCAAATGACAGAGACAATGTGGACTGTATGCATGTAATATTTAATATGATGACAGACAAGCAAAAGGAATAACTAACTTGTGGAATGCCATAAAAAGGAGATAAATTATAAGAATCAATATTGTTAAACCTTAATTTAGAAATGTGAAACATGCAAAATTCATGGGAATCCCGAACTCTCCCCATGTAGGCAATTTCCAACAATCTGGAACTTTACCTTTACGCCTTTCTTATTGGCAATTTTTTAACTTTTAATAACTTTAGCTTTGTTCCTTTAAAAATGTTTTAGTCGCCAAAAGTATGAGAATCTGAACTTAGCTTTACTTGGCTTAATCGACAAAGTTATGAAATTCAGAACTTTGCCTACTTGGCTTAATCGACAAAGTTATGAAATTTAGAACTTTGCCTTCTTCTAAGGTAATCGACAATTTGAACCGGACTTAGAGGATTTTTCTCCCTAATGGTTAGATCATTTTATAATTAAAATATAATATTCTAATAATATATAATTATAATAAATTTATAATAATAATTAAATAATTGTATTTATTCTATTTATTATTATAAACATTCTTTATTATCAATATATAATTAATTATATGTTACCCAAAAATTTAAACTTGAAAATGTTCAAGTCTCTAGTGCATCCCGACACTTTGACCCACCAAATTTTGAAAGATGGTTATTTTTAAATCCGTAAAAGCTAGTGTGAAATCTATTGGTGGGTTTGTTCATTACTCTATTGTGACCAATTTGGCCAAGTTTCGTGCCCAAATGTCTCACAGTTTGAGATATTTTAAAACTTGCATTTTCCCCTTGCCAACTTGCAAAAGAGGTCAAATTTTGATGTAAATGTTGCTGGAGCAAAAATGGTTTCTAGGTGTTGCTTACGAAGGTGAAATCATTCTCCTGTCTAATTTTCATGGAAAATAGAGCTGTTATACGAAAGATATGGAGTTTCAGGCGACATTCATATATTGCATAGGGCAAATTATTTTCTTTGACATTTCCCCTAAGGCTCAGAAATTTACGTAGAAATTGGAGAAAATTTAATAAAGTCCACCCTCTTTATTTTTATTGGAGCATTTGATATTTTGAATATCTAAAGTTGGGGTAACTTTATTAAAGTCACTTTTCCCCATGGGAGATCTTGAAAAAGCGGGACTTTATATGTTGGCATTTAATATATCAAATTTCTACATGCTTTCTTGTCGGGAGTTTAAGTGCTTCGAGAACTCTTTATGCACCCAACTTGGTTCAAAGATTCACGTAGGTTCGGACTCCCCGACTTTCTTCACTGTTGGGAGTTTTCCAAGTTCATGAACCCCCTTATATCTCCGACAAAGGTTCAATAGTTCTCCAAAGGGCTGACTTACCGACTTGCTTTGTCAAAGAGTGGTTAAAATCCTCTTGTCAGGAAATTCTAGGGTTTTTGAACCCTCGTCTTCAGTGACACCCCTACTGATATTCTTCTGCTCATGTTTCCCCTCACTGTGTTTGTCAGACCATGGAGCTTTGTATATAATAGTAGTGACTATCTGGAAATTCACCATTCTCTTGAGTTGGTGCTGTAGTATATAGGTCTCCGCCCAATAACAAAAGTAATGTCCTCGCTCTGTATGATGATGACAGTTTGCATATGTTCTCGTTTGGAGGTAATGGAACGTGAAAATTTGAGTTAATACATTCTTCCATCATAAGCCCGAGCAGAGATAGGCGGATTTCATAAGTATTGACATCGATATAATCCTCAGACCAAGGACTTGCATAACAAATTTTAGAAAGTTTCCACAAGGCAGATAAATTGTTTGATAGAACAGCTCAAGAAAATGCAAACGACCGGTCGTTTATGCGAACTTCGAATAGGATATATGGTAATCCATCAAAGCATAATGGAAATTAGATTTTTGTCAGTTCAAAATGCTTTAGCAGACATGTATCCAAAATATGGAAGATGATGTGAAAATTCTATCGCAGCTATTGATTATTAATCTCCTATCTTATATAGATTATTTGACTGCTGAAAATTAATTCACAGCAAATATTGAAAAATAATACAGCTGCAACTTCACAAATAATCACAGAGATAGAAAAACAAAATATGCAAAATAATGAACACAATATTTTTGGACAAATTGTCCCTGGAAAAACCCCGAAGGGAAAACCAGTACTGCAGATGGGGAATTTTAATAAACTTCAACAAATCAAGAGATACATAAACTGCTTGCCTCTTATTGGCAGAGCTCCGACAATATTCTCCTCCGAAAATTCTTCTCCCAATTTCTCCTACAGAAATTCCACTATTGCTGTCTCTAGTGCTATCACTGCACCCTTGCTCTCACTACAAATCTATTTGCTATTACTGCAAATTTATTTATTTGCTATCGCTGCAAATGTTTTTCAGATGTGTCCTCTCCAAATGCCCATTGATCCTCTTTTATAATCTTCTCATTGAAAACCAATGGCCATGATTTAATCTCAATCAATGGCTAAGATTAATTAGACTCTAACAAACCTTAATGTCTAGAAGTCTCTAGAGAAATCAATTTTCTAGGTATGGAGATAATTATTCCAGTTGTGTTTCTAGCCTCGTAATCACCACCTGAGACTAGAACACCTGTCCGAGCTACTTTAAAATTAACACTCCCTCTTAGCGAGGAAGGTGTTCTGCATAACACCCAACTTATCTCTGAAGAAG
Organism: Cunninghamia lanceolata; assembly: GCA_027924645.1. NCBI lineage: Eukaryota > Viridiplantae > Streptophyta > Pinopsida > Cupressales > Cupressaceae > Cunninghamia > Cunninghamia lanceolata. Next base: position 4,435,396 of record BSBN01001268.1, on the reverse strand, counting down.
ATGAATTTCACCTTCCCCAATGCCTTTGTCAAAATGTCTGCTACCTGCTGATCTGTAGGTATATACTGTAGCTGAACAATCCTCCGCTGTACACAATCCCTGATGAAATGATACCTAATGTCTATATGCTTAGACCTATCGTGAAACACTGGATTCTTAGATAATCTGATGCAACTCTGATTGTCACAGTGTATCACCGTAGTCTTAACCCTCTAACCAAACAAGGCTACCAGCAACTTTCGAAGCCATATAGCCTCACACGTTGCCATGCTCGCTGCTATGTATTCTGCTTCTGCAGAACTCAGAGCCACAGACTTTTGCTTCTTGCTGTACCAAGAGACAACTCCTGATCCCAAACTAAAGTAGCACTCTGAAGTGCTTTTCTTGTCCACTGTACTACCTACCCAATCTGCATCAATATAGCCTATCAACCTGATACCATCACCTCGAACATATCTGATCCCATACTCAATTGTACCATGCAAATACCGCAACACATGCTTTGCCACTGTCCAGTGCACTCTCTTCGGCTCAACCATGAACTGACTAAGAGAGTTTACTACAAAGGATATATCTGGCCTAGTGTTGACCAAATACATGAGAGATCCAATCAACTGCCTGTATAAGGTGGGGTCTACATCCTTTTCCTTGGATGAGTCTACCTTCTTCCAATTCGTGATCATAGGTGTAGACATGGCTCTGCAATCCTGCATCTCAAACCTCTTCAAAATTTCAATGCAGTATTTCCCCTGTCCAAGGAAAATCTCTCCATCTATCTGCCACACTTCCATGCCTAGAAAGTAGTGCATAAGCCCCAAATCCTTCATCTCGAACTCTGCTGCAAGGTCCCTCTTGCACTCCTCTATGAGCCCCAGTGAACCTATTAAAAACAAGTCATCCACATATAGAACAAGAATGAGAACTTCACCCCCAACCACCAAGTAGTAGAGGTTAGCATCCACCTCACTCTTCACAAAGCCTATTCCCTGCAAGTATCTATCAATGTGCTCATACCACACCCTGGGAGCCTGCTTGAGTCCATACAAATCTCTCTTCAATCTGCACATGTGGGTTTTGCTGCTGTGTGCTACAAAGCCCTCTGATTGTTCTATGTATACCTCATCTACCAATTCACCATTAAGAAATGCCATCTTGACATCCATTTGATGGATCTGCCATCCCATATGTGCTGCAAGTGAGATTACGGCTCGTATAGAAGTATACCTGGTCACTGGAGCGAATGTCTCCTCATAGTCTATTCCCTCCTTCTGAGAGAACCCCTTGGCCACGAACCTTGCCTTGTATTTCTCGATGCTACCATTTGCACCGTGCTTAATCTTATAGATCCAGTGTGATCCAACTACTGCCCTATATGTCAGTCTAGGCACAACCTCCCACACATCATTCTGCACTATTGAGGTATATTCCTCAACCATCACATCTTGCCACACCTATTGCTGTGCAGCCTCCTAATAGCTAGAAGGCTCGCTATCTACTAGCTGACTAACCAATGCCACATAGTCATTATACCTAGCTAGTTGTTTCTGCTGTCTACTACTCGTCCTAGGAGCTCCCACAAACTCCTGAGTATCCCTATGTGTCTCTTGAACCTCACGGTTCCTCCTGTCAACTATAGAGGATGAAATATCAAACTCCATATCTTCTTGATGCATCTCTTGGATTTGTTGTATCTGTTGCTCCATACTCTGCGAACTCTCAGTACCTAAGCTTGTGCTTGTACTAGTAACTATACTTGTGCTTCATTGCCCCTATTCTGGTTGAACAATCCTTGGAGCTTCTGTTGGTTGCTCATTCTGATCATCTGTTGGCAAATCTCTGGACCTCCATATGCCTTGTCCTCCATGAATTTGACATCATGCCTAACTATAATCCTCCTGGTCCCTGGAATAAATATCTGATATGCCTTTGAGGTCTCGCTGTACCCCACAAAGTACCCTTTCTTTGTAGTCTTTTCTAACTTGGAACGTGTAGGCCCTGGAATGTGACAAAACACCAAACTCTCAAATATCCTAAAGTGACTAACATCTGGCTTCTTCCTTGAGAATGCCTCCTCTGGTGTCATCTTGTCCAATACCTTATGTGGAACCTTGTTCTGTATGTATACTATTGTACTACATGTCTCTGCCCATAAGTAACGTGGTATATCTTGGTCATACAGCATAGCCCTTGCTGCCTTTGATATAGAACGATTCTTCCTCTCAGCAACCCCATTCTGCTGCGGGTTGTAAGGAATGGTCCACTCTCTCTTGATTCCTTCCCTGGTACAGAACTCCTGGAACTCTTTCCCTTTGTACTTGCCTCCATTATCTGATTGAAGAACCTTTACCTTCCTACATGTCAAATTCTCCACAAGAGCTTTGAACTCCTAGAAGTGACTGAAGACCTCATCCTTGGTCTTCAAGAAGTATATCCAGGTCTTCCTGGAGAAATCATCAATAAAAGTAACAAAGTACTCATATCCTCTGAGAGACTTCGTTGACATTGGTCCACATATATCTAAATGTACTAGATCAAGAACCCCCTTGGATCTGGTGTCACTCCTTGGAAAAGCTGCTTTCATAAACTTCCCCAACACACATCCCTTACATACATCATTATGCTCTGTGCTCACCTCTGGAACACCTGTCACTGTCTCATGAAGCAATTTAATTGCTCCATGATGTATATGGCCCATCCTCCTATGCCATAGCTCTCCTTGATCTATAGGATTACTACTGCTCACTAATGCCTTAGGACTATCAAATTGCAACCTATAAAGTCGGCCGCTCCTAACTCCAATAGCTATGGGTGATTTCCAATCCTCATGCTTGATTAACACATGCGCCCCTCTAAAAAGTACATTGTAGCCTTTATCCTAAAGGACAGATATGGAAATTAGATTCATGCCCAAGCTTGGCACATGCAACACATCATGAATGGAAATAGGCTTGCCATTCTCCCTCTGAAATAGAACAGTCCCTCTCCCAACTGGATTGCACTTGGACTTGTTCCCCATCTGAATTTGGAATCTGATGTCCTCCTCCTTGTAGCTGTAGAAGTACTCCCTAACTCCTGTCATATGAAATGATGCCCCACTATCTATATACCAAACACCCTATGAGGTTGAGCTAGTCAGGCAAGCTATGAGTGTAAACTCATCCTCCATTCTACTAGAAAGCTCATCTACACTTGCTGAAGCTGCCGTCTACGTCTTGCCTTTCTTTTCATTTTTTTTCCTTTGTGGGCAATCGCTGACATAGTGGCCAAACTCGTGACAACCATAACATTTACTCTTAGACAAGTCCTCCTTCTTCTCACTTTTTGGATTTGATCCTTTTCCAAACCCCTTCTTCGCTTTCCCTTTTCCTGCTAGGGAAACATTTTCCTGTTTCACCTCACTTTTCTGACTATTACTGCCAATTCCACTAACAAGACTTATTCTAAGCTCCTCCTGAGTGAAGTCACTCCATAGTCGATCCCAACTCGGTAAGGTGCCTCATCCATTAATAACTTGAACAAAGACATCCCACTGCTTAGTAAACCCATTCAGGGCTATTCGTACTAGCTCGTCATCATTTGGTTTGTCTCCAACAACTGCCAATTCATCCTTGACAAGTCTAAGTCTGGTGAGGTAACTTGTGATGTCTTCTCCCTTATTCATCCAGGTATTCCTCAACTTTTCTTTGAGAATCAGCTTTTGGTTAATGGTAGCATTTTGGTACAGATTTAGAATGACGTCCCACATCATCTTCGTTGTATCTAACTCTGTAATATGTAGAATAATATGATCCTTAACACCGTCAAGAATTAGCCTCCTCGCCTTGGCATCTTCCTTCTTATATGCTAAGAGTTGTGTTGCATCTGTAAGTACAGTGACAACAGTGGTCACATATTCCTTGATACCATTCTCTTCCAGCAATAAAGAAATTCTGACTTTCCAGACACCAAAATTTGAGGCTCCATCCAATCTGTCCTGATCTCTTAAACCTGTTGAGGCCATCTCAAAAGAAAAAATAATAATAATTTTGAAGAGGTCAAATTGGGTTTTATAAACCCTAGATTTACTTATTTATTATTTTTTTCTTTCTCCCTGTGCCTGTACTGAGCCTTTTTTGCCCTCAGATCTGCTCTGATACCATGTGAAAATTCTATTGTAGCTACTAATTATTAATCTCCTATCTTATATAGATTATTTGACTACCAAAAATTAATTCACAGCAAATATTGAAAAATAATACAGCTGCAACTTCACAAATAATCACGGAGATAGAAAAACAAAATATGCAAAATAATGAACACAAATTTTTTGGACAAATTGTCCCTGGAAAAACCTCGAAGGGAAAACCAGTACTACAGATGAGGAATTTTATTAAACTTCAACAAGTCAAGAGATACATAAATTGCTTGCCTCTTACTGGCAGAGCTCCGACAATATTCTCCTCCAAAAATTCTTCTCCCAATTTCTCCTACAGAAATTCCACTGCTGCTGTCTCCAACGCTATCACTGCGCCCTTGCTCTCACTACAAATCTATTTGCTATTACTACAAATTTATTTATTTTCTATCGCTGCAAATGTTTTTCAGATGTGTCCTCTCCAAAAGCCCATTGATCCTCTTTTATAATCTTCTCATTGAAAACCAATGGTCATGATTTAATCTCAATCAATGGCTAAGATTAATTAGACTCTAACAAACCCTAATGTCTAGAAGTCTCTAGAGAAATCAATTTTCTAGGTATGGAGATAATTATTCCAGTTGTGTTTCTAGCCCCGTAATCACCACCCGAGACTAGAACACCTGTCCGAGCTACTTTAAAATTAACAGATGAGACCCGTAAATAGTTTGACAGCATCCCTGCCTGAGCCAAGAGGAAGACCTCAGCCAAGAGAAATGATAAGTAAATGCGAAGCATAGAAAAGGCACGTGAGTTGTTCATGGGAGGCTTATTAGAATGACATCTCATGGAACACATTGATCATGGGATACACATTAAATGGACCCGTGGAATTGGCTTTAGAAGCTTTCGAATGAGTGCAATTTACCAGTGTAAAGTCAAATGGAAGGTGCAATGCCTATAAGGCGATACATGCTGTGAAAAGGTTTGCGAAGGAAGTTTCCCCAGAGAGGGAGCATGATTTTAGAATTCAGCAAGTGTGTACTAAAATACCATGATAAAAATGGAAAACTAGAGGACAGTCTGCCAAATCATAATATCATTAGCAAGCACTGCGCCATACTCGGTAACGCCTTACCATCATCTTCTCAGCCCAAGCCGAATTGAGAGATTTCTAGTGAGGATTCTTGTCAGATATTATCGTTGGAAATACTCTAGTAGACATGTATGTTAAAGGATGAAAGCATAGAAAAGCAAGTGAGCCGTTTGGAAAAATACATTGAATCAATGATGGTCTCATGGACTGCGGAGATCGCAGGATATGTACAAAATGTATTTGTTGAAAAAAATTTAGAAACTTTCTAGTAAATGCGGATTGCACCATGATATATCCCGCTAATTCCGCCAACTTACCCTCAGCTTACTTAGAAATAGAAAGGCATGATTTCTGTCAGATATTACAGTCAGAAACGCTCTCCACAAGATGGGCACAAAATGGAATTGTTGAAAACGGCTTCGAAAACTTTCTAGATTTATTGTAGTCGACCGATTTCATTATGAAAGAACCTACAATGATCAGGTATGAATGGGCAGTGATGATTCATCTCCTAGCAAACTTGTTGGATCTCAAGTTAATTCTTCCCATGGGCTTACAACTTTGGGTGGTGGCATCTGGTGTGCAAAGGCATTTATGCTCTTACAGAATGTGCCTCCAGCAGTACTTTTTCACTTCTTACATGAACATAGATCAGAGTGTGGCTGGTGCATGTGCTCAACTAGTGTTTTCCCCAATTGACGAATCATTTGTTGATGATCCCCCTTTGCTCCCTTCTGGGTTCTAGGTTGCTATATCATTAGCTCCTTCATGGTTAAATCCACATATAGGGCCAAGGCACTCCAAAAGCTATCACTCTAGCACGTTGGATTGGTCATAGCTATGGGCTTCATCTAGGTGTAGACCTCTTCCGTGTTGATTATGAAGCGAATGACTCTTTACTTAAAATGCTTTGGCACCATTCAGAGGCGGTCATGTGCTGTCCATTGAAGTCATTACCAGTTTTCACATTTGCAAATCAAACAGGCCTAGATATGCTAGAGACCACACTGGTTGTTTTGCAAGATATATCCCTAGACAAAATACTTGATGAAAATGGATGCAAAGTCTATACACTGATTTTGCTAAAATTATGCAATAGGATCATACTTATCTACCTGCCAAAATATGTGTCTCAAGTATGGGCAGGCCTGTATCATATGATCGAGCTATAGCTTGAAATTTTCTAAATGATGAGGACAACACACACTATGTGGTTTTCATGTTTATGAGTTGATCTTTTATGTGACCATTTTGTTAATGCAACATAATAGATGTAACTCAGTTTTGCAGAACCTGCCTAGTCACTATTTAATGCAAAGTGACTATTGGTGAGTTTTCAAAATGTAACCAAGGGAAATCCAAAGGTCATTTCAGGTAAAAGAAGAAAAAGGGAAAATCAACCATCTCAAGAAGCAGTTACGAAAGAAAAGGACTTTTTGTTTTTCTTTTACAATTATTTTCTTGAGACAGTTACGGGAGGTGAACGGTCTCCCAAGTTCTATTTATTTCTAAGGAAGCAAGAAAGGAGGGGATCTTTTTCCGGCCCTTCTGTGCAACAGGGGAGGAGGAGCAATTTATTTTTTGTTAATATTATAATCAGTTATTATTTTTCTTAATTCAGCTTATGTACAGGAGCAGATTTAGAGACTTTGAACTTTGATTTGTTGAAGAAATGGAGAATCATTTTCAGAATTTTATGTCTGTAAATATCTTCTCTGATTGCAATTTTTCTTATGTTAATTTGTAATATTTCTTTAATACTGCCCCTATTATGTTGGTTTGTGTTGAGAGAGATATAGCTGCTTTTTTATCAATCTATCATTGTTTGTGGATGTTAGATAAATGAAGTGTGTGTCAGTTGTCTGCATTCACCCCATTCTGAATTAGTTTTGCACATCTATTTCATGGTTATGGATAGATGTTAGTGAGCCTTTTCTACTTTTTGGTCAAAAGCATACCCAGATTCCATTCATTGTATATCTTCTGAAGGTAGCTGTGCCTTGTAAAATAAGCAAAAAGCACTTGCAACTATCATTGCAAGTGACTCAACTATTGGTCAGGTTGTCATCACTATGGGTAAAATGGAGTATAAACTGAGGTGACAAATCTGTTAACCAACATTATACAATTTCACAACAAATATTTAATCTAAGAAAAAAATTACAACTAAAACATATACTATAATTACTAATTTTTTTATTATTATTTTTTTATAATCTCTAGAATCACTTCAGTCAACTTTTGAGGCTAATCACACTCTACTTCAGGTTTTGAAATGGGAGCGGTGATGGACGGGCGGGAAAAACCTGGTGCAGGTTTTGGATAGAGCAAGACTGGTTCCCTGGGCAAGGTGATGTCTGAGGTTGGAAACCAAGTGGTGATCCAGCTCCATAAAGCAAAGGGAAAGAAGTCAGGATGGAGGGCCTTGGCTCACCCTCTGAGTCCAAAGGGCTGTCTCAAACTGCTTTGGGTACCCTTGGGGTGCCTTCAGAGTCTGAACAGCAAAATACCCCGTTGGTTGCTAGGACTAAAGAGGATGGGGTGAAGTCATTGGTAGTTGTTGCTGAGCTGGCAACAATGGCCAGGATGGAAGGAATCACAAATGAGGGAGTCCCAAGGAAGTCCATTGGTAATAAGGCAGTGGACTTGGAGTTGGAGACAACAGAGGTTAGTGAGCTATAAGTCTCTCCACAAGTGGAGGTGGTAGGGACAGTTGAGGAAGTTGTTGGACCCGAGCAGGGGGTAGAGACTAGTGAACTACAAGAAACTACACAGGCTGACAAGGTGAGGGCTGTTGCTATTATTGATGGGCCCCCTGTTGGGGATGGGTTCAGTCTGATTGTGCCCCACTCCTTGGTCTTTTCTCCTCGTTCTTCAGTTTTGTCCCCTCTCTCCCATCCTTCGGAGAAGGAAGCTAGAAAAATGACAGATATGGACAACTCCAAGCATGGTAGGAAACCTCTGAAAGAGACTAGAAGAAAGGAAATAGTCAAGGATTTGGCTGAAGGAAAGCAAAAAACTCTGGAGCTAATGGGCTCCAGGAGAGCTAAAAAATTATAGTCATTTCTTAGAACATAAGAGGGCTTAATAGCCCCCATAAGTAGCTTATGCTGAAGAACTTCATAAAAGAAATGAGACCTAATATTTTACTTATCCAAGAAAATAAATGAAAGAGGAAGATTTCATGAAAATCAATAACTATATTTGGCCCTTCTCTTGTGCTGAAGCTGTCAGTGCGGAAGGGGCCTTGGGGGTCTGGCCACGATGTGGAAGCCTCACTCCCTTAAAGGAAGAGTTATTAGCTCTAGTAGAAACTCCATAAGTATTAAGATCGATCTTAACAATAGTACTCTAAGTTGGACCTTAACCAACATCTATGCCCCCAACAATGCGGCGCAGAGAAGGAAGAGATGGACTGATTTGAAAGAAGCTAAAGATAAGTGGGAGACCACCAACTAGATGGTTGTTGGAGACTTTAATTCCCCCCTTTACCCATCAAAAAAATTAAGAGGCATTATGGACTTTACTGAAAGTATGATGGACCTGGATAATTTCTTACATTCGGCTGGTCTGGTGGACCTTGAATTAGAAGGCTTCAATTTCACCTAGTCTAATAGGAGGGAAGGTAGCAGTCTGATCCAGGTCAAACTTGATCGGGTCCTGGTCTCCTCAGGATGGGACATAATTGAATGATGCAAACTGAAAAAACTTCTGAGGTTTGGATCGGACCACACTCCCCTAATCCTTTCCTGGAACCTTAACTTCGAGAGAACCAGTGCCCCTTTCAGATTTGAAGCCATGTGGGCCAAGCATCCTGATATTTACTAGCTGGTCTTTGGCTAGTGGAATAAAAGAGTGGATAGTTCTAGCATGTTTATTGTTGTTCAAAAGCTCAAAGAGATCAAACACCAACTAAAAGGATGGAATAGGAACTCCTTTGGCAACATCTTCAAAAAAAAAAGTGAAATCAGAACTAGTCTCCTCAAGATCCAAGGAGATATGGATAAGGGCATCATCTCTAGGGGAGACAAAGAAAGAGAGAAGCTTCTGTTGTCTAAGCTTGATAATGTAGTGGAAATTGAAGAAATTTATTAGAAATAAAGATCTAGAGTCCAGTGGCTTAAGGAAGGAGACAGGAACACAAAATTCTTCCACCAGTTGGTCATGAAACATAGGAAAAGAAACAAAATTTCTGAAATCATCCTTGAAGATGGTGTGGTTGTTCAGAATGAGAATTAGATCAAAATGGAAGGGGTTAAGTATTTTGAAAACATCCTGAATGGAGAAGGCCCCCAACTTGAGGAAGGAAGCTAGGAGCTCAACAATCTTTTAGAAGTCATTCCTAACTCCTTGAATGAGGAAGATAATCTTGGCCTGGTTAAGGAGGTCATTATTGAGGAGGTTAAGGGAGTTGTCTCCTCGCTTGACCCCTTCAAAGCCCCAGGACCGGAGGGTTTCCCTCCCATCTTCTTTTAGATTTTTTGGGAAATTATGGGGAAGGATATCACTGCTGCTACTAAAGAATTCATCAAAAGAGGGAGAGTTTTGAAGGAGATCAACAACACATTCATTGTACTAATACCCAAAAGAGAAGGAGCTAACAAAATGGCTGAATGTAGACCCATAAGCCTGTGCAACACTCTCTACAAGATTTTTACCAAAGTGCTAGTGCTTCGTATTCAAACACTCCTTGAAAAAATCATTCACCCAAATCAAAAGGGCTTTGTCCCAGGTAGGCAAATCACAGACACCATCATTACTATCCACAAGAATATACACTCCATGGTGAAAAGTAGAAAGGAGAGCATGATATTGAAACTTGACATATCCAAAGCCTACGACATGGTTTCTTGGCAGTTTATCAAGAAAGTCCTCCAGAGGTTTGGATTTAAGGAGAGAATAATAAACATGATTAAGCATTGTTTCTCCAATCCAACTTACTCTATCCTTATTAATGGATCCTCCAAAGGTCACTTCAGAGCCAACAGAGGGCTTAGGCAGGGCGACCCCCTTTCTCCCTATTTGTTCATAATAATGGCGGATGTGCTGGGTAGAATGATAAACAGGAGAATCAACACTGGAAAGCTCAAAGGTTTCACTCCTGCTTCTGAGATACACCCCTCTTCCCACCAACAATTCATTGACGATACTATTCTCATTGGGAAAGCTACCCCTAGGGAAGCTAGAGAGTGGAAAAGTATCCTTAACATTTTTGCTTCTGGATATGGTCAGAAGATAAACTTTGAGAACAGTAGCATATATTTTTTTAACACTAACATGAGACTTCAAAATAAGATAGCTGATATTCTGGGGTGTAAAGTCAAGGAGATGCCAGACACTTACCTCAGAATGCCCCTCACGGTAGGTAAGCTCCCTAAAACTTACTGGAACTTAATGATAGAGAAAATGCAAAGAAAACTTGCTACTTGGAAGGGCTCTCTCCTACGTATTGCAGGTAAATTGCTCCATCTTCATGCTTTGCTACAGAGCACTCCGATCTACATCCTTTCCCTCTTCAAACTTCCCAAAGTTATAGTTGACAGGATTGAGCAGATTCAGAGAAGATTTCTATGGAGTGACTTGGAGGAGGACATGATCTCCTTGGTGTCCTGGGATGTTGTCTGTTCACCCAAGAATAGAGGTGGTTTAGGGATTAGAAGGATCATAAGGCTAAATAAAGCTTTGTTGGCCAAGGTTGGTTGGAGACTTATGACAGATGACAATGACTAGACCAGCATCATTAGGGCCAAATATCTAAACAATGGAGGAGGAGCCATGCTCATGAGTAGTAATTATTGTTGCAAATATGTGCCTATGATGTGTTGTCATTGATGTCAACATATCTCTTTGTCAGAGACAGTGAAGACAGTGTAGTTCAGTAAAGTAGATTGCTCTACATTCCTAGTGAGACGAAGATCAGAGTCTACGAACCTAAGGGTTTTGTAGCGGATTATCTGAAGTTGCTCTAATTAAGATTTGAGAGGTCCACATGGAGGATTGGTGAAGTTATGGCCATCTGAGTAGAACTGGGTTTTGTAGTTGTTCAGAGGTAACAGAGTGACAGGAATTTGGTCTGGATTGCTCCGCATTGGAATATTATGGTCTGTGGTTCTAGAGGTATGTTTGGGATGTTGGTGTGTATCCTCAACTCAAGTGGTTCATGGTTTGGAGGTCTGCAAGCAATCTTTCTAGTGTGACAGTCATGATAGTTAGTGTTCTTAAGTTCCCGTATGAAGATGCAAGTGATTCTGGTGATTTGAGGTCATGTGGTTGTTCTTGTTGATTTCATTGGGCCTGTGGAGGTCTCTGGATCATGTGCCTATTATGTTGGTGGTCCACATTGAGGATTGAGCTCGTAGTTAAAGATTTATCCTTGGGTGTTGCTTTTCTTTCCAGTCTTGGCTAACTGGATGCTTCGTGCATGTTGCAGATGATCTAAGAGAAGTTCTATGGAGCATGGCGTGTTGTTTGAGGAAGATTTGAGTCCCAGTTATGTTTGGCCAACAATGTAGTGGTCCGCATGTAGCATTTTGTATTAAGTCAAGTCTTGTAATTGTAATTGCTTGTAATGCCTATTTTGGAGAATGTTCCAGATAGATGATTGTAAGGCCGACTTTGCTGTTCATTCCAAAGATGATGTCATGTATAAATAAGTGTAATGAAGTTGTGTAAATGTGCCGATGTGGTGAAGATGCGGAGGTAGCGAAGAAGCGTTTAGGGGTAGAGCAGAGGTGTTGTGAGATTCAATGGAACTGAACCTTGGCATGGAGAAGATGTTGTTTCTCAGGTCAACCTTTCAGTGTTAACCATGTGAATATTTTTGTAGATAGTGACTCTCTTAGAGCAGTAAGCTCTGGGCAGTGTGCCCAAAGGCAGGTGCCTTCCCATTTTTCTATTCTTTTAACAGAGAATAAATCTTGTGGGTTAACCCCCACCGTGGTTTTTCCCTTAACCGGGTTTCCACGTAAAAATCTTGGTGTTATGTGTGTTGATTGTGTTTCTACTCATGTGTTGTTGATTCGTGCTTTCATGGTTATATCATTAATCTGTTAATAAGTGGTAAAGAAGATTAAATGCAACAAAAGATAAAGTTTTGTGAGAACTGATTCACCCCCCTCTCAGTTGTCTGCCCTAATTTCAACAATTGATATCAAAGTTGGTTCCTCTCAAAGAAGCTTGACCGCTTGAGGAGATCTAGGATGTCAACATACAAGGACAGTCCGAGATTTGATGGAACAAATTACTCTCTTTGGAAGAATCGCATGGAGTGTCATTTGAAATGCATGGGTGATTCTTATTGGTTGATAACTAAGAATAAGTATACTCCTCCGAAGAATGGTCCTATAACTCCAGATGAAATCAAAGAAGTTGAATACAACATTTGGGCTAAAGAAGCATTATTGAGTGCCCTGACTGATACAAAAATGACAAATGTCTTGGAATTGCAAACTGCTCATGAAATCTGGAAGAAGTTGGAAACTTTGTATGAAGGTGATGCATATGTCAAATGTGCTAATTTATAGAGCCTGAAGGGTAGATACGAATGTTTGAGGATGAGTAAAGATGAAAACATCACTTTCTACATGCAGAAGGTGAATGAACTTGTGTGCAGTATCAGGTGTGCTAGTCAAAAATTGGAAGAATCAGAGATTGTTGCCAAGGTGCTCAGATCCTTACCTGCTTCATACAAGCACAAAGTTGCTGCTATTGAGGAGATCAGGATTGTGACAGATGTTACAAGGGATCAGTTGGTTGGCAAGCTTTTAGCATTTGAAATGAGTGAGTTTGGTGATTCTCTTCCTAAATCAAAATCTACATTTAAAGCCAATGTTTTCAGAAAGCAAAGATTTGATCTAGGTGAAAGCTCTTCAAGAAAACTAACCAGATATGAGAAGGCAAGGAAGGAACTTGAAGAAGATGAATCCAAGATTGAAGAACTTAAAGCCCTTATTACCAAAAGATTACCAAGATGATCTGGTAAGTATGAAGGAAAGTTGCCTTTCAAATGTTTTGCTTGGAATAAGATTGGTCATTTTGCTTCAAGATGTCCAGAGAGGGTTTCAAAGCCAAACCCTAACAGACCTAGAGTTCAGAAGAAATGCTACTATGTCCAAGAAGCTGTTGATGAAGGAGTCATAGATGATGAATCTGATATGGGAAGTACCTATGGAAATGAATGGGTGTTTCTTGCTATCAAAGAAGAAGATCTGGTGCCTATTGAATCTGCTAGCTGTGTGAATGTGGAAAGTGCCTTGACTGCTCAGGTTGAAGAAAAGGATGAATTGGTGATTAACAATGGATGTCCTCACCATATGATTGGTGATAAAAGTAAGTTTGTAAGTTTGGAAATATATGAAGGTGGAATTGTGAATTTTGGAGACAATTCAGCTGGTAGAATCTATGGTAGAGGATCCATGTCTCTTGATGGTAAAAATAACACTAATGATGTTTTGTATGTAGAAGGGTTGAAGCATAATCTTCTCAGTGTTGGACAGTTGGTTGACAAAGGGTATGATCTCTAATTCAAGGATGGAAAATGCAAAATTTTGGGAAGCTCCAGAACTGAGATTGCATCTAGTACACAGACTAGAGGTAATATCTTTCATTTAAGTGGTACTGGTAAGAGTTGTTTGATTACTCAGATTGATCAGAGTTAGTTATGGCATATGAGAATGTGTCATGTAAACTTTGATAACATTGTCAAGATAAGTACTACTCAGGCTGTGAGAGATCTTCCAAAGCTTGTGAAACCTGCTAATAGCATGTGTAAGGAATGTCAGTTGGGCAAACATAATAGAGTTACATTCAAAAGTAAAGAACAATTTTCAAATGGATTGTTGGAACTTTTGCACACTGATTTGTGTGGTCCTGCCAGAGTTAGGAGTTTGCAAGGAGACAGATACTTTATGTTGCTGATTGATGATTACTCCTGGATGATGTGGGTCACTTTCTTGAGAGAGAAATCAGAGGCTCTTGACAGATTCAAGGTGTTCAAGGCTATGGTGGAGAATGAGATTGGTGTGAAGATAAAGTGTCTGATATCTGACAGAGGTGGAGAGTTTACCTCTGGTGAGTTTAGTGCATTTTGTGAAAATCATGGAATAAGAAGATAGTTATCTGCTCCTAGGACTCCTCAGCAGAATGGATTGTTGAAAGGAAGAACAAAACTATTCAAGAGGCTGCTAGAATCATGATGATGGAGGCAAATGTTCCACATGTCTATTAGTGAGAGGCTGTGAGTAATGTTGTCTACACTCTTAATCGGGTGCAGATCAAAGGTAATACTTGTAAAACACCTTATGAACTATGGTTTGGTAATGCTCCTACTGTGAAATACTTCAGAATTTTTGGTAGTAAATGTTATCAAGAGAGATGAAGATCTAAGCAAGTTTGATGCAAGATGTGATGAAGGAATATTTTTGGGTTATTCTAACCAAAGCAAGGCATACCAGTACTTTAACAAGAGATTAAAAGGATTGTTGGAAGTGCTAATGTCAAGGTTGATGAAAGCAAGGAGAGACCTTCCAAGTCTTGTGGATATGAATCAGATGATCAAAATGAAAGTCCAAATAAAGGAAATCAAGTTCAAACTCAAACTCAGATTTAGGTTGCTCCGGAGAATCCAATGACTCAAGAAGCTAGTGCAAATGTTGAGGAACAAGTTCAAGAATCAGAAGTTCAAGAAAATCCCAAAATTCCTAGGTATGTAAGGTTGAATCATTCTGAAGATCAGATCATAGGAGATAAAAATAAAGGTGTTCAAACTAGAAGAAAATTTGCTGAAGAACAAGTGAAGTATTGTTTGATTTCAAAGATTGAACCAAAATCAGTGCATGAAGCTTGTAATGATGAAAGTTGGGTAAAAGAAATGGAAGAAGAATTAATGCTAATTGAAAAGAATCATACTTGGGATCTTGTTCCTAGACCTGAAAACAAAAATGTAATTGGAACTAAATGGGTCTTCCAGAATAAATTGAATGAAGATGGTGAAGTTGTGAGAAACAAAGCAAGATTGGTGTGCAAAGGATATTCTCAGGTAGAGGGAATTGATTTTGAAAAAATTTTTGCTCCGGTGGCAAGAATCAAAGCAGTCAGATTATTTCTTGCCTTTGCTCCTTACAAAGATTTCAAAGTTTACCAGATGGATGTCAAGTCGACATTCCTGAATGGAGAGTTGGAAGAAGTCTACATTGAGCAACTGGAAGGATTCCAGTTGTTTGATCAAGGAGATATGGTCTGTAGATTGAGGAAAGCATTGTATGGACATAAACAAGCCCCCAGAGCCTGGTATGCAAGATTAGATAAGTATCTACTAAAGTTAGGTTTTAGCAAAGGCACAACTGACAGTAATCTTTATTTCAAAATTGATCATGAACACATTTTGATTGTTGAGGTATTTTTTTATGATATCATCTTTGGTGGAAATGAGAGCATGTGTAAAACATTTGCTGATTAGATGCAAAGTGAATTTGAGATGTCTATGTTTGGTGAAATAAATTTCTTCTTGGGTCTGCAAATCATTTAGTCAGATAAGGGCATCTTCATATCTTAGTCTAAGTATGTGAAAGAGTTGTTGAAAAAGTTTGGAATGGAGGATTCAAAACCAGTGAGTACTCCTATGATAATTGGATGCAAGTTGAGTAAAGATGATGATTCCCCTAAGGTAGATCAAAAAAGGTATAGATCAATGATTGGAGGTCTGCTTTATCTGACTCAAACCAAACCTGATATTATGAATGCATTTGGCCTTGTTGCTAGATTTCAAGCTGATCCTAGAGAATCTCATGTTGTAGCAGTCAAAAGAATTTTTAGATATCTGAAGGGGACATCTGATTATGGCTTATGGTATCCTAAGGATGATGATTTCACTCTTCATGCATATACATATGCTGATTAAGCAGGAGATGTGGATGACATGAAGAGTACTAGTGGTGGTGCATTTTTCTTGGGAAAGAGATTGGTTTCTTGGTTGAGCAAAAAGTAGGAGGCAATATCTCTGTCTATTGCAGAGGCAGAGTATATAGCAGCAACAAGTAATTGTACTCAAGTTTTTTCGATGAAGCAAATGTTGAAGGATATTAGAATTGTGTTTGAAGAGCCTGTTACAATCTTCTGTGATAATTCAAGTGCAATAAACATCTCAAATAATCTGGTGTTGCATTCAAAGACAAAGCATATATCCATCAAGTTTTACTTTTTGAGAGAGAAGGTAAATGAGAATGAAGTCAGATTGGAGTTTATTTCTTCAAAGGATCAAATTACAGATATCTTCACTAAGCCTCTACCTAAGGACACTTTTGAGTATCTCAGAGTGAAGCTAGGGGTTATTACCCCTCTTGTTCAGAACTAAGATGCACTAGTGTGCATCAGTCTGGTGGAACTCACAGTCATATCTTGTGATCCAGATTGGTGTTAAGGGGATGCTACTTAGGGGGCGTAGTCAGTATGTTAATTTTGGAGTTTAGTTTAGTTTTATCTAAGAAACAAAAAGGGGGAGAGATGATTGCAAATGTGTACCCTTTGCCATTGATGTCAAAGGGGGAGAGAAGTCATGTGAAAAACTTGGAAGTAGTTGCTGGTGAAAGGGGGAGTAGTGAAGAAAGTGGTTGCAGGTGTGATAAGAGAAAGGGGGAGAAGTCCTTGTCTTGATGGTTGAATCATTTTTTCACATCATATGTTGTCATCAATGACAAAGGGGGAGATTGTTGCAAATATGTGTTGGCAAGAGACACTATATGGATTCATGAATGTTGTCATTGATGGCAACAAAGGTTATCCCACACATCCACAAGACATGATGAGTCTCTATCAGAAGTCAGATTGAAGAAGTGTTATGATCCGACAAGCAAGAACAGAGCAGTCAGCAAGGTCCGACAGTCAGGTCCGGATCTCTCAGAGGAAGTATTTCAGTGAAGTGCGGATTTGGTGAAGTCAAGAGGAGTACCTTGACTAATAGATTCCAAGGATTTAGCCTCCGGTGATGGAAGGGTGAAGAGATATGAACACTTGAGTGTTGGGTTCCTGTTTGACAGAGCAGACAGAGGAAGAACTGTACCGGCAGAGTGTTAGACTCAAATTCGGAAGAGATATTGCTAATGACTAAGTTTCTTGAGGTATCATTCATGATTGGCTGACATGATTGAAGACTTCTACAAGCATATTCTTGATCCGCATTACTTAGTATGTAAGGATTCAGTCGACAGACCAGAGTTTGAGATAATAGTGACTATTCCGGAAGTCGACTAGAAAAGTGTTGAAATCACTTGTGTGGATATATATACAAGATGGATTTAGATGTGAAGGTATGTGTGTTGTGTATTGAAGTGAGAATAAAAGCAGAATAGTATAAAAGGCAAAAAAATAGGTTCAGAATGTAAGAAGACAACAACACTTAAGGAGAGTAAGAATGAAGTGCAGCAGATCAGTCTATTGAGCTTAACCAGAACTGAACTTTAGCATGTGTTGATGCTTCTCATCAGTTCAAGTTTTCTTCGTGTATACAGTAAGTCTTTTGTAGGTAGTGAGCCTCTTGTGAGTAGTGTGCTCGGGCAGTGAGCCCTAATTGGCAAGTACCATTTTGTATCTTGTATTCTTCTAACAGAGAATAATATCTTGGGTTAATCACCCCGTGGTTTTTCCCTTAACAGGGTTTCCACGTCAAAATCATTGTGTCATGTGTATTGGTGTTATTTCCATTTCATGATTATGCTTGCTTATTTGATCTGATGCTGCATTAACTGTTAAGAAAGCATAGAAAGTTGAATTATAAGGATAACTAATTCACCCCCCCTCTCAGTTATCAACAATTGGTGTCAGAGCCAAGTTCCTCCCAACAGAGCCTAACAGCTTGAGGAAGATCTAGGAATTCAAATGGATGTATATGGTATAAGGGAGCAACTCAAGTCTGCACTTGATGATCTTGAGCAGTCAAACTCTGAAGTCAATGAATTGAAGGAAAGGCTCAAATAGGCTGATGATTTCATAAAGAACTAAAAGAGAAACTGATTCTCTCTATGAAAAAGAGAAAGGAGCTACTTCAATAATTGGCAAGTCAAGGTGAAGCCAATGATACAAATGGAGATCTGAAAGAGAAAACCAAGTTATGTGAAAAGTTATCAAAAGAAATCATCATGGTAAGACATGAAATGGAATCAAGAGTTATGAAGTTCACCCAAGAAATTGAAGAAAGAAGAAAATCTGAAGATGATCTAAGACAATCTCTCAAGGAAAAATTAGAAGACTGCCACAAGATGGATAGAATAATCAGACATCTTGAATCTGATCTTGAAGATGCTAAAGATAATGAAGAAAAACTTGAGGATCAAATTGTCTCTCTTAAAAGGGATCTTCAAACAGCAAATGAATACAAAGAGAAATTCAAGATAAGCTCTGCTCAACTTGAAGTTCTTCTTGAAAGCCAAAAGAGGGTAGATGACAAGTGTGGCCTGGGGTATGAAAAAGGTGAAAGCTCTGGATCTGGTCAGAAGAATTTTGGATCAGAAAATCCAAAGAACAGGCCTAGAAGACCTCCGATAAGGCAGCCTAATGCTCAAAGATATCCATCCTTCAATGGATACTGCCACAACTGCAATAACTTTGGTCATAAAGCTAATTAGTGTAGAAAGAGAATAAATCAGACTAATACATCCTTCTCCGGATAGTGTTTCAACTACAAAAGGTATGGTCACAAATCTCATGAATGCAGAAATATGCAAATGAATAATTCATTCAATGGTAGATGGTTTGCATGCAATAGAATGGGTCATATGGCTAATCAATGCAGATCAAGAGGATATCAATCAAATATGCAAAGAAATGTTGTTTGCCAAATTTGCAATAGATCCGGTCATATTGCAAAATTCTGTAGAAGCAAGAATCAGGACAAAAGAGGTCCGGTACATCCTAATCAGAATCAAGATAAGGGAAAACAAAAAGTGAATGCGGATGAAGTTCAAAGTGAGATGAACAAGATTTGGGTGAATAAAAGTACAGAGAATGTAGGGGATGGATCCGCACCAGACTCTGGTGTTGATATTCCTTCCAGAAATTAAAAAGTGAGCTCTGGCTCAGGGGGAGACACAAAGAAAACCTTGTTCCCCTAGCCAGTCAATTGGTGCCGGAATTGGCACAAGGAGAGTTGTGGATTAAAGGGTTCATAAGAGAAACATCTAAATAAACTATGGTTAAGATTTGGAAGATCCGCAAGATGTTTAGATCAAGATTGATCCGGTTCCTCAAGTCATCCGAATAAGGCAAACCAGAATGACTTCAGTCGAGCATTTATTGCAACTTGGTATTAGGGTTTACGGAGTAATATAAGGGTTCTTCTTATTGAACATTTGCTCATTCTACATTTAAGAAGAAGAAAAGAGAAGCTCTGCAACAAATTTCCTCAAGCCCATCAAAGATCATTTGCAGAAGTCAATTCATCCAGAAATTGATCCGGCTCACTTCGTGAAACCTAAAGGTGCAAAAGGTATTTTCCATTCTTAAATATCTCTCTACAAATCTTTTTAAAAGATGTCTACTCTGAATATTGTGAAGATCACTGATAGGCCTCGCCCCAAATTCAAGAAACATCCCTACAAATCCTTGGAAGTAGATCCCCTAGGAGCTTTTTCTAGTATTCCGCATGGTGTCTTGCATACAGAAGATATTAGGGTTTACATTCACGCAAACATTGAAGAAATTAGAGAGTTCAAATTGAGGGATATCTACCACAAACAACTAATAGATGATTCATTTGAGCTTAAACCCCAATACAAGGCCCTCCGGGAGAAGCACTTTGCACAGTATATACATTTCCCTTGCTTTACTGAGGATGAATGGGTTCAGTATGTATTGAGCAGAATACATGACAACTTCATGTGGTTGAATGGACCATTCAAAATCACAAAAGATGCCATTAGGGCAGTTACCAGTTTACACTCATCCGGTGGGATACCTACTCTCAAGTCTGTCAAGAATCAGATTGTAAGTGAGGCTACCAGATCTAGGTTTGACAAAAGAGCAATGACAATAGATGACATCACTGATTCGGATGTTAAGTTTGCATCCATGATCATCAGCTACAAGATATATCATTCTAGCAAGGAGAATTCAGTACCTGGAACTGCTATCTACACTGCCTATGAAATGTTGAGAAAAAATGTAGACTATGACCTTTGTGAGCTCCTTCTAAACCAACTCTTGGAGAACCTATAGAAGATAAAGAAGGACAAGAAGAATTCCTTCAAATTTGGTGGCCTAATACTCTATCTATTCTTCTAATTTATGAATGAGCTACCCGGATCCAGTGGATGGGTATGGCAGAATGACAGATCGGTTGCCATACAAATCAGGGATTATTTGCATGGACTTGGTGATGACAAAGCACAAAACACAGCTCTCTGGGGTTTCTTCAAAAACTTTCAGAACATGATGCAAGCTAGAGAGAGAATTCCCCAATCTCTAGTTGAGAAATACAAAGACACAGTATGCTTTATGGTAGAGACTGATCAGTGCCTAATGGAGGTAGTAGAACCAAGAACAGTGTGGATCATGCCAATGGGGTATGAGGTGGATGAGAAAATCGTAGAACTGCATGTTCAGCACATGCTTAGTAAACCAAAGGATCCCAAGGCAGAAAGGTTTGGAACCTTTGAAGAATTGAGTGTGAAGATCCATGTTGAGCTAAGGCAACCAGAGATGAAAAGAAAGGTAAGAAAAGAAGTAGAAAACATTGCCAAAAGCTTTGGCATCTCAAAAGAGGCACTTGATGCCAATAGGGAAAAGAAGGAAAGGACTGAGAAAGGAAAGAAAGAGGCAGAAAAGCAAAGTTTTCTAGTAGAATCCTCCTCCCGGACCAGATCTTCTAAGAGCTCTACTCCTACCACTGATAAGAGCTCAAATAAATAAAAAACAGAAGCAAAATCATCTGAGAAAGTAGAGAAAAGAACTAAGACAAAGGCCACAAGGTCTTACATCAGTCAGAAGGATGATGAAGAGACTGAGTCAGATGAGGAGGTAAGGAAAATGAGGAAAAAGAAGAAAGTATCTGGTGAACCCTCTACCAGTGAAGACAAGGAAGAGATGGAAGAAGAGTTTGTTGAAAAGCCCACTCTATCATTAGATGATGTCATCAAATCAGTTACTGTGGATGGGAACCTTCAACCAATGGCTAAATTCTATGATCATTATAATAAGGCTGACCAAAAGATCTTGCAGAAAGCAACAGTCAAGTATCTGAATATCTACAACAAGGCTTTTATTGAAATTATATCTCTTATTCCCAAAAGCCTAGAGAAAGAGTTAGAAATAAGAAAGAATAATGCTATGGAAAAAGATCTTGAGATCCGAGAACAGATAGCCATTCAGCTATATCCTTCAATTGATTCAAAGCAAATAAATATGATCTTCAAAGATTGCAAGGATGAGTTCCGGAGCAAAGCAAGAATGAATCAACTCATGCTTGGAGAATCTGACAAAATAGCAAAAGAAATAGAAGAGATCCTCTGGAATGCATTCTCAAGATTCAACATTCCTATTATAGAGGACTTGGGTGTTGATCCCTTGGCTACAAGTGTTGAAAAAGAATCTACTGAGGCAATGACAGAAGAAGTAATGGACACCGGTGAAGAAAAAGATAAGGACTTGGAATCCTCTGCTCTGGAAGAGGTGGTCCATGAACAAACAAACATCTCTCCTCTGGTTTCCCCTGCTGACTCCAGATCCAAAGGAGAAGAAAGAATAGAGGATCATGAAAAAGAAGTGAAGGAAAAAGAAGATGACAGCTCTAAGACTACAGAAGAAAAGAAAACTCTGTCTCCAGCAAGAGACACTGTAGAAATTGTCAAGGAATTCTTAAACAAAGAGACACTGGAGATTGATGAACCAAAACGTCTACTAGGACCATTTGATTTTGATTCTCTTTCCCCAGTACAAACAATGAAGATAGCTTCATTTGCTAATGCAAAGGCAAAAGAAAAATTCTTGAAGTCTCACATGGAAGACTATGAGCTAATAGAAGTTGCATCCGGTGTGCTTGAAAAGATCATGCCATCCTTTCTGAAGGATTCATCAACTTCCTCATCATGTAATCTTAAGTCTCTTGTTAGTTTAGTCAGCACTCATTTTGAGTCCTTAGAGAAATCAGCTGAGGAAAAGGCCTGGAAAGAGTTTTTGGATAAAAGATTCTCTCAAGTACTAAGTCTAATATCAAATGATAGAAGAAATATGGATATAGGGATAAAGAGCTTAGAAGATACTCTTAAAGATGGTGGGGAAATATATAAATTTTGTCTATCATGGTCCAAAGCAACAATGGAGATTGAGAAGAAAATGAAAGAACAGGAGATCAAACTAACAAAACTTTCTCAAAATTTTGATCCACTTACCTCATCCATAGTAAATCAAGAATGTCAGACTATTGCAGTCTTGGATGAAATTAAGAAGCTAGAGAAAGAAAATAAAAATAGAATCAGCAGGTTAAATGAGCTTAGAAGAATAATAATTCCTAAGTTGGAGGCCATGCATGAGGCCCTAAGTGATGCTCAAAACACCGCCAAGACAAATGATCCGACAGATCTGAAGAAGGCAGAAGCTTTTGCATTCCTGTTGAGTGGTCACATATCAATTTTGGACAGGATGAAGCTGAGTTGGGCAATCGAAGTTGTACAATTGAAAAACACTTTTGCAGACATACTAAAGTATATGTAGAGTACAACCAGATGATATACTTATGCGACTAAGTATTGATTAATTTTTGAAAATTTTGGTGTGCGAACCCCACCCTTTGCCATTGATGTCAAAGGGGGAGTGATGAGCAGTGAAAAATGAGGAATCTAGCTAAGGGGGAGCTCCGGAAAATGTACATAGAGACACAGCATCAGGCAAGGGGGAGTATAGTGTGACACTTAGTCATTTTTCAAGAAGTGTTGCCATCAATGCCAAAGGGGGAGATTGTTGGCAAGAGACACTATATGGATTCATGAATGTTGTCATTGATGGCAACAAAGGTTATCCCACACATCTATAAGACATGATGAGTCTCTACCGGAAGTCATATTGAAGAAGTGTTATGATCCGGCAAGCCAGAACATAGCAGTCAGCAAGGTTCGACAGTCAGGTCTGGATCTCTCAGAGGAAGTATTTTAGTGAAGTGCAGATTTGGTGAAGTCAAGAGGAGTACCTTGACTAATAGATTCCAAGGATTTAGCCTCCGGTGATGGAGGGTGAAGAGATATGAACACTTGAGTGTTAGGTTCCTATTTGACAGAGCAGATAGAGGAAGAACTATACCGGCAGAGTGTTAGACTCAAATCCAGAAGAGATATTGCTAATGAATAAGTTTCTTGAGGTATCATTCATGATTGACCAACATGATTGAAGACTTCTACAAGCATATTCTTGATCTACATTACTTAGTATGCAAGGATTCAGCCAACAGACCAGAGTTTGAGATAATATTGACTATTCCGGATGCCAACTAGAAAAGTGTTGAAATCACTTGTGCGGATATATATACAAGATCGATTTAGATGTGAAGGTATGTGTGTTGTGTATTGAAGTGTGAATAAAAGTAGAATAGTATAAAAGGCAGAAAAATAGGTTCGGAATGTAAGAAGACAACAACACTTAAGGAGAGTAAGAATGAAGTGCAGCAGATCAGTCTATTGAGCTTAACCGGAACTGAACTTTAGCATGTGTGGATGCTTCTCATTAGTTCAAGTTTTCTTCATGTATACAGTAAGTCTTTTGTAGGCAATGAGCCTCTTGTGAGCAATGTGCTCGGGCAGTGAGCCCTAATTGGCAAGTGCCATTTTGTATCTTCTATTCTTCTAATAGAGAATAATATCTTGGGTTAATCACCCCATGGTTTTTCCCTTAACAGGGTTTCCACGTCAAAATCATTGTGTCATGTGTATTGGTGTTATTTCCATTTCATGATTATGCTTGCTTATTTGATCTGATGTTGCATTAACTATTAAGAAAGCACAGAAAGTTGAATTATTAAGATAACTGATTCACCCCCCCTCTCAGTTATCAACAATATGTGCCTATGATGTGTTGCCATTCATGTCAACATATCTCTTTGTTAGAGACAGTGAAGACAGTGCAGTTCAGTAAATTAGATTGCTCCGCATTCCCAGTGAGATGAAGATTAGAGTCTGTGGACTTAAGGGTTTTGTAGAGGATTGTCTGAAGTTGTTCCAGTTAAGATTTGAGAGGTCCGCATGGAGGATTGGTGAAGTTATGGCCATTTGAGTAGAACCAGGTTTTGCAATTGTTCAGAGGTAACAGAGTGATAGGAATTTGGTCTGGATTGCTCCGCATTGGAATATTATGGTCTGTAGTTCTAGAGGTATGTTTGGGATGTTGCTGTGTATCCTCAACTCAAGTGGTTCATGGTTTGAGGTCCGCAAGCAATCTTTCTAGTGTGATAGTCATGATAGTTAGTGTTCCTAAGTTCCTGTATGAAGATGCAAGTGATTCTGGTGATTTGAGGTGGTGTGGTTGTTCTTGTTGATTTCATTGTGCCTGTGAAGGTCTCTGGATCATGTGCCTATTGTGTTGGTGGTCCACATTGAGGATTGAGCTCGTAGTTGAAGATTTCTCCTTGGGTGTTTCTAATCTTTCCAGTCTTGGCCAACTGGATGCTTTGTGTGTGTTACGGATGATCTAAGAGAAGTTCTATAGAGCATGGTGTGTTTTTCTAGGAAGATTTGAGTCCTAGCTATGTTTGGCTGACATTCTAGTGGTCCGCATGTAGCATTTTGTATTAAGTTAAGTCTTGTAATTGTAATTGCTTGTAATGCATATCTTGGAGAATCTTCCGGATAGATGATTGTAAGGCCGACTTTGATGTGCATTCCAAAGTCGATGTCATGTATAAATAAGTGTAATGAAGTCGTGTAAATGTGCTGATGTGTGTGAAGATGTGGAGGTAGTGAAGAAGTGTTTGGGGGCAGAGTAGAGGTGTTGTTTGCTTCAATGGAACTGAACCTTGGCATGGAGAAGATGTTGTTTCTCAGTTCAACCTTTCAGTGTTAACCATGTGGATATTTTTGTAGACAGTGAATCTCTTGGAGCAGTGAGCTCTGGGCAGTGTGCTTGATGGCAGGTGCCTTCCCATTTTTCTATTCTTTTAATAGAGAATAAATCTTCTGGGTTAATCCCCACCGTGGTTTTTCCCTTAACCGGGTTTCCACGTAAACATCTTGGTGTTATGTGTGTTGATTGTGTTTCTGCTCATGTGTTGTTGATTCATGCTTTCATGGCTATATCATTAATGTGTTAATAAGTGGTAAAGAAGATTAAATGCAGCAAAAGATAAAGTTTTGTGACAACTGATTCACCCCCCCTCTCAGTTGTCTACCCTAATTTCAACAATTATCTCCCCCATGGCTCCTCCATATGGAATAATATTGTGAAATCTAAAAGTCTTTTGAACATGGGTCTCCAGTGGAATGTTGGCAAAGGAAACACTATCAGATTCTGGGAGGACCCGTGGATTAGCTCACCCCCCTTGGAGTACCATCTTATTTGTTCTGCTATCAAGAACTAGCTAAAGTCTAAGTTGGGAGAGAGAGTTTGCAACTATTGGTGTACCAAAAATGGCAAGGTGAAGTGGAACTTTAGCATGGAAAGGCTATAGCAACTTTTGGTCACTGCTATGGATACTTTACTTGAAATTCTAAATTATTACCGAATCAACTTGTGTGGAAAGATGACAAAGTGGGCAAGAACACGGTGAGAATAGGTTACAACAACACTAACAATATTTACTGGGAAGGCTTCAACTAGAATCATATTTGGGATAATAATGCTATTCCCAAGGTTAAATTATTCAACTGGACGGCTAACCACCAAAGGATTTTCACTATAGATAACCTCCAAAAGCATGGATTCTAAACGCCGAATAGGTGTATTCTCTGTGAGAAGGCTGAAGAAAGCATAGACCACCTGCTCTTCCAATGCAATTATGCTTGGAAAATAAGACAGTATGTCATGGGCCTATTCCACCTTCAATGGTCAAGTGGCATAATAGCCTTAGAAAGAACTATGAAAGTTGGTGCACTCCATACAAACATCCTTTAATTAAAGAGCTCTGGTAGCAATCCTTGCTTTACATCAGTTGGGGGATCTGGGGAGAAAGAAACAACATGATCTTCAGGGAGGAAAGAAGGGATTGGAGAATCACAGCTGAAATAATCAAACAGAGAATAACTAAAAATATCAAAGCCTCAAACATAAAGGGTCCCCATCAGAATCCTACCCAAATGGAAAACAAGATTGCTTTGACCTGGGGACTGACTGATAAACTTTCCCTCCCAGATTTTAGTGGGAAGATAAAAAGAAATAACACCAAATGGGCCCCCCAGACTTAGGATGGTCGAAATTCAATTTTGACGGAGCGTCTAAGGGAAACCCAGGCCAGGCAGGAGGGGGAGTTGTGGTGAGAGACAATAAGGGTAATGTCATGGGCATCTATGCTGGAGACCTCACTCAGACAAAACCTACCCAACATGACAGACTCAGAGAGAATGGGAATTTGTGGGAGATTTTATAGAGAGGTAACTTCACAACTTACATAGAGTCTATGAATGGGTATGACACCATGTTGTCAAGGGAATTTGCAGACACATGGAAAGCAGGCTAGGTTTACATTAGAGGTATCACTTTTAGATTCTCTGAAGAGCTTATTGCTAAAGCCATAGGGCTTAAATTGGAGGGGGCTCAAATTGCCAAGAGAGTCAAGGGGAATTACAAAGAGGACATGTTAAAATTCCTTCAAAAGGGCGAGAGTGTCACTAGACTGCAGAATGGATTCAATAGAGAGGACCTACTGGGCATATGGAGGGAGGTGGTAGAAGTTCTCATGAGATACGTCACATTGGAAGGAAGGTACAAGAGGTTCTATGCTTATCTCTTCCCTCTTTTGAATCATTTTCGCCATAATGTTAAAATCAATTTCCCTTACTGGTTATATACTCCCCTTGAAGATTCTGTTTAGAAAGTTTTTCTTGGGGATAAAGTTCTTCCCCTACATCAAAGCCTTATTTACGCCCTTTATAAATTTAAGTTGGTTTTAACCCCTGCCTTTAGGTTTAGACCTAGAATTTACAATCCTCAGCTAATTGAAAATATTCATGACACTCTTGGTAAGAACATGGAAGGCAAAACCCTAGTCAGAGGTGAGGGTTCTCAGGGAAAGAAAAAATTGGACAAGGGTTTTGGGTCTATGAAGCCGATAGGGTAGGAGAAGGGGAGCGAGAGAGAGGGTTCCTCTTCCAAGGTTCAATTTGTTGAACCCCCTCATACTATGACCGCCAAGGAAGTGACCAAGGCACAGAAGGACAATACCTCCCAAACAGTCACTGTGAAAATGGGAAAGATGATTCTGCGTAGCATGAATATTCCTTAACCTGCCCCCTCTGTTAATCCTACTACGGAAGTGCATGTTAGAAAACCCCATCTCAGGAGCCACAAGGAATCTATAGGTGCGGGGGCTTCTCAGAATACTAGGGTTGTGAGTTCTTAGCCTAGCAGCAGCAAAGGGAAGGGTATTAGGGAAGATAATTCTCAGAAAGGTATCATTACTTTGGACAAAGAGACCTTTGTAGAAGTTCAAGACAATGAAGATAAAGGCAAAGACATTCTGAAGGGTTCTATTCAAATGGATAAGGGTAAAGGCATTTTGAAGGGTTCTAAAAGTAATACCTCTGACAACATAGTTGACCCCCCCTCAAGAAGAAAAAGGCGTCTAATGAGAAAACCCAGGACTTAAACAGTGAATGTAACACTTGCACCAAGCTTATAGATAGGGTGGCTACTCTGTATCAGGCTCTGGACCTTCAAAATCAAGTGCTCAAGTGGCAACTTGCTTAGCTTCATCATGCCAAGAAGAAGATTCAGCAGCTAGAGGTCATTACCCAACTGGAAACAAAGGAGTGGCCTAAGGAAAGTCATGATGACCTGTGGGAACAAGTGGAAAGGATGGCCACCAAGTTTGAGAAATGGGAGAAGATGGAGGAAGAAATTGGGCAGATTAAAGAGACTCAGGCCAATCTGGATAAGAAAGTTTATGCGCTAGTCAATTACAGTAGAGAGACAGTCAGGAACTCTGCCACAACTCTCTATGTGCTGAAAGAGGAACTTGAAAAAAGGAAAGTTGTGATTCAGGGGATAGCTAGTAAGGACAAGCATCGCGCTCAAAAACAGGGGAAGGAAGGGCAAACTTGCAACTACAAAGCCAAGGACAGTAGTTACAAAGGTAAAAAGGTGAGTCTTTAGAGCCATGAGATTGAGACCGAGGGAAAGGACGAGCAGGAGATCCAGACCTGGCAGGGTCGTGAGGAGGAGGAGAACACTTTCTTAGAGAAGCTAGAATTTTTAAACAAGGAATGACAAGCTATAAGTAGCCTTAAGTCTTTGGCCAAGCAGTAGGTTGGTCGATTACTGGTCCTTTTTGGTTTGGCTGGTCCTGCTAGCCCATCCTTTTTTTGCTGTCTTGTCATTGTTCTCTTGTTTTACCTCTTGTAAAACTCATCCTTTTTTGCCTTTGTTTTTGGGTTCGAGCCCTTCTCGATTACTTTTATCAAAACAATAATAATTGTATTATTATTATAACAATAACAAATAATAATAATAATTTTAATATTTATAATATAATGATATATTATAATGATCTAATTTATTTATCACTATTGTATAGTTATTTTATTCTTTTATGTATAACAATATAAACAATTACTAACAGATTAATTTTTTTTATTAATATTATAATTATTATTATATAACAATAATAATTGTAATATTTATAATATAATGATATAAGTTAGTTTTCATGATGCTATAGTTATTTTATTCTTTTATGTTTGATTATATTTATGTTATATAATAGTAAACCTTTGAAGCTATCAATTTAAAGTTAGTTATCTTTCTGAAATTAGGGGATAATTAAAACAAATCCATGATATAGTATTCAACTACTTAATTTACATTTTTCCATTGCAACTTGTCTATACAACAAATATTTAATCCAACATATAAATTACTACTAAAACGTATACTACATTTACAACACTACAAGGGAGGTACTTGCCACCACGTGGCACTTGTTACAAAATCAATTGTGTATTTCCCAAAAAATGTTGCATTTGATGAGTTAACACCTTGTTGAGGCTCTCTACCAAATAGACCACATGCCTTATAGATGCTTTCACAAATTTCATGCATGGGCTATCGTGGCATTCAAGAGGCTGGACTGGGTTATTTTATTTTATTTTCCAAGGAATGTGTCAGAACGAGATCTAAGGATTGGAGATGCTTTTGGAGGGAATTGCAGCAGACTAGAATTATAGTTCAAAACAATATCATTGACACACAATGGTTGTAATATGCTAAAACATTGTACGAAAGAGACCAGGACATAACTCTCCCCCCCCGATAATCAACACGAGTGCCAAGCTATTCTCCACAAAGGATATCGCAGAAGGAATAAAAAAGTTAGCAACGAGCAAAGCTAAAGATATAGATGGTTTACAAGTAGAGTACTTGAAGTGGGGCACGGAAACATTAGCACCACATATCAAAAGAAATTTCAACAGGGTGATCCAGCATGGTTTCCCTATAGTCTGGACCACAAGTGTTGTCATCCCTCTTCACAAGAACGGGGATGCTAACAACCCTTCAAACTATCGCACTATAATGATCAACCCCCTCTTTGGAAAACTGTTTGGAAGCATGGTAGAGCGAAGAATAAGCACTTGGGTAGAAAAGGAGGGAAAGAGGGCGAAAGGGCAAGTAGGCTTCAGAGAAAAGCACTTCATGATTGATCATGACATTACTCTTAGGCATTTGATTGAAAAAATCTGGGACAATCAAGGGGATGAAGCTTTTTTCTACTTTGTTGACTTGAAAAAGGCCTTCAACACAGTGCCTAGAAGTAAGCTTTGGGGAAGAATGGAGGAGTTGGGTATACCGAAGGAGTATAGGGCAACAATGCATAGATTATATGAATAGGTGCAGGCCAAGGTAAAAACTAAAGATGGTATGTCAGAGTGTTTTGGGAGCGACATTGGTGTCAACCAGGGGTGTCCATTGTCCCTAACTCTATTCGGGCTTTACATAGACAAATTAGAGGAATGGCTAGACAAGCGAGGAGGAGAAGGTGTGCACTTGGCCACTTATATGGTCAAGCTATTGTTATATGCAGATGATCTTACACTAATGGCCAAAACGGCGCATATCCTATAGTAGCACCTGAGGGCTCTTGAGTCTTTCTGTCAGGAGGTGGGAATGCAAGTGAACATCAGCAAAACAAAAGTCATGATCTTCACCTTGAGAAGAACTAAGAAACAAATAAACTTTGAGTTCGAGGGCAGCCCCCTTTAGGTGGTAAATGAATACAAGTACCTGGGTCTTGATTTCCGTAGCAATCTCAGTTGGGAGACATGTAAGACAAAAAGAATATGAGGATGGAAAACATTGTACATGCTTCAAAATAGATGCAGATCTGTGAAGCTCTAGGACTGGAAATCAAAGCAGAAACTTTTTGGGCTATTGGTTGTACCGGTGATATTGTATGGGTGCAAAGTTTGGGGCAACAACACATCAACTTTGAAATGGAGGCAAATAGAAAGATTACAAAAGCATCTAATCACAAGCAATTTTAAGATAAAAAGCTTGATCCCCTATGAGATTATCCTAGCTGAAGCTGGTTCTTATCCAATCAAGGCGATGACGATAACCCGACTTCTAGGGTATCTGAAGAGAATTGAGAACATGGGGGGGGGGCACCGCTGGCCCAAAATTACAGCAGAGGAAAATATTACCAGAAGAAAGAATACGTGGATGCAACAAAATGCCAAATGGTTGCATAAGTGGAGCATTAACATTCAGGAATGCCCAAGAACAAATGTGGAAATCAAAAAGTTTGTGAGAAGGAAAGTCAAAGCTACCATGTGGTCTCAACAACTCGGGTGAAAAAGAGAATATTATGTCATTCATTTTAACCCCAAATGTGATCACGATCAAAAGTGCTATATTGTAGTGGATATCAAGTGGAAATATAAAATGTTATTGGCCTAGCTCAAAACTAGTTCACACCATCTTAGGTGTGAAATAAGAAGATGGAAGACACCCAAAGAGGAGTGGACGGATAGGATTTGTCTTTGTACGTTGGGGTTAGTGGAAACGGAATGGAATTACATCATGGAGTGCAAGGCATACGAGGACATTTGTTTCAAATTCAAGGATATCCTGAATGTTGTATCTTTAACGGCCTTGTTTGTTGAAACAAAGATTGTGAGAGTGGCTGATTATTTGGGCATAATCCATAGAAGAAGATTGGCGATCAGCAAGGAGATTGAGAGCAGCAGTTAGGTTTAGCTAGAGGCTACTTGTTGGTTCTTCCATTTTGCATGGTCTGTTGTTATTGTGGGTCCCATATACTGTTTTGGTCTCGTGGACGTCATTAAAAAAACTTTCATTTCATTTCATTTTAGGCTAGTTTTTTTTTTTTAAAGGATAGAAGGAAGAGTTGTTTTATAGGACGACATCTGCTCCCCTCGTCCCCAAATGTTACTGGAATGGGCCATGTTGGGAAAATTATTTCTTGGCCACAATGTTATTGAGCTCAAATTTAGTTGGTATATGGTGCTTCAGGTTATGCTTATATTTTTACAATGTTGTTTGGCCATAATCTTTATTAGTTTAAATTAGTCCTTTCTACAAAGTATTTTGGGTTTAAATTGAGTATGTAATGGTTTTAATAGTTAATCTATAACTCCATGTTTGTTATGGGACATTGCAATTATGTTACATAAAATGGGAGAATGACATTTGTAGATGATTGGCAATCTCATTGCAGTTATCCTATATTTCCAAATATTCTCTCATGCATTTATTCATGGTGACCAATTACAAACATTTTGTCGAAATTGTTGATTAAGCACAAAAAGAGTGCAAAGAAGAACATTGAAGTCATTTCCCCGGTCATGAACATTATTGCATGATGTGAACGTATGCAGTGACACTTTATCAATAGCATTGTGACATGACTTTATTGTGATCTCCAAAGGGACTATGAATTCAATCTTGAATTATTTTTGTTACTTGAGGATTCCTTAAGTATTTTACTGCTATATTTTTTTTTTAAATTTTTTTAGTGCAGCAATAATAGGATATTTATTTACCACTCCTATAAGTTCTGGATTTATATATTAACTTTGTGTGATTTTATGTGGGTGTCATGTGATATTCTTGACTCAAAAACTATTTATTTCTCTTATTATTGTGTGGGATTGTGAAACCAATGATGTGTTTGTGAAGATGTCTAATGTTGAGATTATTGTTTTTTTTTTGGAAAACCAAGTTGAGTTGGGAAGTCCAAGTTTTTCACGTAGGCAAGGCCATCTGGGATGAGCCTCCAAGGCATAGGTCGGGCCCTTAGGACCTATCTTTTCACTTTGTCATTGTAATTTTACTCTTTAGAAAAAAAATATAATCCAACCATTTTACAAAATTATAATGTATTATCTTATGAAATCTTTCTGCTATGTTCTTTTACACTTAGTTATTGTCATTTTGTGTGTGTGTGTTTTCTAGATCAACTTTGTTGTGAGTTATGTTTAATTGAGTTGTGTCCATGTTCATATGATTTGGGCATGACATTAGGTGTTCAATCATTAACTGTTAAAGTCATGAACATATTTTATTTTAAGAGGTTTATTCATTTGCTCAAGGATATATTGATGTTTTGTCAACAAAAAAGTTTTTCAATTTATAATAACTACTTTCAGTTGCCATATCATTTATTTACATATGAAAAAGAAATAGTATGGCTCCCATACCAATTGTTAAAATTAGAGAGCTTAGAATAGATTTTCTTTATATAATGGATTTGTGGATTTGAAAAATTTTAAATAGATATTATATGTGGACATATATGCTTCTTACATGAGACATGACTGTATATAAAAATATGTTAGAATGCTGTGATTAAATATTGTTTATATTTGTAATATTTTTAACATAAATAATAAGCAATTTATTAAAAGTTGTACAATTATATACATTGAATAATAGTGGTTTAATAACAAAAGTGTCCAAAGATTAGTCGTTTTAAGAATGAAGAGTGCAGTCAATGAATTGAGGTCAGTCCTTTTTTTATGACTTATTTAGTGTTATAAACCTCATTATGTCCTGTGGATCCAATATAGGTGTGTCCAACGATATGTTATAAACCTCATAGTTTTAAAATTTTGCAAAAGAAAATTTTGATAGTTAATGGTTGTGGTTTCAATGAGATCAAATGTCTTTCTCTAAAACATATTGTGTTTTCCAAAATTATAGATTTTAGTACATTCTCGATAACTAAAAAATATAAGTATATTCATTTTGTGAGGGTTGTCAATTCAATTGGTGGATAATAAAAAATAGGTCGTAATTGTATTTAATGTAAGATAATTTAATTAGTATGCTTAAACAATTATTTTTCTCCTCGTTTTATGTGAAGGTTGGAATAAGGGGTGAAAGATATGAGTTAATTAGATTGAAGAGGTGAAAGATATTAGCCAATCAGATTGCTAATAATTCATTTTTAAAATAATTTTAGTTAAAAAATGCATCTTGACTTTGCAAAAGCTAAGTATTTACTAAACTAGAAAAAATTCTAACCTCTAATTTGTTGATAGGGATTAGAAAAGTTAGTGGGCCCCTACCACTTGTTGAAATAGATGAACAAGAGTAGATTTTTTGGTAGTGCATAAGACCATATTGTGGAATAACATGGTTTGTTTTTATTTTCCTATTAATGGAGTGGCTTTGTCTATGTAATGTTCTATTCATGGGATACACTGCTAGGATAAGTCAAGTAATGGACCATTAATGACGATGAGTTAGGTTGATTGGATTAAATAATGACACGTGTTGCTTCTTTTTATAAAGATGGTTCTTAGGGTAGATTGTATTAACAAGTTGAGTCCATAGAGAAGAGTGGACCACTTTCTACTTAAGAAGAAGAATGTAAAGGAATTAAAAAAGGAACATCAAAAAAATTAGAGATGGAAGTAAATCTCTAAGAGTCTCTCATTTTGTGAGATTCCAACCACATTCAATAATTTCTAGGCAATTATTTGGTGGTGGATCATTCAAGCCTTGCCAGTTTGAGAAAATTAAAACCACCTAATCCTCTCTACGCATTTTTGAGATATTTTAGCATTTAAATGCAATGAAAGGTCTTCCTCTCCTATGATGGGGGCTCTAATGCATATATCAATTTTGTTGATCCATTGAATGTATAACTATATTTGAGATATTAAGAAAATGAATGTATGACTATATTTGAGATATTATTTTCTTGGAGAGTAAAATTTATTTATCATTTAGCTCCCATTTGTCTCACTTGTCCTCTTCTTTTATGGTGAGAGGCAATTAATTGGCAAAGTCATTTATGTAGTGGGAAAGAATCCTATAAAATGATTAGTACAACCCGTTTGGATTTGATACCATGTTAGAAATTAGGATAATAGGTTACTAATCATTAAAAATAAAATATAAAATAAATGAAATGAGAATTTTAGGATGCACATATTTAACACATTGCAAAATATATACATGGGAAAATGTTTCCAAGTGAAAAAACTCATAAAACATCATTCTATTATAAAACACTTACAAAATTGTTTATAAAATTATAGATAGAACTTGGGGATGTCAATTCTCCTCACTTCCACATGGCCAACAATATATCTCCTATGCAAAGTGATAAAGTTCACTTATCTTACCAAATCTCTCAAAATTTCATATCATCTCAATGCGAGAGAGAAGATCCTTAAATATAGGAGGGGTGGCCAAATACCTAAAAGGGTATGTGAGACATCTATTTAAAATTATAATTTGTAAATAAATAATAATCTAATAGTTTATTAGATTATTAATTATTAAATGCTATATATTTTTAAAGCATATAATAAGCATAAGGTTTTAAAACCTTATATTAGAACAATATATAAATGCTATAAGGGTATGACCCCTAATAACATTATGTTCTAACAAGCTTGGTAACTATGCACAACTATGTCAGGATCTAAGACAAGTATATCTACACATGTCCATGTGATTACATCTAGAAAATTGATAACAAACTCTATGTACTCCTCCACTTCTTTAGTTTTGAAATCAATGCCTAATTTTAACATTTTTAATTTTTCTAGGGTGCTTATGTTGAGGTCAATGTTATCCTCTGCTAGGTATGGATGACCCTCTTTCAATTTTTAGGGAACAACAAGTAACTATATATTTTGAACAAATTACCAAATTTCTAACTCTCCCCCAAAATAGTCATCTAGATGAGTGTAATGCCCTAAACTTATGCTCAAGACATTAATGAATAAAAAATTCACTGAATAATTTTTTTGTGATACAAAAGTAGCACTAAGAAAGCCAGACTACACACTTACATGCCCAAGATCTCATAATAAATTATAATGACTGCTGCAGTCACGGTAGGAGGGTTCACAGAATGAACTGTCTGGATCGCGCAACAAGAGTAAACACGACAGAAACAACTCAAATAAATGAAGCAAATGCAGATTCAATCATTCAGTATATCATAGAATTCAAAATAGAGATCTGCTGACAATATGCAGGCTTACAACCAGGGCTCACAAGCCTGATTACATACATGCGCAAGATAAAGCTTTGAAGCTCCTTCGCACAAAATCTAAACTATCAGATCTTTCTTATGTGAATAGCTACTTTCCTAAGGATCTATTACATCAATTTATATCATTTCCAGACCAATAGATTCCTCTACATCGACTAAGGAAGGTCACAAACTCCAATGAAGAGTTGTAACGTGTTCACAGATAGGTCAGACCTAAATGCCTAGAACACTTCCTCAAATGAGTGGAATAATGTGTGGACCTCCAGGGAAGGTCGGCCATGACCCAAGGATCATCAAATGATGTGTCATTAAGATCTACAAGTTAAGGAACAATCCGCAAGCCTTCTCCTTCAGTTGATTGTTAGGAACTGTTAGAATGCTCTGCTCTAAGAAAATAGTTGATCTTCTGATAGCGATATCTTTTCTGTAACTGATCCAAATGCTCTGAATTCTTGATATGATGTAGATGAATGAATGTAGATGCTAAGTGTAGATCCGCAAGATGTCAAATGCCAAAACCGGACCACAAACTAAACTGCTTCTGACTGAATTGCCTAAACTGAATTAGAAAATGAAAGAACTGAAATGCAAATGCTTTTTTGGTTGATGCAAGATTGCTCTTGAACCAGGGATGCTCCTGCATCAGACATCCAGGGTTATTGAAAAAGTGAGTCCCTCACTTTTTTGGGGCTAGGGGAGAACCAAGGTGGTCCTCCTCAGCCTGAGAAATCCATGATGAATCTTATTCCGATATGCCTTTCCACTTCACAAGATATTCTTTGTATTGTCTTCCTCTGGTGTTGCGGCCAACTCTGCTGTCCAAAATGTCTTCTATCTGCTCCAGTGCTTTGTGTGGTAACTACTTCTCCAAGTCTTCTTCCATATTGTCACTGAACTCTGCTTCATGATACTGATAAAGATCTGCAATGTTGAAAATAGGTGATATCCCCAATGTCTCCAATAGCTCTACTTCATATGCATTTCCTGGATCAAATTTTCTGAGTATCTGACAAGGTGCAAACTTCCTCATCTTCAACTTGTTATATGTCCCAACTGGAAATCTTTCTTTTCTCAAGTATACCATCACTTCACCTCCAACTTCAAATTCCTTGTCTTCTCTTCTCAACTGCCTTCTCTTTGTACTTACTATTCATATCCTCCAAATGTTTCCTTACCTGATTATGCACTGTCTTCATATGATCTACAAATTCTTCTGCTTTTGTACTTCTCTTTTCCTCTGTACTAATGTCTCTTAGTTCTTCAACTCCTCTAGGATTCACTCCGGTAACAATCTCAAAAGATGTTCTTCCGATACTTCTGTTTACTGAATTATTGTATGCAAACTCTGCTTGTGAAAGAATCAAGTCTCAACTTCCGGTCTTTTCTCCAACCAAACATCTCAACAAGTTTCCCAAACTCCTATTCACTACCTCTGTCTGTCCATTTATCTGTGGATGAAAAGTTGAGCTGAACTTCAAATCTGTCTTCATCTTCTTCCAGAGTGTCTTCCAAAAGTATCCAACAAACTTTATATCTCTGTCTGAAACTATACTCTTAGGTAATCCATGCAATCTCACAATCTCCTTAAAAAATAGGTCAGCTACATGCACTGCATCAGTTGTCTTCTTACACTGTACAAAATGAGCCATCTTTGAAAATCTGTCAACCACTACAAATATTGAATCATGTCCCCTCTATGTCTTAGGTAATCCCATTACAAAATCCATGCTTATGTCTTCCCAAGGTCTCTCCGGTACTGTCAAAGGTTTATACAATCCAGTATTCTGA
Organism: Cunninghamia lanceolata; assembly: GCA_027924645.1. NCBI lineage: Eukaryota > Viridiplantae > Streptophyta > Pinopsida > Cupressales > Cupressaceae > Cunninghamia > Cunninghamia lanceolata. The sequence goes on along the minus strand of BSBN01001268.1, from coordinate 4,397,746 downwards.
CTACTCCCTTTTGCAACTTGACAAACTCTACAACTCTGCACAAATCTTTGAACATCCTTATGTATCTGAGGCCAAAAGTAATTTCACTCACCAAAGCCACTATCTTATCAATGCCAAAATGTCCTGCTAATCCACCACTATGCTTCTCCTTGATCAAATTGTCTCTCATTGAACTTCTAGGTATGCACAACTGATTTCCTCTAAACAACATATCTTCTTGAATGAAATAGTCCAACCAATCACTCCTATTTGCCACAATAGGTTCTTTACATGCTTTCCAAGGTTCTATAAAATTAGTGTCTCCCTCATACATGTTCTTCAATTCCTCAAAACCCAACACTTCAACTCTCATTTCTGTCAACAAGTTTCTTCTTCTACTCAATGCATCAGCAACTTTGTTTGATTTGCCACTCCTATGCTTCAACACAAAAGCATAACTCTACATGAACTCTACCCATCTCATATGTCTCTGATTCAACTTACCCTGACTATTCAAATACTGCAAAGCTTGATGATCTGTATACAACACAAACTCCTTAGGCAACAAGTAATGTCTCCACTTCTTCAAAGCTTGAATTATAGAATAGAACTCCTAATCATAAACTGAATATCTTCTCCTTGCATCATTCAACTTCTCACTAAAATAAGCTACAGGTCTCCCTTCTTGACTTAACACTGCTCCAATTGCATTTCCACTAGCATCACAATCAACTTGAAATACCTTATTAAAATCTGGTAATGCCAAAACAGGTTGCTCTGTCACTTTCTGCTTCAACAACTCAAAACTTTTATCTGCTCCTAATGTCCACTTGAAATCTTTTCTGTCACCTCTCATTGTCTCTTTCATAGGGTTACAAACTGAACTAAAATTTCTAATGAACTTCTGGTAGAAACCAGCCAATCCATTAAATGATCTAACCTCTCCAATGCTCTCCGGTGTAGGCCATTCAACAATTGCTCGCACTTTCTCAGGGCCCATCTTCAATCCTTCTGCAGAAATCACAAATCCCAAATATACCAACTCTTCTTTCATGCAACTACACTTCTTGATGTTTATCAACAATTTCTCTTCTCTAAACCTCTGCAAAACTTGTCTAATATTCCACAAATGTTCTTCTTTTGTCTCACTGAAAATCAGAATATCATCCAAGTAAACAATCACAAACTTACCTAAGAATTTCTTCAAGACATCATTCATCAACCTCATGAAAGTACTTGGTGCATTTGTCAATCCAAAAGGCATCACTAACCACTCATACAATCCTTCATTTGTTTTAAAAGCAGTCTTCCATTCCTCACCTTCTCTGATTCTGATCTGATGGTATCCAATCTTCAAGTCTGTCTTTGTGAAATATTTTGCTCCACTCAAACAATCCATAATATCATCCATCCTAGGTAAAGGAAATCTATACTTAACTGTGATCTTGTTTATTGCTCTGGAATCAATACACATTCTCCATTCTCCATCTTTCTTTGGTGCCAAAACTGTAGGTACTGCACAAGGACTCAAGCTTTCTCTCATCAAACCTTTTCTCAACAACTCTTGTATCTGTCTATTCAATTCTTCATTCTCTGCCGGTGTCATTCTATGTGCTACTTTGTTAGGAAAACTTGCTCCCGGTATAAGATCCATGTGATGACTGATACTCCTTAGAGGTGGTAATCCTTTAGCCACATTATTTGATATGATGTCTTCATATTCTGTCAGCAACTCTCTTATCTCCTCTGATTGTGATTCTTCAGTCTCCTTCAGTGTTTTAGGCTTCTTAGGAATCAAGGCATAGCACATATTCTCATGTCTCAAACCATCCAGAAATTTTCTTCCATCTACTAAACAGATTCTAGCATTCCTACACAATTCACTCTTAGGATCATCCTCCAAAGGAATCAAAGTAATTCTCTTTCCATTTGTTGTTATAGTATATGTATTCTTTCTCCCATCATGTATAGCTTTTCTATCATACTGCCAAGGTCTACCCAACAAGATATGACAAACATCCATAGGCATAATATCACACAAGACTTCATCATGATAAGATCCAATATGAAATTTCACCAAACATTGTTCACTCACCAGTACATTAGGATCATCCTAAATCCATGCTATCTGATAGTGCTTAGGGTGTTTCAATCTTTCCAACTTCAGCTTAGTCACCATCTCTTTTGAAACTAGGTTATCTGAACTACCACTATCAATCACAACTTTACAACAGTTACCTCCTGATTTGCATCTAGTTTTGAACAAGATTTTCCTCTACGGTGGTTCCTCATTTGTCTCCACTTGACATAGTGCTCTCCTCATCACCAATGATTCTTCTTTCTCTGGTTTACCAACAGAATAGGGGTCATCTAGTTTAACAGGTTCCTCTTCAACATAGGTTGTTCTTCCACTATTTTATGTCTTCTTACTTGTACTACCCTGATTACATTTGAATTCTCTATGTCCTTCACCTCCACACTTGAAACAAGTACCTCTGAATGTCCTCTTATCAAATCCTCTACCTTCTCTCATGTATCCTTCATTCCAGTAAGCACTAGGGTTTCCTCTTCGATAAGAATTTTTGTCATCTCTCCAGTAAGCATTATTATCTCTGTCATCCTTCTTAAATGGGCTATCAAACTTGTTCTGCTCCACAAATGATTTATTATATCCAGAAAATGTTCTACCTCTTTTAAATTTACCTCCTCTGCCTCTCTGTCTCTGATCATGCTTCTTATTCAGCTTCTCTTCAACCTTCAGGGCAAACTGATATGCTTCTTCCAAAGATGTCATCCTTACCAAGCTTAGTTCTTCTTGAATGTTCAATCTTAGTCCATTGATGTATCTAGCCACTTTCTCCTTGCTTGCTTCACTATGTCTTGTTCTTATGATCATTTTATAAAATTTTTCAGTGTACTCCTTCACAGATTTCTCCTTTTGTCTCAGGTTTTGCAATCTTTTCAATAGTTCCAACTCATAGTCAGCAGGTATAAACTGGTTCGTCAACTTTGTCACCATCCAATCCTACTTTGTAATCTTTTCTTTTCCTCTTCTATTTCTTTCTAACTAAACTTCTTTCCACCATATAGTAGCATGTCCTTTCAACTTTGTCGTTGCAAATTTCACTCTCCTGATCTTCAACTTCCTCATATTCAAAGTATTCTTCCATGTCATTTATCCAGTCAATCAATTCTTTAAGGTTCAGATTACCAGTATAATTCAGCACATCAACTCTAGGTCTTTTCCTAATCTTTGAAATAGTTCGCAACATCTTTACCTGATCTGATTCTTCTTCATCATCACCTCCTAGGGTTATGCCAGTTTGTTCAATAGATTGAAATTCTTCTTCATCATCGCTTTCAACATTAGCTCTCTGTGTTAATCCTCTTCACCTATCTTCCTCAATAGCATCCAAACAGATTCGTATTGTTCTCATCAACTCCATCATCTCATCCATTCTATTGGCCATTGTACCAACAGGAGGAACTCTCCTCGACGACATTCTTCCTCGGATCAAGTGCAAACTACCTCAAATTCGGCGATCAGGCTACAAGCGATAACTACCTCTCAATCGACGATTGGTTGCACACAAGTAACCTACCTCAGATCGATGATCTACCTACAACAAGATCTTATGGAATTCCCTTCACCAATTCACTCCAAAGAATCAAACTTTCACTCTGATACCACTTGGTGCAGTCACGATAGGAGGGTTCATAGAATGAACTGTCTAGACCGTACAACAAGAGTAAACACAACGGAAACAACTCAAAGAAATGAAGCAAATGTAGATTCAGTCATTCAGTATATCATAAAATTCAAAATAGAGATCCGCCGGCAATATGCAAGCTTACAACTAGGGCTCACATGCCTAATTACATACATGCACAGGATAAAGCTTTGAAGCTCCTTCGCACAAAATCTAAACTATCAGATCTTTCTTATGTGAATAGTTTCTTCCCTAAAGATCTATTACATCAATTTATATCATTTCTGAACTAATAGATTCCTTTGCATCAGCCAAGGAAGGTCACAAACTCCAATGAAGAGCTGTAACATGTTCACAGATAGGTCAGACCTAAATGCCTAGAACACTTCCTCAAATGAGTGGAATAATGTGCGGACCTCTAAGGAAGGTCAGCCATGACCCAAGGATCATCAAATGATGTGTCATTAGGATCCGCAAGTCAAGGAACGATCTGCAAGCCTTCTCCTTCAGCTAATTGTCAGGAAATGTTAGAATGCTCTACTCTGAGAAAATAATTGATCTTTTGATAGCGATATCTTTCTGACAACTGATCCAAATGATCTAAATTATTGATATGATGTAGATGAATGAATGTAGATGCTAAGTCTGGATCCGCAAGATGTGAAATGTCAAAACCGGACCACAAGCTGAAACTGCTTCTGACTGAACTGCCTAAACTGAACTAGAAAATGAAAGAACTGAAATGCAAACAGACTAAAATGCAAATGTTTTTTTTGTTGATGCAAGATTACTCTTGAACCAGGGATGCTCCTGCATCAATGAAACACTTGGCAGGCACACCAATACACAATGAAAGGTGACATAAGTGGAAGACTTTAAACACCATGGTCAACACAAAAAATGAGACATGGAGGAGAGTTAGGATTTCTAAGACCGCTAAAAAACCCTACAACACTTCTACTAGGTCACCCCTTTGATATCTTAGAGGTATGAGAAGCATAAAGCCAAGACTACCAAAATCTCATACCTTAGACTCTAAGACATCAAAGGAGTGACATAGTAGAAGTGTTGTAGGGTTTTTTAATGGTCTTAGAAATCCTAACTCTCCTCCATGTCTCATTTTTTGTGTCGAGCATGGTGTTTTAAAGTATTCCACTTATGTCACCTTTCATTATGTATTGGTGTGCATGCCAAGTGTGTCATTATAATTTATTATGAGTTCTTGGGCATGTAAGTGTGTAGTCTAGCTTTCTTAGTGCTACTTTTGTATCACAAGAAAATGTTCGGTGAGTTTTTTAATCATTAATGTCTTGAGTGTAAGTTTAGGGCATTACACTCATCTAGATGACTATTTTGGGGGAGAGTTAGAAATTTGGTAATTTGTTCAAAATATAGAGTTACTTGTCGCTCCCTAAAAATTGAAAGAGGGTCATCCATACCTAGCAGAGGATATCGTTAACCTCAACATAATGCAACTTGAATTTGTCATCATGAGTTGCATTTCAAGTTTCTTTCCTGATCTACATTTTGCGCAAGGCTTAAACATTTTGGACTTCAACATCAGGTTACAATTTACAACTTACAACACCCACTCAAGTTCAGATTTTGGGTTGTAGTTGTATTCTACACCTACCTGAGCTTCAAAGTCCATTTGTATATCACATTATACAAAATATCAAACCGACTCTAGAATCTAACCTTAGACTAACTTTGAGTTTCAAAAACCAATTGCAATTTACACATATATAAAGTACAAATGGATTTTGAACCCCATGGGCAAGTGCATGGAAATGAGACACAAAAAAGTAGCCAACTAGCCAATTTTATCCATAACGTACTCACGTTATATTGAAAATCTCAAAACACACATATGTTTTGGCTTGGTAAATACCAAGCCATAATGCAAGCATGTTTTTTGACCAAGAATTGCGCTCACATTTTGTGGTTACAAAATGCAAGTGTGTTTTTAGTGATAAAAAGAAAAAAAAGAAACCTCAGCCCATAGTGCACAATTGAGACCCACAATAGTGACCCACTCACGCTTTCTGCTCCAAACCCCCTCATGTTTTGCAAATTTCACCATTTTGTAAATTCCACCATAAGAATTGTCGTAATGGCACATCATAGAAGAGGTAAGTCTAAGATTTTAGTGTTTTGTAATCAAATTGTGTATGCATTTCAATAAATTAGACTATTTTTAATGAATTTCTTATTTTTTTATTATCAGATCCTATAGATCCTAACCTGGAACCAAATTTGGATGAGGAAATGCCCAAAGAGAACCTTGTAACACTGCAATCTCCTCCAACACTTCTAAGAAACCTTGGACAAAGCCAAGAGGATTTGTTGGGGAATTTAGAATAAAACAAAATTCAACTTTAAAATTAGTTTCAAAAATGAAGGCATCAATATAAAACCCCCACCTTACATCATTTGCTTCATCATTGGAAGCAATGATGAAGAATTTTGATTCGATGATAAGTCAAATAGATCAATGGAAAAGTTATAAAGAATCATGTCAATTCTATGCAATGAAATTATCCTACAATGAAGTGAAAGAAAGAGATAACTAAAGGACAAATTTGTGCTCTTTTTATTGATCCTAGAATCAATGCACCATTTCTTATGATTTCAGAGAGTTTTCTAATATATTGGTGCAGTCATAATGAAATAAAAAATATTTTTTGGGATAGGTGGTGGATGGTCTTTGAACAACCTCCATGTAATAACCATGAGGTGCCACTATATTTTCTTAGAAAACTTTATTGTGAGTTTGTTTTTCATGAAATTCCTAATTATTTGGATATGAGGGAGTTTCAAGGTAGAGGTGGAGGCTCTGCCCAAGATAGACTAGGAGCTCGTTGGGTAGCAAATTGTCAACAAAGACTGCTAGCACAAAAAAGTGGCATCATGTGATGGTTCCATTAGTCATCAAGGATATTATGGAGGTGCAGACTCTCCATGCTATTGCTAGCCTCACAGACACACTTATAAAACATGACACAAATATCTTAGTCTTTTACTTTAGTAGATGATTAGGCAGCATGACCATCTAGTTCTAGTGCTCCTAGCTCTCACCTATGCTTTAACTATTATAATTTATGCTCTAGAAGAAACTATGATCTAGAGGGTGAAAAGGGCGCCACTTCCCATGAGTGCACTCATTGTCATTTTAGATATTTTGGAAGCATAGAGGGTGATCCAACAGTACAAGGTGGTCAATCAAATAATGTGTTGATGAATGATGAGCTATTGTATGATTTTTTTGTTGATCACATACATGTATTTTTATATGAATTTATAACATTTTATATTTTATACTTCAAATTTTTAAATGTAAATTGATTTTTAATCATAGAATCAAGAATTAAAATTATGCATATATTATACATTTTAGGGTGTAATGTCACAACCCGGTGGTATGACATTGACCATCCCACCAATGAGTTGTATAGTTGCATCCGTTTCAGAGGTAAAATTCTAATATATCAAAATAAATTAGCATTTTATATTCAGAATAATTTTGAATATTTGAAAATGCATTTTTTTGTTGAATAGGTGGGCACTACATCACCATCTAATGTCTATTCATGGGGTTAGTTGTGACATTGGATTCATTGAGGTACACTATAGCACATTTTAAATTTTTATTTTGCAAAATTTAATTTTATTGTTTATGTGTATTTGAGTTTTTGAGTTAAATCTGTTATTATTTGTGGGCTAATGCAAGAAGTTGGGTCCACAAAAAGCTCAAAAAGTGGAAGTGTTTTTGTTGTTTTTTAGAATTTGTCACACTTGGACTAAAAATTTGAAGCACTTACACAATGAATCTTGGAAAAAGTCAGTAATATGAAATTTAGTATTTTGAATCTAGTTTCCAAATATGTAATTTTTTCAAAAACCCAGATGATAGAAATTCAATTTTAATAGGTATATATAAAAACCACTTTTTAAAAGTCATTTTTTTTACCATACCATGCACGTGTACGGACACCACTTTTTGACCTAAATGAAAGTATTTTTCTAATTCCTTTTGAGAAAAGACATCTAACAACATGAAGATTGATTAAGATATTTTTTTGTAATTTTTTTCTGAATATTTTTTTTTCTTGAATTTTTATTGGCCCTAATTGCTATTTTTAAAAATCAACGTGTACGACCAGCATAATTGGACCTAAACTAAACATTTTTTAAATTTTTTTCATTGTGTAGAGAATTGTCTGAAGATTGATGTCATATAATTTTTTTTACAAAAAAATTAACCAAAAAAAAGTTATTAAAAAATAAAAAAACCTGATATTTCAAGTTTATGGACCAATTTTCTTAGAAATTAATTTAAAAAAAATATAATCCAATCTTAACAAAAATTATATATTTAGAAACTAGACATCGTGATCTATAATGGGTTTTAATTTCATAGATTAATTCAGAAAAAGGTCCATCAACTATATTGCCAAAGGTCGACATTTCTCTTGAACCTACCTTAGTTTTTTAGTTGCAAGTCAAAAGCTAAGGGTCGGGTTGCCAAGCCTTTCCTGAGCCTAAAATCGAGGCAGCATGTGGATTGGGAATTCAAAATTTAAAAAATGCGTACGCGTTCTTAAAAAAAATGCGTACGCATTCTAAAAAAAACGCGTATGCATTTTATAACACACGTTTTCTCTTCGACCGTTTAAAAAAAGGAAACACATACACATTTCTAATATATCCATTTTTCCCCGATTTGGAAAAAAACCAACTGAGCACTTTTTTCCTAGAACATTCCCTTTCTGCAGTACGGACCGAAAGCGCCAATTTTTGCATATTTTATTTCATTCTTGTCTTGTACAATCTCTTAACAGGTCATATTCTATTCAAATTTTTGGAAGAGACAACTGCAAATTGAATTTTCTAAAGTGGAATCAAATACAAGGACTTTTTACAAGAAGATTTGGAAAAAGAGAAATTTTGGATGTATTCATGATGTTTTTGTACTTCAAAGTTTATAGAAGAAAGGATCTCCATACTATATAGTTTTATTTGAATATTTGAAGGAGGTGGCAATAGGAAAATAGGTTAAGAATAATTTGTTTTTTTATCAAGAGGGTTTGCTAACCATGGGATCAAAGCAAAGACAAAGAAAAAGATGTAGAAAGTTAATGACCCCGAAGAAATTGAAGCAAATAGATGATGCAGGGACTTCCGGAGGTCATAACTTTTGACTCGGATGTGGGTTTTCTATAAAATTTTACAGGTGGATGCGTTATGAGGTGGCCAGTGGTTTCCCAACCCACCCTAGCGGGTTGGACCTCGTCTTGGTACTTTTTTGGGGCTTCAAACTTTTATCTTGGCCCTCAAAATGGCAAATTAGTGTTTTTTTCTAGTTTTTTAAAAGTTGTTTTTTTTAATAACTCGAAACTCATGTTTCGATTTTAGGATGTTAGTTGGTTTTTCGTCCTACCTTAGCTTTATGAGCTTTTTGGGAAAAAACTGGATTCTCAAGATATGATTGTAAAATTACCTAAAATGGCAAAATCTGACAATTGTCGAAATCTGCCAAAAAAGGTAATTTTTTGTTTTTTTTTGTTTTCTTAGATATAAGAGAGTTTTCTCTCATTGTAGCAGTAGAGTTGAGGAATAGAAATTTTGTTATGTTTCAGCTTCCAAATTTTTGTCTCTCATGTTTAATGGAACAATTCTGTTGAGTGTATGTTGTGTGCTACATCATTTGGTATCAGAGCAGGAAGATGGCTAGGAGAGGAAGAGGAAGAGGCGGTCTTGCCCAGATGCATAGAGAAATGCAAAATCTGCAAAGGCAAATAGCAGAACTTACAACACAGATGGAAACCCAAAGACTGGGTAGAGGAGGAGACGAATCTGATGAAGAGATAGGTGAAGGAGGTGCAAATCAAGATACAGAACATGAAGAAGAAGAATTAGAAGGCATGAGTTTTGAAGAGAGGATGCTCAGGGCCTTAGAAGGGAAAAATGAAGGGATCAAGGTAGATGTTTCAGATTATGCAGGTAGTCTTAAACCAGAGGAGTTGATAGACTGGTTGAATGGCATGAGAAATTTTTTTGAATGGAAATCCATGACAGAGGAGAAGAAGGTAAAATTTGCATGCACCAAATTAAAGGGTCATGCAATGATTTGGTGGGATCATCTTCAAAAGGAACGAACAAGGAAAGGTAAGGATAAGATTAGGACATGGAATAAAATGGAGAAGAAGTTGAGAGAAAAATTTTTGCCCATAGATTATGCGCAAACCCTTTTTCGTAGGTTTTAAAATTTAAAGCAGAACCTCTCTTCTATGCAAGATTATACAAATGAGTTTTATACACTATCTATATGAATAGAGCATCAAGAAACTGCTGCACAAATGGCTGCTAGATATGTGAATGGCCTGAAATTTTCTATTCAAGATGAACTGAGCATGCATCGACTCAACAATATGGAAGAGGCTTACCAATTGGCTCTAAAGGCTGAAGAAAAACAAAACAGACAGTATCATCAGAGGAATAGAGGAGGAAGAAGGGGTACATCAACCCTATTTCGAGGAGGTTCAAATTATGGCAGGGGAGAGTCATCCCATGGTGTGGAAAAACAAGTAGACACTCGGCAAGATCCTCCGAATCAAGAACGAGGAAGGGGATTTCAAAGAGGTAGAGGTTATGGTAGTGGTAGAGGATGGAAAAACCAGAGAAAGCCTTTCACTTGTTTCAGATGTGGAGAAGAAGGTCATAGGGCATTTGAATGCTCCAATTATAACATGCAAGAAAGAAATCAAGGAGGACAACCTAGGGTGAACATGATTCAAATGCAGCATGAAGTGGAAGGGACAGAACTGGAGGTTCCACCAGATGTGGGAGAAAGTCTCATGATGAGAAGAGCAATGGTGATTCCAGAGAAGGAGAAAACACAAGCCAAAAGCTCTAATGGTTCATGGCTTCGAACCAATATCTTTAGAACTAGATGCACTTCGGGTGGCAAGGTATGTCAAGTCATTATTGATGGAGGTAGTTGTGAAAATATGGTTTCTAAAGAAATGGTAGACAAATTGAATTTACACTGTGAAAAACATCCTCATCCATATCACATTGCATGGTTTAAAAAGGGAAATGAAGTCACTATTGATAAAAGATGCCTAATTAAGTTTAGCATAGGGAAGATCTATCAGGATGAGATATGGTGTGATGTTGTCCCAATGGATGCCTGTCATGTGTTATTGGGAAGGCCATGGCAGTATGATAGAAAAGTTATGCATGATGGAGAGAAAAACACATACACCTTTTGGAAAGATGGCGCTAAGGTGATTTTATTGCCTCTCAAGGATGAAGGAAAAGGTGAGACCATGTTGTCTGAAAGAGATCTTGTTAAAGAAATGAAGGTGATAGGGTGTTGCTATGCATTAGTAGTGAAAAAAGGTGAAGAGGAAGACATGTCAGTTCCCCCAGAAGTAGCCGAGCTGTTGAAAGAATTTGTTGATGTTTTACCTAATGAATTGCCTGATGGTCTACCGCCAAAGAGAGATATTCAGCATCATATTGATTTGATTCCAGGAGCAACTCTACCCAACCAAGCAGCTTATAGGATGAATCCAACACAACATGCAGAGATGAATAAGCAAGTAACAGAACTCCTAAGTAAAGGTGTGGTGAGAGAAAGCATGAGCCCATGTGCTGTACCTGCATTGTTAACCCCAAAAAAAGATGGAACATGGAGGATGTGCACTGATAGCAGAGCAATTAATAAGATTACCATCAAGTATCGGTTTCCTATATCTCGTATGGAGGACATGATGGATGTCCTTGCAGGGGCTAAATATTTCAGCAAGATCGACCTACGAAGTGGCTACCACCAAATCCGGATTCGAGAAGGGGATGAGTGGAAGACAGCCTTTAAGACTGGAGATGGATTATATGAGTGGATGGTTATGCCATTCGGGTTATCAAATGCACCTAGCACATTTATGAGATTGATGAACACTCTACTACGCCCTTACATTGGTAAGTTTGTGGTAGTTTATTTTGATGATATTTTGGTATTTAGTAACAGCAGAGAAGAGCATCTACAACACTTGAGGATCATCTTTGGTGTGTTAAGGAAGGAGAAGCTCTATGCCAATTTGAAAAAGTGTAGGTTCATGCAGGACAGTTTGGTTTTTTTAGGCTTTGTCATTTCTAAAGATGGTGTCAGAATGGATCCAGAAAAGGTCAGGGCAATCCTAGAATGGCCTAGTCCAAGCAGCATCACAGTGGTAAAAAAGTTTTCATGGCTTGGCCACTTTCTATCGAAAGTTCATTCGCAATTTCAGTAGTATTGTAGGTCCTATAACAGATTGCACCAAAGGAAGGGAGTTTGTATGGACCAAGGATGCTGAGGAGAGCTTTAAGTACTTGAAGAAAAAGGTAACAGAAGCACCTATACTTGCATTGCCAAATTTTGATAAAGTATTTGAAGTAGAATGTGATGCCTCCCATGTAGGAATAGGTGCTGTACTTAGCCAAGCTAGCAAACCTATAGCTTTCTTTAGTGAAAAGATGAATGCAGTGAGAAAGAATTATTCTACTTATGATTTGGAATTTTATGCAATTGTCCAAGCATTGAGGCATTGGAGACATTATCTAGTTCCCCAGGAGTTTGTATTGTTTACAGATCATATTGCACTGAGGTACTTGAACACACAGAAAAAGTTGAATAGTAGGCATGCCAAGTGGGTCTCTTTCTTGCAGGGTTACAACTTTGTGTTGAAGCATAAGTCTGGAAAACAAAATCAGGTTGCAGATGTGTTAAGTAGGCGTGTTGCACTTTTGACCACAATGGAAGCTGAGGTGATTGGTTTTGATGCCATCAAAAATTTGTATGAGTCTGATGATGATTTTTGGGAGATTGTGGAACAATTGAAGGCACCAATATCTGGTAACTTGGATCACTTTAGGGGTGAATATTTTATGCAAGATGGGTATCTATTTAAAGGAAAACAACTATGCATACCGGCTGGCTCTATGAGGGACAACATTATCAGAGAATTTCATAGTAGTGGGTTGGCTGGACATTTTGGCAAGGACAAGACAATAGCCTTGATAGAAGATAAATATTACTGGCCAAAGATGAAAAGGGATATAACTAAGTATGTAACAAGGTGTAGAATCTGCCAAGTGGCTAAGGGACATTCACAGAATACAGGATTGTATATGCCCTTACCAGTACCAGCTGCACCATGGACAGATTTGAGCATGGACTTTGTGTTGGGACTTCCACATACTCAATGAGGTAATGATTCTATTTTTGTAGTTGTTGATAGGTTCTCCAAGATGGTTCATTTTATTGCCTGTAAGAAGACTAATGATGCAATGAGGGTAGCAGAGTTATTTTTCTCAGAAGTTGTTAGACTACATGGTGTTCCAAAGACTATTACCTCTGACACGGATACCAAATTCCTCAGTCATTTCTGGAGGACTTTATGGAAGAAGATGGGGACCAAGTTACAGTTTAGTAGTGCCTATCATCCTCAAACAGATGGGCAAACAGAGGTAGTTAATCGGAGTCTGGGAAATTTGCTGAGGTGTATTGTTGGAGAAAAGCCAAAACAATGGGATTTGGCATTACCCCCGGCCGAATTTGCCTATAATAGTTCTGTTAACTGATCAACAGGAAAGTCCCCTTTTCAGATTATGTATGGCAGGAATCCTCAGGGTGTTCTAGATTTGGTACAGCTACCAATGAAAGATCAGGTCAGTGATGATGGGGAAGCATTTGCAGAACACCTTCAACAGTTGCAGCAAGAAGTGAGACAGAAGTTGCAGGACAGTAATGAGAGGTATAAGAATTCAGTGGATCCTAGTCGGTGACATCAGACATCCAGTGAAGGTGACTTAGTGATGGTATATTTGAGAAAAGAGCGGTTTCCTACTGGAACATATCACAAGTTGAAGTACAAGAAAATTGGTCCTTGCAGAATTACAAAGAAGATCAATGATAATACATATGAGGTCAGTTTACTAGATGATCTCGCTATTTCTCCCGTGTTTAATATTTCTGATTTATATGCATTCCATGGTGAGGATGATGCTGAAGATAGTCAACCAGAGGTGTCATGGCACAACCACATTCCCCATAAGAAGAAGGAAAAGATTGCACAGATTCTTGATACGAACACTATCTCCACTCGACACGGGCGTTACAACAAGTATTTAGTACAGTGGGAAGGATTGCCACCAACAGATAGCACATGGATTACAGAGTGGGAAATGCAGAGGTTAGATCATGTCCAATGGTAGCAGTTTGAAGACACTCACTTGCAGGAGCTGCGTTCTTTTCAACCAGAGGAGAATGATGCAGGGACTTCCGGAGGTCATAACTTTTGACTCGGATGTGGGTTTTCTATGAAATTTTACAGGTGGATGCGTTATGAGGTGGCCAGTGGTTTCCCAACCTGCCTTAGCGGGTTGGACCTCGTCTTGGCACTTTTTTGGGGCTTCAAACTTTCATCTTGGCCCTCAAAATGGCAAATTAGTGTTTTTTTCTAGTTTTTTAAAAGTTGCTTTTTTTAATAACTCGAAACTCATGTTTTGAATTTAGGATGTTAGTTGGTTTTTCATCCTACCTTAGCTTTATGAGCCTTTTGGGAAAAAATTGGATTCTCAAGATATGATTGTAAAATTACCTAAAATAGCAAAATTTGACAATTGTCGAAATTTGCCAAAAAAGGTAATTTTTTGTTTTTTTTTGTTTTCTTAGATATAAGAGAGTTTTCTCTCATTGTAGCAGCAGAGTTGAGGAATAGAAATTTTGTTATGTTTCAGCTTCCAAATTTTTGTCTCTCATGTTTAATGGCACAATTCTGTTGAGTGTATGTTGTGTGCTACATCAATAGAGAAATGGAGGCAAAAAGACAAAGGAATAAAAGAGAAAGAATTCACCAAATAAAAAATTTGGAAGCATCTAGTTCCATGAATGTTGAAGAGGAAACCGTGAAGGGTGAGATGAATGTAGATGATGCAAATGTGGATATGGTGAATATGGAAGAAAATGCAATTATAAAGACAAACCCAACTATGCCTTCAACTTCAACTTTGAATGATATGGAAATATCACTTATGCAAACAACTTCATGTATGTCTTCAAATCCACCTCCCAATGATATGGAAAATACACGTATTCAAACAATTTATGCAGGTATGTCTTCAAACTCAAGTTTTGATAATATTGATCTTAGTTATTTAGTTGAAGCTGGATACACCATTGATGGTATCAATAATTCTAGTTTTGAAACAACGCAAAAACAAAATAATGATGAAATCCCTCATATTGATGAAAATGAGAATGAAACCCCTTGCATGTTCAATGAAAATGAAACCACTTGTATGAATGAAAATGAAAATATTTTTTTTTTTACAATTCAAAGAGATGTGTTAGATAACCTTCCTGGTAAAGTTTCTTGGAGACAAATGAGAACTCATGGAAATAGATTATATAAAATATTTTTTTAGAGAAAGAAATTAGGATTTCAATGTCAACTCATGATGCAATTGATGAAAATGTGGAAAATGCGAAAAGTGATGAAAAAATTAGACATTTTTGTAAAACCAAAAAAGAAAGATGATTCAGTAGAACAAGTCATATCTAGTGTTGCCAATGCTATTGATTCTATAGGAAAGAAAAGTCAATCCAAAGATACGAATGCAGCTCGTTGTGCAATAACAACTATTTTAGTTAATAAATCAACTTCAAATAAAAGAATGTTAAGTAAGATTAGTAAATATATAAAATTAAATCCTAAAACTTTGATAAGAGCGGCTAAAAGAATAGAAAATATTGAAAAAGATCCAATTAATCAATGTCAAAGTTTTAGTGGTAGACTCCCAAGGTCAGATATGAAATTAACTAATGAAATCAAATCTTTAATCAAAAAATATTGGCATGATAATACAAGAGTATCACCTAATATTAGAGATGTTTTAAAATTAAGGGTGGGATAAAAAATATGTGACCCTCATCCAAAGCATCTATTAGATATGACTCAAACTGAATTATATAATTTTTTTTTAGATGATTGAATCTTACCAAATATTAGCATAAGTCAAAGATCATTCGAAAAATGTAAACCTTGGTATGTTAGAATTAATAAACAACGAATCTCTTGTTGTTGTAAAACTCATGTACAATTTTTTTATTATTATGATATTTTTCAATATATACATTGTACTTTGCATGCTAACCAAATTATGTAGGACATTTCTTGTATTAATATGCCACCTGAAACAATCAAAGATTTTATAGCAGGTTTGTTTTGTGAACCCCTTGATGGAAACTTATTTTATTTAAATGCATGTATTTCTGGACAATGCGATAGATGTGGTAATTTTTCATTGTTAGGAGAATGTATGCATGAAAGTAGTTTACATGAATTTGGACAACAATTAGTGGATGTTAAAAAATTTAAAAATGTTGAATATTCTTTAAAAGATGGAAAATTTGGAAAACGTTGTGAGCTAATTGTGGAAAAATTTAGTATGCATGCATTTATTAAAGAATTTAAAGATAAGATTGTACCTAAATATGTAAAACACTCTCAAAATGCTCATTGGATTGATGATCAATTTCATACATGTAAAAACACATTCCCAATTGGAACTATATTGTCAGTTGTTGATTTTTTTGAAAACTATACTCTTACTCCACAAGAAGAAATTCAATCACAATATTATAATTCAATGCAGGTAGCCATATTTGTTCATATTGTATATAGACATGCAGATGATAGTAGAGAAGATAATAGAAATTTTTTGAGAGAGTACCATTTTTATGTGAGTGATAACCGATTACATTCATCTGAATTTGTTCAATATTGTTTTGATACATTTTATAAAAATTTAAAAGAGAGAGGAATTCAAATGAGAGAACATCTCATATGGTCGGATAATTGCATGGGTCAATTCAAGAATGCTAGAATATTTTATTGGTTATGTAGAGTTCATAAGGAAAATAATATCCAGCACATATGGAGTTTTTTGAAGCTAGACATGATAAAGGAGAACATGATGGAGTAGGTGCATGTGTGAAAAGAGCTCTTGCTAGAGAGCAACTAAAATTTGAGGATGCAACGAAATTTAGAGATGCACGTGCAATTGTAGATTGGTGCAATACAAAATTATTTACAAGAACAAGTGAGATCTCAATAATTTGATGCTTCTTTTGGTTAGTTGAAGAAAATGATATTCTTACTCGACAAGATTGTGAAACAATTAATGGATCTACAAAATGGCATTCGTTTAAGAGTTCCAATGCAAACACATGGACAATATGGACAAGGGATCTTGCATGTTTTTGTCAATTTTGTATTACAGGTGATTGGGAGGCATGTGAAAATACAAAATGGGTCGAAGAATGGCAACAAAGAGCCTTAACACCTACATTGACACATGATCAACATGGAACTACGATTGAAGATAATCAACTGTTTGCATCGGATGATTATGATCATGTTTTAGACCTTGTACAAGAAGGTAGATTAAAAATTGAAATCAATTATATATGTATGCATGTTTATATGTGAATTAAACATATGTCACTCTATTAAATTAATTTTTTTTGCAGGACATGTGTATGCTGTTGTTGCACCTGAGGGGAATGAAGAGGAAACAGAGTGTTGGTTGGCTAGATGTGTTGAGAGAAAACATAAGTTGGTACATCCTAGAGTGGATGATGACAACTTTGAGTATCCAACTGGTTCTGTGGTTGTTGTTGGCACTTGGATTCAAAAATATCTAATAAGAAAGAATGGTTTGCCTACATTTGAAGACTATGAAAGACACAAGAAGATTATACATTACTTACATTTGATTTTGGCAACCAATATAAAACTAGTTAGATATAAAGGGAGGCCTACTTATAAAGTGTTATGGACACTTTCAATGGATGATCATGAGACAATCATATCTGCATTAGAAAAAAGAGAGGATGTAGATGGTACAATGGAGTAAATAAATACAGGTAAGTATATAGTTGTATATATATTTAATTGATAGTCTATATATAGTGAAAAAATTATCGCATATACATGTCTATATATATATGTTAGTCTTTAGTCATGTTTCCTAATTATAGTTTTAAATCATTTTTTGTTTCAGGTCTCCCGAAACTAGATGCATTACAAAAAAGAGAGGGCCCATGCATATATATTACAATGGAATTCGAATCTAGATACAGGTAACTATATATAGTTCTAGATACATTTAATTGATAGTCAAAATATAAAACTAAATAATTCATTGTCATTTTATAAAAAGTTTATAATTGATTTCATATCATTTTAATCCATTCTCTTAGGACCCCTAAGCCATCCTCTTAGGACCCCTTAAGCCATATTATCCTACCTACCCTTAATCTATCCTCTTGCATTCCCTTAAGTCACTCTCTTTATTCCCCTTAAGCCATCCTCTTAGGACCCCTTAAGCCATATCCTCCTATCTATCCTTAATCCCTCATATATCCTAGGCTTTAGGTCCTATGGTTAAGGGTTTAGGATTTCTAGGGTTCATGAAATTCTTAGAATAACTTGAATCTATTATGGGTTAAGGGTTAAGGGTTCATACCCTAGGCTTTAAGTCCTAGGGTTAAGGGTTAAGGGTTTATAGGGTTCACAAGATAGTTAGAATAGTAAATCTATTACGGGTTAAGGGTTTAGGGTTCATCTCTTAACTCCCCTTAAGCCATCCTCTTAGGACCCCTTTAAGCCATATCCTCCTATCTACCCTTAATCTATCCTCTTGCATCCTCTTAAGTCACTCTCTTAATTCCCCTTAAGCCATCCTCTTAGGACCCCATAAGCCATATCCTCTTATCAACCCTTAATCCATCATCTTGCATCCCCTAGGCTTTAGGTCCTAGGGTTCATGAGATGCAAAGAATAACAAATCTATATGGGTTAAGGGTTTAGGGTTCATCTCTTAACTCCCCTTAAGCCATCCTCTTATAATAACAAATCTATATCTAGAATTTCTAGGATTTGTAGGGTTCACGAGATGCATGACTCATATAATCTATATCTAGGATTTCTAGGTTTAGTATGTATTGTTCTTTTCTCACATGAATTATCTAGTTACATGACTCATATAAAATATAGTTACTTTACTTACATTAAATATTTTTGCAGGTTTTCATCAAGTCGATCTACCATGATTGTCACTGTAAAAAAAATTCATCATATAAATTATGTAAATATCAATTTGTGGTCTTGAGCTAAAAGTGGATAAGCTTTAATTGCATTTATATGCACATATGTTTCATCATGTTATATAGTTGTATTAAACATCAATATACATTATATGTGTTTGTTCGATGTATGAACTTCAATGAACTTATAAATCACTTTTTATATCTTGTTCCAATTTTATCTTATACAAATTGTGTCTTATAAACCACGTTTTATAAAGTTGTTCAATTGTATCTTATACATTTTATACATGTGAAGTATAGATTTTTGTTTAGTGATTAATATTTGCTAGAATTGGAAAATAGTTAAAATTATCTGCCCTTACTTTATTATGAATATGATCTAAACTATAAGGAATGTATAAATTTGCCACCTAACCATGTGATTTTATTGAAATTTGAAAGTTAATCATTTTAAGACATCTAAACTTCATTCAACAATGGCATGTTTAAAATATATATGCAATTCGATTCTAGATAAGAATTTATAGTGCATTTTACTTGAAAATTAGATTATTATATATATATATATATATTTGAGTGCATATAATCATCATAATGAACATAACATGTATGTGATCACATTCATAAACACAAGTTACACGATCATAATGTATATAATGTATGTGAAATGATCTATGAAATAACATGTTCAAAATGCATATGTCAAGTGTCAAACATATAAATAAAACTATCTATAGTCCATAAAATAAAACTACCTAAAGTATTTTAAGACATCTAAACTTCATTCGACAATGGCATGCAAATATATATGCAATTTGATTCTATAGATAAGAATTTATAGTGTATATTACTTGAAAATTAGATAAAATATATATATATGTGAGTGCATATAATCATCATAATGAACATAATATGTATGTGAACTATGATACCTCCCATGCTATGATTATGGTACTAGACAGATATAATGTTATGGATACATTGACATATGTTGTAAGTATGGGATCTTGATGATCATTTTTGCGACATTGATGACTTATATGCTCTGATGTTATCTTGCATTCTAGGTGATTATGATGATTATTATGTTGTGATTATGATCATGGTATAACCCATGCTGTATGATGATGAGGATATGTTTATGTTTTATACATGTCATATTGATCTTTCCATGATGTGTTTGTATGATGAGGGACGAAGTCGTGTTCCTCACTTGTGAGGCCCACATGATGCCTTGATCCCCATCATTGTCTGTACTGGTTTTCCATGAGGTGAGTGAGTATGCAAATGTATGCTTCATCTTCATGTATTGTAGGTTGCAGGTACCAGGCATTGACTCCACCTGAACTGGCAGGTCTGAGCATTCCTTGAACCCCAATGGATTAGTTGACCGTAGATAACACTCGATCCCATACCCTAGTCATCATCCTCAAAGAGGATACGTATCTAGTTTGGCACTTTGTCAATATGGTTAGTATGTCTTATGTTAGTTAGGGTTGCTCAAAATCTTGCCATTTGACCATGGATAGTGGTCAGGTAGCTAATGGGCATTTGGTTGTTTAATTTAGATTGTGGATTAAATGTGTTGGTTATTTTATGAGTTAAAATAAATTGTTTAATACCTTTGTTAAATAAATAAATATATATATAATTATCATTAGTAATAAAGTAAATTTATAATGTTATGTGTGATGCCCTGTCATGCAACCCTAGAGTGTTAGACTAACAAGAGCAAAATTTACAGAAATAATTTTTTTTGAAGCAAATAAATGCATAATTCAGTAGATAAAATTACACCATTATCAACATTTAAACAAATTGTACAACTAACACCTCTAGGGAAACATAACTGTATCAGATAATCATGAAATCATAACAATGCAAGGTTATACATTATAATACAACTGAAGAGAATTTACATCGTTCATTTGTAGAGATGAATAATTACAAAGGTTCCAATACAAGATTATATGACCGATCACATCGGTTTACAGTATACAACAATATAATACAATATTGAAATTATAATATAACTTTTGAGGATACAAGTACAAGTTTGGAACTGGAGAATCATCTGCAGTGGTCACGAATCAGGTTGGCCAAGAAAAACCAATGGATTAAGCTCTTCCACCCAACCATGTGGAACCCTGAGATCCACCCCTCTAAGCTAGAAGATAACATTGAGGTTCCACTAGACCAAAGGTTACAAGCATGCAGATACAACTCAACATAGACAACTCTGATCATCATGACTACACAAATCATCAAGGCAAGTCAAATCATCAAGACAAGACAATACTCCAGAGGCTACAACAAAAGATAAAGAGGAAGTTACTAAGCTGCAATAGGGAGAGTGTCATCGCATGGTCCTCGCATGGGTTATCCAGGCTATCTCTCACTAGAAATCAGCCCCCATCTATGGTTATCCTGGCGACCTCTCACTAGGAACCGGTCCCATAGGGTGACACATGCGGAGCCGACACATCCTCTCATGGAGACAAGGAGGTCGACCTTGCCAACCAGGCCTTCTCATCCCATCCTTAGCCTATGAGAGCACTCATGGCATGGGTGAGGCATCATACTTATCTTGTTATGTGAATTACTACCCAACCCACCTAGATAAATTATTATGTTATCTCTTGATTACAACTTCCATGGGGTTATCCAGGCAGTGACTTTGGGCACCGGCCCCACCATGGAAGCCACTCTCCTACATGCAACTAGCAATCCCTAACCAACATCTGGAAACCAATAACATGCATGGACAAGGAACTACAAGGCATCTATCTTTTCACAACCCAATATGTTACATAGACAGTTTTAAGTCCAAATCCACAAAACGTTTCCCCATCCATATCAAAATCTTGATTCAATTAAACCATAAACAATGACATGACACAATGTTGAACCAGAAACCAAGTAGCCTAACCTCTGGAGTCAGGTAAGTTGAATCACAATACCACTGTTAAAACAACCATTTCCTGACATGGAAACAAAGGTTTAAACGACTTGACACATAACAATCGTGACATCTCCCTAGATACATCACTTTACACTTAGCCAAAACATAACTGTAAGACTCAAAACCCAATTAAATATAATGACCCAATTAAAGCATATCGATACGAAATGACAAGGAAAACGATCAAATATTTAAAGATCCAACCCGATCTACACCCTTGAATGAACTTTAAACATGAAAACAATATGAGGTTTTAACTTTGTTTTTAAAAAAATTCTAACTTACGAAAGTAATAATTTCCTATGCAACTCTAGGCATATACTTCCCATCTAATATTTTAATAACTACAACTTCTAATATATTTTTTTAGTTTTAATAACGAGATACATCAATGGAAAGCATAATACAAAATATTAATATCAAGCCTATCTTAACAAAATAATGACGGAAAAATTAATTATCAAATTTGACAAAATATCTAACACAATTTTATATTTCCTTATGCAAGTCTAACTATCGGTTAATCATAAGTTCCATTAGAAGCTTTCTAAATTGGTGTATTAACAACTCCATCTTTACAGACTCACTGGACTCTCATTCATTCAGTTACTTAATCAGAATGAAGAATATTATATAATTTACAGACCTAAGCACTAACTCAGGAAGAGAGAAACTATGGAAGGCAAACTCAGAGGAAGCCCCAACACTAATAACGTACGGCTAGGGAGAAGGATATAAGCATAATTTTTTTTTTCAAAGGATTGGGAGACATAGAACGCTGCTCCTCAATTAGCTTTGGCGACATGAGAGAATAAAGGAGTACAATACGGCTTGGCTGGATTCATTTGCAATAACAATGTCATACCTCAAATTTGACGTGGGAAAAAAAGGAAAGAAGAGAGCCGAAACAAAAAGAAAACATTACAAAAGGCCGCAATGGGTAGCGAATTTGGCAGAAGTAATTTCATAAAATTTTCAGAGAGCCTCAAATGCTCCCAATGGTGTACAGCCTGAAAGGTGGGGAACTGAAAGGAAAGCCTACCTAACTGGCAGCTCTCGCTCAAGGTAACAATTAGTTACTAATATATATATTTCAAAAAAAAACAACAATGTAATCAATGAAACGTCGTACAGGGTACCTTAGAGCAGGAAGAAAGTTTCAAGGGTCAGCCAAATAGTTTTTAGGAGTAATGAACTCAAAACAAAAGTCTGGTTTATATTATAACATTTGTAGGCTCGACCACGTCACGATGTTCAACCTTGATTGAAAACTCAAAAGTCTAACGAGGTTTGCCAACATATGTCCAACTACATTCAATGGGTTCTTCAGATGAGAACATCAAGCAATTTGGATAAGAAAATCCAAAGAAAGAAATTGTTGAGTGGTAGGTCATCTGAGAGCCAAATTGGTCTCTCTAATTTTAAGGAAAACCGTCAATTTAAGAGAAGAAGTAGGATCAAATGAAACCAAGGAAATGACAGAAAATTACAAGCAAATTCAATATAGAGAGAAGGCAAGGAGAGGAAATGATTGTTTTTAGATACCCAGATAATAACCACTCAATCATATCGAAAAATAAAAAAGAACATACCCAGAATTTTGATCCCAGGGTACAAATTCCTTTAGCTTCCTCAAATTTTTTTCTCCGCTCCCCGTAACAATTTCTTCCCCCCAATTTCTATCTAACTCCTCCCCAAAAATAATAACCCCACCAGAAGCAAAAATAGCCAAGAGTCATAAATGTCCACTATTACGAATCCGTTGCCAAAATCCCACTACTTAGAAGAAATTAAATTTTTACTTAACATAGAGATTCCCAAATCTAGAATCATATTCGACAACTAGCCAACATTAAATAATTACCCATTATTATTCTTTAATTAACAATATACTAATTAACCATAATAAAACCTATGACTCAGACACTTGAAAAAAAAAACATTAACATAATTAATTTTAATCTATATTAAAATTTACTTAAATAATATTCCAAGTTTTAAGACTAAGCAAATACTATTATATTTGACATGCTATTAACATTATTAAAATAATATTACTTCATTAATGCATTACCAAAATACACATGGGCTAACTAACCAAACTCGACAATAACCCACATACCACTATATGACCAACAATCTGAAGTGAGGACCAAAGAACAACATCACAACCCACGACCATAAATTGAAGACTGAAACTTGACCTAGGGAACCCTCATGTTATCTCCCTTCAACGTTATCCATTGGTGCAAGGGCCCTCTCAAACCTGCTAAGTCAGGTGGAGTCAAGGCCCGGTACCTGCAACCTGCATCAAAACAATATGTTACATATACATATAGCTCACATAGAGAGTTAGGGATTCACAGTGTAGTAGGGTGCTCAGGTTGAGCAATACTACACTGTCCCTTCTCTGAAATAATGAAAATAAACATATACATCTCTAACTAGAAATTAGATAACATTCAACTATATAAAACAAGATTACATCAATCCGCATAATCCAACTAACCAACAACTAAACAGGTCAAAATACATCATGAGCTGAAATATCCATAATGCCATCATAAAACTCATACACATGTCAAAACCATATCAGTCAACATAATCCATCATGATCATAGTAAGCATAAACCATAGTCTAATAACTCAAATGTCTCAAACTGCCAGAGTGCAATATATAACTACCAACTATCTCAAGACTGTCTAAAACAATAGAAAACTATCAACTGTCTCAAACAAAAATGAGGGGCATTACATTATGATAAATTAATAATAATATGTTTGGTTTAACAATTAATTGTTTGTATGTGTAAATGTGGGGTAAATAAATTACTCATTTGCGTGCATAAAGTTAGAATGGAAGTAATTGGTAATTGTTTTATAACTTTGGGCTTAATAACTTTAATATTTTGTAATTAGTTGAGTTAGTTGGGTTGGTTGATTTTTTTTCCCGTATTGCGGTTGCTTGGAAAATGTTTTTCATTTAGGGGACTGTGGTTTGATTTTTCACTCCCCAACTACACTTTCTATTAGGGAGACCATATTCCTCTGAGGGTGTTGTTAATCAACTTAGCGTTGTTTTACTACACTCCCATATTTTGGCAATCACAATGAGAGCCAAGGTATATCTATTTTTGTTGCTTCTTCTTTTTCAATATGTTTTCTTTTTATTTTTGTTTGCTAAATCATATTTTTTGTTTTGCAAAGATACTTAACTTTTTGAGGTTTGCATAGGAAGACAAGTTTGGCAATTTTTACGGTTATCATTCTAGATCTTTGGTTCCACAGTTAAACAAGATTTGATAAATTGGTTTTGGATTGTTGCTATTTGTATTTTGAGGTCAGAAGTAAATGCCATTAGGCTTCTCTCGAATTGCATGTCTTTATTAGCTAGTTTGGTGTTTTAAACCATCTATTTTCATAATTGAACAATATTACAATTAATTGATGATGGATGAAAACCCTTTGACCTGTGAACTATATCAATTTGTATTGCATTCAAAATAGTGTGATAATGATCTCTTTTGCCCTTTGGATTCTTAAACCCTATATTTAAGCTACATTCGGCTTGTGTAAAACTTATCCATCGACCTGTTAAACAAATATATAGCCCTGTATGCCATCTCAATATGAATATACATCCATATTTCCCTCATGCAATCTATTAATCTACCTACATGTATTGATGTCGGGCTTATATTTCATTTCAACCTGATGAAACTCCAAGTAGCCATGCAAGTTATTGTTTATTGGCTAAACGCCTTGTGCTTCTATTGCATTGTGTAATTAATCTCTTTTGGCCTATTATGTTGCTTATGAAGGTTTCTTTACTTAGTCTTTGTCCTATGGAAGGATAGATAGAATGCGTGATTATACCATAGACTTAATGTTAACATTAATGCTATCATTCCTATCTAGTTCTTGCACAAGGAATAAGTATTCATTATATATTGTTCGACATTTTGAAAATGCTTTCTTATCCTTTTCAAAAGAGTAAAACCGTGACTATTTATGATCTTGTCTTGCATGCCTACACATATACTTTTAGCATTTGAATGCCTTTCAACAAATCCATTCTGTGACTATCTTGCAATTTTGTGGCATTTCGCTTCACACCTGCGAACTGCATTCCCTTGAAAGTTCCTAAAGCCTTCTCAACAAATCCATTTTTCTGCATACCTTGTAACTGTGGCACACCATGAGACCACATCTCTTTGAGGCGTACTTCCAGTAGTTCGTGTGCATTGTCTACGCTTCTACATTTTTGCATACATGTTTACCAGAGCATTTCCAACAATAAAATCTGAAAAAAAATTTCCCCTCCATTATGCATTGATGGATGTCCGTTGGCAAAAGTTGAGGTGTCTGGTCTTACACCTGCAAATTGCATTTGTTTGAAAGTTTTGAAAGCCTCCTCAACAAATCTATTTGGTGCTCCTCTACCATTTTGTTTTAGGGTTTGTTTACTTCTTTGTTGCACTATGGTTAATTAGTTAATATTAGGGTTTTAATTTTATTACTTCTCTTATGTTGTACAGAGATAATGATTTAAAGGTTGTAAAGATTGTTTTAGTAGTTCTTTTAAACACTTTTGATTAGAATTTTAAATGTATTAAAATACTATATCTAGATAGCCAACATATTATATTTTCTACTAAACCTTAGTTTAGATATAACCTTAATATGATATAAAGGTTGTACACAACCTTAGCATAAGGGTTGTATACTAAGGTTATAGTATTTCTTTTAAAACTATAAAATACTATATGAAGTACGTTAGTAATATATCTCTATAAGTATACTTAGAAATTACCAAGGATCTCATATATTTAGTATTTATCACAATTTTATCGTTAACATGTTTTTTTGTGTAGGCCTTGTAATTTTAATGTGGGTCCAATAATAACCCTAGTTAAGTAGCATCCTGGATAGGAATTGGTCTTCACTTAAATCTCTCTTTTTCTCTTTCTTTTGATGTCCTTTTAGGGTGATGTATTATTCCTTGTTGAATGCACATGTCATTACCTAAATTGTCCAAATAAGTAAAGCCTAGCATAGGGTTGCACTAATAGGATATTAGTTTGTGATTTAACTTGCATTCAAATACTTTGATTACTACGAATTAGGAACAGTTTTATAATGTCTCTTTCATATGATGTTTTGACATAATTTTCTATTGTTAAGAAGTTTGATCATTGGATTATAGAGGAGAGTTAGAAAGTAATAATATTTTCCTTGCTAATGGAATATATAGATCAGGAAAGATAATTTTGTTGGTTGGATATATCCTTTGTGTTAGATAAATATACTTTTGATAGTTAGATAAATCCCTTCATTAGATATATGATTTTTGATTTAAGATGACTTGTGTATCTTTTTAATCCTGACTAAGTGGTAATTTCAATATTTTGCCAGGTGAATCAATTATTTAGAATCTTGTCACTTAAGGTTGCAATTTAATACTAGGAATTCATAGAAATTAGTTCAATGGAGATGATGGTTTCTTAATTATGATTATTGTCGTGAATAATGTATTATCTAAGGAATGTCTTCATGGTTGTAATGTGATGTGTATTTGCTTGTATTAGACAATATGTCTTGAATTATGGATTAAGTGTTTATGGAAATGTTAAAGATGAATGTCATCTGCGTAAAGCTTATGTAAGATTTTTGTGCCATTGGGAGATGAGTTTAGTAGGTTGGTTTCTAGAGGCCCAGGAGGGTGTAATTGTATGTATGGTCCTTATGATTGTTTAACCATGAAGTGGTTTGGCTATGTTGTTGATCTTGTATAGTGTGTGGAACACAACCCTTAAGGGTGTTGCCGTGGGTAACTGTGGTATGCAAAGAAAACAAAAGCCACTATCAAGTTCCTAGTAAAGAAAGTTCTATGTATTGTATGAAGTGTGAATTCTGAGTGTGTTGCCCTCCTATCTTTGTATGGATTCATGAGATCGTGACAAATATGCAGGAAGGTCAATGCCTTGCTTGATGTGTAGGGTTTACTAGTTGCATTTAGGGGAAGTGGCTTCCAATGTGGGGCCAGGGCCCAAAGTGGCTTGCTAGGGTAATCCATTGGAAGTTTGTAATCCAGAGATAACCTAATAATGAATCTAAGGGGGTTGGGTAGTTTTCACATTAAAAAAAAATTGATGTGCCTCACCCATGTATGGAATGCTTGTATAGGCTCAGAATGGGTTAAGAAGGCCTAGTTGACAAGATCAACTTCCTTGTCCTCATGAAAAGAATGTTGGTTCTGCATGTGTCACCCTATGGGGCTGGGACCTAGTGAGACATTTGCTAGGGTAAACATAGATGGGGGCTGAGACCTAGTGAAAGGTTTGCCAGGGTAACCCATGTTAAGGCCATGCGATGACACTCTTCCCTATTGCAGTCTAGCACTCCCTAGTTGTATTTCCTCCCTCGGTTGTATGAGTGCCTCTGGAAGTGTAGTAAGTGTGTAAGTGATGTTCATTGTTGGTAGTATGGTGATTGGTGTTATATATAACCTTGTTGCTTATGTTAGCATGTTGTTCTATTGACTGTTGGTTGAATGTGGGATCTTGTGTTATCTCCTAGCATGAGGGGGTGGACCTTAGGGTTCCACATGGTCAGGAGGTTGGTGCCTTTTTTTCTCCATTGGGTATTCTTGCTTCATGTTCGGGAGCTTGTATATTGTTCATTGTGCTCTAGTTCCTGTTCCAGCTCGTGAAGATAACCTTTTCATGTAATGTATACTGGTTATATACTAGATTGTATTTCTCAGTGTATTTTGTTGTAATCTCTCCCATGTGTTAAAGAAAGCAATGTGGTGATAATTGTAATGATGTAATTGTTGTTGATGAATTCATTTGGTATTGAGTACTGTAAATTAATGCATCAATTGTGATAGTAGTTAGAAGATGATCTTTAATGTTGATTTTTCTATTGTCACATGTGGAAATGAATAATATTAGTTAATGTGATGATCTTCTTTTGCTGTTAATGAAATGTTCTAGTAACCTTGTTTTGTGAGTAACGCAGTGGAGGAACCTTAGAGGACCTAGGATTAGTTATCTTGTTATGTTATGCATTCTATAGTTTTAAACAAAAAATTGTTCCATTGTTTTGACCTAGGTAGTGTTGTCCTATGGGGTTCCTTGGTAGGACATTACATGAACACATTCATAAACACAAACATGATCATAATGTATGTGAAATGGTCCATGAAATAACATGTTCAAAATGTATATGTCAAGTGGCACACATATAAATAGAACTATCTATAGTCCATAAAATAAAACTGTAATGCCCTGCCATGCAACCCTAGAGATAAGTCAACTACAGCAGTAAAAAGGCAATTTTTTTTAAAAATAGAAATATTGTTGGCAAACTATAACATAATCTGATTCGGCAAGTTAAGTAACATCTCTAGGGATAACATGACTACACTAATGAAATTAGGATGCATTCAACCATATACCAAAAACTCATTACTACACATGAACACGATCAAAATTACCATGGTTTGTTCCAAGTCTAATGCATCAATTGAACACATACACACACACACACACTTTTTGTAATGCTTATCTCTGAAAATATTGATAGATAACAATAATGAACTTAATAGCGTGATAGATACAATTTACAAATCTTCATTTAGTGAAGTTCAGATTACATAACAGAGTATATCACATTCAACGTGTTAGATACAATATATCAAATTTAAATTATACATATGTATACCCATTTACCCTGGTGCCAGATGATCATCCATACGCCAGTTGGAAAGGTGCTTCCTTAGCTTCTGAGTCCTGCATGGCTAAGGTCTCATACTGCACATCTAAAGAAACATTAGACCTGCATGTTTAATAATTACAAAATATCAAATGCATTAAATGACAACCTAAGGCCCTAAGGGGCCGACCTAGTGTCTCGGGGGCTCATAATGGCCTTGCCTACGTACGCACAATGCAGAGACATCATAGTTTGGGACTTTTACCTATATTCTCAACTGATCTTGGTTGAGTTATCATAAATATAATTTGATAACATAATACTAGTTATAGGGGAATATCAAACATGATATGGTAGATAAACATTTATGCAATAAATCACTAGAGTCAAGTTCACTTTATTATAACTTACACAGTGGAATATTTAATATACTACCATATGCGTTTGAGGATCTAAAACCAAAAGAAAAGAGTATATATTCTCTACACCCAATGTAATACAAAATACTACCAAGTAAATCTAATAATTGAAAGTAACCCTAGCAAGGTTAAGTATAATTTCATAAAACAACACAAACCCTAAATCAATACTTAACCTTATCCAAAGCTTAAAGATACTTACAAGCTAATAATAATATCAAACTTAGAGTTCACAAGGTAAAAGTGGGAACATAATATCACTGAGTATACACCTAGAACCTCAAAATGGTGCTTATAACTTATTTATGAGTGAATTAGATTATAACTTACAATAACCTTATTCTACCCAACACTCTAACAATCTTAAGTACATCTGTAACTCACTAGGATTCATCAAAACTTAGATTCTACATAATATGAGTATTACATCAAGGATGTTATATCTATGAAGAAATGTACTAACCATTATTAAGGGAAAATCTATTTCTAACTAATTTTTCAAACAAAGCCACATACTTCAAACAAGAAGCGTTATCTAATAGATTTGATATTTATTCACAACACTAATCTGGATAATGAAATTCAATAGGACTAAATATTTATTCCCCCTGTCTAAAGTATTACTACTATCTGAATTTCCAAAATAACCCCTTTTATTACTCTCTTAATACAACTCCTACTATCTAGATCACATTGCAAAGAACATAATCATGGCTATCTAGACATGCAACTGGTAACGGTTTTGGAAAAGTCAATAGAAACGTTACAACTTTTTTTTATCAATGGCAACTCCGCCAAATCTATAATACAGAATAATAAAGAAAGATATGGAAAAAAAGATATTTGTTTAGTTTATAATTCTAGAGAGACAACTAGCATTAATATCTTTAAAAGCTATGTTTCAAGTTGAACTATGATGTTCTTAATATTCTTTCTCATGCCTAACTGACGTATTCAAGAGTGATACCACAAGCCACATCATTATTGGTTTTATGATCTGTATCCGTTGTTTAAATGTGATTGTCAGATTGAGGTGGTATGGGCAGGCGACATAACAAATTCCAATTAATACAAAACTGCATCTCTCTCTCAGTAATGTAAGAGTCTATGATAGAAGGATAAACCATTTGCATGACTACTGAACCATCTCACTCTAGAATCACCTCAAACTAGAGTAATATCTAAAATATTAAAAGAAACATAGCCCAAGTGTGTGGCTATAATAATGAAGGAAAATCATCATAGCACGACCATTAAAGATTCCTGCAGACTGTTATAGAATGCCAAGACATGCATATTTCCATAATGAGATATGAATTACAACGATATCACATTATTGTCTATCATCTCTCTAGCTATGCACTTCAACACTCTGAATTTGAAGAAAATATAATTTCATGCTCAAAAGAATTACGATATATATATATATATATATATATATATATATATATATATATATATATATATATATATATATATATATATATATATATCATTCATTTTCATAAACATCAATTTCAAGCAATCTACATATATATGTTTAATGTCAAGATTAGATTCCTATAATATTCACAGAGCATCAAGAAATTCAAGGTGACTAAAGATTATCATCAATATTAAACAAATGAACCCTAAGCGATATAGTAATACTATAGATGGAAAGATTCCATAATGTGTCCAAGGAAAGAGTAAACTATGTAATTAGTTTAAGGAACAATCCTATCTAAGATTCTACCAAGGTTCCTACTCCTTGAAAACACGAGTAATTTAAATTAATGTTTCCATATGTAGAAAGAAAGATATCTTCCTTATCTTAGCCACAACCTATAAATACTCCTACGCCTATATTCAAATATGATCTATAGGTACCATGAAATAAAGTATATAAAAAGGAAGCTTTTGGTGATGTAGGTTTTGCAAGTGCCTAGCTAGTCATGCAATCAATGGTGTGTTCGTAATGCAAAGGTAGGTGTCAAACCAAAAACGGTGACCTTACCGCCATGCATGAGGAAACAAAAGACTAGATGTGAAGAATGATAAACAGAAAAACCCCAAAGATATGAATCCCATGCAATGAATGCAGGTTTGCACAAAAAATTGAAAAAAAATAAAGACATGAGAAGCTTTTGAGCATATGTTAGGCAGGTGTAAACCCGATTCCTCAACTCCAGGCAGCCTCCTCTTTGGAGGATAGAATAGAAATACAAGATACTCACAAATAAATGAATATGAGAGGAACATAACTCACACAACATGTTTTAGGAATCCAAATCATAATGCAACGTCACTGAAATACTCCAATGCCTATATTCAGATGGGATCCACAGGTGCCAAGAATGAAAACATGAAGAAATTTGTAATATGCTAGGCTTGCATTATAATAATGTGCTATGTCAAATCTACGGTAATAATGTAGGGACATCCATAAAAAAATAATGGAAGGGAAATTTTGTGTCAGATATTGAAGCTGAAAGAGCTTGGGAAACCACACGTGCATATGAACTATTTCACAAGAAGACTAAAGAAATATAGAAACATGGATATCAATGATTATAGGTTACACACAAATTGGATTGTGGGTGCTTCCATATTTCATCAATCATTTCAAATTTCCAAAATCCTATTGCGAGGTTGTGGGAGAACCCAAACAACAAAAAGTGCAAACATATAAGGAACATGAACAAAAGGTCAAAATGCCTCGAAGAGATGTTCTTCTCTGATATGCAGAGATTGAAGGATACACACTAATGGATTGGTGGGAAGATTTAGAAACATTCGAGCAAAAGAAAATGGCAAGAGTAAAGCTAATTCAAATTTTCTTAGAAGGATAGAGTCATTTCTGCCAGTACCAAATGGTACCTAGAAACATGATTTTTAACATGACGCAAAAAGAAATGGAAAATATTCTTGATGACTTACCTGCAGAATGTGGTGTCCTTACCACTGAGATGGGTCAAGTCTTGGCTTGCTCTAGAGTATATTTTAGATATGTCACCCTCATATACTTTTCTGTGAGCATCTTCTCCAATCCTGAGGGGTCTTTCTACTCGGATAAAGATGAATCCATGAGAGCACAAATTCAGAGGAAGGATGCAACTACTACATTAAAAGAACATTTCTCAGCCTCCTCAAAACTCCACTGCATACTCCTCTCTTTAACCTCTACTCTGGGTGCAACCCCGCATGAAAAAAATACTTCATAACCTTCTAAAAAACTTAAAGCCTGAACCCAAAAATCCTCCCCCCAATACCAGGTGCCTCCCTCTTACAGAAACATTCTCTCTCCCACTCACGCTCCCCTGAGCCCCTCTTCCTCCACGCTCCCCCTAGGGCCTCCATCTTCCCTAAACTTAGAAAGAAATTAATACCCCCAAACAATCAAGATTTTCCAAAAAAAAACTCCCCCAACATGCATATCCCCCTCACAATATCTGAAAAGATTGTATAAAAATGCCTAACCTAAAAATGAAAGCATCTATGAGTCCATGCATGGGTATATTAATTGTCTAAAAACGTCTATCATAAATATGCACCCTAAAAATGTCTATTATCAATATGCAAATTCCTCCAAAATGCACCATAAAACGTCTGTAAAAACAATGATTTTATCATATCCCACTAATGGATTCATGTACGCCTGCAACAACATGCACAAACATGACAATTACACCACATTTAGCACATCATAATGGCATCAATAATAAAGATTCTATTGATTTTGATCAGTCCAAAATATCATATCAGTCCGCATTATTGCTGATGCTCAAAAACAACTCCTTTCGCCATATTCTTTAGTAATCTTCAAATTAAAAATAACACATACCTCTCGATGGAGAATGTATTCCGCACCTAACTCAAGATTAGTTAGCGATTGTTAAACTGCACATTCATGGAGGGGCACTACAAAAACTATTTAAATTCTATCAGGATGATCGGTCAAATCAAGTCTATCAGGACCAACTGATTGAGCTGCTAATTCTTGGATATTCAAATAATGCAAACAATAGATTAGAAAATATTAGTGATAAAAAATGATTTTAATTGAAGATATTCAAATAAAGCAAACAACATAGGTTAGAAAATATTAATTCGATAAAAAATTGATTTTAATTAAATATTGTAAATATAGTGAAAATGATTTTAAGTATGCATAAATTACCATCTGATCATGTGAATTTACTCGCACATTTTGTTCAACAGGTGGTTTAACTATTGATTGAGGACCAACTGATTGAGCTGCTAATTCCTGGATATTCAAATAAAGCAAACAATAGGTTAGAAAATATTAGTGATAAAAAATGATTTTATTTGAAGATATTCAAATAAAGCAAACAATCTAGGTTAGAAAATATTAACTTGATAAAAATTTGATTTTAATTAAATATTGTAAATATAGTAAAAATGATTTTAAGTATGCATAAATTACCATCTGATCATGTGAATATATTGGCACATTTTGTTTAACAGGTGGTATAACTGTCGATTGAGGACCAAATGATTGAGCTGCTAATTCCTGGATATTCAAATAAAGCAAACAATAGGACTAGAAAATATTAGTGATAAAAAATGATTTTAATTGAATTTAAATATATATTTAAAAGACCTAAAAATTGTATAGGATATTTAGTATAGTTTAGGACCTCGAATGACATGCCCTCATGGTCATGACTATGATCAGAAGCCTCCCTACCACCTATAAGGATACTGCTATCATCCTGCATACAATAATCATAACTTACATGTAGTGAGTTTTTAAAGCACATGTAAATTTCAAACTTAAATAAATTTTGAAAGCACGCACCTGAGATGGCCCATGCATAAAAGTCGATGATGACTCAAGAGTGCTCGCCACACCTTGTGGTTGGTCGGTCATGGGTATCGCATGACCTCCCTGCATAGATACAATATATCATAAGTTCACACATGTGTACAAATTCAAATTAAATTAGATATGGACATAAATTAAAATATATATTGGTTTACCTGACCATAAGGTGTGCCCATTTCTACAACTCTTAGAAAACAAACATGATCATATTGAGAAACTGGCCTCCTCTGATCATGCATATACACCAAACACTTCTTGAAAATCAATATTATATTATATATATAATTTAATTTTATTATTTACATGAATTTTGTACATTTCAAACAAATTAAAATACATGCCTTTCAAAAGATGTACATACATGTGTAGGATGATCGTTAGCATATAGTAAGTCCATAAATGATTCCATCGTAGATACAGGTCGACCTATAGTGGATTCCTGAGTATGCCCATAGGATGAACCTCCGTGCTCTCTATCGCCCACTTCAGTTGCCACGTGGGTAGTCTAATGAATGAGATCTCCTGAGAGAGAACTCAATGCTCCTAATGTGGACAATATCGTCTATTGCTGATATGTAGCGGGAATACTAGGAGGTAGAGAAGCAACAATCGGTGGAATCGGAGCACATCACTGAGGATTGACACATGCTCCTAATCTATTTTGGGGCATGCCATGACCAACTCTCTGAAATGACCTCATATCAAAATAGTTGGGTTTTTTACCCAACTCAAACTCAACCCATAACTTTCTCAAAAAATAAAGGGGCACCTCACAATTGCCATGTGGTGGAGTATCAAAGACCATCCACCATCTGTCCCAAAAATGTGCAACTATCTGTGGGTGCCTACACCATTTAATTGAAATTCATTTTTTATTGGATGGAATTGCTTCGTTTGTATTGGGGTTAAAGACATGTGTGCAAATTGCTTCTTTGGTAATATGAAGGTCATGGATTTCTTTATAAGACAACCCATCTACATAAAATTGTCTTCTCTCTTCTCTCCATCAATGGAAACTAACTAGGTTTGCATCGATGGATTGAACAGAGTCGACAACAGTTTGCATCGAAGATGCAAATCGTGCTACATGGGGGGAAGGTTGGGCTCATTTTTTATCAAATTTATATTTTCTTGAATGACATTTAGGTTTGTATTTATGCTCTCTCGTAACTGATTTTGATCAATTAGAGGACGTGGGGGGTTAGGAGGTGGAGAGGGTGGAGGCATGGGGTTTTGTGGTGGTGATCCATTATGTGGAGGTGATGGTCTATGTAAGGGGTTTTTTGGCTGGTCAATATGTATGAAATCCTCTATAGAAAACTCATCAACTACAACTATATTTGGCTCCATGTGATGAAAGGGCAATTGCATGTTAAACAATAAAAAAACATATATCAACAAACTAATTAAATAATGTACACAATTTGAACTAAAAATCACATTGAACATGGACAAATTCAAAATACATGTCTTTTGAAGACACATTCAATTTAAAACATTAAAAAATGCACATCATGAAAATTTAGACTAATTTATGTCGTAGAAAATACAAACAATTTGAGCCTCCCCTTCATCCCATATTTTTTCCTAATCACTTTCAAAAGGTCTTGGACGAAAATTAAAACACACATTTTCCTATATCGAGCATTTAAATATCAATCCAAAGGGTTAGAACTGGAACCTAGATATTGAATGTCAAGTAAACATTTTATCAAGTTTAATATGATTATCACAATACATTCAACCTATTTGTATGATTATCATGTCCATACATACACTAATTCCTAGGTTGTCATTGTCTATTGTGATCTAGCTTGTCTTTTATCCTAGTTTGGGTCCATGCTCAAAAGGTTGACCGCATGACCGTAACATTGTTCCACCCAACATCAATTTTAGAAATTCAAATTCGGCCAAGTTCCCCCCTTTACCTTTCCCACTGATAGCCAACTAAACACATGTTCTTTGTAATTTGATGTCATGTGCTAGTTTTTTTAAAGATATTCATTTCCATTCATATAGGATGAATCCACACATTCAAAGATCTCTCATCATTCTAGAGCATTGAAAGAAAAGTCATTAAGAAAATACTTGAATTTGGTGCTTAAAAAGAAGAAAATAATATGCATCCTAGGACTTATTCATTGTCTTCGATCTTGTTTTCTATTAGAGGGTTAGTTAAGGAAAAATGTCCTCATGGCTTTAATCATACAACAACCTAGTAAATATGTTTATAAATATTAATTGTCCCCTAGCTAATAGAAGGAGCATAGCAAAGCAATTTGGATTGAAGGCAAGTAGAAGGGTAGAGGTTTGTTTGAGCATAGGAATAAGTTTGTGAAAGTAGGAAGTTAGTTCATAGTTTTGATTCTATACCTACCTATGAATTTTTTCTCTATTAGAGTATACAATAGACATTTAACAAATAGCCTTCAAATTAGACTAAGAGATCATATTTCTCAAAGCTAAACATCAACACATCGAAGACCCTTGTCAATTATATTCATCATTTAGTGATACAACTAAGCATTCTTGTCCTCGTTTATTTTGTAATTATAACATTGACCAATTGTCAATTCTATACAATGTTAGTTATTTATGTTCATTTAGGATAATTATTTTCTTACGTGTATCCATTCTATTAAATTCTCCTAGAAGTTAACCATATGGAATCTCTATTTTCATTTTCATTTTGGTAAACCTAATTGAGCTTACATGACATAGTTTTCTTCCTAATGTTTATTATTGACATTAGGGATTTCAAATCTACATTTATCTCTGAATACATCATACTATCATATCTAAGTTATCCAAGTTTTATCCTTGTAACTTATTACTTTATTATTATTTCAAGATTTGGTGATTGCTTACCTTTCATATCTTTTGATCACCCTACCCACCCTTATTTGGCTCTAGGATTTGCATTTTCACCTACTTTTAAATTTGATTTATGCTTAATACATATTCTTGTACCCATTTTCAAATTCCTTAGACATTGCATGTACGTATATGCCTTTGTTGAGCGAGCAATATCATTTTGATAGGATATAGATGATTCTACACACCCATTAGTGTCAATCTAATCGTTAATTTCATATTTGAAAAGGTGGGGAAGGTAGGTGGAGTATTACATTTAAATAACTTGACGATCCATAAAAACGCATGCCTAAATAATGCTCAAATGGTAAAAATACATCTTAGCTCAGCTTAATGGTTGGGATCTCAAGAATTCTTATACGAGGATGTTGGAGGTGTAAGAGATGTAGATGGGACTATGGAATCAAACTTTAAGATCTACAAATACAAGGGATATGAAGTTATTAAAAATATTAAAGGTCTATGGGAGGAATACATGAGCTAAGTAGTAAGGAACATGAATACCTAATATTGATGGGATAATAAATGAGATTGGGGCTTAGAGAGATTTGATACCAGTTATGTGACATGTATTTAAGAATTGTGATAATTATTAATTATATACCTACTTAATTATAGGCCCTAAGAGGGGTTTTTTGGTTTAGGGTTTTAGGTTTAGGTTTTGTGGTTTAAGGTTTAGGTTTTGGGGTTTACAGTTCAGGGTTTTAGGTTTAGGTTTTAGGGTTTAGGGTTTTAGGTTTAGGTTTTGTGGTTTAATGTTTAGGTCTTAGGGTTTACGATTCAAGGTTTTAAGTTTTTAGGGTTTAGGTTTATAGGTTTAGGTTTTAGGGTTTAGGTTTAGGTTTTAGGGCTTAGGTCCTAGGGTTAAGGTTTAAGGATTTTGGTTTTTAGGTCTAAGTTTTTTGGAACCTAGGGTTTAGGGTTTTGATTTCTAACTCTAGGTTTTGTGTGGTTTAGGGTTAAATTAGTTAAATTGGGTATCAATTTTGTGGATTTCAATTCAGAATTTATGGTTTCTCATTTGCGTGATGATTTTATTTCCAAATACAATTTGAAAACTATAAATTAAACAAACTAATTACAAACAAAATAAACAAATAGTAAACTACAATTACAAGTAAAAAATGCAAGATATAAAACTAAAAAAACATAGAATTTAACCAACTTGGAGGTCGCGGAGGTCGCTTGCATCGATGGGAGGAGGTGGCAACTAAAATTGGGCTGGTATAGGTCCTCAAGAATGTGTACTCGTAATGCTCTGTCATTGTTCCTCTCCCCCAAATTCGTAGGAAGAAATGAAAATGACAGCCATTTATTTTAGATATTAAATACTTTTTAGAAATGTGTACGCGTTTCTTATTGGGTACCTGAATCATAATGCATACACATTTTGATTTAGGCTTGGGTACCTGTAGCTAAGCGCATACGCATTTTTTCAATAACACATATGTGTTTCTTGCAATTTTTTTTGGGCCGAAACTTCCCCTCTTCGTGGACCTAACTTCTTGCTTTTACCTTGTTTTGTTGAGAACTTCAGTTGTCACACCTCCTAGTATACGAAAAATTTGGATGTTAGTGTTTCTACAACAATTTCATCGTTAATGTCTCTAACATAGGTATGAGTATGAACATATACGTTTAGTTATTATTATTATTTTGTCTCAATTGACATCTTTAGGTATTTGAAAATAATTTATAAATATGTTTTTGTTGCTATAGATTGATGTAAATAATCCTATCCAAGGACAAACCTCTCTTGATGATGTCAAGTATCATAGGCAAGAACAAATAGACTACTAGTATGTTGTAAGTGTGTTTATTATATATCATTTTAAAATAATGTTTTTTAGTTATAGAGTTTGGCATAGTATCTAATTTTATAATTTGTATATACAAGTTGAGTTGCAAAATAGTGAGGGGCGCAGGAGATCAAAACGACATAAGAAACTAACTAATTCCTGGGGGATTGAGTTTCAATTTCTAGTTAGGCAAAGAGAGTTCAATAATTTAGTGTTTGCTACATAGATGAAGACACTTTGTATGCCTTTACATGACACATCCATTTAATGTAATTTGTATGGCTATATATATTGATGACATTTTTTAGTTTGAGAGACAATGCTGGTGTCATGGAATTGTATGACATTTTGATGGCATTTTGTATGTCTTCATAGCCTTATTGAGACTAATACATATAAATATGTTATTCATATTCATAGCTTAAATGGTTTTAATGGTTTGTATGCATTCTATCTCTCTATCTTTCCCTATGTCTCCCTTTCTCTCTATCACTATCTCTCTCATATGTACTTGGTGTGCATAA
The DNA here is from genome assembly GCA_027924645.1 of Cunninghamia lanceolata. Classification (NCBI taxonomy): domain Eukaryota; kingdom Viridiplantae; phylum Streptophyta; class Pinopsida; order Cupressales; family Cupressaceae; genus Cunninghamia; species Cunninghamia lanceolata. The sequence goes on along the minus strand of BSBN01001268.1, from coordinate 4,357,772 downwards.
GGGTTGAATGACACATGGAATATACATATATGGTGTGCATAAAGGTTGAATGGCATATATGACATAATATCATACAAGTTTTATGCATGCATCATGGCTAGTGTGCATCAAACTCCTATGGAATGTGCATAGTCTTCTTATTCATACATCATAGTTATTGACATTCAATCTTGTGCATGATCATGAATTTTATATGAAGGGTATAATGAAATATATGTCATTGCATTATATGGGTTATGTTTGAAGGTTTTGATGGCATATATGTCATTTTGTTGTATGTTTTTTAAGGTTGATTCAAACTCTTATAGTGTGCGTAGTGTGCTTGTTGATGCATTATGGTTAAGTGGCATTGACTCTCATGCACGATGATTTTATGGATTTTCCATGAAGGGTCTAATGATGATTATGTCATCAAGTTGTATGGATTTTATTTGAAGGTTGCATCATGCACCATGGTTGAGTGACATTGACTCTTATAAATTATGATTGCATGACTTTTGCATGAAGGGTCTAATGAAATATATGTCATTGAGTTCTATGGACTTTGTTTGAAGGTTATAATGGCATATATTTCATAGAGATATAATGGTTTTTCTTAAAGGGTACATCAAATTGTTATCATTTTTGTTCATGCATCATGGTTGAGTGATATTGACTATTGTGCATGTGACAACATCAAACATTTGTAACAAATTTCCCATTCTTAGAAAAAGGTTCTTCAAGATTCCAAACATCATTTGTGATAGGTGGTGGCATCATCTCTAAGGCAATAAATGTGCCCAAAATCTTCAAAAGAGGCCCCACACATGCCTATGTATAGATAAGGTTTTGGTATGCTTTTGATTGAGGAGTTTTGTTTGAGTTTTTACTTCATTTCTTTACCTGATTTCTTGGCTTGTAAGGAGATATCTTTGATGGTCTTGTCTCATTTTGTCATGCTAATAGTTATCTTAGGAAGTCCTCCATGGTTGAGTGTTTTGTGAGGTCTTTAGTGCAAATGAGTTTGTATCAAGGGTTTGAGCATGATGGAGGTTGGCACAACAACTTGTAAAAGTCATAACAACTTGTAGAGAATTGTTATACCTCATTTTTCATTCCTAACACCTCATAAGAACTTTGCACATGTTGGTGTATAGCCAATGAGTTGGTGTTAGCTGTTTTAAGCACCTAGCATTGGATTTTTTCTCATTTCACAAGGTGTTGAAGCTCAATGAAGACCTTTTGCATGACATTTCTTCTTGCATATCTATGGTTTCACTAGTAGACATCCACTTCATCCATGAATACATGGAATATCTCTAATATATCATGATACAACTCTTTTTTTTTCATGGTACATCAACAAAAAATGAGGTTTTCATGATTATTTCTTGCATATTTTTAAGGATTTGCATCATGAAGGGGTTTGTGGTTGATTGCTAGGTCTTTGAAAGTCTTAATATTATTTGAGAAAGCTTTATTTTGTAACAAAATTGCTAATTTTCTCATTCATTAGGACTTTCGTTACTAAAGTTACCTTGGTTTAAGTGGAGGACTGTCATAAAAATAGGACAGTCATGTTAGTGTGCATCAATATGGTCCTTCTCCTAAAGCATTGTCAATGCACCTCTATTTGTTGTATTTCACCCTTACTATGCATTGGATCTTCAATAAAATTGCCTCTTGATTAAGGTCACCATGGTCATGTCAAGCATGGTTATAACATTGAAAGAATTATTGGTCGTTGGGGGATTGCCATAGTCATTTATGATAGTGAAAGGCTACCCTAGTCCATTTGTGATTGTATTGTAATGTTGCAATCTCAAGTCTTAGGGTTGTGGTCTTAGTAGGGTATTAAGTTAACATCATACATCACTACCATCTCTTGAGATGCCACTGTCAACATTCACATGGTAATCATTTTGAATTTTAGGCAAGAGGGACTATCACAGTCCATCCAATAGTCTTGCCACTATTTCCAGTATCTAAATTCAAGGAGAGTCACAAGGGTTTTAAATACTATTAGCAATGGTTGAGTTAGTAAGAGTGGGGGACGATTGTCCTAAATATTTGTTGACTACAATGCACTTGAAAAGATTCATAGTGGATATAAGGGATTGTTAACTCTCTTCTGTTGGATCTTTCTCCTTCTTTATGGCTTCTCTAGTGTAACTTCATGTCACGGTCATTGTCTTGCTATTTCTTTGAGTTATTTTCATGTTCCCATGCTTGTGTGATGTTTTCTTATCTACAATTATGTATGTTAAGTGGATTATGAAAGAATGTGCTAAAACATAATTTAGGAGGTGTTTGAGATAAGTAAGATTCAAAAAAACCATTGGTGATGAGTTGTTTTAGAGTTGTTTTAGTGTTTGTGACCTAGTTGTGCGATTTGGTCATGCTCATAAAAATATTTTTACTAAGGTCATATTCACTTCTACATTAAAATCACTCTCTCTTAATTTTTCAAATAGGTCATAACGTAAACCTTAAAGAAGTCTAATCCAAGTTTCAGTGCAGCTTCTTGAAGGAATACAAGTGATTATTTTAACTGTCTTTATTGAAACCCATAACTTTCTGTGTTGGTGCAGTCGGTTCGGCCCCATAAGGTAAAGAACAAAAATATGGCTCATGGCACCATTAAATTGAATGTCACTGATGCATTTTGCAAGAATGCATCCATTGTTGCCACAATGAAATGGTTTTCAGTTGACAAAAATTGAGAGAGGTTATTACGGAGGGACCCCACATGCAGTTGTAGATCTAAATGAAACATTCATAGATTCCACTGACTCTGAGAACTACTCCATCAAAGTTTGGCACTTTTTTACTCTTGGGTCTCTTAAGAGACTTTGTCAAAAGCTTGTAGTTTAGAATGATTGGGACACTTGAGGTACAAAATGAGACCTCCTCTAGCATTCACCTACCCACCTTGATGTGTTGGCATAGTTGGTTTGGTCCCACAAGATGAAGAACAAAAAATATGGCTCCATTATATTGAATGCCACTGATGCATTTTGCAAGAATGCATCCATTGTTGGCATGGTGAAATTGTTTTGAGTTGAAAAAAACTGAGAGAGGTTATTATGGAGGGACCTCATGTTCACTTGTAGGTCCAAAAAAAATATTTTTCAGGTGCCATATATTCTGAGAGCGACTCCGTCATAGATTGGTAGTTTTTTCTCTTAGGTCTCTTAAGAGACTTTGTCAGAATTTTGCAATTCAGAATGATTGGGACACTTGGGGTATTAAATGAGACCTCCTCTACCATTCATTCACCCACCCTGACATGTTGGTGTAGTCAATTTGGCCCCACGAGGTGAAGAACAAAAAATATGGCTCATGACACTATTGCATTGAATGACACTAACACATTTTACAAGAATGCATTTATTAATGTCGTGGTGAAATAATTTTGAGTTGACAAAAATCAATAGGGGTCATTGTGGATGGACCCCATGTGCACTTGTAGGTCCAAATAAAACATTTTTAGGTGCCACAAATTTTGAGAACGACTCTGTCATAGGTTGGTATTTTTTTGCTCTTAGGTCTCTTTAGAGACTTTTCTAGAAACCTGTAGTCTGGAACAAATGGGATACTTGGGGTATCAAATGAGACCATCTGTAGCATTTACCCACCCACCCTGACATGTTGGCATAGTCGCTTCATCCCCACGAGGCAAAGAACAAAAAATATGACTCCTGGCAAGGTTATGTTGAATGTAAATGACACATTTAACATGAATGCATTTATTTTTGTAGTGGTGAAACATATTAGAGTTGACAATAACTGAGAGAGGCTATTTTGGAGGTACCCCACACACCTGTAGGTCTAAATAAAGTTATTTTCAAGTGCCACAGATTCTGAGAATGACTTTGTCATAGATTGGTAGTTTTTTTCTCTAGGTCTCTTAAGAGACTTTGTCAGAATCCTGTAGTCTAGAATGATTAGGACATTTGGGGTATGAAACAAGACCTCCTATAGAATTCACCCACCAACCCCAACATGTTGGCATAGTCAGTTCGGCCTTACGAGGTGAAGAACACAAAATATGACTCCTAGCAAGGTTATATTGCATGCAAATGATGCATTTTACAGGAATGCCTTCATTGTTGGCATTGTGAAATTGTTTTGAGTTAATAAAAATTGAGAGAGGTTATTTTGGAGGGACCCCACATGCACCTATAGGTCTGAATGGGTCAATTCTAGGTGCCACAAATTTTAAGAATAACTCCATCATATGTTGGCATTTTTTTAGAGATAGCGAACATGTTTGTTGAGCAATCTGTAATACTTTATGATTATCAACACCTTGTTTTATGATTCCCAATTCAAACATAATGAAACACAAAACTAAGTTCACAAATAAAATCACTAAAACACAACAATGAAAGCAATTAAAATTTCATTTTGGAAATCTAACAGTTAGCAAGCATAAGTTCATAACCTCCTTCAAGATCAATTACATTTTAAAAGTAGGGGAAAATAATTTCAATTTCAATTTAGTCTATTCCACAATTTATTGATTTAGGATGCTAAGAGACTCATAAAAATTTATAGAGAATGTCATCCATCCAATAAAACTATCATGGGCAATAGATGAAAATATATCTCTTTGTAAGCATGATTAGCATGCAATCAGCCTTGAAATTAGGATAACATTCTCAAGAATGAAAGTTTGATTATTAATCTACAATGTCCAACTCCAACATAACTTAGTTTCTTTCTAGAATTATGAAAATATGTTAATAGTGTTTTTAGCTTCATCCTTCAAAAATACATATTTAGCTATAGGTTCCTCAATGAAGCTTTTATTTGTCAAACTCTGAACTACTAAGGGATGGGCATGTTGAAAACTGATCTCCACAAACTATTCCTTATCTATGGCTTTGGAATGCTCCTATGGTGTCTTTCTACCATTGTAATTTTTCACAAAGTATAATGTACACTGGAAACTGATAGTTTTGTGGTTTTGGGGACTTATACTCCATTCTTCTTCAAGGTGTTGATAATCATAAAGTATTATAGATTGCTCAACAAACATGTTTGCTAGCTCTAGAACTTTATGGCAATCTTGCTAATCATATACTACTTATTTTGTGGGCCATACAAGTGCATGTTTTGGCCTTCAACATACTTTTTAAAAAAGATTACTTTTGTACATCCTATACAAAACCAAATTTTATCATCTAGGTGTTAAAATAAATTACATATTTGAAAACTATAAATGAAATCCTACATGTCATATTTTTAGACCATGTTAATATTCTATGTATAAGTGCTTTAGATGTTTACCCAAACTATGACGAACTTTGATTTTCAAGAAAAAAGTTACCACTTTTTGGCCAAAAAGTGCACCCATTATCTTGCATCGAACCATTGATCCTAGTATTAAAATAGTTTGTACTAAGATTTAGATCCTTAAATCAAGAAGTTAGTATTAACAACTCCTCAAATCCCTCTACTATATTGAATTTTAGATAAAACAAGTGAGAATCATCTTTCACAACTAGTCCTTGAGTCAATAATCTAACCTTTAGTTGTGCCTCCTTGCTCCTAAGTTATCTCTCCACCACCACTATAGTGTTTCTCCTCCATGACTCCAACTCATCCATACTTACTAATGCCTCATATTATCATAACTATTCCATCATTCTTTTTATATTTTTCTTGTTAATTCTCATGAGGGTAATTGACCTTTTAGGTTCATTTAGATTTTTAAGTGACATGTCATTTGATAATCTAACTAACTCAACAACTCTTGGAGATTTTACTACAACCCCTAGAGTGCTCCTTAGATGCCTCTTGTACTTTTTAAATCCTTTTCTAGTACCTTTCCACTTGTTCTTATCTGTTTTTTATTTCCTTCCTTCTTCATTTTCCTTCTCAATCAAATCCATTCTCTTGCTCTCTTCAACTCCCATCTCATTCTCAGCAATGATCTCTCTTAGGTTGTTATCTCCTTTGGCCATACTAATTTAATTTATCTTTTCTTAATCCCTTTTATATATCTCCACTAGTTAGACACATTTTGACATAGTAGTCACATCTTTTCAAGTTCACCCCCCATTCCATATCCATCTCATAGGTGTCTAACCCCCCTCCATGGACTATAAATTAATGTGCATTACTACACATCTTCAACATGACTATATTCTCTCTATATAAATATAATTCTCAAATGTACTTATCTTTGTCTATGTTATCATAAATTATTTCCTTAAATTTATTCTTCCTCCTTTGCACCAATAATTGAAACCTATGGATTAAATTTGTATCATGATGTGTTGTACTTCAGTGTTATACAATAAGGAAGAACAACATGCATATGTGGTAAGATATGGACCAAAACAAAATAAATAATACACACATGCATCCATAGACATCATATGTTAGAACCATATATATATGATTCCTTTGATATCTAATACAATATATGTTATATAATCATTATGCTCTTACATTCATATCTCTCTCATACATGCTTATCTTCTATATTTTGTACATTACATGCTATCCATTACATTCATATCATATCCCTATATATTTTACATCCCCCTTTTACATTTATGTAGTAAGTGCTTCTTACTATATAGCTTCTTGAGCACTATTCTCATATAGTTGTGACCTTCTATGGATACCATAGAGCATTTCTCCTATCGCACATTTGGTTCTTGGGTTCTATATCATCTCTTGTGTGTCCTTACAACATAATGTTGGGTATGGGATCTTTGAGATAAACTTTGCTTATGGCACCCTTGTAGGTTTTCACCATAAGCCCTTATTACAATCCCCTTTAGGTTTTCAACGTAACAGGGGGTGAGATTAGGCCATCTAAAGGGTTCTCAACTCGATCCATCAAAGTCTTCATTTTGGTTATGGTCTTACTAGTAGTTAGGAAGCACAGGGGTGTTAATAATTGTTTGATCTCTATGTGCTAATGTATCTCACAATCTCTAAAGTGTGTCATCTCTATAAATGAATTTTTTTTAAATTATAAAGTTTAAACACTTTAATAAATGAAATTTAAATTAGGTAAATTTAAAAATTAAATAAATTTTTAAAAAAAATTTTAGAAACTTAAATTTAAATTTTTAAATATATCAAAATTTTCATTTAAATATCAACTAAATTATATCAAATTTATATCAATTTATTAAATTTTAGATCAATTTTATATAAATTTTGGATTAATTTTATATAAAATTTAGATTTCAAAATATATAAAATTGATATAAATTTTATAGAAAACTTGATGTAAATTGATATTTTTTGTTTATACACTTGGGTTAGGCACCAAGAGCCACAAAAAATGAGCATTAAAATCCTAGGTTCATTGTATAAATGAGATCACTAGATCCATCCAAATTTGAAATTATCCATCCTATTCTTATCATTTAGAGATCTAGCCAACTAAAATAAAATCTTCAATCTAGAGCTAACCTCACACAATAGAATACATGATGCCCCTCCTCACCAAATTCAAGTACCATCAAATCTAGACAAAATAAAATACTTACACTAATTACACTAATAGCTAGCCAAGAGCTAAATCAGGTTATAACATGATAAACCATTTCCATACAATCACTTGACACCTACATAGAAAATTATAATCCATCATGCAAAAATACCCCTTGAGACCTTCTATGCAAAAAGAAGCCTACCCGCACAAAATTCCCTATTAAGCCTCGAAGCATACAACACCATCACAATAAAAAACCTAGATTACCAAAAAGAAGCCATATATCTAGAGAGAAGGAAAAATGACCACAACCCTTCCTTCAATATGTATGCAATCAATGATAATTTATTTAGTCTTGTGGGGGTGGCCTAGGAAATTATGTAGGCCTAGCTAAGGCCCCATGATAAGATTTACACTTAACATGTTTTTCTAGTTTTGTGGGTAGAGGGACTTGAACTAGGTCATCCTCCTCCTCATAGTAAATAGAAATATTAAACTTACTTTCCAATGACAGTTTGACATTATGTGCCTTTGTTATTTCTTCCATGTCTTTATGTACATCTTAGTTTTTCTTATTTTCAAACAATGGAAATGCTCAATATAATAGTTAAATAAGATCTTAGACTTGTCAATGATACCTTTAGTGTCATCATGGAGAAGATAAATACCTATAACAAAGGAGAACATGGTCATACAACTAACTGACTGGGCCACATCAAACATGTTTGACCTTCCCAAGGATAGTCTAGGATCCAGTAGCAACTTGGTTAGGTATTCTTTAATGCTCACACATGAAGCCCCATCCATCTCCTTGGCCAATTCCTTGATACATAGAACTAGGAGCAAAGATCAAGATTTCTAATATCCCTTTCTATACATAGATGAAATCCTCTAGCATCTTGGTGCTCTCCACCCTCTCCTTTTATCTCCTACCCTTCTATTTTGATGCCTCCACCCTACAATCCTAGAACTTTCTCTTCCCTAAGCTACTTCCAAAGGCCATTTCACTCAGACCAAAGCACTCACAAATAATGAAGAGAGAACAAATTCACCATTCTAGATAGAGCATAGCCACAAAACTAAAATGGTGAGCCATAGCGAGAAGATATTATAGTGTCTTAAAATTTGCGGCTAAGAGCTTAATCCAACCTATCAAGCAAGGCTCTTAGTCAATGTGTTTCATTTCATTATGCAAAGATAATTATTGTTGTCCCTTGTGATGCAAGATCCAATCTATGGGATCATTTTATATCACATGATTTAAAGAACCACTACCATATTGCCCACTTTTTTAATATAATCTATGGGATTATTTTATAATTATTTTTATTTTTAATGACAATGGAGTTGCTTCCATTCAAATGTTGCTTACTATTATAATGCATACATAAAAATATTCATTTATAATTTTAGATGTCCCTTGGGACCTCAAGTGTGATACTATCAGTGATAGTTACAAAGTGATCTAACTTTTATAAGAATAGAAGGTGCTTGATAACAAATTCCCTTCTTCTATTGTAAAAATTACAAATACATTCATTATAAGGACTTATAATAGCTTAGAAATGTACGTTTTCTTATAATCATGAAGTTGTCAAATGCTTATGACAACATTCCATTTTTAAATCAACTAAACAAAAATTATTAGCCATAACTCATAAGTCTTTAGACATTATAAAATGAATCCCTCATTATTAAATTTTGACATGAATCAAGTACAAGAATTCAATATTTTTAATGTAGTTGTGATTAAGGATTGTAAACAAACATTAGATGTTGCATATGGAATTTAGTCTTCACTGGTATTTGCTAGATATGTGACTAGTGCAAAATTATTCAATTCCTATCTTACCAAACGAAATTTAACTTTAATACCATTTGTTAGGTTTGCACAAGTGAATAAAGTAGTCAATTTGACCATATTATGAATATAATTATAATATTCCTTTCAAACCTATGATGTCTTCCATTGTGTTTCTCTAAAATTCTCCTCATCCCTTTGAGTTCCTCTTGTTTTAAATCCTATTGTCACTCCAAAAACTTATGAAATGCCATATTTAGCTCTCTCCTAACCACCTTCAAACCCTATTCTCATTAGTATTAATTTATAAATCACATCATGCACAATTTTGTATTGCCACAAATGTGCAATTACAATGTGATACAAATTGTTATTTTATTTCTACATATACAAATGTTATTCTCTTCTCTCTAACATCAATCTATAAACCTCATTATGAGAGTTTTCAAGTGCCATGCATAACCACTAATTACAACATAACCACACTTATAATTTTTTTTTACTTCTTCATTATAAATTATAGTGGTTTCCTTCTAATAGAAACCAAACAAATTGAAATTAAATTAAATTAAATTAAAAGATATCCACAAACTCACAAATCTATTAGCTATCTCATCAAGCAAAGGGATGTGAAACATCATTAGAAATATCTAACCATAAATGACACAAGATCTACATACACTTATATAAAATTACATATTGAATCTTGAATGTGTAATTAAATGCACTTAACCTAACATAGGCAAAAGACAATATGATTAATTGAAACAAAAGAACTATACAAAATGGCAAGGGTAATTGTGAGCCCTCCTCTCCCATTTTTTGTTGCTCAAGCATCTTTCCATTTAGTTGAAGTGTTCCTCACCTTTTGTTTTTCACTCTTTCTCCACCACCTCCTCCATCTTTTCATTTCATACATATGTAGGTTTTATGAAAACAATTCAATTAAAAGTCCATGTTATCTCAAAATAAGTCTTTGACATATACCCAATAGTGTATATAAGTAGTGATCTCCATTGCACTCTATGCATCTAATTTTATGAAGCCAACATCATAGTCTAGATTGCCAAATACTCAAAACACAAGAAAAACCATTTTTTTCTAGTAACTGAAAATACAGTCTTGTTCCTTCATTATTAGTGTAGGTCTGACATGGTGCACATTATTATAGTGTAAGCCTATTTTTAAAGATCACTTCATTTAGATTCACCAATAATATCCAAAAGAACATTCTCCTATCCTTAAATGATGCAAACAATTGACATCTCTCACAACAATTTCTCTTGCAACAATCTTGGAGATAAGCTTCATTGCATTGTGACAATCAACACATACTTGAAGGTTCTTAAAAACTAGATAGCTAATAGTTGTTCTAAGAGGGGTGTCTAACAAACCAAAAGCAATTGCCAATTTTTCACTATGGTGGTAGAGAAATAATTCTGATGCAAGAACATCCAAGTGAATGTGTAATCCAACATCGCACAAAAATATTTTTTAGTGTTGTCTGAGTTCACCATGTTTGTTGTTTTAGTTTGGTTGTTTTGGTGTATTTTTAGTTTTTTCGTGATCAACGGACAGCTTCATTGATCGATTGTTGCAACTAATCTCTCTTCAGTTTGATGGTGTAATTTAGGCATAAACGGTGATTCATGATCATTTTGGTAGAGGTAGGGCATCCTTTTGTCATTTGTTTGACAAAAACACCATGCCAGTGGCATATGCAACAAGTATTGCATTTTGTGGTTTTTGCTCGCCAGTGATTTACGCTTCTACAATTCTTTTCATCTACCAAGAGTTTTGTATTTTGTGGTGTGGTGAGTTGATGGAATGGGTTGTGTGGTCTTTTGGACAAAAATGATTACATATTTGAAACTTACATTCATAAGTGTTGACACAACGCTTGTTTGGGAGAAGTTGATCTGCATTTTGGGCTAATTTGATTATGCAGAGGAGAAGGCGATCAAGTGTTCATTTTTAAACTGCATACAAACTTGTGGGAGGCCAATTATCCTTAGATGTTGAAGTCAATGGCACAAATAGTCTAATGATAAGATTTCCTTGAATGTTGACTTGGCAGGCTGTGGCTTGGAAGTGTTGGCTAGGACAAAATCAATAAGTTAAAATACCAAACTTCTTCATGAGGGGCGTTGATTCAAATTTGGGGAGGCACTACATTTGTTGCCTTTTCATTTCCTTCAGCATAGAAGTATTTAAGTGGAAGTTTTGGTTTGGAAGGGGTTCACTACAAAAGAGTTTGTAAACAACATAGAGGTGTGTGCAGAGGGGGCGGCTAAGAAGAAGAGGAGGAATTCATTATAAAACAATGCAAGTTGAATTGTAAAGACAAAACAAAGAGTGATGTAGAGGAAAGTTGTTTGAAGGACTGCAAAAAGAAATTGGAAGAGATACATAATTATTTGTATTGCAATGGAGAAATGGAGGCCACATTGAAGTTGGAGTAGCTCGATTTCCTATAACATAATGTTTTTGGAACAGAGATAAGCTCATTTGAATACAAATTCTTTGTATTGTTATATAAAAAACTTGCATAAAAAACCAATGAATGCTGCCATTAATAATATCATTGGAGTCTCAGATAAATGAATGGTGAAATTGTCTAATTTGGTTTCCTGTAGAAACTCTAGTTACATTTATATTTCCCAGATTGCACAAATTGAAGTCTTTTATGTTTAAATGAATATGCTTGAGTGATATTGTGGTCTGTTTGTGATCAAGTTGGTAATGTATTGCTGCTAGCATTGGTTGTCTAGTAAGACACACAAGCTAGGCTGCATTAAGTGGTATCAAAGCCAGTTCAATGTTGTTTTGGAGGAAGAACCCTAAGGAGGTTGTTGTGAGTGTGTGAGAGGACAATGAGACCTACAATTGCAAAGGGTTGTGGACATGGCGCAAAGAGGGTGTGGTGGATGAAGAGGACCATGAAATGGGCCATAGAATGTTGACCATGAGGTATTCATGAAAATGATGAGAGGCCTCAAAGCTAGATTAACAATGAGGTTGGAGGCAATAGAAGTGACGCAACGAAGAGGAATCCCTATAGTGTATATCAGCGATGATGAGGCATCAAAAATTGACTTGGAAGATGATCATAGAGATGAAGTGGAAGGGAGATTTTTGAGAGTAATGGAAAGACTTTATACCAAGCATAAATTGGACCCCCTAGTTTCAATGGCAATTTGAATCTAAAAGAGTAGTGGATTGGATAATAGAAATGGACAAGTATTTTGACTTGGAGTCAATTATGGACCCAAAATGGGTGAAGTATGATGGCACAAAGTTGAAGGGACACGCATCCTTATGGTGGGAGCATGTGCAGATTGAAAGACAACAAAGAGGTAAAGAGAAAATCAAATCATGGGAGAGGATGGTGACGAATTTGAAGGCAAGATTTCTTCCTGTGGATTATCAAATCAACCTATTTAAGAGGATGCAAAACTTGAAGCAAAGAGAGAAGAATATACAATAGTACACTGAGGAGTTTTATAGGTTGAGCATTTGGGCATGGCATGTGGATGATGATGCAAAAAAAGTATCAAGGTATGTAAATGGTCTTCATAATTCAATTCAAGATGAAATGAGCATGCTCCTAGTAACTAGTGTAGAAGAGGCATACCAATATGCCTTGAAAGCAAAGGAGAAACTTACAAGAAAATAACAGCATAAATCCCGTGGTAGAGGTAACTTTTTGAGAGGAAGAGGACAAAACAATAGTGGTAGAGGTTACCAAAAAAAACAAGATGGAGCAAGTACATCTCACATAGGTATGACATAAAATAAGGGAAGAGGAGAATCTTCTAGAGGAAGAGGAGATTATTCGCGTAGTAGAGGATACTTTGGAAGAGGTAGAGGAAGGGGATTTGGAGGTACATGCTTTCAATGTGGAGAGATGGGTCATAGAGCATTTGAATGCTCACAAATACAATAGAATAATGGAAAAGGGAAGGAAGTAAGGGTTCATGTAGTGTAGGATGAAAGTGAGAGTCTGGCTGCACCAAATTATAAAGAGGGCCCCGAAGATGGAGAGTTCCTAATGCTGCGAAGGATTTTGTTAAATCCCAAAAGAGAGAAAGCAGAACCAATTCAAGGAAGAAATCTATTTAGAACAGGGTGCAAGGCAGGTGGAAAGTGTTGTAAATTCATAGTGGATAGTGGTAGCATGGATAACATTGTATCCAAAGAGATGGTGGAGAAGTCGAAATTGAAAAGACTAAAACATCCTAGCCCATACTGAGTTTCATGGTTGCAAAAGGATCATAGTTTGATGGTACGTGAGCAATGCCTTGTGAGTTTTCATATTGGAAACTATATGGATGAAATAATATGTGATGTGATGCCAATGGATGCATGTCATCTACTTTTGGGAAGGCCTTGACAATTTGATAGAAGAGTTGTTCATGATGGATGTACAAACACATATCGAATCAAGAAAGATGGTAAAGAGTACACATTAAATCCAATCAAAGATAGGGAAGAAGTGGAGAACAACTCCAAGGTTTGCTTTGTTTCTAGAAAATAGTTTTTGAAAGACTTGAAAGGAGGGGGGAACATGTTGTGCCATCATTCCGAAGCTTGCAACAGTTGGGACAACAAAAGAAAATGAAGAGATACCAATGGAAGTTCAAAAAATTTTGGAAGAATATGATGACATATTGATGAAAGAGTTCCCCAATGGATTTCCACCAATGAGGAGCATAAGCCATTGCATGGATTTCATTCCCGGTGCAAGTTTGCCGGACAAGGCACTGTATAGAATGACGCCTATGGAGAATGCATAAATAAATAGGCAAGTACAAGAGTTGTTGGACAAGGGGTTGATTAGGGAGAGTTTGAGTCCATGTATTGTTCCAACAATGTTGACACCAAAGAAGGATGGTGAATGGCGGATGTGTACGGACTCAAGAGCCATAAACAAGATAACTATCAAATATTGGTTTCCCTTGTTGTGAATGGATGATATGATGGACTGCTTGAGTGGAGACAAGTACTTCACCAAAATTGATTTGAAGAGTGGATAACATCAAATCAAGATAAGGGAGGGGGATGAGTGCAAGACTACCTTCAAAATAAAGGATGGATTGTACAAATGGATGGTGATGCCCTTCAGTTTGATAAACACACCAAGCACCTTCATGAGGTTGATGAATGAAGTGTTGAAACCCTACCTTGGTAAGTTTGTCATTGTGTATTTGTATGATATTTTGATCTTTAGAAAAATAAAAGGACATTTGTAGCATGTTAGGGCAGTTTTGCAAAGGCTCAAAGAAGAGAAATTGTTAGTGAACACGAAAAAGTGCAGCTTCATGAAAGAGGAGTTAGTGCACTTGGGGTTTGTTGTTTTGAAAGTGGACTGAAAATGGATCCGGAAAAATTGAGGATGATTGTGGATTGGCCTTTGCCAATGAGTATATTTTGAAGCAAGAAGCTTCCATGGATTAGCAAGCTTCTACAGGAAGTTCATTTGGAATTTTAGTGAGATTTGTACTCCTATTACAGAAACTATGAAGGGTAATAGGAAGGAATTTGTGTGGACAATAACAACAGCAGAGTGACGTTTCAAGTTTTTGAAGACAAAAGTTATGGAACAACCCGTGTTAGCACTCCCCGATTTTGGAAAAGTGTTCCAGGTTGATTGTGATGCAAGTGGGATAGTGATTGGAGGAGTGTTGAGTTAAGAGGGTAGACCAATGGCATATTTTAGTGAGAAGTTGAATGAAGCAAAAATAAAATACTTCGTGTATGACCAAGAGTTTTATGCCAATGTATAAGCACTTAAGAAGTGGAGACACTACTTGCTACTAAAGGAGTCTGTTTTGTACACCGACCATCATGCATTGTAGTTTATAAACAACCAAGGTAAGATAAATCAAAAGCATGTGAAGTGGGTTGAATTTCTTCAATGTTATTCATTTGTATTGAAACATAGAAGTGGGAAATCTAATAAAGTGGTTGATACATTGAGTCAGAGGTGTTTGTTGTTGAATGAGATGAGAGTAAATGTTGTTGGTTTTGACTCTATGCAGGAGTTGTATGAAGATGATGTTGATTTCAAAGAGGCATGGACAATATGTAACAATCCTATGGAGAGGGATAGAAATCCATGGATGGAGTATCTTGTTCAAGAGGGTTTGTTGTTCAAGGGGAAGAGATTGTGTGTACCTCATAGTTCAATGAGGGAGAATTTGATAAGGGAAAACCATAGTGGAGGTTTGAATGGTCACTTTGGAGTGGATAAAACTTTGGCACAACTAAATGAGAATTATTATTGGTCAGAGATAAGTGCAGATGTAAAGAAGATGGTGCAAGGTTGCAGGGTGTGTCAATTGTTGCAAGTATGTGCTAATCAATGTTGTCATTGATGTCAACAAGCTTATGTTGTCATTAGTGTCAACTATGTCTTCTGATGAGGTTGTTGTTGTTTGATTAAGTTGTCTTGAAGATGTTGAGGATATGCTTCTATTGTTGGGTTTCCAAGTTCTTTTGAGAAAATTTGATTAATTATGGAAACAATGTGTTGAAGAAGTCTTCGAGCTTACATAGTGTTGTTCAAGTTTTTGCTCTACATTTATTTTGTGTTGGAGATCTGAGTATGTGGTTTGGATATGTTGTTTAGAAGGGGTTGTGAGGTGTGTTTACACATTAACCTTTAAGGCGTTGGGGGAGTTATTTTTCTATTGGCCAACATAAAAAATTAAAAGAAAAACCCTATTTTGTAACTGACATAAGTCTTGATAAAACGACTAAGGGTTAGGGTTTCCGTGGATATTGTATTGTAGCATTTGCAAATGTATTAAGTTACAAGGATTGCTAGTTGTAATCAGTTTGATTTGCTAGATAATAATATTGGACTCTCTATTGGTGGATGTAGCCCGAGTTTGGGTGAACCACATTAAAAATTGTCTCTCGCTGTTATTATTTCTGTGTATTTTTCATTCCTCTATTTAATCTTTATTTGCATTTAATTGATATCTTCTGCATGCAATTCCTAACAAAGGGATTTGGTTGCTTTATAGAGGTGCTGAAGATGTTGAGGATATGCTTTTGTTGTTGGGTTTCCAAGTGCTTTTGAGAAAATTTGATTAATTATGGAAACAGTGTGTTGAAGAAGTCTTCTAGCTTACAGAGTGTTAATGTTCGAGTTTTTGCTCCACATTTCTTTTGTGTTGGAGATCTGAGTATGCAATTTGGATTTGTTGTTTAGAAGTGTTTGAAGATGTTAAATCTAGAGTTTGGTGCTCCGGATCGTTGTGCAATTGAAGTTGTGTTCACCAGTTTGAGAACAATGTTCGACAGTGTTTGCAGTGTGTCTGGGAGAAAGTGTTTTGCTCCACATTTCTCTGTAGAGTGGTTTCAGGTGTTGCAGTTATGGATGTGTTCTTCTAGGTTCCTTATCTATCTTAAATCTAGAAGGTTTGTGATTTGATGCTCCGGAAAGTAATGTCTTATGTAGCAGAGTTTGACAGTGTTGTTTGTAAGCAGATTGTGAATTTTCTTCAGGTGAAAGTTGTTGTGGTTAAATTTGTTAGTTTTCAGGTGACTTCAAGATGTTCGTGGTTGGTTCTTGATTGTGTTAAACCCTTTTGTAAGATCTGCAAGGTGTGTTTGCCCTTGAGGAAGCATTTTCTTAATAGTTTATAGTGTTTGCACAAGTTTGGTTGACTTGGTTGTTTACACTAATTGTGGTTGTGGTTCGTTGATTGTGAAAGCATGATAAAGCATGTAAGAATGGATTTAGGTATGTGCTAAGGTGTGATGTGGTCTGCATTTGTTCCCTTCCTCCACGAAAATGTTTAGGGCCAGACCGAATTTGAATTTGATGGGTTAAGTTGTGTTGCCGACCTTGGAGAATGTTTTTCATGATTGATGATGGTATAAATAAGTGTCAAAGATTCGTGGATAGAGTGTGCACGAGGGAGATGATGTTTGTGATGCAAATTTGATCAGGGGTAGTGAGAGCTTTCATGTGTTAGGCTACTGAATGCAGTGAGTAGAAGGTGTCTACTATTTTCAGTGTTGCTGCGAAGATGTTGTTGGTGTTGTGATGGATATTGAGATTCATTGGAACTAAACTCCATGCATAGGTTGGATGCAACTATATTAGTTCAAACCCTGGTAGTGAGCCGTTCTTCTCTTCTCTTCTTTCTTTCTCAGTGGGCAGTGAGTCCACTTGGACAGCAACTCCACCTGCAGTGAACATTCTCTCTTTTGGACAGTGAGCCCTCTGGTAGTGAGCCTTTGTAATTCGGTATTGCTACTACATTATATTGTGAGCTAATCCTCACCGTGGTTTTTCCCTTTTAGAGTTTTCTACATAAAATATGGTGTTCTCTTGTGTGTGGTGTTGTTATGATTCAGTTTCAGTTATTTTTTTTTCATGCTTAATCATCATAACATGTTTAAAGGTTAATGTGGATCTGAATGTTTGTAAGGGTTTGAAGTTTTGTTACAATTGATTCACCCCCCCTCTCAGCTGTCTTGTGCATTCAACATCAGCATGCTAAAGGAATGAGGAAAAATATAGGATTATATTAGCCATTGCCAATATTGAAGAGACCGTGGGAACACATCAACATGGATTTTGTTTTGGGGTTACCGCGAACACAAAGAGGTAATGATTCTATTTTTGTTGTGATGGATAGGTTTTCTAAGATGGCTCATTTTATCTCATGACAAAAATGTAACGATGCTTCCCACATAGCTACTTTATTTTTCAAGGAAGTAGTTAGATTGCATGGCTTGTCAAAGAGTATTATTTCAGATTACGACACCAAATTTGTTGGAAATTTTTGCGCACTTTGTGGAAGAAGATGGGAACACAATTGGGGTTTAGTTCAGCCTACCATCCACAAACTGATGGTCAAACTAAAGTTGTGAATAGAAGTTTGGGAAATTTGTTGAGGTGTTTGGTAGGTGACAAACCAAATCAGTGGGATTTGACATTGGCACAAGTAGAATTTACCTACAATAACTTGGTCAATCGAAGTGTGGAAAAGAGTCCATTTCAAATTGTGTATGGGTACAACCCTAGGGGTGTGGATGAGTTGAGAGATAGTGCAAATTTGGGTAGAAAGAGTGTTGTAGTGGAAGACTTTGTTGAATATATCCATGATTTGCACAAAGAAGTGAAGGAGAACTTGGAGAAGAGTGTCATCAAATACAAAGAGTATGTTGATATGCATTAGAGGGAGCATGAATTTTAGATCGGTGAGTTAGTGATGGCACATTTGTAGAAGGAGAGATTCCCACAAGGAATATATAACAAGCTAAAGTGGAAGAAAATAGGCCCATGTAAGATTTTGCAGAAGTTTTCATCAAATGCATAGAATTGAGCTGCCAACAGGTATAGATATTTCCCCAATATTTAATGTTGTTGATTTGTATAAATACTATGAAGGAGAGACAAGTGGACATGGGAATACAAATTCAGATTTACAGGATGCACATAAATGGATTCAACAATTGCCTAAAAAGAAGTTGGAAGAAGTTGACAAGGTAACTGATTCCCATGTAGCCAAAAGGACAAGAGGGAAAGAATATTGGGAATATTTGGTCCGTTGGAAGAACTGAGCAAATGATGAAACTTCATGGGTTAGCATTGTAGATTTGGTGAAGTTTGGGATTCCAATCCTAGATTTTCTAAAATGCTCATGAGTTTTGCACTCATGAAACCTTTTTCCTACCTGACATGTCTGATGCAGGAGCATCTGGGTAAATGTGCAATCCAGCATCACATAAAAACAATTTTTAGTGTTGTTTGATTTCACTATGTTTGTTGTGTCAATTTGGTTGTTTTGGTGTATTTTTAGTTTTGTTGTGATTAACCAACAACTTCATTGATTGATTCTCGCGACTAATCTTGAGCTTCAGTTTGATGGTACAATTTGGGCACAAACCGTGAGTTGTGATCATTTTGGTAAAGGCAGGGCATACTTTTGTCATTTGTTTAAATGACGAAATACCATGCTAGTGACATATGCACCAAGTATTGCATTTTGTGGTTTTTGGTGGCCGGTGGTTTATGCTTCTACAATTCTTTTCATTTGCCAAGAGTTTTGTATTTTGTGGTGTGGTGAATTGATAGAATGGCTCATGTGGTCTTTTGGAAGTAAATGATTACATTTTGAAACTTGCATTCATAAGCTTTGACACAATGCTTGTTTGGGAGAAGTCGATCTACATTTTCGACTGATTTGATTATGCAGAGGAGGAGGCGATGAAGTGTTAATTTTTAAACTGTAGACAAACTAGTGTGAGGTCAATTATCCTTGGATGTTGAAGTTAATGACACAAATAATTTAATAATAAGTTTTCCTTGAATGTTGACTTGGCAAGTTGCGGCTTAGAAGTGTTGGGTGGGACAAATCAATAAGTTAAAATACCAAACTTCTTCATGAGGGGCATCGATTCATATTTGGGGAGGTGCTCCATTTGTTGCCTTTTCATTTCCTTCAGCATAGAAGTATTTAAGTGGAAGTTTTGGTCTGGAAGGAGTGTTAAGACTGAAAGTACAACTTAATTACAGAAAGAGAGTAATGAACAACGCATAGATTTAATTAGAAAGCAAAAAGAAATAAGACACTAGATTTATCGTGGTTCACCACATCCACACTGAGCAGAGGAATTATTATTGCTGTAAGAATTGAGTTTTACAATGAGAAGTCCAGCATATATAATGCTTCATTATACATCACAAGAGGAATATGAATAGACAAAGAATTGGCGGGAAAGTAATGTGTCCGTTGGTCTTCATTTCCTTACAATCTCCCACTTGAAGGTCAATGGATGCTGCAACTCGCCAATCATTCCCCTGCTCTAAACTTTTGATCACTTCTTCTTAACCAGACCAAGAGAAGTCTTGGCACATTCAAACTTCTCTTTTGGAACAACCTTGGTGAAAATGTCTGCCGGATTGACCTTTGTGTCAATTTTTGCAACTTGTAACTTGCCCTCTTCAACCACATGACGAATGAAATGAGCATGTATGTCGATATGTTTAGAACGATGCTGAGATGAATGATTATGAGCCATAAAAATGGCGCTGCGACTATCACAAAACATAACATTGTCACTTTGTTGACATTTCAAATCACCAAACAATTGCTGTAACCAAATCATCTCCCTAGCACCTTCGGAAAGAGCCATATACTCAGCTTCGACAGAAGAAAGAGCAACAGAATGTTGCAGCCTCGAGACCTAACTAATGGCAGCTCCGGCAAACATGAAAACATAGCTAGTAGTAGATCTCTGTTTATCTAAATCTCTGGCAAGATCAGAATCAGTGAAACCTTGCAGCTGTACCTTATTGCCACCAAAACACAAAGCATAATCAGAAGTACCTTTAAGATACATTAATATCCATTTGACGGCTCCTAGTGAGGCTTACCGGGATTGCTCATGAACCTGCTCACAACTCCCACTGCATGAGCAATATCGGGACGAGTGGAGATCATAGCATACATAATGCTACCAGCAGCCGATGTATAAGGAACACCTTGCATAAACTCTTTATCCTCTTGTGTTTTTGGACACAAATCAGAAGATAAATGAAAATGGGCAGCAAGAGGAGTAGAAACAACCTTCACATTAGCCATACCAAATCTGTCTACAACCTTGTCAATGTATGCCTTTTGTGACAGTATGATCTCCTTCTTTTGTCTATCCCTAGTGATGGTCATTCCAAGAATCTTCTTGGCTGGGCCTAAGTCTTTCATAGTAAATCTCTTAGCTAATTGAGACTTCAATTCAGAAACAATCCTCATACTTGTACCGGCTACCAACATGTCATCAACGTAGAGCAAAAGAATGACAAATTCACCATTAGGAAGTCGCTTATAATAGACACAAGGATCTGATTCACATCTCAAGAAGTTTTGCTCAGTCATAAAGTGATCAAACTTGAGATACCATTGGCATGGGGCTTGCTTGAGCCCATACAAGCTGCGCTTCAATCTACAATAAAGATGTTCTAGTCCTTGTTTTTTAAATCCTTCAGGTTGTTCCATGTATAGCTCTTCATCAACGTCACCATGTAAAAACGCTGTCTTGACATCCAACTGATCAAGTTCAAGATCCCAAATTGCAACCAAACCCAAAACTGCCTGGATTGTGGTCATTCTCACAACTGGTGAGAAAATCTCATTAAAATCTATGCCTTTTTGTTGATCATACCCTTTGACAACCAGTCTAGTACGATAGCGCTTGTTGCCCCCATCTTCCTCTTTCAACTTGTATACCCAACGATTCTTCAAGGGTCTTCGATTAGGCGGAAGTGGCACTAAATCCCAAGTGTTATTAGCCTACAATGAACTCATTTCATCTTACATCGCCTCTTGCCATTTCGAAGAGTCAACTGCCTTGCAAGCCTGTTTATAGGTAGCTAGTTCAGGTTGATCAGAAATCAATAACTCGGGCTCTGCTTCCTCTGAATACAACAATTTGTAATCTGAGAATTTGGAGGGTCGTCTCCTCTCCCAGGTAGACCTCCTTAATTGAGGACCCTCCTCTTGCAAATTTGAGTCCTCCAAATTCATTTTCTACAACTGACTTTGAACATTTTCTATTTGATTTTGCAAATTGGCCTCACAGCTCTGGCTCTGTACACTTCCCTGTTGCACAGTCCCTTGTGCCTGCACATTTCCTTGTGCAATTTCTCCAGTGTTCTGCCTTTGTATATCTTCTGAAGGCATTAAAACTTCACCTTGTATATGAGATGGAGATCGCCCTCCTATCTAGTGCGATTGATATGTAGGAGGCAATAAAGACTGCATACAATAGTGTGAAGGCTACGTTGGATTTGGGAGGAGCTGCGTATAAGTGTTATGAGGAAGCTGCATGGGGGCTGGAGAAGTCAACAAATTACCTAGCAGTGTTTGATCAATTAAAGGCTACGTTGGAATTAGAGGCAGCATAGAAGCTAAGGCAGGCTACGTTTCAAATACAGGCAGCGAACACTCATTTGGGGGCAACAATATACCAAATGGTGAGTGCTGCATTGGATTTACATGGAGCTACATTTCAACATTTAGAGGAGGCTGCATTTGACAAGTGGGAGTCAACATTTGACTAAGTGGCAATGATTCAACATGTAGAGGTTGCGTTTGCACACTAATATGTGGAGAGACACTAGCACCAAAACTTACATGTAAAGGCTGTGTAAAAGAAGCACCATTGTCAAACAAATCAACTGTTATATATTCATTTGAAGATGTATTTACTTTGTGCAAACCTGGGAAAACTCTTTCGTTGACGACGACATCCCGACTGCGAGTGACCTTTTTGGTGACGGGATCCCACAACCTGAATCCATACTGATCCTCACCATACCCGACAAAAATGCACTTCTGCGATTTGGGATCCAATTTGGATCGTTTCTCATAAGGAATAAGAGCAAACGCTTCACATCCGAACACCTGTAGATGACTATAAGAAATACGCTTGCCCAACCACCTTTCCTCAGGAATGTCAAGATTTAACCGAGATGAGGGAGCTCGATTAATGAGGTAAACCAATATGTTGCAAGCTTCTGCCCAGAACTCTTTTCCCAGTCCAGCATTGGAAAGCATACACCGTGCTTTTTCCAAAATTATTCTATTTAGCCTCTCCGCAGCCCCATTTTCTTGTGGTGTATAAGGAACAATTTTGATTCTTCAAATACCATTGTTAGCACAAAAACTATCAAACTCTAGTGAACAAAATTCACCGCCATTGTCAGTTTGCAAACACTTGATATTATGCCCACTCTGATTTTCAACTAGAGCTTTAAAAATTTTGAACTTGCTGAACACTTCAGATTTTTTATTGAGCATAAAAATCCAAACTTTCCTAGTGCAGTCATCAAGGAAAGTCAAAAAATAGTTAGAACCTCCAAGAGAAGTTACCTCGGTTGGCCCAAAAACATCCGAATAAACCAACTCCAAAGGTGAGGTGTTCTTCTCATGCCTGTCTTTATGAAGCTAATCCGCTTCTACTTGCCGTAGAGACAATGTTGGCAAAAATCCAAATCCACGGATTTCAACCCTGGTAATTGTTCTCTTTTGATCATGACTTCAAGACCTTTTCTACTCATATGTCCAAGCCATTGGTGCCAAAGCTCAGTTTTGCTGTCCGTCAGTGTCATAGCAACTCCCACTTGAGAGTCATTTTCAAAAACATATAAACTGCCCTCTTTATTTCCTTTGGCAATCTGCAAGACACCTTTAGTAACCTTCCAAGAATCTGGATAGAAGGTAGTATTGCAGCCTTGTGAGAACAATTGGGTTATAGAAATCAGATTCTTTTTCAATTTTGGGACATGCCTAACATCTTGCAAAAGCCATTTGCTTCCATTTTTAGATTGTGGGAGAACATCACCTTTACCAATGATGTCCAATGAATTGTTATCCCCTAAGTAGACCTTCCCGAACTGTCCTCCTTGATAATTAGAGAAGGCATCTGTACAAGAGGTGGCATGAAAGGAGGCACCCGAATCTAGAACCCATGATTCTGAAGTGGTTTCACTTACGGACAAAACCAAAATATTATCATCCTTGTCATAGACAACATTGACCTCGCTGTCTTTAACCTTCTCTTGCGCCTTCTTATAGGAATAACAATTTTTCTTGGTGTGACCGGGCTTACCACAGAACCAATAGTCGCCAACTCTACCTCTGGATTTTGACCTCTTCGCTGATTTTGATCTTCTTCTGTTATTGTCTTTGCCTCTATTCTGAGGCCTTCCTCTACTAACAGCGGTTAAGGCTTCACCGGAAGATATTTCTTGGTTCTTTCTACGCATATCTTCACTAAGGAGTGTAGCTACTACGTCATCAAAAACCAATTTTGTTTTGGCTGCAACTGAAGTACTTATGGCCATCACGACACCTTCCCAGCTGTTGGGTAATGAGCATAGCAGCAAGATTGCTTTAATTTCATCTTCCAACTTTATCTCCACTGAAGTCAGTTGGGTAAGTAAGGTATTAAACTCATTCAGATGGTTTGACATAATTTCACCTTCTTTCATTTTTAGGTTATAAAACTTTTTCATAATAAAAACTTTATTGGATGTTGAAGCCATCTCATACATTTTAGAGAGTTTATCCCACAACTCCTTCGAAGTCTTCTCCGCTGAAACATTAAACAATACATTGCTGGATAGCGAGAGGAAAATCGTAGCTCTTGCCTTCTTATCCATTTTGTCCCACTCTTCATTCGTCAGTGAGCTTGGCTTCTTTGCTACCCCTTCAAGCGTGAGTGAGAGGTCTTGTTTTATCAGCAAAGACTCCATATGCACCTTCCACAGTCCAAAATTCTGACTGGAGAATTTATCAATCTTCGGTTCCTCCATGACTAGAAAAATCCAACACCGATTTTTGCAACCAACTATACCGTTACCGTACAGCTCTGATACCAATTGTTAAGACTGAAAGTACAACTCAATTACAGAAAGAGAATAATGAACAGCGCACAGATTTAATTAGAAAGCAAAGAGAACTAAGACACCAGATTTATCGTTGTTCACCAAACTTGGCTACATCCACACTGAGCAGAGGAATTATTATTGCTGTAAGAATTGAGTTTTACAATGAGAAGTCCAGCATATATAATGCTTCATTATAGATCACAAGAGGAATATGAACAGACAAAGAATTGGCGGGAAAGTAATGTGTCCGTTGGTCTTCATTTCCTTACAAGGAGTTCACTACAAAAGAGTTTGTAAACTACACATAGGTGTGTGCAGAGGGGGCGACTAAGAAGAAGATGAATTCATTATAAAACAATGCAATTTGAATTGCAGAGACATAACAAAGAGTGATGCATAGGAAAGTTGTTTGAAGGACTGCAAAAAGAAATTGGAAGAGATACATAATTACTTGTATTGCAATGGAGAAACATAGGCCATATTGAAGCTGGAGTAGCTCGATATCCTGTCACAAAATGTTTTTGGAATAGAGATAAGCTCATTTGAATATAAAGTTTTTGTATTGATGTATAAAAAACTTGCATAACAAACCATTGAATGCTGCCAGTAATAATATCATTGGAGTCTTAGATAAATGAATGGTGAAATTATCTAATTTGGTTACCTGTAGCAGCTATAGTTTCATCAATTTCCTTACCATTTGAACCTCACACCACCTGCCCACTTCTTCATGGATGTTTGAGAGAACATAAGTCACAGAATATTTTAGGGTCCAAATAAAAAAGTAGCCTGATCACTGTAAATACTCCTAAGCCTATATTCATATGTGATTTGCAGCACCAAGAAAATTCATCCACACAACCACCACAGGTTTAATTGGCATCTTAATGATAAAGTTTAGGGTGTCCTCAAGATAGCCAGCATGGGCAAGAAGGTCAACCATTCACATATAATGATCAATTGTAGGTGTAAAGCAGTAAGGGTTACTTATATGATTGAAGCATGTGCAACCCTCATCCACTAAACCTGCATGGCTGCATGCACATAGAACACAAGCAAAGCTTGTAATGTCAGGATATGTTCCAGAGTGCTTCGTTAATTCAACGATTTTGAGAACATCCTTGCAAAATCCATTTCGTGCATATCCCAGAATCATTGCATCCCATGAGACCACATTTCTTTGAGGCATTTTTTCAAATAGTTCACGTTCCTTGTCTATGCTTTCACATTTTCCATACATGTCTACCAGAGCATTTCCAATTATAATATTGACAAAAATCCCCCTTCCATTATGCTTTGATGGATGTTGATACCCTGTTCCAAAGCTCCCATTTTGGCACAGCCAGGGAGGATGCTAGCTTTACAACTGCGAATTTCATTTGCTTGAAAGTTTCTAAAGCCTTGTCAAGAAATCCATTTTCTGCATATCCTGCAACAATGGCATTCCATGAGACCAGATTTCTTTGAGGCATTCTGTCAAATAGTTCACGTGCCTTGTCCATGCTTCCACATTTTGCATACATGTCTACCAGAGCAGTAGCAACTATAACATCTGACAAAATTCATCTATCCTTTACGCTTTGATGGATGTCCATACCCTGTTCCGAAGCTCCACTTGGCACAGGCTGGAAGGATGCTAACAAAGGTTTCTGGCTTTACACCAGCCAATTGCATTTGCTTAAAAGTTTCTAAAGCCTTTTCAAATTTTGTGCATATCCTGCGATCATGGTATTTCATGGGACCGCATTTCTTTTAGGCATTCAGTTAAACAATTCCAAAGCTCCCATTTGGGCGCAGGCTAGTAGTACGCTGACAAACTTTAACTAATGAAACAATGGAGTTGCCTACACCTTGCTCCTGCAGAAAAAACACCCACATAAATAGAGCCCTTGAGATCAAGCGAGAGGGGATTTCAAATTAAACTTATCACCAATTTACAAGTAACCGCAGGCTGTCACAGTTTGTTGAAACACACAGTTTATGCATTGTTAACAAAAAAACAGAACTGATGAAATGGAGAAAAAGAGCCCACCAACCACGTTTAAGTCAAATCTTAGAGCGTTTTGTTTAAGCCCAACCCTCAAAATACTAAATTTATGCAGAAATGCAGATTTTGTAGACCTTGAACTTCTCTAGTCACTACACATCGTCCATCTACAACGACATTCATTTGTCCATCACTCCTTGATTATTGTGTCATAAGTTGGTGAGTTTATTTTATCGGGCACGAATTATTTGGGAAGAACATTGGAAAGATTTGGACCACTGCTTGCACCATCGCCTTATACACCCAACTCATAAAAGCTGCTTTGAGATAATAGACATTATTAAACCTTAGGATAGTGATTGATATATGTAGAATTTGTTTACCTTATAGCTTAACACCATGTTTAGAGTTCACCATTGTTAAACTTTCAGTGACCTCTATTCTCTATTTCCACAGTTTTCCATGTCTATTTCAAAACTTATTAATCAATTTAGAACCACTTGAGAATATTTTCCTTTCGATGCTTCTGAATTTGATTGATGGATCGACATAGAATTGGGAATATTACCGAATACAATCATGAGTTTGCATACATTGGCGATGATAGCAATAAGAGGATAGTGAAACTAAAACTGAACTATTTCAGCAGCAAATTGAGAAAACCAATTCCAAAAACATTTTTTCACCCAAACTGAAAAGAATGTATAGGAGATGGTATGGTTGCACGTGCATGAATGTACAATTGTTTTTTTAAAAGGCCACAGCTCTTCATGGTACATAGATTATTGTTAAATTTGTTAGATTTATGTTTAAGTAAAAGTTTAAACAGTGGGTGTGTTGTTTGTTATATGAAATATCTTGTTTTTATGTTTTGAAAGTTATTTTTTTTTAATCATATTAATTCTAAAAATCTTTTAAATAATTTATAAATTTAAAAATCAATTTCCAAAGTCTGGTTCAATTGGTCAAGTGATCCTTTTAAAACCCACCTCATACTTAATGGTTAATTTAACTATAATGACTTATAATGTATCTATAACACTCAATTTTGTATTTATAATGTTTCAGCTCAATCATTATTTTTCTCCTTAGGTAGTTCTCAACAAAATGAAAGTAATGACCTATTTATTTCATCATCAATACATTGTATACTGCATGTTATATTTGTTACCCACAAATAAATGTATATACCTTTTAATTTTATATTGAACTATTATTTCTTGCACTCTAAATAAACTATGGGCCAATTCATGGCAACGGCTACGGGGCATGGGGTATTCACGATGCACCAGATGCCTCGATGGTCATGGATGCTGCATCCATCCAATGTACAACGTACAACGTATAATGCTGAAAACGAAGGCCTGCGTGGGAATTTGAACCGAGCACGTTGACAGCGTAGTAGTCTTTTCCAGCCCACACTCTAAGCGCTGACTCGCTGACGTGGCAACGTGGGCTCTTCAGTTACCGTCTGTTCCACTTCGTTCCTGTTTTCCATTTAGGCAGTCCCGGTTTGGGCTTCACCAGTCACAGTTAGTTAAAGTTTAACTTAAATAGTCTCCGGCCCAATCAGTTTAAAATTGTCTCCCGCCCAGTAGCGATGCATTCAAAATGTGGAACCATAAACAAGACACGCGAACTGTCTGACCGGATGGCGCGCAGAGAAATCTGGTCTCCTCTACTGTTCTGATTGCAGGATATACACAAAACAGGTTTGTTGAGAAGGCTTTAGATACTTTCAAGCAAATGCAATTGGCAGGTGTAAAGCCAGATTCCTCAACCTTTGCCAGCATCCTCCCTGCCTGTAGCAAAATGGGAGCTTTAGAACAGGATATGGACATCCACCACAGCATAAGGGATACAGGAATTTTATCAGATGTTGTAGTTGTAACTGCCCTGGTAGACATGTATGTAAAATGTAGGAGTTTTGACAAAGCACGTTAACTGTTTGGCATATTGCCTCAAAGAGATATCATCTCATGGAGTGCCATGACTGCAGGATATGCACAATGTGAAAGCATCAACAAGGCACGTGAGCTGTTTGACAGAATACCTCAAAGAAACGTGTTCTCATGGAATGCGTTGATTATAGGGTATTCACAAAATGGATTTGTTGAAAAGGCTTTAGAAACTTTCAAGCAAATGCAATTGGCAGGTGTAAGTCCAGACTCTACAACCTTTGTCAGCATCCTCCCAGCCTGTGCCAGATGAGAGCTTTGGAACAGGGTATGTACATCCATCAAAGCATAAAGGATAGAAGAATTTTTTCAGATGTTGTAGTTGCAACTGCTCTGGGAGTCATGTATGTAAAATATGGAAGCATAGACAAGGCACGTGAACTGTTTGACAAAATGCCTCAAAGAAATGTGGTCTCATGGAATGCCATGATTGCAGGAATATGCACAAAATGGATTTTTGCAAGGATGCTTTATAAACTTTCAAGCAAATGAAATTGGCAGTTTTAAAGTCAGCATCCTCCCCGCCTGTGCCAAAATGGGAGCTTTGGAACAGGGTATGGGCATCCATCGAAGCATAATGGGAGTGGGATTTTTGTAGATATTCTAGTTGGAAATGCTCTGGTTGACATGTATGGCAAATGTGGAAGCATAGACAAGACATGTGAACTGTTTGACAAAATGACTCAAAGAAATGGGGTCTCATGGAATGATATGATTGCAGGATATGCACAAAATGGATTTTGCAAGGATGCTTTCAAAATCTTTGAATTAATGAAGCAGTTTAGAACATATCATGACATTATCAGTTTTGCTTGTGTTCTATGTGCATGTAGCCATGCAAGTTTAGTGGATGAGGGCTGTACATACTTTAATCTTACAAGTAACCCTTATTGCATTACACCTACAATTGATCATTATGTGTGCATGGTTGACCTTCTTACCCGTGCTAGTTATCTTCAGGACACCCTAAACTTTATCATTAAGATGACAGTTAAAGTTATGGTGGTTGTGTCGATGTGTTTTCTTGGTGCCTACAAATCACATATGAACATAGGCTTAAGAGTATTTATAGCGATGTTGCTTTTTTATTTGGATCCTAATAAGATGAGGGTTTCAAGGTGGCTAGGGGAGAGCTAAATAGGACATTTCATAAGTGTTTGGAGTGACAATAGGACTTAAAACTAGAGGCAGTCAAAAGCATAAGGGGAATTTTAGAGAAACACAATGGGAGACATCATAGGTTTGAAATGAATATTATAATTACATTCATAATATGGTCAAATTGACTACTTTATTCACTTGTGGTAAACCTAACAAATGGTAGTAAAGTTAAATTCTATTTGCTAAGATAGGAATTGAATAATTTTGCATTAGTTGCATACCTAGCAAATGCTAGTGAAGACTAAATTCCATTTGCCACATCTAATGTTTGTTTACAATCCTTAATCACAACTGTATTTAAAATCTTGAATTCTTGTACTTGATTCATGTCAAATTTTTATAATAGGAGATTCATCTCAAAATGTCCAAAGACTAATGGGTCATAGCTAACAATTTTTGTTTAGTTGATTTAAAAATGAAATGTTATCATAAGCATACATGTTTGTATGCAATGAAGGCAAGAAAAATAGTTTTCTTGAAAGAATCTAGAATGATGAACTTCAATTCTTCATCTCATGCAAATGCATTTGACAACTTTATGGTTATAAGAGAACATATATTTCTAAGTTATTATAAGTCTTTATAATGAGTGTTTTTAATGTTTACAATAGAAGAGGAAATTTGCTATGAAGTACCTTCTTTTCTTATAAAAGCTACATCACTTTGTAACTATCATTAATAGTATCACACTTGAGGTCCCAAGGTACATCTAAAATTATAAATGCATATTTTTGTGTATGCATTATAATAGTAGGAAACAATTGAATTGAAGCAACTCCATTGTTATTATAAATAAAAAATAATTATAAAATAATCCCATAGATTGCATTTGGTGAAGTGAGGTCCTCAATAAATACAAGGTGTTATGTTCTTCCTCCTACCACTTGATACCGCCACATCTATTTGACTTAATTCATTCATAATCCCCAATGTTAGATGTGTTCTTCACAATTTATTTAGATGGCTTTTTCCATAGATAGAATTTGCTAGTTCCCATCCCACTTTTTGGTTCCTTTTTTGTTCATTCCAATGCTATCCAACTATAAAATTTGTTAGTTTCTTTGGAAACATTCGGTCTCTTATTTCATGCCAAATGATGAGTATTATTTTTGCAATTGATTTTAGTATTTCATTTTCCATTTTGTTGGGGTCTCTCTCCGCTCATCACTCTTGCTCTTTTCCCTCCATCTCAAAGCTTTTCAACTCATATATGAATCGCTCTTTTCCTTCTTTTGTCAACTTCTCTCTTTGTCTTCCTCATGGTTAAAGTTAAACTTGTGAAACCACAATGATAACAATTATTGCCTATTGATACACTACAAAAGACTAACTTTCGAACTTTAGCTTTCTTACTACTTGCATAAATAGAGTAGTTGCATGATCAATCTCAAAATTAAACCTAAAATTTTATCCTTAATGGCTCATTAGGTCCTTTTAAACCATGTAAAAGATTGTGGTCTTACAACATCAATAAATCCCTATGAAAAGTCACCCAAAAATTCTTGGTTCCTTTTTTGTTCATTTCAATGCTATCCAACTATAAAATTTGTTAGTTTCTTTGGAAACATTCAGTCTCTTATTTCATGCCAAATGATGAGTATTATTTTTGCAATTGATTTTAGTATTTCATTTTCCATTTTGTTGGGGTCTCTCTCTGTTCATCACTCTTGCTCTTTTCCCTCCATCTCAAAGCTTTTCAACTCATATATGAATCGCTCTTTTCCTTCTTTTGTCAACTTCTCTCTTTGTCTTCCTCATGGTTGAAGTTAAACTTGTGAAACCACAATGATAACAATTATTGCCTATTGATACACTACAAAAGACTAACTTTCGAACTTTAGCTTTCTTACTACTTGCATAAATAGAGTAGTTGCATGATCAATCTCAAAATTAAACCTAAAATTTTATCCTTAATGGCTCATTAGGCCCTTTTAAACCATGTAAAAGATTGTGGTCTTACAACATCAATAAATCCCTATGAAAACTCACCCAAAAATTCTTCTAGATAGACATACTTGGCTTCTTGGGTTAGATAATAACATTGAGCTTAGGCATTCATGTCTAGGTCTAAGAAAATCCTTATTTTATCTTAATGTAGGGTGACAATTGAGAGATAGGCCTTAAGACAAGATTTAGTTTAGGTTGAAGCATCAAATTTCAACACTCAGTATGGGAACACATGGCCAACTCCAATTGGTACATTCTCATGTTCATGAAATCCCAAGCATCTTTGATATACTTTAATTATGCTTATGGATGTGAAAGCATTTTATACAACTTGATTTAATCGGGTGTCTAGATCTAAAAATTTAATGGCCTTAGATTTGATGGTCCAGTGGATGTGAGAGTCATATTAAAGATGACATAATTGTAAGTCGGTTCTAGGATCCTAATGTTGTATTCTAAAGTTATCTAAAGAGAACACATATCTACTAGGGTTAACTTTGATACAAAGACATGGCATGCACCCAATTGTTAGGTTTCTTGACTCTCAATGTCTTAGGCACAAACATATCATTAATTCTAATTTATTTGGGAGAGCTTGGTTTTGGAACTCAAAGGATTTATCTCTAGAGTTCCATAGACCTAATGCGCATACTAACTTTGACTAATTTGTGCACTCATGTTTGAACTTACTAATGATTATCTTCCAACCCTCATCTATCTATGAACACACGTATGTGAAGATTCAAACTGCTAGATTCTAGTGTCCATATAGATCCAATTGGGCCATCAATGGTTAGAAAATCCACTAGTGCCTACCATAAATGTGGGAACTTTATAAATTTTGACATGCTCAGGCTCTCTTTATCTCTCTTTAAAATACATGCAACCCAATATACAAACAGGGAATATTCCTAGCAATTTACGAAAGATTCCCCCTTTGTATATGCACATTCTAAGCCCGATATGCATTCCAAAATGCATAAAACTCATTTTTTCATCACTTTTTGGAGGCCGATAAAGATTTTGCAAGCCCGCCAATGTACAAAAAACTTATCAACTAGTGATGGAAAAAACTTAGGTTAGGGTTGAAATGAGACCTAAAACATGCCAAGGGAGTGGACACCAAAATAGGTGCAAAATATAGGGTAGGAATTACAAAGTATGCAATTTTTTATCTTACAATACTATCACAAAATTAGAATATGTGCAAACAATCTTGTATTTCAATCTTGAGTTTTGTGGATTTGATCCCAACTATTACGTATTTGAACTCTGATGTTTCTAATTAAAACTTGCAAAATGCAAAATATTAGATATTTATTTTCCTATTAAATCTAATGGTTTGATCCTCTTGTAGAGATTGTAGTGTCTATAAACACCTTTAGGAAATCTCCCAAATCATTGGGACCAAGTTCTTCTAGGTCGAACCCTTAGATAGGTCAACTTTGTGACTTTGAGCAAAGATTAGAAGATAAAGTTCACCAACATGTAAATGGCCCATGTATAGATTATATTATTTATCCCTTATAAAATTAAAGTGTGATATGATGATTTCATGTTATAACTACTAACTTCTCTTGATGTTATGCATGTGGATTATTGTAAGTTGTTGCTAGGAAGACCATGGAAATATGACCAAATGAAATGGCACCATGGACGTGCAAACACCTACACCTTATGGAAGAAGAAAAGGAGGTGCAAATTGAATAATCTAAGAGATCATATCATCAAGGTGGAGAGCAACCTACATATGTTACTAGTATCAAGTTAGTAGTTTATATCAAAAAAGAACATGTATATCTTGCACTAATGCCCAATCCTATGCAATTTGTGATCACAAAGGGTGAAGAGGAAAAGGAGATGCCATACAAATCAAAGGATATTTTGGATGAGTACAAGGGCATCATGTTGTAAAATTTTATGAATGGACTACCAC
Organism: Cunninghamia lanceolata; assembly: GCA_027924645.1. NCBI lineage: Eukaryota > Viridiplantae > Streptophyta > Pinopsida > Cupressales > Cupressaceae > Cunninghamia > Cunninghamia lanceolata. The sequence continues at coordinate 4,324,123 of BSBN01001268.1, read as the reverse complement.
CTATGAGCATCATTAGCCATGGGATGGACTTAATTCTTGGGCCTAGTTTGAAAATAAAGGTGGCATATAGGACAATTCCACAATAAAGTGAGGATATATGTTCATGCAAGTAGAAGAATTGCTTGTGACGGGGTCGATCTTGGAAAACTTGTACCCATGCACAATAGCCATCATACTAGGATTAAACTAGATAAAATGGTATAGAATATGTACGAACTCTAGGGCCATAAATACTTAGGTCACCATTACGTACTGATCCCAATACCACACATGGATGAATTGATGGATTATCTAAGTGGGGCATGATAGTTCACAAATATCAATCTAGAGAGTGGATACATTTATAGTAGGATCAAGGAAGGTAATGAGTGGAATATAGCCTTCAAGACAATGGATGGTATTTACAAGTGGTTGGTAATGTTGCCCAACCTAATAAACACACCCAAGACCTTAATTCAATTGATGAATGAAGTGCTAAATCTATTCTTGGCTTGATTCATCATCGTTTATCTAGGTAATATCCTAATTTTTAGTAGGACCAAGGAGGAGCACCTAGTGCATATTAGAAAAGTGTTGCAATGATTATGAGAGGAGAACCTACTAGTGAATCTAAAGAAGTGGAGATCTATGAAGATAGAGTTGGTATACTTGGGATTGTAATATCTCAAGAAGGGATAAAAATAGACCCACTAAGGTAAAGACAATCATGGAATAACCATTACCTAAGAGCACATTCAAGGCATGAAGCTTCCATGGCCTGAAAAGATTATATAAGAAGTTCATCAAGAACTTTAATGGAATTTGTGCACCTATAATGTAATTGGGAGTATAGATTACAAATTCCAAATGTTGAAGAAGAAGGTGATGGACTAGCCAAAAAAAGCGTTGCTAGATTTCAATAATGTTTTCCAAAAAGATTGTGACATGAGTGGCATGACAATATGTGTAGTGCTATGTCAAGAGGGAAGTTCAATCATGTACTTTAGTGAGATGATAAATACCATGTGAGAGTGATATTCCACATATTATTAGGAATTCATGTGATCATACAAACATTACAAAATTGGAGACACTATTTTCTACCAAAGGAGTTTGTACTATTCATAGACCATCGTGCATCATAATTCATCAACAACTAAGGAAAGTTGAATCAATGACACATGAAGTAGATGGTGTTCCTAAAGAGCTACTCATTTTTCCTAAACCATCAAAGTGAAAAATCCAAGAGTCTCAAATGCACTAAGCTAGAGAAGTGCCCTAGTGAGTGACATGTGTGTAGGAGTCATTGGACTTGACTTAATGAAGGATTAGTACATGCAAGATGAATACTTATAGGAGGAATAGAAGGAATGCATGATGCCCACACATGTGAACTAATAAAATTGTTGGATTTTTGTTTAGAAGTGTGTAGTTATGCATACCCAAAGATCAATGCACAAACAATCTCATCAAGGAGAAGCATATAGGAGGTCTTGCTAGATATTTTTGCATGAAAAAAATAGGTGTGTAGTTATGCATACCTAAGGGGTCAATGCACACAAATCTTATCAAGGAGAAGCATATAGGAGGTCTAGCTAGACATTTTTGCATTAAAAAATGGTTTCCCTCAACATTTTGTCCATGCATGTCTATGGATGTGTGAATGTTTATGCGATAATGAACAATTTTCAAGATGAAGGTAAAGGGACTAAAGACAAGGTCATGGGAAAATTGAAGCTTGAATTTTGTTTTAGGGCTGCTAAGAATGTGCAGTGGCCAAGATTCAATTTCTATGGTGGTGGACAAATTCTCCAAGATGATGCACCTCAAACCATCCAAGCAAGTGAATTATTCCACACAAGTGGAAAATTTTTGTTCAAGTAAATTGTGAGGTTGTATGTGTTACCACTCACCATTGTGTTAGATAGAGATACAAATTAATTGTAGGACATTTATGGAGTCTATGTTGTGGAAGAAACTAAACACCAAATTACAATTCATCTTGACATACCATCTCCAAATGGATGGGCAAATGGAGGTGGTTAATTGATGCAGTCAAGGTAGGAGGGTCCAATGAAGGACTTTTCAACCTTGCAACCTAAACAACTAATAGCATGATTATAACAAAGATGCAATGGAAATATGTAATAAATAGAATGAAAAGAGATATCCATAAACACATGACACAAGATATATCCAGGGGTCAATGCACACAAATCTTATCAAGGAGAAGCATATAGGAGGTCTAGCTAGACATTTTTGCATTAAAAAATGGTTTCCCTCAACATTTTGTCCATGCATGTCTATGGATGTGTGAATGTTTATGCAATAATGAACAATTTTCAAGATGAAGGTAAAGGGACTAAAGACAAGGTCGTAGGAAAATTGAAGCTTGAATTTTGTTTTAGGGCTGCCAAGAATGTGGAGTGGCCAAGATTCAATTTTTATGGTGGTGGACAAATTCTCCAAGATGATGCACCTCAAACCATCCAAGCAAGTGAATTATTCCACACAAGTGGAAAAATTTTGTTCAAGTAAATTGTGAGGTTGTATGTGTTACCACTCACCATTGTGTTAGATAGAGATACAAATTAATTGTAGGACATTTATGGAGTCTATGTTGTGGAAGAAACTAAACACCAAATTACAATTCATCTTGACATACTATCTCCAAATGGATGGGCAAATGGAGGTGGTTAATTGATGCAGTCAAGGTAGGAGGGTCCAATGAAGGACTTTTCAACCTTGTAACCTAAACAACTAATATCATGATTATAACAGAGATGCAATGGAAATATGTAATAAATGGAATGAAAAGAGATATCCATAAACACATGACACAAGATATATCCTGGGAAAACCCTAAAAGGGAAAAACCTAGCCTTCAAAGCTCATTCCTCATTATATTATAATATCAAATCACATTATATATGTCATTAGGGCTTTTCATATTCTAGGCTGCTACCCAGGTTTACAAAAGATTTGTACAACACAACTTCATGTCTTCTTACTTCTTCTTCTCAATTCTCTGCTCTATATCTTCTTCTATTCACTACTCTACTTTCTGCTATGTTCTGCTACTTCTCCGAATCAAACACTTTGACTTCTTGCTTCATATATTCTCACATCCTCTTCTGCTACTTGTAAAAATATTCTATTCTTGCTTTATATCCTCCGCAAGCCTTCATAACATGATCAAGTTGGTCTAATTATAACGGCTAGCATGAAATGTGTAGACATAGATAGGTTGGACCTAAACATATGGTATTGCTTTGTAGGTGAATAGAACTTCATGCAGATTTCCATGAAGGTCAACCAGGTGCTAAAATACCTTGAATGATGTTCCCTCGGGCTCCACAAGTCATGGAATTGCTCTGCAAACCATTTAGACTTCACTAAACATTATCTGCTATACTATGTGAATACAGGTAATCTTTTGATAGTGATATATCTCTCTGGAAACAAACCCAAATAATCTAAATTTTGGATATGATGTAGATGACATGTTATAGAAACTAAATCTAGCTCTGCAAGCTCTAATGTGATAATGCAGTAAAATGCGGTAATCTCCAATGCCACTCTCCCTGGCACTCTACAACTTAATATTAACTATCCCAATTGATTTGATTTCTTCCAGATGCTTCTACATCATACTCTCAAGGTTAATTGAAAAAGTAAGCCTCTTCACTTTGGTCTATATTATGTCAAAATCAATGTGATCCATTAGGATATGTTCAACGATCTACTTGCAAGCCTTACACTGCCTCAATGATCGACAGTCAGAGCAAGTCTCCTCCGCAAGCTGCCTCAAGTTCTTCATCTTCTAGTGATCTAGGTTCGGCCATCTACTTGCAAGGCTTGCACTAGCTCAATGATTGACAGTCTGAGCAAGTCTTCTTTACAAGCTGCCTCAAGTTCTTTATCTTACCTTGGTCTAGGTTCGACAGTCTGGCTACAATGTTGGAACTGCCTCTCAATCCAACATTCTATTGTCAAACACTTGTAGGTTGCCTCAAGTCCAATTTCTGCTTCAATCAATTAAGAGTTAATAACTACATACTTGCATCCTCCAGAAAAATCATGTGTCTTCCTTGGCTCAGCCATTACATTCTATACAACACTTTCTAGAATCTCTATTTCTAGATACAATTTCTTCCACACACTTCAAAATCTTATAGTTTATGTTCTGCATATACTGCTCCAATACTTTTATCTACTTCTTTATCCTTATTTCCTTTACCTTTGTATACAAACTTTCTCCTCTGGTAGAATATCTTGCCATTCCCTCTTTCTCTGCAATATGAATTTCCTTTCCCTACTATGCTTCAAACTTGTCCACACAAACTTTCTCTTGCACTACTTTCTCAGTTCTATAACACAACCCTCCTTAAGATCAATGCTTCACCCTCTTCTGGTTTCAGTATTAAATTTGATGACTCAAAAGGTTCCTCTTCCTCTGCATAAACTAGCTCTGCATTATTTATTGTTTCCTCATCATTAGTCTCTACAGTAACAGGTTCTTGGTGACATTCACTGCTTGATTCTTTTTTCCTTTGAACAAACTTGAAAATAGTTTCCCCTTCTAGAAAATCCTCTTTCATTCCTCTGGTATCCTTCATTGTGATAATGATGACTCATGTCATTTCCCCCTTTGTAGTTTGAATTACTATCCTTGTTCTGCTCCACATAAGGTCTTCTCTCTCCATATCCTCTTTTCTTTCCAACACATGAATACTTCTATCTATACAATCTTCTGAACATACAAGTAACATGTTTCCATTTTACTCCATCAATCCATCCATAATCCATCTACATATAATTTATCATAGGTTTTCTCCTCCTCATTTTATTCCAACACATCTTTTCAGAATGATTCCTTAATCCATAGAACTTACAAGGGTATAAATCCTCGCAGAATTCCTTTTCATGTCCATGTCTATTACAACAAGAACAATGCATACCTTTTCTTCCTTGAGTTGACTTGTTTGAACTTGTAATAACATCTTTACCTGTATCATATCCAAGGCCTTCATTTCTTGATCTCATTACTGGTTTAATAGGCTCTGTAATTCCTTGCTGACATTTTCCCAATCCTTTGCCTTTATGTCCCATTCTTTGCATGATTTGGAAACCAATACCATCACCAACAATTGTAGGTTCAGTCACATTGTTATCTTCAATCTACCTTTATTACTTGGTGATAATGAATCCCTAAGCTCATTTTTTATTGTCTTGAAGCCAAATTTACCACTGTTGAGACAGTCAAAGTTGATTCTTGATCATGAATATTGCGAATTACTTCAAATATCCATGGACAATTTCAATTGTGTTTCTTAAGACACCCATGCCTTGACTATCCCTTGATGTTGGTCATGATTGTGCTTGGATGGCACAATAGTTCATAGTTAGATTTTTGCCACTAAAGTTTTCCTTTGACAAAGTCATATTTGTAGTCCACCTTTTGATGATGTTCAAACAATATAAATACTTATTCTTAACATAAGCAATACATTTCTCACAAATACCAATGCATTCTACTCATAAGGTTCATGGCACCATGCCTAAAGGTATGATAGTCAGCAGTGTACTATTATGGCAGCCTATGGTTGGTTTGACAATCTATAATAGTGATAGCATTCATGCCTAATAGTCCTTATCATTATTGTCATAATATATTTTATATTTGAGGCCTTGTCTACAACATACAAAGTTTACCTTTCTCACCCATACCTTCAGTATATAAAGGACATTGATAGGGAATTTTTAATTTCCACTTAGTCAGTGCAATCTAGGAGGGGATAGATTGTCTAAAGTTGTAATCTATTTCCATTTACACTTGCCATAACTACAAATGCTTAGTGTTTATTCTCAACCCCGGTATATGAATAAAATGTGACCTATTGTTCTAATAGGCCTATAGGGACAAAGAGGTGATAAAGCCTTTAAGTTTAAACATGACATGGTTTTGATAACTTCCCATAGTGGTAAGGTCCTGGATGACAATCCTTTGATGCACCTAATTGTAATAGGTGTTATGATAGTCCTTGGTATCTTTTCATTTCTTTCTTGAATGGCCTACAAATAAGACATAAGACCTTTTAGATACTTCATAAATAAGAATTCTCATACATTAGATTTAAACTTAAACTCCCTAAACATCCATCAATCCATCCATTAATATCAAAATGCCATGAATATCCTATGATCAACCATTCTAATTCCTAGGATAGTCATAAATTGCAATTTTGCTTCTCTATACTAAAATAGCCCAAGGAATATCTACCCTTGAATTTGTATTTTAACAATCTAATGTCTTTACGAATAACATTGAGCCTTCTTTTGGGACAACATTTTTGCCTTTAGAAGCTCCTCATTTGATGATAGCCTAAAATAGAATAAGTGGATAGTCATAACATTTTAGCATAATGGGAAAACCCTAAAGTGTGATAAAGTCTATACATTATCTATTCCCATCCATGTCACGAAGCAACTATTCAAATGCTAGGCCAACATGATTTAAACAATCATAAGGGCCAACAATCCACTCCAAATGCATGGGAAAAGGAGAACTCTTGGATCCCATATCAATCATGTTCACATGGCTACTAGCATCTTCAAGTGAGTCAATACAAAAATTGAAAGCCTCAAACTCATACAATTCAGAAAAATATACCTAATTATAAATTTGATATGCATGAATAAGGAAGTCCTCATGCAATACAAACTAAAATGTATCATATTTAGACATGTCATCAAGTTGAACTACATCATGTTGAGACTCGTGTTTACTTAAGCATTACAAGTCACTTACCTCTTTGCATGCTTCAAAGTTCCAAACAAAGGACTCAACTTTAGGTGTAGCAGAGTCCTCATCAATGACTGATTTACATGGCCTTCAACAAACTAAGATTATATATCATCTTTATGCTTATATGGAGGCTATATCATCTTTACAATTGTATGTCCAGGCTCTTTAGGAGTCTTCACAAATGTGTCCAAAGTAAGATTACTCAAATCAAATAATGGCTTATATCCAGAGCTTTATTAAGTTGATACCTAGGTGGATTAGTGTGTAAACATTCAAATTAGATGGTAATTCACAAGTTTATAGAATAATAAAATGAATCCCTAGTCTAGAATCCAAATGTACATAATGAAACGGATATCTGTTTTGTAGTAGCGATATGGACGTTGCAGAGTGTTCGTTGGCAAAGAATTGGGATTTACTTAAATTTGCTTGTTCATGCTTTTCACAGGATGTCACCTCCCCTACCCATCCAGCTCTACAGAAGAAGAGAGAGAACAAATGATCAAGAGGGATCACCAATTAGCGGTAAGTGATTGATTACTTATGTCATGTTATATATTTTGAATATTAAATTCTATATTAATGTGCACATTGTTTGATTGTATTAACAGGTGGAAATTCAAAAATCTCTATCGAGGAGGTCTAGTCGATGAGCGATAGAGGATGAGTCATTGATTGGTTCACCATCTTCATGGCCTAGAAAGAGCCATAGATTATTTGATAGCAATCCATAGGAGATTTGATTTTGGGACATTTTGTTACATATGCCTATTTGGCTTTGTAAACATACTTTTGTATGTTATCGATGTATATCGTTGTATATACCCATATGGTTTTATTTGTACATGCCTATATGGCTTGATATATACACTATACAAATTATTTTCATGACATTATGCATATATGTATATATAAGATCCTAATTTGGCACAAGTAGGGAGAATGCTTGCAAAGGTTATGGAATTTGGTTTTAAACGTTCCAATTGTATTTGCTTCAAAGTTTCTAAAGCCTTTTCAAAAAATCCATTTTGTGCATATCTTGCAATCATTGCATTCCATGAGATAGCATCTCTTTGAGGTGTCATGCCAAACTATTCACATGCCTTGTCTATGCTTCCACACTTTGGATTTACACCCGCCAATTGCATTTTCTTAACATTTCCTTTCAATCCTTATCAAAAATTCTGTTTTGTGCACATATTGCAATCATTGCATTCCTTCATTTACAACACATGATTAAATAAGAAGATGCATATTTACAACACTTAAGAATATGTAGTAGTGTTTCTCATGTCACCAATACTATGTTTACATCTTCACATACATGGCTTACAACATGTGACAATATGAAGTGATGAAGAAACTTGTTATTTTGATGTATTTCAACTCCAAACTTGCACCTAGAAGTGAAGGCGCTAATCCTTGATCAAACTAACCTAAAAGTGCGCCTTGGTACTTAGGGTGCTAGATTATGATTGATCAACCTAAAATGTGTGCCTAAGGCTAGATATTGAATTGGAAGGATAAAATGCATCATCAAAGGAGTTTATAGTTATTGAAGGCATCAAATGATGACTTGGGCACACATCTACCTCTCTACACCATCAAATGTGCACCTAGATTAGTGAGGCACCACTTCATATCTCTATGACTTTGGATATGCGCCTTGATAATGAATTGATCTTGCAAGTTGAGGTTGTCTCCACAAGTTGAAAGAATGTCCAAAGAATACAAGGTGCCAATTATTGAACAAACAACCTAGAATGAGTGCCTTACTATTTGAGTTGCTAGTTCATGCTTCTAGAACACCAAAAGTGCGCCTAGATGTTGAGGCTCTAGCTCTTTCTCAAACAACCTTGAAAGTGCGCTTTGACAAGGAGGTTAAAATGTATTATCAAAGGACTAAGTTGAATCAAGGAATCATCATTGAAGACAAGTAAAACATGATTGTGAATGAGGTGCACTTTTCATTATCTCCAACCTCACAATTGCACCTTCCCTTAGAAGCTCATATTGTGCCTAAAGGAATGGTACTAAATAACATCCATGTCAATGATTGGGAATGTGTCAACTAGAACAATATTTTTTGTTTTTCTCATCATGGGGTCGAATGGACTGCGCCAATGCGTCGGGGTGGGTGGGTAAATGCTAGTAGAGGTCTCATTTTGTGTGCCAAGCGTCCCAGTTATTCCAGGCAAGAGGCTACCCGCAAAGTCCCTTAAGATCCCTGAGACAAAAAATGCGCCAAACTTTGACGGAGCAGTTCTCAGAATTCGTGATAGCTAGGAATGTTGTGTTTGGACCTACAGGTGTACGTGGGGTCCGTTGACAATAACCTCTCTCATTTTTGGTCAACTCCATTCTGTTTGACCGTGCCGAAATCAAATGCATTGTTGCAAAATGCTTCAATTTGATGCAGTGGAAAGGTGCTAGGTGTGACATTTTTCATTCCATAGCTCGTGGAGTCGAACGGACTGCGCCAACATGTTAGGGTGGGCGGGTAAATGCCAGTGGAGGTCTCGTTTCATCCACCAAGCATCCCAGTCATTCCGGGCAAGAGGCTACCAGCAAAGTCCCTTAAGATCCCTCAGACCAAAAATGTGCCAAACTTTGACGAAGGAGTTCTCAAAATTTGTGACAGCTGGGAATGTTGTGTTTGGACCTACAGGTGCACATGGGGTCCATCAACAATAACCTCTCTCGTTTTTAGTCAACTCCATTCTGTTTGACCGTGCCAAAATCAAACGCATTGTTGCAAAATGCTTCAATTTGATGCAGTGGAAAGGTGCTAGGTGTGACATTGTTCATTCCATAGCTCATGGGGTCGAACAGACTACGCCAATGGGTCAGGGTGGGTGGGTAAATGCCAATGGAGGTCTCATTTCATGCGCTAAGCATCCCAGTCATTCCAGGCAAGAGGCTACCGACAAAGTCCCTTAAGATCCTTGAGACCAAAAATGCGCCAAACTTTGACAGAGCAGTTCTCAAAATTTGTGACAGCTGGGAATGTTGTGTTTGGACCTACAGATGCACATGGGGTCTGTCAATAAGAACCTCTCTCATTTTTGGTCAACTCCATTCTATTTGACCGTGCTGAAATCAAATGCATTGTTGCAAAATGCTTCAATTTAATGTAGTGGAAAGGTTTTAGGTGTGACATTTTTCATTCCATAGCTCGTGGAGTTGAACGGACTGTGCCAACGCGTCGGGGTGGGTGGGTAAATGCCAATGGAGGTCTCATTTCGTGCACCAAGCATCCCAGTCCTTCTGGGCAAGAGGCTACTGGCAAAGTCCCTTAAGATCCCTGAGACCAAAAATGCGCCAAACTTTGATGGAGCAGTTCTCAAAATTTGTGATAGCTGGGAATGTTGTGTTTGGATCTACAGGTGCATGTAAGGTCCGTCAACAATAACCTTTCTCATTTTTGGTTAACTCCATTCCGTTTGACCGTGTTGAAATCAAATGCATTGTTGCAAAATGCTTCAAATTGATGTAGTGGAAAGGTGCTAGGTGTGACATTTTTCATTCCATAGCTCGTGGGGTCGAACGGACTACACCAACAAATCAGGGTGGGCAGGTAAATGCTAGTGGAGGTCTCATTTTGTGCGCCAAGCATCCCAATTGTTCTGAGCTGTAAGCTACCAACAAAGTCAAAAGTTGCTAGGATTGAAATTTTGCATTCTACAGGTCCTAGGGCTAAACAAATTGCTCCAACTTGTCGGGGTGGGCGAGTAAATGCTAGGGGAGGTCTCATTTTATGTGCCAAGGCTCCCAGTCCTTCTGAGCTGTAAGCTACCAGCAAAGTGACTTTACCAGTAGCTTATAGCTTGGAATGACTGTGATGCTTTGCACACAAAACAAGACCTCCCCTAGCATTTACCTGCCCACCCCAACGTGTTGGCGTAATCCGTTCGACCCCAAGACCTATGGAATGCAAAATTTCAATCCTATCAACTTTTGACTTTGTCGGTAGCCTCTTGCTCGAAATGACTAGGAAGCTTGGCGCACGAAACAAGACCTCCACTAGCATTTACTTGCTCACTCTGACGCGTTAGCGCAATCTGTTTGACCCCATGAGCTATGGAATGAAAATTGTCACACCTAGCATTCCGTTTGACCGTGCTGAAATCAAATGCATTGTTGCAAAATGCTTCAAATTGATGTAGTGGAAAGGTGCTAGGTGTGACATTTTTCATTCCATAGCTCGTGGGGTCGAACGGACTACACTAACAAATCAGGGTGGGCAGGTAAATGCTAGTGGAGGTCTCGTTTTGTGCGCCAAGCGTCCCAATTGTTTTGAGCTGTAAGCTACCAACAAAGTCAAAAGTTGCTAGGATTGAAATTTTGCATTCTACAGGTCCTAGGGCTAAACAGATTGCTCCAACATGTCGTGGTGGGTGAGTAAATGCTAGGGGAGGTCTCATTTTATGTGCCAAGGCTCCCAGTCCTTCTGAGCTGTAAGCTACCAGCAAAGTGACTTTACCGGTAGCTTATAGCTTGGAATGACTGCGATGCTTTGCACACAAAACAAGACCTCCCCTAGCATTTACCTGCCCACCCTAACGTGTTGGCGTAATCCGTTCGACCCCAAGACCTGTGGAATGCAAAATTTCAATCCTATCAACTTTTGACTTTGTCGGTAGCCTCTTGCTCGAAATGACTGGGAAGCTTGGCGCACGAAACAAGACCTCCACTAGCATTTCCCTGCTCACTCCAACGCGTTAGCGCAATCTGTTTGACCCCATGAGCTATGGAATGAAAATTGTCACAACTAGCACCTATCCACTGCATTAAATTGAAGCATTTTGCAACAATGCGTTTGAGTTTAGCACGGTCAAACGTAATGGAGTTGACCAAAAATGAGAGAGGTTATTGTCGATGGACCCCACGTGCACCTGTAGGTCCAAACACAACATTCCCAGCTATCACGAATTCTAAGAACTGCTCCATCAAAGTTTGGCGCATTTTTGGTCTCACAGATCTTAAGGGACTTTGCCGGTAGCCTCTTGCCCAGAAGGATTGGGATGCTTGGCGCGTGAAACAAGACCTCCACTAGCATTTACCTGCCCACCTTGACGCGTCAACGTAGTCCGTTCGATCCCACGAGCTATGGAATGAAAAATGTCACACCTAGCACCTTTCCACTGCATTAAATTGAAGCATTTTGCAACAATGCGTTTGATTTTGGCACGGTCAAACAGAATGGAGTTGACCAAAAATGAGAGAGGTTATTATCCATGGATCCCACATGCACCTGTAAGTCCAAACACAACATTCCCAGCTATCACAAATTTTGAGAACTGTTCCGTCAAAGTTTGGCGCATTTTTGGTCTTAGGGATCTTAAGGGACTTTGTCGGTAGCCTCTTGCCCGGAAGGACTAGGATGCTTGGCGCATGGAATGAGACCTCCAATAGCATTTACCCACCCACCCCGACACATTGGTGTAGTCCGTTCGACCCCATGAGCTATGGAATGAAAAATGTCACACCTAGCACCTTTCCACTACATCAAATTGAAGGATTTTGCAACAATGCGTTTGATTTCGGCACGGTCAAATGGAATGGAGTTGACCAAAAATGAGAGAGGTTATTGTCAACAGACCCCACATGCACCTGTAGGTCCAAACACAACATTCCCAGCTATCACAAATTTTGAGAATTGCTCCGTCAAAGTTTGGCACATTTTTGGTCTTAGGGATGTTAAGGGACTTTACCGGTAGCCTCTTGCCCGGAATGATTGGGACGGTTGGCACACGAAACGAGACCTCCATTGGCATTTACTCGCCCACCCTGACGCGTTGGCGTAGTCCGTTCGACCCCACGAGCTATGGAATGAAAAATGTCACACCTAGCACCTTTCCATTGCATTAAATTGAAGCATTTTGCAACAATGCGTTTGATTTCGGTATGGTCAAACGAAATGGAGTTGACCAAAAATAATAGAGGTTATTGTCGACGGACCCCACGTGCACTTGTAGGTCCAAACACAACATTCCCAGCTGTCATGAATTCTGACAACTGCTTCGTCAAAGTTTGGCACATTTTTGGTCTCAAGGATCTTAAGGGACTTTGCCGGTAGCCTCTTGCCCGGAACGACTCTTGGCGCACAAAACGAGACCTCCATTGGCATTTACCCACCCACCCTGACATGTTGGTGCAGTCCATTCGACCCCACGAGCTATGGAATGAAAAATGTCACACCTAGCACCTTTCCACTGCATCAAATTCAAGCATTTTGCAACAATGCGTTTGATTTCGACACGGTCAAACGGAATGGAGTTGACCAAAAATGAGAGAGGTTATTATCGATGGACCCCATGTGCACTTGTAGGTCCAAACACAACATTCCCAGCTATCATGAATTCTGAGAACTGTTTCGTCAAAGTTTGGTGCATTTTTGGTCTCGGGGATCTTAAGGGACTTTGCCGGTAGCCTCTTGCCCGGAAGGACTGGGATGCTTGGCGCATGAAATGAGACCTCCAATAGCATTTACCCGCCCACCCTGATGCGTTGGTGCAGTCCGTTCGACCCCACGAGCTATGAAATGAAAAATGTCACACCTAGCACCTTTCCACTGCATCAAATTGAAGCATTTTGCAACAATGCGTTTGATTTCGCCACGGTCAAACGGAATGGAGTTGACCAAAAATGAGAGAGGTTATTGTTGACAGACCCCATGTGCACTTGTAGGTCCAAACACAACATTCCTAGCTATCACAAATTCTGAGAACTACTCCATCAAATTTTGGTGCATTTTTGGTCTTAGGGATCTTAAGGAACTTTGTCGGTAGCCTCTTGCCCAGAATGATTGGGATGCTTGGCGCATGAAATGAGACCTCCATTGGCATTTACCTGCCCACTCCGATGCGTTGGTGTAGTCCGTTCGACCCCACAATGAGAAAAACAAAAAATATGGCACCTAGCAAGGTTTTTGCTCTTACAGAACAATGTATCGGCAAAGACCCTAGTTTTCATAAGGGGAGACATGTGATTTTAAGAGGTTTTGGGAATGTGACTTTATCCTTCCACTCCTTATCCAATGATGAGTTTATTTGCAGAGTTTGATGGCTTTTATGAGCATATACATGATGTTGTTTTAGGATAGTCATAAAGGGCAGTTTTTGGATAGCCATATGTATCTTTTAAACAATCATAAAGGGCAAGTTGTACATGGACTGTGACAGTCCCAAAACTCATATAAATCATCCATTTTGGTGTTTGACAACCTTATAAATCCATTAGATCATTTATACAAACCCTAATGCAACTTATAAACCCTCTTTGTATAGTAATTTCATGAATGACTATCTTGTATGATTGTTTTGTGCATTTTAACAGCCCAATGAGGATTGTATGGTGTTGTCATATTCATGATTTTAACTTGATGCAGAGATAGGATCCAACTCATCATGATAGAGGCATCATTACAAATGGATTGAATTGCAATAGTCAGAGAGCCAACCTCCTATCAATGAGAGTTCAATTATAGTAAATAGAGAGCTACTTGACCATAAATAGGATTTACATACATACATACATATATATATGATCTCGTAGGCATCTAGGTTTCATACACAAATTGCAATAGTTGTAGAGCCAACCTCCTATCAACGAGAGTTGAATAATAGTAAATAGAGAGCTTCTTAGCCATAAATGGGATTTGCATACACACACACCCAACTGAAATAGTATCCTTATTGGCCTTATTGGCACCTAAAACACAAGAAAGTAGATTCCACTATCTTTCAATTACAATTTCTCTTGGGCCCTAACACATCCATACAAGGCTATACTAAACAAAGAAATAGTAGGAAAATAGTAAAATCTACAAAAATAGAGTTTCTTGACATTAATTTCATTCAAACTTGTCTTCAATTCATCTTCAAAATGTTTTCAATACATCTCCAATGCCTTTTCCATGAAGGTTTATGCATATTTATACATAATTTGAGGGAAACCTGAGAAATCCTAAACCCCAAACCCCTAAACCCTAAATCCAAGTAACCATAAACCACTATCTCTCTATCTCTCCCTTATCTCCCTATCACCTTTGTCCCTCTACCTCTCAATCTCTCTTGCTATGTCTCTTGCCATGTCCCTCACTCTTTATCTCCCTATCTCTCCCCTCGGACTCCTCCATATCTCCCTATTGGTCTGATGTAGAGCACATAGTGGAAGCTCTCAAAACACGGTGAAATACCCATCAAAACCCATAGTTCAAATAGATTAAAGCTTAATCATCTTTAAGAAACCTTCTCAAAGTCCCAAATAACATCAAATCATATACATTCTTCCTATCGGCAAGATAAACAATATCGGCCAACTCAAAAATTCTTAAATTGATGCTCCGATCACTCCACTTTTGACGAGCCTTTGAACCTTTCATTGTGACATATATCCATCAGCCCAACTTTAAACTAGTATTCCGATCTCCCATACCACCCATTTCTCACTCCACAACCTGTATTAACACATGATTAAACCTAACCCCTAAACCCTAACCCCTATTTCCTAACCCCTAAACCCTAAACTTGAGAAACCATAAACCCCTAAATCCTAAACACTAAACCCAAGAAACCCTAAACCTCTATCTCTCTATCTCCCTATCTCACTATCTCCCCATCACTATCATTCCTCTACCTCTCAATCTCTCTCCCTATGCTTTGGCCATGTCCCTCACTCTATATCTCCCTAATTGTCCTCTCTCTCTAAACACTAAACCCTAAACCTTAACCCCTAAACCATAAACCCTAATCCCTAAATAATGCCCCTAAACCTTAACCCCGAACCCCTAAACCCTAAACCCTAAATGTGAGCAACCCTAAACCCTATCTCCTATCTCTCCCTTATCTCCCTATCTCTATCATCGAGCTCTACCTCTCAATCCTTCTCCCTATTTCTCTGGACATCTCACTCACTCTCTATCTCCTTATCTCTCCCCTTTGTCACCTCCATCTCTCCCTATCTATCTCCTCTCTCTTTCTATCTAGCTATCTACAAAACTGAGAAACCCTAAACCCAGGTACACCCTAAATCCAATCAACTCTAAACCTATATCTCCCTATCTCTCCCCTATCTCCCTATCTCTATCATCCCTCTACCTGTCTTGATCTCTCTCCCTATGTCCCTGGCCATGTGCCTCACTCTCTATCTCCTTATCTCTCTCCTCAATCTCCTCTCTCTATCTCCCTATCATTCCTCTCTCTATAAACCCTAAATCCAAAGCCCTAAACCTCTAAACCTAACCCCTAACCCCTAAACAATTTAAATCCTAAACCCTAAATAATGCCCCTAAACCCTAACCCCCAAACCTAAGAAACCCTAAACCCCTAAACCCTAAACCCAAGTAACCCTTAACCACTATCTCCCTATCTCTCCCCTATTTCCCTACCACCTTTGTCCCTCTACCTCTCAATCTCTCTCCCATATCTCTGGCCATGTCCCTCACTCTTTTTCTCCCTATCTCTCCCCTCAGACTCCTCTATATCTCCCTATCATTTCTCTCTCTCTATAAACCCTAAATCCAAAACCCTAAACCTCTAAACCTAACCCCTAACCCCTAAACAATAAATCCTAAACCCTAAATTATAATGCCCCTAAACCCTAACCCCTAACCCCTAAACCTGAGAAACCCTAAACCCCAAACCCCTAAACCCTAAACCCAAGTAACCATAAACCACTATCTCCCTATCTCTCCCCTCAGACTCCTCTATATCTCCCTATTGGTCCTTTATCTCTCTCTAAACCCTAAACCCTAGACCTCTAAACCTTAACCCCTAACCCCAAGACCCTAAACCCTAAACCCTAAATAATGCCCCTAAACCCAAGCAACCCTAAACCTCTATCTCCCTATCTCTATCATCCCTCTACCTCTCAATCTCTCTCTCTATGTCTTTGGACATGTCTCACTCTCTATCTCCCTATCTCTCCCCTCTGTCTCCTCTATCTCTCCCAAACTCTTTCAGTCCCCTCTCTCTATCTCTCTTTAAACTGTAAACCCTAAACCCCTAAACTCGAGCAACCCTAAACCTCTAAACCCTAAATAATTCCCCTAACCAACCTCTAAACCACTTCTCTATATAGGTGCAACTAATACCACTTTTTCATTGTTTTCCACATTTAATTATATTCTTTTCCATTTTCCAAGTCCTACATGTGTCCAAGTTGTATTGTTTGTCAAGTTTTTAGTCTAATTGTTAGTCCCAGCTCTCATGGTTATTAAAATGTTAGTATAGTTAGATTTATCCTTTGGTAACATTAATTTACACATTGTTGCACAAACAACCACACTGAAACGTAACCTTACCTAATTAAGGTTAACCTTTAAGGTTCTTTCATAAATGGCGAGCTTAACAGATCCAACTAGTTCAATGTTCTTATAGTCCATGCTTACCCTTCCAAGAGAGTTCATGCCATGTTGACTTTGCATTATGTCATAACATATCACATGAAGGACATCATCATCACAAGGAATAACAATGTCATGAAGGATTAACGAAGGTGTAGCTTCACCACATAAAGTATCATTCATAATTTTATCACTAGAGGGTAAGGGTATATCATGTGTATCCTTCTCAAACCATGTATCATGAATCAAATCATATGAAGGATTGGGTAAAGCAATTTAGGGCATGAAATCCAAAATGCCCCGAAACACATCCCCTGCTGCCCCACCATTCCTATCCCCGAAATATTGGAACATAGTCTAAAAGTGATTATTTCACATGATGAACAAAACTGAATATTTTATTATTGATTATTTGAGTAATTCATTAGTGATGATTCTTAGTGTTTAACAAATCCTTATGGATTAATGTGTAAAGAAGCTACCAATGTTAATTTGCCCTCCTCCTTCACTAGAAACGGTCTTTAAGGAGGTTCATACATTGATTGGAGATCCAAGATTTAAGAGGTATATTTTCAAAAAGACTAAAAAGCCTTTTTCCCAAATTTTTCTAGAAAATGGATATTTGTTTTAAGAACGGATATCCATTTCAAAGTCAAACTTTGCCAAGTCACGAATTTGGCTAAGTAAAAACGTGATTTTTTTCCTATTGCCACTGTTTGGCCCATGATGATCCTGCACATACCCATATGAGAAATATGCAAAAATGAGTGCATGGGTACATGGTGAAAAGTAACATGCAATTTACAAAGAATGCACAAATAAGAAGAGAATAATGGTAGAATTTCAATTCAATGACTTAATGATAGCACATTTGTGCAAGAAAGGTTCCCAAGGGGAACATATACCAAAATAAATTGGAAGAAGATACGACCCTATAAAACCTTGTGAAATTTTGAGAAGAATTCCAACAAGATAGAATTGCCAGGGGGGATTGACATATTGATGGACTATTTTATGGCTAAGAAAAATGTGCCAATGAATTCATGATCAACTAGAGATAATAGTTTCCAAAAGAGACATGTGAAGAGGCCAAGCAAGTATCTAATACTAGAGTCAAGAGAACATGTAAAAAGAAGTACAAGGAGTATCTAGTTAAATTTAAGGGAAAATGGACTAAAGAAGTGACTTTGATGAGTGAAATAGAGTTAGTTGGCTAGAACAAGGTGATGGTGAACCAACCAAACATTCATGAGTGAGAGATCATGGCCCATTCTTCTCTACTTGAGTAGTTTAATACAATCTAGCACCCAAAAGTGTGAAGCCATGCATGAACCAACTGCCTATGGGATTTGACGAATCACATAATTATGAAGCATAAAAAAAGAAGAAAGATGAAGAAGACACTTGTGTGCAAAAATAACAAGGTAACATAGTGCACATGAGTCTTAATAAGATAAGTGTGTGCAAATTAAGATGGAAGTTGTGAATGGAAACATAGTGGTAGTAAATGGTAGCCATTGGAAGGTTAATTGCATGCTAAAACATCTATAGTGCATGTTAAAACTTTTGGAAGAAATGGCTATAGTTTATCCTCAATCTTGGAATTTTCCATTAGCATGTCTTCTATTAGTTCACCACATGATTTTTAGAGCAAGGTGAGGTACTTGGCGGATTGTTTTAATACAATGTTAGAAATAAATAAAGTACAAATAGAGGAAATAATAGATAAGACAGAGTTGGTAGAACAACCTACTTAGTTTGCATCAATAATGATTGAACACTTTAAATTCTTTCATCATCCTTTCAAACATGGTTCAATAAATAGGTTATGGAAAACCTTAAATTTGAGTGAAATGTTGTGATATTTTATTTTAGTATATTTCAAACTTGTAGATATGTGCCAAATAATGATTTTGGATTAAGTGGAGGGTGAAATAATTTTAAGTGCCTTATCATTTTTGAAGTCAAAGTTATGAAACAAACTTGAAAAAAATTGAAAAGTTATTTGAGGCTCTATACGACCAGATATAATGTTCAAACATTTCCATTTGATAGAGCTATTGCAATTTGGAAGTCCACATTGAAACCCTCATCTTATTAGGATCCAAATAAAAAAGCAACATCGCTATAAATACTCCTAAGCCTATGTTCATATGTGATTTGTAGGCACCAAGAAAACACATCGACACAACCACCATAACTTTAACTGTCATCTTAATGATAAAGTTTAGGGTGTCCTGAAGATAACTAGCATGGGCAAGAAGGTCAACCATGCACACATAATGATCAATTGTAGGTGTAATGCAATAAGGGTTACTTGTAAGATTAAAGTATGTACAGCCCTCATCCACTAAACTTGCATGGCTACATGCACATAGAACACAAGCAAAACTGATAATGTCATGATATGTTCTAAACTACTTCATTAATTCAAAGATTTTGAAAGCATCCTTGCAAAATCCATTTTGTGCATATCCTGCAATCATATCATTCCATGAGACCCCATTTCTTTGAGTCATTTTGTCAAACAGTTCACATGTCTTGTCTATGCTTCCACATTTGCCATACATGTCAACCAGAGCATTTCCAACTAGAATATCTACAAAAATCCCACTCCCATTATGCTTCGATGGATGCCCATACCCTATTCCAAAGCTCCCATTTTGGCACAGGCGGGGAGGATGCTGGCTTTAAAACTACCAATTTCATTTGCTTGAAAGTTTATAAAGCATCCTTGCAAAAATCCATTTTGTGCATATTCCTGCAATCATGGCATTCCATGAGACCACATTTCTTTGGGGCATTTTGTCAAACAGTTCATGTGCCTTGTCTATGCTTCCACATTTTGCATACATGACTCCCAGAGCAGTTGCAACTACAACATCTGAAAAAATTCTTCTATCCTTTATGCTTTGATGGATGTACATACCCTGTTCCAAAGCTCTCATCTCGCACAGGCTGGGAGGATGCTGACAAAGGTTGTAGAGTCTAGACTTACGCTTGCCAATTGCATTTGCTTCAAAGTTTCTAAAGCCTTTTCAACAAATCCATTTTGTGAATACCCTACAATCAACACATTCCATGAGAACATGTTTCTTTGAGGTATTCTGTCAAACAGCTCACGTGCCTTGTTGATGCTTTCACATTGTACATATCCTGCAGTCATGGCACTCCATGAGATGATATCTCTTTGAGGCAATATGCCAAACAGTTAACGTGCTTTGTCAAAACTCCTACATTTTGCATACATGTCTACCAGGGCAGTTACAACTACAACATCTGATAAAATTCATGTATCCCTTATGCTGTGGTGGATGTCCATATCCTGTTCTAAAGCTCCCATTTTGCTACAGGCAGGGAGGATGCTGGCAAAGGTTGAGGAATTTGGCTTTACACCTACCAATTGCATTTGCTTGAAAGTATCTAAAGCCTTCTCAACAAACCTGTTTTGTGTATATCCTGCAATTAGAATAGTAGAGGAGACCAGATTTCTCTGCGCGCCATCTGGTTAGAGAGTTCGCATGTCTTGTTTATGCTTCCACATTTTGAATGCATCGCTACTGGGCGGGAGACAATTTTAAACTGATTGGGCGGGAGACTGTTTTAAGTTAAACTTTAACTAACTGTGACTGGCAAAGTCCAAATTGGGACTGCCTAAATGGAAAACAGGAACAGAGTGGAACAGACGGTAACCGAAGAGCCCACGTTGCCACGTCAGTGGGTCAGCACTTAGAGTGTGGGCTGGAAAAGACTACTACGCTGTCAACGTGCTTGGTTCAAATTCCCACGCAGGCCTTCGTTTTCAGCGTTATACGTTGTACATTGTACATTGGATGGATGCAACATCCATGACCATAGAGGCATCTGGTGTATTGTGAATGCCCCGTAGCCGCTGCCAGATACAAAACCCTTTGTGAAGATTGTTTGCCCTCAAATCATGGTGAGATATGGATATTATCTCTAAATGATCAATTTTCCCATGATGCATCTTCCAAAAACATATTTTTTGACATAATAATCTACTCTATGAGTTGTAGAAACCTCAAAGATTTTGGATTGAGCTGGTAAAACTCATTCAGATTCTATCATAATCTTCCATCTATATCATGGACATAAGAGTATCATAAAAAAAGTCTAAAGTTCTTTTTGAGACAAGAAACATGGAAGAATGTTTGAGTACATCCTTTGATGAGAGGATTTGGTGCTTATGTAACTTGGCTAATCCTATTGTCAATCTGATATGATTCTAATGACTTTGAAGCTAAGTTCTCACTCCTTACACTTTGTATTTAAGGACCATTTGTAGATGGACCATACCATCTTCAAATTCTAGTTTATTTCAATGATGCTTTGACTATCTCACTGTGATTTCTTTTCTTATCCCAAATTTCCCTTAAAAGATGGATGATATCCCATGTTTTGTCTAGGTAACATCTAAGACTCTTTTATCATCAAACTTGTACCAACAAGGTTCAAATAAGAAAAAGCACAAGTTGAAAATCCTACCTTTTGGATTGTGAGCTCTTGAGGTAGGTCATGGTTGCTGGCATGAGCCCTTAAACCATTAGGACATCACTCTTATCATTTGGTTATAGTTTGTTGAGGAATGCTTGCTGGTCTATAAAATTGAAAATAAGTCTCCTCCAAAGAAGATTTATCTCGATTAAAATTTATGGATTCAAGAAAAGATATTGCATGAAAATCAAATCAAAATTTGATTTGAAGTTCTCTACCTATCCTTACAATTTGAATGACCTTGATGCAAATTTTATCTGGTATCCACCAAAAATGTTTCACAACTCCAATTACTCTCTCTCTCTCTCTCTCTCTCTATATATATATATATATAGTTTCGCCTAAGTAATTTAAAACACCATAATAAAAGTTTGTAAGGCAACATTATTCTTTTATTGCTACGGATATCCATATCAACTATAAACCATTTATTGCTATTGATAAACCGTGGTTACAAAATGGTTTATTGTTGATATGGATATCATCAACTTGCTAATAAATGGTTTATTGTGGCTCCAATTTCAACCTACGTCTCTTGCCCCACATATTAAAGAAGCTTCATTACATGCAACTTCATTGGTCTACATGAACTTTTTTTATTTACTTGACGCGTTCTTCTATCATTGGTCACCTCTTTTGCACTGCCTAGGCTATTTTTTAATGTTGTAATGATGTGGAGAAATTAATCAGATAAAGGACTTATGCCCATGTCTGATAGCCAGTATGGTGTAGCTCACATAACTGATCAATTAAATCCTTTACAATAATTAATATATGAAAATTAAAAGTCAACTAAAGTATTTTCAAATGCACCAATACATGTTTACTTGTGCATGTGTAATTTAACATTGTAGGTGGACAAAGTACATATCATTGGAGTTGCAATATAGGACAAGTTGGTCCAAATAGGGGGTGCTTCAAATTAAAATACACACTTTTTAAAGTACTACAAAATTTAATGTTTACAATTGTAAGGGTAAAATGTGGTTTAATCAAATGAACAATATCAAACCCAAACATCAACAGAATAATGAAAGCAAGAAAGATTGAATGAAAAGAGCAATGAATAACACAAAGCAAAGCTTCCCTGAATCAATGCTTCTGTTGTTCGCCTATTACAACCGTCCTTTTGCTGATGAAGTAGGCCCTTAGAGAGTGCACTCTTTTAGTTGTGTTCAAGGATGTCGATAGTAAATGGCTGTGATAATGAATATGCCAAGAAGATGAGCTTTGAAGCAATAATGGTGATCTCAAGCAAATGGTATTGGGGTGCCAAAGGCGCACGGGTAGAATTCTGCAGAGTAACAATACGAATAGCCTGGATGATTAGAATGGAGGGATGCGGCTTCTTTTATAGACTCAGAAGAATGAGGATCAACGGTTGAGAAGAAGTATGATGGTCAATGGCTGAGAATGGTTGAGGAATGTGCAACCAGTAGAAATATGACAAGTGTCCCACCTCCATCATGAAAGAGGGGATTTGACAAAATTGATTAGAGAGTTAACTCTATTGACTGATCAGTTAACAAACTTTATTGATCAGTTACAAGAGTGGATTATGGGATTGACTGAATTGATTGACTAGTGAACTGGGTTGATTGAGGAGTCAACATAATAGATTGACCAGTGAACTCAAATGACTAATCAGTTAACAGATTTGATTGATTAGTTAACTAACTTCTGATTTGAGAAGAAAAAGGCCATGTGGGTGAGAGAAAAATAGGTAATTAAATATTTAATATATTTAATTACATGTGCAACCCGATGAGGTGGACAAGGTGAGGTGGAAAAGGTGAGGTGTAAGTGTGAGGTAGATTTTTGGAATTAGGACTTAGGATAGAGGAATTTGGATTAGTTAAATAATTTATGATTATTTAATTGTGTAGGACATTTAGAAGAATTTTAATTAAATAAATTGAATTTATTTAATTATGGAACAGTGAATCGATTAAATAAATTTAGAATATTTATTTAATTGATAGAAAAATGGAATAAATATTTAGAATATTTATTTAGGATGATTCGTGTCATTTTTAGGCGTATACATTTTGCCCCTCTTTGATGCAATGTTGTTTACAGCGTTGCTTCAAAGAAATCGATAGTCTAATAGTGATACATGCCCCAGTTTGCCCCTGGTACAAGTTTGAGGATAGGATGCCCCCTCAGGAGATTGAACGGGAAAAGGGCGAAAGGCATGAGACAGACAATCTCACGATGAAGAAGGTTAGGTTTGAAGAAAATGGGATGAAGAAAAGAGTCGAATGATATGTGTAGCAAGAAGAATGATGACACACACAAACAAGTGAGCAAGTATGCACAAATGACACAAGAACAAACAAGGTATTGCCCCTGTCAAGTGGTAAACCAACGATATACTGATAATGATATATGACAATGTTGTCATGGCGGGGAACGATGTATCCCTAGACCAACACGGCAGGCGTGTTGTCATGGCGGGGAATGATAGATCCCTAGAGCAACATGAAGGATAGTGTCTGGTTTCAGGAAATGAAGCATGTCGTGTAAGACGCGTGTATTGGTCTGATTTTGACAATGCAACATCCTGTATAAGACAATTGATTGATTAACTGATCGAGTTGGTTTATGACCATACAAGGATCAAGACCACTGATTGTGATTGGATCATTTGTGCAAGATTGACTTGACTTGATTGGTATGGATTAAGGATGGACCTTGCATTTGGATCATTGCTCAGACTGACTGGACAAGGATGAAAGATATGATGATAGATAGAAATCTGATTGATAGAAGAAAGACTCGATAGAAGGACTCACAAGCTTTTATTTGTATTGATACTCTGAACGTTGTGGAGCTTTTATTGCATGGGATATGGTATGGATGTATAATGGATGCGAATGGTGTTTGCTTTTGGAGTGCTTTATTTCATCATTGGGCGATTTATTTGTTTGGTACTTTTTCTGAAATGTTGTAAGTTAATACAAGCATCTAGGTATAATTGAACCGAGATGACC
Organism: Cunninghamia lanceolata; assembly: GCA_027924645.1. Taxonomy (NCBI): domain Eukaryota; kingdom Viridiplantae; phylum Streptophyta; class Pinopsida; order Cupressales; family Cupressaceae; genus Cunninghamia; species Cunninghamia lanceolata. The sequence continues at coordinate 4,299,480 of BSBN01001268.1, read as the reverse complement.
TGAGTACCACTTACATGTATTTTGATTTAGCAAGTTAATACAAGCATCTAGTCAAAATTGAATCTAGATGACCTGAGTACTTCCTGCGTATCAACAAACAAGGATTGCCCCCGTTCATGTTAGACCTTTGATGTCCTCGATGATCTTTTGCCGATCATGTCCTTAGACAAGGCTTCACATTACTAAAGTTTAATCCACAAACAACAAACAAAGAAAGTAATCATGCCCCCATCATAGCATCTCTAGCTTTTGGCATCCTTGAGTAGCATAGGAAGGTATGATTGCAAAAATCAGGACTTGAAATGTTAACCATGGTTCCGATCTACAAAGCATATTTGTGTTGATATGTGTTTATTTCTTGCCTTAATTTACGTAAAATCATTTAGAAGACCTTGGGTATTTGCTTTGCATTGGATAGGTTAAGATGCTCACAGTCAAGATTTCTGCTTGAGGCACGAGTTCTGCTTGCATTTGCTTGCTTGGTGAGAAAATTGCACAATCCTTATTGGAGAGACAGACCCTAAGGGACTGACCTAGTGCCTCAGGGGCTCATTGCTAAATGGCCTTGCCTACGTGACGACGCAGAGGCAATGTAGTTCGGGGTAAACCCTAATGGACCATGGATGGATTAGAAGAAAGACGACAAGAAAGGGGATGAATGGGACCGTGGGAGAAATGGAAGCCTCGGGGGCGCATTAGAATAATGGCCTTGCCCACGTGACGGCGCAGAGGCAACGTAGTTCATGGACTTGGACCATGGACACTGACGAGGGACACTATGCTAGGCTCACATTGAGGAGACGGTATGGGACAAAACCTTGGTTGACAAGGCCACAAGGAGAGTATCAAGCCATGATAGGTAACTGTCAAGTGGTTATTGTGGGACAGATATGGGTCAAATGGGAAATGAGTGAAGGAAGAATGGACTCAGGGTGATTGGATTCCCAAAGATGGAGAAGGCGGTGTATCACAAGTAACGCCTGTTTACTAGGTTTTCATCACTTGCTTTTATTTGCACGAGAAGCTAGAAAGTAAACATGACTTTTGTTTGCTAGGTTTTCATCATGATACCTATCCAAGGCGCCTGTTTAGCAGGTTTTCACCAAAGGATGATTTTTTTGTATGCTTTCTATTTTTCCTAATTTTTTTGTAGTTTCTTTTTTCAACTTTTTTTTTTTGATTTTTTGATTTTATGGTGCCCCCTTGCATTGGGGTTCTCCTAGGTATAGAACCGGCGAAGATGCATGCTGTTGATTGGATCATCAAACAACTCACCCTCTGATGTGGCCAATTGATATGCCCCCGATCTGTAAGCAACTGCAGTCACATAGGGCCCAAGCCAGTTAAGTTCGAACTTGCCTTTCTTTTCTCTGTCTTGTTGATTGCGAGGATTCTCTTTGAGAACGAGGTCCCCAACCTTAAAGACTCTTGGGCAAACTTTGTGGTTATAGCTTCTTGACATCATTTGTTGATATGCTTTGAGATGATCAAAGGCTTTCTGTCGCCTTTCTTCTAGAAGCTCTAGTTCTTGTAACCTGGAGACTCTATATTCTTCATCTGATATGAGACCTTTCAACGACACCCTGAGAGATGGTAGTTCGACCTCAATGGGGAGGATGGCTTCTGAACCATAGACAAGGGCGTAGGGTGTAGCACCTGTGGGAGTGCGTATACTGGTTCTGTAGGCCCACAGAGCGGGATTGAGTTGGACATGCCAATCACGGCCAGCCTCATTGACAGTCTTCTTTAGGATTTTCAGAATGGTTTTATTCAATGCCTCAGCTTGGCCATTACCTTGGGGGTAGTATGGAGTGGAGAAACGATGTTGGATTTTGAAACACTCACAGAGTTCTTGGACATCCTAATTTTTGAATGGTCTTCCATTATCTGTGATAATAGATGAAGGAATGCCATGTCTGTAGATAATGTAATTTAGAATGAAAGAGGAAATTTGCTTGCCTGTGACGGTGGTTAGGGGAACGGCCTCAATCCACTTTGTGAAATACTCAGTGGCGGTTATGATGAATTTGTGGCCATTGGAAGAGGGTGGATGAATCTTTCCCACAAGGTCAAGTCCCCACTGGCAAAAGGGCTAGGGTGTTGTTAAAGGTCTCAACTCTTGAGCAGGTGCATGGATCAGGTTCCCGTGTATTTGGCACTGTTTGCACTTTTTGACGAATTGATATGAATCCATTTCCATGTTTGGCCAGTAACAGCCCAAACGCATGAGTTTCTTGGCTAAGGAAGGACTGCTGGAGTGTGTTCCGCAGATCCCTTCGTGTACGTCTCGTAAGGTAGTTATGAATTCTTCTTGTTCTAAACAACGGAGCAAAGTACCATCCAGACCACGTCGATAAAGGGTATTAGCTATGATGGTGTAGCGAGAGGTTTGTCGGATGAAAGTTCGCTTTTGGTTGGAAGAGAGGTCAGGTGGGAGAATGTTGTCCTTGAGGTAAGTGTAAGTCTTACCATACCAAGGTGAATCAGATCCAACTAGAAGGCAGATGGAATGGGTCTCAAGAAGATCATAAGCTGGTTGCCGGATAGTTTCCACTAAGAACTCATACCGTGACTCATTTTTAGGTATTTCTAGAAGAGAGGCTATGGTAGCCATTGCATCTGCTGCTTTGTTCTCAATCCTGGGTATTTGCTTGAAGGAGATGGTCCCAAAGTGTTCTTTGAAGTTGTCGACCATTCTTTTGTAGGGGATGAGCTTTTCATCTTTGGTTTGATACTCATCGTTGACCTGATTGATGATAAGCTGAGAATCACCGTAGACATGTAGTTCTTGGATTTTCCACTCGGTTTCCATCTTAAGACCAATTACCAAGGCTTCATATTCCACTATGTTGTTGGTGCATGGAAATAACAAATGGTAAGACTTCAGAATTGTGTCGCCTTGAGGAGTTATAAACAGGATACCTGCCCCCGATCCATGGTTGGTATAAGACCCGTCAAAGTAGAGTTTCCAAGAAGATGTTGATATAGTGAATAAGGACTCGTCAGGAAACTCAAACTGCATGGGCTTGCTGTCTTGTAATGGTGCATCTGCTAGTTGGTCAGCTATGATTTGTCCCTTGATGGCTTTTTTGTCCACATATTCGATGTCATACTCACTGAGAAGCATTACCCACTTTGCTAGGTGACCTGTGAGAGCAGCTTTGCTGAGAAGATACTTCAATGGGTCTATTTTTGCAATGAGCTTAACTGGATGTGCAAGCATGTAATGCTGGAGTTTTTGTGAAGCAAAAACTACCGCAAGACATGATCTTTCTACCTGTGAGTATTGTAACTCGTAGCCCACTAAGGTTCGACTGATGTAGTATATAGCTCTTTCCTTGTTCTCATAATCTTGCTGCGTTAGAAGAGCCCCAAGAGCAGTAGGTGTAGCCGATATGTAGAGAATTAGAGGTTTTCCTTGGATCGGTGGCATGAGAATGGGGGGATTCATAAGGTACTCCTTTAGCTTGTTGAATGCCTCTTCACACCGTTCATCCCAGCTAAATGGAATGTTCTTATGCAGGAGATGGCTGAAAGGTTGGCACTTGTTTGCCAGCTATGATATGAATCTGCGGATGGCTTGCAACTTGCCCTGTAAGGATCTCAACTGAGTTAGAGTCTTGGGTGGTGGCATGTCCATTATAGCTTTGACCTTGGTGGGGTCTACCTCTATTCTGTTTGCAGACACAATGAAGCCTAGCAGCTTGCCTGAAGCTACCCCAAACACACATTTCTTTGGGTTTAGCTTGACTTGGAATTGGTCCAATCTCTGAAAGACTTTTTCTAATACATCTAGGTGTGAGTCCCTTGTGAGAGATTTTGCTAAGATATCGTCAACATAGTCTTCCATAGTTACATGCATCATGTCATGAAATATAGTAGTCATGGCTCTTTGATATGTGGCACCTACGTTTTTCAGCCCAAATGGCATGACATTCCAGCAAAAGGTACCCCATGGGCAAGTGAAAGCCGTCTTGTGTTGGTCCTCTAGTGCTATTTTGATTTGATTATACCCTGAGAATCCGTCCATGAGTGATAGCATTGTATGCCCTACAGTTAGGTCGACTATGATATTGATGTTTGGCAATGGAAAGTCATCCTTGTGGCATGCTTTGTTTAAGTCTCAAAAATCATGGCATAGTCAAACTCGGTCATCTGGTTTAGACACTGGTACAATATTGGATATCCATTCTGGGTAATCTATGGCTCTGATGAACCCCGCATCTAGCAATTTCTTGAGTTCTTCTTTGACCAAAAGGGCTATGTGAGGATGCATCTTTCTCAACTTCTGCTTTACTAGTTTCACTCCTGGATCCAATGGTAGATAATGTAGAATTAAGTTTGGGTCTAGACCTAATATGTCTACATACAACCAAGCAAAGCTGCCTCTCTTCTGCTTAAAGAATGGTACAAACCTGGTTTTCTCTGGTGGTGTAAGAGATTTGGCAAAGTGGATAATTTTGGGTTGTTCTTCTGTTCCAATATTCACGGGCTCTGTTGGTTCCACAACAATCTGTGACCTTTCCTGGTACATATCACTAGGGAGAGTGTCAAGCATTCCATCGTCGGGTGCTACGGGTGCCACAGTTGGGTTTTCACCTTCGGATGCGTCCTTTCTTTTTACTGTTTTGTGATCTGACACTGCCGCAAGGCAGTTTTCACTGTCAGATCCATTTTTTATCTTGATATTTTTGCGACTAGAAGGCTTGGCACCCTCCCTAAAGTAAGCCATGGTATTCAGTTCGATAGCAAAACCAACTTTATGATCTCCCTTGGGTAAGTGGTCTCTAAGTTCCATATAATTGATGTAAGCATCGTCGTTTTGGAACATATCTAGTTGGGGAGTTCCTTGCAGATCCTAGTTAATAAGCTCAGGGTGCAAGAGGGGAAGGGAGTTGGATGATAGACCTGATTCATTGATGGTGTGAATGGAAATGTTAGGAGCATTGGCGGGGGTAGTGTTCCGGGTGGTACTTTCCTCCAAATTGTTTATTGCAATATAATTTAAACTTTCCTTGAAAGCCATAATCTCAAGGATGGGCAAATTAGACTCCAGTGGTCTATCCCGTTGCGTTTGTCCCTCATGGTAAGGGCTAAGAGTTTGGATGGTGTCGACCTCTTTGTCGTCGTAGGAGTGCTCTGTTAGCTTGTCCCACTCATACTCATTTGAATCTGTGTCACTGTCTACTTGGAGTGTTTGGATTGTTTCTATAAGACAGGCATTTTCCTTGGCTTTACCCTTGCCTTTGTATCCTAGGCCACTTGTGTTTCTAGCTGATGAGGATGAAGAAGGTTGTATAGGTTCAATGATTCCTTCTTTTCTGAGGCTGATGGGGCTTTGTCCTTCGTACCCCATCTTATGCAGAATAGTCTCACCTCGCCCATAGAGTTCTGTTGGGAGTCTAGGCAGATCTTGGGGTGTGTTTTCTTCTTCAGCATAAAGCCATTGCAGGAGGTCTCTCTCCTCTGTTTCATTGGATAAGGTCCCCCATTTTACAAAGGGAGTTGCGGGAGTGACAGGAGGAGCAGATGGCTTTGGAAAATGCCTGGGTTGGCCAAAAGATCTAGGAGACAAAGGTAGCTTGGCAAGATTGAGACTGTGCTCAATGGAGTATTCCCCCACTCCACTTTCTTTTATGGTAATTTTTTGCTCTTTGGGTTTGGAGGAAGAGGCTTCCGCGGTATGATCATGCTACGGGGTAGGGGAAATGTAAGCTCTGTTGTTGGGTATGATACATTCAGGTTTTGCACGGAAAGAATGGCAGTGTTGGTAGGGGTCAGGGTTGCCTTGAATGGTGACTTGCTTGCCATTGTGCGGGAACTTAATGCATTGATGATAGGTTGAGGGGACAACCTTCACGGTGTGAATCCATGGTCTCCCTAGCAGGATATTATAAGCGAGCTCCTGATCAAGGACTTGACATACCACATCTTTTATTACTGGTCCCACTTGAATGGGTAGGACAACTATTCCCTTTGTGGTTCTTTCTTCCTCATCATATGCTTTGACGGTAATTTTCCTCCTTGGATCAACTGCCTGTTCAGAGAACCCCAGTGCAAGGACTAGCTTTAATGTGCAAATATTTAAACCAGCACCTCCATCAATGAGAACTCTCTTGATGCGATGTTTGTGTATGAAGGCGACAATGTGCAGAGGGGTGTTATGAGGTTGGGATACAGAGAGGTCATCTTGCTCAGTAAATGATATGGAGTTGGAGGATGTCAAATTGCCTACCATGGTCTGGAACTTTTCTTGGGCCAGGTTAGTGGGAACAGTGGTTTCCACTAAGGCTTTCTCAAGAATCTCCTTATGAGAAGGAGATAGACGCAATAGCTCCAATATAGAAATGTGAGCCAGAGTTTTCTATAACTGGTCGATGACGTTGTATTGGTGGAAGTTAGATGGAGACTGTGATGACCTTGGAGGGGTGGTATTGAGCGTGACTTTACCACTGTGGGTAATTATACTACAACCATTTCTGTTAGGTCCTGGTTGTTGGTTGGGTGAGATGACATTGACCTATGGGATTTGCTCAGAAATGCAGTTTATGGTGTAGTCAAATGGCACACTTGCATAGTTTGCATTACTAGTCCCGCTGTTCTAATTTGGCTGGTTGCGATTATTGTTGTTGTCGTTACTATTGTTGCCGTTATTGTTGTGGCCATTGGTGTTGTTATTGTTGTAGTTATATGGCCTGTTGTGATTTAGAAGTGGATCCCTGTAGGCCACATGAGTTTCATTGGAGGGATGCTGTTGTGTCCCTCCCTAGTTCTGATCTAGTACATCTTGGATGACATTTTTGAGGCGGATGCAGTTGTTAGTTGTATGTCCCCTTCCTCGATGATATTCACAATAGTTTGTGTCCTTCCAGTAGGGAGGTTTGACTATAGGCTCGTAATCACTTGTTGGCGGTAGAGAAATTTCGTTGTTTGCCAATAACTTTCGTAGTGCAGACTCTTGAGACTCACCCAATGGTGTGAATTTTCTCCTTGGATTTGAATTGAACCAAGGTTTGGGCTCCCGAGAAGGTGGTTTGTTGAATGTACCACTGTTTGTTTCTCCCTTAAGAGTGAAGATGGGTTGTTGTTTGGGAGTTGCCGCCTTGGCATCCACTACTCCATCGTTGACCACATTCTTGTTCTTGGTCCAAAACTTTGATTTATCCATTGTGCAATTGGAAGTAGGTGTGTCCTTGTAGATCTTGATAGCTCCTTTAGCGATCATAGCCTTTTCGATGAATAAGCCCATTTCAATGACTTTTGAGAAAGATGTAGGGCATTGTATCTATATCTAATAGCTAAGATTAGTGTTTAGGTTGTGGACAAACATCTGCAATAGCTACTTCTCAGGCATATCGTAAGAACACTTACTAGCTAGCTGTCTCCATCGTTGTAAGAAGGTGGCGAATGACTCACCACTCTTTTGTTTGGTGTTGCATAGATCTAGCATAGATAGCTCGTGTTCTATGTTGTAAGAGAAGTGTGTTATAAATTTATTGACAAGTTCATCAAAAGTTTTGATTCTTGGTGGGAGATGCGAGAACCACTCCATAGCTTGACCACCTAAAGATCTTGGGAATAGTCTCATCAAGTAGGTCTCATTGTGAGCTACTTCTAAACATGCTGCAGTGAATTCCCTGATATGATCTCTAGGGTCCCCCTTCCCTTTGTACTTGTCAAATTTTGGCACTCCAAACTGAAAGGGGAATGGTTTCATGACCAAATTTTTGTCGAAGGGGTATGGTGCTATATCTTCCAAGGAGTAGTTCTTGGTACTCATACCCGTCTTAAGGTCTGATATCTCTTGTGTGAGGCTCTCGAGTCGTTTTCTCATTTCTTCCATAGGAGCATTTTGATCTATGGGATTCTTTCCTCTATCATTTGCATGCAGGACTATGTCATTTGTACCCCTCTCATTTGCATGTGGGACTGTGTCATTCGTGCCTCTCTCATGATCATCACACCTCTCATGATCATTGTCTACATTTTCCATGATGGAGCTTATGTCAAAGTCTACGGGGAGTTTGATTCCGAGACTAGCAAGATGGTGGAAGTATTTATGGGGGTCGTCAAGGAGCACCTTCTTGACTAGGCGTTGGAATTTTCTATCTTGGATGTGCGCTACTAATTCTTCATGAGAAATTTCTTCGTCACCATCACGTGGTGGGACTAGGTGATTGGATGAGCCGGCCATTTCTATTTGCTTGTTGTACTGGGATCGAGTAAGAACCATGCAAGGTGGTGCAGGATGGAGGGGACTAGGACTAGAAATTTTGGCAAGGTGCTGACGGAGACTGCAGTGGATAGGATATCTAGGATGAGACCCGGACAAAGGATTTTCTCGCTCAATGACTTCAAGTAAGGTAGTTGAAACAAGACGGTAGCCACTAGTAAGGGTAGTTGATACCCGTCTTACTATATATGGACTAGTCGTTCAACAAGACTACTAGCAAAGGTACTGTGACCTACTAGGCTTACATGAATTCACTAATGACACGAAAAGGGACCTATGTCGAACCGGTATGGGATAAACTGACTTTGGGACAAGAAGTGTTTGGATAGAAAACAAATGGGATGATTGACAAAAGAGAGAGACTTGGGTGAAACGGATGAAGACTGACTACAAGGTTGAATCTGATCTCAGAAAGTGAAGCTAGGCTGAAATGGGTGTATGCGCAGCATTGATTTTTTTTTGCAAATTTTTTGATTTTTCAGTTGTTTTTGGTATTTTTGGCTGGAAAAAGGCTTTCTTGGTCTGATTTTATGAATTAACAGCAAGAAAACACAACAAGCACAAAGAATATGTTATAGTTTTTCATTGTTTTTGTGGTATTTTTTGACTCTATTTTAGACTAATCTAAACAAAAGCAAGCACAAAGATCCTAGGCGAGAAATGGATTACAAGGGTTTTGGGCCACTAGAATAAGAGGTATTTAATGCGGGCAACCGTTCAAGTGGTTACACATGCAGCGGCACTGCTCTCCGTTGTGGAGTCTCCCAGCCTCAAAGGGTTGCGCCTTAGAGGGTTTTGGAGGAGGTTGGCCGTCGGTGTAACATAACAGCACTTGTTGCAGGAAGTTTTCACTTCAAGCACAATTTATTTTAAGTGGCTTGGTAGGGCTTGGCTTTAGCCTGTTACCACTCAGGGTCATTCCCACTTGGACAAGTGTGCATCCAAGGGCAGGCCCCTCCTAAAGGTTAAACAAATAGAATGACAAGTCTGGCACTCTGATCACCCAGTAAAGGGGAGAGCATAAGCCTATTGTCATTCGCAAGCATAGAATACACTGGTTAATCCAACCTAGTTAAAATTAGAAAAACTGAATGGGCTAATCTACTCAAGCACAAAACTTTGAAGTGATTTTAGCAAGATAGCATTGGTTCAGTTTTAATCCCAGAAATCAATGGTGAATTCAGTTTTAATCCTCGTAGCACGAAATAGTTAACTTTGAAGTTTTGGTCCAACGAGATAGCAGTAGTTCAATTTTAACCCCAAAATCAATGGTGAATTCAGTTTTAATCCTCGTAGCACGAAATAGTTAACTTTGAAGTTTTGGTCTCACGAGATAGCAGTAGTTCAATTTTAACCCCAAAATCAAAGGTGAGTTTAGTTTTAATCCTAGATAGCAATAACTTGGAAAGTGTTGCAATGCAAGAAACAAATGATCCAATTACTGCTTTCCTAATTAGAGTTAGATTAAAATTGTATGCAAGTTGCATGAACAATGGGTTACTCCTTCCTAATTAGAACTAGATGAGAAATTGTACGCAAGTTGCATGAACAATGAGTTACTCCTTCCTAATTAGAACTAGATGAGAATTGTATGCAAGTTGCATGAACAATGGTTTACTCCTTCCTAATTAGAACTAGATGGAAATTGTATGCAAGTTGCATGAACAATGGTTTACTCCTTCCTAATTAGAACTAGATGGAAATTGTATGCAAGTTGTTTTACTTTCCCTCTAGTTAATCTATGATGTGTGTGTTAAGGAAAAATAAAACTATCCAGCTCTCAACCCTGTAGAAGATATATCAAAAGTTTCTTTTCTCCTTTCTTTGACAAGTGTTTAAGTCAAGCTGCACAGATAAATCATTAGTTTTCAAGAAAAAATGCTAGATTTAAGCTTGGAAAGATAGCTAAACTTTGACTGTAAAAATAGCTGACAAAATGATAAAATCACTTGATCAAACCTATTCCATTATGAAGTTCACGGAATTACCTTTCCAACGAGTGTTTATTTGTGCGATTACGAGTTCGTATGCTCTTGTTATGGCAAAAAGGAAAAAGATACCACCCTTATGGCATGTAGAAGAAGGCAGGATGGAGGATTGTTGGATAAAACAATGCACCCTACGGAAGCACCCTTCGAACCGTTGGATAAAAGGATGCAGAAGCACCCTTCAGACCGCTAGATAAAATGATGCACCTTGTGGGAGCACCCTTCGGACCGCTGGATAAAAGGATGCACTCTGCGAAAAAGCTATTAGGACAGTTGGATAAAATGATGCTGGAGCACCCTTCAGATTGCTGGATAAAGTGATACACCCTGTGGAAGCACCCTTTGGACTGCTGGATAAAGCGATGCACCTTGCGGAAGCACCCTTTGGACCGCTGGATAAAAGGATGCACCCTGCAAAAAAAAAACTCTTCGGAAAGTTGGATAAAAGGACGCGGAAGCCTTCAGACCATTGGATAAAGTGATGCACCCTGCGGAAGCACCCGTTGGACCACTGGATAAAAGGATGCACCCTCAAAAAAATCACAGAGATTTTTTTCAGTCTCTGATTTTTGTGAAATAACAGGTGATTCTAAGGTTTTCGACCCTTCTGAGCACGTTGGTGATATTAGTTTCAGCCCAGGAGGTCACCTTTTGATAGATCCTTGTAAAACTCAACAATGGGGTTTAGAGAAACACAAATTTTTACTACAAAAATGTGTAAAAAACATAAAATTGAACGGTGGGCGCCAAAATGTAAGGGTAAAACGTGGATCAATCAATTGAATTATATTAAACCCAAACATCAACAGAATAAATGAGAGCAAGAAAGATTGAATGAAAAGAGCAATGAATAACACAAAGCAAAGCTTCCCTGAATCAATGCTTCTATTGTTTGCCTATTACAACCGTCCTTTTACTGATGAAGTAGGCCCTCAGAGAGTGCACTCTTTTAGCTATGTTCAAGGATGTCGATAGCAAATGGCTGTGATAATGAATATGCCAAGAAGATGAGCTTCGAAGCAATAATGGTGATCTCAAGCAAATGGTATTGGGGTGCCAAAGGCGCGCGGGTAGAATTCTGCAGAGTAACAATACAAATAGCCTGGATGATTAGAATGGAGGGATGAGGCTTCTTTTATAGACTCAGAAGAATGAGGATCAACGGTTGAGAAAAAGTATGATGATCAATGGCTGAGAATGGTTGAGGAATGTGCAACCAGTAGAAATATGACAAGTGTCCCACCTCCATCATGAAAGAGGGGATTTGACAAAATTGATTAGAGAGTTAACTCCATTGACTGATCAGTTAACAAACTTGATTGATCAGTTAGAAGAGTGGATTATGGGATTGATTGAATTGATTAACCAGTGAACTGGGTTGATTGAGGAGTCAATAGAATAGATTGACCAGTGAACTCAAATGACTAATTAGTTAACAGATTTGATTGATTAGTTAACTAACTTCTGATTTGAGAAGAAATAGGCCATGTGGGTGAGAGAAAAATAGGTAATTAAATATTTAATATATTTAATTACATGTGCAACCTGATGAGGTGGACAAGGTGAGGTGGAAAAGGTGAGGTGTAAGTGTGAGGTGGATTTTTGGAATTAGGACTTAGGATAGAGGAATTTGGATTAATTAAATAATTTATGATTATTTAATTGTGTAGGACATTTAGAAGAATTTTAATTAAATAAATTGAATTTATTTAATTATGGAACAATGAATCGATTAAATAAATTTAGAATATTTATTTAATTGATAGAAGAATGGAATAAATATTTAGAATATTTATTTAGGATGATTCGTGTCATTTTTAGGCGTATACAACAATAACCACCCACTTGGAGAGGATTCAAAAGTCAAATAGTTTATATTTACACATCTTAGTGCTGACTTATGGGTGCCTTACCTACCACAAATACAAGCCCCTGTCAACTAGATGGGTTGTTAAAGACACATTCTCTCATATTTGTTCTGACATCCACATGGCTCAAGTCTATTTACTATAGGTACTTGCACAAACGATAAATGGTGCAAGGCTCCCTTATCAGACATCAAAATAAATATATTTCAGAATTTAGTTATGTCCTCCTAGATTTCATACAAAAATTACAATTTTAAATTCAAATGTTTGAATACAACAAGTTCTATTTAATATTGTGAACATTACGTAGGATCAATGTGTGTATTTTTATATTATCAAATGCATATTTTTCATATTTATATATTCTTACATATGTAGGTTATTGTGTGTAAGGCCATGTTATTGTGTTACTATTGCCACAATAGGGTTTTGTGTTGGCATGGACCACACTCCTATTAGTATCCACTTTATAACATTTCAAGTTCGAATACATAATGTCTTATGTGCCCATTGAAAGACCTAGCTTTTCACCTTAATCACTTTTCACAATCGCCACATTATCCATCATTCCATAAGCTCATTGAATCCTCTCCACTTGATTGGAGGTGTTGACATTGGTGAGTTGCTATATATCTATACACATAAATACATAGTTGTATATATATATATATCTATTTGTCTTTAAAAAACTTCAATTAATGTGTGTATTTCAATAATATCAAATCCATATTTTTCATATTTCTATATTGTTGTAGGTAGGTAATTTGTTTACAACATTGTAGATTTTATCAGCTTCTCAACATTTGTTATTTCCAATTACATGCTTATATATATACATAGTTATGATGGGATTTTATATACTTATATTATTTTACATATTTTGTTATATAGGTTTTCACACAACTCTGTGTGTGTGTGTATACAGATATGCTATGCATATCAGCCAACGCAATCCATAACTTTATAATAGGTTATAGTATAATATAGGGAGCATTTGGGTAAGAGGGTAAGATACAAAACCCTTTGTGAAGATGTTTGCCCTCAAATCATGGTGAGATATGGATATTGATCTCTAAATGATCAATTTTCCCATGATGCATCTTCCAAAAACATATTTTTTGACATAATAATCTACTCTATGATTTGTAGAAACCTCAAAGATTTTGGATTGAGCTGGTAAAACTCATTCAGATTCTATCATAATCTTCCATCTATATCATGGACATAAGAGTATCATAAAAAAAGGCTAAAGTTCTTTTTGAGACAAGAAACATGGAAGAATGTATGAGTACATCCTTTGATGAGAGGATTTGGTGCTTATGTAACTTGGCTAATCCTTTTGTCAATCTGATATGATTCGAGTGACTTTGAAGCTAAGTTGTCACTCCTTACACTTTGTATTTAAGGACCATTTGTAGATGGACCATACCATCTTCAAATTCTAGTTTATTTCAATGATGCTTTGACTATCTCACTGTGATTTCTTTTCTTATCCCAAATTTCCCTTAAAAGATAGATGATATGCCATGTTTTGTCTAAGTAACATCTAAGACCCTTTTATCATCAAACTTGTACCAACAAAGTTCAAATAAGAAAAAGACAAGTTGAAAATCCTACCTTTTGGATCGTGAGCTCTTGAGGTAGGCCATGGTTGCTGGCATAAGCCCTTGCACCATTAGGACATCACTCTTATCATTTGGTTATAGTTTGTTGAGAAATGCTTGCTGGTCTATAAAATTGAAAATAAGTCTCCTCCAAACAAGATTTATCTCGATTAAAATTTATGGATTCAAGAAAAGATATTGCATGAAAATCAAATCAATTTGATTTGACGTTCTCTACCTATCCTTACAATTTGAATGTTCTCTACCTATCCTTACAATTTGAATGACCTTGATGTAAATTTTATCTAGTATCCACCAAAATGTTTCACAACTCCTCCAATTACTCTCTCTCTCTCTCTACATATATATATAGTTTCGCCTAAGTAATTTAAAACACCATAATAAAATTTTGTAAGGCAACATTATTCTTTTATTGCTACAGATATCCATATCAACTATAAACCATTTATTGCTATTGATAAACCATGGTTACAAAATGGTTTATTGTTGATATGGATATCATCAACTTGCTAATAAATGGTTTATTGTTTATATGGATATCCGTAGCTCAATAAATCATTTTGTTAGCATGGTTTACCATGGAAGTGATGGCACTGCCTTGCTAGTCACAGTTCACAAACTCAACTTGCAGAAATCATATACAAGAGATATGCAAAAAATGACAGGATCTTTAATACAAGAATCCTGGGAGGTTAAACAAACTTTTACCCAGTCTTCAACAATCCCATTTTATTGATAGGGAGAATGATTTTCACAGCAACAATACTGTGATAAGAAACAGACTGCATGAGTTTATATTATTGTCAAAACAAAGCATTACAAAAACTACCAATTGGCTTACATAGTCGGCCTTCCAAAATGTAGAGAACAAAACTATTCTAATCTCCTATTCTGTTATTCACCGGCACCCTCCTGCACTTTTGACCTTCCTAATCTGACATATGGCTCCTCAAAACCATCGACCTTCCTTTTAATTTCACTCTCGGTCTTCTTCTTGATCAGACAGCTTTCTTACTATTCACCTCCCTCTCCCCTTTTCTACAAGGGCTCTCTCATACATATATGTCATTGCTTATAACTGTTGCTCTTAAAAGAAATCTCCAATTAATGGATGGAAACTGTCGCCACCATAGAAAAGGAATCTCCATAAAATGCAGATAAAACCGTCGACCTCCAGCATGACTGCCCATGATCAGATAATGAAGACGGTTGCCTAGGTAAGGTTAATGCATGGCAGAAAGAATTTAATCTTTAATGTTTGCTACAGATACTATTTTTAACTGTACAATTGAGGCTATTTTGTTTCTAAAAACTACAAGTAATATCTGGCTTTTCTAGTTGCTCGTAACCACCAACTAATGCATGAACTATCCAAAAATAGACAGAGTTCCTAGAGAAATGGTTGGCAGAAAAATAAGCCCAAATAAGAAAGTTTCTATCACTCAGGCGACAAGAGGTTTGAGAGAAAAGCGACAGGAGCTTCCAAACACACAAAATGCAAAAGAAAAGACCCTGCTTATTCACAAAAGAAAAGAAAACTAAAACATAAAAAAAATAAAAACCAAAATTTGAAAGAGGCATGATGCCCTTGCATCAGACTCCCCCACTAAATAAGATTCATGAGCTCCTGCTCATGAGCTCTGTAATAAAATGCTTATATCAGAGCCTCTTCTTCCGCTTCTTCCAATTTGTCTCATGCTTGCGATTGCTCTTCCTAAGTTTCTTCATATATAATTGTTTGCTTTCCACATTCTTCTTATAGATCTGTCTGCTAATTTCTTTGTTCACTACAAATCTCCATAACTCTGTCTCATCTCCACAGTCATCAATTTCAAATGAAAATAAAACTTTATCCTCAAAGTCTTTACTTCAGCAATGTTATCTTTAATCAGTTTGTCTTCCTCCTCCTCATCTTCTAGTTCTTTCACTATAGCCTCAAAGATACCTTCACCATTTCTCTTTTCTGCTATAATCTTCTTCACTAAGTCTATACTCTCTCCTTCGAAATATTTTTTCAAACTAGACATTACCTCGAATCTCATATTCTCCTTTGCAAATGCAGATTTCTCCTCTTCTCCATTATTATTGTCATCTTTAGAAATGAAAATTCAAAAAAGATTTTCTCCATTCTTGGACTCTAAATCACTTCGATCACCATCTTTCTTCAAATCCACTAGACAACCAAAGTGTGAACTTTTTAAATTCTAACTTGACTCCGCTTCATGCTCTCTTTCCTTGGCTTTCGTTGAATGTCCTGCAAACACCATAGAGTTAAGAAAATAACAATTCTCCAATGTATCCATTCGACCTGATATCTCTTGCCATTTCCCATATAGCTTTCTCTTCTCCATACTTTCTATCAATCTGTCGACACCAATAAAAGCATGCTCAAACTTTAACAAGATTGCCTTCAACATTCTATAGACTTCCTCTTCCATGCCCTAGTTAAGTAAACATAAATTATTTGCAATATTCCTTCTCTTATTGTAAACTACAATATTAGTTTCTCTTTTACTCATTTTGTCTTCCATACCTGCACAAGAAACAAATACATTAAAGGAAACATATCTTTCTTCCACATACTTCATGCTTTCATTAAGCTCCCAAGGTCTTCTAAACATTTCCTTCCTTTCAACATACCTCAAAAACTTGGGCTCCATCTCACCCATTCTCAACGATTCAATATCACCTATCCCTGCACTCTTCCTAATACCAACAATATCATCTATTGTGGACCACATTTTCTTATCCTTTTGTCCATTATCATCAGCAAAACCATTCTTCCCTATCAGCCCATACATGTCACAACTCACAATATTCTTATTAAAATATGGATTTTCTACCCCATATGTCTTTCTAGACAAACCATCAACAAAATGAAAAACAATACGTTTTACCTCTCCTTGTAGTTCTGTTGCCATTTGCCGCTTTGCATTCCTAGTTATTCCAACAAACTTCTCCATTGCACTCCTTTTATTTTCATGAGAACTTACTTTAACTGTTGTCCCCTTATATGGATCCATATGTTCAGTATGTAAGGCTTCAACCTCTATAATTGATGCATTTTCAGCTTCACTGTCTCCTATCCTTTCTTGATCCTTCATCTTATGATTGTGATTCCTCTTGAACTCTTTCATGTCCTTCACTCCTTGGGACTGTTTGTTGTCATAAACCCCCTTACATACATCTTCTTGCTTATACTTTGCATGCTGCCCTTGAACAACACACTTCCTTTGCCAATGCGGTATCCTATACCCATGATTGTTAATAATGTTTGAACTCCCTAGGTTATACATCTCCCTATTTACTTGGATTTTCAAATTAGTATTTCCATAAGCATGCTCATAATGAAGTTTTCTACCTCTATATACCCTTGCCATACCTGGCTGTTTAAGTTTTCTCTCATCCTTGATTTCCTTTCTTACCAACCTTACCCTTCCTTGGGTTACTCTTTTCCCTCCTACAAAACCTCCGAATACATCATGAAATTCCATAACATCTCCTATATTTTTCCTATCATTCTAGAAAATCTCATTATCCTTCTTATCTTTATTTTCAAATACATTGCAATATACCTTTCCTTAAGGACCTGCTGCAATGGATCCTTGTACACCTTCTACTGCAACTTGTTTCTGTCTTTTCTCATCTTCACCACCATCTATGGGTGCCTCTTCTCTCATTGATGTCGAGATCTCAGTCTTGACCCCTCCAATGTCTCTCATTGCTTCTTTCCATTCCTTATCCATGGGCTTTCTTCTTGCCTTTCCTCTATGGTTCTCCCAAGGCCTGTTCTCAACCTTCTTTACACCTGTATTCACAACTTCAAACAAATTATCAGAAAATAAATCAAGAGACCAAGATGTCTCCTCTGGTGCCTCCTTCATGGACACCTTCTTCTCTTGTTTTTCTGGTGCTCCTTACTGCACCTTCTCTTTTCTCCTTTTCTTACTTTTATCCAAGTCCTATGCAATGAGAAATTTCTTCTTCTCTCTTTGTCTGCTTTCTGCAGTCACAACCTTATCAGGAAAATAAATCTTTTCCAAGATTTCCATTCTTATCACAATCTCTTCCAATCCCTTTTGATATTTTCTACCTTCTACTTCATCCCAATATTTTCCCAAAATGAGATTATGATGGGTCTCCTTATACAAATGCCCATTCTCTCACTGCTGCAATCCACAACTCTGCTAAAACTACAAGTGCAAACTGCCTTTGCTTTGGCGATCAGTCTACACAACAACACACGTCACTACTGCAACACAATCCCTCACTCTCCACAACTACCCTCTACCCAACAAGACCTGGAAGATGTTTCTCTCAAAACCCCCTCTACCCACTCTCTCTTAGTGGAGGAAGTCATACACCTTCTACCCAGTTTATATCTACTGGAGGATAGTAGTTACAAGCCCTTGTGCATGCCTACAACAACAAATGCACTCAAGTCTATGACTAACACCTCTTTCACAACTCTATCAACTTTCCCATTCCTCATTCTTCATCACACCTTTCACCGTGCCAATAATCTTCTTCCTCTATCAATCAAACTACAACATACATTAGACTGCAATGATATGCATCAAAATCAAGAACGCACATAGTGCTTGCTGCCCAAATCTTTGGGACTCTAGGTTCCTTCAGCAACCCATTAACTCTCCAAACACACATAATACTCCAGGTTTCTTATGAACATCAAACTATCAAAACCCACATCAAACTTTTATTGCCTAGATCTTTTAGGGCTTTGATACCAATCTAATGGCGTCACCTTGCTAGACACAGTTCACAAATCCAACTTTCAGAAATCATATACAAGAGATATGCAAAAAATGATAGGAACTTTAACTACAAGAATGACGGGAGGTTAAACAAACTTTTGCCCAGTCTTCAACAATCCCATTTTATTGACAGGGAGAATGAATTTTACAGCAACAATACTATGATAAGAAACAGATAGCATGAGTTTATATTATTGTCAAAACAGAGCATTACAAAAACTACTGATCGAACTACACAGTCGACCTTCCAAAATGTAGAGAACAAAACTATTCTAATCTCCTATTTTGCTATTCACCGGCACCCTCCTGTACTTTTGACCTTACTAACCTTACAGACGGCTCCTCAAAACCATCGACCTCCTTTTTAATTTCACTCTCGGTCTTCCTCTTGATCAGATAGTCAACCTTTTTTTCTAACTATTCACCTCCCTCTCCCCTTTTCTATGAGGGCTCTCTCATACATATATGTCGTTGCTTGTAACCGTCACTCTTAAAAGAAATCTGCAATTAATGGATGGAAATCGTCTCCACCACAAAAAAGGAAACTCCATAAAATGTAGAGAAAATCGTCGACCTCTAGCATGACTGCCCACGATCGAATAATGAAGAAGGTCACCCAAGTAAGGTTAATGCATGGCAAAAAGAATTTATTATTTAATGTTTGCTGCATATACTATTTTTAACTGTACGATGGAGGTGATTTTGTTTCTAAAAACTGCAGGTAATATCTGGCTTTTCCAGCTACTCGTAACCACCAACTAATGTATAAACTGTCCAAAAATAGACTAAGTTCCTAGAGAAATGGTTAGTAGAAAAATAGGCCCAAATAAGCAAGTTTCTGTCGCTCGGGCAACATGAGGTTCTAGAGAAAAGTGACAGGAGCTTCCAAACACACAAAATGTAGAAAAACAAGACCTTGCTTATTCGCAAAAGAAAAGAAAACTGAAACATTAAAAAAATTAAAAATCAAAATTTGAAAGAGGCATGATGCCCTTCCATTAGGAGGAGTCTGTTCATGTTAATTAGAATCAATTTTGTTTAGTCATTTTTTATTGTGCAATTGGACTTTGATTAGTAATACAATGTTTATAATGCATTAACAAACTAGTTGAATAAATGAAATTTATAAATGAACTAAATAGGTAACTTGCAATTGGATATATCATAATTTGTCATTTTATATATAGCAATAACTAATTTTTCATAAAATAGTTTAAGAATGGAAAGAACAATAAACAAGACAAAATGTAATCTATAGCCTATTGGGTCATTGCCAAAGTAAAGTCTTCTAAGACTTTACCTACATTGACTGATCAAAATACAAGATTCTCTGCAAACCTCTCACCATTCTCGCATGCTTGCAAATAGAAATTGTATAATCTAAGTATTAAAAAAACAACAAAATATCCTAATAGTGGCAGTGTGTTAACAACCACAAATTCATACTACAATTCCATGTTTAGTGGTCTAAGTATGATGCACTTGTGTTAAGAAACAAAACAAAATAGATAAATTTTGAACTATACATCTGTCTTCAAAACTATAACAAATAGGAGCTTGAAACCATTGGTATAAAATTTTGACATATATTATTACAAATAAACCAAAATGGAGGTACATTGTAGGACAAACAAGAGCTTATTGCAGCAAAAAACTATCTACAATATGCTGGAGTTATAATGTGCACATATGAATATAGTTGTTCACATATATCAACTATTTACAGATATATAGCTGCATATACACACATATCTATCTATAATAATTATTATATGTTTGTGTGCATCTATGTGTTCACATATATTAGCTATCAATATAGATATATAACTATGGACAACTCTCTGTGTGTGTACTTATATAACAAAATATGTAAAATAATATAACTATGTAAACTCCCATCATAACTGTGTATTTATATAAGCATGTAATTGGAAATAGTTTTTACATCCTTGCTGTTTTCCACATTACAAAATAACAAAAGTTGAGAAGTTGATAAAATATACAATGTTGCTCACAAATTACCTACGTACAATAGTATATAAATATGAAAAATATGTATTTGATAATTCTGAAGTAGACATATTGATTGAAGTTGTATAAATACATAGATGGATATATAGATATGTGTTGCAAGTATGTGCTAATCGATGTTGTCATTGATGTCAACAAGCTTGTGTTGTCATTGGTGTCAACTATGTCCTCTGATGAGGTTGTTGTTGTATGATTAAGTTGTCTTGTTAAAAGTGATTTGGTTGCCTTGTAGAGGTGCTGAAGATGTTGAGGATATGCTTCTATTATTGGTTTTCCAAGTGCTTTTGAGAAAATTTGATTAATATTGGAAACAATGTGTTGAAGAAGTCCCCTGGCTTATAAAGTACTGTTCTAATTTTTTCTCCACATTTCTTTTGTGTTGGAGATCTAAGTGTGTGGTTTGGATATGTTGTTTAAAAGTGTTTGAAGATGTTAAATCATGAATTTGGTGCTTCAGATCGTTGTGCAATGGAAGTTGTGTTCACCAGTTTGAGAACAGTGTTTGACAGTGCTTGCAATGTGTCTAGAAGAAAGTGTTTTGCTCCACATTTCTCTATAGAGTGGTTTTAGGTGTTGTGATTCTAGATGTGAGCTTATAAGGTCCTTATCTATCTTCTATTTAGAAGGTTTGTGATTTGATGCTCCAGAAAGTGATTTCTTGTGTAGCAGAGTTCGATAGTGTTGTTTGTAAGCAAATTGTGAACTTTCTTCAGGTGAAAGTTGTTGTGGTTAAATTTGTTAATTTCTAGGTGACTTCAAGAGTTTCGTGGATGTTCCTAGATTGTGTTAAATCTTTGTGTAAGCTTGCAAAGTGTGTTTACCTTTGAAGAAGCGTGTGCTTAAAATTCCATAGTGTTAACTCAAGTTTGGTTGACTTGGTTGTTTGCACTAATTTTAGTTATGCTTTGTTGGTTGAGGAAGCATGGAAATGTGTAAGGGGGTATTTAGGTCTGTGCTAAGAGGTGGCATGGTCTGTATTCATTCCTTTCCTCTGTAGGAATGTTTAGGTCCAGACCTAATTTGAATTTTATGAGTTAAGATGTGTTGCCGACCTTGGAGAATGTTTTGATGATTAATGATGGTATAAATAAGTGTCAAGGAGTCGTGGATGTATGGATGTGCAAAGGATATGATGTTGGTGATGTGAATTAGATCAGTACAGTGAGAGATTTCATGTGTTAGGCTGTTGGATGTAGTGAGAAGAAGGTGTCTACTATTTTAAGTGTTGCTACGAAGGTGTTGTTTGTGTTGTGATGGATATTGAGCTTCATTGGAACTAAACTCCATGCATAGGCTAGATGCAATTATATCAGTTCAAAGCCTGGCAGTGAACCACTCTTCTCTTCTTTCTTTCTTAGTGGGCAGTGAGTCCACCTGCAGTGAGTATTCTCTCTTTTGGGCAGTGAGCCTTTGTAATTTGATATTGCTACTACATTATATTGTGAGCTAATCCTCACTGTGGTTTTTCCCATTTAGGGTTTTCCACGTAAAATCCGGTGTTCTCTTATGTGTGGTGTTTTTATGATTCAATTTCATTTATTTATTTTTCATGCTTAATCATCATAACATGTTTAAAGGTTAATGTGGATCTAAATGTTTGTGAGGGTTTGAAGTTTTGATACAACTGATTCACTCGCCCTCTCAGTTGTCTTGTGTATTCAACAATTGGTATCAGAGATAGGTTCCTTAGAAGAGAGCTTAACAGCTTGAGGTAGACTTGGGATGGTGCACAAGAAGAATGTTCCTCATTATGCCTTCTTGAATATAAGAATAGTAAGTTATCTAATCTCTCTTGTATATGAAACTTGGAACTTAGTTGTAATTGCCTTCAAGACTAGCAAATATGAAGTAGATTAGGAGGATGTTGATGATATAAAATTGGGTACTGGTAAGCATAGTGGGAAGTTACCTTTCAAGATTTTCTATTGTGGCAAGATTGGCCATTATGCTCCAAGATATTTAGAAGGAATTTTGAAAATTAAGAAAAAAGAAAACAAAAGTAGAGTGCCTAAGAAAAGCTACTATGAGAAAGAAGATGCAAGTATATATGATGATGAATCTGATGATGAAGATGATGAGGATAATGAAGATGATATTGTTTCAGTTGATCCTGTAGAATGTGTGAAGGAAAATGCTCTAGAGGTAAGTCTTAATAATAATGATACTTTGATGTCTACTTTTCATACTAGACAAGAAAAGAACTATTGGGTTATTGACAATAGTTTCTCAAATCATGACTGGTGATAAAAGAAAGTTTGTTAAATTTGAGAAATGTAATGGAGGACTAGTCAGATTTGGTGATGATTGTACTGCAAATATATGTTGAAGAGGCTCAATCAATCTTGATGGAAAGCATAACACTGATGATGTTCTTTATGTTAAAGGTTTAAAGAAAAATCTTTTGAGTGTTGGACAATTGTACAGCAAAGGATACAATCTTATGTTTTAGGATGATGGCTTTGAGATCAGAAAAGAGTCTGGAACTGTGATAGCTATTGGAAAGAGGATAGATGGAAACATTTATCATATCAAAGGTGTTGATAGTCACTGCTTGATGACTCAGATTAGTGAGAGTTCGCTATGGAATAGGAGATCATGTTACATCAATTTTGATATCCTGGTAAAGATAAGTTCAAATCAAGTTGCGAGAGATCTGTCAAAGATTACAAAGCCCATCAATGCCATTTGCAAGGATTGTCAAGTTGGAAAACAAGCAAGAGATAGTTTACAAATTGAAAAACAATTTGCTACCAAACTGTTGGAATTGATACATATAGATCTTTGTGGTCCTACCAAAGTAAAGATTTTTCAAGGTGATAAGTATTTTATGTTATTTATTGATGATTGCTCTAGAATGACATGGGTCACTTTTCTTAAGGAAAAATTAGAAGCCCTAGATAAGTTTAAAGCATTTAAAGCAATGGTTGAAAATGAAATGGATATGAAGATCAAATGTTTAAGGTCTGACAGAGGTGGATAATTTACTTCTAATGATTTTAACATGTTTTGTGAGAATCATGGGATAAAGAGGCATTTATTTGCCCCTAGGTCTTCTCAGTAGAATGGAGTGGTTGAAAGGACTTGAACAAGACTGTTAAAGAAGCTGCAAGGACAATGATCAAAGAAGAAGACCTATTGGAAGTACAGGTTGAAGAACAAGAAGCTCCAGAAAGAATCCCTAAAACTCCCAAGTATGTGCAGATGCATCACACTGAAGACCAGATCATTGGTGATAAGAGCAAAGGTGTATTGAAAAGAAGCAAAACTGCTGAAGAACAGGTAAATCTATGTTTACTTTCTACAGTTGAACCTAAAAAAGTGGTTGAAGCATGCAAGGATGAGAATTGAATCAAGGCTATGGAAGAAGAACTAATGTAGATTGAGAAAAATCAGACTTGGGAACTTGTCCCAAGACCAGAGAACAAAAATGTGATTGGAACTAAGTGGGTATTCCAGAACAAATTGAATGAGAATGGAGAAGTGGTAAGAAATAAGGCAAGCCTTTTATGTAAATGCTACTCACAAGTGGAAGGAATAGACTATGAGGAAACTTATGCTCTAGTGGTAAGAATGGAGGCCATTAGGATGCTTTTGTTTTTTGTAGCACATAAGGATTTCAAAGTATATCAAATGGATGTGAAGTCTGCTTTCCTAAATGGTGAACTGGAAGAGGAAGTGTACATAGAGAAACTAGAAGGATTTTAGTTGTCAGATAAGCCAGATATGGTTTGTAGGTTGAAGAAGGCACTATATGGATTGAAACAAGCTCCCAGAGCTTGGTATGCAAGGTTAGACAAGTACTTATTACAACAAGGATTCAATAAAGGCTCGACAAATAGCAATTTATACATCAAAGTAAGTGGAGATCAAATTTTGATTGTGGAAGTGTATGTAGATGACATAATTTTTGGTAGAAATGAAGGTATGTGTAAGAGTTTTGCAGATGAGATGTAGAAAGAGTTTGAAATGTCAATGTGTGGGGAAATGAATTTCTTCCTTGGCTTATAGATCAATCAGACAGATAAGGGTATAAATTTCATTTCTCTGTCAAAGTATGTAAAAGAGTTGTTAAAGAAGTTTGGAATGGAATATTTTAAACTAGTTTGTACTCCTATGGTTACTAGTTGTAAGTTGAGCAAAAATGATGAATCTCTTAAGGCTGATCAGAGCAAGTACAGATTAATGATTGGAGGACTATTATATCTCACTGAGCTACTAGACCAGATATTATGCATGCAGTTTGTCTTGTGGCTAGATTTCAAGTAGATCTTAGAGAGTCACATGTTATGGAAGTGAAGAGGATATTCAGATATTTAAAGGGCACTTTTGATCATGGTTTGTGGTATCCAAAAGATATTGACTTTGCTCTATGTGCTTATATAGATGCATATTGGGTTGGTTGCGTAGATGATGTGAAAAGTACAAGTGGTGGAGTATTCTTTCTTGGTGGCAGAGTAGTGTCATGGTTAAGTAAAAAGTAGGATTTAGTATCTCTGTCTACTACAGAGGCAGAATACATTGTAGTAGCATCTTGTTGCACATAGGTGTTGTGGATGAAACAAATCCTGAAGGATATCAAAGTTGTGTATGATAAGCCAATTTCTATTTTTTGTGATAATACAAGTGCTATTAACATTTCAAATATTTTGATGATGCATTCAAGGACAAAGAATATTTCAATTAGGTATCACTTTATGAGAGAGAAGGTTGCAGAAAATGAAGTGAAGCTTGAGTATGTGCCTACAAAGGATCAGGTTGTTGACATATTCACTAAGGTTCTTCCTAAGGACACATTTCAGTATCTCTGGGAGAAGTTAGGGGTTATTGCCCCTCCTTCCTTGAACTAGATGCATAAGGAGATGCATCAGTCTAGTGGAGTTCAAGATTCATTCTTTTCTAGACTGATGATTGAAGGCTACCTCTTAGGGGGAGCAAGTAGTGGTCATGATGATTGTTGCAGTTAGGGGGAGCATTCAGAGCAGTGAAAGAAAAAGATGTGTAGAGTAGTAGTGAATAGTGCAAGTATGTGTAGTATCATGAAAATGGAATTTTGTGTCACCCTTTGCCATTGATGTCAAAGGGAGAGAGAGTTCATGTGAAAACCAAAGGGAGAGAGAGAACAATGTGAAAAAGAAAAAAGGATCAGTGATCCGAGAGAAAGAGTAAGATGTGTAAAAGGAAAGGGGAGAGTAAGCAAGAATATTGGTGTAGAGTTGTGTCTTGATAGTTTTTCACATCATGTGTTGCCATCAATGACAAAGAGGGAGATTGTTGCAAGTATGTGCTAATCGGTGTTGTCACTGATATCAACAAGCTTGTTTGTCATTGGTGTCAACTATGTCCTTTGATTAGGTTGTTGTTGTTTGAGTAAGTTGTCTTGCTAAAACTGATTTGGTTTCTTTGTAGAGGTGCTAAAGATGTTGAGGATATGCTTCTGTTGTTGGGTTTCCAAGTGCTTTTGAGAAATTTTGATTAATATTGGAAACAATGTGTTGAAGAAGTCTTCTAGCTTACAGAGTATTGTTCGAGTTTTTGCTCCACATTTGTTTTTTGTTGGAGATCTAAGTGTGTGGTTTGGATATGTTGTTTAGAAGTGTATGAAGGTGTTAAATCCTAAATTTGGTGCTCCGAATCATTGTGTAGTGGAAGTTGTGTTCACCAATTTGAGAATAGTGTTTGACAGTGCTTGTAGTGTGTTTGAGAGAAAGTGTTTTGCTTCGCATTTCTCTATAGAGTGGTTTTAGGTGTTGTGGTTTTGGAAGTGTGCTTACAAGGTCCTTATCTATCTTTAATCTAGAAGGTTTATGATTTTATGCTCTGGAAAGTGATTTCTTGTGTAGTAGAGTTTGACAGTGTTGTTTGTAAGCAGATTGTGAACTTTCTTTAGGTGAATGTTGTTGTGGTTAAATTTGTCAATTTTTAGGTGACTTTAAGAGGTTTGTGGATGTTCCTAGATTGTGTTAAATATTTATGTAAGATCTGTGAGGTGTGTTTACCTTTGAGGAAGCGTGTGCTTAAAATTCCATAGTGCTAACTCAAGTTTGCCAACTTGGTTGTTTGCACTAATTTTGGTTATGCGTTGTTGATTGAGGAAGCATGGAATAACGTGTAAGGGGGTATTTAGGTCCATGCTAAGAGGTGGCGTGGTCTACATTCATTCCTTTCCTCCGTGGGAATGTTTAGGTCCAGACCTAATTTGAATTTTATGAGTTAAGATGTGTTGCCGACCTTGGAGAATATTTTCATGATTGATAATGGTATAAATAAGTGTCAAGGAGTTGTAGATGTATGGATGCATGAAGGATATTTTTTTGGTGATGCAAATTTGATCAGTGCAGTGAGAGCTTTCATGTATTAGGCTACTGGATGCAGTGAGCAGAAGGTGTTTACTATTTTGAGTTTTGTTGCGAAGGTGTTGTTTGTGTTGTGATGGATATTGAGATTTATTAGAACTGAAATCCATGCATAAGTTAGATGCAATTATATTAGTTCAAAAACTAGTAGTGAGCCACTCTTCTCTTCTTTATTTCTTTCTCAGTGGGTAGTGAGTCCACCTGTAGTGAGCATTCTCTCTTTTGGACAGTGAGCCTTTGTAATTCGGTATTGCTCCTATATTATATTGTGAGCTAATCCTCACCATGGTTTTTCCCTTTTAGGGTTTTCCACGTAAAATCTGGTGTTCTCTTGTGTGTGGTGTTGTTATGGTTCAGTTTTAGTTATTTTCTTTTCATGATTAATCATCATAACATGTTTAAAGGTTAATGTGGATCTGAATGTTTGTGAGGGTTTGAAGTTTTGATACAACTGATTCACCCCCCCTCTTAGTTGTCTTGTGCATTCAACAATATGTGTATATACAACTATGTATATATGTGTATAGATATATAGTAGCTCACTAATGTAAATGCCTTCAATCGAGTGTAGAGGATTCAGTGAGATTCTAGAATGATGGACAATGCGGCAGCCGTAAAGGAAGCATTGTGAAAAATGATTAGGGTGAAAAGCTAGCTCTTTCAATGGGTGCATATGGCATTATGCATTCAAACTTGAAATGTTATAAAGTGGATAGTAATAGGAGTGCGGTTCATGCCAACACAAAACCCTAATGTGGCAATAGGAATATAATAACATGGCCTTACACACATAATAAGAGTAACTTCTAAGCATTCTTAAATTAGAGAGCCTGAGATAAGGAATTGTTATGTATGAAAAAGAGAATGATGAAGACTAGCATGCACACTAGATCAAACCCTCTTCCACAATAACATTCAAGGACAAACCAAACTAAATTACAACCAAGGAGAGGTGGACTTTGTTATTGATTTTGTTCTAAAGAGTGCTATGGAAAGATATGATTTAATCAAGCTTTTTGTCAAACCCTAGATCAAATATACACTAAACCCTAGTTCTAAGGTAAAAGGAGCATAACTTTCAAACTGTGATAGATACAGACAATCCAAAAGAAGCACTGAGATTTGTGAACATAGAGGAACCTAATTCCAAAGGTTGAGGTGTTTAAGGATGATGGGCAGGCACCCAAGTCCAGGAAGTGAGATTTCGTTGATGGTGTAAACTAAGAATATGTTGTAAACATTGTCCTGAAGCTAGATCTTGGCCCTGAAATGGCAGGAGGACACGGGCACTAGCGCCCAAGTCTTGGATGGTGGAATCTTCCCAACTTTCTGTCAAACCTCAAAACTTTGATCCTTTCTTATCCTTCCTATATCTTCACATCTTCTAGATTTCACACTTGTAACCTTCACACAAGAAGAAGAAAAGGGGTTTGGGGGTTGTGGTGTTTAAAGACTTGCCTCAATCAAATCTTGGGTTAGCATTCAAGCTTTCCCAACACCACTGTTAATAGAGAGCTTGCCCTAGCAAGGTAGAGGCTAAAGATAATCCAAATGATGATGAAATGATTCAAACACAATGATGTCACCTTGGTGGTGAAGTCTTTAGGAGGATGAATATTCTTCAACTCACAAGGATGTTGATAATGATTCCAAATCTGCAACAAACACAATAATAGCACAAGTCTGCCACAAACATAATGAATGTCTTGACTCAGCCTTTGCACAATATCATAATCTTGCTATCATCAACCTAGCATAAAATGAATTCAAACACTTGGTTATGTATACTATTATGTTAAACTTTTGTAAATTAAATGAAAGGGCTGACAAAGAGGGACCCATTTAAGAGTCCTAGGCCGACATACATCAAATTTTATCTCGACAAATTAGGGTAAACTTGGTTGCGAGTGCCCAAGTCCACGGGCCTAATTTGAGTTAGGACCTAAGCATAGAATGGGCCCAAGATCCCAAATTCTCATGGGTGTCAGGCTCTTTTCTTCGAGATGCTCAATTAGAATGTATAATGAAGCAAATAGGACCTAGGAGCTAAACTAGGAGGTAAAAAAGCATGTGCCCACTGTTTACTCCATAATAGGAATAAACCAAGTATGAGATTGGATTTGATACTAACTGTTATAATAAGACAATAAGAGAAACTGATACACATTGAAATGTTGGTGTAGACTTATTTATTAATGAGGAAGTTACATTGGTTGTAACTAACATTGTATAAGTTACTTAATTATGTTATTAGACATAATTAATATTAAGCCATTACAACATGATAAACATTAATATACTATACATTAATAGCTTATATCTAGACTCTAAACATTATGTCTAATAAATCCACTGATATAAGAAAATACCTTTCTTCTTGCCTGCAAATGTTAAAATTCTAGTTCCATCACCTCCATGTACATGGCAAAAGGAAATGCCCTACCTATATGGGCATAAAATCAAGCCCATTTATTCCTACTATTGATGAGTTGGGTGTTCAGACCTTAAACATCAAGGAATGATACTTGTTTCTACATATGTACTTTGGTATTCTGGTAGTGTTAATAGTCCTGGTACCATGCACCTGAATTATTTTGCTTACATTTTCTGCAGAAATATATAATCATATAAGGACTTATAGCCATCACTAAAGCCTCTTTTGGTAATTCAACAAATAGTTCAATGTATAATCTGATGCATTCTTGTACTGAATACATGTTTTGGTGGTGATTTCTATGCCAATAAAGATGTCTCAAATGATGTATATGCTGCAATTTGTGGGTAAATGATCATTTACAATGTCATATGATATAAATTCAAGCTGAGGGTGGCCAAAAAAGGCTCTGAAATCTCATAGAGAGTTGAATACAGGATCAAAACAAACCACACATGGATCAAAACAAGACACCCACAAATCAAAACAAGTTAGATATGGTTTGTGAGGCCTAAAATGGATCCCTAAGTGCAGAGAATCACCTAATGAGTCATCCAAGTCCATAGAATGCAAAGGTCAATTGGAACATGCCAAAATGGAATGCCGGGCAAGGTTTCCAAAAACAGGGCCTAGGTTGGCTAGATCACGAACCGAAAATAGGACCCAAATAGGGGTCGATGAGGGGTCCAAAAAAATGGAACCAGAGAGCCCAAATAACTGGAATGCGACCAAAATCCAACGAGTCCAAAAATGGACTAGAGGATCGAACTGTCTCGGAAGGGGACTATTTTCATTAAAGTTGGTCCAAATAGGGGTGCTTCAAATTAAAATACACACTTTTTAAATTACTTACAAAATTTAATGTTTACAATAATCACCTATTTGGAGAGGATTCAAAAGTCAAATAGTTTATATTTACACATCTTAGTGCTCGCTTATTGGTGCCTAAGCTACCATAAATAGAAGCCCCTGTCAACTAGATGGGTTGTTAAAGATACATTCTCCCATACTTGCTCTAGCATCCACATGACTCAAGTACATTTAGTATAGGTACTTGCACAAACAATAAATAGTGTAAGGCTCCTCTACCAGATGTCAAAATAAATATATTTCATAATTTGGTTATGTCATCCTAGATTTCATACAAAAATTAAAATTTCACATTCAAATGTTCGACTACAAGAAGTTCTATTTAATATTGTGAACATTATGTAGGATCCATGTGTGTATTTTAATATTATCAAATGCATATTTTTCATATTTATAAATTCTTGTATGTAGGTTATTGTGTGTGTAAGGCCATGTTATTGTGTTCATGTTGCCACATTAGTGTTTTGTGTTGGCATGAACCACACTCCTATTAGTACTCCACTTTATAACATTTCAAGTTTGAATACATTATGTCTTATGCACCCATTGAAAGACCTAGCTTTTCACCTTAATCATTTTTCACAATCTCCATATTATCCATCATTCCAGAAGCTCACCAAATCCTCTCCACTTGACTAAAGGTGTTGGGATTGGCAAGATGCTATATATCTATACACATATATACATAATTGTATATACACATATCTATCTATTTGTCTTTAAAAAACTTCAATTAATGTGTGTATTTCAATAATATCAAATCCATATTTTTCATATTTCTATAATGTTGTAGGTAGGTAGTTTGTGTACAACATTCTAGATTTTATCAGCTTCTCAATATTTGTTATTTCCAGTTACATGCTTATATATACACACAGTTATGATGGGATTTTATATACTTATATTATTTTACATATTTTGTTATATAGGTGTTCACATAACTATATATATGTGTGTGTGTGTATACATATATGCTATGCATATCAGCCAACACAATCCATAACTTTATAATAGGTTTTAGTATAATGTAGGGAGTATTTGGGTAAGCGGGTAACATACAAAACCCTTTGTGAATATTGTTTACCCTCAAATCATGGTGAGATATGGATATTGATCTCTAAACGATCAATTTTCCTATGATGCATCTTCCAAAAACATATTTTTTGACATAAAAATCTGCTCTAAGACTTGTAGAAACCTCAAAAATTTTGGATTGAGCTGGTAAAACATATTTAGATTCCATCACTAATCTTCCATCTATATCATGGACAGAAAAGTATCATCAAAAAATGTCTAGAGTTATTTTTGAGACAAGAAACATGGAAGAATGTATGAATACATCCTTTGATGAGAGGATTTGGTGCCTATGTAACTTGGCTAATCCTTTTGTCAATCTGATATGATTCTAATGACTTTGAAGCTAAGTCCTCACTCCTTACACTTTGTATTTAAGGACCATTTGTAGATAGACCATACCATCTTCAAATTGTCGTTTATTGCAATGATGCTTTGACTATCTCATTGTGATTTCTTTTCTTATCCCAAATTTACCTTAAAAGATGGATGATATGCCGTGTTTTGTCTAAGTAATATCTAATACTCCTCTATCATTGAACTTGTAGCAACAAAGTTCAAAGAAGAAAAAGCACATGTTAACAGACCTACTTTTTGGATTGTGAGCTCTTGAGGTAGGTCATGTTTGTTGGCATGGGCCCTTGCACCATAAGGACATCACTCTTATCATTTGGTTATAGTTTGTTGAGGAATGTTTGCTGGTCTATATAATTGAAAATAAGTGTCTTCTCCAAACAAGATTTATTTGATTAAAATTTATGGCTTCAAGAAAAGATATGTAAATTAGATCAAAATTTGATTTCAAGTTCTCTACCTATCCTTACAATTTGAATGACCTTGATACAAATTTTATCTAGTATCCACCAAAAAAGTTTCACAACTCCTCCAATTACTATATATATATAACCATATTTAAACATGAAAATAAAAAAATAAAAATTTATTGTTTCACCTAAATAATTTAAAACACCATAATAAAAGTTTGTAAGGCAACATTATTCTTTTATTGCTATGGATATCTGTATCAACAATAAACCATTTATTGCTATTGATAAACCATGGTTACAAAATGGTTTATTGTTGATATGGATATCATCAACTTACCAATAAATGGTTTATTGTTTATATGGATATCCATAGCTCAATAAATCATTTTGTTAGCATGGTTTACCATGGAGGAGTCTATTCATGTTAATTAAAATCAATTTTGTTAGTCATTTTTTATTGTGCAATTGGACTTAGATTAGTAATACAATGTTTATAACTCTTTAACAAACTAGTTGAATAAATGGAATTTATGAATGAACTAAATAGGTAACTTGCAATTTGATATATCATAATTTGTCATTTTATATATAGCAATAACCAATTTTGTATAAAATACTTTAAGAATGGAAAGAACAATAAACAACAAGACAAAATGTTGTCTCTAGCCTAGTTGGTCATTGCCAAAGTAAAGTCTTCTAAGACTTTACCTACATTGATTGATCACAATATGAGATTCTCTACAAACCTCTCACCAATCTCATATGCTTGCAAATAGAAATTATATAATCTGAGTAGTAACAAAAAAAATCAAAATATCCCAACAACGTAAGTTTGAGGATCCAATAGAATTCTATACTACATGTACAACTAAAAATTTGTATACAACTATTAAAACACATTTACATAATGGTGAAAACACATATACAATTGCATAGTTAGACTATAAATAATCCAAGTAGTAGCCATTAGAGAAAAATATCCCAATAGTGGTAGCGTTTTAACAAACACAAATTCATAGTACAATTCCATGTTCAGTGGTCTAAGTATGATGCACTCGTGTTAAGAAACACCACAAAATAGATAAATTTCAAACTATACATCTGTCTTTAAAATTGTAACAAATAGGAGCTCGAAACCATCAATATAAAACTTCGACATATATTATTACAAATAAACTAGAATGGAGGTACATTATAGGACAGACGAGAGATTATTGCAGCAAAAAACTGTCTACAATATGGTGGAGTTAAAATGTGCACATATGAATATAGTTGTTCACATATATCAACTATTTACATATATATAGTTGCATATACACACATATCTATCTATAATAACTTTTATATATTTGTGTGCATCTGTGTGTTCACATATATCATCTATTTATATAGATATATAACTATGAACAAGTGTGTGTGTGTGTGTGTGTGTGTGTGTGTGTGTGTGTGTGTGTGAATACCTATATAACAAAATATGTAAAAGAATATAAGTATGTAAATTCCCATCATAACTGTGTATATATATAAGCATGTAATTGGAAATAGTTTTTACTTCCTTGTTGTTTTCCATATTACAAAATAACAGAAGTTGAGAAGCTAATAAAATATACAATGTTGTACACAAATGACCTACATATAACAGTATAGAAATATGAAAAATATGTATTTGATAATACTAAAATAGACACATTGATCAAAGTTGTATAAAGACATAGATGGATAAATAGATATGTGTATATAAAACTATGTATATATGTGTATAGATATATAGCAGCTCGCCAATGTCAATGCCTTCAGTTGAGTGGAGAGGATTCAGTGAGCTTCTAGAATGACGGACAATATGGCAGCCGTGAAGGAAGCATTGTGAAAAAATATTAGGGTGAGAAACTAGCTCTCTCAATGGGTGCATATGACATTATGCATTCGGACTTGAAATGTTATAAAGTGGATAGTAATAGGAGTGCAGTCCATGCCAACACAAAACCCTAACATGGCAATAAGAACATAATAACATGGCCTTACACACATAATAAGAGTAAATTCTAAGCATTCTTGAATTGGAGAGCCTGAGATAAGGAATAAACCAAGCATGAGATTAGATTTGATACCAATTGTTATAATAAGGCAATAAGAGAAACTGACACACATTGGAATGTTGGTGCACATTTATTTATTAATGAGGAAGTTACGTATCTAACATTGTATAAGTCACTTAATTATGTTATTAGACATAATTAATATTAAATCATTACAGTTCAAGATAAATATTAATATGCTATATATTAATAGCTTATGTCTAGACTCTAAACATTATGTCTAATAAATCCACTGATATAAGAAAATACCTTTCCTGCTTGCAAATGTTAAAATTCTAACTGGAAAAAGGAAATGTCCTGCCTATATGGGCATAAAATCAAACCCAATTGTTTCTACTATTGATGAGTTGGGTGTTTGGACCTGAAACATCAAGGACTGATACTTGTATCTTCATAGGTATTCTAGTAGTTGTTAATAGTCCTGGTACCATGCACTTGAATTATTTTGCTTACATTTTCTGTAGAAATATATAATCATATGAGGACTTATAGCCATCACTAAAGCCTCTTTTGGTAATTCAACAAATAGTTCAATGTATCATTTGATGCATTCTTGTACTGAATACTTCTTGTGGTGGTGATTTCTATGCCAATAAATATGTCTCAAATGCTGTGTATGTTGCAATTTGTGGGTAAATGATCGTTTACAATGTCATACGATATAAATCAAAATAGGGTCGATTGTGTGTTTTAAGTGGCCGAACTGGCCTCAAACTGCGAACAAAGCCCGAATAGGTCCAAAATATGGACAAGGGGTGGTTGATGGAAGGTCCAAACGCCTGAACCTACTCAGGACTAAGGCATATGCAAAGGCTGACTGGAACCTACCAGAGGGTCGAACAATCTCGGAATGGGACTATTTTCATTAAAGTGTTGGAAAAAAAACATCAATGCAATGGATTCTTCCCTGATGATGAGCACATTATTGAAGTCTGAAATGTTACAAATTGGAAGGAGAAATGATGGAAGTCATTACCTGGAATGCGCATGTCAGCACCTTCAGTTGAGTGGAGAGAATTCAGCGAGCTTCTAAAATGATGGAGAGTGTGGCAGCCATGAAGGAAGCATGTTGAAAATTGATTAGGAT
Source organism: Cunninghamia lanceolata (assembly GCA_027924645.1). Classification (NCBI taxonomy): domain Eukaryota; kingdom Viridiplantae; phylum Streptophyta; class Pinopsida; order Cupressales; family Cupressaceae; genus Cunninghamia; species Cunninghamia lanceolata. The sequence goes on along the minus strand of BSBN01001268.1, from coordinate 4,264,279 downwards.
GAAAAGTTAGGTCTTTCAACAGGTGTAAAAGGCATTATGTATTCAGAGTTGAAATATTATAAAGTGGATATTAATAGGAGTGCAATCCATGCCAACACAAAGCGTTTCGAACAAAAAAAAAGACACCTTAAACCTTGGTAGTGTTAATTTGATTTAAATTAGGTGAAACAATAATTTTTTAATTTATTTTTATCCATATATATATATATATATGCACAATTAAGAATATTAATTGGAGGAGTTATGCAACTTTTTTGTGGTCATAGCACACAATTATTGGGGTGTCTATGCATGGGTATCAATTGACACCTCCAAATGACCACTTTTGAAGCTTTGTGCACTTAACATCTCATCCCACGATCATCGTAACTACCTAGAAGCTAAAACAATATATTTAAGCTCTTAAGTCACATACAAAGAAACCCAAAAAGTTTCATTGAACTCTGACATACCATTTAGGAGCTTAGGGTGTGTGAAGTTAGGGTGGGTGGCTACTGGGTCCTCTCCCCTAATGTTTTTGGTTTCACAAAAAAATTAATTAAAATGATTTTGAAAATTAATATTTAAATATTATAAGTTATTAAAAAATTATATATCATTTTTTTAATATATATTTTAAAAGACCCTTAAAATAAAGTGGGGTTTTAGTTTTACAATATTTCTAATTAAAATCCCTCGTTCATGGGGCTCCTTGGGTTCATTTGACTGACAAATCTAGAGTTGATGCATGTTGAGTTCCTCCAGGATAAGGATGGCACAAAGTTAACTTTGATGGAGTGTCACATGGAAATCTAAGGAAATTCGGTGCTAGATGCGTCATAAGAGACCAAAATGGAATGGTAATAGGCTTAGTGGCAAAAAAACTACCTGGAGGAACAAATAACGAAGTTGAATCCCAAGATGCATTACTAAGTGTCCAAATTTGTAAAAGACTAAAATTAAGGAAAGTATACCTAGAGGGGGATTCACTTAGAGTCATAAATGCACTACGAAGAAAGGGTACACCAAGCTAGGAGTTAGACTGCTTTATTTCCCCAATTTATAATTTGCTAAATCAACTTGAAGACTTCAAAATCAAGCATCTATTTTAGGAGGCTAATGATGTGGCATATACGCTGGCAAATGTGGCGATCGACATGAAGGGAAATGATATCTTTTGTGACATGCCAGATGCTTGACAAGATTTGCTTCTAGATTCGCAGCCTTTACACATCACGTGACATTAATACAAATAATGAGGGAGTGATAAGTTGGATGGTTTGAAGCGTATGAACTCAGGGGTGGGATTGAAGAAAGGACAAGTGGAAATACTCATAGAAATGTGCGACAATCAGAAATACGAATGAGTTAGCCTTGATACAACACATGAACCGTCCCCTTGCTGTAGTGATAAATTTAAGGAACTTGCCTAAAAAAACTTATAAAATCCTGGCGAATCCTAGCTAAGGTTTATAATTTTCTTGGCAAATCTTTCCTTTTTTGAAAAAATATTAATTTTCCTGCAAAATCTATGCACATTATTAGAATTTTTTGTAAAATCACGGCGAATCCTATTGAATAATTGGTAAAAAAAAATTATAATGGCAAATCCTAGTGAATAATCACTAAAGAAATTAATTACAATGGCGAATATTTCCTTTAAAAATTTGCATAGTTGGTCAGTGCAATCCCTTGTATATATTTTTATTTTTTGTAATGTTGAAGCAGGGGCTCGGGGGCAGTAGCCATTGGCGGGGTCAAGTGGCAGTGCCCCTTGCGGGGGTCGAGGGGGCAACACCCCCTCACCACCAAGCACAAATGCACTATCCAAAATGCATTGGATTAAGTATTTTTTAAAATATTTCACCATAAAAACAAGACTCAAAGAAAGAGAAATTATTATCATTGATTACCTTTCTATTCATATGGTTGTAGTTGAATTCTATAGCCTATATGCATGTGCCTTTTAAAAGGCTTGTTGAGGCCTGGAATTTGTTTTGAGCCACATGATCATAATCTAATCGTGTGGCTCAAAACAAATTTTAGGCCTCAAAAAGCCTTTTAAAAGGCACATGCATATAGGTCATGGAATTCAACTACAACCATTCGATTAAAAAGGTAATCGATGTAAACAAATAAAAGCCCTATTCAAAGTGAAAATACCCCTATAATTAAGTGGGAATTTATTATTAATGGCGATATTGCCCCAAAATTAATGACAGGGATATAATATTACCAGTGAATATAATTAAGATTTTTAATCACATTATAAACTATTGGCAAATTAGCTCCAATGATGCACTGTTTACTTGGTGAAACAATTCAATTTATTAGTTTAAAAAATAATGCATTGGTGAATTAACCAAGACTAAATTAAAATTTCATAAAAATTAGGTGATTTAGTCTCCTTTATAACTTGTACTATTCACCATTTTTTGAGATCCCAATTTCAACTATTCGCCAATTGGCAAAGATTCGCACTAAAAAAATCCATGCCTTGCTGATGGTGACCTCCAAGTCACTCTTGCTCTTGTGGAAAATTCTAGTCGAGTGGAGGCATAACCTAAGGGTGGTTCTATTCTCGTGGAAGCAAAAAATTGTGGAGAGTGGTTGACCAATCCTGGGGCCTAATATGTGTTGATGTTTGTTCTTCTAAGACTGTTGTTATGTATGAAAATGAGATTGATAAGATTGTGTGTTTATTAGATTCAATCAAACCCTTCTTTCACACATACATTCAAGGACATAGATCGAGCTAAGTCACAACTGTGATAGAGGACTTTGCTATGGGTTTGATGTCACTATGAGATACCCGGAAAGATAGAATAGATTGATATTTTGTTAAAACCCTAGTTCGATTAGGCCTAAAACCCTAATTATGCAAAATCGTAAAAAAATAGATGACACCCGACAAATGCTTGCACAAGGAGGCACTAAATGTAGATTAGATACATACCATATTTCATGTTCTAGAAGGCAGAAACTTCGGGGACAAAAGAGTGGGTGCCCTTGTCCAACGTAGTACTTTTTCTAAGGGTTTCAGAGTAAAATCTGCTTCAGAATGTAACCTACTCAGAGATTCCTGGCACTGAAAAATTGGAGGACAAAAGAGCGGGCACCCTTGTCCAGTTAGGGATATTTTTTATCATTTTGTCTAGATCCAGAATCTTCCTACTCTGCTCTAGTCTCCTGCAACTCCTCTTCGCAAGATCTGACACTTGTCACCTGCAATCACAAGAGAGGGGTTGGGGGTTGTGGTGTTTGGGAGTTTGCTTCAGTCAAGCCCCAGAATGGCATTCAAGCCTTCCAACACCGTTGTTAGATAGAGTGTGTGTCCTTGGTGGACAAAGGCAAAAGCAAATGATATGATAAATTAATTGAAACAAAAAGTAGATGTTACCTCAGAGGTGAAGCTCTCATGGGGAGATGAAGATCTTTCATGCCATGAGGAGATGGATTGATGAAGACAAATTTGCAACAAACAAGTACAAACATAACAAAATGATGTTTTGCAAGACAATGAAAGCCTTGAATATCCTTAGAATAAGATCACAAGTTCACATTATCCATCTAGTTGTAAAGTGAAGTCCTAAACATGTTTATATATGCATTCCTGCTAAACATTCATAATTCAAATTAAATAGGCCGACAAAGGGAAAACTTTTAACGATCACTTTGCCCACATTTAAAATTTGGGTCCCAACAAAATAGGTCTGGACTAGGGCACAGGTGCCCTTTTCTAGGGTCCTATTGTGGGACTTGCTTAAGCTCAAGAGTGTCCCCTAAGTCCCATTTGTCATGGGTTTTAGGGGATTTTTGCTCTGAGATTCATTTTTAACATGCATGACTAAATCTAAAGGACTCGGGAGCTAAACTTAGGAGGTAAAAGTCCTAGGGGGACATTTTATGACATAACAACTATGATGGTAGAGATAACCCTATGACCCAAAGGGTCACTAGTTGTCGATCTCCTATTTTGATTCCTCAAGTTCCAATGCCTGGATGGGTGTCTTAATTTTTCTCATTGATGGATCTTAGGCATTCTATGTAGTTATCATGTTGTAGTATGACTTGACGTGTGATTTCTATATTTTGGATGATCTTGAGGGCGTATTTGTTCTCTTCTACCGTTTGAGGTGCTTGTTGTTGTCTAGGATGTATCGACTCCATTTCTTCAAGAATTTATCTAACCCACTTGCCTATAACTCCTAGGCATAGTCCTATACTCAGACAAGAGAGAGAGAGAGAGAGTTGATTAGAGTTGACCAAGAGTTGACATTTTGTTTAACCTTGACTCTTGAATAAACTTTGTGATGTGATCAAAGGTTCTTTATGGTTTCACTTGATTGTCAACTTTGTGATGGTATCAAGGAGTTTTCAATTATATTTTCAAGTTGACCTCATGATGAAATTAAGGGATTTATGTACTCACTTTGTTTTCATTTTCTCTTTTCTAATGTTTTGGGTTTTGATGTATGCAAGCTAAATCCATGCAAAGTAATGTTTTTGTTCTTTTCTAGTTTGAGAAGATGACTTAATTACTATGAATTGAAATATGAATGCAAACCTAAAATAACTTTTCTAATGCAAAACTAACTATGTTTTTGTTATTTTTGAGATCAATTTTGGAATCTTATTCTAATAAACGCAAATAATGAACTAATCTAATGCAATTAAGGGAAACTATACTAACAATGGATAATCTATCAAGAGTAAAGAAACAAAGTATTACTTTCCTCAAGAGAAATTTTATTGGATAATTACTATGAAAGTATTAAAGAACCTATTGTGAATCTGACACATGAGCTTTGTATGATCCTCATGAATTCTTGTATGTGGAAAACTATTTCTCCTCTGCAATAGTGGGTTCCTCCTCTTGGAAATAGGGATGAAAAGAACAACTAATTTGAAATGGCTTGAGCTTTGAAAGCTAAGAATGAAATTGAGAGAGCTTGGGGAGAGCTATGAATGATATAAATGCTAGGGAAACTAGGACAAACAAAAGCATGCTTTTAGCAGTTTGGCACAATTGTTGCAAGATGCTCGCATTTGTAGGATAGTTGTGTGATTTTGTAGCAAGATGGCGTAAATGTAGGGAAGAATGGCTCATTTGTAAAAGTAATGCACTTTTGTAGGGTAAAGTGGCACACTTGTGGTAGATATATACATAATTGTAGGCTAGAGTGGTGCTTTTGTAAAAGTAAAGCACAATTATATGATAAAGATGCACTTATGCATAAATGGAGCACATTTGTAGGATAAAGCTGTACAATTGTTGGAAATTTAATGACTAATAACACATGTGGCATAGATGCAGATTGTACTAGACCCAATCATGTAGCGAGAGTGATGACCGTCGACAATGGAATTGAGACCAGGCTTGATTGAGATGGAGACAGATTTTCTAGGAGCCATTGGATTGCGGCACATCACATTCGTGCTTGAGATTAGGGCACATCATGCGATGATGATGGCGTTGGTGGAGCATTAACAGAATGAGCAGAGTGCTTTCATCTTACCAATGGGTGAGATTACAATCACACTGGAGGATGTCTGGAGGATGCTGCACATTCCCATTCATGGGGAGTGTGTTATTTATGACATGGCATGGGGCGAGGAAGTTTTGGAGAGGGTATTTATGATGGATGATCTAAGACTTGATGAGGGAGAATTTGATTTGCAAGTGCGATGTTGTGGTTTGATGTACTATTATTAGTAGTGGCAGGGTTGATTGAGGGACTCGTAGTACCAGACAGGAGATCACAAAAGTTTTTTGTTGGATGGGGATGAGTTTTGAAGAGGATGCTTATATTTGTAGTGGTGTATGTATGGGGGCCATGTGTATTGGCACAATGATATCACGGTATGCACATGGTGGTATATAGGTCAAGACAGAGCTTGGGATGTGGTGTTACTCTTCTGCACATCTGGGCTTGGGAGCACATTGCTATTCCATGCCCAATTGTAGATAGGATGAGAGGGCCATGCTTACCTTTTATATATATGTATGATGGGATATTACAACATCAACATTTGGGAGATCTATTATATTGGAGGCATATGTATGATGAGCTTGACACAGTGATTTGGAGGCCATGGCGGTTATGTGAGCCATGGGTCGAAGATGACTTGCACTGGGCATGTATTAGGAAGCCTAGATATATCATGGGGCACATGCCATACATTATTGAGCACTGCATGCCAGACTAGGTACTACTATAGTTCAGGGTACAGTAGACTACTCCAATGCATGAGGAAGTGTTTGTGAGGACTATCTAAGAGGAGGATTATATTGGCAAGAGACACTGCTACACATGACAGGTGTTGTCATTGATGGCAACTAAGTCTATCTTACACATCTGCATTACATAATTTGTTCATACCGGAAGTCAGAGTGAAGATTTGTCCAAGTCTGGGTAGTCAGAAATAGAGCATGTGACAAGGTCCAGTATTTTGGTCCGGATCTCTCCAGTGGTAAATCACAGTGTCCTATGGATCTGAGGGAGTGATAAGGATTGTCAGGACTATCTAAATCTAGAAATTTAGCCTTCGGTGATGAAGGATTCAAAAGTTATAAGCATCTGAGTATCGGGTTCCAGTTAGTTAGTACAGTAAGAAGAAGAACAAGCCAACCTAGTATTTGATCTTGGTCCAGATGAAGAAAAGTTGTTGGTTAAGCAATTTGTGATAATCGGTGGTATTGGCCGACATGATTGATGATTTAAGAACACAAGTTTTTGGTCTACGCTGTTGATTGTGCATGGATTCAGCCGACAGAGCAGATTTCTTAATAAAAGTTCTAAGTTTTCTTGAAGCTGACTATAGTTGATTGAATTTATTGATGTGTATATATATAGCCAATGGATTCGAGTGTTTTGAAGTGTGATAGTGATGTGATGATGGAGTAGGTGTGAAAAAGGCAGAAAGAAGTGCGAAGGTGAAGATCTAGGCTCATATTATTGCTGAAGAGTGACACAGGGCAGAGTAAGGATGAAGTGTGTAAGATCAATATTCTGTGCTTAACTAGAACTAAATTTCTGCATTGGTAGATGTCATTTCTCAGTTCAAACATTTCAGTGAACTTTTGTAACTAATTCTATAGGTAGTGAGCCTCTTGGAGCAGTGAGCTTTGGGCAGTGTGCCCTGAAGGCATGTGTCTTCCCCATTTGTGATACTTTTAACAGAGTATAAATTCTTGTGGGTTAACCCCCACCGTGGTTTTTCCCTTAACTAGGTTTCCATGTAAAAATCATGGTGTTATGTGTGTTGATTTGTTTCTACTCATGTGTTATTGAGTCATGCTTTCATGGTTATATCATTCATCTGTTAATAAGTGGTAAAGAAGTTTAAGTTATAGCAAAGGTTAAAATTTTTTGTGACAATTGATTCACCCCCCCTCTCAGTTGTTTGCCCTATTCTTAATAGATTAGGGTCCAACATTGGATCCTGATGTGGAAATTACTATGTTTGAGGGGTGGTACCAGTGCCCTAGGTTAGAGTTACATATGTGGAGGATGCTAGTACAACTCTAGAGTATGATGCATGGTGGGCAACCAATAGGCCGATATGATTGACTATTCTGGTAGTGATAGGAGGTAGGAGGAGGCAGGGAGAGGTTGGGGAGGTTGAAGGGGGGAGGGGTCAACGACGGAGGAGGGTGGAGATTGGGAAGTCCTCTAGAGCACAAATAGGTGGAGGTAGAGAGGGTGATGGAGGGGTGGAGGTGGTTGTTGTGCAAGTACATGCACCAGGAGGGCATGGTGGGGGTGATGGGGTAGAGGTGGCATAGTTACAGGTGTAGGAAGGTGGTAGCAATGGGGAGGAGGCAAAGAGGGTGGAGATAGTTTGTAGAGATGAGGGGAGGAGGATCTACAGGTGTGACTGACAACAATATTGTATTAGCAGGATGCCTTAGTCATCGAGAAGGACTAGGCTTAGAGTGAGGTACAGAGGCTGCATGGTTTACTGGTACAGAGGACAAAAGAGAGGGACGCTAAGGGGGTTCAATGATAATAGGCAATGTTATTGGGAGTGAGGCTCTGACAAGAGTAGGATTTTGCTAGAGAGATGGTACATGCGTAGGCACTTGCAAATGGGAAGATTATTTGTTTGATGACAGAGAGAGATGCAGTGGTGGCCTTGAGGTAGATGATGGAGACATAGATGACTTGCTATAGGTAGGAGAAAAAATTGCATGGGCTTTATTAGGTAGTGGTCAACCAATGCAACAACTTGTGGTAAAGTTGTCGCGATTGTAGAGGGAGACTACATGGTTGACTAGGGAGGACAAGTATTATAGAGGTCTATATAAGAGTGATGCAATGGAAGGGGGTTCACTTCACTCAAATGGAGGCATATTTCACAACAATGGGCTCAAATAAGCAACTTTCACAATTTTCACAAGCAATCTTCATAAAGGCAACTTGGATTTCTAACCACTCTAACCACACAAGGTTATCATAGACCACTTCACATCTCAGGGATCCCAACACAACCACAACTAACTCCTTACCAAAGTCTGCCCATTCAATTCTTGTCCATCTCATGTATAGGCTACTCAAATGCTAGTAGGACTCCTTAGCGTGTTTTTTGACCATATCTCTTGAAGAAAACATCAAACCCATAGAAGAAATAGATTTTTAGATACCCTCTAAGGCCTTACATGACATATCAAAGACTCAAATAGGGTTACTTTGGAACATATCTCCCAAAAATAGACTGTTATGCTGGAAAAGAGGGGCAATTAGCCCTGTTTTACAAAGCATCACCTCTCTAAACACTCACTCAACCCCAAAACACCTTTGAAAGTCCTTCACTAGGTCACAAATGACTTAAATCAACAATTTTTGGTACAAGAAAAGTCTTGGAAATCATCAAACCACTAACCCCCCTAATTAGGCTTATTAGTTTGGCTTCAACTTGTCAACTTTAACATTTCATACAAGGAAGACTTCCCAAGCTTTAACACCACTTTCATTGTCATGGATAACACCTAAATGAGTGATCTTTAAAGGGTTTGAACCATTCCTCATGGAATACCACAAAGTCTTACCAAACTCAGTTTGCTTTGACTGTTATCTCTGTCATAACAGGATGGGGGTATAGCAAACCTTGAATATCTTTTGCTTTTAACAAAACCTAGATTGAAAGGGGTTCATAATGCAAGTTAACATCATTCCCAAATAAAATACACTTATGGTGGATACTAACTTGTCAACAAAACCTCATAATCTTCACTGTCTGCCCTTACAATTTGTCACACTTGAAAATACAGTCTTAGTGTTATCAAGAACCAATAACAAACTTCATCTTTTCTATCTGCAACCTTGGGGTATGGAAAGGTATACAAGAGTGAGAATTTTCACCACCATTAGAGTTCATCACTTGATCTAAAACTAGAGCAACACAATTTTATCTATTCGCTGTTACCCTAGATGAGGGTTTCAACAGTTTGAAACAATTTTTAGAAAATTGATCATAACTAATTCATTTCTACATGAAATTGAATGCCACATGATACAATGGAAAGTAGATTCAACATTCTTTCACTTCCAACCATTCTTAGACCCTAACATTTTCATACAGGGCTGTACTATTCAAGGGAACAACAGGAAAACAATGAAAACTTAAAAAAAATAGAGTTCTTGGTATTTTTTTCAACTCACAAATGTCTTCATTATATCTTCAATACATCTTCCATGTATTCAGTACATCCACATTGCCTTTTCCTTGAAGGTTTAGGTGTATTTAAACATATTTTCAAAGAAACCCAAAGGTCTCTAACTGACTTTTGAGTGCTTGACTGTTCATCTTCCACTCTTTGCCTTTTTTTTTACATTTTTTACATGACAACCTTAACCATATTTACAAAATTTGACAATATGAAGACTAAATACATGATAATGGTCTATCATGACCTTATTAGACTCACAAGACACCAAAACACCTTAAATACCTAGCTTAAGACCTTATTTACAAAGTTTTCATGGTGCTCTTGCACCATACACCCATGGAGAAAAGAATTCAAGTCCACTTGAATAAGGAGCATGAGAAGTATGTTTAAAATTTTTTGACTGATATCTTGGAATCCCTGCATTCCATCCACCTTGGAACAATACAACATTTGTTTTCATATTCACCTTAGGTTTTCCAAACTTCTTGCTAAGGTGCCTAGGTCTGTCCAATGGAAAAGTCTGCTTCCTATCTCCATCTCTACATACCTGCACTTGGATAGTGACAACATAAAAGGTAACTAGATTAGCAACGGGTTCTTTACTCTCTCTTGGTAACCCTTTCCACATGACCAAATCAAACCTGAAACATCTTGGGCTACAACTCTTCATCAGCAACATCAACACTCTTCTTTGCTTGTTCATCTTGCTCAAACAACTCCTCTATTGCTACTGTCATAACATCCTCTTGTACTACTGTCTCATGGTTTGAAAAGGCTGCAATGTCCATAACTTCTTCTTCACCTTCATTTTCTTGTTCACCTTGTTCATTAGACTCAAACAACTCTTCCTCTATCTGAAATTGCTTTTGTTCTTCCTCTATTGCTGCTACCCTTGCTTGTCTTCTTTGAACAATTTTCTTGATGGGCCATGTGACCTTCCTCTTCATTGATAAGTGCCAACTTTATGTTTGTTTGAGCAACTCTTCCATCTTATCTTCCATTCTTATTCTCATCTCTTCCATAGCTTGATCCAATTTTTGTACCTCTTGCTTAAGACTTTCTATTTCTGCCTTGTCATCTCTTTCCTTCTTCATACTTGTCTCTTTTCTCTTCTCTTGCTTCTTATTTTGTGAACCCTCACCTAGCAAGTACCTCTTCAACAAATCCATCTTTCCTCTAGCCAGTCTCTCCTTGCTTCTCTTTGTCTTTGCCTCACCTAGGTCTCTTCTCTTTTCCTCTACCTAGTCTTTTGACAACCAGGTTCTCTCTTCAACCTGCACAAACACAAACACAAACACCAAACTCTCTTTTCCCCAGACCTTTCTGAGCTATGATACCAATTGATGCAATGGAAGAGGGTTCACTTCACTCACATGGAGGCATATTTCACAACAATGGGCTCAAATAAGCAACTTTCACAAGTTTCACAAGAAATCTTCATAAAGGAAACTTGGATTTCTAACCACTCTAATCACACAAGGTTATCATAGACCACTTCACATCCTAGGGATCCCAACACAACCACAACTAACTCCTTACCAAATTCTACCCATTCAATTCTTGTCCATCTCATGTATAGGCTGCTCAAATGCTAGTAGATCTCCTCAGCGTGTTTTTTGACCATATCTCTTGAAGACAACATCAAAACCATAGAAGAAATAGATTTTTAGATACCCTCTATGTCCTTACACAACATATCAAAGACTCAAATAGGGTTACTTTGGAACATATCTCCCAAAAATAGACTGTTATGCTGGAAAAGAGGGGCAATTAGCCCTGTTTTACAAAGCACCACCTCTCTAAACACTCACTCAACCCAAAAACACCTTTGACAGTCCTTCACCAGGTCACAAATGACTTAAATCGATAATTTTTGGCACAAGAAAAGTCTTGGAAATCATCAAACCACTAACCCCCCTAATTAGGATTATTAGTTTGGCTTCAACTTGTCAACTTTAACATTTCATACAAGGAAGAATTCTAAAGCTTTAACACCACTTTCATTATCATGGATAACACCTAAATGAGTGATCTTCGAAAGGGTTTGAATCATTCCTTGTGGAATACCACAAAGTCTTACCAAACTTAGTTTGCTTTGACTGTTATCTCTGTCATAACGGGACAGGGGTATAACAGATCTTGAATATCTTTTGCTTTTAACAAAACCTAGATTGAAAGGGGTTCATAATGCAAGTTAACATCATTCCCAAAGAAAATACACTTATGGTGGATACTGACTTGTCAACAAAACCTCATAATAATCACTGTCTGCCCTTACAGTCTATCACACTTGAAAACACAGTCTTAGTGTTATCAAGAGCCAATAGCAAACTTCATCTTTTCTATTTGCAACCTTGGGGTATGGAAAGGTATACAAGAGTGAGTATTTTAACAACCATTAGAGTTCATCACTTGATCTAAAACTAGAGCAACACAATTTTATCTATTCGTTGTTACTCTAGATGAGGGTTTCAATAGTTTGGAACAGTTTTCATAAAATTGATCATAACTAATTCATTTCTACATGAAATTGAATGCCACTTGATGCAATGGAAATTAGATTCAACATTCTTTCACTTCCAACCATTCTTAGACCTTGACATGTCTGTACAGGGCCGTACTATTCAAGGGAACAGCAGGCAAACAGTGAAAACTTAAAAGAAACAGAGTTCTTGGTATTTTGTTTCAACTCACAACTGTCTTCATTATATCTTCAGTACATCTTCCATGACTTCAATACATCCAAACTGCCTTTTCCTTGAAGGTTTAGGTGTATTTAAACATATTTTCAAAGAAACCCAAAGGTCTCTAACTGACTTTTGAGTGCTTGATTGTTCATCTTCCACTCTTTGCCTTTTTTTTTTACATTTTTTACATGACAACCTTAACCATATTTACAAAATTTGACAATATGAAGACTAAATACATGATAATGGTCTATCATGACCTTATTAGACTCACAAGACACCAAAACACCTTAAAGACCTAGCTTAAGACCTTATTTACAAATTTTTCATGGTGCTCCTACACCAAAGAGTGTGGTTCTTGCAGATCGGTGGGTTCTGTGTTTTGTTGCATGGAGTCATTTAGGGGCCTCGATGTTAGGGAGATCAGGGGGTTCAATGATGGGGCCACCACCTTTAGTACCACCACCAGGGGCATAACCATTGCCTTTGGGGGCACAACCTTCACCTTCAGGAGAGGAGAGCTTTGCGTAGACACCATGTACTTTATTGTAGCTACGATGATGTTTATATGGTGATGATGTATGATATATGTGATGATGCCTATGGGCCTTGCATTTTTTGTATGTTTATGGCTCATGTAGCCCCTTTTATAGACATGTATCATGACACATTCTTTTTTTATGCATATATGAGATGAGATGGACTATTGGTGACATATGTGATATTTATAGATTTTATATTTATGATTATTATGATGATATGATGTGTTAGATGGATTTTATGGATATATGATGTTATGGATGGTATTTATTATGGTCATGGATTTATGATGATTGGTTTTTATTTGGTTATGGATATATGATGTATGCATTATGTGATGACTTTATATGATGCATTTATGATGCTATGGATATATGATGTGATGATAAAATTGATTTATGATGTAATGAATGTATTATAAAATGTATTTATGATGTAATGAATGTATGATAAAATGTATTTATGATATGATGTTATGGCTAATGGATTTATGTTATTTTATGGATTTAGGATATGATGTTATGATGATGTTGTTAGTTATGATGGTAGTGGGATTTGATCATGATTTCATAGATTTCTAATGTATGTTTGTGGATGCAAGAGAAGGATGGATGTAGTGAGAGGGATGAATTAGCATGAAAGAATGTATTAGATAGGTAGATGTAGGATGAATTAGAAACTTGATATGAATGATGGATATGTAATGGATAGAGATGATTTTTTGGTTATGCTAAACAATGTAAAGAGCAATCCTTATTTTAATATAGAAAAATGGATATTATGCACCAAGGTATAAGGAACTAGGGTGAATTTGTATCCTTTGCATGGAATTGACTTTACAAATAAAAGGTTTTCCTTATACATACCCAATGTAATAGAATCTTGTTGGAGATATGCGAGGAAGAAAACTTAGAGCATGATAAAGTATTAGTGCACAAAAGGTATTGAATAACCTTATATGCAAATGATGACTGGTATGCAAAAATATATTCCAACACACACAAGATAAATATTAGTTGGAATAATAAGAAAATCCAACAAACACGGCACACAAAAAACAATGACTATGCCCCATTCTATGCTAGTCTTAACATGCCAAGATATAGAAAGATCTAGGTTTCTTTGAATAAGCAATAGGAGACAAAAAGATAAATAAAAAAGAAAAGACCAACTGACAAAACAAACCATTCAACGATCATAATCTCTTACAAAAAATGTGATTGATATGGGATTATGCCAACTATAGGAAAGATTTATCCTGTTGTAGGCATGAGTTTTGATGATATCTCTAGATGTTTAGGCAATGGGTACTTATGCGTAATGGTGTCTCAAAAGGTAGTCTTACCTATGATTTATGTTAAAGTGCTATGATTTAACGTGTAGTTTTCTTTGCTTGAGTATCAAGTCTAATGGGTGTGTATTTATTATGGGTTATGAATAGTGGTATATTTATTTTGGTTTGTGGTAGGTGGGTATGTTTAATGTGAAAAGTGTGAGTCTCAATGATACTAGAAACCCTCTTTAGGATGACCAAGTATATACCAAGAATGCCCCTAGTTAGGTACAAGATTATTTATTATGGAATGGGATAGGTAGATGGGGTAGGATGAGTAATAATGATTTCTGATAATTATCAAGACATGATAGTAGGATAAGTGGATAGATAGGAAAGATGATATATGGTGGATTGGGCTTTTATTATGAATGGAATGGATAAGAACCTAATATATGGTGGATTGGGCTTTTATTATGGATGGAATGGATAAAAACCCAATATATGGTGGATAGAACTCTACACATGGTTCCTGTAAATAGGTTTCCACCATAGTACTTGCCCACGGTGCCATCGAAGTGGTTTTCACCATTGGATGAATTATTTCTCTTTACTTTTTTCATTTTTTTTCATTTTTTGATTTTATTGAGTAGCTAGGATATCTAAGGGTCAAGTATAGAACCTCTTGAGGTGGATGATGTTTATTGGTTCTTTCAGAGGCTAGTTCTTTGGTGTAGAAAGCTGATAGGCACCTGATCCATAGTTAGCTATGATGACAAAAGGTCCTTGCCAATTGGATTCAAACTTACCTTTCTTATTGCATTCTTGTAGATTCCATTGATTCTCTTTGAGGACAAGGTCACCAATTTCAAAATAGCGGGTCTTGATTTTATTGTTGTAACTTCATCGAAGATAGTTCTAATATGCTAGAAGGTGGTTTAGGGCATGAAGACACATCTCATCCATGAGTTCCAATTCATGTAACCGTGATGTGTGATACTCCTGTTTAATGAGGTTCTACAATGAAATCCTTAGAGAAGGGAGCTTGACCTCGATTGGTAAGCTGGCTTCAGAACTAAAGACAAGGGAATATGGAGTGGCTCTAGTAGGTGTGTGGGCGTTGGTATGGTAAGCCCATAGGGTTGGGTTTAGTTGTAGATGCTAGTCACGACCATCTTCATTGACAGTCTTTTTAAAGATTTTTAGAATAGTTTTATTAGATTCCTTGGCTTGGCCGTTACCTTATGGGTAGTAGGGGGTGGTGAAGTGGTGTTTGATATGGAATTTATTGCAAAGGGATCAAAATTATTGATTCTTAAAATGCTTACCATTATCAGTGATAATGGTGAGGGGATTCCATACTGGAAAATGATGTAATGCAAGATAAAATTGGCTATTTGGGGGTGTTGATGGTCCTTTTTAACACACATGCAACAAAAGCAAGATGAGATTAAACTCGCCTCTCCTGAAAGGACAACTGATCTAGGAGGGGTCAATTATCCCCAAGGTCTAGGGAGTTGGTTCACAACTATGCTGTGCAAGCACATGGTAAATGCAAACAGTTTAACAAGGGGTCTTGGTTTTCTTCCTATTGTTCAAACAGGATCAAAATTGATTTATATTTTAATGTTTTTTAAAGAAAATTCAAAAAATTATAAGGAATGCAAGAAATGATTGGTGCAACATTTATATTTTTGTGTTTATATCAACAAATCTATCTAAGAAATTCTCTAACTATAGTATTAAAATCAGTTATAAACTCAATTTTTCATACCACTAGTGCAAGATTCAAAGGATTTCAAAATGATAACATGAATTGTATTTTGATTACTATATTCGACACACAAATAAAAAATAAAATTCAAAATTTAAGCCCGGATTTCAGAATTTCTCAAACAAACATAGAAGTAAAGATTGAAGTTTAAAGCACTACACCATATGCATGGAGACGAATCTAATGGAATTGACAACCATCTTGTATTAATTTCTTCAAATTTGAGTACAAAACATAAATCCAACAAGAACACACTGGAATTACAGGATCTGCTTCTGACAGAACTATCTCCTCTAAACTAGAATGCTGTAAAAGTAACTAACTTGCTGAAAAACTTGAAAATGCTAAGTATTGACCAATAGCCTAATTCTTCAACTCACTAACCCTTTTCATAAAATAGGTCCTTCACTTATTTTGGCACCCCAAAAAAGCAAACTACTTTCAAAACAAAAAGAAAAACTGTAAAGTACATGTAACACTTTGTCCTTATTTTCATCCTCATAAAAAACATGCAATTAAGAAAGAAACATCAGTTAAAGCATTACATATGTGCATGTATATCCCATTTTGACTTTTCAACCCCTAATATCATGCAAAAACCTTGGCAACCTAGAAAAGAGGAACTTTGAATGTTTGGTAGGGCCCACATTATGAAACAGTGAATCCCTTTTTACAAAGAATTTGAATAAAAAATCTTTACAAATAATATTCCTCATAATAAAAAATAAGACTAGATAGATGCAAACGCCCTCCCAGAAGATTGGCCATGCTTGTACTCTACAAAATTTGACAAAAGCAACTAAAGTCGCTTCTCATCAAGCCCATCCAGCCACTCCATCCTAAACTTGAATATGTTAAACTTGTTTGAGACTCCTTCACATTTGTTCTCTAACTTCCTGAGGTCTACCATTGCAAGTTTGAAGCATGCCTTTGCCTTTACAAACTCATCCAAAATGTCTTAATTTAACCCTGAAGGGGCAGCCAACAAGTTTTGCATTTTATTCATGAATGCTTCCTTTAGCTTCTCCTTTGCATCAATCATACGTTCATCAGGAAGAAACACCTCTGGGCCAACCACTGTATTAATGAAGACTTCAAAAATGGATATGAACTCAAAAATTTCCTTCTGTAGGGCTAGTAAACCAAGGGCATATTCAACAACCTGATCAATCTTATATTGGGAGATTCATATACAATGTTCCAAAAAGTTTGGATCTTCATCCTGCAAAATATTGGAATTCAATAGCTCTTCTCTATTCATTCTCTTTATTTCCTTCACTAACTTTAGATTTTTCTCTAATGTCTCATTTTTCTCATTGGCCTCCACTATAAAAGAATTTAAATTATCTTCAATCTCACATGCTTTCTTGTAAAAAGGGTAATGCTGATCAAGAATATCAAGAACTTCATTCAAAAACTTGGTCGTCCACCTGTCTACCACAGTTGATTTCTGCTTCATGGCCTGTAAGGCATCCACTTCTTGATTGGACATCAAAACTAGTATTTGTAATTGTTTACTACTGCATGACCAGGGTAAGCAAGCCCTTGACAAATGTCTTCATTTGATTCAGTTGCATTTTTAGATCATCCTTGGCCTTCTTATCCTTTTGCATTCTTACCTTCAAAACATCAACTACTGAGTCCAAAGAATTTATTTGTTCATCTTGGGTCTGTCTACCCAAATTTACCCTTGTGATTTGATAATCCTCTGCCAAAAATTCCCTATCATCTTTGTCTATTATAGGAGTTGCAATTTCTGCAATCCTTTCTCCATGTTCATTAACTTTGACAAAGGATAATGTCCTTGACTTCTTCTTTGAATTCTTCTTATCTACCTTTACCATCATATTTGTAATGTACCCATTTCTGATGTGATCACTTGTAGAGGATGATTAGCCTATTCACCATTCTTGTAAGCTAATTTTGTTTGGTAAGGGAATGATTTGTTGATCCATTGTAGCTAAAAGTGACTTGGAATTTGGAAAGTTGGAAAAAAGACTTGATATTTGGAAAGTTGGCAAACAACTTAAAGCTTGGAAATTGGAAAGTTGGTTAAGTAACTTAAAGCTTGGAAAAGAGAAAGTCACTTTAAAAGGAAAAAGAAAATAAAAATAAAAATGACAAATAAAATAATATTTTAATGCCAAGTTGAGGAAGGGAAAAAAAGAAATAAAATATTATTTTATTATTGGACCTGTGGATTTGTAAATTCAATAAAAAATAGAAAAGTGACAAATGACCTAGAAACTTCTCTCAATCTCTTTATTAGGAGGTCATTTCATTGTGAAGGATCATATTGAGTTTATTTGACATTTGGGAAATTTCTTTTTTTTGTTGCAACTTGGTTCAACAACTTTCTAAGGATGAAAACCCTTAGAAACAAGTGGTTTGGACGAAAACCCAACTCACTTCGAGAGGTGAATCTATCCAGGGTTCACATGTGCACTTAAATGCAGGTTTTGGCATCATTGAGGAGTTGGAAAAGATATTTAAATTGCACGTTATAGTTGCTAGGGTTTCATTACCCAAATTGGTGATTTGACATCAAATCACTTTTGGGTTTTGAAGGATTTATTTGCAGGTCTTTGTGAGGGTTTATATCAACAATTGGAAAGATTTATAATGCATATTTATGGAGGATTTGTGACCAATTTCGATGAGTTGAAGTTAATGAAGATTTTGGAGATTTAATGATTTTTTAAAAGATTACTACAACAATTTGTACCACTACTATAATAGTTCGTATTGCTGCTATAGTAGTTTGTACCGCTGCTATAATAGTCTGTATCATTGCTATAGTAGCCCTACCACTGCTACAGTAATCTGTACCATTGCTATAGTAGTTCGTACTACCACTACAGTACATTTTCACTTTATTTGTGGGATTAATTGGAGGCTAAATTAGCCTTATTTTATGCTGATCCAAATATTTTGTTATGGTCACTAGGGTTTGAATGATGTTTGGTGTTATGGATATATATATATGCAGATCAGATTGAAGCATTTTGGATAGATTTCACTACAACAAAACATGCAATTAGCACCTAAAATAGTGCCAAAATATAATGCATTTGAGTCCATGAATTGGACACTTCTACCGGCGCCAAACTCGGCGCCCAATTACATTTCAGTTTTGCGCCAAATTTAGTGCCAGGTTTAGTGTCAGTTATAATGCCATGTTTAATGTCGGGTTTAGCACTAGATTTTAGTGCCAGGTTTATTGCCGGATTTTGTTGCTTCCAGTTTGGCTTCTGATTTTGCTTCTAGTTTTGCTTCCTGTGTTGCTTCCAAGTTTGCTTTCAGTTTTGCTTCCAATTTTGCTTCCAGTTTTGCTTCCAGTTTTGCTTCCAGTTTTGCTTTTGATTTTGCTTTCAGTTTTGCTTCCAATTTTGCTTCCAGTTTTGCTTCCAGTTTTGCTTCCGGTTTTGCTTCCAATTTTGCTTCCAATTTTTCTTCCGGGTTTGCTTCTAGTTTTGTTCTAGTTTTTCTTCCAATTTTGCGTCTAGTTTTTCTTCCAATTTTGCATCTGATTTTGCTTCTAGTTTCACTTCCAATTTTGCTTTTGATTTTACTTCTAGTTTTTCTTCCAGTTTTGCTTCCGATTTTGCTTCTAGTTTTGCTTCCAAGTTTGCTTTCGGTTTTGCTTCCAATTTTGCTTCCGGTTTTGCTTGAAATTTTGCTTCTAGTTTTGCTTCCAATTTTGCTTCTGGTTTTACTTCTAGTTTGGCTTCCAATTTTGTGTCCAATTTTGCTTCTAATTTTGCTTCCACTGTTACTTCCAATTTTTCTTCCAATTTTGCTTCCGGTTTTGCTTTCAATTTTTCTTCTAATATAACGTCGCTTGTTGCTTCTATTTTTGTATCTTTTGTTGCTTCTAATATGGCTACTATTATTGCATCTTTTGTTGCTTCTAAATTGCTTCCATTATTACTTCTCTGTTTGCTACCTGAATTGCTTCTATTTTTGCTTCCTAGATAACGCCAAGTTTTGCTTCCAAGATTGCTTCTAGTTTTCTTCTAGTTTGGCTTCCATTGTTGCTTCCTTTTTTGCTTCTAAAAATGCTTCTTGTTTTGCTTACATTTATTAACTTAATATATTTTATTTCAATTTAATTAGTTAAATATATCATGCCTCTTAAATAACTCATATGATTATAGAGTAAGTAATTTAATTATTTAACTCATATGATTAAATAAAAAGCTAATTATTATAACATGATCATCATCTATAATTAAAACAATTGAGTCAAATATCTATAATTTAATTGAATTTGACAACATCCATCCTGAGCAGTAAATTAAAATCATCATACATAATAAATATCCATCCAAAAATCATCGACCACTTTCAATATATATAAATTGACAAGTCAATACTGATAAGATCATCATCATATATAATTAAAACAAGTGAAAGTCAAATATGCCAGTAGATCAATAACATGTCAAAATGATACATGTACAAATGATATAAGTAAAAATGATAAATTATGTAACTCAAAATGATACAAGTCAAGATGATACATGTCCAAATGATATAAGTCAAAATGATACATAAATTTATGATACAACTCATTAATATGGTACTGCAAGCCGTGAAAATGCTACATATGATAGTGACCATGAAAAGAGGAATCATAATGATATATCAACAATGATCCATGATGCAGTCTATATGATCATGAATGTAATTGGCTACTACTAGCAACTGCCTCATCATCATCATCCCCATCGTGATCATCATCATACTAGCAACTAGCTCATCATCATCATGATCATCATCATCATTGACCTTGTTGTCTCCTATATCTGCGTCATCATCATCATCCTCTGCCATGTGATCTGTACTAGAACCAACATAATCTGGATCTCTATCATGAGGATCATCTTGATCTTCTAGAAGACCCGTGTTCTACAAAAAAAAATAATTAAAATGAAAAGTTATTATTTATTTCATGCAATAATTTATTTTTCTGTTATCTATCTAATATTACAACATATGAAATGAAACCATAAACATATTACATCATATCAAAGTGCACATACCTGTAACATCAGAAAATGTCCCCTTGAGGGCTTTTCCCTCATAAGATTTAGCTCCCGGGTCTTTAGAGTGCATTTAAGATATTTTAGTTCATATTTTTTGCATTCCGATGGAATGAGACCTAGGTTCCATGGCAAATTGGACCTAGGTGGACCCCTTGAGTTGCACCCTGCCTAAAATAGGGGGGAGTACTTGGGCGCCCATGCCCTAGTCTTGCCTTATTTTAGGGCAGCCCTAATTTCTAGGTGTCAGTTTATGACCATTATTTGGTTATTTTGCCGACACGGTAAAGTTTGAATTTTAATTTCTTGGTGGGAGAGCTTGTAGTTGCATATATAAGCAAGCTTAGGCATTCACTTGTAAACTAGATTGCAATTAGATAGCAAGTGTGATGTTCAAGTGTTCTCAAGGTGATTCAAGGCTTCTATTGTGTTGCAAGAGTAGACTTGTGTGTTTTGTGTGTTGATATTTGTAGATTTGAGCATCAATCTTCTCATGGCATGAATAACATCTTCCTCCATGAGAGCTTCACTACAAGGTGACATATCATTGTGTTTTTATCATTGATTCCTTTGGTTTTTGGCCTCTACCTCACAAGGGTACGCCCTCTTTATCTAACAATGGTGTTCAAAGACTTAAGTGTCCTTCGGGGTTTGACTGAGGCAAACCTCTAAACACCACAACCCCCAAACCAAGTCTTGTGATTGCAGGTTATAGGTGTCGCATATGGGAAAAGTGGAGTTGTAGGAAGGCTTGGCAAACATCAGGGATTCAAGATTTGAAGAGAAGTTAGACACAGGAGCACTTCTAGGACTAGGGTGCTCGCAACAGTGTCCTCCACAGACAAATCTTGAGAAATAGAAGTTACAAGGCTGATTAGTGTCAAAAGGAGGTCCAGATTCCCTAAAAAAGTAGGTACCTTAGACTTAGGCACGTGCACCTTAGTCCCCAACTATTCCACCTCGAAACCCTAAAAATGGGTATTCTGTGATTTGCTATTTTACTTCCATCTGCAAGAGCTTTTTCCGTCTTTCGTCAATTTGTTGTCATATTTGCATAATTAGTGTTTTAATGGTTAAATGGACATAAGATAAGGAAAATTTGATAATTAATTCCCTAATATGAGTTTCCCTTCATTTGCAAGTGACCTAGGGTATGATAGTGCTCGCCACTCGACCCTGGATCCTTCAATGTTTAGTGGAAATGAGGGTTTTAATATCTAAACAACAAAGATTAATAAAATCCAATTTTACCCTAAACAATACCATAATAAAATTTCAAAAAAGTTACAGCTACTATGTCATTCCAATAATGTAAAACATGCAACAATTCTAATAAATGTTAGTAAAGATCATAAAAAAATTTGTTATAAATTTAACTATCAACTATAAATTCTATTACATAACCTTAAGTGTGACAAATTGCTTGGTCCATGTATGTTATTTTTCACTATTAATCTAATAACCTACATTAGACAGAGACATTAAAGAGTTTTTAAGTAGCAGTTGATTAAATTCTCTTACATGTCATTAAGGAATGCACAGTTTTTTTTCAATAATTATTTATCTTAAGGTTCATGAGTAACCTTTAGATAAAGGTCTATTTTGTTTAAAAAAAAATGAACTTAGCAATATGGCTTTATTTGGTTGATTTTAGAAAAAAAAATGTTAGCCCTATTCCCACTCATAGGTCTTGAATGTGAGCAGGAATAGGGAAAATTTGGGGATTTAGAAAGAAAGATAAATTTTAGGGTGTCTTCAAGATAGCCAGCATGGGCAAGGAGGTCAACTATGCACACATAATGATCAACTGTAGGTGTAATGCAATAAGGGTTACAAATGTGATTGAAGTATGTATAGCTCTCATCCACTAAACGTGCATGGCTGCATGCACCTAGAATGCAAGCAAAGCTTACAATGTTAGGATATGTTCCAGAGTGCTTAATTAATTCAAAGATTTTAAGAGCATCCTTACAAAATCCATTTTGTGCATATCCTGCAATCATTGCATTCCATGAGATGACATCTCTTTAAGGAATTCTGTCAAACAGTTCACATTTTTTGTCTATGATTCCATATTTTGTGCATATCTTGCAAACATTGCAGTCCATGAGAACACATTTCTTTGAGGCATTCTGTCAAACAATTCACGTGCCTTGTCTATGCTTCCACATTTTGCATACATGTCTAACATGGTAGTTGCAACTACATCTGACAAAATTCCTCTATCCTAGTTTTTTGTTTATGATGAACAAAGTGCCACACTAAGGGGCATACAACTACAAACTATCTAGTGGTGGGAGCTCAAGCTATTAATGCCATATACTTCCCTCTTGCTCAACAGATACCTAATTGCACCATATGTCATGAGACTCATGAAATTGTCCACTACTACAAAAGTGAAAGGATGTTCCTATCAATTACTAGTCCAAGGTTTGTCACACATCAATCTCTTGAAGGCAAGGACAGAAGCGAGTCTAAATGGAGGCGAGCGAAATGAGCGCAAAAGTCTTGCTAAACTGCAAATCACTTGCAGGCTCGACATAGTTCGTCTGCTCATTTTCTAGCCTTGGGATCTGCAGGCTTTGATGAAGCCTCTCAAGGCTTCTATAGAACAAGAGGCTACCATAGGAGAAGCAGGAGAATCCTCAAGCAGGATACGATGGCAAACTCTAAGAATGAACCTGCAAATGGAGGCAGTCCAAATGATGCGAATGTACCACCTTCCCATAGGTGGAAAAATCTCGCACATGGAATGGTGATCCTCGGGATTGGAGGTTAGGGGAGAACTTGCCCATAGGATTGTTTTTAAGTGAAGGCAAGATTGAAGTAGATTATGTTGTTTGTTCTTAGGAATGGTCCAAACGAAGCGATGCCTCAGCATTTCGGAGTGGAGCGCCGCTGCAAGGAGGATGAAACCAGAGGGTAACAGATTGCATACCTATTCAACAAAGCCTCCGATGAAGAAAAAGTGGCCATCTTGAAAATGATCAGGGCTGGTTGCTGGTCAGAAGGGCACAAGCATGATGGACAAGTACTGTAACATTTTTTCCAGAACTATGTACAGGTTGTGGGAGCAAGGCTTTGGGGGCTAAGAGCTATGATGAGATTGGTGAGGGAAGATCTGATGGACATGGTCAGGACTGCCAGGGATGGTGTGGCAGTGGAGCCCAAACAGGGATTTTTGCTTGCCACCCTCAGCTTGAATGAGGAGAAGAAGAAGGTGAAGTTGCACAAAGCCTGAGCCCTCTACAAAAAGGGCGTAGAGAAAGAAAATAACATAGGAGAGTTTTTGAAATTCTTGGAAGCCAACCCGGGTTGGATTGATGAAAATGTAATAGCTAGGATGGTGGGTATTGTTGAAGACATAGGTTATATATATCACTAGATGTAATGCCTCAGCTTTCTATGTATCTTTTTCTTTTGATATTTTAATATAGGGAGCTACCCCCATATCTGGTAGTGTTTACCAAAAAAAAATTTCTTTGAGGCATTTTGTCAAATAGTTCATGTGCCTTGTCTATGCTTCCACATTTTACATACATGTCTAACAAGGCAGTTGCAACTACAACATCTGACAAAATTCCTCTATCCTTTATGTATTGATGGATGTCCATACCCTATTCCAAAGCTCCCATTTCGACACAAGAAGGGAGGATGGTGGCAAAGTTTGTGGAATTTGGCTTTACACCAGCTAATTGCATTTGCTTTAAAATTTTTGAAGCCTTTTCAACAAATCCATTTTATGCATATCCTGTAGTCATTGTAGTCCATGAGACCACATTTCTTTGAGGCATTCTGTTAAACAGTTCACGTGCCTTGTCTATGCTTCCACATTTTGCATACATGTCTAATATGGCAGTTGCAACTACATCTGAAAAAATTCCTCTATCCTTTATGTATTGATGGATGTCCATACCCTATTCCAAAGCTCCCATTTTGACATAGGCAGGGAGGATGGTGGCAAAGGTTGTGGAATTTGGCTTTACACTAGCCAATTGCATTTGCTTTAAAATTTCTGAAGCCTTTTCAACAAATGCATTTTGTGCATATCCTACAGTCATTGCAGTCCATGGGACCACATTTCTTTGAGGCATTCTGTCAAATAGTTCACGTGCCTTGTCTATGCTTCCACATTTTGCATACATGTCTAATAGGGCAGTTACAACTACAACATTTGACAAAATTCCTCTATCCTTTTTGTATTGATGGATGTGTTGGGACAAAAATTTGAACCCTAAAGAATTCACCCATAAGATCCATTTCCTGCCATGTACTTTTCATTTATTTAATTAGCATCCCCACCATATCCACCTTCAACCCACAAAAAAATCATATATGGTGTGTCAAAGCCTTAGTCTTTATGGAAGAACCTTCAACATATCAGTAGGGTTTCTTAGAAAATCACTTTGACACCCCAAAAAATGTTAAAAGGTGATCGGGAGGTCGATGTGACACCTTTAATGTGTCACATCGATAAACGATTAAATCAATATCCACATACATGAACACTTGATAAGTGTTTTGAGCTGACATTTCGAGTTTGAAGAGACAAAGATATCGAAGTGTCAGGATGAATCTTTCTAAGGTCTCTTCGACATTCTGGCCTGAAAGGAACCTATCGATGAGATTTCAAAATATAGAAGTAACATTCTATTTCGGTATGACGGGGTGACTTAGAGACATGTCTTGCCGAATGACCGATATTTCAAAGTGTCGAAGGGAGTCCATATTCAGTCTCCCCAAAAAAATGAACATGCCAATAATTAAGAAAACATTAAGGAAAGGCACATATATTGAAAGGAGGGGATTTTGGTAAGACCACCATTTGAGCTATAATGAGGTCTTGATAAATAAAGAAATAATAAATCCTTCAAATGAAATGATTATTTTGGCGAGGTGACAGGAGGTGATATGTTGCAAAAATTTAATGTTTCCCCGATGATTTGAAAGCTGCCATTAATGATCAGAGTAGAGTAAAAGGGGAAATCTTGAAATATTTGGTTCAGTATGCAAGCACAGGACCTGGGGAAAGCATTTGCAACTGCTATAGTTTAGTTTTCCAAGTATTCTGAAGCTTAAGCTTTCTGATTCAGAATTGCATCTAAGAAAAAGCTCTTGCATTCCATCATGGAAGAAACATCTAATAACCCTAAGGCTAAAAGGCAAAAGTTAAATGAAAGACACCTGAACAAGGACTTAATAGACCAATGTCCAAAATCAGGGCAAAAATCTTGGAGGAATGCCCAATTAAATCCAAATGCAAAGAAATTAGAGGATGAATACAAACAAGTAGGAGATGTGTAGACTCCCGTAAGGGGGTATGATCTTTTCATCTACCACTACAAGAAAATGCATAGGCGTTCCCCTGTGTCAAACCCATGGTGGCTAAATTTAGGAAAGTTGGTAGTACCAAATGTTTTTGTGAATGTGGAATTCCTAAAAATGTTAGTTGAATGGTACAACTTGCAGAACTGCATGATTGAATTGAAGGATGGTATAGGATTTTTCCCTATCACCCAAGACTACATTTCAATGGTGTTCCAACTAGATAGTAGCTTTGATGTGAAACTTAGAATTAGGAATTTAATTGGTGAATATTATAACTTGAGTAACAATTACAAAAGATGGATGTTGCCTATGCATCGACCTTGTGATGGAAACAACAAATTAAGGGGTTTTTTAGTTGCAGAGGATCCCCCATTTTCTATTGAACTATTTGAAGAATATTTTCAGTATACTTATTACTCTGTATGCCAATTGTTAGGACTGGAGGCCTTAATGTTTATGGAAGTAGTTCCCATGGTTTTAATAGTTGATATCTAAAGCCAACATGCCCTGCATTTTGATTATGTTGAGTTCTTAGCTAGTACCCTTCACAACAAACTAGTTTCCATCAAGGGAGGAGGTAGTAAATTCAGGCATTACTCCCTATTAATGCATCTCGTTTTGTATGAAGGCCAAAACTGGGGATTGTGGGATAAATGCCTAGGAGTAAGGGACTTGGATATAAATGGAGATGTGAAGCCCATCCAAAGATGGACTTCCATATGGGACAATAGGTGTGACAAATCCCATTATATATATTTTGAAGAGTACTTCGTGAAACCAGTGTATAAACACTTAGGGCATCCTTATAATTACAACCTATCACCTAAAATTTAGAAATTTTTGAGACCAAAGGACAAGTATGAGACTAGACAATTTGCTCATAATTAGGGAGATTGGTATTCTTACATTGACTGTACAAAAATAAGAGTGTTTGGGTTTGAAGGGTCTCCTTTGCTACTACCAAAAACTTGTCTTGATAGGGTGGCTTATTTGGAGATTGTAAGACAACTTGCTCTTTCTGATTTTATGCACTTAAAAAGACATAATAAGTAGTCTTTTATTCCAGGCACTCCATGTTTTGGTGATTTCACATTTATGTCTGATAAGGGGTACCAGTTAATTGACAAAAAAATGGAACATTATAGGCTACCATCAGGGAGTTGCAGAGAAAGCTTTGATCTAGAATGTTTCATAAACAGTGTCAAGACAAAACAAAAGCTTAGAGGATATGACCATGTTTTATTTGTCGATGATGACCTGGTTAGAAACTGTGATGAGCAAGCTACAATTGAAAGAAGAGATTTATATTATAAGATAACACTTGCTGAGGCTTGGAGGGTAGCTAAAAACCCCACTTATAGCGGAGCCTTCATGGGTGTGAATGATCCTATTGAAAGGCTGGATACATTGATAATAAATGCTGCAGATTTGATTCAAAATGTCCCTTCCTATGTTTTTGAAAGAAAAGGAAAAGCTATTAAAGGAACTCAAGTAGAAGATAAGATTCTTATTTGCCAATTATCTCCTCAACAAACTCCAGAAATTTCTTTTGAAGAAGAAAGTGAAGAGGGGAAAAATAAAGACTTGCAAGCATCCTCTTCACTTATTGAGGAATATGAGCCCCCTGTGGATAGAGAGCAAGTTAGAATAGAAACTTCTGATGAATTAACACATGATGTGAGATATTTGGCCAGTCAAAAATTCATTGCAGATGCTGATTTCATTAAAACCTCAGAATTCAAAGCCTTCCTTTATAAGTACAAAGGAAAACAAGCTAGGGAAAGGATGAAGGACATTACTCCTGAAGTTAAAGAGGAAGTTCTACAAGAAATTCAGCTAGAAATAGACAATGCCATGAATGACATGACACCAGAGAAAGGTAGACAATTGCTCAAAGAAGCAGGAGTGGTATTGGTCCCTGGGTGGGACATGACTTCAACCATTGTTTTTGATACCTTCAGAAAGAATCAAGAAAGTAAAATGTAGCTTAGTATTGAGGCATTGGATAAGATTAATAATGGATCAGGCTATGACCCTGATAAAAAGATATTGCTAATATGGTCCCTCTATCTTTCACATAAGAAACCTCGGGTTATAAATAATCCTGATGAAGCATTTGGTCATTTGTTGATCCAGAGAGTTGAGGACACAGACCCTCTTGAAACTACTGACCTCAATATCAATGTGGCAAGATTTACTAAGGCTCAAATTGAGCAGTTGATAAAGAAAAATAATGCTTATATGGCTGAGAATGCAAAACTAAGACAAGAGGTGGCCACTTACAAGGATAGATTGCCTTCAAGTTCTTATTCACCCTACTCAGAAAAAGATCAAAAGATCCTTGAAGCAAGAGCCAATTCAAATTACTGGAAGACCAAAGTAGAAAAGTTTCAAAAGAAAAGTGAACAGCTTGAGGTCGAGATAAAATCAATCAAATACTACATGGCCTCAACATTGATCAAAAGAAAATTTGATAAAATAATGAAGTTCAGTGACCAAACCTGGTGTATGCATAAAAGGACATATATTGCACATCAAGAGCATAAAAGGCTTCATTTGAGGCTATTAGAAATGAAAGAAGAATTGAGCTCTAAGTTAGGTCTCCAGGGTCAAATACTTGAGGAATACAACAACTTAATTGTCCAACATGAAAAGTATAACACTACATTGACTGATGACCTAAATGATTTTGATCAAAACCTTGAGTTAACATTTCCAAACTTCTTTTCTAGAAGTGATCTTTGAGATAAGGATGAATGGGTAAGGGAAATAAGCTAGATGCTGCAACCACTCCTGAATAAGGTGAATGATGAAGAAAAAGTATTGGATAATACCTATCAGTGCCTCGAGAAGCTGTTCACCCTGGAATTTGCTATAAGTGATATAATTGCTTCAGATACATGTGTTAAACAGGAGTACATTGATCACCTGGCCAGAGTAAACATGTTTATATCTAGGACACAGTGAATATATAGGAGTGCAAAGATACATTTTTGAGCAGATACCTTGGACATGTCAAAACTGATCCTGAAGAGATGACTTTGCTAGACCTATGGGTCACGAGTCTACCTCTGATGAATAACCGAGCACAGTATTGATCGCCTTGCGTATCTACAAATTATTTTCTTATTTCCTTAATCATTGCATTAGTTAGGAGTATGTTTATGAAAAGGCATGTCCTTTCAGCCTGAAGCTTGTTTCGCATCCCATAAATAAGGGATACCAAGGCTGATTTAAATCATGAGAACAATTACAAGACTCTTCAATATATATATGCAAATCTAAAACTTGCAATACCTATGTTATGTTATATTCTCATGTGCTCTG
The DNA here is from genome assembly GCA_027924645.1 of Cunninghamia lanceolata. Taxonomy (NCBI): domain Eukaryota; kingdom Viridiplantae; phylum Streptophyta; class Pinopsida; order Cupressales; family Cupressaceae; genus Cunninghamia; species Cunninghamia lanceolata. The sequence goes on along the minus strand of BSBN01001268.1, from coordinate 4,234,653 downwards.
AACTTATAATTTAATGCAAAGGAGTAGAAGTTATCTGGTGGATTATATTTTTGGTGTTTAATTGCTATGTGGAATTTCATTTTTATGAGCTATGTGGTTGTCTCCAGAATGATTTCTTAAATCAGTTCAAATTAATATATCAAGGGCATGTTTAATTTTTTAGAGCATAATTGTTGTTTTTGTACGATCAATTTGATTGTTATCTATGAAAAGTTGATTTAATTCCAACTAAAGCTACCTATGTTTATTGGTCTCTGCCTAAGAGTTAAAAATCCTTTAAGACTGGTCATCTTGATAGGTTTCCTTTCCACTTGAATAAAAATCCATTTTGTGCATATCCTACAGTCATTGTAGTCCATGAGACCACATTTCTTTGAGGCATTCTGTCAAACAGTTCACGTGCCTTGTCTATGCTTCCACATTTTGCATACATGTCTAACATGGCAGTGGCAACTACAACATCTAACAAAATTCCTCTATCCTTTATGTATTGATGGATGTCCATACCCTATTCCAAAGCTCCCATTTTGACACAGGCAGGGAGGATGGTGGAAAAGGTTGTGGAATTTGGCTTTACACCAACCAATTGCATTTGCTTTAAAATTTCTGAAGCCTTTTCAACAAATCCATTTTAAGTCCATGAGACCACATTTCTTTGAGGCATTCTGTCAAATAGTTCACGTGGCTTGTCTATGCTTCCACATTTTGCATACATGTCTAACAGGGCAGTTGCAACTACAACATTTGACAAAATTCCTCTATCCTTTATGTATTGATGGATGCCCATACCCTATTCCAAAGCTCCCATTTTGACACAAGCAGGGAGGATGGTGGCAAAGGTTGTGGAATTTGGCTTTACACCAACTAATTGCATTTGCTTTAAAATTTCTGAAGCCTTTTCAACAAATCCATTTTGTGCATATCCTGCAGTCATTGCAGTCTATGAGACCACATTTCTTTGAGGCATTCTGTCAAACAGTTCATGTGCCTTGTCTATGCTTCCACATTTTGCATACATGTCTAATAGGGCAGTTGTAACTAAAACATCTGGCAAAATTCCTCTATCCTTTATGTATTGATGGATGCCCATACCCTATTCCAAAGCTCCCATTTTGACACAGGCAGAGAGGATGATGGCAAAGGTTGTGAAATTTGGATTTACATGAGCAAATTGCATTTCCTTTAAAATTTTTGAAGCCTTTTTAACAAATCCATTTTGTGCATATCCTGTAGTCATTGCAGTCCATGAGACCACATTTCTTTGAGGCATTCTATCAAACAGTTCTTGTGCCTTGTCTATGCTTCCACATTTTGCATACATGTCTAATAGGGCAGTTGCAACTACAACATCTGACAAAATTGCTCTATCCTTTATGTATTGATGGATGTCCATACCCTATTCCAAAGCTCCCATTTTGACACAGGCAAGGAGGATGGTGGCAAAGGTTGTGGAATTTGGCTTTACACCAGCCAATTGCATTTTCTTTAAAAAGTTTGAAGCCTTTTTAACAAATCCATTTTGTACATATCCTGCAGTCATTGCAATCCATGAGACCACATTTTTTTGAGGCATTCTGTCGAACAGTTCACATGCCTTGTCTATGCTTCCACATTTTGTATACATGTCTAATAGGGCAGTTGCAACTACAACATCTGACAAAATTCCTCTATCCTTTATGTATTGATGGATGTCCATACCCTATTCCAAAGCTCCCATTTTGACATAGGTAGGGAGGATGGTGGCAAAGTTTGTGGAATTTGGCTTTACATCAGCTAATTGCATTTGCTTTAACATTTCTGAAGCCTTTTCAACAAATCCATTTTGTGCATATCCTGTAGTCATTGCAGTCCATGAGACCACATTTCTTTGAGGCATTCTGTCAAACAGTTCACGTGCCTTGTCTATGCTTCCACATTTTGCATAGATGTCTAATAGGGCAGTTGTAACTACAACATCTGACAAAATTCCTCTATCCTTTATATATTGATGGATGTCCATACCCTATTCCAAAGCTCCCATTCTGACATAGGTAGGGAGGATGGTGGCAAAGGTTGTGGAATTTGGCTTTACACCAGCCAATTGCATTTGCTTTAAAATTTTTGAAGCCTTTTCAATAAATCCATTTTGTGCATATCCTCTAGTCATTGCAGTCCATGAGACCACATTTCTTTGAGGCATTCTGTTAAACAGTTCACATGCCTTGTCTATGCTTCTACATTTTTATGTCTAACATGGTAGTTTCAACTACAACATTTGACAAAATTCCCCTATCTTTTATGTATTGATGGATGTCCATACCCTATTCCAAAGCTCCCATTTTGACACAGGCAGGGAGGATGGTGGCAAAGGTTGTGGAATTTAGATTTACACCATCTAATTGCATTTGCTTTAAAATTTCTAAAGCCTTTTCAACAAATCCATTTTGTGCATATCCTGCAGTCAATGTAGTCCATGGGACCACATTTCTTTGAGGCATTTTGTCAAACAGTTCACGTGCCTTGTTTATGCTTCCACATTTTGCATAGATGTCTAACAGGGCAGTGGCAACTACAACATCTAACAAAATTCCTCTATCCTTTATTTATTGATGGATGTCCATACCCTATTCCAAAGCTCCCATTCTAACATAGGCAGGGAGGATGGTGGCAAAGGTTGTGGAATTTGGCTTTACACCAACCAATTGCATTTGCTTTAAAATTTCTGAAGCCTATTCAACAAATCCATTTTGTGCATATCCTGCAGTCATTGTAGTCCATGAGACCACATTTATTTGAGGCATTCTGTCAAACAGTTCACGTGCCTTGTCTATGCTTCCACATTTTTCATACATGTCTAACAGGGCAGTTGCAACTACAACATCTAACAAAATTCCTCTATCCTTTATGTATTGATGGATGTCCATACCCTATTCCAAAGCTCCCATTTTGACACAGGTAGGGAGGATGGTGGCAAAGGTTGTGGAATTTGGATTTTTCATCATGGGAACCTAAAATTTGTGCAAAAAATGGTAGGAAATTTTAGGTTCCAACAAGTCCATTAGTTGGAGGCAGGCAAACAAGAGTTTTCTATTCATTATTAGCCCCTTAAACTTAAGTATATGAGATAGCATGACACACAAAAAATGTTGTGGATAATGACCACAAGATTAGGTTAATTGCAACCACTTTTTGTAAGCTAGCACAAGACTAGTATACTCATTATGATCCTAATGGCTCCAAGAAGGGTCGCCAAAGATATAAGAGTAATCATTTGTCATCTAAGAGAAATCTTACATTTAAGGGTGCTAGGGCCAACAAAGAAGCACTTTAGAACTCATCCTACGCATCAATAAACAACTCAACACAAGAAATGCAAATTGACATATTATCACAACAATATCGAACTAAGTTGTTGAAAGCCAACTATTGATACTTCGTTCTCCATCCAGATTACAAAATCGGTCCACTTTATGCTTTGTAACATATCCTTTTCAAATTGTGTTGGATACCAGCCATATTTCTCCTCCTGTCAAAACATGGCACATGGACTAGTTAAAGTAATTAATATGCAATCATTTACTTTTTCCTAGGAAATAAAAAAAATCATTTAACATATTAAATATATACTTACAATTGTACAGATCAAGGCTTGTAAACCTTTCTTGCCACTGTGATGCGTGACACGAAGTTTGTTATGCCTAGCCTTGGAGGCATTGTCCTAAAACATATACTAATTCAATTTAACTATGCACAAATAAAATTTAAAAATTGTTTAATAAATTTGATATAATCTTATGACCAAATTCAAATACTTGTGTACTCTCCTCATCAGACTTCCTCCATGTATCAGAATTCTCATATGCTTTTACAAGCTCTTTCCATACTTTCACACTTACATCAATTGGCCTTTTTTGAGCCTTAGCTCAGGAGTGAGTTTTTTTATCTTCTTTGTTTGGTTGCACCAAAATATCTTGCAGTTTTGAGACATTCATAGCTTTATCTTCTTTACAAACCAACTTGTGCCAAATTCAATCTCCATGACCTGGATAACTACTTTTTGCAGGTACATGGGTATCTTTGAGAATGGCAGTAGATGGTCTTTGAATCATTGAAGGCATGATTCCTTCAACCTATTCACAAATGTTTTTCCAGCATCTGTCATTCGAACTTCCTTGAAACCACATCGTATTCTATCTTGGTATCGTAGGTACCAATTCAAGATGCAAAACATGGCGTAGTGGTCGACGAAGTCTGTGTCCCAAGAGTGGGTGGGACATTGGAAGGCTCTGTTCCTTGTTCCACATTCTTAGAGGTTATTGTTATTGATTTCCTCCTGGATCTTTTGCTTGATCTAGGACTGGTTGGAGAATCAATTGATTCCCTTTGACACTATTGATTTGGTTGTAATGTTTCAGGGGCTTTACCAGATCATTTTTCTATGTATCTGGCAAGCATTATCAAGTCCACACCATCCAATTTGTTCACTGCCTCTACCCCCAATATGGAAGCCAATGCCTCTTTAACTTTGTCAGTCTCATGTTCCTATATATATATATAGAATAAATTTCTCCTTTTAAATTTACAAATAAAAAACTAAAAACTAAAAATCAAAGAAACAATGGAAACATTTAGAAATCTATAAATTGACAATGAATTACCTCATTGTGCCTAGAGTTTGCTCCCTTTGCTCTCTTCCCTCTATTGCTTGACATTTTGAGGTGACCTAGGGCAAATTATTTTCATTTAGTCTATGTAGGCAAACGAAGTACACACTGCCAAGTATAAAAGTTTTCAACTTGTTTTTATGTATTCCTCAAGGTTTTTGACCTTTACTTTGTAGAGCAAATCATGAAGCTATTTTCCTATGAATCAATTGGTGTGTTGGGGGGAATCTATAGTTCTGGGCCTAATTTTAGTTTGCTCATCCTCATCTCAAAAGACCTATCTCCTCGTATTGTCTCAACCAACCTCTATTTTAGTTTGCTCACCCTCGTCTCAAAAGCCCTAATTTTAGTTTTCTCACAATCAACTTGTCTTACAGCACTCGACTACTTTTTTAGGAATGAAGTGAGAAAGCTGTCTTCTGAGAAAGGTATTGATGGGAATGATAAGCGAACCTAGGCATTAGGGTTTGAAAAATGTGTTCACTGCTCTTGGATGCAGAGGAAATAATGCAATGTCTACAATTTTACCCTCCTCCTTTGCAACCACATGAGACTTGAATGATTCACCTGTAAACAAAACAATATTCACAACACTTTCTTCATAATCCTCTCCATTTAATCAAAACAAAAATATTTTTGAGAACGAAATTTTTTTATTGTAATTGTAACCTTACATATGGTGTCACAAACTAAATCAAATTTCTCATCTACTTGCTTGTTTTTCCCTTTTTTCTCCTTTCTTCGCGCAGCATTTTTCTCCTGTAATTATCGAATTTCTCATATAATTCAGGCGGGAAGTTTTTATTTTTTATTTTTGATTTATAGGTACCACCATTGCCAAAATAAGGGCAAACACAAAAAAACCCAAACACTTGATCTCTGCATGCCAAACGCTCGATCTTCAAACAAAAAATGAACACCAAAAATAACAAAGTTTTTTTTTTGTTTTGTTTTGGGGTATGTGCAAGTGGGAATTTTTTAATTTTTTTTTAATCCAGTAGTCGGTACTATAGTCAGAGTAGTTACCATTGAATTTAGTGCCGACTTTTAGGCCTAAATGTAATCTTTTTGGGTGCAAAATGGGCGAAAAGTGTGCCTAATTTAGCGCCAATCAATGCAAAATGATGTATTTTGCTTGGAAGTTGATAAAAAAGTAACCTCACCAAATTTGGATTGTCCTTGTAATAAGTAACTATAACTTGTTTCCATGATAGCATTTTTATTTCTTGCTTCTCTTATGATTAGCTCAATAATGACTCACTCTTTCATGACCTTACATAGATGGTTGGTGACAATCCTTATGTAAGTGATATCACTTTGGAAAAACCAAACAACTCTTCTCTTACTATCATGATGACATGATATTGGGACTATGTTGGCAGCTTATGGAGTGTGCTTATGGTATTGTGATTTTCATTTCTATGTTCTCATTAACCTATTTTAGGTTGAAGCATGGTAACTAACCCACTAGCTATTATGACAGTCATACAATGACTAGACAATCCTCTCCACTTTTACTATGATAGTCCTATGCATGGTGTTTTCTTCATGATAGTCCCCAATAATGTGAATTATTGATAGTAGCTAGTTCAAATGGAGTTTTGGATGGTGTAGTAAGTTGTCCCTATGGCTCATGATAGTGCATGCCTTGGTTATGTCCTTGTGACATTACTCTCTAGATATCTCCTCTTTATAGTGACAAGGTTTCAAGAACATGACAACTTAGGCAAGGTATCAACTTGTCTCTTTAACCTCTGGATCGTCATTTTTCAAGAATTGATCTCATTGAAATGCAAAGACCGCATGTTGATTGATGACTAACTACATTGTTACTATGATAGTGACTTAACTGGTCACAAGATTAATGAGACAATTTTATAGTAATAACTCTATTGATGCATACCTAGCTATCCTAGGTGTACTATGACAATAATTTAATGTTTCTAGTGTTGCTTTTAAACCTCCTATGGTTGTTACCTATACCTCATGGTATGACAACATCTACAATGTTAATCCTCATGATCCCACTACAATAGTAGATCAACACTATGATGGTCCCCTGACTTATCATTTTAACACCAATTATTTTAGTTGGAGCCATGACCTTCCATCTAACATTTGAGAGTTGGATTTGGGATTAAGGGCAACCTTAAGATATGTGATAGGAGATTGACAACATTTTAGCTAATTCATGACAATCTTTGTTTATATTATGTGACTTCACTATAATCTTGAGGCCTAGTTTAAGAGGCCATGAACTATCTCCTTCACTATCTGACAACCTTCCACTTCCTCACATACCTGTGAGGGTCCTATGATAGTTTTGAGGGTTTTATGGCCACTTGGAGAGATATAGATTGCCTTAAAATGACCCATAAAAGAAAAAGGAGAGTCAAATATGAAATAAATGTCTTTTTGATGTGAATTTGTAGTCATCGTGTAATCATAAGATTTGAGCTCTAGTTGTCAAGATTCCACGTGTAAACTTTTTCTGAAGAGCAAAATGTTGTAATGTCCTATTTTGTTTTTCATAGTGCGTCTTAATGAAAAATGAGTGTATTAACAAGATAAATTCAAGAATATTCTCTTGGTGCACAACTGTTATGTGACTATTGTCATTGTTGTGTATTACAGGATCTAGAGGAGGCCATGGAGAGAGGATGTGGACGGTGTAGAACTACTAAATCGCAGAGAGGAAAGTGGGTGGAAATAGATATGACAATGGAATCTATAGATACAATAGAGGTAAGAAGAGAAAGTACCCTCAACCAAAGGAGGAAGGTGTTTATGATTCACAAATGCTACAACATAGAGGAGATAAAGTCATTTTTTTGTCCACGAGGCCTTTGAGGTCAAACTTATTGGTTGAAAATGCACATGAATGGTGATTAAATGTGATTCTATGATCAAGGGAAAAGTTTGAAAATTAGCATGGCCAAAACATGATATCAATATGTCAAATATATGGCTAAAGTGAGGTTTTGTGTTGGATAACATATTCATTGAAATGATATAATTGGTGTACTAAACATTATTTATTATGTTGTATATTATAGGGGCCAGACAAGGCCATGGCAACAGATTGTGTCATATCAAATGAGGACACAACAGATGAAGCAAAAAATTAGGTACTCAAATCCAATTTCCTTAGGAAAAATGATGTGATGGCATTTTGTGATACATCCATATTTTTTCACAGTATTATTGAAATTTATGTATTATCCAATCTTGACATAAATTAATGCATGTTGTTGATTATTTTAGATGGAGATTGGAGCAAATGCAGAGCCTGAGTGTTCAACTAGCAAATGAAAAAGATATGTACATGGACGTAGACCTAAAACTATCAAATCACATAGACAACAGTGGGTGGAAGAGGATATGACAATGGATCCTATAGACACATAAAATTATTGCACTGAATAAGAGGTTGGTCAGGACTATAGTACATGGGATGAATACTTTGAGAAAATTGTTGTTTGTGGATGTTTTGTATGTCGTGGAAAGAAACAATTCAAACGAGCGATTGTACAAAGACATTACATATATGATGAGCTTCCAGTCAGTAGTATGCCTCCTACAATCGATTCAAATCCAATAGGAATTGTGGTAAGGAATTTTCTAAATTGATATAAATAACATGTATACTTCGTTTAAACATTGTTTTATATTATTTCAATAACTAATTTTTTTCTTAATGGATACTTGTAGGATAAAGTTCTTGGTTTAAAGTTTCTTGGATCACCGACTTCTAGCCTAGAGGGCAATGATCATTTATCAGATGATACATCTAACAAAAATATGTGCCAATATACTAGTTCGGAAGATGAGGAATTGATAACAACAAGCAATAGAACAAGAACCGGTTTAAAGATGCATAATTTGCTTAAAGACAAGGGGAAGGTGAACTACATACCCTATGAGAATGAATGTGATGGAGATGATGACTTACCCTTGAGTTTGAGATCAATTTACAAAGAGACATGTGATCATCGACTATATTGTGCTTGGCCTAGTGATCAACAACTACCTAGAGTGTACGAGGTGTTTCAATTTTGGAGATACAGCTACATGATACGACCCTCCAATATTCTTGGAGTAAATCTAGGCCTCTTTATTGTCCAAAATGTACATGTGGGATCTAAACATAGAAACAATTCATAACAAACCACTAGGAGATTAATGCCATATTATGGTCCATCATATTATAGTGGTGAATGGAGAAGACTAGCAGAATATAAGCCTAGCATGTTAGCATATGGTCTAAATTTGAATATGTATACACATCGTCTCCAATTGAAAAGTGGAAAAGAAATGAATAGAGGTCATCTTATGTATATAGATGGACGTGCATACACACGCAAAAATATTGCAGGATTTATAAATAGTAGTAAGGGAAGGGACCCTACTATAAGATGGAATTGTCAATTTGTTAAGGTTATAAATGTTAAAGATGAAGATATGGAAAGAGAGGTTGATAGATTGATAATGGTTGAGGCTACTATGGACCTTACCATTGGGGATGAGTTATTGATTGATTACCCCTTCTTAAAACGCACTCCTGCGCGAAAGAAGAGGGAAAAACAAGGTCTCCCTAAGGATGTTCTCAAGGGTAGAAAACCAAAGAATAATAAATGAGTGTGGACTGATGTTTTATAAACTATGTTGTCAAAATTGTGTTTTATTTAAATTATGATGCAGGAGCATCTAGTGGTGTAAGGGCAATCTTGTATCACCCAAAAAAAGATGTTTTTCAAAGTTGTTGATGTTCTTTTCATTTCTTTTCAAAATTTGTGGTTCTGGTTCCATAATTGCTTGAATAATGATGTAGAACTTTTAGTTTTTCCAAATTGCTAAAAATAACAACCTGCTATTTTAGGAAAGTTTGCATTTGGGCACAGATTGAAGTGAAAATTTATAGGAAGCTTCATAACTGAAAAATAAGACCTTTGGCAAAGGAATCACACAAAGATCATTTGCAAGCTGAAAGATATTAAAGTTTCTATTTCTTGAAAAATGCCTGAAAATTATTCAAATTTAGGTTTGAGGCACTACATGGCTCTGTATGGGCCCAAAAATGGATGAAACTAGTAGAATGAGTTCTTAGCATGTAGAGCACTCTACGAGTGTTCTGACACATAAAACGGTTCGTCAATCGGACACCCGAATCAAAAGTTATGGCTCCCAGAAGTTGACCTATTTTTGGAGGGAGATGCAAATTTTGAAATTAGGTTGTTGGCTGCCAAAAAGGCTATTAATAACCATTTTTTGGAACCCTGGGCAGTAGTAGAGCTAAAGGTGAAAGAGTAGAGTCAAGAATAGGTGGGGAAAATAGAAACCCTAGCTGATTTGGGGTTACAGAAGGCAGAAGATTCCAGAGCCTGTTGATGTGTAGTTGTAGTGTGTTGCAGCCTATGGAGGATTGATTCCTTGGATTGTAATTGAGCTTCTACAATGTAATAAGTTATCCAAATCAATAAAGAAATATTCTATTTTATGTGTTCTATTTTGTTGTTGTGTGTTTTATGATTTACCCCCTTCATCAAATTATTGTATAAAAAAGGTAGTCTATAAAATAATGTTCCATTATTCAATTGATGTATATATGTTCATATAATTTTTATTTTTATTTTTTAAGCCATATTTGATTATATTTATTTGAAATTGATACATTTATGATTTATCCAATTGTTGCCAAACATTAAATAATGCTTGTGTTTGTTGATAGGTAGAAGATGTTGATGAAACACATACTAATACCCAAGATCCAAATGGGCTATTAAGATTTGGACGAGATGATCCAAACCATCCTTTAAACAATACCAAGGTGAAAAGAGCATTATTGAAGAGAATACTACCAGCTGAAAAATTTGAAGAGCTGATGAGATCCACATACACTGATGACATGCCACCTAGCCTTAATGATGATGATCATGATAGTGAAAATGCAGTGTATGAAGAAGGATTGAATGAAATGCTTACAGATTTCTTTGGGGATGAAAACAATGATGACAATAATGATCATATGGTCGATAGTAACGATGATAGTAGGGGTAATTACCGCGAATGAAATGTTGATGATAACAACCTGAAAGACTCCATCAAACAAGCATTGAAGACACCCGTGTTCTAATCAGGTGCAAGTAGAACCTCAAAACTGGCATGCACATTAATATTATTAGAAATCAAGTCACTATTTGGTTGGTCAGACAAAGGATTCACTACCCTACTGAAGTGAGTTGAAATCTATTTCTTACTTTGCAATTATCAATTGGTGTACATAATTCGTAAACATTCATCAACTTCGTTTATATTTCTTTAAGGGGATTTTAAAACCATATATTGTATATAAACAATCCTAGTACAGATTGACATATCAAACATGTTCATCATAAGTCAAAAATTCAATTGATTTAATCTTTGGCAATCTTATAGGGCACTAAAAACTAAAATATTCCCTGAAGAGAATGTGTTGCCATCAACTTGCAGAGAGGCACACCTGTTGTTGGTTGAGTTGGGGATTGAATATAAGAAAATTCATTCATGTAAAAATGATTGCATTTTATACAGAGATGAATATTAAAACAAGGTAGAATGCCCTGTATGCAAAGAGAAGAGATATCGTACATATGTACAAGGTCCTACAGTTCCAAAGAAGGTTTTACGTCACATGCCAATTATACCTAGACTTCAACAAATGTTTCATTGCAAGTCACTTGCACAATTGATGGACTAGCATGCAAAGAACAAGAGTGAAGATGGATTCATGCGAATTCTAGCCAACTCCAAAGCAATGAAACACATAGAGGAAAAATGGCTAAGAAAATTCAAAGATGAACCTCGTAGTATCAGGTTTGGTCTTGCAATTGATGGAGTGTACCCATTCTCTTTCCTGAGCTCAAATTATAGTGTTTGGCCAGTAGGATTGATAGTATACAATATTCCCCCATGGATGAGTGTTAGAAAGGAGCACCTTATGCTAACTCTCATTGTTCTAGGAAAACATCAAGTTAAAAACATGGATGTTTATCTTGCACCTTTTATTGATGAGATGCAACTACTATGGAAAGGCATAAGAATGTATGACGTAACACTCCCCCCATCAAATAGGTCCTTCATGTTGTACGGTGTGCTATGTTGGACTATTCATGATTTCCTAGGACTTGATGTTTGTTCTGGTAAGATAAAATATTTACATATTTACACTCATAATTTATTTTCATCCCAACTTTCATACTTAGTTTTATACTATTTTTTTGATGTTATTAACATTACTTATTGAATTGTAGGGCTTCAAACAAAAGGGATATATGCATGTCCAAGATGTGTAGAACAATTTCAAGGGTGGTATTCTAAAGATCTACATAAATTTATTTACGCAAACAACATGGTTTTTATACCACTAGATCATAAGTTTAGAAATCACCTGAAGAATCAATTTGATGGAAAAGTTGAAAATAGAGGCCCTCCCATGATTATGGGTCCAGGTGATTGGCTTAAGAAGTATGAAGATACTAAATTGAAAGGTTGGGAGGATTTTTTTGATTGGAGTGATTCAATTGAAGAACTAAAACAAGTTGTAGTTAATATGCTAAAAGGAATGAAAAGGAAATCCATATTTTATGAGCTCCCTTATTGGAAGGATCTATTAATATCTCACCTATTAGATCCTATGAATGTCCCAGATTCTATATTTTGACATATATCAGGCAAAGAGAAGGACACCTTGTCTTCAAGAAGAGATATTGCTCTTTCGTGTACCAAAATTGATAGAAAACATTTATGGCCAAATAGGGAAAATGAAACATATGCAGAAGCTCCATGGATTTTGAAAAAAAAAGAGCTAGACCAACTAAAAAATGTCATCCATTCAATAAGAACACCTACTGGCTATGGGTCATCATTGGCTAAAGCTTTTACAGTTGACGGACATATCACAAGATTTAAAACACATGATTTTCATAATTTTATGAAGGTATTAGATATCATCATTTAACATTTACTGATAACATTGATTAAGTACTAAATATATTTTGATATTTTGTTGTGTGAGAAAAAATTACTAATGACCTTTTCATAAATGTGTTTGATAGCATATCATGCCATTGACAATTAGGGGGGATTCCTGTCTTACAGTTGACTTAAGGAATGCCATAAGTCGATTGTCAGCATTTACAAGGTATGTGATTATATGAAATATTTTTGATAATATAAGGTGGCTAAACAAGGGGCTGAACCCTTACAAAAAGTAGACAGGCCACAAAGGCAGCAAGCACAAAAAGTGCCTTAAACCAGATACATCAATTATAGTTATCCCAACATAAACAGCAAAACCACCTGCTATAAACTAAGATAGTAAATATAGAGTAGTAGAGTATCATCAATATAAAAGCAAAAACTAAGGAGGCAAATTCTCTCCTTACTTAACCATGGATTTAATAAAGTCATCAAAATTCCTAGCAAGATCATCATTGTCAGCATTGACAGGCACCCCCAGTTTTTTTAGCATAGAAATATTGAGGAAAATAGAATTCCTGAGCACAGTGGAAAGATTCTGTTCTAGCTTCTCAATGTGAGCCCTCAGACCCACAAGTTCATCTCCCAGACCAGCATTAGTGTCCATAGCATCATCAGCCTCTTCCACGAACATCTCACCTGCTTTGTCAGCATTATCAGCAGAGTCAGCAACATCCTCAGTGGTAGCCCCCATATCATGAGTCTCCTGCTTACCTTCAGCATCCCCAGATATTTCCTGAACCTCCATATCCTTAGCCTCATCCCCCTGGGTGGATTCATCCGAACCGCTCTTAGAATAATCAATTAGTTTTGCTTTAAGAGCAGGTTTGCCAGTGATTCGCCCTGACTGCCTAATTCCAGAGGAGAGACCATCCTTAAAAACTTTAGCAGAAGAATGAGGCTTGCTACTTTGGCCCACCAGGGTCCTACCAGGATTTTTAGGGGTCCCAACCATAGCCCTCCCAGTGCTTATTTCACCAGCAATAGTCTTTCTCTTTTTGTCCTTCATATTGACAGTAGGACCCGGAGTATCAACAAGAATTTCCTGAGATGTGGAAAAAGAAACTTCTTTAGTCTTAGTAGGAACAGAGGAGGGCCCAAGTTCTTCAACACCAAGAATATCCTTAGGGTTAGAGGAGGGTTCCCCACTATTGGTTTGAATGGACTTAAAGGGTTCAAGGGCAAGATGGTGGTTATAAAGACAGAGGATAAGGCCCCGATGAAGAGGGATGGGTTTCTTAGCAGGGTTTTTAGCTAGTTTAGCCCTAACCCTAAGGACAGAATGTTCAAGGGAAGAAAGAAGATAAAACAGAAAGCTAATTTGAGCATTGTGACAGAAATGATTCAAAAGGGGAAGATGATAGTTGTAAAACCTAGTGAAGCGCCCCTCCAGGGTGAAATACTTCATGAAGAGAAAACACACACCGTCCCAAGGCTCAGGCAGCTTGGCTCAGTCAAATCCCCCCTGATATGGGACTAATTCTTTACCATCTCCAAGAAAGACCTTCTGACTAGAAATGTCTGCAATTTTAGTTTTCCTCTGCAGTTTCAAACCCTGAGTAGACATACCAGTGGCCATAGTGATCACACTTTCAGAAATTTCAAAGCTAATTCCGCCCACCGAAACCCACTGGTTCTGCCAAGACCTTGCGAATTGTTTAGATACATTTTCATTATACCCATTGAGCTGCTCCAAATAGGGACTAATCCCACCCTCTTTGCAATAATTCCAGACCACCAAGCTGTCTTTGAACTCATAACAAGAGATAGGTTCAGTTCTGATTCTATCTCCACCCATGTAAGAATTATAGAGCATGTCACAGAAACCCCAAATCTCCTCAGTCGTATTTACAGAAACATTACTAGCTTGATCAAGGCTAATGATGCTGGTGATAACACCGCACGCATTATCATAAATATGGGAAACCTTGTAAAAATGACACTTACTCATCCCATGCTTAATCATAATTACACGACACACGCCATGATGATCCAGTCGTCTGCTCGCCTTATGAGAGAAAGGAGCAGAAATGACAATTGAGAAGGTACAAAAGGACCCATACTTCAAGAGGCACGTCAGCCCCCTCCCAAAGATCTGACAATATGAGCTGTCTTTCCAACAAATATGACTCATCAATAACCCAACACTTCCTTAAGAATGAGAGCCTTAAGATTTAAAGGGATATGATCAAATTGGCGCCAACACCGCCAATTTGAATACCGTTGTCCAAGTTCGGCATAGGTGTCTGCAACTCCATTGCCCTCACGGTAAATATGTGAGATATTCACATTGGGAATCTTCTGCAGGAGAATCTGTATATCCCTAATAATGTCTTTCAACTTAATGCCAATAGTCGACACATTGTTAACTGCATCAATAATCATTTTAGAGTCTCCCTGGATACATAAATTCCTAATACCAAGGGATATAGCTAATTTAATCCCCTAAAGAAGAGCCATAGCCTCAACATAGTTATTGCTTTGACAGCCCAGACCGCCAGCATAGATAGCAAACATCCACCCTTTGTCATCTCTTATGATCCCTCCCCCACTAGCTGTACCGTCAATCTTAGAAGCCCCATCAAAGTTAAGTTTCATCTAGTTAGGAATTGGAGGACTCCATCTAGTATTAAGCCTCTACAACAATTTGGCATTGTTATGAACAAGAATATGATTAAGAATCTTCCAATTCGTCACAATTTGTTCCTCTTCATGGGTTAGAGGTTTCTCTGTAGTTCAGATATGGGCCGTAGTGACACTTTCCAGAAGAGTCTTAATGAAAGTGTGAGAAACCTGAGAGGCATCTCTAGCAGTATCCCTAAAAATCCTATGATTGCACTCTTTCCACAAAGTCCAGCTCAAACACGGCAGAGTTTGATTCCATAACTCAACAAGCCAGGGATGAGAAAAGGGTGGATACTAGCTGTTAATAACTTCCTTGATATCAGAATTGCAAACCCACTGAATACCAAAATTACTTAGGATTAAGTTCCAGATTTCCCTAGCAAAGTCACAGTGGAGGAATAAATGAGAAATAGTTTCCTCCTTATCACAGCACAGATAGCATCTATTGACCAAGGTAAAACCTCTCTTCTACAAGTTGTCTTGGGTCAGAATTTTGTTATGAACAGAGGCCCACCAGAACATGTTGATTTTCGGAACAAGTTTGTGGTTCTAAACTTTTCTCCATATCTCCTTTCTATGTACCTCGAGAACCAATAAGTGATAGGCAGACTTAACAGAGAAACGTCCATCCTTATCCGGCCACCAAAACTGCTCATTTTCATGAGGGAAGAGAGGGATTCTAACTCCTTGAATCAATTTTTGAACAACTCGAACTTTAGAGGCAAGATCTGGGAAATGTGTGCAGTAGTCCAATAAATTTTTCTAGCTCCTGTTACCATTATTATTTAACATGTAATCGCTAACTTTATCATAAAAAAATTGAGTAGCAATGCCAGTAATTTCACCATAATCCCCCTGAGTAATGATAGCCTTATCTTTTATCCAAATATCAATCCAAAACTTAATAGACATACCATTACCCAATTTCCATCTAATCCCTTGCATGAGAAGACTTCTGGATTTTAGCATTTTATTCCATATAACAGATCCCTTAGGTAAACCTTCCTGTTGGAGGAAGTTGGACCTGTCAGTGACATGCAGATATTTGGCTTGCATGATTTCTCCCCAATCTTTATGTTGATGAATCAGGTTCCAATTGATTTTTGAGAGTAGGGCTTTATTCATATTACGTATGGATCTAATATTGAGACCTCCATGGGATTTAGGGAGACACACTTTTTCCCAGCTGACCAAGGACATTCTCTGTTTATCTTCTACTCCCATCCATAAAAATTTTCTTTGAATCTGTTCTAGCTTGTTAGCAAAAGAAGTAGGAATTTTAAAAAGAGAAAGGAAATAAGTGGGTATACCTTGCAGGGAGGCCCGAAGAAGCTGCAATTTACTGGCACTACTGAGAACTTTCCCCTTCCAACCAATCAATTTCCTCTGAGTTCTTTCCAATAGGCTGTTCCAAAAATTTTGAGATACCTCTTTAACCATAAAGGGGAGACCCAAATAGATAGCAGGAAGATCATCTTCAACACAGTCCAGGATATGAATTATTTTTTGTCAGAGAGCAGTAGGAGTATTAAAAAAATACACATTACTCTTTTGGAAATTGATGTTTTGCCCAGAAGCTATGGCATAAAGGGTTAAAATATTCTTCCATCTCTGAGCTTCAAGCACAGAAGAGATGCCAAAAAGAATGGTATCATCAACAAATTGTTGCACAGACATAGGGGCAAAGGAGGAAGCAGGTTTGATGCCCATAGAAGCAACATTAGCTTGAATGTATCTCCCAAGAGCCTCTGCCATTATGATAAACAATTAAGGAGAAAGGGGATCCCCCTGCCGGAGTCCTCTCGAGGAAGAGAAAAAACCCCTAGGAACCCCATGGACTAGGATAGAAAATTTGGTGGAAGAAACGGCCGTCCAAATGAGGAGATAAATTTTTTCATTAAACCCAAATTTCCTAATAACTTGAAACAGAAAAGCCCATGAGACCCTATCATAGGCTTTAGAGATATCCAACTTAAGAACCATGCCAGGTATTCTACTCTTATCCATGGAATGAATAGTTTCATGAGTGGAGATCACAGCATCCAAAATTTGACGACCTGGGACAAAACCTTTTTGAGAAGGGGAAATAATTTTATCTACGAAAGGTTGAATTCTCATGACAAGGACTTTGGTGCAAAGCTTATAGACAGTATTACACAAGCTAATAGGTCTAAATTTAGAAAGATTGGTGGGTTTTAGCTTTTTAGGGACAAGGACAATAAAGGTGTTATTGAACTGTTTTAAAAGTTTACTAGTTTTGAAAAAATCATGAACCGCAACAGTGAGATCAGCCCCCACAATATCCCAATATTCCTGGAAAAAGATAGGAGGGAAGCCATCCAGACCCAGAGCTTTGAAGGGACCCATAGAGAATAAAATAGCACGAACCTCCTCCTCAGATATAGGCCTTAGCATTTCTAGGTTATCTTCCTCAGTTATCAGACAGGGAATTTTGTCAATGAATTGATTTATAGTCCTGCCATTGTCAACAACATTAGCTTGTTCAGTCAACAAATTCTGAAAGAATATCACAGCTTGTTCTCCAATCTCATTATCCTCAGTGATAACATCACCATTTTCCAAACATAATTTTGTGGAGTTAGCCTTCCTATGTTTCATGGCAGAAATATGGAAAAAAGCTGTATTCCGATCTCCCTCCTTAAGCCACTGAATCCTTGATTTCTGCTTCCAAAAGACCTCTTCTCAGCACATAAGATTCCTCTAGTCTGAAATTAGATCATGTTCTGTCTTAGTAGTGTCTTTTGAAACATCTCCTTGAGCAATCCACTGCTGAATATCTACTAGTTTTCCAGTTATATTTTTCTTCTGACAAAACACATGACCAAAAATGTATCTATTCCATCCACGAACCTCCTGTTTGATATGCATAAGCTTTTTAACCAGTTTGAACATAGGAGTACCCTAGATAGGAATTTGCCACCATTGAGTCAAAAGTTGTCCGAAGTCCTTATGCTTAATCCACATTGCTTCAAAGTGGAAAGGGAAAGGGCCCCGTTGACATTGATCGTGCCAATGAAGGAAGATAGGGCAGTGATCAGATATGGTTCTAGGAAAAGCCTGCAAATGCATATTATGATGATTATCCCAATTACTTGATATAAGAACCCTGTATAATTTAACCTGGATCATATGGTCACCTCGTCTTCTGTTAGACCAGGTAAAAATCTGATTTTACAGCTCCACATCTAGCAATCCCCAGACATTAATAAATTCTGCAAAGTCAAACATGCTGTCAGAGTAATCAAGGATCCCACCAGATTTCTCAGAGGGATATAAGGGAGTGTTGAAGTCACCAGCCAACATCCATCTAGAGCACGGGGAATTGGTCAGAATGCTACTCAAATCAGTCCACAAAGATTGCCTCAGAACTCTAGTATAGGAGCATAAATATTGATTAAATACCAATTGAATGGAGGCAAGGAGAAGTTGATAACTAGAAAATGCTTGCTAGAAGCCACAAGAGAACCTTGAATTTTTGCACTGTTCCACATTGTAACAATCCCACCAGAAGCCCCTATAGCCAGACTAATGCAAAACTTAGCCTTAGGCCATATGTAATCAGCAATCTTCTTGAAGCTTTCCTCATTCATCTTGACTTCCTGAAGAAGCAAGATATCTAATTTATTATCTAGAATGCAGTTTTTGACCTCAAACTATTTTGTGGGGCTGTTGAAACCCCTCAGATTCCAAGATAAAATCCTCATTTAGAAGGTTTGAGGGAAGTGACCTCTAGTGTTTTCTGCTTACCACTGGCAATTTCCCTGGCAATCTCTCTTTGCCGTGTTTCTCGTAGGGTCAGTCTCCCTTGTTTGGAGTCAGTGCCAACATCAGCAATCTTTTTACCTTTACGAGTCTTTTTCTTAGGGGTAATCCATCCCTCTTGTTCATTACCACTACCACTTGGACCGATTTCCACTGTCAATGAAGGATCAGCTATTTGATCACCTATTTCCAGAGCATTATTCTGGGTTGACTCAAGAGCTATTGCTCCTACAGTATCTATTGACTCTTTAGGAAGAACCTGCGGATCAACCCATAAAACTTTACCTTCTTCAGCATCCCCATCTATCAATTGGTCCCGTATTTCTCCCTCCTCAAACCCACTGGTGGTCTGTTGATCCATATAATTAACTGTGTCTAAAACATCATTCTAACAAGCTTTGTCCAGAACCTTCTCAGTATTATCCTCTAGGTAAGCATTATCCCCATTACCCAAAGCCGTCTGATAGTCTTTTTCCATAGCCTGCTTAGTATTATCATCTGGGAAAGCATTTTCCGCATTACCCCCCATTCCCTGATTACCAGGGGTAACAATTTTTTGTGAATGATCCTCAACCTCATTATGGGGGTCAGTCTTCCTGCCCATTTGCTTTGCTTTACATTGGGTCATTATATGGCCCTTCTTCTTGCATATCTGATAGAAATTGGTAGCATTTTCATAAAGGATTGGCTGGGTCCAAATCCCATATTTAGAGTTTAACTCGATGGACATTTGGAGGGTTTGGTTGCTCTCCACATTGATACAAAACGGAGAAAAAACACAACGGGATTGAGTATGGGTAGTATGGTCCACAGTAACATACTGGCCAAAGGAGTTGCCAATAGCGGTAAATATTTTTTCATCCCAGAATTCCAAGGGAAACCCTGGTAATCTAACCCAAACAGGAGCAGACTTATTGAGGTTCGAGCTAGGGTAAAACCCAGGTTTCCAAGGGCACAAAGCAAGTGAATGTGATCCATAAGGCCAGGGTCCCCTAGCAAGAGTAGCTATCATATCCTCCCTATTCGTGAATTTAAATAGGAATAATCCTCTTGCCATAGCAATGACCGAAACACTACCTTTGATTCTCCACCTAGATATCACCCATTTTCAAACCATCTCAATATTGGGATGGAAGGAAAAGAACTTACCTACCAGAGCAAGATCCATGGTCCCCACGATTTCTTCAATCAGAACATCCCGAATATCTAGAGCTGTACCTTCTACAGAATCTTTTTTGACAGGAAGTCCCAACATGCATTTAGAAGACCCCATCTTTTCCCCTGTTAACGCTTTCTTCCATCCGTTGGAAGGAATGTCCTCCATCAGGTTCGTAGTACTAGAGGCACTGCCCAAGGCAACAGCCTCCATTGACACCGAAAGCACTCAGAGCAAAAACCCTAAACAGCCATGGGAAGTAGAGAGCGTTGAAGTAGTTTCTATTATATGAAATGTTCATGTGTGAGAGAGATAGAGATATTATATTGCATTTTAATTTTTGACTAAAGGTTTATACTAATTTACTATTCTTATATTAGGTGGGTGACCTCTAAGGAGATCCATGAATGTGAAGTGCCAAAATGGAAGAAGGAAATTGTAGAAATTGTATGGGTATTTGAGAAGGAGCTCCCTACAAGTTTCATGGACCTACAAGTCCATTTACTTATACACCTAGTCGATGACATTGAATTGGTGGGTGTCGTATCAACGAGGTGGATGTTTTTCTTTGAGAGGTATATGAAAACTCTAAAAAGATATGTCCGATAAGAGGCACATCCAAAGGGTTGCATGGCTGAAGGGTATGTATTGAATGAAGCATTTTTCTTCCTGTTTGAATTCCTTGGTAAGGATTTTGAAGATGGGCCATGCTTCTGGGATGAAGAATGAGCATCAGATATTATTGATGGAGAAAAACCACAATCTAATGGTGTTCAAGTAGAAATTGGTAAGTAAATTCATGATCAGTGTGGTTTTTTTTTCTTGCAATCATTAATTTACTCTATAATTTATTTGTCAAATTAACAACATGACATTTGGAGTCTAAAATAAACATGTTGACATGTAATAGGTGTAGACAAAAGTGCTATACTCGACAAGTTCATTCTATACCACATGGACTTTATGAACAAATGGATTGATCTGTATGATAAAAAGAGAGAAGAAGTGTTAGAAGCAAGGAGATAATTGAAGAGATCGAACCCGAGGAATACTCCACTTCCCATTGATCTGCTTGGGGAATTGGTTACTGTATACGCCTAAAAATGACACAAATCATCCTAAATAAATATTCTAAATATTTATTCCCTTCTTCTATTAATTAAATAAATATTCTAAATTTATTTAATCGATTCACTGTTCCATAATTAAATAAATTCTATTTATTTAATTAAAATCCTTCCATTTGTCCTTCACAATTAAATAATCATAAATTATTTAATTAAGCCTAATTCCTCTATCCTAAAGTTCTAAATTCAAAATTCCATGTCACCTTTCCACCTCACCTTGTCCACCTCATCAGGTTGCACATGTAATTAAATATATTTAATATTTAATTATCTTATTTTCCCTCACCCACATGGCCTATTTCTTCTCCAATCAGAGGTCAGTTAACCAATCAATCAAGTCTGTTAACTAACCTGTCAGTTGAGTCAAATCCTCAATCAATCCAGTCAGTTCCACAATCCACTCTTCTAACTGATCAATCAATTCTGTTAACAGACCAGTCAATGGAGTTAACTCTCCAATCAGTTTTGTCACATCCCACCTTTCAGGATGGAGCTGGGACACTTGTCACATTTCCACTGGTTGCACATTCCTCAACCATCCTCAACCGTTGATCTTCATATCTTCTCTCAACCGTTGATTCCTATTCCTCCGGGTCTATAAATGAAGCTTCATCCCTTCATTCTAATCATCCAGGCTTTTGACATCGTTACTCTGCAGAAATATCACCAGCGCGCCTTTGGCACCCATTTGTCATCCACAAGCTTGAGATCACCATTGTTGCATGGGAGCTCACCTTCATTGCATATCACACTACAGCCGTTCACCATCGACTTCCTCCAACAGCTTTTAAAAGATTGCACTCTCTGAGGGCTCATCTCATCTGCGAAAGGACGATTCGTGATAGGCGAACAACAGAAGTTTCGAAACGGAAGAGGTTTGTTGTGTTTGTTCATTGCTTTGTTCATTTGAATCTTCTTTGTTTCTCTATTCTGTTGATGTTTGGGTCATCTGTTATTCATTTGATTGATGCACTATTTTACCCTCACATTTTTGGCGCCCACCGTGGGGCCGCTGCCCCTTTATTTTACCGTTTTTGAGCTTTTTTGAAGGCAGGTTCCGTACAGACCCCGCAGAGTCACGCACAGGTTCTTTCGGCGCATCTGTTCATTTTTACGGCGCTTTTGAAGACTGTTACGGTGCTTTTGTAAAACTGCGCATTTGTTGACTGTAACGGCGCTTTTATGTACTGTTGCTGCGCTTTTGTTTAAACTGCGCATTCGTTGATTTTTGCTGCGCTTTCATATAATATTGCTGCGCATACGTTAAAACGGCGCATCCGTTGTCTGTTACAGCGCTTATGACGACTGTTGCTGCGCATACGTTAAAACTGCGCATCTATTCATTTTAACGGCGCATATGTTCATTTTTACGACGCATTCGTTAATGTTGCGCTTCTGTTGATTACTTCTGCGCATCTGATCACTGAAGCTGCGCATTTGTAACTGGCTCAGGTTTTGGTACTTTTCTAGGGTATTTTGCTAACGCTAACCCTTTTGCAGGTGTTTGTTGGAGCGGTTTTGCAGGTTAGGCTCGGGTTCAGTTACATGTAGTTGCATCTAACTAGCTCACCTTTCATTTTTTTTGGGAAAGAGTAAAATGGCTGTTCATTACAAATCTTCATCTAGTCTTAATTAGGGAGGAAGTAACTGGTTTATTTCATGCTTGCATTGCAAACAAACTTCCAAGTTATTGCTATCTAAGACTTAAAATTGAACTCATAACTGCATTCTGGAGTTAAAATGAACCATTGCTATATCGTGAGACCTGAATTTCAAAGTTAACAATCTCGTGCAACGTGGACTTAAAATTGAACTCACAACTGCATTCTGGAGTTAAAATGAACCATTGCTATATCGTGAGACCTGAATTTCAAAGTTAACAATCTCGCGCAATGTGGATTTAAAATTGGACTCACAACTGCTTTCTGGGACTTAAAATTGAACCACTGCAATATTGTCAAAATCACTTCAAAGTTTTGTTTGACTAGCTTAGCCCATTTAGTTTTAATCTTTTTAACTAGGGTGGATTAAATCAGTGTATTCTGTGTTTGCGAATGACAATAGGCTTATGCTCTCCCCTCTTCTGGGTGATCAGAATGCCAGACTTGTCATTCTACTTGTCTAACCTTTAGGAGGGGCCTGCCCTTGGATGCACGCTTGTCCAAGCGGGAACGACCCTGAGTGGTAACAGGCTAACGCCAAGCCCTACCGAGCCACTTAAAATAAATTGTGCTTGAGGTGAAAACCTCCTGCAACGAGTGCTGTTATGTTACACCGACGGCCAACCTCCCCCAAAACCCTCTCAGGCGCAACCCTGTGAGGCTGGGAGACTCCATAACGGAGAGTAGCGCCGCCGCACGTGTAACCACTTGAACGGTTGCCCGAATTACAAACCTCTTGTTTTAGTGGCCCAAATCCCTTATAATCCATTTCTCGCCTAGGATTTTGTACTTGCTTTTGTCCAAAATAGAGTCGAAAAACTACAAAAACAATGAAAAACTACAAAACATTCTTTGTGCTTGCTGTGTTTTCTTGCTAAATTAATTCATAAAATCATATCAGGAAGACTTATTCCAGCCAAAAATTACCCAAAAAATAGAGAAAAATCCCAAAAATTTGCCCCAAAATACCAGAACTGCGCATATATCTATTTCTGCGGCGCATATACAGCGACTTGCTGCGCTTTTGTACCGACTTACGGCGCTTTTGTACTTTCTGCCGCGCATATACTCTGTTCTGCTGCGCTTTTACAGCGACTTGCTGCGCATATACGCCGACCTGCTGCGCATATACTTTTCTGCTACGCATTTGCATACTGTTACCGCGCATACATACCTCACCAGAGCGGCGCTTATACTACGACCTGCTGCGCATTTACCTATTCTTGCTGCGCATCTGTTTCTGCGCATGTGTGACAGTGAGCATCTGCTCTATTTTTGAGAAATTTTCGTCAGCTGTTCGGAGTACCCATTTCAGCCTAGTTCCATTTTCCGAGGTCAGAATCAACCTTGCAGTCAACTTTCACACATTTCACCCGTTTCTCTCTCTTTTGACGGTCGTCCCCGTCACCTTCTGTCCTGGTCACTCTTACCCCATCGTCATTCTGTCCCATACCGATTCGACATAGGTCCTTCTTTAGTGAGTTCACGTAAGCCTAGTAGGTCACAGTACCTTTTGCTAGTAGTCTTGTTGGACGACTCAGCCCTACACAGTGAGACTGGTATCGACTACCCTTGCTAGTGGCTAGAGTCTTGTGTCAACCGTCTTACCTGAAGTCATTGAGCGAGAGAACCCTTTGTCCAAGTCTTGTCCTAGATATCCCATTCATTACAGTCTTAGTCGACACCTTGCCAAAATTTCTAATCCCTGTCCATTTCGTCCCACCCCACCTTGCATGGTTCTTACTCGATCCCAGTACAACAAGCTAACTGAAATGGCCGACCCTTCCGATCACATCGCCCCACCACGCGATGATGATGAAGAATTTTCTCATGAAGAATTAGTGGCACACATGCAAGATAGCAAATTCCAACGCCTAGTAGAGCGAGTACTCCTTGAGGATCCCACCAAGTATTTCCATCATCTTGCTAGTCTCGGACTCAAACTCCCCGCAGACTTTGACATTAGCTCCATCATGGAAAATGCAGACAATGAACATGAGAGGGACACAAATGACACGGTCCCCAAGGCACATGAGAGAGGCACAAATGACACGGTCCCACAGGCCAATGAAAGAGGAAAACAACACATAGATCAAAATGCTCCTATAGCGGATGTGAAACAACAAATTGAGAGTCTAAAGCTAGAAATCTCCAACCTTAAGATCGGCACCAGTTCCAAGAACTACTCCTTGGAAGATATAGCACCGTACCCCTTTGACAGAAGTGTGGTCATGAAACCTTTCCCCTTTCAGTTCGGAATCCCAAAATTTGACAAATACAAAGGGAAGGGGGACCCTAGAGATCATATCAGGGAATTCACTACAGCATGTTTAGAAGTAGCTCACAACGAGACCTACTTAATGAGACTATTCCCAAGATCTTTAGGGGGTCAAGCTATGGAGTGGTTCTCGCGTCTTCCACCAGGAATCAAAACTTTTGATGAACTTGTCAATAAATTCATAACGCACTTCTCTTACAACATAGAACACGAAGTATCTATGCTCGACCTATGCAACACCAAACAAAAAGGTGGAGAGTCTTTCGCCACCTTCTTACAACGATGGCGACAGCTAGCTAGCAAGTGTTCTTACGACATGCCTGAGAAACAACTATTGGAAATGTTTGTCCACAATTTGAATCCCGATCTTAGCTATCAAATTCAGATACAATGCCCTACCTCATTCACCAAAGTCATCGAAATGGGGCTATTCATTGAGAAAGCTATGATAGCTAAAGGAACTCTCAAGCTCTACAAGGACACGCCTCCTTCCAATTACACAACTGACAAGTCAAAGTTTTGGACCAAGAACAAGAATGTGGTCAACGATGGAGTAGTGGATGCCAAGGCGGCAGCCCCTAAACAACAACCCATATTCACCCTTAAGGAAGAAGCAAATAAACGTGCGCTCAACAAGCCACCCCCTCGGGAATCTAGACCTTGGTTCAATTCGAACCCAAGGAGAAAATTCACGCCGTTAGGAGAATCTCAAGAGTCTGCTCTCAGGAAGTTGTTGGCTAACAATGAAATTTCTCTACCACCAACAAGTGACTATGAGCCTATAGTCAAACCTCCCTATTGGAAGGACACAGACTATTGTGAGTATCATCGAGGAAGGGGGCACACAACCAATAATTGCATCCGTCTTAAGAACGTCATACAAGATATACTGGACCAAAATCAGGGAGGAACACAACAGCATACCTCCAATGAATCTCATGTGGCCTACCGAGATCCTCTCCTAAACCACAACTGGCCATATAACAACAATCACAACGGCGGCCACCACAACAATGGTCACAATGGCAACAACTCCAATGGTCATAACAATAATGACAACAATCGTAACAGGCCAAACCAGAACAGTGGGTCGAGTAATGCTAACTATGCAAGTGTTCCCTTTGAGTACACCATTAACTGCATTTCTGAGCATGTTCCACAAGTCAACGTCATATCCCCCAACCAACAACTAGAACCTAACGGAACTGGTTGTAGTATCATTACCCGCAGTGGTAGAGTCACGATCAACACCACTCCTCCAAGGTCGTCGCCGTCTCCGTCCAACCCCCGCCCATATAATGTCATCGACCAATTGCAAAAGACTCCGGCTCATATTTCTATATTGGAGCTCCTGCGTCTATCTCCTTCTCATAAGGAGATTCTTGAAAAAGCCTTAGTGGAGACTACTGTCCCCACTAACCTAGCCCAAGAAAAGTTTCAAACCATGGTGGGTAACTTGACATCCTCCCCTTCCATATCATTCACAGAACAAGATGACCTTTCCATGTCTCAACCCCACAACACTCCTCTACACATTGTCGCATTCGTACACAGGCACCGCATCAAGAGGGTCCTCATTGATGGGGGTGCCGGTTTGAATATTTGCACTTTGAAGCTAGTCCTTGCATTGGGGTTCTCTGAACAGGCAGTGGACCCGCGGAGAAAGATTACCATAAAGGCCTATGACGAGGAGGAGTGCACCACGAAGGGCACGGTTGTCCTACCCATTCAAGTGGGACCGGTTATTAAAGATGTGGTGTGCCAAGTCCTTGATCGGGAGCTTGCTTACAATATTCTACTAGGGAGACCATGGATCCATGCCATGAAAGCTGTCCCCTCCACCTACCATCAATGCATAAAATTCCCGCACGATGGCAAGCAGGTCACCATACACGGCGACCCCGACCCCTACCAGCATTGCAACTCATTCCAAGCCAAACCGGAATGTGTCATTCCCAACAACCGAGCCCATATCTCCCCCACTCCGCCACAAGACCATACTGCTGAAGCTTCCTCTTCACAGCCCAAACCAATGAAAATCACCATAAAAGAAAATGGCGTGGGGGAATACCAGATTGAGCATAGCCTCAACCTTGCAAAAATGCCCTTGTCTCCTTGCTCCTTTGGCCAGCCCAAACATCAACCCAGGCATTTTCCAAAGCCCTCTGCTCCTCCTACAACTCCCGCAAACCCCTTTGTAAAATGGGGGACCTTATCCGATGAATCAGAGGAGCGAGATCTCTTACAATGGCTCTATGCCGAAGAAGAAAACACATCCCAAGATCCACCCAAACTCCCTACGGAGCTCTATGGGCGAGGTGAAACCATCTTGCATAGAATGGGATATGAAGGACAAGGCCCCATCGGCCTCAGAAAAGAGGGGATCATCGAACCTATACAACCCTCTTCCTCCTCTTCGGCTACAAACACGACTGGCCTAGGCTACAAAGGTAAAGGTAAAGCCAAAGAAAATGCCTGCCTAGTGGAGACAATTCAAACACTCCAAGGAGATAGTGACGCAGATTCAGATGATTCCAATCAATATGAATGGGACGAGCTGACAGAACACTCCTACGATGATAAGGAGATTGATACCATCCAAACCCTTAGCCCATATCATGAGAGACAAACGCAACGGGACAGACCACTGGAGTCTGATTTGCCCCTCCCCGAAGTTATGGCTTTCGAGGAAAGTATCGATTCCATTGCGATAAACAACCTGGAAGAAAGTACCACCCAGAACACTACCCCCACCTGTGCTCCTAGTATTTCCATCCACACTATCAACGAATCAGGTCTTTCATCCGACTCCCTTCCCCTCTTACACCCTGAGCTTATTGACTGGGACCTGAAAGGGACCCCTCAATTAGATGTGTTCCAGAACGATGATGCCTACATTGACTATATGGGACTTCGAGATCATTTACCAAAAGGAGATCATAAAGCCGGTTTCACTATCGAACTCAATACTATAGCATACTTTGGGGAGGGTGCCAAGCCTTCTAGTCGCAAAAATGTAAAGATCAAAAGGGGATCTGACGGTGAAAACCGCCATGCGGCAGTGTCAGATCATAAAACAGTAAAAAGAAAGGACGTATCTGAAGGTGAAAACCCAACTGTGGCACCTGACGATGGATTGCTTGACACCCTCCCAAGTGACATGTATCAAGAAAGGTCGCAGATCGTAGTAGAACCAACAGAGCCAGTGAACATTGGATCTGAAGAGCAGCCTAAGATAATCCACTTTGCAAAATCTCTCACGCCACCTGAGAAAACCAGGTTTGTACCATTCTTTAAAAAGAAGAGAGGCAGTTTTGCTTGGTCATATGCCGACATGCCAGGTTTGGACCCAAACCTGATTCTACATCACTTGCCATTGGATCCAGGGGTGAAACCCGTAAAGCAAAAACTGAGAAAAATGCATCCCCATATTGCCCTCCTGGTCAAGGAAGAACTCAAGAAATTGTTAGACGTGGGATTCATCAGGGCCATTGATTACCCCGAATGGATATCAAACATCGTACCAGTGTCTAAACCAGACGGTAGGGTTCGACTATGCAATGATTTTAGAGACTTAAACAAAGCATGCCGCAAGGATGACTTTCCCTTGCCCAACATCGATATCATAGTCGACCTCACGGCGGGACATACAATGTTGTCACTTATGGATGGATTCTCAGGGTACAACCAGATCAAAATAGCACCAGAGGATCAGCACAAAACCGCTTTCACTTGTCCATGGGGTACCTTTTGCTGGAATGTCATGCCGTTTGGGCTGAAAAATGCAGGTGCTACATACCAGCGGGCCATGACAACTATATTCCACGACATGATGCATGTGACCATGGAAGATTATGTTGACGACATCTTGGCAAAATCACTCACCAGGGACTCACACCTGGACACATTAGAGAAAGTCTTCCAACGGCTGGACCAATTCCAAGTAAAATTGAACCCGAAGAAATGTGTGTTTGGGGTCACATCAGGCAAGCTGCTAGGCTTCATCGTGTCAGCAAACGGCATAGAGGTAGACCCGGCCAAGGTCAAGGCAATCATGGACATGCCTCCGCCCAAAACTCT
Organism: Cunninghamia lanceolata; assembly: GCA_027924645.1. Classification (NCBI taxonomy): domain Eukaryota; kingdom Viridiplantae; phylum Streptophyta; class Pinopsida; order Cupressales; family Cupressaceae; genus Cunninghamia; species Cunninghamia lanceolata. Next base: position 4,205,284 of record BSBN01001268.1, on the reverse strand, counting down.
AACACAGTTGAGATCCTTACAGGGCAAGCTACAGGCCATCCGCAGGTTCATCTCACAGCTGGCCGACAAGTGCCATCCTTTCAGCCACCTCCTACATAAGAACGTTCCATTTAAATGGGATGAGCAGTGCGAAGAGGCATTCAACAAGCTCAAGGAGTACCTCACGAATCCTCCTATACTCATGCCTCCGATCCAAGGAAAACCTTTGATCCTCTACATATCCGCTACACCTACTGCTCTTGGGGCTCTCCTAGCGCAGCAAGACTATGAGAACAAGGAAAGAGCTGTGTACTATATCAGTCGAACCTTAGTGGGCTACGAGTTGCAGTACTCACAGGTGGAACGTTCATGCCTTGCGGTGGTTTTTGCCTCACAAAAACTCTGACACTACATGTTGGCACATCCTGTCAAACTCATTGCCAAGATCGACCCACTAAAATATCTTCTCAGCAAGGCAGCTCTCACAGGACGATTAGCCAAATGGGTTATGCTTCTTAGCGAATATGATATAGAGTATGTGGATAGAAAAGCCATCAAGGGGCAAATCATCGCAGACCAACTAGCTGAGGCACCATTACAGGACACTTCACCAATGCAGTTTGAGTTCCCCGATGAATCTCTATTCACTCTGTCCACATCTCCTTGGAAACTCTACTTCGACGGGTCTTACACCAACCATGGATCGGGGGCAGGTATCTTGTTTATCACTACCCAAGGCGACACAATTCCAAAGTCCTACAGGTTGTTATTTCCATGTACTAACAACATAGCAGAGTATGAGGCTTTGGTAATTGGTCTCAAGATGGCCACTGAGTGGAAAATTCAAGCACTACATGTCTATGGTGATTCTCAGCTTGTCATAAACCAGGTCAACGACGAGTATCAGACCAAAGATGAGAAGCTCATCCCATACAAGCGAATGGTCGACGATCTCAAAGAACACTTTGGGACCATCTCATTTGAGCAAATACCCAGGATAGAGAACAAAGCAGCCGACGCAATGGCGACCATAGCCTCTCTTCTTGAGATACCTGAACAGGAGTCACGGTATGAGTTCCTAGTAGAAACAATTCGATAGCCGGCTTATGATCTCCTTGAAACCCATTCCATCTGCCACCTAGTGGGATCTGATTCACCTTGGTACGGTAAGACCTACACTTACCTCAAGGACAATATCCTTCCTTTGGACCTCTCTTCCAACCAAAAACGAACCTTCATCCGGCAAGCCTCCCGTTACACCATCATCGCCAATACCCTTTACCGACGTGGTCTGGATGGTACTTTACTCCGTTGTCTAGAACAGGAAGAATCTATAACTGCCTTGTGAGACGTGCACGAAGGGATCTGTGGAACACACTCCAGCGGTCCCTCCTTAGCTAAGAAACTCATGCGTTTGGGTTATTACTGGCCCAATATGGAATTGGATTCATATCAGTTCGTCAAAAAGTGCAAACAGTGCCAGATACATGGGAACCTGATTCATGCACCTGCTCAGGAGTTGAGACCTCTAACGACACCCTGGCCCTTTTGCTAGTGGGGACTAGACCTCGTAGGAAAGATCCATCCGCCTTCTTCCAACGGCCATAAATTCATCATAACTGCTACTGAATACTTTACAAAGTGGATTGAAGCCGTTCCCTTATCAACCGTCACGGGAAAGCAAATTTCCTCTTTCATTCTGAATTACATTATCTGTCGATATGGCATCCCTTCATCCATCATAACGGATAACGGGAGACCTTTCAAAAATCAAGATGTCCAAGAACTTTGTGAACGGTTCAAGATCCAACATCGCTTCTCCACCCCATATTACCCCCAAGGTAACGGCCAAGCTGAGGCATCAAACAAAACCATTCTGGAACTCCTAAAGAAGACTGTCAATGAAGCCGGTCGCGATTGGCACGTCCAGCTCAATCCCGCTCTGTGGGCCTATCGAACCAGCATACGCACTCCCACAGGTGCTACACCCTACGCCCTCGTCTATAGTTCCGAAGCCATCCTTCCTATTGAGGTAAAACTCCCCTCCCTTCGGGTGTCGTTGAAAGGTCTCATATCAGATGAAGAGTACAGAGTCACCAGACTGCAAGAGCTAGAACTGCTAGAGGAATGACGCCAGAAAGCTTTTGACCATCTCAAAGCCTATCAACAGATGATGTCAAGAAGCTACAACCACAAGGTTAGACCAAGATGCTTCAAAATTGGGGACCTCGTCCTAAAAGAGAACCCTCGCAACCAGCAGGACAGAGAAAAGAAAGGTAAGTTCGAGCCTAACTGGCTTGGACCCTATGTAATTGTAGCAGCTTACGGATCGGGGGCATATCAGTTGGCCACATCGGAAGGTGAGTTGTTTGATGATCCCATCAACAGCATGCACCTTCGCAGGTTCTACACCTAAGAGAACCCCAATGCAAGGGGGCACAATAAAGTCAAAAAATCATAAAAAAAAAAAAAAAAAAAAAAAAAAAAAATCAGAAAAAAGTAGCAAGCATACAAAAAAAATCGTCCTTTGGTGAAAACCTGGCAAACAGGCGCCTTGGATAGGTATCATGGGGAAAACCTGGCAATCAGGCGTCATGTTACTTTCTAGCTTCTCGTGCAAATAAAAGCAAGTGATGAAAACCTGGTAAACAGGCGTTACTTGTGACAAACCGCATTCTCCATCTTTGGGCATCCAATTACCTTGAGCCCATTCTTCCTCTATTTTCCCCATTCGACCCATATCCATCCCACAGTAAACACTTGACAGTTACCTATCATGGCTTGATACTCAGCTAGTGGCCTTGTCAACCAAGGTTTTGTCCCATATCGTCTCCTCGAAGTGAGCCTAGCGTAATGTCTCTCGTCAGTATCTGTGGTCCGAATCCGTGAACTACGTTGCCTCTGCGCCGTCACGTAGGTAAGGCCATTATTCTAATGCGCCCCCGAGGCTTCCATCTCTCCCAAGGTCCCATTTGTCTCCCCTCTTGTCTTCATTCTTGTCGTCTTTCTTCTAGTCCATCCATGGTCCATTAGGGTTTACCCCGAACTACGTTGCCTCTGCGTCGTCACGTAGGCAAGGCCATTTAGCAATGAGCCCCCGAGGCACTAGGTCAGTCCCTTAGGGTCCGTCTTCTCAATAAGGATTGTGCAACCTTCTCATCAAGTAAGCAAATGCAAGCAAACACCCGCGCTTCAAGCAGAAATCTTGACTATGAGCATCTTAACCTATCCAATGCAAAGCAAATACCCAAGGTCTTCTAAATGATTTTATGCAAATTAAGGCAAGAAATAAACACGTATCAACGCACATATGCTTTTGTAGATTGGAAACTAGGGTTAAGTTACAGAGTCTTGATTTTTGCTATCATACCTTCCTATGCTACTCAAGGATGCCAAAAGCTAGAGATGCTATGATGGGGGCATGATTACTCTCTTTGTTTGTTGTTTGTGGATTAAACTTTAGTAATGTGAAGCCTTGTCTAAGGACATGATCGGCAAAAGATCGTCGAGGACATCAAAGGTCTAACATGAACGGGGGCAATCCTTGCTTGTTGAAACGCAAGAGGTACTCAGGTCATCTAGATTCAATTTTGACTAGATGCTTGTCTTAACTTGCTAAATCACAATCCATGTAAGCGATACTCAGGTCATCTTGGTTCAATTATACCTCGGTGCTTGTATTCACTTACAACATTTCAGGAAAATACCAAAAACAAAATGCCCAATGATGAAATAAAGCAATCTAAAAGCAAAGCATCCGTCCTATATCCATACACCCATCCATACAATCCTCATTATTCAAACTATGCAGAGTAACGATATCAAGAAAAATTCCTAAGTCATTCTTTCGCAACCATCCCTCTATCCATCATGTCATTCTTCTGTCGATAGCATACATTTGGACATCACAAAAACAAGGCATATAGGAGCATATCATATCATTCGTAGAAACTCGTCATGCACATGATTAGGTTAGTAAAATACACCATCCAATGCATTAGGTCACCAATACATTTGCATCACATCTTAATCTTAAAAGCCCAGAAAATCAAACAACATAGCTAAGTGCATCACATGTATAGTTACATCACCCCATAGTACTCATGTTACAAATGCATACATTCAAAGCATTACATCATATAAGTATCCAATAGCATCTCACATATCTATACAACATCATAACATAGAAATCATGTTCCATACACACATCTGCATTAGCTCATTTATACACCACATATACAGCATCATAACATAGAAATCATGTTTCATATGCATACATTTGCATCATCACAAGAACATCATATTAACTTTGCATTCATTTGTCACATTAAATCATATAGACATCATATAGCAGCATATCAAAGTATTTCTCATATAGCACCATATAAACCATCTAACTATGCAATAAAACCACATCATGCAATAGAAATAATCATCTCATAAACGCATGCAATAGATACACAAAGCTGCATCATCATCCATACTATCATATACAAGGATGTCCAAATATACAATATCACCATCTCTCTCAAAATCAAAGTGTCATATACAAAGGTACGTCTAAATAGACGGTGATACATGTCCCCAAAATGTACAAAATCTGGTCTCTGACTACCCCTGCGGCTGTGGGCCACCACTGCCGGCTCCTGACTGCTGAGGGCCCATGACCGATGCCCCTGACTGGGATGGGCCTGCTCTGTGAGCCACCCCAGACTGAGTCCTGAAACTCCCTGCCCTCTGGCTAGATGACACGGCACCATGGTACAAGCCTCAGTAGTACTGTGCCTGCTGCTGCGCTCTGGCTAAGTCTGTCTGTGCCTGTGCCAACTGCGTTTGCAACTAGCCTACCTGTGCCTGTGCCTGCTGCACCTGCCCAACCAAAAATGTACTCGCTGCATCTGTGCCCATGGCAGCTACTGCTGTGTCCCTCTCTACTCGGATCAGACGTACCCGGGCATCTGCCATGTCTCGCTCGCGAGTCAAACCAGCGATCACTGTTGCATCTGTATCTCGCATCCTCTCCACTCTCCTCAGCTGTGCCTGCAGCTCTCGCACCTGTCCCCTCAGACTGGCTATAGTCCTGTCATGGGCCTCACCCTGCACCGGCCCCTGTGCTGCCTCTGCCTGTCCTAGCCCCTGCTGCTGGGGCACCTGCTGCTGGGGCACCTGCTGCTGTGGTACCTGCTGGGGTGGTGGCATCTGTGCCTGCTGCTGTCCCTCCCCCTGTCCTGGCACTGCCTGCCCCAGCCCGGTCTATCCTCCTCCGCTGCCTCGGCCTCTCTACAGCTCGGCCACCACGTCCTCGTCCTCCTCTAGCGGCCCTCCGCCCTGGGCCAGCCTCTCCCTCCTCCTCTGAGTCCGCCTCGTCAATGCGAGGCACCAGCATGCCAGGTCCTGAATATCTCAGAAATGGATGTGCAGTAATCCAATCCTCATACTCCTGTGTAACCCCAGCATCTGCAATCTCTCGCCTCATATCCCATGCCACATAAGGCAACTGCTGGAACTCTGCCAGAGCCTCCTCGTAAGAAGCCATCGGCCCCCATCGGACCCTCTCTGCATGTGTTCGTGCAAACATGGCCTGTCCCTGCGGCATGCCCTGTCTCCTGCCGAACTGTCTCAGTACTCGGCCCACCGTCTGCCTCTCCAAGATGTGCCGTGTCCGGCCAATCAACCACCTGGTCTGGAAGTAGAAAGGCAGCTCATCTCCCTCATCGTCCCAAGGCTCGCAGTCCAGATATGGTCGCCAGACGACCACATCTATCCCATCCAGCGTATGCCGCCAATACTCCAGCTTCCCCAGCCTGTGCTGGGAAATCACTCCTACGTAGCCATAGCTGTACGGCTCTCCCCTCTGCCTAGCAAAGACACATATCGGCCTGGTCACCGCTATGTGCTCCCACAGCCAAAACTGTAACAGCAGCACCCCAGCCGATAGACTCGTGCTGCGGTGGTACACCACCTGATGCATGTCGTGGTATAAGTGAGCTAGCACGCAAGGTCCCCACGCGTATCGAGTGCCCTCAGTCACCATCCGCTCCATAATCCTGCCCCATCCAATGGGGAACCCGTGCGATCTCCTGTCAGGGCATACAATGCCCGCAATCAGTCCAGCCACGATCCCAGGGAAGTAGTCGTAGCAGTCATAGATATCCTGCCAAGGGATGACCTGTCCCACCAGCTCGGGATCGTTGAATACTCGCTGACACTCGGCGAGTCCCGCGTCCCGCTGTGCGTCGTACTCCACCAACTCGCCTACCACGGGCAAGTGCAGTATCCTATAGACGTCCTCCAACGTCACAGTCATCTCTCCAGTAGGGAAGTGGAAGGTCCCGTCCTCGCTGTGGAATCTCTCCACGGCAGCTGTCAGCAGTCCTCGGTTCGCCCGCACCTCGGGCATGAAGCAAACGTAATCTAGGCCCATGGCACCAAGCGCCACTCTATCAGCCTCCGTCAACATATGTCTCTGCAGTAGAGGCATAGGGAACGTCTCCCTCGACTGCAATGTCTCTCGTATCTCCTCCTGCAAGCACGCAAAGCAAGGCGTCAGTCTCAAACCGCATATACCGTACTCAACATATCTATTGGACTATATCAACTAAACTTAGCATTTCAAATTGATCAAAACAGCACACTACATCTCTCGACTAGATTCCTGCAATCTCGGAGATAGCTCATCGATTCCGGCGTCAAACAGGACGCTAATCGAGTCAGTTTGGCTAAGTAATTTGCCATCCCAAGCAAATGCGCCACTACAGGTGGTTAATGCGCCATTTTTGGTATATGCGCCGCAACAATCAACATATGCGCCGCAAAAATGCATATGCGCCGCAACAGGGCACATATGCGCCGTTCTGACGCATGCGCCGCATAAAGCCACGTATGCGCCGCTAAATTATGTATGCGCCGCAGGAAGTCACATATGCGCAACTTCAGCAAATGCGCTGCTACATTTCACGCATGCGCGGTGCAAATACAAAAGCGCCGCTTAATTACGAAAGCGCCGCCAGAGTGAACACATGCGCAGCTTTCACGCATGCACCGCCGAAACAGGTATATGCGCCGCGAAATCACAAAAGCGCAGCTTCGCGGGGCATATGCGCCGTTCTGCGTTTCAGCGCATTCATTTCACCTATTTTCTACGAGCATTTATGACACCTAAACTCGACCCTAGGAGAATTTTTTTCGAAGCACATACCGGGGGTCCTGCCTCTGCTGGCCGCCCGAATCGTCGGACTCGCTCGAATCGATGCTCCTCGCGTGGAATGTCTGCTGCTCTGGCCGCCATGCTGCTCTAGGTTTGCTCTGAGCTCTCCTTCTCCAATCCAGATCAACCAAGTGTGCAAATGACTATTCTTGTGGACCCAGCTCCTATTTATAGCCTCCAAAACCCTAATTCTAGCTAGGTGATGACTGTGACTACTTCCCGTGTCCGTTTTTCCTCCCGTTTTCTTCCCGCATCCCTGACCGTGTCCCTTTTCCTCCAACCTATCCTAACCCCTTCCTCGTCGTGAGATCGTCCGTTTCCAAAACTTTCGCCGTTTTTCCCGTCCAATCTCCCGAGGGGGCATCCTATCGTCATTTAACCTACACCAGGGGCAAACTGGGGCATGTATCATCATTCAGACTATCAATTTCTTTGAAGCAACGCTGTAAACTGCATTGCATCAAAGAGGGGCAAAATGTATACGCCTAAAAATGACACAAATCATCCTGAATAAATATTCTAAATATTTATTCCCTTCTTCTATTAATTAAATAAATATTCTAAATTTATTTAATCGATTCACTGTTCCATAATTAAATAAATTCTATTTATTTAATTAAAATCCTTCCATTTGTCCTTCACAATTAAATAATCATAAATTATTTAATTAAGCCTAATTCCTCTATCCTAAAGTTCTAAATTCAAAATTCCATGTCACCTTTCCACCTCACCTTGTCCACCTCATCAGGTTGCACATGTAATTAAATATATTTAATATTTAATTATCTTATTTTCCCTCACCCACATGGCCTATTTCTTCTCCAATCAGAGGTCAGTTAACCAATCAATCAAGTCTGTTAACTAACCTGTCAGTTGAGTCAAATCCTCAATCAATCCAGTCAGTTCCACAATCCACTCTTCTAACTGATCAATCAATTCTGTTAACAGACCAGTCAATGGAGTTAACTCTCCAATCAGTTTTGTCACATCCCACCTTTCAGGATGGAGCTGGGACACTTGTCACATTTCCACTGGTTGCACATTCCTCAACCATCCTCAACCGTTGATCTTCATATCTTCTCTCAACCGTTGATTCCTATTCCTCCGGGTCTATAAATGAAGCTTCATCCCTTCATTCTAATCATCCAGGCTTTTGACATCGTTACTCTGCAGAAATATCACCAGCGCGCCTTTGGCACCCATTTGTCATCCACAAGCTTGAGATCACCATTGTTGCATTGGAGCTCACCTTCATTGCATATCACACTACGGCCGTTCACCATCGACTTCCTCCAACAGCTTTTAAAAGATTGCACTCTCTGAGGGCTCATCTCATCTGCGAAAGGACGATTCATGATAGGCGAACAACAGAAGTTTCGAAACGGAAGAGGTTTGCTGTGTTTGTTCATTGCTTTGTTCATTTGAATCTTCTTTGTTTCTCTATTCTGTTGATGTTTGGGTCATCTGTTATTCATTTGATTGATGCACTATTTTACCCTCACAGTTACTAAACAAATTCAAAATCAAATAGAAGATGTAGGTATAGATTCAAACATAACAGAAGATAAAATCAACATGTCTAGAGGATGTGAAAGAAAGGTACAGTTGGAATTTTACAAAATGTTGTTTCCTTACATTTTTGACACTATTAACTATTTTAATATTTGTCATTATATTTGTTTTCACTAAAATAAATGGTCTTTTACAGGTGAGGAAATATCCAACAATGTGGGCATATGGTCGACATTATTGTGTAGAAAGAGCAGATGTAAAGAGACAATCCTTCGATTGTGGCATCATGGTTAACTTCAAGCAATCTAGTCGATCAAGCTCAAAAGATAAGACTATAATTGAAGGGAATCTACAATATGTTGGGAAAATACAAGAAATTATTGAGTTGGATTATTGATCTTTTAAATGTTGCATTTTAAAGTGTAGATGGTATGAAGCATTTGAGAGGACACGAAGACATGATACCCATAGTGGATTGTTTTCTATAGATTCCTCATGTTTCCTACTGGAGGATAAGGAGCCTTATGTTCTACCAATTCATTGTGAGAAGGTATTTCTTTAACTCAAACAAGAAGCAGTAGTGATCATTAATCTATTAATTTATAGTTTATTGCGAATATATACATATGTTTATTAATCAATAAAATTGTTGTACAGTATGTCTAATATATGTATGTCGGTCATGTGCAGGTATTTTTCTATGAAGATAATTTGGAACCGAAATGGATATTTGTCATACATTATGATCCAATATTAAGGCATGTATTTGACGATGCATTAGTGGATACTGAGAAAAACAATGATGGCCAACAAAATGAAAGAGAGGGATTAGAGAACATCGAAGAAATTGACATTCATGATGATGTTGAAGATGGTTATGTTCAAGCACAAGAAGACAACAATCTAGAGTTGGATGATGTTATGGAAGACAACAATATGGATGGTATACAAAATGATGATCCAAATACATCTGGTAACAATATAGATGGTCTACAGTCAGATTTTAATGATGATGCAGGTCAAGATGAGGATAATGATAATATTAAATACTTGAAAGAACATATGAACATTGATAATGATACACTGGATGACATTGTAGCAGATAATAATGTTAATGACCAAGACTTCTAAATTTTTAGAATTATTTGCAATCCATGTTTAAAAAAGGATGATTCTTATGGCCTAAAATTTGAAATGCTTTAGTAATATTATTTGTGTCGATACAAATTACCTATTGCAATATCCTTAAATTGTTCAATCTTTGGTATGAATTGTTGGCAGAAAAATTAGGATTACTTGGATGCAATTTCCTTTCCATTGCTTCATATTTTGCTTGAATGTCAAGGTCTCAACCTAATCCTCATTTTGTAAGGAAGTTATAATTGAGGATTTGATGACTACTACATATTTTAATGGGAAAGATGTTTTTCATCATGATGCACATGTTGCACATATGGATAGGCAAGACATGAATCTTACTACACAAATACTTATATCAAACCTTTACGAATTTGAGCAATAATGTTACTACACAAATACACTCCACGTATTATCTCATGTTGCCACTTCCACTCCCATTTTAATCATAACTCCTGATGTTCATCCTTCCAACATAGATGTCATCCTTAAAAGAATTGATGGGATGCAAAGTAAAGTTGATGCATTACAGCTAGTAATCAAAGGATATCATAGGAGAAATCAAGCATAGTCCACTTTCATTTGAGTAATTTCTTATCCATTTCTAGCTTACAATTGTTTCTTTAATTTCACATTTTCAAAATGTAATTTGTTTACTTCATCATTCATTAATTCTGAGTTTTCTCATAATCTTACAACCTTTGTTCTAACTTATTCACAGTAGTATAAGTAAACATAGCAGTATGAACATTGAGAGCAGTTGCTTCTGTTGTTGATGTATGTTACCCTAAAGATATGCCAAATCTTATGATTAGGTTTTATATGTGAATTTGGCCAACTAATAGCATTGCTCAGATTAATCAAAATTCTCTGCACTTTAGGTTCTGTTCAAGCCTAGGTGGGTGTTACCTTGTTTCACCAATGGCAATTTACTTTCAAGTTTGCTAGTGACTTTAGAACATATTAAGGAGCTTATGTAATTTTGTCAATTAAATCATCCACTTCACTTAACCTAATCTAGCATATGATTTGGATTAATATTTTCTATAAATCTTTAAACCCTACTCCTAAAACAGAAAAAAAATTGGATTTTGAATATATATTCAAGGGAATGATTTTCAAAAGAGAATGACCAGTGCCTACCACATGAGGAGTTTTTTTATCTTTAATTATTTTTCATATATATCCTTAATTGTATCTATTCCATGTTATCTAATTGTGATAAGTACTTGAGTAAGACCATTAATGAAAAATGAAGTGGACATATTATCATCTATATTAGCTAATTGATTGCACAAATATTTCAATTTAACAATGATCTCATGTTTTTATTCATTTTCAACACATTTAATAAAGACATCATGATCATAATATTCTTCTTCATCATTAGAATACGACATGTGATCATCATAGGAAGTAGGAGAAAGAGGTAGTCATGTTTGCAAGGTGAGGGTTTGACCTAGTACTTTGTTGAAGGGGACATAAGGATCCTAGATGTTTCTTAGGAATGCAAAATTAAAGGCATTGGGTTGTTTCCAACAAACGCAAACCACAAAAATCTCAAAATAAAAAATCAATCTTTTTTTATACTAAACATAGGCATGGAAATTGCGAGTTCAAAAAAATGTAGGGAAATAAATCATACCCTATAATAGAAGATTTAAGTCCAATCCTAGATTTAATTAAACTTTAAAGTACAGGGAGTTGAGAGTAGAATAAAATATTGAGATATTAAGTAATTAAGATAGAGAAATGAAATAGTTGAGAAGAAATACAAAACTTATTTGATCTTTTTAGCATGATGTCAAATGTGAAGTGTGATTAACTAATGCATTATGAAAAAAAGAATGCTCTCTCTCTCTCTCTGACCTATCTACCTCCTAGTTAAATCCTTTTCCTTATCTTTCCTAGCTATTTTTCCTTTTCCTTTCCAATTTCCCTTTAGATCCCACCAATTTTTCCCTATTTTACTATTTTCCACCTCTCCTCTCATCATTCTTACCATCTAATGAACTTTAGTTTTATCTTATTTCCATTTCGTCCAACCAATTTATATCCTCATCCCTGTTTTCATGTCCTAGTTTTCTTGTTTCCATTTGCTTTGTTGATAAGGGAGACAGATAGAGTCAAAGAGGAAGAGACTAGAGAGAGAGAGAGAGTCCTAGTTTTCTTGTTCATTTCCTTTATCGATAAGGGAGAGGGAGAATTAATAGATTAAGGGAGAGATAGGAAGATATAGGTCAAATGATAGGGGGAGAGAGGCAAGAGATAGAGAGATAGGCAGAGATAGATAGGTAGAGAGAGATAGAGAGGAGATAGATAGGGAGAGACAGAGGAGACAGAGGGGAGAGATAGGGAGATAGAGAGTGACTAGAGAGATGTCTAGATAGATAGGGAGATAGAGGAATGATAGGGCAGAGAGAGGCAAGAGATAGGTAGAGATAGATAGGTAGAGAGACTAGAGAGGAGATAGATTGGGAGAGATAGAGGAGATAGAGGGAGAGATGGGGAGATAAAGAGTGAGTGAGATGTCTGGAGAGATAGGGAGAGAGATTGAGAGGTAGAGGGATGATAGAGAGTCGAAAGAGATAAGGGAGAGATAGGGAGATAGAGGTTTAGGGTTGCTCAGGCTGTTTAGGGTTTAGGGGTTAGGGGTTAGGGATTAGGGGGATTATTTAAGGTTGAGGGATTTAGAGAGAGAGAGAGTTCTTTTGACATGCAATTGTAAACCCTGAATAATGCCCCTATACCCTAAACTTGAGTAACTCTAAACCTATAAACCTTAAATAATGCCCCTAAACCCTAAACCCTAACCCCTAAAACATATATAAACCCTAAATAATGCTCCTAAGCCCTGAGCCCTAACCCCTAAACCCTAAACCTGAGAAACCCTAAACCCCGGCAAACCCCTAAACCCTAAACACTAAACCCAAGCAACCCTAAACCTCTATCTCCCCATCTCCTTATCTTTATCATTCCTCTACCTCTCAATCTCTCTCCTTATGTCTCTGGCCATGTCCCTCACTCTCCATATCCTTATCTCTTTCGACTATGTCTCTGGCCATGTACCTCACTCTCTATATCTCCCTATTGGTCCTCACTCTCTAAACACTAAACCCTAAACCTCTAAACACTAATTAACCATAAACCCTAAATAATTCTCCTAAACCTTAATGCCTAACCCCTAAACCCTAAACCTGAGAAATCCTAAACCCCTATCTCCCTATCTCTATCATCCCTCTACCTCTCAATTCTTATCCCTATCTCTCTAGATATCTCGCTCACTCTCTATCTCCCTATCTCTCCCCTCTATGTCCCCTCTATCTCTACCTATCTATCTCCTCTCTCTCTCTCTATCTAACTATCTCCAAACCCAAGCAACCCCAAACCCCAAACCCCTAAACCCTAAATCCAAGCAACTCTAAACCTCTATCTCCCTGTCTCTCCCCTATCTCCCTATCTCTATCATCCCTCTACCTCTCAATAATCTCTCTCCCTATGTCCCTTGCCATGTGCCTCATTCTTTATCTCCCTATCTCTCTCCACAATCTCCTCTATATCTCCCTATCATTCCTCTCTCTCTATAAACCCTAAACCCTAAACCTCTAAACCTGAACCCCTAACCCCTAAACAATAAACCCTAAACCCTAAATTATAATGCCCCTAAATCCTAACCCCTAAACCCTAAACCCAAGTAACCATAAACCTCTATCTCCCTATCTCTCCCCTCTCTCCCTATCGCCTTTGTCCCTCTACCTCTCAACCTCTCTAGCCATATCCCTCACTCTCTATCTCCTATCTCTCCCCTTGATCTCCTCTATATCTCCCTATTGGTCCTCTATCTCTCTCTAAGCCCTAAACCCTAAACCTCTAAACCTTAACCCCTAACCCCAAAACCCTACACCCTAAACCCTAAATAATACTCCTAAACCCAAGTAACCATAAATTAGGTGCTACATTAGGCACTAAACTATGCACTAAATCAGGTGCTAAATCAGGGGTACAGTAGGCACTAAATTAGGGGTAAAGTAGGTGCTACATTGGGCGCTAAAGCAGGTGCTAAATTAGGTGCTAAATTAGGTGCTAAATTGGGTGCTAATTAGTACCTGAATTAGCGCCTACTTGATTTGATCGGTGCAAAAAATGCCAAAAATAGCGCCATCCTGATAAATAGAGTTGACTTTTTCAAAAAATTAGAGAAAAATACATTAAAACAGTGGGTGGAAGTGAAAAACGAAGCAAAAAAGGGAGCTAATCATAGGGATTTGTTGTAGTATTTGTGGACATTTCCCATCATCAATTGTATATCAGATTTCATTTTTATGTAGCAACTATTTAGGAAGGGTTTGTAGTAGATGTAATAGAAGACAAAAACCTAAACATACAAGACTGTTCAAAACTCTAGGGTATGAAATAATTAGTACATCTATATCTACAGCCTTAGTAGCACTTATTCTCAATCAACATATTCAGAAAATGCCAACAAAACTTATCTATATTAGCAAACAAGGTTTGGAATCATATAATTTTAGTTCTGTACTTGTTTAGTGGAAATCTGCATTGTATTGTCAATCTAAGTACAAAGAAGGGTTTGAATTTATTCTCATGTATGAATGATAACTTGTGCCAATGCAAGGAATACCAAATCAATTATGTAGTTGATGGTCTATTATTCAAATATTTAATTTTAACATCTCTTATATCATTGTTATATTTATATCAGACTATATCAAACCTGATTTACTTTGTAATCAAACATCTTTAAATGAATCCAAAGGCATAATTTGGAGTTGATATGTTATTATTCATGATTTCAATGAATGTGGTTATGTTATCTTTCATTTGGCATTTGTAATTACATTAAAACAAACATCAGACAACTCAAAAACATTAGTATATTAGTCTCAAACCAGATTGCACAAGTGTTTGACAAAATGTCAAACTAGGCAAACTAAAAATTTAGGGAAGAACCACTTGGAGTTCTTATAGTGGTATTAGAGTAGTGTAACTTGCCAACCTGGAGGGTAGGATTTAGTTTGCAAATCAGTTTGTTTCAGCTACATACAATAGGGTGTAAACATGTAACAATGAATAGAGTGTTGGCAAGAGACACTGCTAGCCATGTCAAGTGTTGTCATTGATGACAACGAAATCTTACACATCCACATTGTATCAGTGGACCATATCGGAAGTCAAACTGCAAATTTGTCTTAAGTCCAGATAGATAGGAACAAAGCATATGATAGGGTTCAACATTTTGGTCCGCATATCTCCATAGGTAATCATGTTGTGCTGCGGATATGAGGGGATGTTAAGGGATGTTAGGGCTACCTAAATCCAAAGATTTAGCCTCTGATGATGAAGGGATTGAAAGTTACAAGTATCTGAATATCAGGTTTTGGTTAGACAGTTCAGTCCAATGAAGAACAGGCTGACTTGGTGTTTGATTCTTGTGCAGATGAAAAGAAGTGGCTGGTCAAGTAATTTATGAGATCCAGTGGTATTGGCCGACATGTGAGGTGACTTGGATACATAAGTTTTGGTCCGCATTGATGTGTGTGCATGGATTCAGTCGACATAATAGTGTTCTTAAAATAGTTTCCAAGTTTTCTCAAGGCTGACTACAGTGGATGTAATTTCATAAGGTGGATATATATGATCGATGGATTCGAGCATTTTGGAAGATGTGCATGCAAATATGAAGGTATAGGTGTGGAGTATAGTAGAATTAGGTGCAAAGCAAGGAGATCTAAGCTCTAGATCATGGCATAACAGTAAAGTAGGGCAAAGAAAGATGAAGTGTGTAAAGTTAGTATACTGAGCTAAACTGGAACTGTTATTCTACATAGTTAGATGTTATTCTTTAGTTCAAACATTTCAATGAACTCTTGTAATCAATTTTGTAGGCAGTGACCCTCCTTTTGAGTAGTGAGCTTTGGGCAGTGTGCTCGAAGGCATGTGCCTTCCCCATTTGTAATACTTTTAATAGAGTATAAATTCTTGTGGGTTAACCCCCACCATGGTTTTTCCCTTAACTGGGTTTCCACGTAAAAATTCTGGTGTTCATGTGTTATGATCTTTTTGTTTCTGATCATGCTTCTTTCTTTTGAATGCATGTGGTAAATTATTAAAGGAACATAATATTAAGTTTTACTAAACACTGATTCACCCCCCTCTCTCAGTGTTCCTTAATTTCAACAATTGGTATTAGAACAAGGTTCCTTGAAATAAGTTTAATAGCTTGAGGAAGATCTAGGAAGGTGTTTCAATGGGTTCATCCAGGTATTTTGTTGGCATCAATGAACAACTTCAAGTTTCCTTAGAAGATCTTGATCAGTCCAGAGAAGAAGTCAAAGAACTGAAAGAAAATCTTAAAGATGCTGATGATTTCATTCAGATTTTAAAAGGGCAACTAAGCAAATCCAATGAAAAGAGGAGGGAGCCAATTTAGCAGTTAGCAAATCAGAATGAAGACAATGATATGGATGAGGCTCTAAAGGATAAAACAAAGAAATGTGAGAAGCTGACAAAAGAAGTTGGTGTTCTAAAACATGAGATGGAATCTAGAGTGATGAGATTAACCAAGGAAATCAAGGAAAGGAAGAAGATTGAGGAAAACCTAAATCAGTCTCTGAAAGAAAGAACTGACGAGTGTTGTAGATTGGATAGAATAATTGGCCATCTAGAGTCTGATCTCCAAGAAAAAAGGGATGAAGAGGAACAACTTGAAAGGCAAACTATTATTCTCAAACATGACCTAGAAGTTGCAAATGAATACAAAGAGAAGTTCAAGATAAGCTCAACTAAACTTGAAGTGTTGCTTGGTAGTTAGAAGATGGTAGATGATAAGCATGGTCTAGGATATGTGAAAGGTGAAAGCTCTGGATCTGGTCAAAGAAATCCTAAATCAAGGAATCAGAAAAACAAAGCTAGAAGACCTCCGGTAAGACAACCTAATGCCCAAAGGTATCCATCTTTTAATGGAAATTGTTTCAATTGCAATAAATTTGGTCATAGAGCTACTTAGTGCAGAAGTAGAGTGAATCAAAGGGGTCCATCCTTCTCCGGTCAATGCTTCAATTGTAAAAGGTATAGTCATAGATCCAATGAATGCAGAAGTAAGATGATGAACTACTCTAACAATAGAAGAAACATCATTTCTTTCAATGGATACTATTTTGCATGCAATAGATTTGGACACATGGCTAATTAGTGTAGATCAAGAGGAAATCAAGTGTGCTTCAATTGCAACAGATCTGGTCATATTGCAAGATTCTGCAGAAGCAAGAATGATGATAGAAAAGGTCCGATAAATAGAAACCAAAAATTGTAGGGAAAAGATAAAGGAAAGGGTAAAGTAAATGTGAATGAGATCTAGAATGAAATGAACAAAACATGGGTAAAGAAAGATAAAGTGAATGATGATGATGGGTCAGCACCAGAATTTGGTGTTGTTAATTCCTCTGGGAATTGAAATAGGAGCTCTAGCTTAGGGGGAGCTGCATTGAAAATCTAATTCCGCCTGCCAGTAAGTGGGTGCCTGAATCTGGCACATTAAATGAAGATAAAGAAGTCTATTGTAGATCTGTTGAAGCAAATTCTAGAAGAAAAGAAATTAATGCGAGTGATTATGGAGCAATTAAAGATTGATTGTATGGAGAAATAGTGTAACTAGATGTATTAGGGCAAAGCATTTATTACAATGGTGAATTAGGTTTTGCAGAACATAAAAGGTTATTTAATCAGCATTTGAATCACTTTTACATTTGAAGAGAACAAGGAGAAGAGCACCTGAGCTAAGATTTCAAAGATTTGAAGTTCAAAAAGTGAATTCGATAGCTAGCCCTAACTGGTGAAACAAGGTATTCTCCGTGAAACTCTCTAAATTTGTAATCTTTGGATATGGCTACTCTGTTGGTTGTTGACATCACCGAAAGGCCCCAACCTAAATTCAAAAGACATCCACACAAATCTATAGAGGACGATTCATTAGGTGCCTTTTCAAATGTTCTGCATGGTGTGCTACATGTTGAAGATATTAGGGCTTATATTCATGCTAGCATAGATGAGTTTGGGGATTCAAACTTAGTAGATTTGTTCAAGAATCATCTGAGGGATGAGATTCATGGTCTTAAACCTGAGTATAATGTACTACAAGTCAAACATCTCATTCAGGTTATTGGATTCCCGTCCTTCGGTGAAGATGAGTGGGTCTGATATGTATTGAGTCGAATGCATGCTGAATTCATGTGGTTGATGAAACGCTTCAAGATCACCAAAGATGCCATCAAGGCTATGCCAGGATTAAACTCATCTGGTGGACTACCAATGCTGAAATCATTGAAGAATCAAACTGTAACTGAAGCTACCAGATCAAAGTTTGATAAGAGGGAAATGACAATCAATGATATAACTGATCCGAATGTCGAATTTGCATCCATGGTGATTGGGTATAAGGTATACCACTCCAGCAGGGAAAACTCTATATCCGGTACAACTATTTATGCTACCTATCAAATGTTAAGAGAGAATGCTGACTATGACCTGTGTGAGTTGCTGCAAACCTAGTTAATGGAGGACATGAACAAGATAAAAAAGGACAAGAAGAATACATTCAAATATGGTACGTCGGTATTGTGTCTGTTCTTCTATTTCATGAATGAGTTATCTGGCAAGAAAAGCATGTGTTGGACCAGTGATAAGCTTATTGCCATACTTGAATCAGAGAACACTTGCACAATATTGGTGACTCTAACGCCCAAAGGATTGTTCTCTGGGGTTATTTCAAGAATTTTTAGAACATGATGCAATCAAGGGAAAGAATCCCTACTTTTGTGGTATAAAAGTACAAAGATACTATTTGCTTCATGGTGGAAACAGACCAATGCTTGATGGAAGCAATTAAACCAAGGACTGTATGGATCATGCCCATGGGGTATGAAGTTGATGAACAAATCTGGAAATATATGCTCAACACCTTCTGAGCAAACCAAAAGACACCTCAGTTGAGAGATTCAGTACATATAGAGAGCTTAGTTTGAAACTTTATGTTGAGCTCAGGAAACCAGAAATCAAGAGAAACGTCCAAAGGCAAGTTGAAAGGTATGCTGAAAGTATTGGAATAACAAAGGAAGTTGTGAAACAAAACAGGGAAAGGATAGAGAAAGCTGAGAAGGAGAAGCAGAACAAAGAATAGGGAAATATTCCAATAGAATCCACTTCTAAAGCAAGGACTACTAGGAGTTCTGGTACAACATTTGGTGCATCACCTTCCCCTGTTGCAGAAAAATTCAAAGAAAAACCTACTGGTAAGGAAGGAAAAAGGACAAAGGTAAAGAGAAAAAGAACATATGTCAGTGTGGAGAAAGAGGATGAAGAAGAAACTGACTCAGATAGTGAAGTTAAAGAGTTGAAGGCCTCAAGCACTAAAGCTGCTAAAGTGTGTAAGGAGAAGCCCTTTGGAAGCAAAAGGTCAAGTAAAAGGCATAAGTTAGAGGCTTATGTTGAGAAGCCTACTCTTACTGTGGAAGACATCATTTAAGTCAGTCACTGTAGGTGGAAACTTAAAGCCAATGACTGAATTTTATGATCATTACAGTGATATTGACAAGAGAGTTTTGGAGGAAGCAACACTCAAATACTTGAACATCTATAATAAGACTTTATTTGAAATAACTTTTGAAATTCTAGAAAACCTTACAAAATTTCTATAAATAAGAAAAGAAAATGCAAAAGCTAAAGACTTTGAGCTTTGGGAGCATGTGATAATAAAATTGTGTCCTCAAATTACTCTAGATCAAAAGAACCTGATATTCAAAGAAGTGAAAGAGGACTTCAGAAGTAAGATCAGAATGAATATTTTCATTCTAGGAGAGATTGATAAGATAGTTGAAGATACTCAGGAGATTCTTCTGAATGCATTGAAAAGGCATAATCTTCCCACTGTTGAAAAAGAAATTGATGATGAAGTTGATTTCTCTATTCTGGATGTTGAGGAGTTTGATAAAAATAATAATAATGTTGCTGCTGAGGATACACAAAATCCTCCAGAAAAGAATGCAGAAGATATTTCTGATATAGATAAAAATAAGGATGCCTTTGATGATGATGCAGAGAAGGTAAAAGCAAAGAAAAAGAATGAAAATGTTGAGCAAGACAATGTGGTTGACTCTGAAAAGGGAGAAGATGGAGGCCCTGAAGAGCATAAATCTGAAACATCATTTTGGGCAAGAGACACTGTAGAAGTAGTGAAAGAAATTTTGGCGAGAGATAAACAAGTTGCAAAAGATGAGGATATAATACAAGGACCAATCAATTTTGATTCTCTGTCACATGTACAAAAGATGAAGTTGGCCTCTATTGCACAAGCTAAGGCCAGAGAGGAAATCTTGAAATCCCATATTAAAGATAGTGAGTTTCTTGGTCTTGCATCTGAGATTTTAGAGAAAATCATGCCTACATTTCAAAAGGACTCATCAGCTTCCCACTCTGGTCAATTGAAGAGTTTGATAAACTTTGTAAGTACTCATTTTGAAACCTTTGAGAAGTCAGCAGAAGTTAAAGTCAGAAATGGATATGATGAGAAGAGATTTGCTGAAATAAAGAAAATAATTAGCTATGATAGATTAGTACTTGACCCAAGTGTAAAGAGTATTCAAAATGCCCTCTCTGAAGGTGCAGAGATTTACAAGTTTTACCTAAATCGGTCTAAAGTTGTCGAAGATATTGAGAAGAAGATTAAGGACTTAGAGATTAAATTGTCTAACATCTCTCAGTCCTATAGTCCTTTAACTGAGTTTGTAACTACTAAAGAATACCAAGTAGTGAGTTTGCAGAATGAGTTGAGTGATTTGGAAAAGGAAAAGGTTAAAGTTTTGGGTAGATTGGATGAGCTGCAGGGACTGATTTACCCTAAGTTAGAGACTATGTATGATATATTGGTAGAATCCCAAGCTGTTGCTACTACTTGTGATCCTACTGATCTTCAGAAGGTAGAATCACATACATTTTTGTTCAGTGGGCATATATCCATTTTGGGCAGCATAAAGAAGAATGGGGACAGTGAGTTGACATGTTTGAAAAACATTTTTAGTGATATCTTTTTGTTGATGAACAAGGCTTAGGGACTGTGTGTTCATATGCAAAAGTATATACTTAGAGTTTTGACCCATGTACATAAAATTTTTGCATGAATTTTGATATGCAGGTCCTAGCCTTTGCCATTGATGTCAAACAGGGAGAGGAAAAGCAGTGAAAAATGAGGAATTCATCAAAGGGGGAGCATTGGAAATCACAAGTGAACATTGTAAGGAGGAGCTATTTTAACACTTAGTCAGTTTTCACTAAGTGTTGCCATCAATGCCAAAGGGGGAGATTGTTAGCAAGAGACACTACTAGGCATGTCAAGTGTTGTCATTGATGGCAACTAAATCTATCTTACACATCCACATTGTATCAATAGACCATACTGGAAGTCAAACTACAAATTTGTCTAAGTCCAGATAGACAGGAACAGAGCATATGATAGGGTTCAACATTTTGGTCTGCATGTCTCCATAGCTAATCATGTTGTGTTGCAGATTTGAGGGGATGTTAAGGGATTTTAGGGCTACCTAAATCCAAAGATTTAGCCTCCGACAATGAAGGGATTGAAAGTTACAAGCATCTGAGTATCTAGTTTTGGTCAGACAGTTCAGTCCGGTGAAGAATAGGCTAACTTGGTGTTTGATTCTTGTACGGATGAAGAGAAGTGGTTGGTCAAGTAATTTATGAGATCCAGTGGTATTGGCCAACATGTGAGGTGTCTTGGATACATAAGTTTTGGTCTGCATTGATGTGTGTGCATGGATTCAGCTGACAAAACAGTGTTCTTAAAATAGTTTCGAAGTTTTCTTAAGGCTGACTGCAGTGGATGTAATTTCATATAGCGGATATATATGATCGATGGATTCAAGCATTTTGGAAGATGTGTATGTGAATATGAAGGTATAGGTGTGGAGTATAGCAGAATCAGGGGTGAAGCAAGGAGATCTAAGCTCCAGATCATGGCAGAATAGTAAAGCAGGGCATAGAAATATGAAGTGTGTAAAGTCAGTATACTGAGCTAAACTAGAACTGTTATTCTACATAGTTAGATGTTATTCTTCAGTTCAAACATTTCAGTGAACTCTTGTAATCAATTTTGTAGGCAGTGAGCCTCCTTTGAGTAGTGAGCTCTGGGCAGTGTCCCTGAAGGCATGTGCCTTCCCCATTTGTAATACTTTTAATAGAGTATAAATTCTTGTGGGTTAACCCCCACCTTGGT
The DNA here is from genome assembly GCA_027924645.1 of Cunninghamia lanceolata. Lineage (NCBI taxonomy): Eukaryota > Viridiplantae > Streptophyta > Pinopsida > Cupressales > Cupressaceae > Cunninghamia > Cunninghamia lanceolata. The sequence continues at coordinate 4,183,145 of BSBN01001268.1, read as the reverse complement.
TTTTCCCTTAACCGGGTTTCCATGTAAAAACCTTGGTGTTCATGTGTTATGATCTTGTTGTTTCTGTTCATGCTTTTCTTTTGGATGTATGTGGTAAATTATTAAAGGAACATAATATTAAGTTTTGCTGAACACTGATTCACCCCCCCCCCCCAATGTTCCTTAATTTCAACATAGAGGTGGTTCAATTTCATCAAGGAAGGATAGATGAGACAGTCTGACTTTGAATGATCGACATGTGGAAGAGCCACCATTGGCGAATGAGCTAATTACCATACATGAAGAATATAGAGCACTTTCATCATTTTTCAAAGAAGATCTAACTTTCAACCAATTCAGGACAACCATTGAGTTACTTGCACAACAAGAAGAAAAAGTGTCACATCTCGTTTTAGGGACTATATTATTATTTTAGATTATTGAACATTTACTATGATTGTTTTACTATGAGTGATTCCACGTGGGTGAAAGTAATTTTCATAATATTATAAATGCATGATTTTTAAAGTCAATTTAATAATTGAATATTGTTGGTACGATTATGGATATACATTATGATTTGCTTCAGCTATGATTTTGGGAAACTAACCTATTGATGTGGAGTTGAGTGCAACTGAATGTAGGTACTCGTCAAAGATGAGAACATGGTTGAGGTAGAGATGTTCTAGCCACTTGGCAAGAATTGTTTGGGATGGATAACCCTGATACACTCACAAACTCACATAGTCTCATATCATATTGCATTTCTGAATGATCTTAGTATGCATTATTATTTAATCAATAAATATGATTGATGTTTTGTGAGTAGATAAATATGTGTTTTAAGTTGCTACAGTAAGTCTATTTGAATGTGTGAATTAGTCTTGAAAATATTTTTTGTTCTTTCGATTTATATTTAAAATGGTGTATTTTATATTATTCAATAATAAGTGTTTTCCTATATATATAAAAAAAATTGTTCGAAAAATAATATCTTGGTTGGACTTATAAACAATTATGTTTTATTTAAAATAGATATATTATATTATCAAATTTGTGAATACTTCTTGTTAGATTTAAAGTGAGTATGCTATTAAAAATAAATAAATGATATTAATAATATATATTATAATTAGATATCATAATAATAAAATAAAATAAAAGCTACTCTCATGCAGTGACAAAAATAAAGAAGTTTATTTTATTTTTAAGAGTTTAAATCAAATTGGAGGCTTTTGGAATTAAAAAATGCATGCAAACTAAGTGAACTAGAGTTTTCAAAAAAAAAGCAAGGGAAACCTAAATTATGAACGCTAAGTTTAGCAGAGGGAGATTTTTAATAAAAGAAGGCACAATAGAAAGTAAAGATCATTATTTTTTTGGAGCGACAGAAAGCAGAGAAGAGCAACGACAAGAAAGAAAAAAGTGATCAATGACAGAAGCAGGAATCAACCTTTTTCACTAGCTAAGGAATCGAGTATTTTCTTGTTTTGTTTACAATAATTTATGGTTGAATAATACTATTAAACCCATAGTTAATTTTGGCCTGTGAACTATTCTTTTTCTATGTTTTGCTTGTGATCGGCCTTTAAAATCTTGATGGTCAGTACCTTTGTTTTGGCTTGATTTGGGCGGCCTAGCTGTGGGTAATAATCTATTAAAATTATTCCATTGCAATCTTATTCAACATGTAACTGCTATTTTATCTCTGTTCAAGGCTGGTCTAATTTCATTTTATCCCTGTTGTAGTTTTTATTCTACCATAATCGACTTATCATCTTGACTTAGAGAATTGATCGTTGTTCCTGTAGCATGTTAGAATAAATTCTTTAGCAAGTTAAATGTTAATCCTTTACCTGCTATTAAAATATAAATTCTATAACAATAGAAATCTTTATCTCTATCACTACTGTTCTTTTTCATCCTTTAGCTGTTGTTAAATTTATCTTTTGTCGCAGCCTTACTGTGTTCCTATAGCTGCGGTTTAATTACTATGATGTCTCGACATTAAGGCATTGTTTAAATTAAAGATTTAAACATCATGATAAGTTGGTAAAGTTGTTTTCTTGAAATGTAGGATTTGTTGTGTCCCTCCATAGTCAATTTAAATATTAGAGAGTGGCTTCGGGCGATATGTATTAATATTTAATAAATATATATATTATTATTATATAATATTTAATAAATAATATTAAATAATAGTATTATATAGATATTTTAATATAATTAATATTTAATATATATTATATTTATTAACAAGGATATATTATTATATTATATAAAAAATAAATATGAATAAACAAATTAATATGAAAGAGGGCAGCGCTCAAATAAGACAAAAGTCTTAAGGAATAATGACACATCATATGTGATGTGGTGCGATTCATATGAAAGGAGATATGAATCATATTAAAGGGTAATGATTTGCATAAGGAAGAGGGGGAATACAAACAAGAATATACATGGGGCACTCAAGTCCTATAAAAGACAATGATTAGGATAAGGGATGGAATGATTAAGCAATGTGTGCAGTGATTAACACATAAAAGGCAGTAATTGATAGTAATAGATGAGTTTTTATCATGGAATGAAGTGTGAGGGGACAAAAACTACCAAAGTTCTGACAACCACCTGTAGCTTGTTTCCTTTTGTCTTTAAGTACGTGAAACCCATCATAGATTTGTGTAGTCTTGGGTATATTTGATAACAAGGTTTTCTTTATTAATCTAGTTTAAAAGGGATATATATCTCTCTGATTTGGGGAGTAGACTTGAAGTAAGAAAGATATATATATTCTGAAATTGAAATATAGGTATTTCTGATATATTCATATTTGCACTTAAGTTATATGGAATTCAATGAATAATATATGATTTGAAGAGTATCCAAGCAAGGAAGAATGATATATATTCTAAGTTTGAAGCATTTGAAGGCATCAAGCAAAGCAGTAATTTAGCATCTGCAAAATATAAAGCAAAACCAAGAAATACAGACAGTCAGGTATATACATATAACAACAGTGATATACATAATCATAGAGGTGATAAAAGAATTGTAAGTAACCTACTCCTTTGGAATAATTATGCCTATGCTTAATAAATATAAAGATGAATAAATATATTCACATACATCTACAATTATACAGGTAATTGATGCCAACCTTATTGATAATGATATGATTTTGGCAATAATTGGTCAATGAAGAGTGAGGCAGGACTGTAGGGAGGGGAAACGATGAATAATTCCTCACTAGGCGGGCAACTCATGATGATCGTTAAGGACCATCAGTTAAGGACCACATGAAGCCAAGGAGGATAAGGTCCTATTGTTGGGTCTAGAGTTGAGGATCTGGGACACCTTATTGTAGCCTCCCGAACTATACCCACTTGAATCAACTATTGGAATAAATAAAAAGGGGAATATCTCAATCATAAGAGGAAGGTTTGGCATGATAGAGGAGAATGACATAAATCCCTCACTAGGTAGCCCACCTCATGACGATGGTTGAGGACCATCAGTTAAGGACCACATGAGGCCAACAGAGGATAAGGTCATGTTGTTGGTTCTAGGGTAGAGGAAACTTGGGACACCTCATCACGTCTTCCCTCTCTTTATGGTTGAACCCACATAGTCCTTGAGACTTGTTACATTGTTATATATGATCTTTCTTATATTTAGAATTAAAATATATTTCATATCATATTCATCTAACATGGTTGCAGGTTTCCATAACTAGATTTATATATCTCTTACATGATTTGAATAGATAATTTATTATAGATTCTAATGAATTGTATTACCAATGTTATCTAACATGATTACAGGGTCTAAAAACAAAATTTATTTTACTTACAACATTTAATTGGTAAGTTGTAACCCTAACTTGTGATTCTAAGGCAAGATTTAGGGCAATCCCAAAAGGGGACATTACAAGTGGTATCAGAGCATCTTTCCTGCCATCCTATGCATACTTTATGTATTACATGGAATGATGTATACCTTGCATGCCTTACGTGTATTCAAGTGTATACTTAGTGACTTATGTGTATTCAAGTATATTCGAGTGTATATCTTGTGACTTATGTGTATCCAAGTGTATTCAAGTGTATACTTTGTGGCTTATGTGTATTCAAGTGTATACTTGTGGCTTATGTGTATTCAAGTGTATACCTTGTGACTTATGTGTATTCAAGTGTATTCAAGTTTATACTTTATGACTTACGTGTATTCGAGTGTATACTTCATGGATTACGTGTATTCGAGTATATACTTCATGACTTGCTTGTATTCAAGTGTATACTACGTGACTTGCATGTACTCAAATGTATACTCTATGACTTACATGTATTCAATGTTAAGAAAAGTGTCTCAACCTTTCAACTTTGAAAGATTACTATGTTTCCCAGTTTTGGTATTTTTGAATACCCTTTATCTTGGAGAATGGTCTGGAACTTTCAAAGTTTCCAAAAGTTTCCAAAAGGGATAAAAATAGCGAGACTTACTATTTTAGTAAGTCCTTTGATTGAGCTTAGATTGACCTAAAAGTTTTTCAAAAGGTGTGGAACAACTAAGTGAACATCTCGGGTAAGTTTCGTCTCAAGATCATATCTGGATTGCGAGATATTAAAGTTTCTATTTTTGAAACTATTAGAAAAAAGTTTTGAACTCAATTACTGGAATCAAAATTTCCCTAAATGATTCAAAAATTATCGTAACTGACAAAGTAGGTTACAGGGTGATAAATCTCTTCATGAAATTTTTGATGCATCAAACGGTTCATCAATCGGACACTCGAATCCAAAGTTATGGCTTCCAGAAGTTGGACCTTCTATTTTTGGGAAATGTAAAAACGTGTTGGACACATAAAAGAGCTATAAAGGGGAGAGTTACACGTGTTGGTGTGTGTTTTAGCACATCACATGACATCTTTGATTGGAGATAATTTGGGCATCACTTTTGGGTGGTTTTAGCTCATGGTTTTGTTGGCGGTGTACTGTATTGTATCTCCTATATATTAGGATCTTGAGATGGAGGTTGTGTGTAAGAATCTTATAGATGTCGAGTTATTTCCTAGATCTCTGGTTGGATATACTCCTGTAAAAGCATACTCTACAAGTATATTGTAATCTTCTTGATTTTTGAATAATATATTGGGTGGCTTTAGAGTGTGGGGTTTTTTACCTGAAAGGGTTTTCCCCACATATATCTTGTGTTGTGAGTTTTGTGTTTGCATTTGGAATTTGTGATTATCCTTCTGTTAATGTGCATCTTAATCTGTAACTGTAAAAGTTGAAATTTGCATAAATTTTTCCTCAGTAGATTAGTGTAGGAAGCATTTTCCATGTACCTTGCTTCCTTTCAGTTGGTATCAGAGCCTTTGAAATTTGCATAAATTTTTCCTCAGTAGATTAGTGTAGGAAGTATTTTCCATGTACCTTGCTTCCTTTCAGTTGTTGGGTAGAGGGTTTTTTGAGCTGATCTTTGTTTGAGTGGGAGCTTGTGTAGAGGATTTTGAAATCTTTGTTGCAGGTAAGAGATGGCGAGCATATCTGGGAGGTTTGAGATAGAGAAGTTTAATGACAGTAATTTTGAGTTGTGGAAAGTCAAAATGGAGGACATGCTTGTAGATCAGGATTTATGGGATGCCATATCTGGTACAAAACCAATGGCAATGTCTCAAGAAGATTGGGATCTCAAAGTTCAAAAAGCTAAGGGTTTGATAAGACTCTGTTTGGCTGATTCAGTGCTCCTAAATATCCATGAAGAGAAGACTGTAAAGGAACTTTGGAAGAAGCTTGGAGATGTTTATCAGGATAAATCCCTGGTGAACAAGTTATTCTTGTGAAATAAATTGTATTCTCTAAGGATGAAAGATGGAGGATTTGTCACTGATCACCTGAATACATTCAATATGCTTATTGCCCAGTTGACTTCTGTTGGTGTGAAGATGGAGGAGGACGATTGATGTATGACATTACTGTGTTCCTTATCAAATTCATGGGACCACTTTGTTCTAGGCATTGGGAGTACCACTACTACCTTCAAGATGGATGAAGTGGTTTCTTCACTGTTATCTGAAGAGATGTGGAGAAAGTCTTGCGAATCGGCCAACGAGGCTCTTGCAGTTCGTGGTAGATCTAAAGAGAAGGGAAAGAAAAAGGATAAGAAGAAGGAAGAAAAAGGAAGATCCAAATCCCATGAGAGATCTAAGTCTCCCGAAAAGTCCAAGGCCCTGTGTTGGAACTACAACAAACCTGGTCACTTCCGCAAGGAGTGCAATGAGGAAAAAAAGAAAAAGAAGAAGAATTATGATTCAGATTCTGACAAGTCCTCTCAGGATGAAGGAGAAGCATTTGTCTTTGCCTTGGCCACACATGCATCTGAGGCTATATGTCTTATTGACTTTGGTGCATCTTTTACCATGACCTCACATTAGGGTTGGTTTTTGAAGTATGAAGAATACGATGGTGGAAAGGTGTACTTGAGTGATGATTCTCACTTGAAGATTATTAGCTGTGGAAGAGTCTTGATTCAATTCCCTAATGGACGAGTGAAGGGAATCAATGGTGTTCTGCATATCCCTGGTTTGACACAGAACCTTCTTTCTATAAGTAAGTTGAATGATGTGGATGTGCAGGTTGTTTTCTCAAATGGAGGATGCAAGATGACTAGAGGATCTATGGTGTTGGCTAAGGGTGTTCGGATTGGCACTCTGTTTTAGCTTGATGCATGCGTAGTTCAGTGCAATAGTGCCTCTATTTTGAAGAAGAGAGCTTTAGAGTCTTCATCCTCACCATTGGAACCAGCAGTGAAAAAGATTGGTGCATCTACTTCCGATGGTCATGCTTTCTAGGTACCTAAGGGTGCTCATTCTATGGAGATGAAACTTCTAGCTGAGAAGACAATGTTATGGCACCAAAGGCTTGGTCACATTGGTGAAAAGGGTTTGAGGACCCTAAAAAATAAAAATCTTGTTGAGGGTATGAATGATTGTAATCTTGAGTTCAATTTATGCGAACATTGCATTTATGGAAAACAAAACCATGTCCAATTTTATTCCAGTTCTCACCAATCTTCTGAGGTGTTGGACTTGATTCATTCTGATGTGTTTGGTCCTGTTAATGTTCCTTCAATTTCAAAATTTGTTTACTTTGTTTCATTCATTGATAACTACAGTAGAAGGACATGGGTGTATTTCCTTAGAAGTAAATCTGAAGTCTTTAATAGATTCAAAGAGTTCAAAGCTATTATAGAGAATTAGAAGGATAGAAAGATTAAGTATTTGAGGATTGACAACGGTGGTGAGTTTTGTTTAGAAGATTTTGACAAGTTCTATAAAGAACAGGGGATTAAGAGGCATAAGACAACTCCATATACCCCTCAAAAGAATGGAGTTGCAGAGAGGATGAATAGAACGTTGATGGAGAGGGAAAGGAGTATGCTAAGTGGAGTTGGTCTTGAACAAAAGTTCTGGGCTGAAGCTATTGCTACCGCTTGTTACCTGGTTAAAAAGTCTCCTACATTGGTGCTCGTTGATAAGACACCTATGGAGGTATGGCTTGGTAAAAAGCCTTCATTAAGACACATTTGAGTATTTGGTTGTGAGGCATATGCACATGTGCCTAAGGAGAAGAGGTCTAAGTTAGAGAAAAAGGCTATAAAGTGCATCTTTATCAGTTATGGCATTGGTGTGAAAGGGTAAAATCTTTGGGATCCAGTGGCTGAGAGAGTTCTGTATAGTAGAAGTGTGATCTTTAGAGAGCTCAATCCTTCTTCTATTGTCTTGCAGCCAAAGAAAGAAGAGAAGAAAGATGATGTGGTTCATCTTCCTTCCACCCCTAAGAAAGTTGAACTAGAAACATCTATTGAACTTGATAATGAGGAGAGCTCTAGTAGCTCTGAAAGTTTAGAAAAAGATGAAGAACCTCAACCTCAATCTTTGAGGAGGTCCATGCAAATTAGGCAACAACTTAATAGGTTTGGTTATTCATTGCATGATTCCAATTTTATTTTTGCTTTGATTTCTAACACTGATGAGCCTAGAACTATGAAAGAGGCTATGGGTATGAAAGATGCAGGTTCCTGGAAGGAGGCCATGGAAGAGAAGATGACTTCTTTAAAAAAGAATAATACTTGGGACTTAGTTTCTTTGCCTGAAGGATGAAAACTTGTTGGATGCAAATGGGTGTTCAAAAAGAAATTTGGTGTAGATGGTAGTGTTGAGAAATATAAGGCTAGATTGGTTGCGAAGGGGTATTCTCAGGTGGAGGGAATTGACTATGGTGAGATTTTCTCTCTCAATGCAAAGCTGACATCTATTCGGTTCTTGTTATCTCTTACAGCATTGTATGATCTAAAAGTGGAACAGATGGATGTGAAGACAACATAATTCCTTCATGGTGACTTGGAGGAGGAAATCTATGTTACAGCCAGAGCACTACGTGGTGAAAGGTAAAGAGAATCTGGTTTGCAAGTTGAAAAAGTCTTTGTATGGTTTGAAGCAGTCTCCTAGGATGTGGTACTAGAAGATTGATGCCTTTGTGTTGAGTATTTGATTTCAGAGATCAAAATTAGATCATTGTGTTTATTACAATTTTGACAATGATTGCATTCTCATTATTGCATTGTATGTTAATGATATGTTACTCATTGGGAATGGTAAAAGTTTGATTTCTGATTTGAAGTCTTAGTTGTCAGCACAATTTGAGATGAAAAATCTAGGGGCATCTCGATACATTTTGGGGATGGAGATCAGAAGAGACAACAAACATAAAACTTTGGTTAGGCTAGAGTAAGTATGTTAACACTACTTTGGAGAGATTCAACATTGTGGATTGTAGACCTTTGACTGTCCCTGTTATAATGGGGACAAAGTTATCTATTGAAGATTGTCTAGAGTCTCCTTCTGAGATAGAGGATATGAATAGAGTTCCTTATGCTAGTGCAGTTGGTAGTTTGATGTATGCGATGATCTGCACAAGATCAGACATTGCCCAAGTAGTGGGAGTTAGTCAATTTATAGATAATCCTAGATAGGTACATTGGGATGTAGTTAAGTGAGTGTTCAGATATTTGTGGGGTACTTTTGAGTATTCCTTATGTTATCATGGTTATCCTACAGGACCTCAACATTCACTTTGTATTCGTCGATTTGTGGATTCAGATTTGGCAGGTGACATTGACATCAGGAGATCCACTAGTGCTTATGTGTTCACTATGTTTGGTGGTGCTATTAGTTGGATGAGCAAGCGGCAACCTATGGTCACTTTGTCCACTACTGAAGCTGAGTACATGGCAGAAACTCATGCTTGTAAAGAAGCCATTTGGCTTAAGAGATTGTGTTCTAATGTTGGGTTTGATGTAGGGAAGATTACTATTTGTTGTGATAGTCAGAGTGCCATATGTTTGGCAAATAATCCTACTTTTCACGCGAGGACTAAGCATATTGATGTCTAGTACCATTTTGTTTGTGACATGGTTAAGGATGGGAAGGTAAAGTTGGAGAAAGTTGATCCTTTGATGAATGTTGCAGATTCCTTGACAAAACTTGTGAGAACATAGAAGTTTAGATGGTGTTCAGAGTCTATGGACCTCTCGGCCCCTAGCAATTAAATCATGGTGTTGATACTCCCTTTGCTCTTGCAAGGTGTTCAACAAGTGGGAGAATGTTAAGAAAAGTGTCTCAACCTTGTAACTTCGAAAGATTACTATTTTTCCTAGTTTTGGTCTTTTTGAATACCCTTTATCTTAGAGAATGGTCTAGAACTTTCAAAGTTTCCAAAAGAGATAAAAATAGTGAGACTTACTATCTTTAGTAAGTCCTATTGAGCTTGGATTGACCTGCAATTTTTCCCAGAAGGTGCGAAATAGCTAAGTGAACATCTCGAGTAAGTTTCATCTCAAGATCATATCTAGATTGTGAGCTATTAAAGTTTCTATTTTTTGAAATTGTCAAAATTGAACTCAATTACCAGACTAAATGCTTCAAAAATCATCATAATTGATGAAGAAGGTTACAGGGTGATAAATCGCTTCACGAGCTTTTCGACACATCAAACGGTTCGTCAATCGGACGCCCGGATCAAAAGTTATGGCCTCCGGAAGTTGGACCTTCTATTTTCGGGAAATATAAAAATGTGTTGGACACATAAAAGAGCTGTAAATGGGAGAGTTACATGTGTTGGTGTGTGTTTTGGCACATCACATGATATTTTTTATTGGAGATAATTTGGGTGCCACTTTTAGGTGGTTTTAGCTCATGGTTTTGTAATTATCGTTGGCGGTGTACTGTATTGTATCTCCTATATATCAGGAGTTTGAGATGGAGGTTGTGTGTAAGAATCTTATAGATGTTGAGTTATCTCTTGGATCTCTGGTTGGATATACTCCTGTAAAAGCTTGCTATGCAAGTATATTGTAATCTTCTTGATTCCTAAATAATATATTGGGCAGTTTTGGAGTGTGGGGTTTTTTACCTGAAAGGGTTTTCCCCACGTATATCTTGTGTTGTGAGTCTTGTGTTTGTATTAGGAAGTTGTTATTATCTTTCTGTTAATGTGCATCTTAATCTGTAACTGTAAAAGTTGAAATTTACATAAATCTTTCCTTAGTAGATCAGTGTAGGAACCATTTTTCGCGTATCTTGCTTCCTTTCATTCAAGTGTATACTTTGTGACTTACGAGCATTTATGTGTATACTTCATGCTTCATGAATTACATGTGTATACTTTGTATATTATGTGGATGCTTCATGCTTCATGTATTACGTGCGTGTAATTTGGGTATTACATGTATGCTTCATATTCTGTGTATTACATGTATGTTTCATACTCTGTGTATTAAGTGTATTTATGCGTAAACTTTGTGTATTATGTGTATCACATGTGTTTATGTGTACACTTCATGCTTCACATGTATTTATATGTATACTTCGTATGTGTGTGCTTCATTTTTTATGCATACTTCGTGTAACGTGTGTATTTATATGTATGCTTCATGTACAATGTCTCTGCAAGAAGTTTACTCCATGTGTGTTTAAGATTAATTTATGCTTAAAAATTATGAAAAGGCCAAATCTAGCAAAACTTTGTTGGTCAAGACCCTTCTTGGGTTGAGAAGCACTAAACTTAGGTAATAATGAAAAAGGGGAATCATTTCCTTGTGAAGAAACCATCAATAGGAAATAAATCAAACAATTAATCATAACCATGCAACATAGTTGAACCTAACAATATAAATCACCAACCTTATGATCTTAAAAGAACAATGTTGGCAGTTGAATTAAGATAAGTATACTAACATCAATTCTTTGAAGAGATTGATCTTGACAACTTTGGAAGCATCCTAATTGTGATTGCTTGGGGACAAACAATCTTGGGTGGGGCAGATAGTGATGTTTTGACATTAAGACATTGTTTGAATTAAAGATTTAAACATCATGATAAGTCAGTGAAGTTGTTTTCTTGAAATGTAGGATTTGTCGTGTCCCTCCATAGTCAATTTAAATATTAGAGAGTGCTTTCAAGGGATAATTATGTATGTATTAATATTTAGTAAATAAATAAATATTATTATTAATATATAATATTTAATAAATAATATTAAATAATAGTATTATATAAATATTTTAATATAATTAATATTTAATATATAATATATTTATTAACAAGGAGATATTATTATTGTTGACGAGTAGGATTGCACCCATTATGCAGAGCTATGAGGCTCGACAATCCTGTGTAACATGGGATCAAACTCAGGCTGTGGGTGACCTATATTGAGCTTGAACCTCTAGATTATGGGCTGGTTCCCTTAAAATATTCAATTGGATCTGTGACTTTGATATGGAAAAGGGTAAAAATGATCTTCTAAAAGCACTAAAAATTGTAATCTAAAAATGGTGATGCACCTAATTTTGATGGAAAACTGACAATCTAACTCACAAGAGATCTCAAAAAATCTATCCACACAAGCCACTTTTGGCAATTTGATCATATAAATAATTCTAAGGTAGGCTGGAAAAGATTTTCTTCTTGAAGGAAAATGGTTTTTCACAACATAAAAGGAAACTTCTCCAATTGCACAGCCTAAGACCTATGATTTTCAATGCTATCTAACACATGCAAGTACAAATGAGACAGATTTTAAAGGTTATGATATTTAAACACAATAAAATCTCATCAAATCATTCACAAAAGCTGCATTAATGGAAATGTAGACACTTGATTTAGCTGAAAAATAAAGGAATAATTGCATAAAAGACAAAGTATAGAACTTGTAACCTACTGTAATCTCTATAAATCTACAAAAGAGAGTTACAAAACCTTCTTTCTCTCTCAAAGTGTGAAGAACAAAAAAGGCAAGAACTAGAAAAACCTAAGTTTTTCTTACAATATATAACATGCTATCTCCAAGAGACCTAGAAGGACAACTATAGTCAACTGCCTCTAAAAATAAGCCCTCAAAACTGATCCATGAGAAAACAATAAAATCCCTAAAAATAAGGGTTATAACTGCCTCAAATCGAGCAAAAATAGCTCCAAACTGCTCTCCTCCATATGTTTGACCAAAAAATTAACCAAACCCTCCAATTTTAACCCCAGAAGCCATGCAAAAGCTCCAAAAATCTTTAGTTAACTATATCTCTCAATTTTGCATGATTTTGGGATGTGTGAACAAGTAATAAAATAATCTTTGCATGATTTACTTTACTATGAGTTTCAATTTGTCTAATCTCGTTGATTTTACAACTTGTGATAAAATAATAAAGTAATTTATAATGATATTACTTTATTATTTGTTTACATTAGTCTAGTTGCACAATCATGCAAAATTGGATATATTTATCTCTTTTAGAAAAAAGATAAAAATAATTCCTTATGTCTTCCATGCACCAAATAGATCTCCTCATGCGAAAATTACATCATGCATTTTTAAAAAAATAATAAATGCATCTATTTCAACCTTGTAACTCCCATGAATGCATGATCAATGCCTCACAACACCTTATTACTCCATGCAAAAGGGGAACAGTCCTCATATGCTCTTCACCACCTTTGGATAAATATTTGAGCACCTTATCACGAGTCCTATGTAAATACACGCATATGCCACCCTTGACTTCACACTCCACTATATATCTATCATCTATCATTACCTTATCTCCATGCTGTCAATCTTCATGAAAGGAAAAAGGGAAAAAGGTTTATAGCCTTACCTTTACATTATTATTTATTTTGACTTTGGAAGATTTAACAATGAAACACATAAGGTATCTTCACCTCACGGGCCCCTGTGGCATTATCATTAGGTTTGAAAGACTTCTCAAGTCTTTACCATGGTGGAGATTATAAGGTAATGATTTATGTTTTGAAAGTCAAAAAAATGTGAGAAAAAAAGAAGCGACCGTCGACCAAAAAGGGATCTCAAACCCTAAACTTCATCATTTTGTCTTTGCTATCCATTCGAGCTCTCTCTGCCAACACCATGCTCAAATAGGGTTTGAAAAACTCTTCACAGTTTTCTACATTTTTTGAGGGATTTTCTGAAGATCTCGATGTGAAATGGCAAGGTAAGTGCTCTTCCTGTCACATTCCTAACCATACTCTTTCATCTATGAGGCAAATCCATCTCCTATGGCCGTGAATGCACTTATCTCTGATGTATTTTTTGTTTTCTATTTGTCCAAGTCATCTTGTTTTTGTGTTGAGGCCGTGACTGCGTTCACCTGGTTCGAGCTATCCTGAGACATTGCAAAGCTGTGTAAGAGAAAAATAATGGGTAGAACTCACGGTTTCATGTATTCATCTCCATTTAGAATATAAGGTAAGTTCATTGACTGGTCCATCTCTTTATTTTCTGCATCTTTCTCTATATATTTGCTCACTAGAAGCCACCATGAATGATATATTTTTTAGTGTCTTCTTTTGTTTGAGAGCTTGGCTTCTCCATTGTTCTGTATCTGCAAATCTTGTATAAAAAAACATATGGGTTTTATCCTGTGGTGAGAACTTCTTTTTATCCTTCCTTTGATTGTGGCTTTAATGACACCAAATGGGTCATTTCCAGTATGTAGAAGATGATGTGACCACACTTTCTTTCTTTTTTCTTCTGAAAATGTAGAAGATAACCTTTTCTAGGCCATGACTGTATTCTTACCACTTCTTTATCATTTTCTGAGTGAAGACATTATGAAAGCACCATCTCTTTATGATCTGTGAGCTTATGATATCTTGGGTCTGCAAAACTTACATAGTCTTGTTGTTGTACTGAAAAATCCATAAGAGGCTTAGGGTTTCAACATTCTTCTTCTGTATCTTGAATGTGGGTTTTGTCATTTTGTGAAGAAAACTTGCTCCTGGTTGCGGCCTGAGAACCCTATTCATAGTATTACTTACATTTTTCTTAGCTCTAAAAAAGAAAGCTTGACCCATGATAAAAGGATGCAACATCTGTAGAATGAAGATTTTCTTGCACTCTGGTTTGTATTTTTGTATATGCACTACCTAATGCATTTTGGCTGTCTCTTTCATGACTCTATTGTGTCCTTATACTTTTCCTAATGCAATCACTTTGGAAGGGTCTCTCTACTAACTATTCCACATGCTATAAGTTCACACCTCTATTACAAACATGATATGATGTTCCATTTGTCCACTTGTACATTTTGCATTAAATGATCTTGTCTAATTTGGAAGATGAAACAATGTTGGGGCCCACCTGATATTTGTATATACTCACTTTGATGAACTTACCTCTATAAACACTTGAATGTTGTCATCTTGAAGCTTGATCATGAAGACTGTTTACTCTTTCACACACTGTTGTTCTAATTTCTTGTATGATTGTATACCTCTATGAGACATATATGGATAGCAAATTGATACTTCAATCACAACAAAAGATGGAAAAGTACCTTCTATGGTTGTACTTCATTCCTTTGATCACTGTACCTCCTTCTTGCACTCCTTATTTAGGGAATATGCTCATTGATCATTTTGTAGCATGTGTAGGATGAAGGAAAGAGAATAAGTGTATGATTAACATTTTTGAACATGATTATTTGATTTTGACAAGCTATTTCTAAAGTGAGCATAGTTTATAGGAACAACTGCTCTTCTTCACTTCTCTATGATAACCTTTATGCTTCACTTGATGTGTTGACTGTTACATGCATTACATGATAGTGTACTCTGTCTCTTACAATCTAATATCCTTCTTGAATGAATAAAGAAGGAATCATGCTGGGCTCAAACCTTGTGGGAGCCACATTTTCTCCACATGCTTTAATGTCTTCAAATCAGCAACATAACTTTTCCTATACCTGCACAGTGAACAAACAAGTTAGCATAAAAACATACCTCTTGGAAGCTGATTGATCTCTCTCATGATGATCTGATTTATTGCATATGTCTGATTTTGTTCCAATCACATTAATGCATAATGTTTGCAAGTTCTATATGTCTGTTGATAAATCATATGATGAATTTGCATATCCAGATCTTCTAACAAAACTTTTCTCCAACTTTGCAGGTCAACTATCCTGATCAGAAGCAAGAAGATGAAGATATGAAGATCAAGCTACCAGATAGGAGAATCAACCTTCGATAAGGCAATGATAGATATCCATTTTCCTCATGTGTTCTTTTCCTTCTCTTTATCATTAGATGTATAGCTTGCATGCTTAGTTGCATGGGCTCAGTTCAGTCATTCCCACGGCTTGTGTGGGACATATTTAAACATTCTCTTGAATATAATTAGTTATTTTACCTTATGGAATTATTTATGTATGTTTTCTTTCTGGGTCAAATTCATATGATAGAACAACTGAAACTGATTTGAAACACATGTTTAAAACATGATGATGAAATGATAGTTTATAAATACCTTTTATTTGCACTGAACTGGGATATCTGAATAACTCAACAACATCATAACTAAAAGATAAAACTAGCTAGATACCTGTCATTCCTTAAATGCCTACCCTCTTGTCATTAGACCATTTTTCATTTATCAAGATGGTTTGACAATTCTAATTGGACGGTCACATTATCCTGATAAATGATCCTTTGTTGTTCTCTTGCCAAGATATCAGGCATTTGACTAAGTGATCATACACTTAATTTTTTTTATCTCCTTTTGTGACAACTGCAACCTAGGCCTTGCTAAATTAGGTGTAAACATAATTTAGTAACAATTATATTATATAAAAAATAAATATGAATAAACAAATTAATATGAAAGAGGGTAGTACTCAAATAAGACAAAAGTCTTAAGGAGCAATGACACATCATATGTGATGTGGTGTGACTCCTATGAAAGGAGATATGAATCGTATTAAAGGGTAATGATTTGCATAAGGAAGAGGGGGAATAAAGAGCATGAATATACATGGAGCACTCAAGTCCTATAAAAGGCAATGATTAGGATAAGGGATGGAAAGATTAAGCAATGTGTGTAGTGATTAACATATAAAAGGCAGCAAATGATAATAATAGATGAGTTTTTATCATGGAATGAAGTGTGAGGGGACAAAAAATGCCAAAGTTTTGACAGCCACCTGCAGCTTGTTTCCTTTTGTCTTTAAGTACTTGAAACCCATCGTAGATTTGTGTAGTCTTGGGTATATTTGATAACAAGATTTTCTTTATTAATCTATTTTAAAAGGGATATATATCTCTAATTTGGGGAGCATTCCTAAAGCAAGAAAGACATATATTCTAAATTTGAAATATAGGTATTTTTGATATATTTAGATTTGCACTTAAGTTATATGGAATTCAATGAATAATATATGATTTGAAGAGTATCCAAGAAAGGAAGAATGATATATCTTCTAAGTTTGAAGCATCTGAAGGCATCAAGCAAAGTAGTAATTTAGCATCTGCAAGGTATAGAGCAAAACCAAGAAATACAGACAGTTAGGTATATACATATAACAACAGAACTATAAGTAACCTACTCCTTTGGAATAATTATGCCTATGCTTAATAAATATAAAGATGAATAAATATATTCACATACATCTACAATTATACAGGAAACTGACACCAACCTTATTAATAATGATCTGATTCTGGCAATAATTGGTCAATAAAGGGTGAGGGAGGACTGCAAGGAGGGCAAACGACAAATGATTCCTCACTAGGCAGGTAACTCATGGTGATGGTTAAGGACCATCGGTTAAGGACCACATGAGACCACCTCATGATGATGGTGAAGGACCACATGAGGCTAGGGAGGATAAGGTCCTATCCTTGGGTCTAGAGTTGAGGATCTAGGACACCCTATTACAACCTCCCGAACTATCCCCACTTGACTCAACTATTGGAATAAATAAAAAGGGGAATATTTCAATCATAAGAGGAAGGTTTGGCATGATAGAGGGGAACTACGTAAATCCCTCACTAGGTAGCCCACCTCATGATGATGGTTGAGGACCATAGGTTAAGGACCACATGAGGCCAAATGGAGGATAAGGTCCTGCTGTTGTGCCTAGGGTGGAGGAGACTTGGAACACCTCATCACACCTTCCCTCTCTTTATGGTTGAACCCACATAGTCCTTGAGACTTGTTACATTATGATCTTTCTTATATTTAGAATTAAAATATATTTCATATCATATTCATCTAATGTGGTTGCAGGTTTCCATAACCATATTTATATATCTCTTACATGATTTGAATAGATAATTTATTATACATGTTTTGATCTAATGAATTGTATTCCCAATGTTATCTAACATGATTGCAGGGTCTAAAAATAGAATTTCTTTTGCTTACAACATTTAATTGGTAGGTTGTAACTCTAACTTGTGATTCTAAGGTAAGATTTAGGGCAATCCCAAAAGGGGACATTACAATTACCCTGTCACAATCTTTTTGTTTTTGTAGTAGACTTCTTGTGAGTTCATGTAGCTTGATTTATAAAAGTTTCATGTAGATTTTGATTAATCACTATTGCAGCAATTACTTTACCCTTGTCGCAGCTTATACTTGTTCTTGTCACAGACCTGTTTTACTATCCTTTTTGCTATTCATGTAACATTCTAAGATAATTTGTATAGCAGAACACAATTATTTTTGTAGCTGTGGATTAATTATCCTATCACAGTTTATTTAAATTCTATTTTAAACTTCTTGTGAGTTCCTATAGTCTGATTTATAAAGTTTTTGTAGCTTGTTTTATAAAGTTTATGTAGCTTGTTTTATAATGTTTCTGTAGCTTGTTTTATAAAGTTTCTGTAGCTTGATTTTAATTTCTCTGGAGCAATTATATTATTCTTAGAACATAGACGACAAGTTTTTCTGATTTTTACCTATGCTTTTAATTTAGTTGTGAGATGTTGAAACTGAACCTATACTACTATCAAATCTTATTTCAAATGAACTGCTTGGATCATGAATTAGCATTGGTTAGAAAGTAGTGCACATTAGTTTTCTTCAAACTTTTAAGACAATTAAATACAGTTAGAAGATATAACTAGATTATAGAAATTATATTTATATTTTCTTGATTGATTGATGTTCTTCTTTAATACTTGCTTGAAAATCTGTTTTCATGAATGATGCAAAGGAAAGGGATTAGAGATGGTTATAAGGTCATTCGGGTGCTGCCACAATATTGGGTTACACTTTATGGGAGATCTTGATTTTTGCTAAAATCACATATTTTTAGAAAATATAATGATTTAAGCCTTGAAAGGTTCCATTTAAAGGATTTTAATTGAAGAGGGTTAGTTCAACCCCCCTTAGATTCAAACCCCCTTTGATAGAACCTCGCTAGTTTTAAACCATACCTATAATGGAGTCTCCTCTACACCTATCAAAATGCTGATAAAAAACCACTTTTGATTTACCTTTTGGAGGATAAAATGAATTTATTTAAAATTTATGTTTTGTATGTAGTTCTTATTATAAGCTTCCCAAAAGGTATAATTTTAAATATATTTAATTTGATTATTATATTTATTTTTTTATTTCTTGTGAATGTAGGTTTTTCACCGATCATCAAGTTCTCTATTCTACACACATGGAAAATTAGTAAATTAGTGAAAAAAAATTCTGAAAAATATCTATGCCCTGGGTATTGATGTCTTTGTTTCAACAAAAATAAATAAATTGAATTTCAATACATACAGAAAAAGTTATGTTTTACGGAATACGCCTATGTCTAAATTATAATTGGTTTGACTTCAAAACTTAATTAAAAAAAATATTCAACAAAACATTATGAAACCAAATGCATGCCCTATATATTGGTGTTACCAATCTAAATTCAAAATAATCACAATTTTATCCTTTGTAGAAGAAAAGTTATTTGCTATAGAATACACATCACTTTACAAAAATATTATTTAGTATTAAAAACTAGTTATCAAAGGAGATGCAAAATTTCTCACAATTTAACTCTAATTTAAAATAATATATATATTTAGAATCTACAAACAAAATCTCACAAATCACTAGTTTGCATCATCTTCAAATTCCTAACGGTTTAGCAGCTATATGTGTCAGAAAGTGAAGATTTAGTTCAAAATGTTGATTTCAATGTCAAGTTTGGCCAAAAAGTGTAAACCATTATTGTGGAATAACTAGCGAACATGGGTTGTTATTTATTTTAAAATAAAGTAGATTATTAGTTATGAGTGTTTGGGGTTACTTTTGGGCTAGGATATCGAATGTGGAATATCAGATATGGCTTTTCCTCTTTTCGAGAATTGAACCTGAAACTATTTTAAATGCTTAGGCCTAAGCTAGGAATTCATTGAAAAAGATGGATATTTGTCTAGAAAACTTTATTTATATATATCTTTGCCACATCCTGTTGTGAGATAATTTGCATATCATTATTTAGATTTGCACAATAGATTTTAGGTTGCATCAGGTGTTCCCTCCTGCCAGTTGTTTCTAGGTAGCTAGATGTTTCATGCAGGGCTGGGTTTCCTTCATGTCATGAAGGGATCCGGGGAAGTGTAATTGCTTCATGGTTGGGTGGAAAAGTGCCTAAACCATGTTCCCATCTCTCAGCTTGCAAGAGGACCATGTGGGTTCATGTCGATTGGAGAGTTTTTGGTTGATTTATTATTCTTATATTAGACATGATTATTATATCTTGTAATTATCATTGGATGATTTATAGCATGAAAGACAATGAACTTTGTATATTCTTTTATAGTGCTAACACCTAGATTAAGCATGTGATTTGTAAGATTTAATGACTTTTATTGATTCATGCTTATGAGATTTATCTTTTACTTAAGATGATGTAATTAAGTGGATTATTTACTTCATGTAACTTTTGTGATGGAATGCATACTTTACAAAAAGTCTCACTTCATGATGAATACAAGTCTCTTTCACCATGTATTAGAGAGGACTTGTCCTTCAACGAATGCATAAGGTAGCGAATGAAAAGATGGACCACAAGGGTTGAGCATAACATTGTTTCACCATCTTTGCATAATGATTGCAAGAAATCACTTAGTGAGTTGGTTATTTTGAAAAGAGACATTGTTCATACATATGAATGCCCTACAAAAAGGTATGACAGTAGTTCTGATTTTCTATTTTATAACAACAGTCATATGTTCTTGCATAACCATGAGATATCATCTACTTCACATGAGGATCATGGTGTCGAGTTTCCTAATGATGACACTCAAGTTTTGGGTGTTAAACATGAGGAATGCATTGTGGATGCAATCCACAAAGGTTCTGATTTTGCATATCATACCACGGAAGATGTTAAGAAGACACAAGACAATTGTGATGAGTGGTTACAACAATCTAGAAAGGCAAAGTTGTTGGCTACCCAAGCAAGACAACACCTACAAGAGGTCAAGGAACGTTGCAATCACCTAGATCATGAAAGGCTACAAAGGGAATCATATCTTAGATCTCTATTTCTTCCAAGGGAAGAAGTTATGGAGGTGAACAAGCAAGAGGAACATGCAGATATGTCTGAACAAGAGAAGAGGTATGATTCAAAGCATTTTGTTTGGGTACCTAGTTTGCATTATGTTGTTTATGAGTTTCCTCTTTTAGAGAATCCATTGAAGGCTCGCAACATAGATGTGGATGGAATATTTGATCACACACTTGGTGGACCAACCACTAGTGTTATACCTACAAATGAAGGAAAATAAGAAAATGTGTTGTGTGGTAGCCCAAGTTACTTTGAGGAAATTGATCATGGACTTTTACCATTACAAGGTTTGGATGGAGAGATGGTGCAAGGGAGAAGACATGATTATATATCCTTGAACAACAGTTTATTCTCTAATGATTCCAATGATTTACTTTGGGACAACATGTTTTCACAAATACATAGTTATGATTCATGGATTCTAAGCATGCAAAGGGATAGTATCTATGAGGATTTTTCAATTTTTGTCAACATGGATCAACGAAAGCATGATGGAACATTGCAAGATTTTGGGAAACTAAATGAATTCATGCAACAAATTATTGTTCTTCTAAGAAGATGGTTCCAAAAAGTTCATTCTACACATGTATTGTTGTATAGCTTCTCAAATGGAAGGCCATACAAAGGTCCTAGATTCATTAGGGATCCAGGTATTGGTTGGTTCTAATGTAGATTGGTCGCATATGATTGCTTGAGGGCAAGCAATCTTGGGTTGGGAGGATTTGTAATGTCCCCATTTCTCGCGTGATCACTTGTAGAGGATGATTAGCCTATTCACCATTCCCGTAGGCTAATTTTGTTTGGTAAGGGAATGATTTTTTGAGCCACTATAGCTAAAAGTGACATGGAATTTGGAAAGTTGGAAAAATACTCAATATTTGGAAAGTTGGCAAACAACTTAAAGCTTGGAAATTGGAAAGTTGGTTAATTAACTTAAAGCTTGGAAAATAGAAAGTCATTTTAAAAGGGAAAAGAAAATAAATATAAAAATGACAAATAAAATAATATTTTAATGCCAAGTTGAGGAAGGGAAAAAAAGAAATAAAATATTATTTTATTATGGACCTGTGGACTTGTAAATTCAATAAAAAATAGAAAAGTGACAAATGACCTAGAAACTTCTCTCAATCTCTTTATAAGGAGGTCATTTTATTGTGAAGGATCATATTGAGTTTATTTGACATTTGGGAAATTTCTTGTTTCTGCTGCAACTTGGTTCAACAACTTCCTAAGGTTGAAAGCCCTTATAAACAAGTGGTTTGGATGAAAACCCAACTCACTTCAGGAGGTGAATCTATCTAGGGTTCACAAGTGCACTTAATTGTAGGTTTTGGCATCATTAAGGAGCTAGAAAAGATATTTAAATTGCAGGTTACAACTGCTAGGGTTTCATTACCCAAATTGGTGATTTGACATCAAATCAATTTTGGGTTTTGAAGGATTTATTTGTAGGTCTTTGTGAGGGTTTATATCAGCAATTGAAAGGGTTTATAATGCATATTTATGGAGGATTTGTGACCAATTTTGATGAGTTGAAGTTAATGAAGATTTAATGATTTTTTTGAAGATTGCTATAGTGATCTGTACCGCTGCTACAGTAGTCCATACCGCTGCTATAGTAATCCATACTGTTGCTATAGTAATTCGTACCTTCGCTACAGTAGTCTGTACTACCACTCTAGTGCATTTTCACTTTGTTTGTGGGATTAATTAGAGGCTAAACTAGCCATATTTTATGTTGATCACAATATTTGATATGGTCTCTAAGGTTTGAATGATGTTTGGTGTTTTTTATACATACATACATATATATATATATATATATATATATATATATATATATATATATATATATATATATATATATATATGCAGATTTGATTGCAACATTTTGGGCAGATTCATGGAAATTTCCCATCATCAATTGTATATCAGATTTCATTTTTATGTAGTTGTTCTTTAGGAAGGGTTTGTAGCAAATGTAATGGAAGACAAACCTACACATACATGACTGTTCATAACTCCAGGGTATGAAATAATCAGTACATCTGTATCTGCAACCTCAATAGCACTTATTCTCATATCAACATCTTTAAAAAATGCCAAAAACACTTATCTATATAAGCAAACAAGGTCTGGAATCATATCATTTTAGTTTTGTATTTGTTTAGTGGAAATTTCCATTGTATTGTCAATCTGAGTACAAAGAAAAGTCTGAATTTATTCTCATGTATGAATGATAACTTGTGCCAATGTAAGGAAGACTGAATCAGGTATCTAGTTGATGTCTATTGTTCAAATCTTTAATTTGAACATCTCTTATATCACTATTATATTTTTATTAGACTATATCAAACCTGATTTACTTTGTAATCAGATATCTTTAAGTGAATCCAAAGGCATAATTTGGTGTTGATATGTTATTATTCATGATTGAAATGAATGTGGTTATGTTATCTTTCATTTGGCATTTGTAATTGTATTCAAACAAACATCAAACAACTCAAAAACATTAGTATATCAGTCTTAGACCAGATTGCACAACAAGTGTTTGACAAAATGTCAAACTGGGTAAACTGAAAATTTAGGGTAGAACCACTTGGGGTTCTTACAATATCCTATAGGCTCAATGGTTTAATGACTATGTGTTTCCTCTTTTGTAGGTTCAGGTTTAACCATGAGGGGATTGTAGGAGGTGGAGGCTGATTTTGCATTGTTTATCCATCATGTGGCTACTCTTCATCATTGCTTCTCTCTTCTTCTATATTTTCTTCTTGTTCAACTTTCTCTTCTTCTTCTGTAGACTTTGCCATTTTAGAATGCTTCTCTTGTTGTTCAATAGTTCTTATGAGTTACTGTTGTTCTTCAAAAGTCAAGACATGCTCTTCCATCTGATTTTGCACCTTATAAACATCATTAGAAGAAATATAGTTAAGTTTTCTCCAAGGTGATCATCCTTTTTCAATACATTCCCTGCTGGCTCAAGGACAACCTCTTCTTGATTCATAGGCATATCCACCTAATCACTTTGTGTGGCCTCATGCTACTCTTGATGTTCTGTCTCTTCTTCATATGTACCAGTCTCCTCTTCCTGGTGCTTTGTATCCTCTTGTTGAATCCTCTTCAATGATCTCTTCTTGAGCTTCATCTTCTTTAGTGACTTACTCTTCTCCATTACCCTTAAAAATATCAATTGGAATCTTTGCTACAGGAGGCTCATTAGTTTGTACTTCTGCTTCTTTCATAGGTGAGCTTGTTTATGTTTGACCTTGTTCATTTATAGTCAGCTCCCTCTGCCAGAGTTCAGCGTGGTTTATGCAAGAGCACCACCTAAGATCCTGAACCGATTGGGCAGAGAACGATTGCAAGAAAAGACCAATTATGCTGATTGATTTATTTCATTATTAACAAGCTTTTTAAAGGCAACCATAGGTAATTGTAACTAAAGAAATATATATGTCCAAAAAGAGTGAGGGGTACTTGGGACCACAACTACTAAGGTGAAATTTCTGAGTATCTATATTATTGTATGCTCCCTTTTGTTGCGCGAATCCTCACCTCTTTTCTTTCTCTATTTTTTTCTTTCTTTGTAGCTTTTGTGCTTTTCTCCCAATGGTGCCCTCCTTTATTCGTTCTTTTTCCAAACTTGATTATTGGCACCTCTTGAAATTAGACTCCAAGTTATAATTTCTAGTTAACTCCACTATGCATGGCGCTCACTTTTTCCACCAGTGTGAATAAATCATGGAGATTTTAATATCCTTTTGAACCATGCGTTATATATATTTACTAAATAAACAAAAGCTCTATTATCTTTTTGGCTTAACTAAAATAGCAAAGCCAGGATATATATTATAAATATATATATATATATATATATATATATATATATATATATATATATATATATATATATATATATATATATAAACTCTATTTAATTATAAATATATATAAAAGTAAAAATCATTTATATAATCAAATTACAATTTTATTATAAATAACCTCACTATACATTTGTTCTATCCGGCAAGCAAAAATGATCAAACAACTACCAAGGTAAACTTATTCATAGTTGACTTTCTTGAAGCAACCATGATTACACTATGCCATCGAAACTTATGAAACAAGAATGAATGTGTTACATCCCTATTTTCTGACTTGCTATACTTTTACTTTTTACTTGGGCATAAGTAAATTTGTTGAGATGTTATAGACTTATGATAGGATATGACATGGAATTATATTGAATATCAATTATGAAATAATGGAAATGATTATGTTATGGTCGATCTAATAATTGTATTATGAGATTTGATTTACTAGTTAAATTTATTGAATAATGATGCACTAATCTCTTATTGTTTGATGACAAGTGAAAACAGGATTACAGGTTATCGACTCTCAGAGAAGAGAGAGAGAGTATCTTTTGAGAAGAGAGATAGACCTTGGATTATGAGTGGTTAATTTGCCAAACGAGTCTAGTGTTAAACGATAATGTGAACCAATGAGTCGTATGAGGTAAGTCTTGTCTTGCCAGTTTTCTTTCGAATCTAATCGACAGGTAGTCGATATCTCAATTTTCATTTAGTCAAGTCGATGATGAGTCGACATAGTCATTGCGATGTAAACAACGTCATAGTCGTAAAACGGTTGCGTTATTCTTCTTGAGTCACTTGAGGTTTTATTGTCGCCTCTTAAACGTCAAGACATTCCCATCAAGTTAGATAAAGCTAATATTATCGACGTTTAACATCAACAGATGAACCCATTTGTGGCGGATTGTGGATCACATCTCGTAGTCGAAAGATACAAGAAGTCATTTTGTGCATCAAATGATTTACAAAACTTGTGTTGCGTTACGCCCAATCCGTCGTGATTGCCATCAAAACGCGTTAATCATGTGTTGTGAATTTATTCCCTTTTGTAAATCGACAGAAGTCGAATGTGAAGTCGATTTATGCTATAACTGTTCTTGTCGTCATTTGGAAGGATATTCTGAAATTGTTTTAGTCATAACTCAGCTAAGGGGATGTAGTTTTTCGTCAGTTTACTTGATGTCAATTTTCTCGTCGAATCAAGTGGTTTTCACCCAAGCTCTATCGGTTGGGACATCATCCTTTGCGAATACATCTTTTTCTTTTCGAGTTTACAACTTGAATTGTCTTGGATAGAACCCACACCTTCTTCTTTAGTCGGTTTTGATTCTTTACCTCTATTCAACCTTAGAGTCACCTTTCGCATTATAATTTACCACCTTGTGAGAATTTACCTCCTTGAATCGTGTTAGTTGCATATTAGGAAGTTAAGAAGCCTTCTTGTGCGAGTAGGTTTTGATGAGGTTGTTGTGCCACGTCGCCATTAAGGAGTTTCCACCATGTTTAAGAGTTTGCTGTAAGTAAGGAAGATAGGTGGCATGCATTAATCGACCTCCTTGTGTTTAGGCTTTGAAATGGCAGAAGTTTGATGGCATTATGCATCTATCACCGAGGGCAGTTGGGACATGAGCATTCGGTGGTTTAGAAACTGAAACCGAGAGTTAAATGCCCTCTCTTCCATCACCGTGGGTGGTCGGGTAGGAGGTTAATCCGTTGAGAATATAGTGGAATGGGGAGATAAATGCCAGATATTTCTCCATCGTCATGGGGGTTGGAGCAAGAGTTTTGCTGTTGTTTGGAAACTGAAAAATTGGGAGAAAAAGACCGTTAATCTCCTTCGCCGGGGGAGTCTTGCATGGTTATGCTGTTAAGAAGAAACTAAAATCGGGAGTTGTGGGGGGATTCTTCTTGTTCGCTGTGTGGGGCCGGGGCATGAGTTTTTCGGTGGTTAAGAAAATGGGAAACTGGGAGATAAAGAGAGGAATTTCCTTCGCAGTGGGTAGTGGGAGAGGATTATCGCTAGGAACATAGTGGAGTTGGAGTGAGTAACATGGAACAAAAGGATAGTGAGCTACAAAGAAAACGAAAGCTCTTGAGGACACGGATAGGAGTGTTGTGGGTCGAGAGACCAAGGAAAGAAATGGAAGGACGTCGCTGACGGTTCAACAAGGCCGAGCTGCCATACTCAACCTTGCCAAGAATAGCTTAACAACGAATTCATTGGGTATGTCTATTCACATTATACTCATTGACTGCAAATAAAGTTATGGTATAAGATTTGTTTCACAGTTCACTGCATTTAAGCTGTGCTATCCTTATGTTTAAGATAATGGTCGATTGGTATTATTTCACTGTGTTTAATGAGATCAATAAACATAGTGAGGTAGAGTTTTATAAGACTGGCAGATATGTATAATCCTTTGAGTTATATAAGCAGTTGTAAATATATAAACCCTTGTGCCTATGAGGATGATAGACCTTGTCAAACTGTTATGGATAAAACAAGTCGACTAGGCTAGAAATTATTGTGTATATGAAGGTTGTAGGGATTTGTAATTACTATTTAAGCATTAACATCATAGTCTTATCATTGTATAAGGTTTATTACCATTATATAAGCTTTGACATTACTGAGTTTAAGCTTTATTTTATTGAATAAGAGTTTGGGATAGCATTTTGCTAAGAAGAGGCCGATAGGTATGTTTACCTCTGTGCTTATGAGATCGATAGATCGAGCTTAGTATTGTTTAAACATAAGGTGCAATAGCCTTCACAACTATTTACTCTCGTATAAGGCCAATTAGATCTGATTGAGCTCAGTTTATGTCAACTATGCAATGTTTTTTTTTTGTAACCTTGGGCAAAGAAAGACCGCGTAGATATTAACTCAGAATAAGATAGGAAGAATTCTCTTATACGGTAGCTTAAACCACGTTGAGAAAATTGTATGATGAATCAGATTTTTATCTGAAAGATTGTAAAATATTTCATTTTATGACTTTATATTTTATTCTTGAACCTATAGAAAATTAGGTTTCTTAACTTGACGTAAAATATGGTTATTAATATCATTAAAGAGAATACCTTGCTCAAGGGATGTTTAAAGCGAGTGGTTTTTCCATACATCAACTTAGATGAAAACACTCGTTTATTTGACTCTATATAGTTCAATTTGAAAAAGGAGAAGAACTTTAAATATGTTTCCAATGGATAACAAATGGGATTAGATTGCCAACCAGTTACAGTCCAACTAAACTTGGGAGAAGCTTAGACTTGGAGCGGAACCATTTGGCATTATTGTTAGGCTTGTTTGGAAATGATCTTTAGGTCCAATGAAGACTAAAGGAAAGTTGTTTACTTGAACTCTATTTTTTTTTATCTTCCATTATCATGGAAAAAGGAAATACAAAAACCCTAGAGTGACCCAGTAGGGTAAGGTTATAATTATACCTTTTGGGGTTACAACTTGTTTGGTGGATATGTATGGGTCGACTAAGAAGGTCGAGAACCCTAATCTGGTAATGCTCATGTCTACCTTATTGAAAAGAGATTAGTTTCTATTGACAATGTTTAACCCTAGGAAGGGGAAAAACTATGTGTTGGGCTACAAGTCAACTTAAAATACAAGTCGTAAGCCTCAGATTTTGCAGCGTGCAAGAGGTACCATTAAAGGATTAGTAAAACATTAAAATCATTATATCTTTTTATCACAACTTCTCTCACACTATTACTTGTCGACAAGGGGTGAATCTCAAATGTTTCAAAGATGCAAAGAGAGATACCTAAGAGTGGACAGTCAATCCATAATGAATAATCGAGCAACGAAAGTGTTTTGTGTTTTCACCTAAGTTAGAAAGACTAGATTGGAGTTGGATAAAACTCTTTAGTTAAACCTTGACTTAACCTAGATATGGTAATTATTATATTAAGACATTGAGATCATTATTTAGATCGTGATTGAAGGGTCTTGTGCCTTGACTATGTGTAATGAGTCTTACTTGCAAGAAGGGAAATTAGTTTCCAAGACTATATTGCTTAACCTAGGTGAGATTATCATCTTAGTCGTAATTAGTCTATCTATATTTATTATGAGACAAAAAGTCATGGACATCGGGAATTGCGATGAAGCAATGAGAGTCCTCATAAAGAAAGAAAGTTGAACAGGTCTATGGATTATAGACAGTGTAGAAAACATGTATGGGTCGGGAAGACTCAATTGTTGAAATATCATACTTCTTAAGTTAAACAAAGATGACCAAGTCGAACTGTAGGAATATGATAGTATCCAAGTCGAGTTGGAGTGGGTGAACAATACGACATCGTTCATTGCGAACGTCAATTTATATTGAAAACTATGGCCATAGTAATGCATATGTCTCTGCACGCATTGTCGGTTCACTGTATCTGGATTGCACATCCTATCGGGAATCATACTTAGCTAGAGGGTATCTAGGGTTGTATGATAGATAGAGTTGTGTAGGATACAACACTATGTACTCGGAAAGGCAAATTACCACTGGTCACCTTGGTCTATACTTCTCGTGAAGGGTAGGGCCACTTCCGGTTAGGAAGGAGTGCGGGAGACCGACGGTCTGTGGTTGGAGGTAAATCACTGGAAAGATACCCTCTCTCTAGCAGAAGACATGTTGAGGCTTGCGATAAAGATGTCAGATTTCCGGATGCAGTATATTCTCTGTGACTCGTGTTTATTAAGACTAAGTAAAACATTATCTGATTCAAGTATTGATAATTGATTTATTATTGTAAACATTGTACTTGAGAAAGATAATAAGGTTGATTATATTTGTAATGAGATATCTTGTAATTGTTGTTACTCGACTATATGTTGAATAAAAGAAAAAAAAATTTCTCTGTCTCATTTTTACCTTGTAAATTTACTTTATGGTGAATTTTTGGTTTTTACTATGTTTTTAGAACGTGGATGTTATAGAATGCAATAATGATAGGATATTATGATCTTTATCTACTTTGCCCAAATCATTCATGCCACAAAGGAGTTCAAAAGTAAAAACCACAACACTCAACGAAATCAATCAGTATGCAGAATGAAATGATGCTAACATGGTCTAAGAAGTGTGTGCAACATTGGGGTTTCATCCTATTAGTTCTTGTCGGGCGGCTAGAACATCTCTACCTCAGCCATGTTCTCGTCTTCGATGAGTACCCGTGCTCAGTCGCACTCTAAATCACATCAATAGGTTAGTCCACAAAATCAATAGTCGAAGCGAATATAAATCCATCATAATAAGTCGACAATCATCCATTACGATTATTTATCCGTTAGGTTTACACAATTTAACCATAAAGTAAAACCCTCAAAAAAATAACCAACAATAAAGAGACAAAGTTCAAGACATGACATCATCAACATAGGCTAATAATATTCTTCATGTGGCTAGGGAGGGTTTGCTCTCCAAATCTTTAGTCAAATTCAGAACCATGTTGGACAATTCCAATAGCTATGATGAGGGGTGGTGAGGCAAAGTTAATGAATTTGCCCACACCATTTCATACATGATCTAGGATAGAGAAATATGTGGGAAAAGCAAAAAAATAATGCCGGTGGAGATGGAAGCTCTTGTGGCAGCTCATAGGTAATGTTTCACCATTTTCTTCTACAAGCTAAATTTATATTTTAAATTGTATATACTTATTAGCTGGGATATGCTCCCTATATTTCTATATATTGTGCTTTGACACCATTTTAGGATTTTTTTTAATACATATATAAAAAGCAAAAAGAAAAATCGACTAAGACACTAATTAGGATACCCAAAGACATATTAGATATGATATGATGAGCACATTACTAACTATTTAGCTTCTCATTTCTATCTTGGTATGCTTTACACTTCCAAGGAAGTTCATTTCTAAAGCTATTCAAGACAAGTATATCATGCCTAATATCTTTTATAAAAACCGACCTTGTCACCCTCAATACCCAATGTAATGGAATGAAAATGAATTTTTATAAATTTAGCAAGGAAAAACAAAGCATCTTGCAGTAATGGAATTTGCCCCCCTATTTTGACGATCTGCCATATGGGTATTTAAAATTAACTTCTTGTTATTGCCGTTGTTTGTAGGAGTGTCTTTGGTGGGTAGAGAGGTTCCTCCAAACAGTTATATCAATGAGCGTTTCCCTCCATTGCAGACACTACACAACATTCTCATGATTGCACCTTCAAATCAAAGTAAGTATACAAACTTGGGCTTATTAATGTATATAATATATCTCATCAAGCAATGTTCATTTGTATTATTGTCATAAATGCTTTTCCCAACAATGTTGTACTGAAACTAATCTTTGTCCAGGAAAGAGAGGGCAACTAACATCAATTAGTAGTACACAAGGAAGAAAGAAAGACAGCAAACTCCAAAGCTGATGTTGAATTCTCTTTTAATTAACTGTGAGATATTGAAGTCTGAAGATATCGACAACACTGAAATGACTTGACTTTTGCACAACTTCCAATCTGCAGTGCAGAGTTGTGTTCACGCCACTATTTATTCGCTGTACATAGCTATTTCAGATAAATTTACTCTCAGACCATTGATTTTTCGCCAAATCGAAAGATTTGGTTATAATTCTTAAGATTTTTACAGATTCATTTCAGAGGGATTCCAGTGCAGTACAGCGTCCCGTATAATATGTTCCACAGGAAATTTGAGCCACAGCGCAATTTTTTTAAAGAATTCCTTTTTCGCGCAGTCCCGTATAATTTGTTTTACTTCTCAGATAGTGCAATTTTCTTAAAGATTTCTTTTTTCGCGCAGTCCCGTATAACTTGTTTTACTTCTCAAACAGTGCAATTTTTTTAAAGATTTCCTTTTTCGCGCAGTATAATTTGTTTTACTTCTCAGATAGTGCAATTTTCTTAAAGATTTCATTTTTGCGCACAGTCCCGTATAATTTGTTTTACTTCTCAGATTGGAAAGATACGATCAGAAAAAATAAACGAACAGCGTATATTACTTTTCAAGAAAATGACTGTTATTGTTTACTTTTTGAGATTCGGTATTAAAATAATTTCAAGAGTTTGTTGTTGGTACAGGTGAACACCATACATAATGTTCTCAAATTTCAAACTTCATATGCTTAATATTTAAAAGGGGTCAATTATTTTTATTTTAGTTTTTTTTGATGGAGATCATCTATAATTTCTTTTTCGCTATTTTATATGGGAGTAGGAGTCTTAGGCTGAACCTCTTTGACTGAGAGTCAAGGACTGAGGGGTATCCATTCCCCCAAATTCACCCGGGGCACAATTCGGACACTAATCCTTATGGTGTCTAGGCCTTGCACTCAACAGGACTTGTTGCTTATAAATTCTTATAATTTTGATTTTTTATAAATATAAATAATATTTTTAATTAATTATTACTTAGTGATTAATATGTATTTGATTGTTTAGTAAGAATTTAAAAAACCTTTTTTGTATTGTTGTTTTTAAGGAAGTTGGTGATTAGTTGGTGTGTTAAGATGGGATTATATTATTAAAATGGACAATGTAAAATTAAATTGAATATAAAATCTAATTAAAAAACAAGTGAATGTAGAAAACAATAAAAACCAAGAGACTTATGGTGTCTCATTCTAAATACAATAAATTTAGAGAGCAAAATAAATATATACAATACAAATATAATTGTCTAGTTATTGTAAATTGTAATATTTGCCCAAGTTTAGACTAGCCATAAATTTGTAAAGAACAATGTATAAGCATATTTGTTTATGTGCCCTAAGTTTTAAAATTAGTGTAGAAGGATCAAATTTAAATCTTTTGTATTTTAACCCCATATAAAATATGGGTGGAATAAAGATGTGACACCTTAAACAGACTACCAAAAATCAAACCCATTATTTTTGGCAACAATTTGGTTTCTATTAGTTTATCTACAACAAGAGAATATGTTCTAATGATGGCAATGATCTCCATTGGTATGTCATTCTGAGATTCTCTTGATATTTCAACTTCACTAGGTAGAAAGAATTATATACTTAGCTTATGGCTAAGCAAACAACTGTGGGATGGGTTTTATCTAAGGTTTGGTGTAAAACGAGTTGTCAAATTTTGTTAAGACCAAGTATTGCATGTCAACCAATCAGGGGTGCAAACTTGTGTTCACGCTACTATTTATTCACACTAGCTCACCATAAATTCAAATAAAGTATAACTCAAAACACTTATTTTGTTGAATGTGGGTTGAGATAACATAAAGATTAAATATGATTTAGAGAAGTCATAGTCAATATGAGTATATGTTTGGTATCTTGGGATAATTTAGAAATGCTTTATTCTTACAATAAGAGTTTAAAAAGAAAGAGTAAATTAAATGTAAAAATTAATTTAGATTTAATAAAAAACTTATTAAGGTTGTGTGAATTTTAGAATTAAATATTAAGATAATGTGAATAAATATGAATAATAAATATATTTATCTCTATGATCAAAGAATAACTCCAATTTAAGCCCAACTAGAGTAGTTAACACCCACTTCATATTTACACAGAAAGAGATGCTTGTGTCTCGAGGTGATCCATCAGGAGGGCCTACCTTCCTTATAAACAGTTGGACCAGCTTAGCACTCATCTCTGTCCACATTGGCATCTCTATTCTAGCTCCTTCTCATTTTCCACCAATAGCAATTTATGATGTCACTATGTCTTATGTGGAAAAAAAACAAAATTTAATAGCTTTTATATTTATTTTATATATAATTATATTATGTTTATTATTATAAACAATATTTAATATCATGTAAATTACTATATATATAATATATATTTCTAATACAACATTATATTATAAAATCATATATTTATATTAAAAAATTATATATTTAATATTTATAAGCTTATAAGACACCTAACAACTTCACTACCTTCAAAGTCATACACATGTTAAGTAACTTTGTTATAGTATTCTTCTTTCCTTATAACAATTGTCCTAGATATTAATTGATGGTTTTTACTATTATGTATAATACACATGTTTATTAACATTTTTCTTATGTTGATATGTGCAATATGAAGGACATGATCTTGGGCAACTGTTAATGAAATGTGGAGTATGTGATCTTGTTGATTATGGAGAACTCTCAAAATATTATGGAGAGAGAGAGAGAGAGAGAGAGAGAGAGAGAGAGAGGTGACAAAAAAAGATATAGACAATAGAGAGAGAGGAAGAGAGGAGAGACAAAGTTAGAGATAAAGAGTAATAAAGAAAGGGGGACGGAGACATGTAGAAAGAGAGAAGAAGATATATATAGATATTTATTAGGATAAGGTTCTAGAGATAGAGAGTGGTAGAGAGGGGGAGAGAGACATGTAGAGAGAGAGAGAGAGAGAATAAGAAGATATATAGAGAGACATATAGATAGAGAGAGAAATAGAGAGGGACACACACACACACACATATAGCGAGAGAGAGAGTCAATACTTTAGTACTACATTCATTTGTGGTGTTTATGTTCGTAGAAAACAATACATTTGAAGCTACCAACTATTCATGGAGTCATAGGTATATATATATATATATATATATATATATATATATATATATATATATATATATATATATATATATATATATATATATATATATATATATATATATATATATATATATATATATATATATATATATAGAGAGAGAGAGAGAGAGAGAGAGAGAGAGAGAGAGAGAGAGAGAGAGAGAGTCAATAATTTAGTACTGCATTCATTTGTGGCGTTTATGTTTGTAGAAAACAATACATTTGAAGCTACCAACTATTCATGGAGTCATAGGTTACAAATAAAAAAGCACTCTCTTAACAACCTCATAATTGACCTTAGGCATTGTCCTGTTGTATGCTAAAAAAATGATGAACTCAATCAGTAGAATCATTGTCGGCATACTGCTATAAAGTTTTTATTCTCCATACATTATTCTACCTATAATTCCTCTACACCTCATGATAGTTCCAAACTAAATTGCCAATATTTCTCACTAGGTGCTACATTTGAGGTATGCCATTGCATTGTTTTCTTACAATATTTCTTTTGTTGTTTCCTGGGTGATGTTTGAACTCCCATTTACAAATGGTAGGATGATGGATTTAAAATATGGTTTCTACTATTTGTATTTCTAAATTTTAGTTTCTAAGATATTATTAAAATGCTGCTATTTCTACTAATTGTAGGCTTTAATTTTGCCAATTATAATCCTAGGGTTATTAGTTTGATTAGTCATGCTACTATGGTTTCCTTTTGCAAGGATTGAACGAAAGCCTAGAGGATGTGTAGAAAATCAAACTTCAAAAAATAAAGCACTTAGATTTAGAAATGGATCACTATGAAACCTATCAAAAGAAACCATTCCAGAAGATAAAGCTCAAAGAAAGTATGTCTTCCAAAGGTTTCTTTGTAGAAAATAAAGATATAAATTTTCGTTCAGCACACCATGTTGAAGGATGAGTTGGATTTGGAGTTATAGATCACCTTGTGGGTCAATAGTGGAATCTTAAAGAGTTTGAGCAAGGCCCACTAGACTTTTACTTTTAATACATGTATAGTATGCCAAAGGTTGTATGGGTAAACCATATACTTATTTATGTATTAGGTAAAACTAAAATTTGTGGATTCAAAGTACCTTTTAGTTTCAAGTAGAGAACATGGCTACATGCATAACCTTCCTATGAATAATTATTTTCAAAATTTACATTTACCACCCATGACATTTGAAGAGACATTTCCTAAAACACAAAATCATTGGCCATCATGGGATTACAAAACTAAGCTTAACTACATAAACATAGTGGGAAAAAGTGTTCCATCATGTGATAGACTTAGGGCTATGGTTAAGCATTCTAATAGAAAACCCTACACTAATGATTAGGATATGGTACTTTTACTTGATATAAAAAGTGGATCTTGGTATGGGTTGGTCCAAATCATCTAGCTCTGCTAGAGTGGAAGAGAGATAGTGATAAGAGATATAAAGGGAAAGAGAATTTGTAAATACAAACAAATCAATCAATCATTTCATGCTAACGATCCAAAGAAGACATGTGTTCATTTGGAACTACACTTAGGGAAACATGTCATTTGTTTAAGGACCTGATAATTCACCTTTAAGACCTCTTTAGTGTACCCATTTCTCACTATAGTGTAGCTATCCCTAACAATAGCAAAATCCCATCTCCAAGATTTATTGATTCATACATAGCATGACCAATACAATGGCTCAAAAATGGACATTTGCAGCATCTCAAAAGCACAACAAATGGAAAGAATACTTAACACTGACTATTGTTTGATTTGATCCCCTCATTTCACCACCATCCTAATAATAGGTGATCAATGTTTTCAAGCATTATGCTGGAGTGAACTATTGCTATACCATCCATTCAGAAACATTCACAATGATATTGGTTCATTAGAGCAAGATATTGCAACCCATTAGGAAAGAATTTCAAATAGCTACCATCCATGGAATTTGTACCATACATCTCCAGATCCATTAATAGACACTAATGATGAAACTCTTAACTAGGGACATGCATGCAAGAAGATAGCCCTGAAGTCCAAATTAGTACAAAATGAATGTTTCATTATTCTATCAAGTTACACTTGAATGCATTGTATGCCTTACATGATTCATAATTTGTGGAAATTTATATAAAATAGAGAAATGCATTCCCTCTAGCCCATCCCTTGTGTTCTTGTTGTTGTCTGTCATATTATAATAGAGGCTTCCACCTATTATCAGATCAACACCTCCAATTTAATTAATCATTTCATCAAGTCTTTATTTTGTCAAACTCTATATACACCTTCCACCTTAATCAATTTACTTGAGAGAGAGAGGGAGGTAGAAGAGAGATATGGGGGAAGGAGGGAGAAGAGGATAGAGTGAGAGGAGAGAGAGTGGCAAAGAGAGAAAGATAGATAGAGGAAGAAAGAAGAGAAGATAGAGATTTAGAGAGAGATAAAGAGCTAAAGAGGTAGAGAAATAGAGATAGAGAGGGAGAGATTGATATATAGAGGTAGAGATATAGAGAGATAAAGAGGGAGAGAGAAAGAAAGAGAGATGGTGAGAGAGAGAGAGAGTTAAACCACTCCCTCCACCTTTTTTCTATATAGCATGCTTATATACATTTTTTAATTTAACAAAATACAAATTTTGGGAATTGATATTTTTTAAATACATTTTTTCCCTTCTCTATAGGTATTTGTCAGTTTTCCATGAGGGTTGTTCTTTGGATGGATTTTGCAAAAATGGTGTGCATTCTATTTCATGTTCCTTTTAAAAAAAAATTTCCAGAGTGAGATTAAAAATAACAAGCTCTCATAACATAGAATGCACACCATTTTTGAGGTCGCGAGATCATTCCCATATCATTTGCAAATTCAAACAAATCAAAAGTTTTTCCCTTCAAATTTAATATTTTTAGACAATTAGGAATTCTTGATCTAAAATCATAGCATGTCTAAATTTAATTTTAATCCATTTGACCTCCAAATTATGCAAAGGTGTGAAATTAAAAAAAGTAATGAGGGTCACTAAGTTTGATCAATCTTTTTATCATGTGACGTCCCATGAGAGGATACATGATGGTAGGCTAGATAAGAAATAAACATGATGTAGGTGGTGGCCATGTTTATATTTGCAAGAGAATGCCTATTAAATGTAGGTGTGAAAATGTGAAATATGAGACATGTGATAAAAAAACATACATGCTTAAAATAATATGTATAAGAATGACTAATGGAATGCAAGTGAACCTAGGTCCACTACATGAACAAGAATCTAGAAAGAGGATGCATGCAAATAGAGACTAGACACCAAAAATGAAAGCTCACACATTTGAAGTAGCTACTAAGAAAAACACAAGGATCTTGAAATCCATTAGATTATGCAAATTAATTCACGACACTAGAGAAAACAAAAAATCACATGGACCATAGGGATACAAGACAATCATCATTCACTTAAAGACATGGCAATTGAACTTGCACAACTCTTCGGCATACTCATTGCATACCAAGGTGCAATTGCTACTATTAGTACACAAGGAATAAAGAAAGAGTAGATAACATCAAAGTTGATGCTAAATTATCTTTTGATTAATTGCAATGTCATTTCCACTGAACATGATTCATTAATAGAGTGGAAATTTGAGCCTTGAATTTATATTTTAAAAAAATGTTTGCACAGAATAGTTCATGAATGATATAATAAGATCTCAAATTTGTGAACCAATAATATTTGAGATAAATTGTATTTTTTCTATATAAACATTTTAAAATATTTTTGTAAACTATTAAAACTTTAGAAAATAAAAAAATGATTTAATTAGTTTTATTGCATTCATTTTTTTAATTGTATTGATCACTATAATTACCCACTAAGACAAGGACTAATAATATGTTAAACTAAGAAACAATGTTGATAATATAATATGTTGATATGGCGAGGAATTTCGCAGTTAATTGAAGGAGACTGCTACGGTCTCAAGAAAGTTAGTTTGTAGATTTTATTAGGGCAAAAGAGAAGTATGCATTTTCTGGTAGCAAGGATTAGGAGTTTGTTTCATTTGGTCGATCCAGGACTACGGCCACAGGAAGAGAAGGTTTCAAATCGAGATCTCAAAGGTTTGGTTTCCCTCACAGATATGCAGAGCATTATAAGCCATCACTGAAACAGATCTCGATCTAGAAGGTTGAGCAGAAAAAGAAGTTGGAGGGGTCGACTAAGGAGATTGAGATTTCAATTCTAGATGATTTGATCAAACTGCATGTGCTAGATCTTAGTCAGAATGCACTGATAGGTAAGATCTGGAATCATCCTTCAGATTGGGTAGATTTTGAAGCATGGGTCAAGGGAAAACTAGGCTTCGGTTTCAATTTTTTGCATTTTGGAACAAGGTTTTTTTGCAGTTATTTTTTAAAATAAGGAAGCTAGGGATGAAATTGTATTGATTAAATCTTGGTTTTTCAAAGGGAAAGGGATTTTTGTTCAGGAGTGGTACCCTAATTTTGATCCTACCTCTAAAAATCTGAACCTCTTTCCTTTTTGGTTAAGTTTGCATAATCTTCCATTGGAGTATAGGGATTTGAGGATTCTTAGATTCATGGCTACTTGATTGGGTTTTTTTTGTAGATCATGATATGCTGACATTTAAAAATCCTAGTCTTCTGGTAAGAATGTGTTTAGTCATGAACACATCTTTTCCTTTACCTAAGCTGGCAATCTTAAAAACTTCAAAGGGTGTTTGGAAATAGAAATTGGTTTTTGAAGATTCGTTAACAATTTTTGAATTTGATAAGTTAGATTCCTCCTCAGACTTGCCCAATTTTGTTAATATTGCAATGGAAAAAGAGGTTGATTTAGCAGTAAGTAAGAGTTCTTCATTAAATGGAATGGGAGGTTTAGAGAAGAATTCAGTGTTAGATAAGGGGGATAGCATTTTATTTTCAATAGAAGGGGAGATTATCAATGCTGATTCAAATACCCAAATAGTTGGATTTGAAGAAAAATCAAAGGAGGTGGATGGGGTTTTGCCGTCTGAAGGAGGTCCTACAATAGAGGAATTGTCTTTTGATTATTTAGTTAATACCCAATCTTCTAGGTTGGTTTTTGAAGAGGAAGTTGAAATTTAGTCTAATTTTCAGGATAAAGATTCTTTGGTTTCTCATGAAATGTCTCCTTCAGATTCTGCAATCGATAAACAGTTCCCAGATGGTGGTGTGATAGTAGATTGTCAAAAAATGGATTTGGATGGTCTGCCTTCTCAAGATTGTGCTCTTAATAAGTAGATTCTAGCTTCGGATGTAAATGAAGTTAGGCACAAAAAGGGCTTGGTTACTTCTTCAGATCTGGGGGAAAAAGAGGCTTCAGATATTTTGAACACTCCTATTGAAGTTCAGGATGCATCTATTGTAGATCATTTTATTCAACATTTAGTTCATGAAGATCAAGTTTATGATTTGGGATGTTTAGTTCGGAAGGATTAGGAGTCAAAGGATTCTTTTCCTTTAGAAGAGGCAAAGAAATTTGTTGATGAATTGATCACAAAGGTTGGTGAGGAGCTTATTGCTAAAATTGCAGATGAGGTGGCGTATGAAGTAGAGACTCAAAGTGATGTTGTGTCTTCCAGTTCTCAAACCCCATTAGTGGAAAAGGTTGAAACTGTGTCCCCCTCAAAGCCTAGGGGTAGGAAGCCTAAATAAAAAATTACTGAGGAAGAAATTCATGCTGGAGTTCAATCTACTCTTGATAAAATGTTAACTAGATCTGTTGTGCGGAGAGCATGTTGCTCTCCTCAAGCCCAGTGAGGGTGCTATCCTGGAATGTTAGGGGTATTAATTTCCCTAACAAAAGATGCTTGATAAAACATCAATTGGATTTATCGGGTGCTAATGTAATTTTGTTGCAAGAAACTAAACTTTCTCACCAATCTGTAGAGGATATTTTCAAATTTTGGAAAAAATGGAATTTTATTTTTCTTCTTGCTTCAGGAGATTTAGGTGGGCTTACTGTGCTATGGAATAAGTTGAAAGCTAATGTGGTTTTTATTTCAGGATCATCTTGCGGGCTCTTTGTTAAGGTGGATTTTGGATCTCACCATTTTTGGATTTTGAATGTTTATGGACCCTCTTCTACTGTTGATAAGAAAACTTTGTGGGATTAATTGAGTAAGATTATTCAAAGCATGTCAGCAGAAAGACTAATTATTGGAGGGGATTTTAATGCTATCCTCAACCTAGAAGAGAAAAATGGAGGTATTTTTCTACCAGTTAAAACAATGTTAGACTTTTCTGATTTTATTAATGATAATGGTTTGATTGATACTCCTCCTTTTAATGGCAAGTTTACTTGGTCAAATAAGAGAAAAAACTTTCTTAATATTGCTGAAAGACTTGATAGGTTCCTTCTATCCTATTCATGGTTGGCTGTTGAAATCTCTTTTGTGTCCTCTATTCTTTCCTTTTCTAGGTCTGATCATTTTCTGATTCAGTTAGAAGTGGAGTTTGATGGTTCAACATTATTTTCTAAGAGGTCTTTTAAGGTGGAAGCTATGTGGTTTCGTGATCCAAATTTTGTTCCTTTGTTGAAATCTTGGTGGGTATCTCTTCCTTTTATTGAGGGCTCAAGAATGTTTTAGATTTGCAAAAAACTTCAGTTGTTAAAGAGCAAAATCAGGCTTTAGAACCTAACTCAGTTCAAAAACATTTTCAAGGAAAAAAAAATTTTGTTAGATAAGCTCAAGTTCCTGAATTCGCAAATTATTGAGTAGGGTATTGATAGTCAGTCTTTTGATTTGTAAAAATCTTTACAATCTGATTTGGAGGAATTATTAGCTAGAGAGGAAGTTTTCTGGAGACATAAATCAAGACAAACTTGGTTACAAGATGGAGATAGAAATACAAAATTCTTTCATGCTTCAATGAAAATGAATAGGAAATTAAATAAAATTCATCATATTCAGAGTTCAAAAGGTGAGTTAGTCTCAGATGTGACGTCTATATAGAAAGAAGCTGTTTCTTTTTTCTCTAATCTTTTATCTAAAAGTAGTGAGGATCCTTCAAAAGAAGTTATTTTGGCATTGCTTAGAAGCATTCCTAATTTAGTCTCAGAGGAGGATAATTCTATGCTGCTTAAAGAGTTTTCTTTGGAGGAAGTAAGAAGTGTGGTTTTCTCTTTAGATCCTGATAAGGCTCCAAGCCCTGATGGTTATACCCCTTTATTTTTTCAAAATTGTTGGGAGTTGATTGGTAAAGATATTTGGGTAGCTTTGGAAGAATCAAGGAAAAATGGTAGTGTTTTGAAGGAATTGAATGCAACTTTCATAGCTCTTATTCCTAAGTCTAGTGTTCCTTCTTTTGCTCATTTCAAGCCCATCTCTTTGTGTAATACTCTGTATAAAATTTTTACGAAAGCAATTATAATGAGATTGGCTTCTTTGATTCCTAAAATTATTTCTGATGAGCAGGGGAGTTTTGTTACGTGTAAAGA
Organism: Cunninghamia lanceolata; assembly: GCA_027924645.1. NCBI lineage: Eukaryota > Viridiplantae > Streptophyta > Pinopsida > Cupressales > Cupressaceae > Cunninghamia > Cunninghamia lanceolata. Next base: position 4,141,338 of record BSBN01001268.1, on the reverse strand, counting down.
AACAATAGATGGTATGATCTTAGCTCATGAGGTTCTTCATTCAATAGGTGATTTAAAATTGCTTGCAATGTTGTTGAAACTTGATATGTTGAAGGCCTATGATAGGGTCTCATGGAATTTTCTAAGAAGGGTCCTTTTCAAGTTTGGTTTTAGTAGAAAGTGGTGTAAATGGATCTTCTCTTGCATTTCAGGGGTGAGATCAATTGTTTTGATAAATGACAGTCCTTCAGAGTTTTTTGGAGTGTCTCAGGGGATTAGACAAGGGGATCCTTCATCCCCTTACCTTTTTATTAACATGGATAACTATTTTAGCAGAGCAATTTCTGAACAATGTAGGTTGTCAAATTGGAAAGGTGGTGTTAGTCCTCATATTCCCTTTTCCATCTCTCACACACTTTTTGCAGATGATACTCTTCTCTTTGGTTTTCCTTCTATGAGGGAGGCTAAATGTATTTAAAGAACTATCTCCATGTACAGTGTAGCTGCAAATTAGGTTGTGAATTCAGATAAGTCAAAAATTTATTTCTTTAATACTAAGCCTGCATTGCAAAATAAAATCTCTAACTTCTTGAAATATAGAGTTGAATGTTTACCTAGTCAATACTTGGGTATTCCTCTATTTTTTGGTGTTCATAAGAAATCTTTTTGGTCCAAAATCACTCAATCTATTCATAAGAAAATTTTAGCTTGGAAGGGGAGGTAACTTACTTTGGCAGGAAGAATAATATTGATTAAATATGTCCTTTCAGATGTTCCTATTTACATGTTATCCATTTTAAATGTTCCCAAGGGAATCATTCAGGATATTCAGAAGTCTTTGAGATAATTTCTTTGGAAGGGAAGTTCATATGGTAACAGTAAAATTCCTTTAATTGCCTGGGATAAAGTGTGTGTGCCAAAACCATTTGGAGGAGCAGGTATCAATGCTATTGCAGATTAGAATAAAGCTTTAGGAGCTAAGTTTTCTTGGAAAATGTACTCTAATTCAAATACTAAATGGTGTAGGCTAATGTAGTTTAAATATTTAGATTCTTTTAGTTCAGACAGAATCTTTATAGTGAAAGATCCCCCTAAAGGTTCAACTATGTGGAATTTCTTGGTCTCTTGTAGAGAGGTTATTCTTCCTCATTTATCTTGGAAAATTAACAATGGGTCAAAGGCCTTTTTTTGGGAAGATTCATGGAATGGCTTCTCCCCTTTATCACAAATTCAGGGGCTAGACAAGGCTAAGGAAGTTCTTTCTTTATTTTGGGGCAAGAAAGTAAAAGATTATTTTTTTGTTAGGGAGGAGGGTCCTATTTTGTCTGCTGTTTGGAAAGATTTTTCAGAGTGCCTTTTCCTCAAGATCAGAAGGAATTGCTTCTTGCTCATTCGCAGAAGAGAAGAATTTACTTTTCTAACAAAGGAGATGAACTTATTTGGAAATTTTCTAAATCAGGGTCTTATAATGTTCGAGATGGTTATAGATCTTTGTCTATTGCTATGGTTAATTGCTTTCTGATTGGCCCTTTATTTTTTGTTGGAATGTAGCTTGTCTCCCCAAGGCTGGGGCTTTCACTTGGTTAGCTCTTAAGAAGAAGATCCTGACTAGTGATAGATTGAAGAAGTTGGGCATTTCAGATTCTTTCAATTGTGTGTTCTGTGGAAACGTAGAAGAGGATCCTGATCATCTTTTGTTCTTTGTCCCTTTGCTTCAGCTTGTTGGTCTTGGCTTTGTTCCAAATTAAGTTAGCACGGTCCGTTCCCCAACTCTCTTGTTGATCTTATCAGAAGCTGGCCCATTCTCTTTAAGGTTTCTACATTCTCTTCTATTTGGATTATTTCTCCTTCTATAGTGGTATGGAGTCTTTGGTTGGAGAGGAACAGAAGAATTTTTAGAAAAATCAGTCAAGAGTTGGATGATATTTTGTTGCTCATTGAGAAATCTATTTTTGAATTGGTTATGAATTTTCTTTTCAAAAAGGGTTCTTCTAATTTGTTGTTCTCTTCATGGGATGATAAGCTTTTAAAGGAGTGGAAGTTTTTGAATCCATTTTCAGACTTAGGTTTGCTAGTTGTAAAGGTAGACAAAAGTGCCATCAGGTGGCGTACTCCTGCTGCAGATTTCGTCAAACTAAATTTTGATGGGGCTTCACGAGGTAATCCAGGCCCTTCTTCTATGGGGGGTGTTTTGAGAAAGAATAATGGGGAAGTTATTAAGGCTTTTGCTATTAATTTACCTTAAATGACTAATAATCAGGTAGAGATTATGGCACTAGTAGAAGGTCTTAAGTTGGCAAGTAATCTTCAAATTCCTAAGTTGCATATTGAAGGGGATTCATTGGTGGTTATAAATGCTCTCAAAAGGCAATTTGAGTTGAGTTTGAATCTTCTTTATTTTCTTCAAGAAGCATGGGGTTTATTGAGTGCATTTAAGTCTTTTTATATCTCTCATTGTTACCGAGAGGGTAATTATCTAGTTGATGCACTATCTAACTTGGCTTTCGATGTAGACAGGCCTATTTTGGTGGCGGGGATAGATATTGTTAGTGACTTTCCCAAACTCTATGAAATCGTGGTAGTGGATTGTCAAGTCTGTGTGGCTTAATTGCCACCGTTCTTTTTTGTTAACATTTATGTTTTTTGCAGGTTCTGCGTGGGTCATCTATTGTGAAGAATGCCTATTTATGGGTGTAATCTCTCCCTTTAGATCATATCTATACCTTCTACTTAGTTTGTTGTGGATCTCTGCAAATGTGGTCATCTATTGATATGGCCCGTCAGGATTACAATCATTATTTGATGTGCTTCTTCTTTTTATATCCTCTACTTGTGGCATTTGTGTGTGCCTATGCTTTGTTCGAAATGGAAATTTAGTTGAATAAGAAGTTGTTTTTCCCAATTTAAAAGTGGGAAAAGGCATTTTTTGGTCCTGTAGATTCTAATGGCTTGGCTTCTATTTTTGCTATCGATAATGTTGATGTTGAGGAAGCCATTCAAGAAGTAGTTGGAAAGGAAATCTTGGAAGGAAGAGTGAGGTTGTTTTATCCATCTAAGATTTTCTCTATGTTTGCCTCGAATTTAATGGACATGTCTCAAGATCCTAATCTGGTAAGGCTTCTGGTCAACAAACTTGTGCACCGTTTTCTTTTTTCTGAGGAAGTGCTGGAAATGGCCTTCCAGAATTATGATATGTTTAAGTCTGGAGAACTGATTGGAGGCTTATTCATGAAATGTCAAGTCATGCATACTTCTACTCATAATTGTGTGTTCAATGCTCTGTGGGTGGCCATTAATCATGAGTGTGAGGATATTCTACATTTCTCTCTTCATGCTCATAGTAGTGATATTAGAGATGTGCTTGGTAATCTTGTGGATGCAAAGTTTCAAGCTATATTGCTTCTTATCCAGCATCATCCTCATGTTTCGCCTCTTCCTGGTTCTTCAGTCGAAGATGGTGATGGTGATGGCGATGGTGGTGTGAATTATCTGCTTCAATACCTCAATGCTACTATGGATGCTTAATACTATGTTCAGTGTTTCTTGTTGTATATATGTTTAATGTTTTGGTCTGGGTAGCTCTTCTTTTCCTCATGCTTTGTTGGGGTTTCTAATACTCTCCTTGCTGTAATTCTATGCAAAGGCCTCTCTAGTCTTCAGCCTCGGTTTAGGAGGTTTTTTTGCCCGACCTTGGGGTTTTGTAATTCGGTCATGCTGGTGCAGGTGTCGCTTTCCCTGCTATTGTAAAACTTTTTAATATATTAATATATATTTTATAGGTGCTAGTCACCTTTTGTCAAAAAAAAAAAGTTAAACTAACTACACTAAAAATTTGAAGTCTAAAAAAAATAGACACTAACTTAAACTAATAAACAACAAGAGACTCATTGTGCCTAGTTCTTGCCATTGATTTAATATTTGAAATTGTATTTATAATAAAGTATAGTTGGATTGCAAATTCAAATATCTTGAAATCCATTAGATTATGCAAATTATTTCACGATACTAGAGAAAACAAAAAATCACATGGACCATAGGGGTACAAGACAATCATCATTCACTTAAAGACATGGCAATTGAACTTCCACAACTCTTCAGCATACCCATTGCACACCAAGGTGCAATTGCTAGTAGTAGTACTCAAGGAATAAAGAAAGAGTACAGCCAACTTCAAAGCTAGTGCTAAATTATCTTTTAATTAATTGCAATGTCATTTCAACTGAACATGGATCATTAATAGAGTGGAAATTTGAGCCTTGAATTTATACTTGAAAAAGATGTTTGCACAGAGTAGTTCATGAATGATATAATAAGATCTCAAATTTATGAACCAATAAAATTTGAGATAAATTGTATTTTTTCTATTGTTACCCCAAAATTTGAACTGGAAAATTTTAAATTTTTGGTGCATTTTCCTATACACCCTCAAAACCTGCCAAGTCATAGAAATGATTAAATTTGAAAATATATTAATACTGGTACAAATTCCTCCTATGGGTCTGATCCTAACCCTATTTCACTCAATCTGGCTAGTCCTCTTGCCCATGTACTTTACCATTTGTGAAATTTTTAGCTTCACATTTTTCTACATGTGATCCGTAAACTGAGTTAAAAATCAACTTTCCTATTGCTGGAGTAAAAATGGTTTCTAGGGTTTGCTCGAAGGATGCATTAACCTTTCAATTCTAATTTCATGCAAAATTGAGTAACTATGTAGAAGATATGGAGTTTTCTGTCCTGAGGCAAGTTCTAAGTTTTCACGGAGTTGAAGTTCACCAGGGTACTATAGAGTTTTATACGTATTTCTAAGGTCAACAGATAATAAAGGGGGCTATTATCATTATTGTCAAAATCTACTTTACATGACTATTCATAAAGCCCATGGTTCAAAAGGGTTTCAAAAACCCCAATATGCCCGATTCTTTGTAGTCGAGAGATTCATGAGTTTTGAAACTCAATATATGCCCGACTTCAAGGTTTGAAAGTTCTCACTTTCCATGACCTTACGACTCTTACCAATACTCCTCCTCCTCGTCGGGCATTTTACAAGTTCCAAAACTCTGAAAGCTGGTGACTTCAAAGTTCCTTAGCTCTGAATATCCCCGATTCTGCGACATCACAAGGATACATGTTTCCTACCATGGCCAGATATGCATTAAGTAGAATTGTTGAATCAGCCATTAGAAACCTCGAAGCACGTGGTTAGCCAACTACAAGCCAATCAAGGATTCCATTTCCATGCCAGCTGGTGCAAATGACGGGAAAGTTGGAAATTACTAGTTTCATTCAGACACTCAAGCTTATTTTGATAATAAGCAACATTACAAAATGATCAAGGAGATGTGCAAGTTATGCTTGGAAGGCCAAAATGTCTTTATTAGAAAACAGAAGCTTTATACCCAGACATAGCTAGATCAACATTTATCAAAAGGCAATTCAGAAGTGGATGGTGATGAAATAGAAAGAGAGGTTTTATGGGCCATCCGATTTGTGTTTTTCTTTGCAAGATAAGGTTCTATGGAGATGATGAAGTATATTTGCATATGCAAACAGAACATTATACTTGCCACATATGCCAAAGAAGACACCCTGGGCTCATCACTCAAATCTCAGAAGCTTTCAATCGAATGCAATTGGCATATGTAAATCGAATCCCATAGGCCTGGCACAATGAAGGATCCCTCATGGCTAATATGAATTGCTCAGCAAACTGTTTGAAAGAGATCTGGTCTCATGGAATGTAGTAAGTGTCAGTCTACATGAAGTGATTTGTTGAAGGATTGTAGTTCAGATTGTTTCGAAGATTGTCTTATCAAACGTGGTAGCTGAAGGATTTTGCAAAATGGATTTGTTGAAGAAGCTTGAGATACTTTGAATTGGTCCTCATATCTCATGACATTTGCCAGCGTCCTCTTCACGTGTGCTATCATAAGAGCAAGGTCGTAAAACAACATGCCCGGTAACAGCAGAGGTCATGTAATGTCATTTGTTTTCACCTCATGTTCGAAGGCCTTATGCAGTAATTTTGTTTGACAAAATTGAGGAGCTACATTCAGATGTTAGACGTTGGAATGGTCTAGACATAGGTTTAAAGATCAGGCTAAAATGTGGTTCGAAGAACAAGTTTACTGATATCAATGAGACAAGTCGATGCAAGATGGCAAGCTGAAACTCTTGCGATCCTGGATTCATCTTCATAAAAGCAGTGAAACCTACTTGCAGTCTCTAACAGTTAGACCTGAATGAATGGCTTCTGGTATTGGTTTTGTCATAACCAAGTGATTCTCATTGAAGAGACATTACAACTTGATATTAAATCGGCCCAGGGAACATGAATCGCTGTTCATGAAGAGCAAATGTAGTGAAGCGTATACAATCTGGAGAGCCTGAATAGATATCGCTGCATAATGTGGGTGCATAGACAAGGCCGTTACTTCATGAAGGGAATGTTATCTATTGAAAAGTCATGATTGTAAGATATGCAAAAATCTGCAAGCTCCACTTTGCAAATGCCACCATTTTGCATGATCTAATGAGCCTAGAGTCCCTTCTCTCCTATAGGTAATACCAATATTAATAGCACAGGCTCTACTCCAGCACTTTATAGCAATATCTCAACGAATAATCTACTATCAAATGGGATTGTGATGGCCAGTGCTTCTACCATTCAATCTGGTGCGGTAACATTGTTGTCTGAGAACAATCATATGCTCATAATAGAAAGGATCTGTCATGCTTTGTAGAGTGTTATGCACCCAGAACATTAGTAGAAGAAACAATAGTGCATATTGACTTCATAAGAGCAACTATTGGAAACCTTACACAAGGCTTTGAAGTCTACACAAAGAAGATAGGAAAGTTTGTTTGGTCCATAGTCTTCATGCAGTTGCAATAGGTAGGAATGAAGATGTTGTCAGAGACATGGAAAAGCTTGTTAAGGAGAAAAGTATCAATTCCTTCAAATGTTTCATGGCACACAGGGAAGGTGATAGTATATGAGAGGGAATGAGACTTTCATTTCTTAACATGTTAAAACAATGTGTTCTCATAATGAATGGGGATTATAAAGCAATCTCATGACATTGGAAAAGAAAGGAAAACAAAGGCCTCTTAATAATCAGTTACAGGAAGCAATAAAAGGGGATTTTTATTACCTTTCAAGGAGTTACAAACAGAGAACAAGAGGCTTCACTTCTTATTTTTCATTTTTACCTTGATTTTTCTAGAAACAGTTACTGGGAACTGAAAAAGTTTGCTTGGGAAGACTTATAAATATGCAATTTGTAGCCATCGAAAAAGATCTTTTTCAGTTGTTCTGTGAAACAGGGGAAGGAGAACCAATTTAATTTTTTGTTGTTCTTTTTCAGTTGTATTTCCTGAAGTCGGTTTATGTGCAGGGAATATTATAGGGACTTTGTGCTTTATTTGATTGAAGAAATGAAAATTATTTTCAAAACTTTGTGTTTGCAAATGTTTTTGTTGATTGCAATTCTCTTATGTTAATCTGTGATCTATCTTCAATCTATTTATGTTGTATATAGCTGAATCTAAAGGAAGGTATGGCTGGTTTTTTTTCTAGTTAGATATCAATTGTGGGTAGGATGAGTAAACTGTGTGTTGTTTGTCTATACTCATTGCATTTTAAAATCAATTGTTCGTATCTATCTCTTGGTTATGAATAGGTGTTAGTATACCTTTCTTGCTTTTTGGTTAAAGGCATACCTCGTGTTTTCATTCATTGCATATCTTAAGAGGGAATTGTACCTTTAAAATTCAGAGGAAAGTTGTCAATCCAATGGCAACTTCTCCAACTGTTGGTGCTATTAGTCCTTTTTCCTGGGTGTTTTGAGTCATTTTTTTGTAATTATATGTGAAGGACAAATCTGTTAACCAACATCTATATAAATATTTAAAAATATTTTTATAAACTATTATAACTTTAGAAAATAAAAAAATGATTTAATTAGTTTTATGGCATTCATTTTTTTAATTGTATTGATTGCTATTTAATTACCCACTAAGGCAAGGACTAATAATATGTTAAACTAACTACACTAAAAATTTGAAGTCCGAAAAATAGTAGACACTAACTTAAACTCATAAACAATAAGAGACTCATTGTGCCTAGTTCTTGCAATTGATTTAATATCTGGAATTGTATTTGTAATAAAGTATAGATGGATTGCATAGATCACGTAGCTATATAGTAATTGTGATTTGTTTTCACTAAATAATAGCAACCTTAATAGGTATAATGATCTTTTGCACTAATTTCTATCTATCTCTAGTACTAGTAAATGAATACAACTGCTACGTATGAATTTAACACCAAAAATGTAATGAATTAGAGGCTAGGAGATATGCAAGTGACCTTGATAGAGCGATTCTAATGCTTTGATTCTTTGGAAATAATCATAACCTTTAGTAGTGATATCATCTTTTTTCCATGATTTCATTTATGACATGCAAGTCATCAAAAAACAATTGTTCTTTTGAATAAGTTCAACTTGAAATAAGCACAAAATAAATGAATTTTATGCGATGAGATAATGCCAACAATCTTATCCAAAAGACAATACTACATTAGTAGATGTGGGTTGATAAAATTACAATAAATATTAAAAAAATGTATATTTATCAAACTTAATAGTCCATAGTTGTTAACTAATGTATTGGATTATATTTATATTGTTTCTAACTAAATACCTTCATGTGGTTTACATCAATGTTTAAATTACTAAATACCTTCATGTGGTTTACATCAATGTTTAAATTAATGAATGCATTACATTACATTCTGACTCATAATACACTATAAAAATTAATTTTTGAACAGATTGCAACGATATTGATTAGCTATTAGCAACATTTATTATTTTAGAGCTGACATTTAGTTTTAAATGTAAAGACCATAACTCTAAAGTAAAAAAAATATGTAGTAAATAAAATAGCTCTAAAATAAAATAAACCATAACTCTAAAGTAAAAAAAATATGTAGTAAATAAAATAGCTCTAAAATAAAATAAAGTAAAGACACGAAGTTTTTAAGATGTAGTAAATAAAATAATTCTATAGTAAAATAAATTAAAAATACCAAGGTAAAATAAAGTAACCCTTAAGTGAATAAAAAACCATTTTATGTCTTTCTATATTAAATGCATCTATCCATCCTAAATAATAAATTTAATATAGGCACCTTATCTTTTAGATAGATGTATTTAAGATATCTATACTAGTTATTATTTCTAATTTAAAACATTTTACAAAGGCAAGGATTAGTTGCAAGACGACCCTTGAATTAATATGGCTTAAAGGTCCTACAAATCCTTTTAAAGTCTTTACTTTTTTATTATTAATAATAAAGTAAAATAAAAATAAAAATAAAAATGGTTCAATATTTTAACTAATACTAATTAATCCCTCATTAGAACATAAGCAAGTTAATTTTGTTAAAATTAATGTTTTATTAAATTGTGGGTTAGAAAATTTTGTTCTATACAATTTAAGTAGTTTGATCTAATATATTTGGTGTATGCAAACTAATCCAACCTCCTACCAATAAGAGAGCTAAAAAATGTATAAACCAAGAATTTCCACACAAAGTTGATTACACCATAAAACCTCAAACAAGGTAATCTCTTTCTTTCGACACACCTTTCATTTTGTTGCCATGTATGGCATGTGTGGCAGTTGAAGCTATGAGGCTAATGTGAGTTGGGCAAGAGCAAGTGGATAATATACAATGTAAGCTCAAGCTCCATGGAATTTGATAATGAATTTTAGATCTAGTTTTCTCAATCTCAATCTCCATGGAATTTGATAATGAATTATAGATCTAGTTTTCTCAATCTCAAGCTACCCTTGTCAAAGGAATATAAATGGTCTTCTCAAATAAGTGATATTACATGGGATCATGCTCTTATCGCTTGCAATTCCTTCTACCCAAGCCTCTTATTGTTTTGCAATGTGCATAGCATTATAGATGATGATGTCTCATTTGTTAGGTTTTCATGACACATATTTTAGCAATAAGTAGGGCATAACACATTGTGCATGCAAAGAGCATATATAGATTGTGTATGTTGACATGGGTTTCAAAGACATAATAGTGATAGAGGAGGAAGAAAAAGAGTTTATAATGGAAAATTAAAGTCAACTTCTTGTCAACAAAATCAAAGGCAATTATCAAAAGAGTATTTGGAGACCTCATTAAACACCTTACAGGCAAGTTGTCAAAGAGTTTAAAAAGAGAAAATCATATAATTTCAATTGTTGGTTTCTAATAGACATGCAAATATATAACAATGTTTAGGATTAGCTTAAATTGATTGACTTGAAACTATAGTTGATGCTCATTGTGATATTTTAGTAACCTCGTTTATTTCAATTGATTAAATAAGTTGTATTTTCCCTTTCAGTTTGCACTATCACCATATGTAGAAAATACATGAATGTATAAGTAAGCTTCCACTTTTAACTTAAGTAACGTAAAAGAATAATTCAAATAGATTTGGTGTTGCGTAGCATGGTTTTTAGAGGGAATATTGATCCAATTTTGGTACTTGGGTTTTGCATTAGATATATTAAAAATAAAGGTGTTAATTTTTGAATTAGTTTCTTGTAATTTAGTTTGTTGAAATACAAGAGATTTGATAGGATACTCTCCGACTCTGACTGTTGTTGTTTTCAGGGGTAAGTACATGGAAATATGGGACAAAAGGGGGGTCAAAAGTAGCCAATGTTTTTCTCAAATAAGCTAAAGTTAAACTTGGACAATAATTTGAGATGTTTACACTCAAAATTTGAAGATATGATAAGAACAAGAATTGTAGTACTTTGAATATAGTTCTAAACTAGTAAATATTTTTTACAAACAGTTAAGTTTAAGGGGATGAAACGCTGAGCACACACAAAAGTGTTCTTATTTTTATCACTAAAATATAACATAGTGTCTGGTGTGTTTTGTTCTACATTAGGTATTTTTAAAAACCAATTGGTGAAAATATAGCCAAGAATAAGCACTACAAGTTGTGTATTTTTTATATTTTATATTGAATATATTTTTTTTTGTGATTTTTTGAAGTGGATGCATCATAAAAAATTACATCATTTCAGAGCATGTGTATCACATAACTTGAACAAAACTAATAAAAAATATATATTTTTTAATGTATAGAATGAAGCATATAATAGTCCTATATAATTTTTTAAAATTTGGATAAGCAAGTCAAAAGTTATTGAAAAAAATTAATACATATGTATTGGAGGAATATGAAGACACTCTTCAAAGAAAATAAAAATAAATAACTTAACTAATTCAAAATACTTAAAAAACTTGTATGGCTAGAAAGCTAAGAAGTAGCTCATCATTTTGGTGGTGGTTTTGTAAAATTTTATTGAAAAACATGTAAACTTGATGAGGTTGAAGTTTGAATTCATTGTTTTATGTTAAAAACACGAATTTAGGAGTCACGAGATATGTCCAACCATTAGATTTACAAATCCAAGCCTAAATGAGTGAGATCATAAAAAAATTGAATTAAAGGAATTAAAAATGTGTACACATTAAAACGCTTACGTGTTATATAATACGTACGTGTTATGTTTTGAAAAAATCAATGCAAAACATAACATGAGTGCATTATTTTTTGCATTATGTGTTAGCACATACTCATTATATAACATGTACATGCATCGTGTTTTACAAAAATCAATGCAAAACATAACATGATCATGCTATATTTTGTAGCTATTTTGTAAAATATAACACGAACGTGTTATAACACATATGTGTTATGGCTCATATGTGTTTTTCATAAAGCAAACACATTTACATAACGCAAAACACATTTAACAAAAAATCTCAAGGTTGGCCACTAATTTGTTGTAAGGTTAAGGTTTTTCCTATGAGAATTTCCAAAACAAATTATCCCTTTAAAAGGAACCACTACTATTTTTTTTGTTCTCCTACATTTGGTTTAAGTGTAGGTCTAACATACTTGGGAATCTCTACCCAAACAAGGTAGCCCTTTTTCCAAATGGGACAAGCATCTATCCAAATGGGATAGGTAAACTTGCATTCATACAGAATGGGAATCTATTCAAATGAGATAGGTATGTGCTCTAGCCAGAGTCTTAAACCCATCAAGATCTAATGGATCCTGGGTCGCTCCTTGAAGACTCCACTCCCTCCGGGGTGCACCAAGGTCTACGTCTTCAAGAGATAAACTATTCAAGTATTGTCACTAGAGTCCTGCCTCAGAATTTGGCCCTAGGCCTTGAGGAGTCAAGTAAATCCCAAATGGGGATTCTTCTGAGTATTCAAATTTGGGTTTTCCTTCTCATAAGTTTAATCTAGGTTGGTTGGAGGTCTCAACTTGTTGGGGTGATTTCTTATGTCATTAATAAGTTGCGTTGATTCTTAAGTGGGAACCAAACCCCCCAATCCTCGTACCTAAATCCTGTGCACTGGGAACATCCTTCGCCCCAGGCTGCCTACATACCCACTTCTGAATGGGATCAAGGAGTAAAATATGTAGTTTTGTTTTATATTCTAGGTTTCATGTGAATTGTTTATGTGGTTACGCAACCCTTTCTAGGGCCCATTCTCCCTAGACAATTCCTCTGCGAATGCTACCCACAAGGGGGAGCATAAGAAGCAATTGATCTTTCTTAACCAATACTTTAGTTTACTAAGACTCCACTACTTCCTATGTAACATCCAAATCCGAAATGACAAGAAAACTAAGTTTTCACAATGGAATTTTTTTTTTTTTTACTAGGAAATCAAATACAAAAGAAACTTATCTATAACCCATTACAACAATTTTCATTTTATCATAAACATGATCTCATTTTCATAAAACTGAAAGAAATGATATACATTAAACATTTTGTTTTCTAACAATATGAAATTTTCTTGAAGCAACAAATATTGAAAACATACCATTAACATGCATCTCAATTGTCAACCCATCACATTCAAGACTTGGCATTCCTCAGTATTGGAAGAGAAAGTATCTTCAAGGACCTTAACCTCCAACCACAGACCGTCGGTCTCCCGCACTCCTTCCTAACCGGAAGTGGCCCTACCCTACTCAAGAGGATAGACTTAGGATAACCATCGGTGTTTGCCATCTGAGCTCTGGTGTTGTAACCTACGTGTCTTGTTATTGTGCAGATCCCTAGATACCCTCTAGTCATGCACGACTCTCCACAAGAAACACCATCCAGTTACAGTGAACATTCGATGCACTTGAGGATGGTACACCACCTTGGCCAAAGGATTTGTTTTTAATTAGCGTTCTAAGAACGCATGAACTTGGTTCACCCACCCTACTCGACTTGAACTGATCGAAATCCTACAGTTTCCTATTTGTATAGTTTGAACTAATTGACTACCTTGATGACCTCAAGGGTTTAGGATTTCCTCCTGTAATAGCGCATGGTGCAACATTTACTCTATTCCCGAGTTCATAGTTTCATAAACTCATATTCATGTAAAAACATTGTTTAATGACGCCCACTCCTAAGTGGTTTCACACTTGTTTACTCGGTTTTCATGTTTGCACAACACACTAAAGTATCTAAAACAATTTCCCATTATCCCGAAATTCAAGGGTTCTAGACTCTTAAGGTCTACAAAATGATACTAGAATTCGTCACATGCAACGTAATCTGGATTCAAAATGCGGGTTTTCCCACTCTACTTGCTTGTTACAAGACCATGACAGTTTTTGACCAACACAAAAACATTAACTCCCTATTCCCCTTTCCAAGTCAATTGTTTCACATGACCTCTAACTAAAGATATAAGCCGAAATGACACTAGCTAGTTATAACTATATCATCGGCTCTCATACACATGAAAGTTTGCGTCAAAACATGTTTTAAATCTGAGGCTTTTAACTCCTACACACATGTACGTGGAACAATGTATCTTCTCACTATGGAACTATCATTTCCAGTGCATCAAAAGTAGTTTGAAGTTGGTAACTCAGTCTTAAAGGAAACTAGAACTTATACATAATGGATTTCTTAATTCAATGTAATATCATTGCTACCTATTGAATAAATAAAACTCTTGGTTCTAAACGAGACACGGTCGATATCGTTATAAGTTGAGATTCTTAACTCCTATGATTCCATGGATGGCTGCAATATTCCAACACAATCCTCAAGAAGATTTAAATCCAATAATCTATATAGAGCAAGATTAGTTCATTCATTTCGAACCCTTATTTACTATCTTTGACATCTCTCAAACAAAAGAAAGTTTATATTTTTAGCACAGTCAACGGAATCCTATGCAATAGTTTAAAGTCTTAATAATTTACATTTGGACAAACTATCTTCCTTTCACTCGCAGGGAATGCCACATCAGGCAGAAATGACTATCTGCATTATAGCCACAGGGTATTAATCCTCAACAAATCATTGGAAACTAAGACTTCTAGCTCAAAACAAGGCTCCCATCTTTTCAAGATAATTGGTCATCTAACAGTCTATGCGCATCATGAAAACAAGACTATAAAAACTCCACCATCATTTTTAGACACAAATAATCAAAAACTGATTTAAACAGAAGATACTATGGAATGTGCATCCAGATAGTTGTAAGTTTTCTTCATATAATAATTATCATTCGAATATCTGCATGACAAAAGAATTGGACATTGATTTGATACAATACTAATACCAAATTCAGTCTTAAAGAAGAATCATGAACCTGATGGAGTTCTTGACGAACCACACATAATCTCCTACTTCCCGTTTCTAAACAACGACTGTCCACACTCCCTTTCTGCTGTGCACTAAGATGCCTTCAATCTCTTCTCTCTCCAGTTGCACTTTCCGCTCAAACCCAAACCTTTCTGGTTTCCTACTCCGCTTTCCAGATGACGGCCTCATAACACACTATCTCTCTATGATGTCGCAGTCCCCACAATCGCGTTTCTCTCTGCCGTCCCACTCCTTCTCTTCGCACATCGGAGTATCTTCATTTTTTTGCCACTACCACTTCCAACTACCTTTCTCTCTCCCCATGACCGCGTAAAACCTTCCACTCTCGTTCTTCTAAATTCCCCCTGCATTACTCCCACTCAGCATATTTCCTCAACCGCCCAGCAAAAGGCTCTGCTCTGCCTGCGATTTTTCTCTTGTTTCCCAACAAACCACTGCGTCCACTAAGCTCACAGAGTATATGCATAAAGTTTACGGTTATACTCTTTCACAACCGAAGCTACCTCTCTTTCACGCCATGGTGAAGGTAGTTAAGGCATTAAATGACTACTGAAATATGCCTAAACTCAGGGAAATCGATTTAATTGAGTATAACCGACTTCATTACTCACTATGACCACAAGAAAGATTAAAGCTCTGTTGGTGATGTGGCTTGCTAAAGGACATAACAACTTTGTCCTTACTAGAGCAAAAAGGCTTCAACTTTCCAAGACCAACTAAGAGATGAATTGTGGAGTTAAGCTCGACACGGCGGTGGTTAGGAATGGTTTGAGCATCGTTGGGGTTGAAAAGGAAAGAGAGACAAAGACTATCTAATTAAGAAAACTCAAGGTTAGATTGACAACAAATCGCAGTCAAAGCTAGAAGAAAAGACTCATGCTAAACAACGGCCATAACAAATTATTACACGCTATGGCTTCAAATCGACATTCGTCGATCTACAAGAAAAGAATAAATTCACAACACAAGCTCGACGCATTTTATGACAATCACGACGGATTGATCGTAACGCAAACAAGTTTCCTACATCGATAGATGCACAAAGTTGACTTCTCGCATCTTCTGACTATGAGGCGTGATTTACAATTTTGCCACAAGATGGTTCATTAAATACTTATAAACGAACATAATAAACGTCTAAATAAGTTGACTTGCTATGGTGGACTTACGACGACATCGACGACTCCAAGATTCTATATGATGACTTTCGACTAGGATGTTACACTTTATCCTTTGACGTCGACATCTAGTTAACTAACCCAACCAACAAACAAGACTAACTTGATGGTTCCAAGGTTTATCTACCTGTTTGGCGATCTCAGTAACAAACACCCATGGTTAATTTCCAGAGTCTATACTCTCTCTCGAAGATACTTTCTCTTGCCGTCGAACACGGTCCACCTGTTCCTGCAACAACAGTCTCACATACAATTTTTTGGTCAAAGCACCTATGTTCCAAATCAAAGCATAATATATCCAAAACATCATTGCACTTAACAAAAAGACATTTAGTCTACAATATCACATTGATCATAATCATTAGATTTCACAATGTCATATAACAACTTTGTAAAATAAATCGTTAGTTTCCATGTCGTCCACAACATATTAAATCACTGAAATTTGCAAGAAATTAAATAGCATAATTGTTTCCAAAAGAGGGATGTAACATATCCTTCTCCTTTAAAAATCATCGTCCCCGATGATTAAGTTTATCAAGCAAAATTTAAACTTAAAACAAACTTTTTATAATGCAACATTAATGTCTTTGAAAAGTTTAGGAAATCTTTGATAAATGTCTTTGTAGTCTTCCCAAGTGGCGCTATCCTCGCCATATTGGTCCCACTGAATTTTGTATTGCAAAACTTCTCGATTATGTAAACGAAGTTTACGCATTTCGAGCACCTTGAGTGGCTCGATCACAACCACCCCGGGTTCTTGCATCTGTAAGGAATTCCAGTTAAGGATGTGGTTATTTCCTACAAAATATTTCTTTAAATACGAAACATGAAAAACATTATGCATCTTAGACAAGGCTGGAGGTAGAGCAACTTTGTAGGCAACAGGATTGATATTCTCAAGAACTTCGAAAGGTCCGACATAACGAGGAGCCAATTTCAAAGATTTACCAAATTTTATAGAACTCTTTTGGGGTTTCACTCGCAAAAGCACATTCTTGCCAACAGAGAAGTGTCTAGGCACTCATTTGTGATCTGCATAACTCTTTTGCCTGTCATTGGCTTCTGCCAACCTCTTCCTAATCATTTTTACTTTATCTTCCATATCAGCAAGCATTTCAGGTCCAATGCTTATCCTATCTTCCAGCTTATCCCAGCTTATAGGAGTTTTGCATTTCCTTCCATATAATGCTTCAAATGGCGCCATCTTAATGGCAGAATGATAGGAGTTGTTATAGGCAAATTCGACAAGACGTAGATATTCCTCCCATCTGTATTGCTGATCCATGCAATACATTCTCAAAAGGTCTTCTAATACCTGATTCACTCTTTCCGTCTATCCATCAGTTTTAGGATGATATGCAGTACTTACATTTAGTTTAGTCCCTAATGCAGAAAATAAGGTTTGCCAAAACCGTGAAGTTATCTGAGCATCTCTATCAGATATTATCTTTTCAGGTACCCCATGCAATCTAAAAATTTCTTGCACAAATTTCCAAGCCAAAAGATGTGCTCCATCTGTCAAATTTCCAGGTATGAAATGTGTGACCTTGGTTAGTTTATCCACAACAACCAATATTGTATCATGCCTATTCTTAGACATTGGTAACCCCTGGGCAAAATCCATACTAATAACTTGCCATTTCCATTCCAGAATATCATGCGGGTACAACAATCCAGCAGGATGTTGGTGTTCTGCTTTAACTCTCTGACACTCCAAATAGCTAGCTACAAACTTTGCAGCATCGCTTTTCATTCCCTTCCAGAAATATAGCGGCTTGACATTTACTAACAGTTTTGTTACACCAGGGTGTCCAGAGTAAGGAGCACAGTGAACTTCCTTCCACACAAGGTTTCTAAGTTCTACTACTTCAGGAACGTAGATTCTTCCTTTGAATCTCATCAATCCATTGGATTCAAAACTGAATCCGTCATATCTTGGGTCCTTAGGGTTTAGGTGCAGAGCCTGTTTCACTTGTTCATAATACTCATCTCCAGATAAGTTTTGCAATACTAAGTCTTTAAAGTTAGCATGTATGGAGATTATAGAGGCTATGTGCCTTCTTCTACTTAAGGCATCAGCTACTCGATTTTCCTTACCTTTGATATAAGAAATTTTAAAGTCATAATTTGATATTAATTCCAACCATCTCCTTTGCCTTGCATTGAGATTAGGTTGTGTGAATATGTAGCGAAGGTTTTGGTGATCAGATTTTAAAATAAAAGTCCTTCCCAACAAATAATGTCACCACATCTAAAGGGCGTGAACCACTGCTGCCATCTCTAGGTCATGAGGAGCATAGTTCTGCTCATAGTTTTTCAACTTCCTTGACTCATAGGCTACTACCCTGCCATCTTGCATAAGCACACCTCCCAATCCTTCCCCCGAGGCATCAGTGATAACCTCAAACTCTCCCTCAGGATCTGAAACTTTCAGAATTGGAGCGGTTGTTAATTTTTCTTTTAACAAGTCAAAAGCCTTTTGACATTCATCTGTCCAAACAAACCTTTTTCCTTTTCTCTGCAAAGAGGTAATTGGGCTAGCAATGCTTGAGAAATTCAACACAAATTTCCTGTAATACCCTGCCAATCCCATGAAACTTCGTACCTCTGACACATTGGTAGGTTCAGGCCAGTCCATAATAGCTTTTATTTTGGCCAGATCAACTGATATCCCCTCGGCTAATATTATATGCCCCAAATACTATACTTCTTTCTGAAAGAAGGTGCACTTTGAGAGTTTCACATACAATTTGTGTTCCCTTAATCGTTGCAAGACTATTTGAAGATGTCGTGCATGCTCCTCTTCATTTTTGGAATAGATCAGGATATCATCAATAAAAACTAGCACAAACTTATCAAGACAATCTCTGAATACACTATTCATGAGATTCATGAAAGCAACAGGTGCATTGGTCAATCCAAATGGCAACACTGTGAACTCATAATGACCATACCTCGTTCTAAATGCAGTCTTGGGAATATCTTCATCTTTCAACCTTAACTGATGGTATCCAGATCTCAGATCTATCTTGGAAAAGACCGATGCACCACGCATTTGGTCAAATAGATCATCAATTCGTGGCAAGGGATACTTGTTCTTTATAGTTGCCTTGTTAAGCATCCTATAGTCTATACACAGCCTTAGAGTTCCATCTTTCTTTTTGACAAAGATAATCGGGGCTCCCCATGGTGATACACTTGGCCTAATTAAATTCTTAGACAAAAGCTCCTGCAACTGAGCTTTTAATTCCATAAGTTCGGTGGTAGTCATACGATACGGAGCTTTAGAGATTGGCTCCGATCCTGGTTTAATATCTATGCCAAAGTCAAATGTTCTCTTCAGAGGCAAGCCTGGTAACTCCTCAGAAAATACATCCCTAAAGTTGCATAGATACGGATATCTTTCCTCAAATGATTGTTTCTCCGAGGTTTCCTCTACTAGGTCCATTTTGACTGCAAAAAGTTGACATCCCTTTCGCCTAGCCCACTTTAGTTGTTTTGATGAAATGGATCTAACCCTTATTTCCCTTTGTATTCCTTGGAGATTTACTATTTTGCCTATCTCATCCAGACACTCAATGGTTTTATGAAAGCAATCTACTTTGGCTCGATGTTTCCACAACCAATTCATTCCTAGGATGACATCGTAGGACCCTAAAGGCACTACGTACAAATTTGCCTCAGTGGTGAAGTTAGAAACATCAATCTTAGCTTCGAACAAACATTGCTCTACCTGAGCCTTTGAGTTATTTGCATACTCTACTGTCCAAGGTTTTGACATAAAGCCAGCTTTTCTAGAAAATTTACCTAAGACTCTAGGTGACACAAAATTTTCTGTTGCACCAGTATCAAATAGAATAGAAATAGGAACTCCAAATAAGGTACCTGTCATCTCAATAGGAGTGATCTGATACTCTACTTGCCGATTGTCAAGAGCGGCATGAATCCTTTGCTGAAATGTTTCCTGTTGTGAAGGAAGCTCCGTGTTCCTAGGCCTCCCATTCGACTTCTTGTTGGGGCAATGGTTGGCATAATGATCTCCTCCACAAGAAAAGCATCCTCCTATAGGTCCTCGCTTCTCAGATGGCCTACTTGCAGAATCACCATTCTTCTTAAAATTTGCATTTCTCTAATAATCCTCACCTCTTCGCTCATTACCAAATCCCCCTTGATTCTTTCGATTTCCCTTATCAAACCTCCTGTTTCCATATCCCTTCTCATTTTTCCTTTTGTAAGACTGATCATTGTAGTTCTTATCAAACTTCTTGCGTTTCTTATCACGGTAAGCAGAGATAGATTTGATCTTCTGCTCCTGTTTAATTGCCTTTTCATAAACTTGATCCATCGTGCTTGGACTATGCACCTCCACCTCACCGCCGATCTGAGGATTGAGTCCCATGATGAACTTTCTGATTCGGAACCTTTCATCCTTTTGGTATTGGGGAACATACTTCAGTAGCCTAGTGAATTTTTCTGTGTACTCGACCACAGATAGTTCACCTTGCCTGAGGTTTTGGAAATCTGTTAACTTCTGATCAAAGTATAACTGAGGTAACCACCATTTTCAGAATAGTTCCACGAACTCATCCCATGTCACCTTCAACGGACTTAATTCCAACTCCATTTTCTTATTCATCCACCAAGTGGACGCTTCCCCAGATAGCTGATAAGCTCCCCACACAACTTTAGTAACCTCAGAGTAGTTTCTGATCTCAAAATATTTCTCCATCTGCGTTAACCATGCTTCCGCTGCATCTCTAGTTTTCGTTCCATCAAACTTTGGAGGGTTAACCTTCTTCATATCCTTAGATAACTCTAATGCAAGTTTATCCTTGGTTTTTCTTTGGGCTTTACTGTCGTCAGGATGTTCACTTGACATGCCATTTTCCCAATGCTTACTCTTGCTTGTGTAATGTGAGTTCTCGTTTCCACCCTCTGTGTTGCCAGTTTCATCCATTTTCTTTTCCAGTTTGTTCAACCTTTCCTTGGTTTCAGTGAGCATGTTTAGAATCCTATCCAACTTGTCAGTGGAGTTTTCCCGAGAGTTATGACCTTCTCGATCCTCCCCCTCATTAAACCCTGATTGGTCCATGCTAGTTTAATTTCACACCTGATTAAACATATACTAATCAATTTTACACTTATCATAAAAAACATCATCAAAAGAACAGAACAATTGATCATAATCATAATTGTTCTCAAACCAAAATTTTGTCTTTATTCATTTTGCAAAATTGTTTCAACATCATTAGAGATAGACATATCTCATGTTTTTACTCAGCATTAACTAATGGAGTGTAACCTTCAGATTCATTGTCCGACACATAAATCACAAGGTGTATACCCCTAAGACTCACTATCAAAAGATAGCTCAATAATCTCAGCTCTAGGTACTACACAAGGATCTCTAGTGATCATGGGTATACTACTAGGTACACTCTCAGGTACATTAATAGGTACACTATCAGTTACAATCCAGGAGCAGCGGTTGATCATGATTCAAGCTACCGTCGCTGCTCCCTCTAGGAGTTCTCTCCTCACTCGCTTAATTCATGACATTGCATTGGCTAAGGTTTCCACATCATCAAGCCAAATGTCATTTTCGTCATTAGTTTTCTCTATGGTCTTGATCATCGCAAGCCATTTCTGCTTAGCTTACAGATAACGCTTCTTACCCGCGAAGGATTTTCTTACGGTTTTCTTGGTGTATACCATCCTGGCACAATAAATCAAATCATTAGCTACCCGCATAATGTTGATTTCCTAATCAGGTTAGTGGACTCATCAGCCCTAGTGCTGAACCTGGGTAGCTCTGATACCATATGTAACATCCAAATCCGAAATGACAAGAAAACTAAGTTTTCACAACAGAATTTTTTTTTTTTAAAACTAGGAAATCAAATACAAAAGAAACTTATCTATAACCCATTACAACAATTTTCATTTTATCATAAACATGATCTCATTTTCATAAAACTGAAAGAAATGATATACATTAAACATTTTGTTTTCTAACAATATGAAATTTTCTTGAAGCAACAAATATTGGAAACATACCATTAACATGCATCTCGATTGTCGACCCATCACAATCAAGACCCGGCATTCCTCAGTATTGGAAGAGAAAGTATCTTCAAGGAGCTTAACCTCCAACCACAGACCGTCGGTCTCCCGCACTCCTTCCTAACCAGAAGTGGCCCTACCCTACTCAAGAGGATAGACTTAGGATAACCATCGATGTTTGCCATCTGAGCTCTGGTGTTGTAACCTATGTGTCTTGTTATCGTGCAGATCCTTAGATACCCTCTAGTCATGCACGACTCTCCACAAGAAACGCCATCCAGTTACAGTGAACATTCGATGCACTTGAGGATAGTACACCACCTTGGCCAAAGGATTTGTTTTTTATTAGCATTCTAAGAACGCTTGAACTTGGTTCACCCACCCTACTCGACTTGAACTGATCAAAATCCTACAGTTTCCTATTTGTATAGTTTGAACTAATTGCCTACCTTGATGACCTCAAGGGTTTAGGATTTCCTCCTGTAATAGCACATGGCGCAACATTTACTCTATTCCTGAGTTCATAGTTTCATAAACTCATATTCATGTAAAAACATTGTTTAATGACGCCCACTCCTAAGTGGTTTCACACTTGTTTACTCAGTTTCCATGTTTGAACAACACACTCAAGTATCTAAAACAATTTCCTGTTATCCTGAAATTCAAGGGTTCTAGACTCTTAAGGTCTACAAAATGATACTAGAATTCGTCACATGCAACGTAATCTAGATTCAAAATGCAGGTTTTCCCACTTTACTTGCTCGTTACAAGACCATGACAGTTTTCGACCAACACGAAGACATTAACTCCCTATTCCCCTTTCCAAGTCAATTGTTTCACATGACCTCTAACTAAAGATATAAGCCGAAATGACACTAGCTGGTTATAACTATATCATCAGCTCTCATACACGTGAAAGTTTACATCAAAACATGTTTTAAATCTGAGGCTTTTAACTCTTACACACATGTATGTGGAATAATGTATCTTCTCACTATGGAACTATTATTTCCAGTGCATCAAAAGCAGTTTGAAGTTGGTAATTCAGTCTTAAAGGAAACTAGAACTTATACATAATGGATTTCTTAATTCAATGTAATATCATTGCTACCTATTGAATAAATAAAACTCTTGGTTCTAAACGAGACACGGTCAATATCGTTATAAGTTGAGATTCTTAACTCCTATGATTCCATGGATGGCTGCAATATTCCAACACAATCCTCAAGAAGATTTAAATCCAATAATCTATATAGAGCAAGATTAGTTCATTCATTTCGAACCCTTATTTATTATCTTTGACATCTCTCAAACAAAAGAAAGTTTATATTTTTAGCACAGTCAATGGAATCCTATGCAATAGTTTAAAGTCTTAATAATTTACATTTGGACAAACTATCTTCCTTTCACTCACAGGGAATGCCACATCAGGCAGAAATGACTATCTACATTATAGCCACAGGGTATTAATCCTCAACAAATCATTGGAAACTAAGACTCCTAGCTCAAAACAAGGCTCCCATCTTTTCAAGATAATCGGTCTTCTAACAGTCTATGCGCATCATGAAAACAAGACTATAAAAACTCCACCATCCTTTTCAGACACAAATAATCAAAAACTAATTTAAACAGAAGATACTATGGAATGTGCATCTAGACAGTTGTAAGTTTTCTTCATATAATGATTATCATTCGAATATCCGCATGACAAAAGAATTGGACATTGATTTGATACAATACTAATACCAAATTCAGTCTTAAAGAAGAATCATGAACCTGATGGAGTTCTTGACGAACCACACGTAATCTCCTACTTCCCGTTTCTAAACAACAACTGTCCACACTCCCTTTTTGCTTTGCACTAAGATGCCTTCAATCTCTTCTCTCTCTAGTTGCACTTTCCACTCAAACCCAAACCTCTCTGGTTTCCTACTCCACTTTCCAGATGACGGCCTCAGAACACACTATCTCTCTATGATGTCGCAGTCCCCACAATTGCATTTCTCTCTGTCGTCCCACTCCTTCTCTTCGCACGTCGGAGTATCTTCATTTTTTCACCACTACCACTTCCAACTACCTTTCTCTCTCCCCATGACCGCGTAAAACCTTCCACTCTTGTTCTTCTAAATTCCCCTGGCATTACTCCCACTCAGCATATTTCCTCAACCGCCTAGCAAAAGGCTCCGCTCTGCCTGCGATTTTTCTCTTGTTTCCCAACAAACCACTGCACCCACTAAGCTCATGGAGTATATGCATAAAGTTTACGGTTATACTCTTTCACAACCGAAGCTACCTCTCTTTCACGCCATGGTGAAGGTAGTTAAGGCATTAAATGACTACTGAAATATGCCTAAACTCAGGGAAATCGATTTAACTGAGTATAACCGACTTCATTACTCACTATGACCACAAGAAAGATTAAAGCTCTGTCGGTGATGTGGCTTGCTAAAGGACATAACAACTCCGTCCTTACTAGAGCAAAAAGGCTTCAACTTTCCAAGACCAACTAAGAGATGAATTGTGGAGTTAAGCTCGACACGGCGATGGTTAGGAAATGGTTTGAGCATCGTTGGGGTCGAAAAGGAAAGAGAGACAAAGACTATCTAATTAAGAAAACTCAAGGTTAGATTGACAACAAATCGCAGTCAAAGCTAGAAGAAAAGACTCATGCTAAACAACAGCCATAACAAATTATTACATGCTATGGCTTCAAATCGACATTCATCGATCTACAAGAAAAGAATAAATTCACAACACAAGCTCGACGCATTTTATGACAATCACGACGGATTGATCGTAACGCAAACAAGTTTCCTACATCGATAGACGCACAAAGCTGACTTCTCGCATCTTTCGACTACGAGGCGTGATTTACAATTTTGCCACAAGATGGTTCATTAAATACTTATAAACAAAAATAATAAACGTCTAGATAAGTTGACTTGCTATGGTGGACTTACGACGACATCCATGACTCCAAGATTCTATATGACTACTTTCGACTAGGATGTTACACTTTATCCTTTGACGTCAACATCTAGTTAACTAACCCAACCGACAAACAAGACTAACTTGATGGTTCCAAGGTTTATCTACCTATTTGGCGATCTCAGTAACAAACACCCATGGTTAATTTCCAGAGTCTATACTCTCTCTCGAAGATACTTTCTCTTGCCGTCGAACACGGTCGACCTGTTCCTGCAACGACAGTCTCACATACAATTTTGTGGTCAAAGCACCTATGTTCCAAATCAAAGCATAATATATCCAAAACATCATTGCACTTAACAAAAAGACATTTAGTCTACAATATCACATTGATCGTAATCATTAGATTTCACAATTTCATATAACAACTTTGTAAAATAAATCGTTAGTTTCCATGTCATCCACAACATATTAAATTACTGAAATTTGCAAGAAAGTAAATAGCATAATTGTTTCCAAAAAGAGGGATGTAACATCCTAGTCTTATTAGTTTTGACTATGTGTCTTGATTTGTCTCTTTGTCTTTCATCCCTACTATCTTTATTCCCTTGCTAAAGGCTGAAGGAATAACAACACCGCTAGACAACCCTATACCCTTACTAGGCTGGTAATTTTAACTATATGAATTGATTGTAAATAAAACTTGCATCAGAATAACACTACTATAAAATCTAGATCCTTATAAACTAAGAGAAAGAAGGTATCTTCCAGGTAGGTTCATTAGAAGTTTATCTTTTTAATTCAACATACTAGAGGGATTACCCTACCTCTAGTACTTTAATCGAAGAGGTGTTCCTTATTACTCCCCAGTGATTTATAGGGATGATGCCTAGATGTCATTGTAGTAGCTATGTTAGGCTACATGCAAAGTAGTTCATGCTTTACCCATAAATGTGAACCAGAGGCACCCTTTATTCACTGAACGATGCGATGTTTTGGGTTTTCTCTTTATTAATTTGATTGCATAAAAAAATTGCATCTAAACTTCATTTCTTTAATTCATTCCACACATTTGTACATACATAAAGTAAGTGGGAAGAAAGAATTATTGAGAAGAAAATTTGTCATCGTTACCCTTATTTAACTTAAGTAAGAGAAATATATTATTTTTTTGAGAGTTGGACTAAAATATTTAATTAAGTAAATTGAACATATTGTAGTAGTGATCAATAAATCTTCTCTTAAGAATAGTATTAGTTGTAGGTGAAACTTAGTTAAGTTCTTTTGTAACACTTACTAATTTAGTTAAGTTCATTTGTAGTGCTTATTAATCTAATTAAGTTAAGTTCATTTGTAGCACTCACTAATTGAGTTGTTTGATTGGATTAACTCATTCAATTACCCTTGATTAAAAGTTGTAGTTGTACCTAACTAATTTTGTTTGTTAATAAATAAAAGAAAAAGAAAAAAAAGAAATTGAAATTCATTCTTCTATCCTAAGAGTTCATTTAACCCTTAGAAGTTAGATGAAGTTGTATACTTAAAAATGAATTTGTATAATTGAAATTTGTAATAAAACAATATAATAACAAATTGGATTGTTGTTTGTCTTCTAACTTCACTAACATCTTCCCAAATTAGATTAATTATTTATCCATTGAATAAGTAACTATACCTAATTGATCTGGTTGTCAGAAATTGAAAAAGAAGATTCATTTAATTCTTAAAGTTAGATGAGATTGTATATTCATATAATTGAGATTTGTAATAGAACTAGAAAATAACAATTGAATTGTTGCTTCTACTTTACTAATGATTTTCCAAATCAAATTGATTTATTAAGTTAATTCTGATTAGTAACTATCCCTAATTAATTTTATTGATTGAAATATAGTTCATTTAATCCTTAAAAGTTAGATGAAATTGCATGTTGAAAATGAATTTGCTTTAGTGAAATTTTATAACAAAATTTAAGAAAAAAATAAATTTGTTTAAATGCTTTTCTTCCAACTCCCTAATAAACTCTCAATTGATTACGCTCCAAGATGCATAGATATATTAAATAATAAATAAATTTGCCAACTATTCTATGGATTCAAATAATTAACTCTATTTACTGATTCAACTATAGTTAAGAAGAAATAAATTATCTATTCATAAAGTTGAGTATTATTAAAGTTGCATTTATTTCATTTATAAAACCAACTCACAAAACTAACTCATAAATCTAAGTTTAATGAAATAACAACATAAATTAAATTAAAATAAAATTTAAAACTAAAATGAAAATTATATATTAAAAAAATAGGGGGGTGGGAGTGAGTTCCCCCCCCCTCCCTAGCCTCGGCTTCCCTGCGGGCGTAGGTGCTGCAGGCGGACCTACACCCGTAGGTCACCCAAGGGCGGCCTACGGGTAAGCCCAGTCCACGCCCGACCTACGCCGCAGGGGGACAAGGCACCTCGGCCATGGCCGAGAGCCCACTTGCCCTACCTTTGAAACCCTCATCAGTTTTTTTTAGATAATTTCTTTTGTATGTTTTTTTCTATTTCCTTTTTTATATATATAAAACCCCCTTTTTTACATAATATCAAACATATATATATTTGAAACCTTGCATGTGAAGAAAAAAAGAATTATACCTGAGTATATATGTATATGTACATACATTTTTGTACATACATATAAATATATATTAATGAAAATATATCTTGAGTTTTGATCAAACCCCATAAAAAATTTCTTGCAAATATGAAATCACAGAAAGAAATGCATGCATGTGAATATTTTAGAGAACCCATACCAAATAATGCAAATCCCTTCAAGATCTAGTTAGCCATTTTCAAAACAAAATATCAATGCTAGAAAAGAAATCAACATGAACTTAAATAAACAAAAAAAAATGGTTATCAAACCCCATAAAAAAAATTTCTTGCAAATATGAAATCACAGAAAGAAATGCATGCATGTGAATATTTCAAAGAACCCATACCAAATCAAGCAAATCCCTTCAAGATCTAGTTAGCCATTTTTGAAACAAAATATCAATGTTGGAAAAGAAATCAACATGAACTTAAATAAACCAAAAAAAATGGTTATACCTTCAGAGCTCCCAAACGGTGTTTCCTTCTCTATACCTTCCTTTCCCCAAAAAAATCCCCAAATACGTCCAACCCCCATTATTTAAAACCACATTTCCTCAATCATGGGAGGGATTTCCTCCTATTTCCTCAAAGGAGAGCCTTTTCAATTGGCTCCCTCAAATCAGGCTTCAATCAAGCCTTAAATCATGCTTCAGAAATTTGTAACTCATAGCTATTTAATTATTTATACTCTAAATTCAAAATAACTTAGGTTAATTATTTAATTTAGGTTATGGCTTTTTTTAATTTGATTTTTAATTTTTATATTTTTATTATTTTTTTGTCGATAATAGGTATATATTAGTGTTTAATCTTTCATAGTTTACATATGCATTGTTTTACTAACAAACATATACATACATATACATAAATATTTTATTATTATTACTATTATCATTATTTATTTTGACATAACTAGTACTAATATTATTATATTTTATGAAATTTACACTTTAGCTTTAAAATTTCAAAAAAAATAGGTGCTTATTTAGTTATTAAGGACTTTTAGAGTTTTAGGAGGGGTCATGACATCCTTCCTTATTTTGTGCATCGTCCCGATGCACTGCACCTAAAAATAGAGTTTGTATTACCAAGTCAAGGAAGCAACTTAAATAAAAAAGGGAAACAATTGTTGCATCTCATTTGTGTCCTCCGAGGTGGCATTCTCTGTGGCATACTAATCCCACTGAACCTTACAGATGGCACGTGGTCGCATAAAAAGCAAATACTCTGCTTCTTTTAATGGCTGCCTTAGTAGTCACAATGCACATACCAATTACAGAAAACTCAATCAAAGAGATATGCAGAATAGTCAAATACAAAATGACTGGAACTAAACATGTAGACTATAATCAAACATTTTAGAAGTCCAAACAATGACATGAGCTAAGATGCATTCCTTAAGATCAAATGCCAACTTGGCTAGAAGTAGGGAAATACACATTCTTAGTAATATCTCAATCACTCAAGACAGAGACTAAAACACAAATCCTCACTATTGTATTTCATCATCAAAACATTACAAAATCCA
Organism: Cunninghamia lanceolata; assembly: GCA_027924645.1. Lineage (NCBI taxonomy): Eukaryota > Viridiplantae > Streptophyta > Pinopsida > Cupressales > Cupressaceae > Cunninghamia > Cunninghamia lanceolata. The sequence continues at coordinate 4,112,274 of BSBN01001268.1, read as the reverse complement.
TCAAATTTCCTGCATCAAATGGCCTTCTCAAGGGCACCAAACAAGAACTCTTTACAAATGACTACTCATTAAGCCTTCTGTCTCTCTGTCGATCTGTAATCTCCTCCATCCCCGATGACCTCATTTCTTCCTCTATCCACCTGCGACCTGACTATCTATGGCCTCGATTTTCCAATTTGCTTGTGGCCTCTATCTCTATCTTCTATCCATTCTCTCCTCTATTCATCCTTCCTCCCCCAACAACAACCATTAGCCTCCTTCTTATGCACTGACGTCCAAACATTACATCAGCCATTTCTTGGGCCTCCACTCCTTCCAATCGACTTCCTTCCAAACGATCCTCTTTCCCTTGTTATCTATCTCTTCCATTCATTCCATCCATCTGTCTTATGACTGTTCACTACCCCCTGCCGATTCCTCTATCCGTCAGTTATAATACCAGTTTGACAGCTAAAAGATTCCTTTTGAATGAATACATATCGCTCAGTTGGATTCTTAAACTAACCTTTCTATTACCCCCGATGAACAACTGTTGTTTATTCTTCTTTTCTTGTGGTGACAAGAACCTACCTTATTCTCTGATGGTTTCTCTTCTGAAACTTCCTTCATAACCGTTTCCCACTAACTTCGAACTCTCCATATTCGGTTGCCATGTGGCACAACTCTAGGAGGAATAGTTTCCCAATTCATAACCGTTGTTAATACAACCATAACTCTTCTCCAAAGCATTCGATCAGTCATTCGCATTGACACCACAAGATGACACAATGTCTAGAACTAAATTCAATTCAATGATCATTTTCCACAACACATAAAGCTCCTGACCCAAAAGCGACTGGAAGATACCCCAACAACAGACAAACCACCGAAACACAATAGAAATAACAACACGGAACAAAAGACTAAAAGCCAAACTATCAAATGGAAAGTGATGCCCCTACATCAGACTCCCCAAGGAACAAAATTCATGTGCTCCTGCACATGGGTTATTACTCAAAACTGATTCACTTGTCTCCTTTTCTTCCGCTTCTTCCATAATATTAATACTACTGCTACCATATTCCTGCCATATTGTGGTCCACTATTTGATTCTTCACTCATGAAAACATTTCTCCCCTTCATCATCCTCTTTTGATTTTCCTGCAACCTATCATCAACAATGAAAGCAAGGAATTCTATATCTTTTAATTTATTCATTTCACACATTTGCAAGATAACCCCTATCTCATTTGCATATACTATCATGTTTTCTCTTCTTACCACAACACCAAACATCTTTTCCAACCACCCAACATCCAAGACTAACTGCTACAACACTATAACATTATCAACTTCATTGTTTACACTTCTACTCACAAAATTGTTTATTAAATCTGCCTCAATGTCTGCAACAATTCCTTTATTTTCAGTCATAGCCTCCATCTGCACATTTATTACTACTCCACTTGTTTGTACATCTTCAATCTTGCCATTCCACTCCTCTTCAATTACTGCATACCTTGCCCATAAATCCCCTTCTTTGTCATCAACTACTATTCCTTTTTCCATTCTCTTTCCAGCAAGATCTTCCTCCTCATTCTCTTGTTTATCTACACTATTTTGGACCTTGACTATCCCACTTTCTGCTACATTCTCATTCAATTTCTTCTTTGTGTCCTCCCCTTCATGAAGGTTATTGTCTTCTACATCTATTTGTGCATTATTCTTTCTTGCTTTTAAATATGCTGCACCCTCTTGCCTTTGGAGACTCATCTCCAATTCCTCATTCATAGACAAATTAATTTTTTTTTTCTCCTTTCATCCTTCTCATCTATCTTTCTCCACATTTCCATGTCATATTCCTACATTTCATTTAAAGCCTCAAAATTATCTTCATCAAAATTAAACAACTAACCTTTTACCTTGCTCAAACTATGGTTCTTCTCCTCTAATGTTGCTGCATGCCCTTGATCTATATTCTCATTTTCATCCTTTAGCATGACTCCTTGTTCTCGGGGCTGGTTCTTCTCTTCATAACTCCAACTCTTGAACATTGTCTTCTTATCACCATCTTCTCTTCTTGTTGTCCCATGCTTCACTATCCTCACTTTACTTTTCATATTGTTGGACTGCTATCCCTTTACTGCTGCACTCATTTTTCTTAAGCCATGCTCTGGTTTCAACCCTAATTCACCATCTATAGGCCTCCTTGCTTGCCAACTTGTCCTAGATTCAGGTTTCCACTTATTTCGCAACACATGTTCCCCACTTTGCACCTTCTTATTAGTACAAACATAATCAAAAGTATCAATCTCCCTATATTTTAATTGCTTCCCTTTATTATTCTTTTCCTTTTGCCAACAAGGAACTATATAGCCATGATCCACTAATTTACTCTTCTCCTTTCTAACTTGTAGGGTTACATTCCTATTTTCATTTGCATAAACAAAATCAGCACCAAAACTCACTTTTACCTCCTCATTGGTCTATTGTTCCAATTTGCTGACATTTTTGGCTTTGTGTCTTGCCACCTCTTCCTCTTCATAGGTTTTCCTCCTTTCTTCATTAGCTCTCTCTTCAACTTTAGGTACCTTGCAATGTACCTCTGCTACAATTTGTCTTCTTTTCTCTATTGCTACAACTTGTCCTCTTTTGATCTTATCTTCATCTTCATCTATGGGCTCTATTCTTGCCCTTTCTTCTTTTGCCTCCAAAGGCTTGTTCTCAGCTTTCTTCATACCTGCATCCACACTTTCAAACAAATCAATAGAAAATGAATCAAGAGACCAGAATGTCTCTTCAGGTGCCTCTTCCATAGACACTTTCTTCTCTTCTTTTTCTGGTGCTCCTTGCTACACCTTCTCTTTTCTCTTTTCCTTATTGTCCTTAATGAGGATTTTCCTCTTCTCTTCTTATCCTTTTTCTACAACCACAACCTTGTCAGGAAAATAAATTCTTTCCAAATTATCCATTCTTCTTGCAATCTCTTCCAATCCCTCTCGATATTTGCTACTTTCCACTTCATCCCAATATCTTTCCCAAAATGGGATTATGACGAGTCTCCTTACACTAATACATATCCTACTTAATGTTGCAACAAAATCTCTTACCTTCCACAACTACCCTCTACCCAACAATGACCCTAGAAGATATTGCTCTCAAAACCCCCTCTACCCACTCTCTCTCTTCATGGATGAAGTTATACACCTTCTACCTAGTTTATCTTTGCTGGAGGATAGCAGTTACAAGCCCTTTCTCATGCCTGCAACAACAAATGCTCTCATTTCTATGACTAATACCTCTTTCACAACTCTATCAACTCTCTCATTCTTCTGCATACTTTTCACCATGCCAATAATTTTCTTCCTCTATCAATCAAACTGCAACATACCTTAGACTATAACACTCATATAACAATACCCATCAAATTCAAGAACACACACACACAGTGTTTGCTGCCCATATCTTTTAGGGCTCCGGTTCTTCTCCATAACCTGTCAAAACATCAACACATATATTCTTATGAACATAACTAATTCTTTACCCAAGCATTTCTTTGCAACTCTCCACTTCTCTTCCCAGACCTTTTCTGAGCTCTGATACCAATCAGATGGCACGAGGTCGCATAAAAAGCAAATGCTCTGCTTCTTTTAATGGCTACCTTAGCAGTCACAACGCACATACCAATTATAGGAAACTCAATCAAAGAGATATGTAGAATAGTCAAATACAAAATGACTGGAACTAAACATGCAGACTGTAATCAAACATTTTAGAAGTCCAAACAATGATAGGCGCTAAGATGCATTCCTTAAGATCAAATGCCAACATGGCTGGAAGTAGGGACATACAGATTCTTAGTAATATCTCAATCACTCAAGATAGAAAGTAAAACACAAATCCTCACTATTCTATTTCATCATCAAAACATTACAAAATCCATCAAATGGCCTACATCAAATGGCCTTCTCAAGGGCACCAAACAAGAACTCTTTACAAATGACTACTTGTTAAGCCTTCTGTCTCTTTGTCAATCTGTAATCTCCTCCATTCTCGACAACCTCATTTCTTCCTCTATCTACCTGTGGCCTAACTATCTATGGCCTTGATTTTCCAATTTGCTTGTAGCCTTTATCTTTGTCTTCAAGTCATCCTCTCCTCTATTCGTCCTTCCTCCCCCAACAACAACTGTCAGCCTCCTGCTTATGCACCAACGTCCAAACATTACATCATCTATTTCGTGGGCCTCTGCTCCAAGTCCAACCGACTTCCTTCCAATCGATCCTCTTTCCCTTGTTATCTATCTCTTCCATTCATTCCATCCATCTGTCTTATGACTATTCACTACTCCCTACTAATTCCTCTATCCGTCGGTTATAATACTAGTTTGACAGCTAAAAGATTCCTTTCAAATGAATACTTGTCGCTCAGCTAGATTCTTAAACTGAACTTTCAGTAACCACTGATGAACAACTGCTATTTATTCTTCTTTTCTGGTGGCGATAGGAACCTGCCTTATTCTCTGACGGTTTCTCTTCCAAAACTTTCTTCATAGCCATTTCCCACTAACTTCAAACTCTCCATATTCGGCTGCCATGCTGCACAACTCAAGGAGGAATGATTTCCCAATTCATAACCATTGTTAATATAACCATAAATCTTCTCCAAAGAATTTGATCAATCATTCGCATCAACACCACAAGATGACACAGTGTCTAGAACTGAATTTGATTCAATAATCATTTTCCACAACACATAAAGCTCCTGACCCAAAAGCGACAGGGAGATACCCCAACAACACACAAACCACTGAAACACAATAGAAGTAACAACACAGAACAAAATACTAAAAGCCAAACTATCAGATGGAGAGTGATGCCCCTGCATCACTTACACTGGTCTACCACCCTATTGCACAACTAATACTAGCGCCTCTCCAAGATTTTGCAAGGCTTTTTCATTATTCTCCCTGATTCTTGGACATGCAATGCATTCCAATTAATCTTGTGATTATTATTTGTCACATACTTCTTAAGGAGTGATACATGGAAGACATCATGGACCTAGCTTAGTTTAGGGGGTAAGGCTAGCCGATAAGCTATCGGGTTTACTTTCTCTAGAATTTCAAAGGGGCCAACATAGTGAGGTGCCAATTTAGCCTATTTCCCAAAAGATATGGAGCTTCTGTGGGGTCTAACCCTCAGGAAAACCTTCTCTCCCACTGAGAATTCTCTCTGGACCCTGTTTCTGTCTGCATAGATTTTCTATTGGTTAGTTGGACTCAATGGTGTTCGGCACTTCCTACCATATAAGGCCTCAAAGGGGGCCATTCTTAAGGAGGTTTGGAAGGAGTCATTATAAGAAAACTCAACAAGTGGAAGATATTCTTCTCACCTTGTCTGTTGGTCCATGAAATACATTTGTAGGAGGTCTTCCACTATCTAGTTTGTCCTTTCTATTTGGCAATCTATTTCTGGATGGTATGTTGTGCTAAAATTTAGTTGGGTCCCTAAGGCTGACTGCAATGTCATCAAAACCCTATAAGTGAACCTAACATCTTTATTTGAAATTATTTTCTCTAACACCCCATGTAGCCTAAAAATTTCTTTTACAAACCTCTTGGCTAAGGCTAGGGCATCATCTATTAGATTGCTAGGTGTAAAGTGGGCCACCTTGGTGAGCTTATCAATGACTTCTATTATTGCATTGTGTCTGTAGGGTGTCATGGGCAACCCTTGGATGAAGTCCATACTGATGACTTGACATTTATAGTGGGGTATGTCATGGGGATATAACAACCCTGCTGGATGATTGTGTTCTACCCTTACCCTTTTACATTCTAAAGACTTTGCTACATAAAGCACTATGTCATTCTTCATTCCCTGCCAAAAGTATAATCTCTTGAGGTCAAAATACATCTTGTTAACCTTGAGGTATCCTGAATAGGGTGCATTATGGGCTTCTAACAAGATTAGGTCTCTAAGTCCCTCAGAGTTAGGCACATAAATTTTGTTGGCATAAAGAAGCAACCCATCCCCATCAAAGTTGTATCCTTCCCACTTGGGTTAGATTCTGGTTTATTTTCTAAGTTTAATTTCACCTGTTAAACCCAAGGGTCATATTTCTATTCTACTAACACTTGCTCCCTAAGGATGATTTTAAATGTAACCACAGTCATCAAATGCTTCCTTCTGCTCAAGGCATCGGCCACCCTATTTTCCTTGCCCTTAATATACTCTATTTTGAAATCATATTCACTCAAAACTTCTATCCACCTTCTTTGTCTTGAATTTAAGTTTGGCTTGGTGAAAATATATCTTAGCCATTGGTGGTCAGTCTTCAACTCAAAAGGTTTACCTAGCAAGAAGTGCCTCCACTTTTGGAGAGCATGGACTATTGCGGCTAATTCTAAGTCATGGGCCGCGTAGTTTAGTTCATGAGTCTACAACTTCCTAGACTCATATGCTATCACCCATTCATCCTGCATTAGCACACCCCCTAATCCTTCTGTGGATGCATCTGTAATAACTACAAATTGTCCATTAGGATCTAGAACTCTTAAGATGGGGGCCAAAGTCAATTTTTCTTTTAAGATCTGGAAAGCCTTGTCACATTGTTCTATCTAAATGAACCTTTTATTCTTTCTTTGCAATAAGGTGATAGGATTTGCAATCTGGGAGAATCCTTCCACAAACCTTCTATAATACCCTGCCAGGCCCATGAAACTCCTAACCTCTGAAACATTTTTAGGAATGGGCCACTCCATTATAGCCTTTATCTTATTAGGGTCTATAGCTATACCTTCCTTAGATATGATATGCCCTAGGTAATGGATCATTTTTTTGAAGAATGCACATTTTGATAGCTTCCCATATAATTTATGTTCTCTTAACCTTTGTAAAATCAAGCAGAGATGTGTTAGATGCTCCTCCTCATCCTTAAAATAAATCAATATGTCATCTAGGAATACTAGGACAAACTTATCTAAGTAGTCATGAAAGATGTTGTTCATCAAGTTTGAAAAGGTAGTTGGAGCATTAGTGAGACCAAAAGGTACAACTATGAACTCGTAGTGCCCATACCTTGTTCGGAAGGCTATTTTCATAATGTCCTCTTCCCTAATCCTAAGTTGGTGATACCTTGACTGAAGGTCAATTTTGGAAAACACAGCTACCCCCTTCATTTGATCAAAGAGGTCTTCAATGTGAGTCAATGGGTACCTATTCTTTAATGTTACCTTGTTTAGCATTCTGTAATCTATACACAGCCTCAGGGTCCCATCCTTTTTCTTAACAAATAAAACTGGCGCTCCCCAAGGTGACACACTTGGCCTTATCAAACCCTTCTCTATAAGCTCCCCCAATTGAATCTTAAGCTCTAAGAGCTCAGTTGTGTTTATACGATAGGGACCCCTTGACACAGGTTCTACCCTAGGTACAATCTCAATGGAGAAATCAAACTTCCTTTTAGGTGGCAATCCTGGTAAATCCTCTGGAAATATATCCCTAAAGTCTTGAAGAAAAGGAAGGTTGCCAAAGTTTGGGCTATCTTCTTGTTTTTCATCTAAGGTAACCAAAAATATTTGGGACCCCCTTTTTCTTTCTTTCTTTAGTTGCATTGCTGAAATGGTTTCCACATTTATAGGCCTAAGGGCTCCTTGTAACTTCACCATATTTCGTTGGTCATCTAAGTATTCCACCATTTTAAGATATCAATCTACCTTTGGTTGGTGTTGAGTTAGCCAATTCATCCCAATGATTACGTCATAAGATCCTAGAAGGGCCATAAAAAGGTCTACTTTTGTCTCAAACTCAAGCAACTGAATGGGAGTGCTAGGTATGTACTTGGTTACTTTCCTAACTACCTTATCCCCATATTGGACCATCCATGATGTTTTCATTTGATTGACTTGTAATGACATTTTATTTAAAAGATCTGGAGAAACAAAGCATTCTGATGACCCAGTGTCTATCAATATGGAGATTGGTTGACTTAAAAGCATACCTGGAGTCTCTATGGGTATATTTTGAAGCTGATTTTGACGATTTCTGATTGCAACATGAATCCTTTGCTGAGGTCCTTGTGGTGGTTGGTTTTCTCTAATATGTGCTTGCATTTGGGGACAATTTCTAGCATAATGGTTCCCTCTACACATAAAAAACCCACTGGGTGGTCCTCTCTGTGTTGGATTCCTAGGGGGATCCTTCCTTGATTCATTGAGTACTGGTGAAAGGGCTGGCCTGTTATAATTCCTCTGATTGTTCTTGTTGAAATTACCCCTGTTATTGTTCCCATTCTGACCATTCCTTGGATTCTGAATTGGCAGTGGCCTCTTTTCCATGAAATTGTTCCTTTGATTTTTAAAGTTTTGGTTCCCCCTGAATTCTTGTTTCCTTTTGAAGGCTTGACTTCTGCTATTGTTGAAATTTTGTCTTGCTGTTGCTAGGGCATATAGTTTATTTTCTTATTTTAAGGATTTTTCTAGAACCTCATTCATGTTTTCAAGACCATGCATGTCTACTTTAGCACCAATATTAGCATCCAACCCTAGTATGGACTTTCGGGTTTGAATCTTTTCATCACTTTGATAAATTGGCACATGCTTGAGTAACTTGGCGAATCTATCCCAATACTGTTGTACTATTAAAGACCCTTGTCAGAGGTTATGGAACTCTGTCATCTTTTCATCAAAGAACAATTGTGGTAGTCATCTTTTCCAGAAATGATGAACAAAGAGTTCCCAGGTTATGTCTTCCCTAGAGTATCCATTCTATTCCTTAATGTTTGTCCACCAACTTGCTGTGTCACCTGTTAGTTGATAAGATCCCCATAATGCCTTTGTCATTTCATTGTAGTTTCTCAATTCAAAGTACTTTTCCATTTCATTTAGCCAGTTTTTAGCTCCCTCCCCAAGTTGTCTCCAATCAAATTTGGGAGGGGTTATTTGTTTCAAGTCTTTAGAAAGCTATATGATAGAGAATTCCTGCCTAGGTGCTTCCATATGTATGAAAATTTCACTAGAGTTGTTCCCACCAAGAGGATTCTCAAATTCTGGTTCCATTATGTTTTCAATCTTCTCTTGCCTTGCCCTGAGGTTCTCAACTATTTTCTCTAAGGATACCATCTGATCCCTTTGTTTTGTCAGTAAGTCAATTATTGCCTCAATTCTTGTTTCAATATTCCCATGTCCCTTGGTTGGCTCGGCCAGGGTTTTCTTTTTCCTTTTTGCAGTGTTGGCATTGTTTGCTCTCATTCTGACCATTGTGTTTCCTGAAATCCAAGAAAATTTTAGAGTGAATAACTTCCCAAGGTTTGCTTCCAAAATCCAATGTAAAATCTATTTGTTCTAATTTTTCTTATGCAAGTCATAGAAGGATCAAGGCCTAGCTTTCAAACCTCACTCTGATACCATATGTAAGGTTAAGGTTTTTCCTGTGATAATTTCCAAAACATTATCCCTTTAAAAAGAACCACTACTATTTTTTTTGTGCTCCTATGTTTGGTTTAAGTGTAGGTCTAACATACTTCAGAATATCTACCCAAACGAGATAGCCCTTTATCCAAATGGGACAAGCATCTATGCAAACATGATAGGTAAACTTCTATCCATACAGAATGGGTATCTCTCCAAACGAGATAGGTATGTGCTCTGGCCAGAGTCTTAAACCCATTAGGATCTAACAGATCTTGGGTCACTCTCTAAAGACTACACTGCCTCCAGGGTGCACCGAGGTCTATGCCTTCAAGAGATAAACTATTCAAGTATTGTCGCTTGAGTCCCATGTCAGAATTCAACCCTAGGCCTCAAGGAGTCAAGCAAATCCCAAATGGGGATTCTTCCGAGTATTTAAATTTGGATTTTCCTTCTCATAAGTTTAATCTAGGTTGGTTGGAGGTCTCAACTTGTTGGGGTGATTTCTTAAGTCATTAAGAAGTTGCATTGATTCTTAAGTGGGAACCAAACCCCCCAATCCCTGTGCCTAAATCTTGTGCACTAGGAACATCCTTCGTTCCTCGGGCTGCCTACATACTCGCTACCGAACCGGATCAAGGAATAAAATATGTAGTTTTGTTTTCTATTCTAGGTTTCATGTGAACGGTTTATGTGGGTACGCAGCCCTTTCTAGGGCCCATTCTCCCCAGATAGTTCCTCTGCAAATGCTACCCACAAGGGGGAGCATGAGAAGCAATTGATCTTTCTTAACCAATACTTTAGTTTACTAAGACTCCACTACTTCCTAGTCTTATAAGTTTCGACTACATGTCTTGATTTGTCTCTTTGTCTTTCATCCCTACTATCTTTATTCCCTTGCTAAAGGTTGAAGGAATAACAACACCGCTAGACAACCCTAGACCCTTACTAGGAGGGAAATTTTAACTATATGAATTGATTGTAAAGAAAACTTGCATCAGAATAACACTACTATACAATCTAGATCCTTATAAACCAAGATAAAAAAGGTATCTGCTAAGCAGGTTCATTAGAAGTTTATCTTTTTAATTCAATGATGCCCAAACATCGTTGTAGTAGCTATGTTAGGCCATGGGCATAGTAGTTCATCACAACGACTTTACCCATAAATGTGAACCAAAGGCACCCTTTATTCACCGAATGCTGCGAGGTTTTGGGTTTTCTCTTTATTAATTTGATTGCATAAAAAAAAATTGCATCTAAACTTAATTTCTTTAATTCATTCCACACATTTGTACATACATAAAGTAATTTGGAAGAAAGAAGTATTGAGAAGAAAATTTGTCATTGTTACCCTTATTTAACTTAAGTAAGAGAAATAAATTATTTTTGTGAGAGTTCCTAAAATATTGAATTAACTAAGTAAATTGAACATATTGTAGTAGTGATCAATAAATCTTATCTTAAGAATAGTAGTAGTTATAGGTGAAACTTAGTTAAGTTCTTTTGTAGCACTTACTAATTTAGTTAAGTTCATTTGTAGCGCTTACTAATCTAATTAAGTTCATTTGTAGCACTCACTAATTTAGTTATTTGATTGGATTAATTCATTCAATTACCCTTGATTAAAAGTTGTAGTTGTACCTAACTAATTTTGTTTGTTAATAAATAAAATAAAAATAAAAATAAAGGAAATTGAAATTCATTCTTCTATCCTAAGAGTTCATTTAACGCTTAGAAGTTAGATGAAGTTGAATACTTAAAAATGAATTTGTATAATTGAAATTTGAATAAAACAATATAATAACAAATTGGATTGTTGTTTGTCTTCTAACTTCACTAACATCTTCCCAAATTAGATTAATTATTTATCCTTTGAATAAGCAACTATACCTAATTGATCTAGTTGTCAGAAATTGAAAAAAAAGATTCATTTAATCCTTAACGTTAGATGAGATTGTATATTCATATAATTGAGATTTGTAATCGAAATAGAAAATAACAATTGAATTATTTTTTATTAGATAAGCGGCTAAACAAGGGAGCCGATCCCTATTATAAAAAAGCCCAGAAATAGAACAAGGGGGAAAAAACAAGGCCACAAGGGCAGAAGAACAGGGGAAAAAGCCAAGAGAACTTAATCCCAGAAGCAACAGACCAGGAACGACAAACCAATAGCATAGGCACCGTAGCCTAGCTAGAGAACGGTAGGGATCTACACAACATCAGATCCCGATCTAGACCCCCTAACAGCCTTGCCACAAGGGGGCAAGGGACCTTTCTTCCTACGCTGAACCACTGTCTAGGAGGGCCTAGAACCAGGATCAACAACACATGGAGAGAGGGGAGTCTCCCTCGAAACCACCAGCAAAGAGGGCTCGCGATGAACCCCAAATGACCCCAACAAAGCCCCACGAGGGGAAGCTGAGCCTGAAGAGAGCAAAACTGAAGTAGAAGAATCAAGAATAGAAGAAATAGGCCTACTCGTAATAAGAGCAGCTGATAGATGAGCAAACAAGTGGTCAGAAGAATTCAGAGACTGAGAGGGAACTGTAGCAGCAACCGACACTACACCCTCAAAAGCAGTCACAAAATGGTCAGCATCTCCCGAGGAATCATCCCCCTGAGACGAACTGTCATCCTCTAAAGTGTTGATAGTTAGGTGATCTGGGAGAGTATCTTTCCACCAAGAAGCAGCACCCTTACGACGCGAGAGGGGACAAATAGAGGCCAAATGACCTATAGCAAAACACCTTCTGCATCTAAAGGGAATACCCTCATAATCCAATATTTGTTTCCAGGGCCTTTCCCCTACCATCAAGACCACATCCCCATGAAGAGGTTTAGAAATGTCAATATCCACAAGAATGTGCGCTATCATGGAGTGCCCCATGAAGGAGGTTATAGAATCAACCTTGAGGAAATGGCCAATGGCATTGCCTATGCCCTCATAGCATGAATCCTCCCAAAAATATAGAGGGAGATTTGGGAGATGGACCCAAATAGGTCTGATGTTGAGTGGCTCCGTAAGGGGATTGAAGGAGAGAGTCCAGGGCTTGATGGAGAGGGAATGCTCCCCCCACAACCAAACTCTGCCATCGAGCACTAAGTCCCTCTGCTCAGAAGAAGCAAATGTCACTATGAAGAACCCTCTAGCATAGGGAAACAATTCAATCTTACCCTCAACTAGTGGCTTCTAAGACTCTAAGACCCAATTGTGAAGATTGGGCAAGGAGGGCCAGAAACCATTAAATATGCAAATCACTCCAGTGTTGCGGTAAAATTCTTCGCTCTCAGCAAATTTCGAACCACAAACCACAATAGGTGACTCATGGGCACAAGGGATCGACCGAGAACTGGACTAGGAAGAGGTCCGAGTACCAGATCCAACAACAATAGTAGAAAAAGTCTTCCTAGGGCCTCTCGGGGCCCAAAACCCCACCACAGGACCACCACCGACATTAACCTCTATGGAAAAACCACCAGCACCAAAGCCAGGGTCAGAAGAAAGACCCCTGGGACCAGCATTCACGGGGCCAAGCCCCTGCCCAACTAGAGTAGCCACAGAACCACCCTCAGCCAAAAGGAATGCGACCAGACTACCTAGCTGCCCCCTACCAACTCGGGCTTGAGCGAAGAACCCACAAACCCCCCTTCAGTGCTACGTGCTCTGCATTCATCGCGATTCAAATTTCCCGCTCTGCATTCATTGTGTTACGATACAATTGAATTGTTGCTTCTACCTTTACTAATGATTTTCCAAATTAGATTGATTAATTAAGTTAATTCTAATTAGTAACTATCCCTAATTAATTTTATTGATTGAAATATGGTTCATTTAATCCTTAAAAGTTAGATAAAATCGCATGTTGAAAATGAATTTGCTTTAGTGAAATTTTATAACAAAAATTAAGAAAAAAATAAATTTGTTTAAATGCTTTGCTTCCAACTCCCTAATAAACTCTCAATTGATTAAGCTCCAAGATGCATAGATATATTAAATATTAAATAAATTTGCCAACTATTTTATGGATTCAAATAATTACCTCTAAATTTGTTTAAATGCTTTGCTTCCAACTCCCTAATAAACTCTCAATTGATTAAGCTCCAAGATGCATAGATATATTAAATATTAAATAAATTTGTCAACTATTTTATGGATTCAAATAATTACCTCTATTTAATGATTCAACTATAGTTAAGAAGATTAAAGAAATTGTCTCTTTTTAAAGTTGAGTATTATTAAATTTGCATTTATTTCATTTATAAAACCAACTCATAAATCTAAGTTTAATAAAATAATAACATAAATTAAATTAAACTGAATTAAATTAAAATAAAATTTAAAACTAAAATTAAAATTTAATTTATAAAAAAACAAGGGGGTGAGAGGGAGTTTTCCGCCTCCCCAACCCACGGCTTCCATGCGGGTGTTGGCATCGTGGGCGGACCTGTACACGTACGCGCTGCCTTTGAAACCCTCATCAGTTTGTTTTTTTTTTAATAATTTCTTATATATATATATAACTCCCTTTTTTTACATAATATCAAACCTATATATATATATATATATATATATATATATATATCTTTGAAATCATGCATGTGAAAAAAAATAGAAGTATACATGAGTATATATGTATTTGTATATACATATAAATATATATTAATGAAAATATATCTTGAGTTTTGATCAAACCCCATAAAAAAAATTTCTTGCAAATATGAAATCATAGAAAGAGATCATGCAAGTCCCTTCAAGATCCAATGAGTCATTTTCAAAACAAAATACCAAAGGTGGAAAAGAAATCAACAAGAACTTAAATAAACCAAAACAAATGGTTATACCTTCAAAGCTCCCAAACGAAGTTTCCTTCTCTATACCTTCCTTTCCCCAAAAAAATCCCCAAATATGTCCAACTGGCATTATTTAAAACCATATTTCCTCAATCACGGGAGGGATTTCCTCTTATTTCCTCAAAGGAGAGCCTTTTCAATTGGCTCCCTTAATCAGGGTTCAATCAAGCCTTAAATCATGCTTCAAAAATTAATAACTCATAGTTCTTTAATTATTTATATTCTAATTTCAAAACAACTTAGGTTCATTATTTAATTTAGGTTATGACTTTTTTTTTAATTTGATTTTTACTTTTATTTATTTATTTATTTTTAATTTTATTTTTTCCATAATAGGTATATATTATTGTTTAATCTTTCATAGTTTACCTATGCATTGTTTTACTAACAAACATATAATAATAATAATAATAATAATAATAATAATAATAATAATAATAATATTACATAACTAGTACTAACATTATTATATTTTATGAAATTTACACTTTAGGTCTAATTTTTTTTTTTTATATTAATCATCGAGAGTTCAAAGTATCAAATATACAACAGAGACCCAAGGGCAAACAGCTAGCCCAAGGGGTCAAACTAGAGTATCAAAATCACATAATAAATAGTACGGAGATACAAAAGAAGAGAGTAACCAAGAGTAGCTAAGTAAGAATATCATCCCAGTTTTCCAACCAGGTCGTCCATCCTTGCGGTCCTTCCATCCAGACCACCTTCTTCCTATCCAGAATCTGAGCATACATATCCAGTTTCTCATAAGGAGGGGTACCATTGTCTCTAATCTCTTTAATCAGTTATTAAGGGCTTTGTCAAAGTATTTTTGTCTTCTAAGATACTGGCCCATTCATATCCATGCTTCATCTCATATATAAACCTCGAGGCGTGTCCATCTTTAAGAAATCTCAGAAGCTTATCACGTTCTAGATTCATAATGCAGCAAACCTGAGAGGCAATCTTAAAATGAGTGAGTTTTCTGTAAAACCCAGTAAGACTTCTATCAATGCCTTGAAATTTGGCGTCATTTCTAAATTTTCATATGGACCAAAGAATGAAAGATGAAAGAATATGCCAAAAAAAGTTAGCATCTTTTCTCAGTCCTTGTATAAAGCCAGTAACAATCTCAATAGTATAGACATGTTTAGTAATAGAAATTCCAAACATTAACCAGATTTCTTTTGCAAAATTACAATAAAAAAATATATGCCTCATAGTTTCAGGAACTCTGCAAATAGAACAAGTATCATAACCAGTAAGATGATTTCTAGTAGGAAGCTTATCAAGCAGGAGCTGCCATTTAAAACATTTAACTTTAGGAGGAATAGGGGATTTCCATAAAATGTCAAAGGATTTTTGCCATTCAGTGGAACTGAGATTACAATACCAAATTTTGTTAATATGATTAGTCACAGCAGTGTTAGTGTTGAGAAACTTGTATATGTCTTTGGCTTTAATTTTTGTCAGCAGGGACCCATCTCTCCATCTAAAAGATAGGTAACTATGAGAATCCACATTAGTACTTCTAGGAAGATTTAAGGAGGCACAAGCATTCTTAATTAAATTATAAGTTCTGATTTGAGAATTAGGAAGATCATACATTCTGGACAGATTGTTCCAGCTAATAAGAGTGTTATGGTCCATGATATCCATAATGTATTTGATGCCCTTAGCATTCCAAGATCTAGTAGAACATCCTTTGGTAAGAGCAAGAGGCTTATCAGAGTTGGCAAGGTTCCACCAAATAGAGCACTCTCCATGAATAGCATACTGATAATCAAAACTGGAGTTGTCAATGAAACCTCAGACCATCTCCCAAGCCTTCCAAATGGATCTAAAGACCCAGGTCCCTTGAATGGAAACAGCAAAACGGCTAGCCACCAAATCATAGAAAGGAAGACCTTTCTAGGATTTAGCTTGTTTTGGGACACCACACTGGATGTTATTTCTGATAAGGACCTTCCAAGGCTCGTTACCCTCAAAGACCTGGAAGATCCATTTGGAAGCAAGGGAGATTCCTTGCAATCTAAGATCTTTAAGTCCGAGGCCACCAACTTTTTTATCCAGATGACACCAGTTCCATTTCACCATGTGAGTCTTTCTCTTTCCTTTACCATCTGACCATAAGAAGTTGCGAATAACCTTTTGAATTTCAAAGATCTGGTAGTTACTAAACATCCAAGCGGATGAGTAATATATACTGTAAGAAGATAAGATTTTTTGACACACTTGAGCCCTTCCAGCAAGTGAGAGAGTCTTATGATTCCAATTATTTAGTTTATTAATGATCTTGTCCTTGACCCACCCCCACATATCCTTAAGAGAAGGAGCAACAGAAAAGGGAATACCAAGATATCTGACAATCTTATGAGGCCCACCCCACAAATAACCAAACTGATTCAACCAGTTAGGAGGAGTCTCTTTCCAACCAAGCATAATAGATTTGGAGCTGGAAATGCGAGCTCCTGAGGCTTTCCCAAAAAAGCTCAAGTTTTTGATTAAGACAATGAATATTATGCTGAGAAAGCTCCAAAAAAAGAGAGGTATCATCGGAAAACTGAATGTTTAAAAGTTCAGAATTATCAGGAAGGGTAATCCCATGAACTCTATGAGAGAGGGAATCATCCCGAAGAAGATAAAAAAGAGCATTAGAGGCAATGACAAAAAGGGCAGGAGCAAGAGGGCATCCTTGCCTAATGGAACGAGAAAGCATAATAGGTTGTGAAAGATTACCATTAACTTCAATAAGAGCAGAGGCATCAGCAAGCAAAACTTTAACATAACTACAGAAGTTAGGAGGAAAACCAAAAGCTCTAAGCATTTTAACAATGAAGTCCCACTCAATTCTGTCATAAGCCTTCTCAAAATCAACAAGCAACATAGCAGTATCTTGATTAGAAGTCCTAGCCCATTCCATAGTTTCCCAACTAGTGATTAAATTTTCCAAAATGTATCTGCCTTTAATGAACCCAGTCTGAGTGGGGCAAATAAATTTAGGAAGAACTTTTTCAAGTCTGGTGGCCAAGACTTTAGCAAGAATCTTGTATGAAACATTAAGCAATGTAATAGGTTGCCAATTCTTGATAAGAGCCTTGTCACCAGCCTTGGGGATGAGCTTAATGATGCCAGTATTAATAGGGGACCCCAAGGAGCCATTTTCAAAAGCTTCAGCATATAAATTATAAAGGTCCTGAGTGATCCAATCAATGTTAGTCTTATAGAATTCAGCAGGGAGCCCGTCAGGACCCGGAGCTTTATCATCCTTAAGCTTACGAATAGCATTAGCAATCTCCTGAGGGGAAACCATATTTTGAAGCTGAATAGAGTCTTCTTCAGAAATCTTGGTAGGAATAAGGTTCATGCAGCGGTTTCTAATATCAAGAGAGTTAGAAGAATCTTCAGATGAGAAGAGATTGGAATAAAATTCCCAAAAGGCATTGATAATGTCATGAAGAGAGAGAAGCTCTATGTCCTCAACGACAATCCTGTCAATTCTCTCCTTCGCATGTTTTTGTTTTAAGAAATTAAAGAAAAATTTTGATCCTTTATCCCCAAATTGCAACCATTGATTTCGAGATCTGATGGAGGCTCCTTTGATTTTAGCTTGTTGATGTTTTCTAAGCTTATTTCTAGCAAGAGAAACTTGCTCAGCTAGAATAGAAGAAGTAGGTTGGGTTTGGATACTGGCTTCCAGGGAAAGAAGATGCTCAGATAAAGAGTTTTCCACTCTTCTAAAATCCTTAGCTTTTTTCTGACCGAAAGTTTGAAAGACCTTTTGCCAAGACTCAATATTGGTATTCCATCTAGTTATGTGCGAAATATTCTTATTATTCAGGTTAAAAAGTCTAACCATTTTGATGGCAATCAGAACATTTTGATCATCAAGCAGAGAAGTATTAAGAATAAACTTCCTAGAGCGAGGGGCAGAAGGAGGGATGGCATTTCTATAATTGATGGTAGTAGATATGAGGTAGTGATCAGAAAGACTGGAAGGATGAACAACAATGACAGGTGAGGAGGCAGAGGAAAAGAAGGAGGAGAAATCAAGATTGGCGTAGAATCTATCTAGTCTAGAATAAATACGATTGACACCCTACTGAAAATTGCACCAAGTGTAATTAAGGATAGAATTATCACAAGCATGATCATAAAAGGGGTCAAAGAGATTAAAATGTTTTTTAAATCTATCCCAACAGATTTTTTCCGAACCTTTCCATTCAAAAGGAGCACCTCCAGATTTGTCAATATCCGATTCAATCATATTAAAATCCCCCCCAAATATCCATGGGATGTTAGGCAGGGAGATCATCCAATCCCAAAGCTGAGATCTTTCTCTATAATCATTGGAAGCATATAAAGAGCAGATTTCAAAACATGAGTCACAATCTTTAATGACAACCCAGGCCGCTTTGTTGCATGGAGAAATACCCAAGTCATAAATTTGTTTAGCCCATTTAGGATGCAGAAGAAGAGCAACTCCTCCATTTCCTTTGGGATGGTTGGAGAAGATCTTAACAGCATCCCTCCAAATGCAATCAAGAGCAAGATCAAGAGAAAAACCAACTGCTTTAATTTCTTGCTGCATGGTCTAAAATTTCAAAAAAGGTGTTTATTTAGTTATTAAGGACTTTTAGAGTGTTAGGAGGGGTCATGACATTTGTCCCCCATTTATGGACATACCTAGGGGGTTGATGCATTGAAAAAGCTTGACAACATCACATTCTTGGTAGCAACTATGAATTGTGTTGTGTATGTTACATCATTGATGTATGTTCTATGCTTGGGCATGCTATGAAGCCTAGAATTGGCTAGGGGAGCTCTTTCAATTGGATTCACCCAAATCATTGACTACTCTATTCTTCTTGAATTACCATAAGGGATGGAGCAATCAATGTGAAACTTTGTAGGGGTTTTCACTTGCTAGATGTAAGCAACTAGAATAGGCGAGGAACTAAACACGATCACTCCAACGTTGTAGATAAGAGAGGCCCAATACCCAAGCCTTTGAATGACCATAAATAGGATATCCAATTACACCCTCAGTCATGGTATCTACACAGCTTGTATCCCCTATGGAGGGCATCATGTGTATCTGGTTGGTTCCTTCACATTCTTTTTATTAGTATCCACCTTTGGCAATACTCTTGTAACCAACACTATTTAACTAGCTATTGTTATCTATACTTATTAACCAATTATATGTTACAATTTTTTTACCCAAAGTAATATGTTTTTTATCAAGTAAACATACAAACATTTTAAACAAAAATAGTCAAAATTAATTATTAGCATTCCACTTTCACCTCTTATTATAACTTCAGGCTGATCAAAACAATTAAATAATAAACTTTATACAATTTTATCCTATTAATTTTATATTTTTATTTTATAAAACTCTTTGTACAATCATGAGCAACAGTTTTGTACAATCTTGAGCAACACATGCCTCATAACATGACATGAGGAAAGAGAAAATATTATTCCTATAAAGAACAAGTTTCCTCATATATCATAACTCGTTTTTTGAATTGACCCTTCATTTTACTGTCACTAGTCAATTCATACAAAATATAAAAGACATTTACTATCTAATTATTTACTATTTATGACAGGAATGGACCCAACAGCATGTTTTATAGAGAAATGGAAAAGAAAAGCAAAATTCGATGAACTTCTTAATAGACTAGGCTTTTCAGTGACACAGATCCTTCTCGCTTTCTCCACTTGCATAGACTTGACTGGTGGTAAGGACAGATTAGATATCCAATAATCCTCCTTTAATGGGGATTACAATAAGTAATGTCTGTTGTTGAATGTCAGTTTAGCAATGGAAATAAAGACTGCATGAAAACACAGTTATTCATTTCAACAGTTAAAGATAAATTTTGATTAATAAAAGTAGGACAAATATTTACTACTTTTTATTGTGAATGAGGTATAAATTACTATTGACTGTTTAACCATTGAAATGCATGATATTTAAATAGAGTGAAAACGGACCTCATCATATTATGTCAACTTTTCAACCTACAAGACAAACTCTCAATGCAACTAGACAAGCACCTGAGAATAAATTTATTAACTATTATTATGTCGCTTAAAAGAAGACAACATTCATATAATTTAATTAGATAGAAGACCATTCATATTTTACAAAAATGTACCCAGAAGCCTTGCATTAAATGTTAGTCACCCAATTCATATTTTAACATTATTATTAGTATTTGTTTTTAATATTAGTGTAACTAAAACTATTATATATCACAATTAATTTCACTCGAAATAAATATTTTTTTAAACTCAAATTATTCTTCATCATCCACAAATTTAAAATCATTAAAACATTCTTTAACATCAATGTTTTGATATACACATTGAATTGGCTTTTAGAGCTGACCACTGTTTTGTATGGTTTCAATATATGCAACAGTCAATTGGAGATGATTTGGATGCTCTATGTAAATGTCATCCACTTTCAGAGTTGAATCGGTCAAACAGCCAATAGCATTTTTCTATTTCATTCACAACAAAAAGTGTTAAATATAGGAAAACTTTTCATTGGCCAGAATTTACCATTAAATATTGAAGTGGATGACATTTAAGATCACCCTGATTTGGATGATCCTGACAATTTTTACATTTTTTAAACAAATTTGTTTTCAAGTGTCAAAAGTTAGTAACAAAGAAAACTACGTGATACGTTAAGAGGAGGTAGGCAAAAGCTATGGCATTAGTTAATCCATAATTGTACACGCGTTTTTAATAATGACTAAGTAGTTATGTATAACATCTTTCACACAGTGTCAGGGCAGTATTTTTTCTCTCTTCATTGATTTAAAAATTGTGGAAGTCAATATTTTTTTTCTCTTCATTGATTTAAAAATTGTGGAAGTCAATGTAGATCACACTCTATTTAAATATCATCTAATAGATTATCACAGATTTTCTTTTGTTTACTCTGTAAGAGTATTAAAATTATTGCACACTTTTATTTTTTCATAGTTAACTATACTGGTGATATATGCTTGGAAAAAGTAATCCCAACCAAGCTAACCATTTTGTCTTTTTTTTTTCCTACAGCTCATAATGTCTCAATACCTATGGCTTCACTTCTTCAATTAATCTGAGATGACTTTTTCTGTAATAGTTATGTCCTCCCCTGTCTCCATTATTCTATTAAGCTTGCTTGCAGCCCATACCTCTGTAGCATGTAGGGGAGAGGGCCCCATAGTGGAGCCGGATCCTATATTTGGTATAGGAGTTGACCAAGATGGGGTCAGCTCTGAAGTTATATTCAGTCAGAAAATATTTTAAATATTACTAAAACTTAAATTTTATATCATGCCAAAAAAATACTTAGGATCCTATTTTGTATATAGTGGATGCAATCAATATTTAGAGTTTCATTGTTTATCAATTAGTTATTATTTGGTTAAAATAGGTGGTAGAGAGATCACTTAATTCAATCTACCTACCAACATTCTAAACTAACACAAATTGTAAACATTCCTTGTTGAAAATATTTGAGTATCTATTTTTCTAATATTAAGTCTATATTTTCAAAACATACACTTTAATTGTCCCAAATATACTTGAAACTTTAAAATAGTTGCATATTAATTGTCCTAGCTACATATGAAGCGACCACCCATAATAAAATATTGTTTTACAAATATAAAGTCTTTTATAAACAAAATGCATTGACAAGTGTTCTATCAAACAAACTTCAATGTCAAATATCTCCTCATCAACTTAATTTTTCAAGTGATATTTGCCTAACTACTAGTCATTTCCACCATGAATTCCTACAAGCACCACACTCAAAGCTGTAAGGTTCACCAATCAAGCCATCAAAACAAGAGGATAAAAATTTAAAACTTCAGACCGAACAAGCATTCAACCAAATCAATCAACCAATCAAACTTATTACCAAATCCATCCATTCATCTCACATGAATCGATCCACACAATTCAATTTCAACCAATGAAATGAAAGTGCAGAAATCAACAACATTTTCTGTCACATATTGCTACAAATACATCCTTTTTCTAGTCGAATTTTTTACAACGCATACAAAAATTTCCTACAAATTTCAAATTGCAAGCTGCTATCTACACCATTACTGTAAGTTCAGACTATTCTTTTAATTTTGTATTATACGTGCTGATTTAACTTTATATTGATTTTTACTTTATAGTGATTTTACTATGATTATATATTTATTTTACTTTATATTGTAAATGCTTATATGTTGTAAATATTGTAAATGTTGTAATCTTTAGATTATGTCTTTATTCCACTTTTATCAAGTTATCTACAAATGCTATAAATACAAAGCCCTAGAACAGTTATCTACAAATGATGTAACTACTATAAGTTTAAGTTACCTTTTCATTTTTGTAAACATCAAACTGTCAAACTCAATTTACAAATTGTTATGTAGAAAAAGTGGGAATAGGGTAAATAGTTAGATCCTCCTTTCACTACACACATTCAAGGACATTTAACCGAGTTGAATCACAAATTTTGCAAGAGGATTCACCTACAGGTTGGTTGTCACTTGTAATGATAGGAAAATTCAGAAATTGTTGATTAATGTATTAATTTAAGCCCAATTATGCTCAAAACCCTATTATGCAAAATCATAAACAAACAGACGAATTCTGACAAATGCTCACAGACAAAGACAGCAGACAGAGATTAGTTACTAACCTTTTTTCAAAGTTCAAGAATTTGAATAGTCAGAGGCTTTATGACTAGCACCCAAGCCCAATGCAGTATTTTCTTCAGGGACTTCCAGACTCCTTCTGACACTGATGATCATTGTTCTATCTATTTTCAGCTCTGTAGATGCAAATGGCATTGTGACTAGCACCTAGGCCCAAGGTGGGACATTCTTCAAGATGTTGGGACCTCTTCTGATGCCAATTATTATTGTTCTAAAGAGATTTTTGCTCCTGCAGCCTCAGAGGGCTTTATGACTAGCGCCCGGGCCTCGACAGTGCACCAAACTACTTCTTTTCGTCAGATCTGGAATTCTTATCTTCTGCAACTCCACTCTGTGAAATCTGATACCTATAACCTGCAATCACAAGAAGTGTGGTTGGGGGTTGTGGTGCTTAGGAGCTTGCCTCAGTCAAGCCCTGGAAGGACATTCAAGTCTTCCAAACACCATTGTCAGATAAAGAGTGTGTATCCTTGTGGGATAGAGGCAAAATAAAATGATAAATGATTGATTCAAACACAAATAGATATCACCTCAGAGGTGTAGTGCTCATGGACAAATGAAGCTTTTTCATGCCATGAGGAGATGGATTGATGAAGCCAAAATCTACATACAAACACAATAACAACACAAGACTACCCTGTAGCACAATGAACACCTTGAATCACCTTAGCATAAGATCACAAGTTCGCATTATCCATCTAGTTTACAAATGAAGTCCTAAACATGATTATATATGCATTTCTGCTACAAAATTCATAATTCAAACTTAAGATGTCGGCATGGGACACCTCTAACGGTCACATAACTGACATTCAAATTTAGGACCTACGTAAAATAGGGCAGGACTAGGGTGCAAGTGCCCAAGCCCCTGGTACCTATTTTAGGCAGGGTTAAAGCTCACAATGTCCCTCAAGCCCCATTTGACATGGGTTTCAAGCCATTTTGTCTCAGGAATTAAAATGAACATGCAAGGAGCAAAACAAGGGACTCGATAGCTAAACTTAGGAGGTAAAAGCCCTATGGGGACATTTTATGACATAACACAAATTAATCTTTTATTCAGACATCACCATGAACTATCAAGCTCAAGTTACAAACTAGTACTTCAATGGTAATCAAAATGGTATAACACATTTTTTATTGTTTGTGAAAGATAATATAAAGTAGTTTTTAGGGGTTATATTAAAATCATTTAAACTAAATATTACTCTTTTTTGTTCACTTGCAATAGAATTTTTAAATTGTCCACTTCAATGTACTTGTGGTTGAGTAAACAAAATTTGTCTCCCTATTATGTAGAAGCCCATGTGGACCCTGAAAGTTAGGCTACACCACTCTCCAACCCTCTCTCCTAATCAACACAGGTGGTTATCTTGAAAGCCACAGTAATGGTTACTAGAATGTCTAGTTGAATGTTTAAAGACCTCTATTTTATTAAATTTCTACTAAAAAGATTCTAAATATTCTAAAATTCAAAACTAATGTTGAAGGATGTGTGTTCCAACATTCTAATTTTTAGAATGATACTCAATATGAGCCAATTTTTTCTAACAATCAATGATGATGATGATTATGTGCCTCTATATCTCTATAGATGAAGAACAAAACTCTTTGTGGACTCGGAATGACACAAAGAGATTGAGGACAACACTCCCTCCACACAAAAGAGGCATACGATTCCCACTAGATGAAGAAATTTAAGATGTTAACGAGGCCACTCCACAACTAGTTGAGGCATTTTTTCAAGTCAATGTAGCTATTAGAACCAAAGAGAACATGAGCTTAGCTCTTAAATATGTCAAGGATAACAAGATCTCAACAAGGAATGCAACAAAAAAATGGGGAATCCCTGCCAGCACACTAAGAAACTAGTTAGGTGGTTCAAAGAAAGGTCCTCTTATAGTCTTGAATGCAAAGGAAGAGGCATTAATTATGGAAATAAATGGTTGTCGTGGGCCATGAGCTTGAGATTATCAATCTCAAGGTAGAAGTTGCACAAATCTACCAATCATGACCCAACCCATTTAAGGATGGGTTGCCTAGTAAATCATGGCATTGGATTGGTTTTAAAAGGTGTCATCCTGAACTCACATTGAGGATAGTCGAAGGCCTTGCTAGAGATAGAGCACTAAACTTGAGGCTTGTAGTTATGTCCACATTCTACATGACACTATCAAAATCTTATTATTCCAATCCATATGGTCCTCACAGAATATGGAATTGTGATGAATCTGGCATTCAAGAAGGGAGAAATGGAGCCATGTGGGTGTTGGTGAAAAGAGGTAGTCAAAGTGTATCATACATCATACCAAAGAGTAGAGAATGGATTACCATTTTGTGTTGTGTGAATGCTACTGGACAAAGCATACAAGATTTTTATTTGGTCAAGGGTAAAAAGCAACTAAAAAATTATATTGTTGGTTGTGAACTAGGTGCATACATGGTTTCCCAACCTCACACATGGATGAAAAAAGAATTATTTTTGAATTGGTTACATCACTTTGCAAGCTCAGTTTCAGATTTTTGTCTCACTAGCCAATAGACACTTGTTGATTTTTTATGACTATGGAAGCCATGTTGTTGTAATGACAATACAAGAGGTAAGGTCATTAGGGATTGACTTGCTAACACTACTAGCTCACACTTCACACAAACTATAGCCACTCAATCATATTTTCAAATTTGAAAGAGCAGTGTGGCTAGCCAAGTTTCCAAATATTAAAATTAAGAGGGCATAATTGGTAATACTTATTAGCAAGTCATTTAAAAAGAACTGACTATTGCAAACATCATAGAAATATTCAAGAGGATAGGTATATGGCCACTTAATCTTGATGCACTTGTGGAGGACATGCATCCTAGTGAGACATTTCAGTTTAGTGTATATGACGACCCTTTTGCAATGCAGAACATTTTAAGTCTTTCAGAGTTGATGTCTCAAAATTAGAAGTGGAAAACAACTCTCTATCAGGCCTTGTAGTAGGGGAATTACATCTTACAACACCTAAACTAGTGGTAGAGGAAAGCAATGATGCACTAGAAAGTACTTCTTTGGAGGGTGAAGTTTGTGTTAGGATGAAAGAAACTCAACATGATCAACAAGAAGATGGACTTAGTCTTCCATCTTAGCCATGTTGACCACCCGAAATACTGAGAGGGGGGTGAATCAGGATTCTATAAAACCATTCAGATATAAAACATCTTAAACCATTTAGCATATTCAATTGCAGTAAAGTAAGTTATGCATGAGATCATGAAGTAAAGAAACCATAACACATGAACACCATGATTTTTATGTGGAAAACCCAAAAGGGAAAAACCACGGTGAGTGTTAGCTCACAATATATTATAACCGGTTAAGGTAATACTGATTGCTCACTACAAGTGGACTCCTGTCCAAGTGGAGTCACTGCCCACTAAATAGGAAGAAGGAGAAGATTTACAGATGTACTCACTACTGATGGACTCACTATCGAAAAAGAGAGAAGAAAGAAAGAAATGAGACTGCTACATATGCATCTACACATGTATGATTGTAGTTTCATTGAAGCACAAACTATTCTCGGCTATGCCCTTCAAATACACACCTGCTATATTCTTTCTCAATTCACACATTCAAAATTTGATCATCACATATTCACATTTCTTCATATTACATTCACACACCACATATATCAAGATCACTTTTCATCAAAATTAAATCACTACTTTTATATCTACTTCACCTTCAACATTAGCTAGGTCATCCCAAAAACATGCCTCGAACTTAACCACAAACTCCATGCCAAAATTCAAACTGAAATATAGGTCGGGGTAGACCTAAAATAGATCTTACTTAATTCAACACATCACTTTTACCTTCCCTTTAGGACCACTTTACTTATATCACCAAATAGGTCAGCCTGTTAGAGTGTAGCGTGTACAATGACATAGGTCGGCCTCAAATTCTAATGCAGACTGAACAAAATAAGAAACACAATCTCTTAGGTTGGCTTCACCTATAGAATCACCTTAGGTAACACCACACCCTTTGGAATGCATCGCATCAAGTGATCTTCATCAAGTCGGCTTCAGGAGTAGAGCAACTCAAATATATTCTAGCTATCAGACCTGAACTCATCAACTGTAACTCCAAATCACCTCAGGCTTAGAACTAGAACACTTTAGACATTCACAAACACATACCCAAATCCATAAAGCAAAATACCTATATGTAGTGAAATACGGAGCATTGGAAGATATTCACTATCTCAATCATTCACTATCTATTCAAGTAGCAATATTCAGATCAACTTAACTCACACCCCAAAGGTCTTCAAGCATTGAAACTTTGGATTTATAAACTTCATACATATGTCTTCAATCCCTTAGAACCACAAAAGATAATAAGTCACAGCGAAGATATGCAAACTAAAACAAACTAATACTCTACATTGCCTGAGTCTGCATATTGTCGTGCCGAACTTAGCGAATATGTAGATAACCTTCCTGACCACATAGGGACTCAAAATATTGGATTTAGATGCATCTGACAATACTTGACAACTTCCCAAAACTGCAACACAAAATATTCAATCTGTAGTAAATGCAGACCAAAACATTGTATCTCTGTGCATCGAAGGAGACAATCCAACACAGCCAAATTTCTACTAAGTTATCTTTCAAATCAAAATTGTTTGCATGAGTAACAATATGAGTATCATAGCTACTCTAAACATTTTTTCCATCAACTAAACATTGTTGCCATCAATGACAACACACATAGACTTTCATGAACTTTAGCAGACCAGCAGTGCCTCTATCCAACAAGCCAACCCAACCATCATGGTTCTTTGAGGGAGCTATAAATTTGAGAATTAACCAACCATCATGGTTCTTTGAGAGAGCTATGAATTTGAGAATTAACTTGTATTCCTAGGAAGAAGGCACACTTTCTTTCTCATCTCTGCCACCCACATTGAATGTTTCTAAAATGGTGCATTATTATGTTGATTGTGGAGGTTGAGATGGTGTAGATAATGCGATAGACTTGGGATAAACTTAAGATAATGAGCCAATTTACAATGAAGGTGAAATCACATAGCATTCATACAAAATTGAATCAGTCACTATGTTCCCAAACTAACTCAAAGATCAACCAATTCCTTAAAATACCTCTTCATAAATTACCAAGGAAAGACTGAGGAATGCAGAGGACAATGAAATTCAATGGATCTAACAATCTCAACTCCTAACAACAAATGATTACATGAACCTTTTTATGGAGCAAGAGCAAAGGAAGAAAGAAATTGAAGAGTTGAAAGTCAAAAAGAGAGAACAAATAGAGGAGAGAAAGACAATATGAATTGTTGCAAGATGATTGAAGAAGCAAGCAAAGTTAGATAGATACCTTCAACGACAAGCAAGAGAATAACAAAAAAATTAAAAAGGCAAGAAAAAGAGCAGGAAAAGAGAGGATCCAAAGGGACCAAGAAATAAGGAAAAATAAATTGAGTTGGAAAGGAGGGATTTAGAGAGACAAAGACATTTAAGCAATCCATTGAACCCTTTACCTAAACATCATGCATTGTTTAGAGATGTGATGAATATTCATGTCCCTCACTATTCCAATGCAATGAATTATACAGGTCTAATCCCATCTCATGTAATTAGCACTCCAATTATAACAAGGGAGGAGAAATGGGTGGGATAACTTTATCAAGGAGCCAAGCAACACCAAGCTCCATGATATCAAGTCTATCATCTTTTCCCCCATGGTTTGAGTAAAATGAGTTCTCTAGTTTTTTTACTGCAATCATTGTACACAAACAAGTTCAATATTGTAGCCTATGGAGACATATTTTTTGGAGCCATTTCTATATTTTTTCCTACAAGTATGTTAATATATCCAATTAACAATATTTCATATTTATGTCTTCTATTTGTCAATGGAATGCTTTTTGTAATTTGATAATGATGCAAGGCAACTATGCATCCCAAATACACAACATAAAACTTATTTGCATGTAATCATAGGCTAGGGGGCATTATAGTGGTGCACCCCAAATTTTGAGGTTCACATGACCTTTACATTATTTGGGTAAGTGCACAAAGATGAGGGACCAAAAGGGGGTCTTAAGTGGCCACTTTTTTTTTTGAAATTAGGAAAGACTGATGTTGGATGAGAAATTGAAGATAGTTACACTCAAAATTTCAAGATGCAATAAAAATAAGATTCATAGTGCTCCGACTCTAGTTTCTAAAATACTATTTTTTTTAAATAGTTGAATTTAAGGGGTTCAAAAAGGGGGGCCACACAAATTGGTCCTATTTTTTTCAAAAAAAACATAACATAGCATTTGGTGTGGCCCTCCTAAAATGTTAACTTTTTTTTAGTATTTCAATATTGCTTTGGTGAGAAATTAGATAACACCATGTAGTTTATCCCCAATTTTTCTAATAATTTTTTCATGAATAATTATTTTTTTACTAATTTTCAAAGTGGACACATCCTGAAAAATAGAAAATTGAGCATGCTCCCCCCTAAAATTTTTGAAAACTGATTGAAAATCCAATTTTTTTAATACATGTAGAATGGAGTCTAGTTTCAAAAAATGTAATTTATTTGAAATTTTGATGAACAGTTAAAAAATAAAGTCAAAAATACCACACACTAGTTTTTGACAAAAAATAGATACACTAACAAAAGAAATCAAAGATGAAAACCTTAACATACTCAAAATGTGAAAAAAATTATATGGTTAGAAAGCTAAGAGAGAGCTTAACATTATTGTGGTATTTTTTGACTTGTCATTGAAACAAGTGCAAACTTGATGGGGAGCACGCTCAAGATTATGTAAATTTTTTTACAATCCACAAAAACATGTCTTTGGACATTAAAAAATTAGTCTAAGCCTTTGGATTGAAATCCCAAGGCAAATCCAAGCCAAAGGCTTTGAAACTACCAAAGCAAACAATAACGTGAGCATGTTATAATGCGCTCATGTTATGTGCATGCATTCACATAACGCGAGCATGTTATAATGCACTTGCGTTATTGTTCAAAGGAAAACCATCTCACCCTTACCTTCTCTCTCTCTCTCTCTCCCACTCTCTATCAATCCTTCCCTCTCTTCTCTCTCTCACTCACCTCTCTTTGTGTCCACTCTAGGTCTCTCCCTCTCTACCTCTACCTCCCTCCTTACCCCTCTGTGTGTGTGTGTGTCTCTCTCTCTCTCTCTCTCACCTTTTTACCTCCTATCCTCTCTCTCTCTCACTCTCTACTTCCCTCCCCTCTCTACCTCCTACTCTCTCTCTCTCTACCTCCCTCCCCTCCCCTCCCCTCCCCCCTCTCTCTAAACTATCTACCTCCCTCCCCTCTCTATCTCCTACCCTCTCCCTCTCTATCTCTCTCTGGTTGAGTTTATAGGGTTGAGGGTCTAGTGTATAGGCTTTTAGGCATAGGGTTGAGGGTATTGGTTATAGGGTATTTAATAATTAGGGGCAGTGAAAATATTTTCATAGTAGTCATTTTAGAATTTAGACAACACTTCAATTTTTTGAGAAAAAGCATAAATTTTTGATGCAAAATACATTAGAACTTTCCAAGCATGACAAAATGTGCTCGCATTATAACATGAGCACATTTTATGGAACCAAAAAAATAGACAAAAGGCATGTGCAATCTATGAATCAAACCCACATGCTCTGTTATTCTCTGATTTTTATGCATTATCAGACAAAAAAGCATTTTTTATTATGACATTTACACAATCATTGTTTACTTATTCCACCACCCTTTTTTGGGTTCTCCAACGTAGAAGAAGTAAATTAGATGTTTTTAGACAAAATTTGATTACTTGAACTAATATTTTCATGTTTCATATTGTTTTAATGCTAATTTTCATGTATTTAGATTGAATTTGATGATATATATTTATTTTTTTCATAAATTTGACTAATCCTATTAGAGTTATATAGAATTCAACATTGAATATGAAGGAATTTGCCAAAAAGCTTAAATTTTTGAGGATTTTGAAGCCAAAAAATGAAGTAGACATAATTGTGCAATTAGGTAACTCAAATCTCGAAATCTAAGGTATGTTCTTTATATATTCATTTACTTCACTTTATGATTATGTTAGTATGAACTCCTATTAAATATGTCAATGATATGTGGACACCTAATTTATCTACAAATTCATCTATATATTGTGAGGATAATAATGCAAGTTTTCTTAACACAAAATGATGATCTTTGTGGTTTTGAGCTTCAACAAAATGATCCTATTATAGCACAACCAAAAACATAAAATAAGATCCTATTGGAAATTTCTCACTAAATTCCTAGGCATTAAAAACCTATTACATTAACTATGCATTAAAACCCTATGACATTAAATCTAGTTTATCCTTTTATTGGATGTATTTCATCATTTAGGAAAAAATATGTTAGTTTTTCTAGATGTATTTCATCATCCGTTTATTGGTTGTGTTTCATCATCTAGTTTATCCATTTATTGGATGTATTCATCATCATCATTTATTGGATGGAGACCTATGACCTTCCTATTTGCTTCATCTACTGAATTGTTTGTGCCCTAATGATGCCACATCTCTATGTTTCGGGTTGGACCACCCTAGGAAACTATAAATTTTTAGATTTATAATCATTTATTCACTTTAATTATATGATTATTTTGAGATTTGTGTATGAGATTACTTTACTCTATTGTACCAATATGGACTAATTTATCTATGTCTTATTCATGATGCATATAGAAATCATCATGCCAAAGAAACAAGCAAAGACTCTAACACCAGAAGAGCGTGAAGCTAAGAATACAAAGAAAATAGAAGGAATGAGGCAACTTCGTGAAAGTAGGAAATTATCAACCATAGAAGAAGACATACCACCATTTCCAATTCAAGAGGAACATGAATCATCTAATAAAGCTAAGAGAGAGATGGAATTGGTGGCACAAAGGTAACGAATGCAAAACCTTTGTTCAACGAGAAAACTAAATCTCGAAGTTGGAGGCACTCCATCTTTCACATGTCAAGTTGAAGGTACATCATCATTCTCTTCTCAAGTTGGAGGCACTCCATCTTTCATAGGTAAAGTTGAAGGTACTTCACCATTCTCTTCTCAAGTTGGAGGCACACCATCATTCACATGTCAAGTTGAAGGTACATCATCATTATCTTCTCAAGTTGGAGGCACACCATCATTCACATGTCAAGTTGAAGGTATACCATCTTCTCCATCTCAAATTCAAGGCTTTTCATCTTTTCCATCTTTAATTTAAGGTACACCATCTATCCTATCTCAAGTAAATATTAAAGAAATTCTTAATGCTGAGCCAACTTTACCATTGAAAATGCCTCCTAGAATTTTGCATAGAAAGCCTAAGTTTCTAATTGATATTGATGAGAATGTTTTGAAGCCCATGCACGATAAGATTCCCAAGCATGCTTGTCGAAGATATGCCAATAAGATATGGAAATTTTTTTTTGAGAACTTAAATGAAATAGGAAGATGTCAACTATTTTTTGAATTGATGAGAAATCTAAAATTTAGGCCCATTATGAAGAGTTTTGGCCTAAGAACATTAGATGCTTCAAGTGAAAAATCAATTGTAAAGAATCTAATGAGTGCATATGAGAGTGTGGATTCCACCTCATGTACCAAGGATAGTTATGTCACATGGTGTATCACTACACCAACAATAGTAAGCCATTAAACAAAGAAAGCTCGCCTCATTAGAAAGACAAGTGAAGCATTGAAAATAAGTAGAAAAACTCTAATGAGAGCCGTTGGAAGGCATCAAAGAGTTGAGGACCCAAATAGCAATGAATTGTGGGTATTCTCTAGGAGACTCCCATGGAAAGATAAAGTTGTTGTTGAAGCCTTGAGATCCCTCATTGAATAATTTTGGAAAAATAATACAAGGGTATCTCCTAATGCAGGAGATGTTGTAAGAAGAAGAATTGGTTGTTGAAACTGTGAGCCACATCCAAAGCATTTTTTGGATGTGACTCAAACATAGTTCTTCAAGAAATTTCAAGATATGTATCCTCAAATCAAAATTAGTCAAAGGTATTTTGAAATTATAAAGCCTTTTTATGTCAAAATAAATCACACACGCACAACTTGTTGTTGTAGAGTATATATTGATTTTTCTAATCATTATGATGTTTATAGATATATATGTGTATATTTGCATACTAACAATGTTTTGCAGGAGTGTAATATAAAGTGTCCACCTAGATCTTCAAGAGATTTCATATCGAACATCTTATGTCAAAGAGTGGATGGTCAATTATTCTACAAGAACTTATGCTTGGATGACACGTGTGATCATTGTGGTGGGTTGCAACATTTGCCAATTTGTGAACATATGGAGAACACACATGAAATTGGAAATAAACTAGTAAGTTTTGGTAAATATTAGATAGTGGAATATAGTCTAAAAGTTGGTAAAGAAGCAAAAAGGTGTGAATTGGTCATTGAAAAGATTCCAGTGTATCAGTTTATCTCTATTTTCCAAGAGAATATAGTTTACGAGTATGCATGGCATACCCATAGAGCTTGATGGTTGGACTTGCAATTCAAGTTATGCAAGAACATGTTTCCACTTGATACCATCATTTTAGTTGTTGACTTTGTAGATAACTACACACTACAACTATAGAATGAGGTGCAATCAAAGTATTACAACTCTATGCAGGTTGCTATATTTATGCATATAGCATTCATTCATGCAAATGAAAGTACAGAGGATGATAGGAAGATCTTGAGGGAGCATCATTTTTATATCAGTGATGATTGCACACATTCTACAAATTTCGTACAATTTTTTTTTCAGATGTTCTACCACGATTTGGCTAGTAGGAGCATATTATTTGGTCAACATATCATATAGTCAGATAATTGTGTATCACAATTCAAGAACTCATGAATGTTCTATTGGTTAATCTGGATGCGTAAGATGAATGATGTTCAACATATGTGGAATTTCTCCGAGGATGGGCATGAAAAGGGGGAGCATGATGGTGTAGGAGCATGTATCAAAAGAGTATTAGCACAAGAAGAGTTGAAGTACAAATACAATGCAAAGTTGACATATGTGAGATCTATTGTCAAATGGTGTAATGCTACAATGGGTCTAGGTAATGAAGGTAAGTCTACAGTTCATAGATTTTTTTGGTTCATTGATGATACTAACATTGCAAAATATGATGATTGTTATACATTGATAGGATCAAGTGAGCTACACTCTTTTAGAAGTTCTAATGTAGGTTCATGGAGTATTCATACACGGTGGATGGTATGCTTTTATTCTTCATGTATAGATCAAGCTTGGTATGAATGTGAGTCAAAGGAGTGGGTTGATGAATGGTGTACAAGAAGTCTAAACTCCCTTGACACGTATCGACTCCCGACAACACTACAACTCATAGAGATTGAATCATTAGTTGACTTTGATCATGTTTTAGATCTAGTTCAACTAGGTATTATCAGCATTCAAATTTGATAAAATTCAATATTCTATCGTATTTTGTAGTTTTTTTGTATTGTTGACTATATTCATTGAACTGAATGCACATATCAATGCAGGGCATGTTTATGCAATTATTCTAGCTAAAGACAATGAAGAAGGAACATATTATTTTTTGTATCATTGTGTTGAGGCAAAAAAGAAATTAGATGCCCCTATTATAGATGGAGAAAACATCAAGTACCCTACATGATCAGTGGTTGTTATTGGAACATGGCTTAGAAGGTACCCAATGAAGAAGTCTGATGTATGGTTGTTCGAGGACTTTGACACACATAGGAAGATTCTTCATTATTCTAACCTTGTTGTGGCATCAAACATTCATTTGATCAAATATGGGGGTAGACCATTGAACAAGACCTTGTGGAAGGTTCATGAGTCTAACCACGAGGCAATACTCGACATAATAAAGAGTAGAGTAGATCTAGATGGTTCATTGGATTGATTGTAAATGAAAAAACTTTGTAATTTTATGCTCATTGGTAAATATATACAACTGATTTGTATTTTTGTATAAGTAAATTTTGTTCCTTCTCTACAATCATGTCTCTTTTGAGATACTTATGTGCAATACTCTTGTTTATGTGTATGATTATGTACAAGACTCTTGTTTATGTATATGATTATGTACACTTTCTCATGTCATTTATATGTATAGCTAATTTATATTTGTATATGTGTATGATCATGTCTCTAATTTCAATTCTATTGATGTCCTCTAGTGTGTCCATGAATCTTAAAATCTAATTGAAAACCCCAATCTAATCCTATTCTAATTAATGTGATAAAAAAGTATACAAATAAGTTAAGAAGGAGAAGAGGACATTTAAAGAGAAATCAAATATTGCATTAAGGTCATGTTTCACACCTCAACTATCCTGATCATTCTCAGTTGCACTGTGTCGACGCTTTCTCTTAAGAGCCCTAAGTGCCAAAAATTACCAAACTTGATGGACTATTTCTCAGAATTTGTGGCATCTAGGAACATTCTATCTAGACCTACAGGGTCACATAGGGTTCCTCCACAATAACCTCTCTCAGTTTTTGAAATGTTCAATCCATTTGGTCATGGCGACAATTTTTCAAAAGTTGCAAAAGTGTCATTTGTGTTCAATGGAAAATTGTTGGCGAGCATAAATTTTGTTTTGTGTGTCATGGGGCCAAATTGGAAGCACCAACATGTCCAATTGGGTGCGTGAATGCTAGGAAAGGTCCTGTTTCACACCTCAATTATCACAATCATTCCCGGCTGCACTGTGCTAATGCTTTCTCTTAAGAGCCCTAAGTGCCAAAAATTGCCAAACTTTGACAGAATGTTTCTCAGAATTTGTGGGACCTAGGAAAATTTTGTCTGGACCTATAGGGTCATGTAGGTTCCCTCCACAATAACCTCTAAGTTTTAGAAATGTTCAATCCATATGGTTGTGGCAACAATTTTTCCAAAGTTGCAAATAGCGTCATTTATGTTCAATGAAAAGTTGTCGGCGAGCATAAATTTTGTTTCATGCATCATGGGGCCAAACTAACAGTGCCAACATGTCTAGGTGGGTGGGTGAATACTAGGAAAGGTCTTGTTTTTCACCTCAACTATCCCAATCATTCTCGGTTGCACTGTGCCGACGCTTTCTCTTAAGAGCCCTAAGTGCGAAAAATTGCCAAATTTTGACGGATTATTTCTTAGAATTTGTGACACCTAGGAGCATTCTGTCTAGAACTACAAGGTCATGTAGGGTCCCTACATAATAACCTCTCTCAATTTTTGAAATTTTCAATTCATTTGTTCATGGCGACAATTTTTCAAAAGTTGCAAAAAGTGTCATTTATGTTCAATGAAAAGTTGTCGGCGAGCATAAATTTTGTTTTGTGCATCGTGGGTTCAAAATGACAGTGCCAAAATGTCCATGTGGGTAGGTGAATTCTAGGGGAGGCCTCAGTTCATTCCACAAGTTTCCTGATCCTTCCGAGCTACACTATTCTAACAAAGTCTCTTTAAGAGACCTAAGTGCAAAAAACTGTCAAACTATGACGGATTGGTACTCGAAATCTATGGAAATTATGATTGTTCCATCTTAACCTACAACTACATGTATATTCCTTCCACAATAACCTCTCTCAATTTTTATTATCTCTAAACCATTTGACTGTGGCGACAATGTATGAAATGTTGTAAAAACCATCATTAGCGTTCAATAGAAACTTGCTAGGAGCCATATTTTACATTGTTTATGTTGTGAAGCCAAACTGACTACACCAACACATCTAAGTGGGAAGGTGAACACTAGGGGAGGCCTCAGTTCATTCCCCAAGTCTCCCGATCCTTCTAGGCTAGATTGCACCAAAAGTCTTTGAAGAGCCCAAAGAGCAAAAAGTTGAAAAACTTTCGTCTCCTTTTCTCTTGATCTATGGCACCTACGAATGTTCTTTCTGGACCTTTAGGTGGATGTCAGGTCCCTCTACAGTACCATGTCTTAGTTTTGGTCAACTCCAGACCATTCAACTGTGCCAACAATATGCATTCTTGCAAAATGTGTCATTTGAGAGTAGTGAAAAGGTACCAACATGCATATTTTCTTCTTCCCACCTCGTGGGGCCAAACTGACTATGCCAACACATTAGGATGGATGGGTGGATGCTACTAGAGGCCTTAGTTTGTTTCCTAGGTCTCTCGATCTTTTCAGGCTACATTGCACCAAGAGTCTCTGAAGAGCCCAAAGAGAAAAAAGTTGAAAAACTTTCACCTACGTTTTCTCTCAATCTATGGCACATATGAATGTTCTATCTAGACCTACAGGTAGATGTTAGGTCCCTCTATAGTAGCCTATCTTAGTTTTGGTCAACTCGAGACCGTTTGATCATGCCAACAATGTATGCATTCTTGCAAAATGCATCATTTGAGAGTAGTGAAAAGGTGCCAATAGGCATATTTTCTTCTTCCCACCTCGTGGGGCCAAACCAACTATGCCAACACATCGAGGTGGGTAGATGGATTCTACTGGAGCCCTTGGTTCATTTCCTAGGTCTCCTGACTATTTGGCATGAATTATTTGTTTGCACTTCTCACACAATACTACACTGTACTAGACCATGGTCAATGCACCTTTAATCTCTTTTGCAACTGAAAATAATAATTGAATCGAATACCATATCAAAATTTTTGAAGTTTGAGACTTTTTTGAACAATGAAATTAGAAATCCAAATTATTGTTGTTAGTGTTAATTGTTATGTAACTTATATCATTAACTATGAATCTGAATCATGATATATTTATTGTTGTTATACTGTAGTTGTTGTTATATTGCTATCATGGTATATTTATTGTTGATAAGGCTTTAGAAACTTTCAAGAAAATGCAATTGGTGGGTGTAAATCCAAATTCCACAACCGTAGCCAACATCCTTCTTGTCTATACCAAAATGGGATCTTCGGAATAGGGTATGGACATCCATCAAAGCATAAAGGATATGGGAATTTTATCAGATGTTGTAGTTGCAACTACCATATGACACATGTATGTAAAGTGTGGAAGCATAGACAAGGCATGTGAACTGTTTGACATGATGCCTCAAAGAAATGTTGTCTCATGGAATGCAATGATTGCAAGATATGCACAAAATGGATTTTTTTATAAGGCTTTAGAAACTTTCAAGAAAATGCAATTAGCAGGTGTAAAGAAAAATTCCACAACCTTAGCCAACATCATCCTTGCCTATGCCAAAATGGGATCTTCAGAATAGGGTATGGACATCCATCAAAGCATAAAGGAAATGGGAATTTTGTTAGATGTTGTAGTTGCAATTATCCTATGAGACATGTATGCAAAGTGTGGAAGAATAAACAAGGCATGTGAACTATTTGACATGATGGCTCAAAGAAATGTTGTCTCATGGAATGCAATGATTGCAAGATATGCACAAAATGGATTTTTTGATAAGGCTTTAAGAACTTTCAAGAAAATGCAATTGGTGGGTGTAAAGTCAAATTCCACAAACTTAGCCAACATCCTTCTTGTCTATGCCCAAATGGGATCTTCGGAATAGGTTATGGGCATCCATCAAAGCATAAAGGATATGGGAATTTTGTCAGATGTTGTAGTTGCAACTACCCTATGAGACATGTATGCAAAGTGTGGAAGCATAGAAAAGGCATATGAACTATTTGACATGATGCCTCAAAGAAATGTTGTCTCATGGAATGCAATGATTTCAAGATATGCACAAAATGGATTTTTTGATAAGGCTTTAGAAACTTTCAAGAAAATGCAATTGGTGGGTGTAAAGCCAAAATCCACAACCTTAGTCAACATCCTCCTTGCCTATGCCAAAATGGGATCTTCAGAACAAGGTATGGACATCCATCAAAGCATAAAGGATATGAGAATTTTGACAGATGTTGTAGTTGCAACTATCCTAGGAGACATGTATGCAAAGTGTGGAAGCATAAACAAGGCAAATGACCTATTTGACATGATGCCTCAAAGAAATGTTGTCTCATGGAATGCAATGATTGCAAGATATACACTGTTACATCCCCAATGTTTGTCTTGCTATACTTTTACTTTTTACTTGGACATAAGTAAATTGGTTGTGATGTTTAAAATAATGACAAGGAAAAAACATGGATTTTATTGAATGTCATTTATTGAAATCATAGAAATGATTATGTTATTATCGATTTAATATTTGTATTATGAGATTTGATTTATTAGTTGAATTAATTGAATAATTATGTACTGATCACATATTGTTTGATGAAAAGTGAAACTGGATTTCAGGTTATCAGATGGCTCTCGAAGAAAAGAGAGAGAGAGTATCTTTCTAGGAGAGAGATATAGACCTCGGGTTATGAGTGTTTTATTTGCCAAACCGAGTTATAAGTGTATAATGATAATGTGAACCAATGTGTTGTAAGAGGTAATCTTTGTCTTGCCAATTTACTTCTAAATCCAATCGATAAGTAGTCGATATTGTTTTCAAAACTTGCTAAGTCATATTAAGTCGTCTTAGTTGTTAATACTGTTAACGACATCATTTGAGTTTGATTATAACTATTTACGTTTAACATAAATATTACGATGTTATTATCATAAAATGATTGTCTTATTATTATTATTAAGATATTTGACGTATTATAAATGATTCTTAACATCAAGACGATATAGTCAAGTTAGGAATACGTGAATTATGTCAATGGATTATGATGGGGAGACAAGCTCAACCCAATCACAATATCTGTAACCCATGATTTAAAAATATCTTTTTATTGAATAAACTATATCTATCTAATGTAATAGGTGATGTTATGAGAATTATAATTGATGTAATCAATATAAGTAGATCCCTTAGCATCAAATGAGGATAATACCTCATATTGAGTCAATGGTAAAATGTTTGAGTAAGCCAAAGGCTTATTTGTAGGAAAGTCTTCAATAGTGTTAGTGGTTGATCGAACCACTCATTGTGCAGCATTTAAGATTAGATATGTTTAGTTGATGTGTCGGCCACGTCTTAGAAGGAGGACTGTGGTTTTAATCACCACAACTGACAAGTCTTGCAGCAATAATCTCCCATCGACATGTGGGATTTAAGCTTAAATATTGGTCTTCAGTTTTGATTTAACCATGATAGACTGTTAAGCTTTGATTAAGTTAGTAACCGAATGTAGAGGAGGCAGGGAATGAGGCAACTCCATAGGAGTCATGCCTCCCTTATTATGACTAACAATTTGAATGAGTCACGGTGGTTTTATATTAAGGAGGTTTAGAACTTGTAGAACACATGGGAGGAAATAGGAGATACATAATAAAAGATAGTAGCTGTGATAGTAGGGGGATACACAGTCTAGTGGCATCGACTTTGTGATTATTTGCACATCTCAACCAACTTAAGATAGTATACTACTAGGTATTTCTCAGTTGCATGTATTATTTAACCATGAGGAAATCGATTAGTAATCTAAAACTGTACATGGTTATATTATAGAATGATTATATGAGTTTGTCGGTAAGAATTTACCTTCTAAATTTATGATGTGATAGTTGATAACTATTATATATCAACTTAGAAGTATAGTTAACATTTTAAGTAAGATATTTTGAGTTATTTTCTTGTAGTCGTTAAAGACAATGAATGCTACTTATATGGTTGATACTTGGTCATGCCAGAAGGTTACTATTATAATAGACTTTAGTGTTTTTAAACTGTTGATCATACCTAATTAGAGAGTGAAAGATAAATGAATATCTTAGAAGGAGAATGTTATAAGTTATCATAAGCTTTAATGAATAGTCTTCTTATAGAATTAAGTTTGAAGCAAGTCAATATAGAGTTTGAGAATAACCATATGATAGACTCTTGAATGGATGAACCATGTTTCCTTACTTTCAATTTGAGCTCTATA
The DNA here is from genome assembly GCA_027924645.1 of Cunninghamia lanceolata. Classification (NCBI taxonomy): domain Eukaryota; kingdom Viridiplantae; phylum Streptophyta; class Pinopsida; order Cupressales; family Cupressaceae; genus Cunninghamia; species Cunninghamia lanceolata. The sequence goes on along the minus strand of BSBN01001268.1, from coordinate 4,071,357 downwards.
GTAATGAGGTTATAAGGATTTAACATCTTGTCTTGCATAGGTTATATACTTAGATGCATAGCAGATAATGTTATTTAACCAAGAGTTCTAGATTCATAAAAATTGTTAGTAAACCTTGTATCATATCAATGGTAGTAACTTATAGATATATGGAAGATGGAATAAGGTTATTGTGAGAATCCCATTTAAGACTAATTGTCCTTATTATTCATGAAAAGATCTAATTCAATGGAGTAGGTTAAGTATTCCTGAGAATGACCTTGTAGGGATATTTATACTTAGGATATGTTTTGTTTATAAACATTATCAAAGTTATTTTATGTTCCTTTGTATCAGAGACAATACTTTTTGAGAACTATAGTATTCTTAACCTTGGTTAAGTAATCAAGGGTTATTTGCAAATCCAGAACTCCTAGATATAAGATATGGTTATATTGTTATATCGTATTAACAAGGAATATTAGGGTAACCCTAGAGTCGACTACCAACCAATTGAATGGTTATGTCATATAGACTTACTCAAGTCAAAAGGTATTATTATTGTGACTCTTAGATTAAACTATTGCATGAAAAGGGTTGGTAAGATATTTAAATTGCATGAATAAGACAATATCCAAGTCAAGTAGGGGTGGGTGAACACGACTATGTTCTTTATGAACAATATTGATATTAAAAACTTTTGCCAAAGTAATGCATTTGTTTTCTTCATGCATTGTCGGTTCACTATATTCAGATTGCTCATCCTATCAGAACTCATACTTAGCTAGAGGGTATCTAGGGTTGTATGTGGTGCAGGAGCACCCAATCCACAGTGGCCTCCATAAGGCATTAACTGTTTACAGTTCATTTTGATGTTTCCAATAAGGTCTGAAGTTGACCATTAATGTAATAAGGTCTGTTTGACCAATGCATGTTAATTTAGGTTGTATTTAGGTTTATGTTGTAAGACCCAAGGACACTTGGCAAATCTGTAAGCGTAAGGTTGTTAGACAGTTTGGAAGTTGTTAGGCAATTGGATCTCCCAGTTGCTTGGAGGTTGTCTCCCAGCTGCTTGGAGTCAGGTGGTACTACTCAGGTGAGTAGATAAATAGAGGAGATCATCGAATGTATGGGTAGTAAGTTGAGATTAGTAAGATCTGAAAGAGTGAGATTTGCAATCGTGAAACAATGCATCTGTGTATGCACATTTATGAAAGTATAATAAGCAAATCCTATTTTGTATCTTTCTGTCATTCGAATTCATTAGGTTTTCCTCTGTGCAATCGATTTGCCATTTTGTGGCCGAAGTGGATTATTAATCCATTCTACCGGTTAGATTTCTTCAAAATTGGTGGAATAGTTGTACAGTGTTTTTGTTTGTTTTCTATTTTGTTCGTCTGGTTTTATGTTTGCAGGATCACATGCAATATGCTTAGATAGATCCTAGCACCATCATGTGCTAGGTTGGTAGGGTGAAAGATCTGTGTTAGATTGGCGGGAACAGATCTGTATAGTTGTGGAGTCGCTGGATTTGCAGTGGATCAAATCGGTGAAGTTTCAAGCTATTTCATCAGATATACATTCTGTGTGTATATCGCTAATGTAAGTTAGGTTCATTTCCTGTGTATCCCACAGTTGTAGGTTTGTATGTATCTCGCAAATAGTTGTTGCAGTTGTATGTTGAAGCATACATTGAGTTAGATACAAGGAGGTCAATAGCCGGTCAATGGTCGGTTCTGTATGCATGTTGAGGAATGCATCTTTAGAATGTATGTTTGAATGTACATTGCAAATGTACATTGAGTTAGTTGCAAGGGGTGACTGGCAAAGACGGTAAAAGGAACCGGCATAGCAGGTCGAGTGTTGTATGGGTGAAGTTCATCGAATATGCAAATGATGCAAAGGATATGCATCGGAAGGAGGTGTGTGATCAGGCGACTAGGTTAAAGTTGTGCCGATAGTAGTTGTTTTGCCGATAGGAAAGTAAAACATGGACATACAAAGGGAAATGTAGGTAAGGGTGTTTGGCTCTGCATCAGTATGGTTGATAGAGTTGAGTAGAATACAACACTATGTACTCAGAAAGGCAAATTACGACTGGTCACCTAAGGTCTATATTCCTCGTAAAGGGTAGGGCCACTTCCTATGTGGAAGATGTGTGGGAGACCGCCGGTCTGTGGTTGGAGGTAAATCACTAGAAAGATGCTCTCTCTCCAAGTAGGAAACGTGCCAGGACTTGTGATAAAGATGTCAGATATTCTAATGCAGTATTTTTTCTAAATTTTTATATGTACTGGTTTTACATTTGTAAACATTGTAAATGAAAAGACAATATGGGTATATTGTATTTTGAAAAAAAAGAAAAATCTTGTAAATGTAGTACTTGATTATTTGTTGAATAAAAGAAAAATTTTCTTTATCTCATTTTTTACCTTGTTGAGTTACTTTATGGTAAATTTTTGGTTTTTACTATGGTATTAGAATGTGGATGTTACATGCACAAAATGGATTTTTCAAAAAGGCTTTAGAAAATTTCAAGCAAATGTAATTAGCACGTGTAAAACCAAATTCCATAACCTTTGCAAGAATCCTCCTTGGTTATGGCAAAATGGGATCTTCAAAATAGGTTATGGACAACCATAAAAGCATAAATGATATAGGAATTTTTTGAGATGTTGTATTTACAGTTGCCCTTGTAAACATGTATGCAAAGTGTGGAAGCATAGACAAGGCTTGTGAACGGTTTGACATGATGCCTCAAAGAAATGTAGTCTCATGGAATGCAATGATTACAAGATATGCACAAAATGGATTTTTTGAAAAGGATTTAGAAACTTTCAAGAACCTTTGCAAGCATCCTCCCTACCTGTGCCAAATTAGGATTTTTGGAACAGGGTATGGACAACCATCAAAGCATAAAGGATATAGGAATTTTGTGAGATGTTGTATTTGCAGCTACCCTTGTAGACATGTATGCAAAATGTGGAAGCGTAGACAAGCCATGTGAACTATTTGACATGATGCTTCAAAGAAATGTTGCCTCATGGAATGCAATGATTGCAAGATATGTACAAAATGGATTTTTTGATAAGGCTTTAAATAAACTTTCAAGAAAATGCAATTGGTGGGTGTCAAGCCAAAATCCACAACCTTATCCAACATCCTCCTTGCCTATGCCAAAATGGGATCTTTGGAACAGGGTGTGGACAACCATCAAAGCATAAAGGATATAGGAATTTTGTCACATGTATTTGTAACTGCCCTTGTAGACATGTATGTAAAGTGTGGAAGCATAGACAAGGTGCATAAACTGTTTGACATGACGCCTTAAAGAAATACAGTCTCATGGAATGCAATGATTGCAAGATATGCATAAAATGTATTTTGCAAGGATGCTATCAAAATATTTGAATTAATCAAACCATACTTGACACATAAATTGGACTATAATTGAACATAATATCATTTCATGGAAACATTAAAGAACACGTACGCAATATCAAAACTTTTAAGCATGATACAATATCTATCTTGTAACCATAATTGATCATCATATTATATTTAATATAAAATGTTATATACATAATGTCATGAAAATAACATATAGTATATATATATAAAGCCATATAGGCATGTGTACAAACAAAGCCATACATGCATATACAAAGATATACATCGGTAAAGTACAAAAGTATGTATACAAAGCCATATAGGCATACAAAAAATGTCCCAAAATCAAATTTCCTATGAACTACTATCAAATAATCGATGGCCCTTGCTTGGACGTGAAAATGGAGAGTCAATCAGTGACTCATCCTCTCTCTCTTGTCGACTAGATCTCCTCAATAAAGATTTTTGAAGCTCCACATATTAATACAATAAAATAATATCCACATTAATATAGAAAACATGAAATATATAACTTGGCATATGTATTCAATCACTTACCGCTAGCTAGTGATTCCTCTCGATCATTTTTTGTCTCTCTTCATTTGTAGCTAGATGGGTTGGAGTTGTGACCTCCTGTGAGAAGCATGAAGAAGCAAAATTGAGTAAACATGAATATCATTTATGTGCATTAAATGACATGAGATAAAACAAGAAATGCAAAATTACATTTACATGTTACTGGCGCATACCTCAGTCAAAGGATTTGCAAAAATAATAATTGTAGTAATGCCCACCTCCACTGACCGACGAAGATGAGGAGAAGTCTCTATATTCAACATCTAAAAATAGAGTTCAAGGTTATTTGACCAAAATAGATACATAACATTATTTAAATGTACAATGATTACAACTGGTAAAATTCACCTCAGTGAAAGTGCTTCTGCATGGAGGGGACCAAGGAAATCGTGATGGTGGTGGTGAAGCTCCCTGTTTGTCATCACATTATCACTAAATAAGATTACCATTGATATATGTACTATATTTACGATCTTGTGATAAATTACATACTTGTTGACTGGACCTCCTCTCATAACCCACACTAGATGACTAACATATGCAAGATGAATACTTTGACCCTAGAATTTCATAGTGCAAACAATTACATACATTAATTTTGACTTATTATATAGATACTCATATAATTAATTATAAATTTCAAATACAAATATATTAAATCAAGTTGAACCTTGTAAAAAATTACCTAGGAGTCAATACCAAATGTTTCCTGCAAAATGACATCTATAATGGAAATATCATCCAATATGGATGTGTCCATCACTGGTTGCTGCCCCCGCATCACAGTTTCCTGACACTCTACAGCATCATCTAGATTCCCTATGTGGAGAGAGTCTTTGGTCCCATAATCACACAAATTCTCACATGAACTACAAAGATGTGGGGACTGATGACATTTATTGCTCTCACCCTCATTGGCTTGGGTAAGATCATTGCCATGCCATGCTAGAGACTGGGTGAGAGAACTCAATGAATGCAGTGTTCTAAATTGGATCACTATTAGGGAAAAGTAAGGGTTGTTTGGGAACAAAGAGTGATAGATCACCACTATCACTATCTCCTAGATGGGTTTTCATCATGTTCTATAGAGAATAAGAAGTTTGAGGTATGTTTTCAAGTAGAGTATGCCAAGGTCTGTAGAAGGACTATGAAAGTCAAATGGAGGTGTGAAGAACTCTTTATGGAATACCACCAAAGACTCCTACAGGGTATTCAAATTTTGTAGTAGTCTTGATACCATAAAGTCATGCTAAGTATGTATACAGTCTCATGATATTTATGTATTTTGCATAGCAAAATATCCTTTGTCAGTCAAAAAACCTGTATAGTCATGAGTGAGGGCATATTAAACACATTTACAAATCTATGAAAACCCTAGTAGGCCTGTATGAAGTTAAGCTCTGTTAGAGTTTTAGAGACACATCAAAGGATAAGGAAGCCTATTGAGCCAAATAAGTCTACATTGAAGAGTTACATAAAGTATAACATGTAGCATGGGTTTATACAAGGGTGTATGAAACAAGGTTTGTGTGAACATTTGGAAACTTAGAACAACTAGCAAATATGGATGCACCTAATACTCTGTTAAAGGAGTGTTTGGAGGTTTTAGAGTATGATGCACATGCCAAAAGGTGTGTAAAAGAGGTAAGGAGACATGCATGGTTGTAAATGCTTTTCAAGAGTTGTGTTAAAGTGTTGGAAGACCATACAAAGATCTTGTAGGTCTAAGATTAATGGGCATGGAATCCCAAAAGACCACTATTAAAGAACAACAATAGAATATCTATCAAACTGAAGGTAACCTTGTTTAGGCTTCAAAATGCAAATGAGAAGAGTGAGTAGTAGTCAGAGACTTGTATAAGAAGATAAGATGATCAAGAGAAGACAAGGTTGTGGAATCATCAAGACATCATCAAGTCATAGAGTACAATCATCAAACACCAGTAAAGAAGACTTTATCTATGCCCTAGGAGTATGCTAGGTGTTTGTTTAGGGTAAAATTAGGATTGGGTTTGATTTGATTGGTTTGGTGTATCCTCCTTTCACCCTAAAGCATTCAAGTAAGACTCTACTATCAGGTCCTTGGTCACTTAGAATGTTGGGAAAATTGGATTTGTGTGGTTTGATTGCTTGATTATACCCAATTATGCTTAAAACCCTAATTATGCAAATACAAAGTCTTGGTTTAGGTCCTAACAACTGAGAGGGGGGGTGAATCAATTGTCCCACATTTTAATCTTTTCTACCTTTAATCTTCCTTTTCAACTTATAATCAAATTAATGATATAAACATTTTAGCATCAATCAATAACACATGAGTAGAAACATAAATAACACAATTGACACCAAGATTTTTGATGTGGAAACCCGATTAGGGGAAAAACCACAGTGGAGGTTAACCCACAAAGATTATACTCTGTTAAAAGTATTGCAATGGGGAATGCACATGCATTTGGGCTCACTGCCCAAAGCTCACTACTCAAAAGACGGCCCACTACCTACATGAAGAAGGTTACAATAAATTTGAACTGATATTTAGCATCTATCAATGCTGGAGTTCATTTTTTGTTAAGCATAGAAAACTGACTTGACACACTTCATCCTTACTCTATTCCTCTTACTGTTCTGCTAACATCTGAACTTTTTATCTCTTCTCTTTTTCACAATTACACCATAGTCGCAACACCCGCATACACCAAAATCATCCAATTCCATTAGATATATATATTTGCAACATGATCTACAATCATTTTACTAGTCAGCTTCAAGAACATTTAGAACTTTGTCGAGTACTCTACTCTGTCAACTAGATCCATACATAATATGAGATGCGGATCTAAAATTGCACTCTATTAGTTCCGAAGCTCGGACCCCTTTGCTGGATTCCTCATTTTTCACTGCTCTTCACTCCCCCTTTGACATCAATGGCAAAGGGTGGGGTCTCAAGACAAAATTCTCCAGAAATTCTGTATATACTGCTGCATATGTATAACTAATCATTAAGTTCTATTTACATAAACTTGACAATGTCTGCAAAGCTAGTTTTTATTTGCACAAGTTTAGAGGCCCAAGTACTCTTCATTCCTTCCAAAATTGAGATGTGCCCACTCAACAAAAATGAATATGCTTCTTCCTTTGATAGATCTGATGGATCACTAGTCTGAACTGTAGTCTGAGCTTCAGATAGGGCATCATACATTGTATCTAACTTAGAGGCAATCAATCCCCGAAGCTCACACATTCTCTTCATAATGTTGCTTTTCTCTTTAACAAGTCTCTTTATCTCATCAATCAAGCTAATTACTTGACATTCCTGAATTATAGGTGAAATAGTTAGAGGATCAAAATTATTGGATAGATTTGATAATTTTAGTTCTTGTTCCTTTATCTTCTTCTCAATATCCTCACTTACTTTGGGCTAGGATAGACAAAATTTATATACATCACTTAGAGTATTTTGAACACTCTTTATACTGATAGCAAGTATAGTCCTATCATACCCTATTAGACTCTTAATTTCACTAAATCTCTTATCCAAAAACTCATTTTTGACTTTTGTCTTTGCAGACTTTTCAAAGGACTCAAAATGAGTATTTACAAAACTTACAAAAAAATTTAGATGTACAGAGGGGGAATCAGATGGACTCTTCTCGTAGGAAGGCATTAACTTTTCCAAAATCCTAGTTGTAAGGCCCAATAGTTCATTATCCTCCATGTGGAACTTTAACATATTTTCTCTAGCCTTTACTTGGGTGTATGATGCTATTTTCATCAATTTAATTAGAGAGAGAGCATCTGGATTGGCTAGATCTTGGAGTAGTTCAGGCTCATCAAGCTCAATCATCTCTTTTTCAAGAAGACTTTTCACTGCATCTGCAATGTCTCTTGCAACATTTTCTGAACCATCCTTTTGTTCATCAGATTTCTTAGTATTTGCTTTAGGTGCTTCAACATTTACACCATCTTCTTCTGCTTTATCTTTATTTCCTTTTTCTTCCTCTTTCTTTGCTTTACTTTTCTCTTTGTTCTCTACAGAGGGACTCTTTCCCATTTGTTCACCACTTGCTACCTAATCTAGAGCCCTCTGTGAAGTAGTAATATTATATTCTTTTGCTGGTGGATCAGGTGAATTAGGAGTATCTCCTGCATCAACTACTTTATCCATCATTTTTGTATCATCTTGATTTACTTTTTCCAATTTCGGAATAGAGGCTTCACCCAACTAAGATTGTTGCTCGATGATGTTCTCTTCTTCACCATCTAGAACTTCTTCTGTGACTATGGGAAAATTGTGCTTTTTCAATGCTTTCAAAAGAATTTCTTGAGTTTCTTTAACAATTTCACTTATTTCTCCAAGCATGAGTTTCTTCATTCTCTTTTTGCTTCTAAAGTCATCTTTGACTTCCTTGAATATCATATCTATTTGATCAGGTGAAATCTGAGGACACAAATTTATTAGTTCATGTTCCCTGATCTCCATGTCCTTGCTCTTGGCATTTTCTTTTCTCAACTCCAAAATATTTGCCAGACTTTGTGGCAACTCAAAAGTTATCTCAATCAATGCCTTGTTGTAGATGTTGAGATATCTGATAGTTGCTTCCTCCAACACCCTTTTATCCACATCACTGTATTCATCATAGAATTCAATCATGGGTTTTAGATTACCATCTACAGTGACTAACTTTATCACATCCTCCAGGGAAAGTGTGTGCTTCTCAACATATTCCTCATATGCTTCTGTCTTTTGCTTTTTACTAAACCTTTTGCTTCCAGAGGACTTTTCTTTGGTTACTTTTGCAGCTTTTGTTCTGGTGGCCTTTAGTTCCTTGATTTCAATGTCAGAATCTATATCTTCTTCTTCTTCTCTTATGTTTTCATAGGTCTGAGATGCTTTTGTTTTCTTCCTTTTCTCCCATTTTCTAGATGATTTTGCTTCTGGTTTTGTAGTCATGGAAGGAACAGGGGCAGCAGTAGAGCTCCTAGTAGTTCTTGAAGTGGAAGAGAGTTCCACCGGAGCATCTTTTTTTTTCTTATCTTGTTTCTCTTTCTCAGCCTTTTCAGTTCTTTCTCCAAGTTTCCTCACAACCTCCTTAGTAAGGCCCAGATTTTTAGCTAACTGCTCAACTTCTTTTCTTACTTTCCTATTGGTTTCAGGTTCTCTGAGCTCAATATGCAGTTTTAAATTCAGCTCCTCATAAGTTCCAAATCATTCAACCATTGTGTCTTTAGGCTTGCTGAGAAGATGTTGAGCATACATATTCAAGATTTTTTCATCTACTTCATACCCCATGGGCATGATCCAAGTAGTTCTGGGTTCCACTGCTTCCATTAGACATTGATCAATATCAACCATGAAGCATATTTCATTTTTGTACTTCTCAACAATTGATTTAGGGATTCTTTCCCTTAAGTGCATCATACTCTAAAAATTCTTGAAGTAACCCCATATTGCAGTTTTCTGAGCTTTGAAATCACTAATGCTGTGAAGGTGATCTCTGATATGAATGGCAATTGGCTCATCCTTAGTCCAGTGCACACCATTTACCCCAGGTACCTCATTCATAAAGTAAAAGAATAGACATAGAACCAATGTACCATACTTGAAGGTGTTTTTCTTATCTTTCTTGATTTTGTTTAAATTTTCAATCAGTTGATTCTGTAGTAATTCACACAAGTCATAATCAGTATTTTCCTTTAGCATCTTGTACGCAACATATATGGCTATTCTGGAAACAAAATTTTCTCTGCTTGAGTGGTAAATCTAGTACCCAATCACCATGGAGGTAAATTTGACATCCGGTTCTATAATATCATTAATGGTCATTGCCCTTCTCTCAAACTTGGCACCAGTAGCATCAGTCATTGTGTGGTTTTCCACAACTTTCAGCATGGGCAATCCTCCAGTTGAGTTTAACCCAGTTACAATTCTGATAGCATCCTTGGTAATCTTGAATGGTTTTAACAACCAAATGAATTCACCATGCATCTGACTCAAAACATATCAGACCCATTTATCCTCATCAAATGTTGGAAACCCCATAATCTGAATAAAATGTTTATCTTGTAGTGCCTTATACTCAGGTTTAAGTTCATGATTTTCATCCCTGAGTTGTTTCTCAAACAAGTCTACATACCTTGAATCTCCAAATTCATCTGTGTTTGCATGAATATAAACCCTAATGTATTCAACATGCAGCACACCATACAGAATAGTTGAAAAAGCACCTAATGGGTCGACTTCTATTGATTTGTGAGGATACTTCTTAAATTTAGGTTGAGGCCTTTCAGTAATGTCAACAACATGCAGAGTAGCCATCTTAATAGATTTTAGATTCAAGGCTTCACAGAGAGGCACTTTTTTCTTTCGTGGGGTTAGGGTTGATCAGTTGCCAGTTGAATTCTCTCTTTGTGCCTTAGTCTCTAGATTTACAGCTCGAATGCTCTTCTTCTTGTTTCCTCTGAATGCAAAGTGATTCAAATGAGTGACCAAGTGATCTTTTATCTTTTGTAAAACCTAATTTGGCATTGTAATAAATGTGTTGCCCTAACTATATCCGGTTACTTTGCTTTTGACAATTCTTCATGAATCACTCTGCAAGTTTTCATATCAACATCTTTTTTTCTAGAAATCCTTCCAAATGTTCTGAACCAATTCAAAATATTCTCTTTTATTGTGCTAGATTTAGGCACCCACTTACTGACTGGGGGAATTTGAAGTTCAATGTAGCTCCCCCTAAGCTAGAGCTCCTGACTTAATTCCTGGAGGAATTGTTAGTACCTGATTCCGGTGCGGACCCATCACCATTGTTTATTATATCTTTCTTTACCCAAGTCTTGTTCATTTCACTTTGTATCTCATTCACATCAATTTTTCTTTTGCCTTTGTCTTGATTCTGCTCATCCAGTTTTCTGTTTACCAGACCTCTTCTTCCATTGTTCCTACTTTTGCAGAATCTTGCAATATGACCAGATTTATTGCAATTAAAGCACACAACATTTCTTTTCTTATAAAATTGGTTTCCTCTTGATCTACACTGATTAGCCATGTGTCCAAACCCATTGCAAACAAAACAATAACCATTGAAAGAATTGCTAATTCCTCTATTGTTAGCATTATTCATTATCATACTTCTGCATTCATTTGATCTATGACCATACCTCTTACACTTGAAGCATTGACTAGAGAAGGATGGATCATTTTGATTTACTTTGCTTCTGCACTAAGTAGCTCTATGACCAAATTTATTGTAATTGAAACAATTTCCATTGAATGATGGATATCTTTGAGCATTAGGCTGTCTTACCGAAGGTTTTCTAGTTCTGTTTCTTTTATTCCTTGGTTGAAAATTTCTTTGTCCAAATCTAGAGCTTTCACCTTTCTCATATCTAAGATCATGCTTGTCATCATCCTTTTTCTATTCTTCAATTAGTGCTTCAAGTTTAGCTGAGTTTATCTTGAACTTCTCCTTATACTCATTTGCAATTTCTAGGTCATGTATGAGAGTGATAATTTGTCTCTCAAGTTCTCTCTCATTGTTTCTACTTTCTTGTAGATTAGATTCTAGGAGACTAGCTATTCCTTCCAATATGTAGCATTCTTTAGTTCTCTCTTTCAGATTTTGCTTCATTTCTTCTTTAGTTTTCTTCCTATCTTCAATTTCCTTGGTTAGTCTCATCACCCCAGTTTCCATCTCATGTTTTAGGACAACAACTTCTTTAGCTAACTTTTCACATTCCTTTGACTTCTCTTTCAGGGCCTTGTCTTCCAGTTGAAGAGGTTGCTCCTTTCCTTTTGCATTGGATTTTCTCAAATTTTCTTTTAAAATCTCAATAAAGTTTTCAGCCTTTTTGAGGTTATCTTGCAACTCTTGGACTTCTGCCTTGGATTACTCAAGATCATCTAGGATGAGATTAAGTTGCCCTTGAAGGTTATATTCATCCATTTTTACTAACTTCCCAGATCTTCCTTAAGATGTTAAACTTTTCAAAAGGAACCTTGCTCTGATACCAATTGTTGGTTTAGGTCTAGACAACTGAGAGGGGGGGTAAATCAATTGTCCCACATTTTAATCTTTTCTAGCTTTAATCTCTCTTTTCAACTTATACTCAAATTAATGATATAAAAATTTCAGCATCAATCAATAACACATGAGCATAAACATAAATAACACACTTGACACCAAGATTTTTGACGTGAAAACCCTATTAGGGGAAAAACCACAGTGGGGGTTAACCCACAAAGATTATACTCTGTTAAAAGTATTACAATGGGGAATGCACATGCATTTGGGCTCACTACCCAGAGCTCACTGCTCAAAAGAAGGCTCACTGCCTATAGGAAGAAGATTACAATAAATTTGAACTAATATTTAGCATCTATCAATGCTGGAGTTTAGTTCCGGTTAAGCATAGAAAATTGACTTGACACACTTCATCCTTACTCTGTTCCTCTTACTATTCTGCTAACATCTGAACATTTTATCTCTGCTCTTTTCCACAATTACACCATAGTCACAACACCCACACACACCAAAATCATCCAATTCCATTGGATATATATATCTACAACATGATCTACAATCATTTTACTAGTTGACTTCAAGAACATTTAGAACTTTGTCAAGTACTCTGCTCTGTCGGCTAGATCCATACATAATATGAGATGTGGACTAAAACTTGCACTCGCAAAATTGCCTGATAAACAACTTCTATACATCCAGAATTAAGATCATTCACAAGGTCAGCCTGTTCTTCTTCTGCCTATTCTATCAAACTGAAACCTGATACTCAGAAGCTAATATCTTTTGAGTCCTTCATCACTGGAGGACAAAACTCTGGATTTAGAGTGTTTTGACAATTCTCTATTCCTAACTACCCAGACTTAGACAAATTCTGATTCTGACTTCTGGTGTGAAGAAATTATGTTATGCAGATGATTGGGATGATCTTAGTTGCCATCAATGACAACAACTATCAATGCGAAGTAGTGTCTCTTGCCAACAGGAAGAAAATAGATGAATACTAAAAAATGCTACTACAAAAAGATGTAAAATAATAGATAAATGTGTACCAATTTCTAAAGTTTGGGAAGCAGAACTGTCAAGGACTAATGAGTGGGTGCCCTAGTCCAATGCCATGCTTTTTGTTGGGATCTGGTAACTTTATCTGCAACCTGTTCTTGCTATCTCAGAGATTTCTTTGTTGTGGAATCCAGAGGACTAATGAGCAGGTGCCCTAGTCTAGGTCCCTATTTTTAGCTTTGATCTACAATTCTGACACTCTGTAACCCTTCTCTACAACTCCACTTTTTCTACTTCTTCAACCTGCAACCTGCAATCATGGGAAAATGGGGAGGGGGTTGTGGTGTTTAGAGGCTTGCCTTAGTCAAGCCCCGTAGAGACATTCAAGCCTTTTGAACACCGTTGTCAAATAGAAAGTGTGTGCCCTTGGAGGACAGAGGAAAAAACCAAATGATAAATGCTTAAAAACACAAATGATATCACCTTGTAGTGAAGATCTCATGGAAGAAGAAGCTCTTCATGCCATGAGGAGATGGATGCTCAAATCTACAAATACAAACACATAAACAACACAATATCTTCTATTGCCACACAATGAATGCTTTTAATCACCTTTAGAATGCCAATGCTCATCTAGTAGTCATCTAGTTTACACATGAATACCTAAACATGCTTATATATGTATCTACAAACATTCCCGCCAAGAATTTCGTAATTGAAACTTACTGTGTTGGCATAAGACCTAAATAATGGTCACAAATTGACACTTACAAATTGGGCTTGACCTAAAATAGGGTAGGATTGGGGCGCGGGCACCCAAGTCCTCCTCCCTATTTTAAGCAGGGTCTATCTCAAGTGGTTCCCCTAGGTCCTATTTGTCAAGACACTTAGGGGTTGTCTCATCGGGATGCCTAAATATGATGCAAGATGTCGTAAATGTAGATTAAAGACCCGAGAGCTAAACCTTAAGAGGCAAAAGCCCCCAAGGGGACATTTTCTTACATTACAGTGTCAAACAAAGAAAGGAAATAGGAAACATGTTCCTATTTTGGTGTAGCAATAGTTGAAAGATACTTAGTGGTTGTTTTTGAGACTTTTAAGGAGAGGAAACATTTATGAAGACCTAGTCTCATGCAACAACCATCCTCTACACCATGATGGAAGAGTGTTAAGGATAGAAGTAAGAAGATGCCTTCTCCAACACCCAAGAGGCTTGACCAAGAATTGAAGAGGATGTTAGTCTTCATACTCCACTAGGTACACTTCCTAAATTCTCTCAAGATGTTTTCTACTTCCTAGATATAGGAAAAGACAAGTTTTCCAAAAGCATTTTGGATTGTAAGACTGAATTTTTTTGTTTTATTCTAAGTAAAAACAACTATATTAGACCTTTTTTATCAATAAAAATTCTATATTTTTTCCTTCATTAAGTACTAAAATACTGTGTTCATGAAATTCATGTCTTCTTCTTGTGAACAGTAATTCCTTTTAGAAGTTTGTTCTTCAAACTTGTATGAATATATTCATTAGTCTTGTGCAAGTAAAATGCAGTTTTAGGATAGTTGTGTCAATTAAACAGGTCTAGAAATGATTTAATTTTGGTGCATCACCACAATATTTTAGTTTCTTTTCTTTCTTATCCCTTTTCACTGAAGAATATAGAGTAGGATTAGAGTAAATTACAATTTCAAAGGCTTAGTTTAGTCAGGGAACTAACCCTTTATCTGGAGGTTTACCTTCAGTTTGTAAGGTTCTACACTTAGAAGCTATTCCCATTATATCACAAGGTTTGTTGAATCAGGTTCAACAAGCATACAATCTTAGTGATAGTAGGAACCATGCACTATTTTTTAGAATCATCTACATAGTGTTTAAGTTTACAAACATTTCAGATCTCTATGCTTCTACATGAATCAATAAAGTGCAAAATTTCACTAAAGTTTCTTGTGTAATTGTTTAAACCAAATAGTTATGGTAGCCTAGAAAAACCAAAACCAAAAAGAAGCCTCTTGCATAAAGCATCATGAGGGCTCCTATCAAATGATTCCTTGATGCCATTGTTGTATGTGATGGTTATTTCAGGATGGTGGTGGTTTGCAACTAGGGTTGGAATATCTAGCCTTGATGAAGCTAAATTGCACTAGAAATGCAAGCACCAATGTTGCTCTCAAATCAAATGCATTGAATTCAATCTTCACTTTTGCCAGAAATGACCATTTTACCTTTTCTCTACTCTAATCGCAAGTAGAATGTAATTAGACCAACTTATATCACATCAATGAAAATATATTTTTATAGAGAAAAGATCTCTTGAAATATTTTTAGATTTTTTTTTTCTTTTTTCTAAGTTTTTTTTAGAAAATATAATAATTTCTATAATAGAACTTAAGAATGATAAATCTAAAAATTAAAAAAAACTCTTTATTTTTTAGAAAGATGGAGTAAGATATGTAGAGTCAAATTAACCATAGTGATTTAATTTATAGGATTTCAGAAAGTTTATGTAATAAAATAAATTATTATATTTTTATTTTGGATGATGTCACCATAATAGTTGATGTCATCTTTTAATTGATATTTGTTAGTTCATTATTTCGATGATATCATCCTTAAGAGGCCCATATTAAATGTAATTTTCCCCTAATTTCCTCACATCCAAGGATTCCCTAAGAGGTCACCAAAACTATAAATCTCCACTCTTTGTTCTCTCCTCTAGGACGTCTTTTTCCACAAGCACTTCTTTTCCTTTAGATATTTTTCTTTGAATTTAGCCATTTTTCTCATTTTCCTTGATTATAAATCATATTCTTTCATTTCCATAGTTCTCTTGTAATTTATTTCAAATTTTGCACAGTTACAGGATTTTCCATTGGCTTTGTAAGGTTCTTTTGCCCAAAGGGTTCAGAATAAATCTGCACTGTTGATCATTTTCAAAATCAATGCTATGCACAACATTTACATGTTGTTAGTCCAACATAGTATTCTCATTGCACCATTGATCAAGAGCCAACACATTAGCACAATGTGGGTCCCTTTGCGATGAACTTTAAAAAGTTACACAATTTTCTTTTGATGTAGCAGAACTATCGATATTTCCAAAGATCAACAACTAGCACATTATTTCAATGTTGTTAGTCTAACAACTTGAGACTCTTGCACTATTGGTCGAAACCCATTGAGTTGGAAAAACTAGTGGGCCCATATTTTGTTGATAATTTTTCTTAGCCTAGAGAAGAAATAAAGAAGGAATGGCATCTGTGTGCTACATGTCTCCTAGATGCCTCCCAAAAGTATTGTCAGTTTGGTAGGTTCTTTTTTTGTGTTTGACCACAAATGATGTGTTGGAAGAAGTAGGCCCCTTTTTCTATTAGAAGTTGGAAAACATAAAGAGAATTTTTGAGATTGATGTAGAGCCATTGATCATTCTCAAGATCAACAATGCACACAACATTTGAGAGTTGTCAATTTGAGAACTTGAAAATGTTACACTATTGGTCACAATGATAAACATCAAATTTTGGTAGAGCCCACTACAAAGAGAAATTCATAAAGGATATAATGTTGTAACTAGGACACATGGAACCCTGGTGCTCTTCAATGATATTTCCAAGCTGACACATGATGTATGTCATGCCATTGGTGGGCTACAAATATAGTACAAATTAGATGGGTTTCTTAGAGCCATTCAATATATTCAAAATATATCCTATCCAATGGCCAAGCTGAATAGATATTAAAGAAGGAAAGACATGATGCATATATCTTGAACCATATTGTAGTTTAGGTCTCCATTTTTAGCTCAATTATGTAGATTCAAAGGATGTGGTTCTCAATTTTCAAAATTTTGGCACTCTTTTGTCTAATGATATGGGTATAAATATTAGTGTTGTGATCTTTGTAAAGGTGGGGAATTTCAATATGGAAAACTTTGTTCTTTTGATTTCAGGCCTTCAAGGTGAAGTATTGTATGGTAACTGTAGAAAGATGGGGGACCAAAAAGTGGCCACCATCTATAATTTTTCAAAATGTGTCTGCATTTTAGAAAATGTAACATGTGTGTGTTGTGGCTTGTACACATTTTTCAAAATACAAGTGTATTACAACGCACGCTTGTGTTCCTATTTTGACCAATCAAGTTCCTTTATTAGACTTGGTACACATTTGAATTTACCAATCCAAAGGGCTGGGCATTCATTTTGGGATCCAAAGGTGCAAAAATCATACAAAAAACACACAAATGTTGAGCATGCTCTCCATTAGGTTCATGTATTTTTTGATAAAATTCCAAAAATAACACCACCATAAGATAAAACTCTATTCTAGCTTTCTAACCATGTAATTTTTTTAAATCTAAAATTATTAAGGTCTTGATCACTAATTAGTTTTAGTAGTGTCTTCCTTTTTTCCAAAAACCTATGTATAGCATTTTTTGTGTCATTTATTATCCATTCATCCAAATTCAAAAAAATATATTTTTATATTCTAGAATCTATTCTACATACATTCAAAAAAGAAAGTCTCGATTTTTTATTAGTTTCAAAAAATTTAGGGGGGAGCATACTCAAATTTATATTTTTCAAGATGTGTCCACTTTGAAAATTCATAAAAAATCAAATATTCATTAAAAATTTACCAGAAAAATCAGGCATAAACTATGTGATGTTAGCTATTTTTCACCAATGTGATTTTTGAAATACTTAAAAAAAAGTTTAACATTTTAGGGGGACCACATCAGATGCTATGTTATATTTTTCTAACAAAAATAGGAGCACTTTGTGTACTCCACCTATTTGAACCTCTTAATATCCACCATTTAAAAAAATCATAGTTTAGAAACTAGATTTTGAGCACTACGAATCTTGTTTTTGTCACATCTTCAAATTTTCACCATGGATATCTTCAATTTCTTATCCAATATTAGTTTTTACTAATTTTAGAAAAAAAAAAAGTGGCCACTTTTGAGCGCCTTTTGGTCCCTTGTTTTCATGCACATGCCATGTATACCATTATATTTAGTTGTTAAGAAAAGTATGAAGTCTTGTGTAGTTGGCCTCTCATATTAATTGTAATGTGAACTCATATATATCAATAAGATATTCCTCTTGCTATGCCTATTAATTGTTTTCACTATTGTTTCCCTATTAATCCATTAATATGCTATTTTAGCCTTAATTTGGATATTCAAGGTCTATGATTTGTATGCAAAATATCAATCATACACATATATGCCCTTTTCTACTTGATGTAGTATGTCCTATTTTTTATCAAATGAATTATGTGCATGTATTAAAATGGTAGTAATAACTCTCATGCTTTGCACTTAGCCTAATAGATTAGATTAGAATTTCATTTACAACATTCCTTTTCCCTTTTCCTCCATTCTATCTAAATTAATTTCATTGAATATTATACAAAGAACCAACTTCTTAATCTTAGAAGTCATCTTATGAATGGCGTCCCACATTCATAAGATTTTGCATGTTGATACAGAGGAGTGTGAAAGTGAAAATTTGAATATCAACATATAGAAAAGGTTGTTACTTACACAAAAAATTATTCTACAGACTTATAAGACACTCATTTGCAAAGCATTAAGGACTAGCTCCAATCATAAGTGGTTTCTTGATGTCACAATGCCTGCTACTTGATGGATGCAAATTTGGCTACAACAAAAAGTCAAACCACAAATTTCATTAGTTATTGCAATGGCAAATAAATAATTTAGCCTACTAAATAGAAACTTTTGAACTAATTTAAACAAACATATACCATCAATGAGGCCTCTACCATTGACTAAGAAGAAGATACTCTAGATTGATGAACAAAGAGCTCTTGTATGAAAATTGACAAGAATCTAAAACTATATGTACATAATCATAATAACTTCAATTAACACCTAAATGAATACAAAATAATGAACAATTCAAATTCAAAGGTGAACCTCAAACCAAATAAAGGAAATTGTTTTACCAAAACATAAATTTAAGAATGTAATAATATACTTGCAATTTGTAAAATATATATGTTACTATACCAATTCAATATAATGAACCATGGCTCTACTCTTTATAGTGTCAAGTATTAATTTGTGGTTAGACTCAGGAAATTTCCACAAATTTTTATTTTGTGGTCAACCTTGATAATTGATTAATTGAACATTTGATGCAACAACAAGGTTAGAGTAATAAAGAATCTTCTTATGTGTGTCAAAGTCCTCAAACAACCACACATCAAACTTCTTTATCAGGTACCTTCTAAGCCATGTTCTAGTAACAACAATAGACCCTATATGATACTTAATATCTTTTCTATTAATGATTGTGGTGGTCAATTTCTTTTTTTCCTCTACATAATTACATAATTAATATTTATTCCTTCATTATTCTCATTAACAATAACTACATAAACATGACCCACATCAAATTGTATGAATAAATTAATTTCACTAAATGATCTAAAATACAATATAATGAGCTAAAATATTGATTTCAACTAATTAATAAGTCTATAATACCTAGTTGCATTAGATCTGTTATATGGTCAAAGTCAACTTTTACTTCCATGTTCTTCAACTATAGTGCTTGTGGAAGTCAATATGTGTCAACTGGAACTAAAGGTCTACAAGACCATTCGTTAACCCAGTCATTTTATTTAGAATATTTCCAAACAAAATCTATATATGAAGAACAAAAACATGTTATCTCTCTTGTATAAATAGTCCATGAACTTGTGTTTAAACTTCTAAATGAGTGGAACTCACTTAATCCTACTATTGTAAAACAATCTTCATAGTTTACAATATCACATTATTCTACCAACCAAAAAAATTACAAATTGTAGACTACCCCTAATTACCTAGTCCCATTGTGGAGTTACACCATTCCATGATTATTTCCACATCTATCAACTTAGCACCACCTTGATACTTCAACTTTTCTCTTGCTAGGGCTCTTTTTACACATGCTCTCGCACCATCATGTTTCCCTTTTCCATGTCTAACCTCAGTGAAATTCTAAATATGTTGAACACCACTCATCATATGCATCCTACTCAACTAATAGAACATATATGAATTCTTGAATTTTGATGTGTGGAATGTTATTTGACCATATGATGTGTTGACTAAATATAATATTTTTGTCACTTAAATTATCATAGAATATATGAAAGTAGCCTTGCACAAACTTAGTGGAATGAGTACCATCATCACTAATTTAGAAGTGATACTCACTCAATATATTTATGTCTTCCTCTCTGATGTTACAAGCATGAATAAATGCTATATGTATAAAAATAGTAACCTGAATAGAGTTGCAGTATTGAGATTGCACTTCATTCTGTAGTTGGGTAAGTGCACATGCACACTATTTGGTTGAATTTTATAACTTTTGTTGAAAACACATCCTTGGCATCCAAAAGGTACCTCCAACCCTTTGAGTTAGATGCCCAAGGAAAATCCAACCCTTAGGGTTGGGATTTCCCAAAGTAGTCAAAAACGCACTTGAGTTATAACGTGAGCACATTTTAAAGTTAAAATTATTTCTATGCATATATCTCTCTCCCTCTATCTTGCTTTCTCTATGGACCCCCTCTCTCTCTCTAACTCTTGAATTATATCTCTCTGCTTCCCTATCTCTCTCCTTTATCCCTCTCTCTAGCTCTATTTGCCTCTCTATCTCTCTCCCCCTCTCTCTATCTTTCTCTCTCTATCGACCCCCTCTCTCTAACTCTATCTTTCTATCTCTTTCCTCCCTCTCTATCTCTCTCCCCATCCCTCTACCTCTCAATATCTCTCCCTATGTCTCTAGACATCTCTTCATCTCTTTCTCTATCTCTATCTCTCCCCATACCCCTATCTCTTAATCTATCCCTCCCTACCTTTCTATCTCTCTCCCCCTCTCTATCTCTCTCCCTATGTCTCTGGACATCTCTTCATATCTTTCCCTATCTCTATCTCTCCCCATAACCCTGTCTCTTAATCTATTCCTCTCTCTCTCTCTCTCTCTCTCTCTCTCTCTCTCTCTCTCTATATATATATATATATATATATATATATATATCCATATCTTTCTCTCCCTTTCTATCTATCTATCTATCTGTCCCTTTATCTCTTTATTTCTCTATCCCCCCTCTCTAACTCTATCTGCCTCTCTATCTCTATATCTCTCTCCCTCACATGCCAAGAGGTTGATAGAGAGAGGAAGAGAGATAAAGAGATAGAGAGGCATATAGAGTTAGAGAGAGGGAGGGAGGATGGAGAAATAAAGAGATAAAGGGAGAGATAGAGAGATAGAGGGAGACATGGAGAGAGGGAGAGGGAGAGGGAGAGGGAGATAGAAAGAGATGGAGATATAGAGAGATAGAGTTAGAGAGAGGGAAAATATAGAAAGAGGGTCAGATAGAGATATAGAGAGGGATAGATGGAGATAGAGATAGGGAGAGGGAGAGAGAGGGGGGTTGAGAAAGACAAAGGAATATATAGAGGGAGAAATATATATAAAGAGGGAGATAGAGATAAATAGAGGGGAGAGATAGGGAAATAGAGATTGAGGGAAATATATAGAGATAGAGAGACATAGAGAAGAATAGATTAAGAGATAGGGATATGGGGAGAGATAAATATAGGTAAAGAGATGAAGAGATGTCCAAAGAGAGAGAGAGTCCCATGTAGATACAAGGTTGAATTTGTCTCTCCTAGTACAAACAAGTTCTAATTCACCAACCACATGGAGATTTGAGTCTAGGGATTCTCCTGGACCATCACTTGATTGCCTATTTGGTGCACTACATGCATAGTTACAATAGATCTTATGTGATAGCATGACATCCTAGACCATGAGTTTGGCACCAACATTAAGAAGGTTATGATTTATAGGAGTATAATATCAATTTCCTCCTTTCACTTGTGTTGAAATGTAATTATATAGTTATTATGCTATCCAATCTCTCCTTAGAATTGCATGGTGATTTGTAGAGAAATGATTCATAGGACAATTCCATTATCAAGGTAGGAAATAGTTTTCCTTGAACTAAAGCCAACTATAAATCAAATCTCTCTGCAACCTTATGGAAGATGCTCCAATTTACGAGACTAACCTTAGCAACTAACACTAGATGTGAAAACAAGATAGTGATCATTCTTGTGACCCAATCAATAAAAGAGGATCCTCTTTTAGAGGATTACCACTTCCACTTCTACAAGATGAAAGAAGACTACAACTTGGGCCATAAATTTGATCATAAGCTTCACACGAAGAAGATTGAGATAAGGAAATGGTGACATGGTCTAATATAAATATTCAATCATGGTGGTGTTACCAATGTAAAATCAAATAGTAATGACTCTTATCTATGAACATGTGATGGATGAAGAGATCAATCACCTTTTTTATTAGTAGACCAAAGAAAAAGAAGCATAAGGTATCTCAACTCTACAATCAATGCACTAGAGACACCTATGGGATCTTGGCATGTGACATCATACTTACTAACTATGCATGAGGTACAATCAAGGTAGGGGTATAAAAATAAAAAAAACAATATTAGATGAAGAATTCTCTAAGGAACTTCAAGAAAAATATGCATCTAATGCACACATCATGGTGTAGGCTTCACACCAAGTTCTAGTCTTGGAAAGCACAACTAGTTATAATAGAACCAGTTCACGTGAGGGTTTCCTATGACCTAGTTCATTTTGAAGGGATGTCTCATCCCTTATATTATACAACCAATAATTGAGTCATACCCATTTAGTCACATCTTCTATTCTATTTTGAAAATTTTGAACTCATTCTAGACACAATCCAAGAGGTTGAGGCTCAAGTGTAATGACATCTTGGTTGGGTCCTTAAAAATGTAAGAAACCATCCTTTGACTCTAAACCCAAAGGCAATACCAACAACAACACAACCAATCATGTCTAGAGTTGTAAGGAGAAGCAAGTTCCATATGGCCTAAAAATTGCCTTACAAGGTTTCTTTTGTAGTAACTATAAATGAGCTATTAGTACTCCAATCAGTAAGTACCCCTAAATTAGAACCCCACTCCCTTATCTAAGTTTCCCCATGCATGAATTTGTCCCTCATCGAGCCCCTTTCTATCTCATTGGATTCTAAGAGCAACATGACTCCATACTATATAAGTTTCCCCATCCATGACTTCTTGGCATGTGCCAATGAGTTGGTCCATAAAGGATAATGTTCCTCTTGGGATCACACAAATAGTTTTATGCTATCTATTAATGCTTACCAAGAACCACTAGAACCCATGAAGCATAGGAAGTATTTCCTCTACAAAACCTTCATACTTTTCTAAAGGGGAAAGACTTCACCAATCTCATCTATCCTTTGACATCATTTGAAGTAGAGATCAGTGTCACCATTGGTTGATGTTAAGATTTGTCATTCTCTATCTCTGTCAATCTCATTATCAAGATCAATTTGATTAAGCAATTGCCTCTCTATGTTTATTTGGGAGAGAGAAAGAGAGTTTATGAAAGAGTAGAAGAGAGGATGCTAGTCATCATTTTAGCTATTTTAAAATATGCTTGCATTGTAACACGAGCGTGTTTTAAACTAGCTAAAATGATGACTAACGACTTGCAAAAAGGCATATCACATGATTTTCAGAGCACATGCTTTGTTTTATTCCTTGTTTTGTACTTTTTTTGACGTTCAAAGATACTTTTGATGCTTTTGAGGTTCTCCCATCATTGGTTGACAAAATTGGTGCACTTTTTGTTCTTATTTTGATATATATATATATACAAGATTCCAATTACATGTTTTAAATTCAATGTTGATATTGGAAATTATTTTTTCATGTTTTGAGGGATTGCAACACTTGATTGAACACATTAACTATTTTTCATCTTACATTGACAAAAAAAATTGTAATTGTGCATGTTTTGTATTATAAATTGATAAATTATCAGATATTTTGTGTTCTTTTGACCATTTGATGCAGGAGAATCCCAGGTTGTAGAGCAATCTTGCATCAACCAAAAACATGTATATTCCTTTTGTTTTCTTTCATTTTCCAGTTCAAAGAAATATGTGAAGGAGTATACTGAAGAATTTCATAACATGATCATACGGACTTGGCATAGTGAAGAAAGCAAGGAGAAAGTGGTAAGATACATCAATGGATTGAGATTGAACATTCAAGAAGAACTGAGCTTGGTAAGGAAGGTAACAATAGAAGAAGCATATTAGTTTTCCTAGAAAGTTGAATAAGAAGCATGAGTAGAGACAGAGAAGAAAAGGAGGTAAATTTCAAAGAGGTAGAACATATTCTGGAGGAGACAGATCATATGTAGAACAAAACAAACAAGAAATCCCATTCAATAAGGAGACAAAGATAACAATTCATACTAGAGAGATGATAGAACTTTTTACCATAGAGGGAATCATAATTCATACTAGAACGAAGGGTGTAGAAGAGATGAAATAGGATTTGATAAGAGAACATTTAGATGAACTTGTTTTAAGTGTAGAGGTGAAGGACACAAAGCATTTGAATGTCATCAAGGAAGTACAAGCAAGAAGACAGAGAACAATGGAAGAGTAGCTTATGTAGAAGAACCTGTTGGATCACCTAATTCAGTTGGAAAGCCATAGAAAGGAGAATCATTAGTCATGAGGAGAAAACTATTTCAAGTAGAGACAACTGAGGAACCACCATAGAGGAAAAGTTTGTTCTGAACCAGATGCAAATCAGGAGTTAAATGTTGTAAGGTTATCATTGATAGTGGTAGTACTGATAATTTGGTTTCAGAGGAGATGGTGACTAAGATGAACCTGGAGAGATTGAAACACCCTAATCCCTACAAGATAGTATGGATTCAAGATAAACACAAGGTACTGGTGAGTGAACAATGTTTGGTGAAATTTCATATTGGATCTTATCATGATGAAGTATTGTGTGATATTATGCTGATGGATGTATGACATATATTGTTAGGTAGACCATGACAATATGATAGAAATGCTATACATGATGGGAGAAAGAATACTTACACTATAGTATCTAATGGAAAGAAAATCACCTTGATTCCTTTGGAAGATGAACATAATAGTGAAATGTGTGGGAATGCTAGAATTTGTTTGGTAGATGGAAGGAAATTTCTGGATGGTTTGAGACATGAGGATATGTGTTATGCTTTGATCCCTAAGAAGCTTGGAACTTTAAGTATAGAGATTGAAGAATCATAGCCAGAGGAGATAATTGAATTGTTGACAGAGTATGAAGACATCATATCAGACAAGGTACTTGAAGGATTGCCACCAATCAGGAGTATCATCCATCTTATGGATCTTATACCTGGAACTAGTTTGCCTAACAAAGTAGCACATCGGATGACACCAGCAAAAAATGCAGAACTAAATAGACAGATACAAGAGTTGTTGAGGAAAGGACTAATCAGAGAAAGTTTGAGCCCTTGTGCAGTACCTGCAGTGCTAGCACCAAAGAAAGATGGAGAATGGAGCATGTGTACAGACTCTAGAGCAATCAACAAGATCATAGTTAAGTATATGTTTCCATTGCCTAGGATGGATGACATTATTGATTGTTTGAGTGGAGCAAAATATTTTACA
Source organism: Cunninghamia lanceolata (assembly GCA_027924645.1). Lineage (NCBI taxonomy): Eukaryota > Viridiplantae > Streptophyta > Pinopsida > Cupressales > Cupressaceae > Cunninghamia > Cunninghamia lanceolata. The sequence continues at coordinate 4,045,796 of BSBN01001268.1, read as the reverse complement.
AAGATAGACTTGAAGAGTGGATACCATCAGATCAAAATCAGAGAAAGAGATGAATGGAAGACTACTTTTAAGACAAATGAAGGATAGTATGAGTGGTTAGTGATGCCTTTTGGATTGGCAAATGCACCGAGTACTCTCATGAGGTTGATGAATGAAGTTTTAAAGAAATTCTTGGGTAATTTTCTTATTGTATACTTGGATGATATTCTAGTTTTCAGTAAGACAAGGGAGGAACATTTGTGTCACCTAAGACAAGTATTGTAGAGGCTGAGAGAAGAGAAATTGTTGATAAACATCAAGAAGTGTAGTTTCATGAAGGAAGAATTGCTATACTTGGCATTTGTGATTTCTACGGAAGGATTGAAGATGGACCCTGGGAAAGTTAGAGCAATTATTGAATGGCCAACACCTAAGAGCATTGGATAAGTTGGATCATTTCATGGATTAGCTAGTTTCTACCAAAATTTCATTAGAAATTTTAGTTTAGTATGCACACCGATGACAGAGACAATGAGAGGTGACAGAAAGGACTTTAAGTAGACATCAGGAGGAAATAAAAGTTTTGAATTATTGAAGTAGAAAGTGATAGAGCAACTAGTGTTAGCATTACCAGATTTCAATAAAGTATTTCAAGTAGATTGTGATGCAAGTGGAAATGCAATAGGAGCAATATTAAGTCAACAAGGTAGACCAGTAGCATATTTCAATGAGAATTTGAATGATGCAAGGAGAAGAGATTCATTTTATGATCATGAATTCTATGCCATAATTCAAGCTTTAAAGAAGTGGAGACATTACTTGTTACCTAAAGAAGTTGTGTTGTATACAGATCATCAAGCTTTATAATATTTGAACAGTCAAGGAAAGTTAAATCAAAGACATATGATATGGGTAGAGTTCATGCAGAGTTACACATTTGTTCTAAAGCATAGGAGTGGGAAGTCAAACAAAGTTGTTGATGCATTGAGTAGAAGAAGGAATTTACTGATAGAGATGAGATTTGAAGTCTTAGGTTTTGAAGATTTGAAGCATATGTATGAAGAAGACCTTGATTTTGCAGAACCATGGAAAGCATGTAAGGAACTTGTTGTGACAAATAGAAGTAAGTGGTTGGATTATTTCATTCAGGAAGATATGTTGTTCAAATGGAATCAGTTGTGTATACCTAGGAGTTCAATGAGAGATAATCTGATAAAGGAAAAGCATAGTGGAGGATTAGCAGGGCATTTTGGAATTGATAAGATAGTGGCATTGGTAAGTGAACATTATTTTTGGCCTCAGATATATAAGGATGTAAGAAAGTTTGTGTAGAGTTGTAAAGTATGTCAAATTACAAAAGGGAGTAGTCAGAATACTGGATTGTACAAATTTTTGATAGTATCAGAGAGACCTTGGGAAGACATAAGCATGGATTTCATATTGGGATTGTCGAAGACATAGAGAGGGCATGATTCTATATTTGTAGTGGTGGACAGATTTTCAAAGATGGCACACTTCATACCTTGTAAGAAGACAACTGATGCAATGCATGTTGCTGACCTATTTTTCAAGGAGATTGTAAGATTGCCTAGATTACCTAAGAGCATAATTTCTGACAGAGATACAAGATTCATTGGATACTTTTGGTAGACACTCACTAGTAGAATTTTGGCAAATAAATGACTAGGTGACTACAACTTTTAGTCACGATAACTAAAAATGATTAAATTCTAGTCATGTTTTGCAACATAGCTATAAATGACTAAATAAATAACTAATTTGATGGTGGGTAAAAAACATAGCTATAAATGACTAAATAATTAGTCACACAAGTAGAAATTAGAAAGAGAGTGAAATTAAAAAAATATTTTGAAATAGAAAGAGGGAAATTTAGAGAGGGAAATTTTTTCCATGAAAAATAATTCAAACAAAAGAAACTTGACCTCCTCCACGCTTAAGACATTGTTCATGCATTGGACACACTATACAGGGGTTGAATTTGCGCTAAAAAATAAGTAAGGCTCATTGATGTCCCTCTTTTTGCATTGATGAATTGGAACACAATCACTTGAAGATGTTAATTTTATTGTATTTTGTTGAATTCTGTATTAGGCAGATCCATTTCAGGGGGATTTCCTAGAAGTGATAGAAGAATTTATGGAGAAGGGCATGGCTAGATGCATTGCATTCAATCACCAAGGAACCTTACTAGCAGGTCTGGTATTCATGCATTTTTTAAAATATAATTTTTTGTTGTGTTTGGTACTTTGTTTCAGTTATGCCCATTTGTCAAATGCTATAAATACAGACACCGAAATCTAATTCAATATGTTGACTATTAATACTCAAACAATACCGCACTCTTATTAGGGATCAGGGTTTCAAAGCTCAATTGTGAAGGATTAGGGTTTCGCCTAATTATAAAAGAATTGCCTCAACCTTGCAAAGTTTTTAAAAAGAAAACATCAAATAATCTTATATTACTTAATACCGATTTCAGTTTCTGCCAGCCCTATCGCAGTTTAGTCCCCTAAATAGTCATTATTGTGTTGAAGTATTGTTTATTAATACTAGTGTTAGTGTGTTCTAAAAAGTATTCAATATGCTCCGTTGTTAAAATGGGGTTTGATTTTTCTTAATTGAGGTCATCTTAGGTGGTTCAGCTTGGCTTAAAATACCCAAGTGATGAGCTTGCAAATCAATCTAGGGTTTGTATCTTTTTTTCTATGATATGGAAGTCACCCTTTCAGATGTTTTTCTCCCTAATGATCGTCTAACTAAAATGTCCTTTTAGCATGATGATTATTACTTTTTTTAAAATAGAAAGTTCATAGTTTATAATACTAAGAAATCATCAACCTTTTTGCCATTTCTATGATCTAAAAGCAAATAACAAGTACTCAAGAAAGAATAAAAAATAACAAAGTCAATTAATATGGAAGCCTAAAATAAGCCTCAAACAATACAAGGAAACAAGGATTACAACCTAGTTTGAAGTCTTTCCCAAAATTTTGAATCAAGAGTAAACCACTAATGATAATAAACAATAATAGGAAACATGGTTTACAACCTGGTCCCCATAAATTGTTGACACAAAGCAACCTAAAGAAAAAAGAAACTAAAAGATGACATTTTTAAATAATCAGAACTCTATAATTGTTTAATTATGATTAAGTACGTGTACATGCTAAGCCTTCTTTGTACGACACATAGTACTGGCATGCCCAATGTGTTGATGATTACCACCACCATGAGGATGCTCAACATGATTCATTGCCACACCACGAACCTTGGGCCAATAGTTTCTTTTGACCCTATATTTGTGATATGCATTGCCAGCTTTGAGCATTGGCTTTTCTGTCCTTCCACCACCAGTGACCTGACCAATCATGGCTCTGCAACTACTTGGTACAATCTTCTTAGCTCCAGATGGAAGCTTTACCTTGTAAAATGAAACCAATTTCCAAGACTCATCAAACAAGGCTACTAAAAATATGTAAAATCAAAAATTACACAAATCTGAACATTAACAGAGAACTTAGATAATTGTTCCAAAATTATTTCCACTACCTTTGGAATAATTGCATTTATCATCTCACTGTAACCTTGGAAAAAAAATTAAGCATAGAAATATGCCATAAGTCTCCACAAGGTGTACACCTAGAACTTAAAATAGTTTGAAAATAATTTGGAAAAAGCCACCATCCATAGGACATCACAATAGATGCATCACATGTTTGTTGCTAGCCAAAAATCAAGATGATAAACAAAAATGATAATGAGTCAAGGGGAACATCAAGAAGCAGTACATTCAAATTAAATTTCAACCAGCTGCTAAATGAGCATAGCCCACTTTGACTTGTCATAAGTTCAAAATATTAGAATAGGTACATTTTCATGTTTGTAAAGGTGACAACAATCAAACAATGGATCAAATGTTTCAAATTGAAATGCAATAGAAATGCATTGCAAATGACATCAATCAAATTTGAAATTACTCAGCTCATAAAAGAATAGTGGAGAAAAGGCAGAAAAAGTGTTCTTTGATTTGATCAAGCCAATGAGAAATAATGTCTCAAAAATTCAACTATATCACCATGTCTTTGGCAACTTCATTACCAATACCTTGGCCAACATTATTACACAAATGAAGAGTATTATGGGTAAAAAAAAAAATTTGATTTGAGGCTTCACTAAGATAGCTTGACAAAGAGAAATGATATATCTTACTAAGACATGCATATGACCCCAAAGATGGGATAATACCAAAAGCTAAAATGAATCATACATCTAGATACAATCCACAAAATGCTATTAATGGTGATATCATCTAGGATACCAATAGGCATTGAAAAAATGAGATTAGCAGTGATTATCTATTGTTTTGACTTATTTTAACAAATGCGTTTCCAATGTGAAATGTCAACCAAGGATTTTATTACCATTCTATTGACTATCATTTTCTAAGTCATGACTATCAATTTTGAACCAAATAAGGCCTTCCAATGCTTTGGTTTTGGGAGCTCATGATTTTATTGATTGCCTGTGATGGAGTTGCTTGCTGTGTCTACTTGTATGACTCTGAGGAACACACATAATCAACAATAGAAACAAGGTAGGATGGCAACTATTGGAGCCAATGGGCCATAGATCCAAAATTAAAGTGAATGTCTAAGCATGGTTAATGATCTTTTATTTTGTTGCTTCTAATTATATTTGTTTAGCTATTAAGGGGGTGTAAGTCATGGCATAGCTCTGTATCTCTTTATTGTCTTATGGTAGTTCCTCACATGATTCTTATCTTAGTAGCAAGGGTATCTCAACACCAAAAATTATTTAGAATCCCAATCCTTCATGAAATGTAATGATTGCAAACTACTATCCCTTGACTTATCTCTACCATATAGACAACTCTATGGAACATGTAGAGGGTGTAAGTCATGTCTTGGTTGTGTCTAATAAAGTTTATAGTTTGTTCTATCTCCATTTTAGAAATATTGTCTCAAAAATTCAACTATATCACCATGACTTGTTCCTTGCTACAGTACCGTAAACTGTTTCTTTGACCATCGCGGGGCGGCAGTATACTAAACATCACTTGAAGCCTTTTACTGCACTACTGCACTCCTTTATTGAAACTGTCGTGCGGCCACGGTATTCAACACTTACATAACTTAAACTCCTTATACCACCATACTGCAAGCCTCACTTGAGGCTGCTACGGGGGTGCGGTTACTATTTTCATCTGCTCCTTACCGCCATACTGCAAGCCTCACTTGAGGCCACCATGGGGGTGTAGTGTATTATTTTCCTCTGCTCCTTCTTACCACTATACTGCAAGCCTCACTTGAGGCTATCACGGGGCTCGGTGTACTATTTTCCTCTTCTCCTTCTTACCGCATTACCACTAGTTATTCTCTTGACTGTCATAGGACCATGGTGAAGTATCATATGCCACTTAAATTTATACCTCCAGCTCACCACTTCATTTCGAGACCGTTGTAGGGCTGCGGTGCATCCCACAATGCCGCAAGTGTAATATCTTCATGCTGCGGGATAGCAATAACTGCTCCCTTGTTATCCTTGGTTCCCACACACCCGCCAAGACCTTTTGAGTGACTTGCAGGATTGCGGTGAGAGACACAAACACAACAATGGTAAAAAATACAAATATCTTTCACATGGACTTGGTATGGGGTGCTTATGAATGACTCCTGGAATAATTTTAAAGGAAATATGGATCCCTAAGATGGATTTATGGAAGGAAATTTGCATGGATTTATGGATTTATCAAATGTTCTTTTATTAAATGTATGAAGGTATCTTTATTGTAGGTTATTTTCCCTATATTATTTATTCTTGGTTTGAACTCCTTAATTTTGTGGTTTTTTGTTAGGACCTGGAGCTTTCATATGTAGGACCACCTACAAGGCACCAAAGGAGTCATCTGGATCATGACTTAGGAGCTGGTTAGTATTCATTCAGTGGTATAATGGTGGTTGAATTGTCCTTGTCTATACAACTAAGAGATGTACTTGTGTGCTTTATAGTTTGTTTGTTTAATTTTTTGATGCTTAGAAAAACATCATAAATAGATAGGATGATATTTTTTGTAATTTATTCCTTCAATCATTTGTCATAGGTCCAGTTGGAGGTAGCAGAGTTGGTGGAATGGAGGGTGTACCTTATCTACCTATTTATTCAAGAAGAAATGTTGCAAGTTCCACTTCGGATCACCAAAGCCTTCACAAAAACATCTGCACAAAATTCAATAATGAAGAATTTATGCACAAATTCTCTTTTGAATGATGCACAAAGCCTCCACCGCAACACTATACTATTGTTGGGCCTTGCGGTGATGCGGGTGATTCCTGCATCACCACAAGGCCCAACAACAGTGTGTGCGGTGTTGTTTTGGAGGCTTTGTGCATCATTCAAAAGAGAATTTGTGCATAAATTCTTCATTATTGAATTTTGGACAGAAATTTTTGTGAAGGCTTTGGTGATCTAAAGTGGAACTTGCAACTATCTGATAAAAATCTACTTCCAAATATGCTTTTGATGGATGTTCATATCCTCATCCAAAGCTCCAATTCACACACAAGTAGGAAGGACACTTTCAAAGGTTGAGGAGTTGGGCTTTACATGCACTGGTTGCATTTTCTTAAAATTTTCTAAGGACTTTTTAGAAAAACCCATTTTAAACATATCCATTAATCACGACATTCCATGATATCACATTTATTTGAGGCATTTTTTGAAACAGTTCGCTTGCTTTGTCTATGCTTCCACATTTTCATGTATATCTAGTAGGGAACTTGTAACTACAACATATGACAAAAAAATCCCTGATGTTATGCTTTGATGGATGTCCCTTCATTATTAATGGATATCTGATGTAGCACACATTATTATAGTGCAAGCCTATTTTCCAGATTGTTTCATTTAGCATCACCAATATTCTCCACAAGAACATTGTCCCTATTTAAAATGATGGAAATGGTTCACATCTCTCAGAATAATTTCTCTTGCAACAATCTTGGAGATGAATTTAGATGCAGTGTGAAAATTAGAACATACTCGAAGGTTCTTAACAACTCTAATGGTTGTACCAAGCGCCATGTTTAACAAACCAAATGCAATTGCTAACTTTTCACTATGGTGGCAGATAAATGATTCTTTTTCTTCTATTCTATAGCATTAAGTAAAAGTCTTGAATCTGGAAATACCCTACTGCCTTCATTTGCCAAGCCAATTTCTCCAATTTTACATAGCTCTCCCATATTTGTGGATGTGATATGTCTCCTACACAAAAAAGCATGCACCATTTTATTACCTCCAATCCAACTACATGTAGGTATCTTTTTAATTCCTCTATCTTCCATTAATCTCATTTCTATTTGAACCTCACCACACTTGTCCGCTTCTGCATAGATGTTTTAGAGAAGAACATAAGTTGCAACATTTTTAGGATCCAACTAAAAAAATAGTGTTGCTGGAATACTCAACCTACATTCAAATTATGAATTCTGGGAAATTATATACAGTAAATAGATTGATGGCTGTTTGGATAGTGAAATTATTAGCTTTCTTAGAAATTAACTGAAATATCTTGTCTTGAAATATCTAGAAGGATTATTTTAATTAAAGAGGATTTTGTGGTTATTTTTGTAACAATGATTTTACAGTGCAGCTAGCTTGTTATTTTCATTCAAGATACAAGTCATCAAAGTCAAGCACATACCAAGAAGATGGTACTCTACTTCAAACCCTCAACCTCACTAAGTTTAGTATGCTTACATGGGGATATTAAGGAAGTTGTTAAACAATTAATATATATCATTTGTTGTTTGTGAAGGAGAATCCTGTGAGATCCAATATGGCAGTGGATCAATATCTGGTTTCTTAAGTAAAGATGATGTCATAGTTGGGAAACTTGTTGTGAAACATTAGGTTAGTAATTTTTGAATGTTAAGGCTTCCCAGTTGGATATCAAAGATCTTTTCTCATCAACTTAATTTAGAATTTATGTATAATTAAGGATTCTTTCATGGTGAAGGTCTTTATTGAGACAACACATGAACCAAGGTTGACAATTTTTTGAATCGGTAAAGATGCTTAGAGCATCATAATATATTAATAGTAATAAAAATGTTTTTATAGATTACAAAAAAGGCCCTTCCTGGCCAAAAAGATAACATAATAGAGCATTTTAACTAAGAGCCCTGAATAGAGCTACAAATCTAAAAGGCCCTTTTTGGCCAAAAAGGAAACCAAAGTTACAATGAAGCCAAAAACTTTAGAAAGAGTGGTTCACATGTTGTTCATATTTAAATCTACAACCCTAAATCCATGAACCCCCAATTGGATTCTCTTGAGAAAGGATTGTGTCATCATTGGTGAAGTGAACTACCAGTGGTTGGAAATTTGAAAAGAAGCTCCATGCATTGAATACTTCCTCTATCCTTTCCCTCTTGGACCTTCCAAATGTAGATTTGTGAACCCACAATGAATTATCAAAGAGCTCTCTATTACTTGATTGCAAACTTGAAGTCATCACTTGATAAACACAGTTAAAATTGGGTTTATTAATGATATCTTCACAGAGGAAGAGTCTACCTACCAAGGCTGAGCTATCATGGAGATTATAAGTAGAAAAATATTCAAATAGCTTGACATCTAGGACTAGATAGTCATGAACAAACATTGATGCTATCCTTTTAACCTTATCAACCAGATGAAATAAGTCCATCGCATTTGAGATAAAATGAGATAATAGATGTGAAGCATAACATACCCTGGATTGCAGGAGAAAATCTCTATCACATACATCTATCAAAGCATCATCCACTGGCTCTTCATCGAGTAGTTTGAAGGCCCTAGCCATGAAATCTAAGTTGATGCTTCTATGCATTAGTTGTTCCCATGATTGAACAGGCAAATGAAGTCGACAAGTGTGGGGATAGATAGACATTACAGATACACAGCAAGAGCAAAATGAAGAGGCAAGAACAAAATAATGACATAGATACCATCATCTCTTGCATAAAAATAGGATCGCACGAGCCAACATAATGAATTGAAGTCATTCAAGCCGGCGGGGAAATAAAACCAAGGTAGATGAGATCCAAATGTGGATTATATTTCTTAGTTCACAACACTCCTCTTACAGAGCATTCAATGAATAAAATCAAAGACATGTGCAAAGTGAACAATTAATGCCAAATGGAAATCTACATAGATTGTAAACTTCAAAATGACTAAATATCCTACTAATTGATGTGAATTAATAATTAAATTGACTAAATATACTACCAATTGACAAAAATTAGTGAACAGTGAATAAATATGACGAAATATATGACCAGCGTTAAATCAGTGAATAAAAATGACTAAATATACTACCAAATTGATCAATCAAAACAACCAATAAATGACTAAAAATGGTTTAGCCATCAATTTGTTCATGTTATAAATGACTAGCAATTAACTACTAATGGTCATGTGACCATGTCTGGTCATTTATAAGCAGTTTTCAGTAGTTTTTTTAGTAATATATTGTTCTTTTTGTACTAGTTACTTTAGAAGAAGATGAAGACAGATTTGAAGTTCAGTTCAACATTTCATCCATAGATAGATGGACAAATAGAAGTGGTAAATAGGAGTTTGGGAAACTTGTTGAGATGTTTGGTAGGAGAAAAGGTAGAAATTGGGATCTAATTCTATCACAAGCGAAGTTTCCATACAATAATTCAGTAAACATGAGTACAGGAAAGACACCTTTTGAGATTGTAACTAGAGTAAACCCTAAAGGAGTTGTAGAATTGAGAGAAATTAGTATGGAGAACAAGAGAAGTACAGAGGTAGAAGAATTTGCAGGATATATGTAGACAATACATAATCAAGTTAAGAAGCATTTGGAGGAGATGAATATAGTAAGTATAAAGAGCAAGCATATGAGAAGAGGAGATACAAAGAACTTTCAGTTAGAGATGAAGTAATGGTATATCTGAGAAAAGAGAGATTTCCAATAGGGACATATAATAAGTTGAAGATGAAGTTTGGACCATGTAGGATACTCAAGAAAGTTGAATCAAGAAATGCATATGAAGTGGAGTTACCAGAGACATTGGGTATATCACCTATATTCAACATTGCAGACCTATATCAGTACCATGAAAGAGAATCCAGTAACAATATTGAAGAAGATTTGAAGAAGCAGTTACCACAACAGCAATCAGAGAATATAGAGGACATCTTGGACAATAGAGTTGGATGCAGTACCAAAGGCAAGCAATATAAGGAATATTTGGTAAAGTGGAAAGGCAGATTGGAAGAAGATTCATCTTGGATTTCTTAGGTTGAGGTGGACCGTCTTGATTTTCCTCTAGCCCCAACAAAGTGAGGGACTCACTTTTTCAACAACCTTGGGTGTCTAATGCAGGAGAATCCCAAGTTGCAGAGCAATCTTGCATCAACAAAAAACATTTTCATTCCTTTTGTTTTCTTTCATTTTTTAGTTCAGTTAGTCAGAATTAGTTTTAGTATTTTGTATTGCATTTTACCACATTGTCATATCAGATCTTACAGAGTAGGACTTAGCATCTAGACATCATTATGCACATCATATCCAAAATTAGATCATTTGGATCAGTTTCCAGAAAGTTATCACTATCAGAAGATCACTTGGTTTCATAGAATAGAGCATATAGATAGTCAGTTGAAGGAGAAGGTTTCTAGAGCACTTCCATGACTTCCAGAGCTAAATGAAACATATCACATGGCACATAATGATTAGATAGACCTTCCTTGAGGTCTACACCTTGTTTCATTCATTTACAGAGGACTACTAGTTGTTAAGGCCAACCTATTCATTTCTACACATTACACCTTCATTGGAGATTGTAACTTCTTTCTTGGCCAACACAGAGGAATTATTGAGCTTGAAGATGATATATAATAAAGTCTTAGATGCTCATCTTCAAGCTCAATAATATGATGTTTTAGACTTAGGATTTATTCTGGAAAGGTTCTTCAATGCCATATCTTTACTATTTGTAATCAGGCCTGTGAGCCCTAGTTTCCAAGCCTACATGTTGCCGACATGTAAGCATTTTGAATCTATGATATATTGAGCATTTGAATCATTCATTGCATTTTATAATTGAGTTGCTTCCATTGTGTTTACTCTTGTTGTACGTCCTAGACAGTTCACTCTGTGAACCCTCTGACCGTGACTGCACCACCATTGTTTTAGACTGATATATAATTCCATACAATGCCAAGGAAATGACCAAAAACTCTAACATTGGAGGAGCATGAAGTTGAGAATGAAAATAAAAGAGAATGAATGAGACAACTTCATGACAATAAGAAATTGAACTCCACAAATTAAGGCCAACCATCTTTGTCGATTGAATTGGATGATGAAGCATCCATGAGAGAGAAGGGTTTGGAGAAGCAAATGGAATGAATGAAAAAACTTTGTGCAAGTAAGAAATTGAATGTGGGAGTTGAAGGTATGCCATCTTTGCCATCTCAAATTGATATTGTATAAAATGTTCAATCACCAATTGAAAATGATGATGCATTTGCAAATGTGAATATAGCTGATACACCAATTGATCAAGTGTTAAGTGACCAAAATTTATTGTGTGATTCAAGTTTTCCATTGAGAACACCTCCTAGAATTTTACGTGAAAAGCCTAAGTTTTTTATTTAAATTGATGAGAATATTCTAAAACTAATGGTTGATAAGATTCCAAACGTACTTGTAGAAGAAATGTGAATAAGATATGGAACATGTTTTTTGAAAACATGTGTGAAACCAGAAGATGTCATTTGTTTGTTGAGATGAAAAATCTTAAGTTTAGGCCAATCACAAAGATTCTTGGCCTAAGTACATCAAGTTGTAATAGTGAAAAATCTATTGTAAGAAATCTAATCAATGCATATCAAAGCATTGGTTCCACCTCACACACTAAAGATAGTAATGCTACATGATGTGTCATTACATCAACTATTGTGAGCAATCAAACAAATAAATCTCACTTGATAAGAAAAACAAGTCAAGAACTAAAGATAAATAGAAAAACACTGATGAAAGCCATTGGGACACGTGAAATAATTGAGGACCTGAATAGCAATGAACTATGGGCATTTTCTGGTAGACTCCCACTAAAAGATAAAGCCATATTTGAAGCCTTAAAATCCCTATTTGAGGAGTTTTGGAGAAATAACACAAGAGTATCTCCTAATCAAAGGGATGTTGCAAGAAGGAGAATTGGTTGTCAAAACTGTGAGCCACATCCAAAACATTTTTTAGATATGACTCAAACATAAATTTTCTCCACATTTATAGCTACTTATCCTCAAATTCAAATTAGTCAAATGTATTTTGAAATGGAAAAACCTTTTTATGTCAAAATAAATCACACACACACAACTTGTTGTAGAGTTCACATGGAATTTTCTATGCATTGTTTATCGACAAATATGTGTATCTTTGCATACTAAAAATGTTTTTCAAGAGTGTATGATAGAGGCTCCACCTAAATTGGCAAGAGATTTCATTTCAAGCATTTTTTGTGAAATAGTAGATAGACAAATGTTTTATAAGACATCATGTTTGGATGGAACATGTGATATTTGTGGTGGTTTGCAACATTTGAGAACTTGTGTACACATGGAGAATGCACATGCAATTGGAAATGAATTAGTACCTTTTGGGAAATATAAGACAGTGGCATACAATCTAAAAATATGGTAAAGAAGCAAAAAGGTGTGAATTGGTGACTGAGTATTCAAGGCATACAACAAAGCTCGATGGTTGGACTTTCAATTCAAGTTATGCAAGGACACATTTCCTCTTTGTACAATCATGTCAATTATAGACTTTGCAAAGAATTATACACTACAACCATAGAATGAGATTCAATCATAGTACTACAACTCCACTCATGTTTCTATATTTCTACATATAGCATTCATTCATCCACCCAACAGTACAGAGGAAAATAGAAAGATATTGAGGGAGTATCATTTTTATATTACTGATAATCGTACACATTCTATAGAGTTTGTGCAAGGTTACTTTCAGATGTTCTATGGTCATTTAAGTAGCAGGAACATCATGTTTGATCAACATATCGTATGGTCAGATAATTATGTATCACAATTTAAGAATTCATGAATGTTCTATTGGTTGAGTAGGATGCATATATTTATTGGTGTTCAACATATATGGAATTTATTTAAGGATGGGCATGGAAAAGGGGAGCATGATGGTGTTGGAGCATGTATTAAAAGAGCCTTAGCATGAGAAGAGTTGAAGTACAAGGACAATGCAAAGTTGATAGATGCAACATCCATCGTCGAATGATGCAACTCTATAATGGTCTAGGTAATGAAGGTAAGTCTACAGTTCATAATTTTTTTTGGTTGATAGAATAAGCTAACATTTCAAAAGATGCGTATTTTTGTATAGTGGTAGGATTGAGTGAGTTCCACTCTTTTAGAAGCTCAAATGCATCTTCATGGACTATTTATTTGAGACAGATGGTGTGATTTTGTTCATTGTGTATGGATTTTTCTTGGAATGAGTGTAAGTCAAAAGAATGGGTCATTGAATGGAATGCTAGATCTTTAAGCCCACTTCAGATGTATCAACTTCCAAGAGCACTACAACTCATGCAGATGGAATCATCAATTGATTTTGACCATATTTCATATCTAGTTGTATTAGGTAATATGTTACATAATGAAAATTAATATATATTTTAGATTATGATGTAGTATTTTTTATCATTTACTAAATTTTAAATTTTTTTGTACAATTTAATGTAGGGAATATATATGTAGTTATTGCAGATGAAGATAATTATGAGGGAACAAATTATTATTTATGTCCTTGTGTTGAGGAAAAAATGAAATTAATAGCCCTTGTCATAGATGGAGAAAACATTAAGTATCCTATAGGATCGGTGGTTGTTACTGGAACATGGCTTAGAAGTTATCCAATGAAGAAATTTGATGTGTGGTTGTTCAAGGATTTTGATGCACATAGGAATATTCTTCATTATTCTAACCTTGTTGTGGCATCAAATGTTCATTTGATAAAATATGGGGCTAGACCGTTGAATAGAAACTTGTAGAAAGTCCACGAGTTTGAATGAAGCAATACGTGACACCATAAAGAGTAGAGCAGATCCACATGGTTCATTACATTGAATCAGTGGAATGACACAAAGATATGTTATGTGTACAGTTATTAAGTTTTGTGATTTGATTACATTTTTCTTTTTTATCCTCATTTCACCTTCTATATTTTTGACATTTTCTTACCTTCTTATATGTGCTTCTTGGTCTTGGTCGATTAGCTTCATTTCATTATAGAGCTTGTGACTAAATGACATGGTTGCTGATGCATTTGGATATTCCCCAGGGTCATGATTGGTGAATTGGTTTGATCAAACTAAGTCAAGTGGTTTCTCATGTCATGCTTTGAATGCTTTCATTTGATATGATATGTCCTTCGGATTCAATTTGATGATTCTTCATTCACTTGATAGGTCATGCCATTATGTTTTCTTGAAGGGTCTTGTCTGGATTGAGGTTGTATTTCATGTTTTCATCTAGTTTCTTGGCTTATGTGGGGAGATTTTGATTTTATTATCTCATTTCATCATGTTGGTGTACTCATTTTGGCTAAATAGTGCAATTGCATTTGCATGCAGGATTTGAGTATGATGGAGGTAGGTATAATCCTTATGGAGTTGGTTTTGGAAGGAAAGTAAGGTAGGATAAATCATTATGCAGCCCTAACCTAGCATGGTATGACTCTAATATTTCATGATTATTTCTCACATTTTTAGGTCATGGCATTATGGTACATCAGCAAAAATGAGGTTTTCATGTTTATTTCATGATGATATGTTCTTTGGAGTCAATTTGATGATTGTTCATTCACTTGATAGGTCATGCCATTCATATTATGTTTATCATACACTATTCCATTTTTTTTCATGTGCTTTCATATATTACTTTTGTCTATAAAACATATTTTTGTCATTCTTCTCATCTTTCACCTTCTAGAGGTCCTTCTTTTTGGGATCCCATGGATTTTTCTATGGATTTTTTTTATCTCCATGGCATTCTAAGAAGTCAACAAGTTTAGAAGGTCATAGGGACTATCATGAACAAGAAGGGAAGAGTATTGGTGTCAATTCCAAGGGTATGGATAGTCACAAATATAAAGTTAAGACCTCTTCATGATGGTGCAAGTTGAGGATAGTCATGATCATGAAATAAAAAATGAGGCTAATCATAACCAATTAAATGATGAAAATTCTTCCAATGCTAGTGATGACGAGTATATTGGTTACAAATGAGGCTATCAAACAAAATGAACATAAAGAAAAAGAGAAAGGAAATAGAATCCATGAAATAATATCTAAGTTGGTTCTTTCAAAGAAAAAGTCACACTTGACATCTTTGCATCATACCTATGTTTATAGACAAAATGAAAATAGGTTTCTTTAGGCCTCAATACTAGTGTACAACATAGGGAATTTGGTGGATGGTCAGGCCATTTTATCAAATCTATCTCCATTTCATTTGGTCAAAATTCTCTTTCAAAAAAGACTATATGCCCTTGGCAATGATTGAACACATATGACAATCCTTGCATGTGTCATGAAATAAAGAGATCATTGAAATAAAGGATCTTGGTTATAGAGGGATTATTAGCATCCATTAGTTGATTGGTCAATTCATAGGACACCTTCTAGGGCTTGATCAATTCAAAGGTGTGAAATAACTACCTAAATAGTAGATTGCATATAGCACTATGAGGTAACATCTAATTTCAATACCTTCCCTTGATTGATTGATGTCCTAGAACCTTTGCTTGATGTCCTAGAATGAATTGGATCAAGTGAGAATACCTTTATAGTAGGGTCATGCCGAAGAACCAACTATCAAACTTTTTCATCAATAGCCAAGTACAAAACTTAGTCTTTATAATTAATTTACCAATGGCAAGAAGGATACATATAAATTTGATTTTGAATTTGATGAAAACATCCTTGGGATTGTCCATCTATAGGATATAGAAAACATTCCTTCTTCAAGTAAGAAGCCTCTTACATATATTCCCTCTTCAACAAACTTAAAAGCTTGCAATAGGAATGAAATTTTGTAGTCTGCACCTCATGGGGTTGAATGGACTATGTCAACACATCAGGGTAGGTGGTAAAATGCTATGGGAGGTCTCATTTCATGTGCCAAGTCTCTCAGTCATTCTGAGCCACAGGTTTCCAACAAAGTCTCTTAAGATCCCTAAGAGCAAAAAACTACCAAACTTTGATGGAGCAGTTCTCAGAATTTGTGGCACCTAGGAATGTTTTGTTTTGACCTACAGGTGCACATGGGGTCCATCCAAAATAAACTCTCTCAATTTTTTTCATCTCCAATCTATTTGACCGTGCTAAAATTAAATGCATTCTTACAAAATGTATCGGTGGCATTCAACATAAGCTTACCAGAAGCAATATTTTTTGTTCTACACCCCATGGGGCTAAACAGACTGCACCAACATGTTGGGGTGGGTGAATAAATGCTAGGGGAGGTCTCATTTTGTGTGCCAAAAGTCCCAGTCATTCTAGGCTACAGACTTCCGACAAAGTCACTTAAGATCGCAAAGAACAAAAAACTACCAAACTTTGATAGAGTAATTCTGAAAATCTGTGGCACCTGGAAATGTTTTGTTTAGACCTATAGGTGCATGTGGGGTCTATCCATAATAACCTATCTCAGTTTTTCAACTCTAATCTATTTGACCGTGCCAAAATTAAATGCATTCTTACAAAATGCATTAGTGACATTCAACATAACCTGACAAAAGCTATGTTTTTTGTTCTTTTCTTCATGGGATCAAATGGACTATGCTAGCATGTCAGGGTGGGTGGGTAATTCTAAGGGAGGTCTCATTTTGTGTTCCAAGTGTCTCAGTCATTCCGGGCTATAGGCTTCTAACAAAGTCACTTAAGATCCCTAAGAGAAAAAAACTACCAAACTTTGATGGAGTAGTTCTTAGAATCTGTGGCACCTGGGAATATTTTGTTTGGACCTATAGGTACACATGGGGTCCATCCTTAATAACCTCTCTCATTTTTTTAACTCCAATATGTTTAACCATGTCGAAATTAAATGCATTCTTGTAAAATGCATTAGTGGCATTCAACATAACCTTTCCAAAAGATATATTTTTTGTTATGTGCCTCATGGGGCTGGACAGACTATGCCAACATGTTGGGATGGATAGGTAAATGCTAGAGGAGGTCTCATTTTGTGCACCAAGTGTCCTCTTCATTCCAGGATACAAGCTTTTGGAAAAGTCACACACTTTACCGAAAGCCTGTAGCCTGGAATGACTAGGACACTAGGTGCATAAAATAGGACCTCCGCTAGAATTTACCCACCCACTCCCAACATGTTGGCACAATCCATTTGGCCCCATGAGGTGTAGAATGAAAAATACAACTTCTGGCAAGGTTATGTTGAATGCCACTAATGTATTTTGCAATAATGTATTTAATTTTGACATGGTCAAATGGATTGGAGCTGAAAAAATCAAAAGAGGCTATTATGGATGGACCTCACATGCACCTATAGGTCTGAACGGAACATTCCCAGGTGCCACAAATTCTAAGATCCACTCCGTCAATGTTTGACAGTTTTTTGCTCTTAGGGATCTTAAGTGACTTTGTCGGAAGCCTGTAGCCCAGAATGACGGGGAAACTTGGTGCAGGAAATGAGACCTCCCCTAGCATTTATCCACCCACCCCGATGTTTTGGTGTAGTTCATTTGGCCTCATGAGGTATAGAATGAAAAATATGGCTTCTGACAAGGTTTTGATGGTTTCCAATGATGCATTGTGTAAGAATGCATTTAATTTCAGCATAGTCAAATGGATTGGAGTTGAAAAAATTGAGAGAGGTTATTGTGGATGGACCCTGTATGCACCTGTAGCAATAGAACATTCCTAGGTGCCATGGATTCTAAGAACTACTCCATCAAATTATGGCAGTTTTTTGCTCATAGGGATCTTAAGCAACTTTGCTAGAAGCCTATAGCCTAAAACAACTGGGACACTTGGCACATGAAACAAGACATCCCCTAGAATTTACGCAACCACCCCAATGTGTTGGCATAGTTCATTTAGCCCCATGAGGTCCAGAATGTAAAATTTCACTCCTAACACCTTTCCACTGCATTAAAGCATTTTGGAACATTGTGTTCATTGCCACCACAGGAAAATGAAATTAATTTAAAAAAATTGAGGTAGGTATTTGTAGGTGGACCTGACATCCACCTATACATGTAAAGAAGACATTCGTAGGTGTCACGGTTTGATAGAACATTTGGTCCAAAGTTTGACACCTTTTTTGTCTTAGGGGTCTTAAGAGACTATGTCCATCCGATGTAGCCGATAACGACTAGGAGGCTTCACCATAAAAAAGACACCTAGTCCCCTAGCATTCACCCACCCACCCTGATATTTTGTTATAGTTCATTTGACTCCATGAGGTACGGATGTAAAATTTCACACCTAGTACCATTCTAGTAGATGAAACTAAACTAAAAGCTATGTTGTAATCTCCATTTTTTGGTCAATCCTCTACTCTCCTTAGGTTGATATGGTGTTCTCACTTGATCTAATGCATTATAGGGCATTAATTAAAGTGTTCTACAATTTATGCCTTGATCTTGTAATTCAACACTCAACACTAGATACAAAGGCACATGAACTATTTGATAGTACACCTCAAAGAGATCCCATCTCATGGAATGCATAAAGAATCTTTGGAATCGGGTACATGGAGATCCATCAAAGCATAAAGGATATGGGAATTTTCTCAGATGTTATAGTTTCAACTGCCCTGGTAGAGATGTATGTAAAGTGTGGAAGCATAGACAAGGCACGTGAACTGTTTGACACAATGCCTTAAAAAAATGTGGTCTCATGGAATACCATGGTTGCAAGATATGCACAAAATGTATTTTTTGATAAGGCTTTAGAAAATTTCAAGAAAATTCAATTGGTGGGTGTAAAGCAAATGTAGAAAGGTGAAATGAGGATATGCAAAGCATGGAAATCATATAGAAGGTAAAATGAGGATATCTGAATCATGTCAAATGTGTCTCTCTCCCTATGTCTCTCTCTCTTCCTCTCTTCCTCGTTCTTCCTCATTCTCAAGGTCCCACATGTGTGAAGTGTACAGTTGAGAGTTTTAATTTATAGGGATAACTCTAAAATCTCATTTTGTTACTCATTTTGTTGATTGATTATTTGATATCTTATGATCTAAGATCTAGATCTAATGCTTATCTTTTTTACTGTAGGTTTTCAAAGGTCATCATTTTGTTATGGAAACCCATGGATAGATTATACCCAAGCAACATTATCATGCAATTGCTATGAGAGACATGTATGCAAAGTGTGGAATCATAGACAAGGCATGTGAACTATTTGACATGATGCCTCAAAGAAATGTTGTCTCATGGAATGCAATGATTTCAAGATATGCACAAAATGGATTTTTTTATAAGTCTTTAGAAACTTTCAAGAAAATGCAATTATGGATGTAAAGCCAAATTCCACAACCTTAGCCAACATCCTCCTTGCCTATGCCAAAATGGGATCTTTAGAATAGCATATGGACATCCATCAAAGCATAAAGGATATGTGAATTTTGTCAAATGTCGTAGTTACAACTGTCCTGGGAGACATGTATGCAAAGTGTGGAAGCATAGACAAGGCACATGAACTATTTGACATGATGCCTCAAAGAAATGTTGTCTCATGGAATCCAATGATTGAAAGTTATGCACAAAATGGATTTTTTGATAAGGCTTTAGAAACTTTCAAGAAAATGCAATTGGTGGGTGTAAAGCCAAATTCCACAACCTTATTCAATATCCTCCTTGCCTATCCCAAAATGGAATCTTCGAAACAAGGTATGAACATTCATCAAATCATAAAGGATAGGGGAATTTTGTCAGATGTTGTAGTTGCAACTGTCCTAGGAGACATGCATGTAAAGTGTGGAAGCATAGACAAGGTACATGAACTATTTGACATGATGCCTCAAAGAAATGTTGTCTCATGGAATGCAATGATTGCAAGATATGCACAAAATGGATTTTTTGACAAGGCTTTAGAAACTTTCAAGAAAATGCAATTGGTGGGTGTAAAGACAAATTCCACATCCTTAGCCAGCATCCTCCTTACCTATGCCAAAATGGGATCTTAAAAACAGGGTATGGACATCCATCAAAGGATAAAGAATATGGGAATTTTGTCAGATGTTGTAGTTGCAACTGCCCTAGGAGACATGTATGCAAAGTGTAGAAGCATAGACAAGGCATGTGAATTGTTTGACATGATGCCTCAAAGAAATGTTGTCTCATGGAATGCAATGATTGCAAGATATGCACAAAATGGATTTTTTGATAAGGCTTTAGAAACTTTCAAGCAAATGCAATTGGCAGGTGTAAAGCCAAAGTCCACAAAATTAGATAGCATCCTCCTTTCCTATGCCGAAATGGGATCTTTGGAATAGGGTATGGAGACATCCATCAAGGCATAAAGGATATGGGAATTTCATGAGATGTTGCAGTTGCAATTGCCCTGGGAGACATGTATGCAAAATGTGGAATCATAGACAAGGCACATGAACTGTATGACATGATTCCTCAAAGAAATGCAGTCTCATGGAATGCCATGATTGCAAGATATGTACAAAATGTATTTTGCAAGGATGCTGTCAAAAAATTTGAATTAATCAAACATTATGTAACATATATTGAACCATAATTGAACATAATATTATTTCATGGAAACATTGAAGAACACGCACACAATATCGAAACTTTTAAGCATCATACATTATCTATCTTATAACCATAATTGATCATCATATATATAATGTAAAATATCATATACATAATGTCATGAAAATAATATATAGTGTATATATGAAGCCATATAAGCATGTACAAACAAAGCCATATAGGCATATACAACTATATACATCAGTAAAATATAAAAGTATGTTTACAAAGCTATATAGGCATACAACAAAATGTCCTAAAATCAAATTTCCTATGGATTTCTATCAAAAAATCAATGGCCCTTGCTTAGCCATGAAGATGGAGAATCAGTTGACTCATCCTCTCTCGTCCGCTGACTAGACCTCCTCGATAGAGATTTTTGAAGCTCCACTGATTAATAAAATCAAATAATATCCACATTAATATAGAAAACATGAAATATACAACATGGCATAAGTAATCAATCACTTACTCCCATCTGGTGATCCCTCTTGATCATTTTTTGTCTCTCTTCATCTATAGATGGACGGGTTGGAGTTGTGACCTCCTATGAGAATGACATTTACATGTTACTGGCTCATACATTGGTCAAAGGATTTGCAAACAAAATAGCTGCAACAATGCCCACCTTCACTAACTAATGAAAATGAGGAGTCTCAAAATTTGTCATCATCTAAAAATAGAGTTCAAGGTTATTTGACCAAAATAGATGCATAACATTATCTAAATGCATAATGATTAGAAATGGTAAAATTTACCTTAGTGAAACTACCTCTGCGACCAACCCAAGGAAATCCTCCTGATAGTGAAGCTCCAACATACACCTGTTTATCATCAAATTGTCACTAAATAAGATTACCATTGATATATGACAAAAAGTTTACATGTACTATATTTATGATCTTGTGAAAAATTATGTACATGTCAACTCAACCTCCTTTCATAACCTTGCAGTGGATGGCTGATAGATGTAGGATGAATACTTTGGCCTTGGAATTTCATAGTGCATACAATTACCTACATTAATTTTGACTTATAATATCTATTAATATAATTAATTAGAGATTTCAAATACAAATATAATAAATTGTAGAACCTTCTAAAAAATTTCCTGGGAATCAATACCAAATGTATCATGCAACAAGTCATCTGTAAGTACAATATCATCCAATATGGACATGCCCTGCACCTATTTTTGCCCCTATGTCACATAGTCCTAAAACTCTGGAGCATCATCTCTAATGTTTGCATGGGGAGAAACCTCGACCCCATAATCACACAAAGATCCACATGATCGAAAAAGATGGGGGGACCGACGATGTCTACTGCTCTCATCCTCACTAGCCTGGGAAAGATCACTGCCATGTTGTGATAAAGACTAGGTGAGGGAATTGAGATAATGTAGTGTCTCAACCTCAACACTCTCCTTCAAAGTTGAAGAGAGTGATATATGTTGTGGCCTCATAAGGGGTCTAGGTGGATGGTTCTAGGAATGATATGCCCCCTCTCTATGTTGTACAGAGCCATCACCTATGCCCTAGAAATCTCATTGAGTTTGAACTCAAAATAGAGTTTCCTCAAAAAATACTACGGGACCTCATTATTATTATAGGGTAGGTCATCAAAAACCATATACCATCTATCCCAAAAGTTTTTGGATATTCCATTGTGCACACACCAATGAATGGGGAATCATTTGCAACTCCCGTGTAATGGCTGATTTGTTCTAGGATCGATAAAAAGTACACATAGATTGACTTTCAAATTTTCTTATCTCTAACTTGTTTGTACGATAATTTGTCCACATAGAATCACCGAAAAATATCCCTATAGTCTTCCCATTGGTTGATTTGGCTTTTCATTGAGTCAATGTGAGAAATAATGGACTCGAATGAACCAACAATGGATCTCCTATTTGTGTTGCTTGCATTTGGAATTTTTAATTTTTGAACTAAAGTTTCAAGTTATTTTTTATTGTCTTGGATTTTCCCTAAATAGTTTTCTTGTGTCGTGTGGATGGTGAGGAAGTGAAGGCATAGTTTAAGGAGGGTTTTGAGCCTCCTCTTCACATGGAATCTCATCTCCTAGATTGGGGTTTTGGGTTGATTCATTGACTGAAATTTGAAAAAGAAATTCAATTGAAATAATGAAAAATAAATTCAATTCATTTTCAAATATAGAAAATAGATGAAAACCCTACCATCTTAATTTTTCTGACTTTGTTGTGCTTGTGCACAATGGGAATGGTGATGCGGCATCATGTTAGATAGATTTCTCCTTCAATATCCTTAATACGTGCTCATGAAATAACCCTACTCACATTTTTGCTACTCTAGAAATGAAAATGAAAATAAAAGGCCGCACATCTATATTTTTTTATATTTAGTAGACAAAAATGCAATCATGTTTTAATTTCCTAGGACCAAAAAGTGGGGTGGCCACTTTTTGGTCCCCCATCTTTATGCACACACCCAGTTGTAATGTATAATTTTTAACAAAATCTACAACAAACATAATGGTACTAAGAGGAAATGTATCTTTACATATTTTGCATTGCTCATCCAACTATTGAGCTTTGTATGTATGCATTGCATACTCATACACTATTTTCTCCTTAAATATTCTCAT
This sequence comes from Cunninghamia lanceolata, assembly GCA_027924645.1. NCBI lineage: Eukaryota > Viridiplantae > Streptophyta > Pinopsida > Cupressales > Cupressaceae > Cunninghamia > Cunninghamia lanceolata. The sequence goes on along the minus strand of BSBN01001268.1, from coordinate 4,022,293 downwards.
AAATTTGGCTACATATATATCTTTACTTACTAAATCACATCTCTTTAACTCTACCATTTTTTACTCCATGTGTTACTAATGTGTTTTCCAAAACTAAGTAGTTTTTTTCCCAAATACATGTGTGCCCTCCATATGTATACATTTTTTGTAAATATTACAAACCACCACAACTAACACATAATCCTTTCAAACATGATTTCTTATAAAAAATTGTACATCTACTCTTTCACATATCACACTTGAAATAAAATCTCTTAATAATTTAGGTGGGACTTCCTGTTGGAACTAAGCCGCACCCAAATCGACGATGGTCTGGACACAAGGGGCCAGTAGCTCAGTTGGTAGAGAACTCTAGCAACAAATGGAATGTCCTAGGTTTGAGTCCTAGCTAGTCCATATGAGTTGTAGCTCAACAATTGGTATTAGAGCCAGGCTAGGAGCCCCAAGAACCTACAGTGTGGCTTAAGGGGGGTGTTGGAAGTAAGCCACGTCTGGATTGATGATGGGTTGGTCACAAGAAACTAGTAGCTCAATTGGTAGAGCACTCTAGAAGCAAATGGAAGGTCCTAGGTTTGAGTCCTAGCTAGTCCATATGAGCTGTAGCTCAACACTTTTTTCATACATTCTTACAAAACATCATTAGTACATGTAAAGTAACACATATATGAAGATAACTCTAGATAAACTTGCGATAAAATTATGATTGAGTCATATCCAAAAAATGTTTAAGATGTGGTTCATGATATTGAGATCTAATTCTCCTTCTTACATCATCTCTTTAATTAGATGAAACTCTTATGTTATTCTTAAAAATTGTTAAATTTAATTCTCTTAAGGCATCAACAATAACTTTGTCTTTGTGTGGAAGTCTACTTTGGAATTCCCATAGTTCATTTTTATTGGGATCCTCAACTCCTTCACATCTCCCAATGGCTTCTTAATAGTGTTTTTGTATTTATCTTTATTGATCTACTTTTTTTTCTTATTATTATTTTTTGTTTCATTGCTTAATATAGTTGATGTAAGAATATGTTGGGTAACATTACAATTTCTAGTGCATGAGGTTGAACCTATTGATTGATATGCATTAATTAGATTTTTTACAATGGTTTTTTCACCATCAGTATTGGATGATCTTAGACTGGGGATCTTCAAAGTGTCTCTAAAATTAACTTTTTTATCATTTCAATAAATAATTGGCATCTTTATTTTTCATTTAAGATTTCAAAAAAATTTATCCATAGTTTATTAGTAATTCTTCTATAAGTGCATTCTATAATTTTATAGGGCATTGGTTTAGAGAAATTTTCATCAATTTCAATTAGAGACTTTGTTTTTTTACAAATAATTGTAGGTGGCATTTTTATTGGCATGTGTTGTTGGTTTTCATTAGGTGAATTTTGTTTAGTTTCAATATTTTATTCAATTGGTATATGTTATTGGCTTTTATAATGAGGTATATTTTGTTCATTCCTTACAAATTGATCGTTTGGTGTAATTTCTAAATTAAGAATTGAAATATTATCAAAAATTAATGTTCCATCATCAATCATAATTTTATTGTTTCTTATTTCAATAGGTGATTTAGGACTTGTGTCTACATTCATATTAATTGGTATTGATGAAATGCCTTCACCTCCAACTTTTCTCATTTGATGAATCATTTTCATGAATGTCATTTATTTTCCTTTCTTCACTTCAATTTAATTAGGCATTCCCCGCTTGTTCCTTCCCATGGTAATTGTCAATTCTTTCTCAATACACAAATTTGTCAATATTTCTTCATTGAAATTGTTAATTAGATAAAAACAATAGAATGATCACATAAAAGGAACATAATGATCACAAATAGACTCTTACAATGCAAGTAAATGATTATTAGTCACAACAATTAACAAATTATCAAATTTATGTTAATAGTGAACAAAATTGACAACTAAAACTTCTAATCAAACAAAAAGTATGTAATGATTAAAAAAATGATTGATTTCTAATGTAAAGCAATCATTTGTAGTGATATAAAAAAATATCATGGAATATCATAGAAAATGCATAGAAAGCATGTGCAGATAGAGTAGTGGGACCAAATCATGGGTTTCATGTTTTTTTTTGGTTGTTTGTGCAACTTTTTATGATTCCCAAAACATGATCATGTTTTCAAAATATGAGCATGTTATGTAATTCACTCGCATTATGAAGCACACTCATGTAATAATATAAATTCTTCTCCCACCCTTTTAGTCTTGGCACAGGCTTGGATAACAACTCTAAAGGGTCGAACTTCTAATTTTCTCCCTATAGATGTGTTTTATCTTTAATAGTGTTCTTAGACTTTAACGTCATTAGATTTACTCATTTTATAACAATGTTTGATAAGATTACCACCAAAATGTTACTTTTCTTCTTAGCTTTCTAACCATACATTTTTTTCCATTTGGAGTACATTAACATATTATTTTTATTTCCTTTTACTAATATTTTTATAATCCTCAGATACATACGTATTGATTTTTATTTATAACTTTTGATCCACTTATCAAAATTTAAAAAAAAATATAGGATTGTTCTATACTTCATTCTTTACACATTCAAAAATATTATATTTTTTATTATTTTTGTGCAATTAATGTGATGCAATGATGCAATTTTTAGGATGCATCCACTTTGAAAATTACAAAAGTAATTCAATAAAAAATATTAAAAAAATACACAACTTCTAGTACTCACTCTTAACTATATTTCTACCAAGTGGTTTTAAAAATATTGAATGGAACAAAAAAATAGGGGGCACACACCAGACATGGGTGAGTGCAAGATCATGATGGGCCAAACAATACCTTTAAGTGGCAAAGAAAATACTAAAAAATAGACTTAAGCAAGTTCATGTGAAAATTTGAATGGATTATCTACATAATTTGAAAAATATGTAAGAACAAAATTTGTAGAGAATTGAATCTAGTTTATGGGTTACTAATTTTTTTTTTTTGAAAAAAGCTAAGTTTACTTGGTGAAAAATAAATATTTCAATGACCACTATTAAAGTTTTCAGAAAAATAAAAAGTGGGTATCATTCCAGCCAACCTAAGTATGAGAAAAAAAAATAATTTTTTGAATCTTTAAAAATAAGTAAAGGACTCTTGTCCAGGTGTGAAGCATATTTTTTGAAATTTTTTCCCAAGAAAATAATTAGTTGTGAATTTTTTACTGACTTTTTAAAAAACTAAAAATTAATTTTCCATCCAACCTAACTCAATAAAAAAATTGGAATTTAATTTTTTTTAAACCTATAGCTAGAAAAGCATAGGGTGTGACACATCTTTCAAATTTGAAAAAGGTGAAATGGTTTGAACATTATGGATGTTTTTCAATCAATGTGTCCATCAGGATTTCACACTCTATATAGAAAATTGATAATAATTATTTAATAATAAATAATCAAGCATATCTTATATTTTTAGAAAGCTGACAATTTCTTCAATAAACCCTTTTTGTTTCATCAAATTTGAATTAAAAAAAAAGTTGTCAACATGAAGGGTGAAGTTAGAAGAAGAGGGTGAAATATGTAAACACATTAGAGCTGAGAGAAAGTCAACTATGATAGTCCCAAGCCTAAATCCAAGGCATTCCTGAGGCTGGAGTACTTTGTGTTCAGGTAATGGACATCTATTTTGTAGAGCCAAGAATGGATATCCATTCTTGAAAGCCAAATTTTATATCTTTTTTTTCTTCTATCAATCTTCCTCTCTCTATATCTCCCTCTACCCATCTTTTTATATCCTCTCTCTCTCTCTCTATATATATATATATATACTACAAGCTCTCTTTCTGTATTCTTCTTTCTATGTCAATCTCCCTATGTCTATCTCTCTATTTTTTTAATCTCTATGTGCATCTTTTTCTTTACTCCCACCACAATATGCATGTTCACTGCTCAATATATGTTAACCATGGCACAAGAACTTAGTATCTTCACTCAAGATGACACCCTAAGATAATTCATGTAACTTGTCTACTTTTTTGAAAAGTGTATATCTATAATCCTAGAGTTGCCACTCAACTCTTATCACATTCTCACAAATGTGTTTTCAACTATGAAGTTAGAACTATTGCCTTCCTAAGGCTATGGCAATCCATATACACATTCCATAGAAAGTTGTTCCTTCAACTTAGTTGCTCCTTCAACTTAGTTACTCATTCTATGGGAACAATATAGAGATCACAATCCTCTAATGTATCTCCTTCTTCAAGTATCACTTCTAACTCCTAATCCTTAATGAAGATCACATCCTCTTCTTTCAACCACACATAAGTCCTTTGGTTTTGTTCACCACCTTATTTCTTATTGATCATTGAGCCTTATAATCTAAACCATATTAGGTCATTATTCTAAAGAGCATCATTTATCTACTCCAAAAATAATTTTCAAATTTTCTACATCAACATCAAACCAATATCTTTCCTTAATCAATCACACTCCATTCACAGCATCTCACTCTCCAACTATTCAAAGTCTATTATCTAGTCACAACTCCATTGTTAGATGGAAGAATCACTTGTTTCTTATAGGTAAACTATTCCTCCTCTTTACCTATTGTTGGTTGTGTCACCAAAAATCTATAAGCACAAAATATGTCATTATTCCTTTCAATCTACATCTTCTTCTTATGGCCATTTTTTGTTACCTCTCTTGCCTTCCTACCCTTACTATTCCACCCTTTGATGGTTCTATGTCCATTATGTGTTGACCACAACCTCATAGATTTTCTTTTTTATTGGTTCATACGTCTTTTATCCACCTATTTCCCATGTTATAGTATTTTATCCTTTAAAATGTCATCACAAACTATGTAAATATCCTCTAATCTAGAATTTCTAGTCCATCTATACCTTGGTGAAAATCCTCTTCTTTCCTACACTTGGCCTCTTCCAACCAAGCAACTCTACTAGTCTCACATACCCATACCAAGTATCTTGATGCATTCCTTGATATGTATATTGTACATGATATTCTATATGATCCCTATAAGAATTTCATAGGTTACATGAGTGCCTTTGCCACTTGAAATATCTAGTGTGCCATCAACACCCTTGGCAATGTCTCCAATAGTCATCTAGAATGGTGTTCTTCATCTAGATCCATCCTCTAGAATTTTAGTTCACACCAAGCTACTACCACAATATGCATGTTCACTCCTCAATAAATGTTAACCATGGCACAAAAACTTAGTATATTCACTCGAGATGACACTCTATGACAACTCATGTAACTTGTCTACTTTTTTGAAAAGAATATATCTACAATCCTAAAGTCACCACTCAACTATTATCACATTCTCACAAATGTGTTTTAAACTATGAGGTTAGAACTATTGCCTTCCTAAGTCTATGGCAATCCATAGGCACATTCCATGGAAAGTTTTTCCTTCAACTTAGTTGCTCCTTCTATGAGAACAATCTAGAGATCACAATCCTCCAATGTATCTCCTTCTTAAGGTATCACTTCTAACTCCTAATCCTCAATGAATATCACATCCTCTTCTTTCAACCACACATAAGTCCTTTGGTTTTGTTCACCACCTTATTTCTTATTGATCCTTGAGCCTTATAATCTAAACCCTATTAGGTCATTATTCTAAAGAGCATCATTGATCTACTCAAAAAATCATTTTCAAATTTTCCACATCAACATCAAACCAATATCTTTCCTTAATCAATCACACTCCATTCATGGCATCTCACTCTCTAACAAATCAGAGTCGATTATCTAGCCACAACTCCATTGTTCCATGGAACAATCACCTATTTCTTATAGGAAAACTATTCCTGCTCTTTACCTAATGTTGGTTGAGTCACCAAAAATTATCTTACTCTTTGGCACCTCTTTCTATTAAATACCGTTATCGCAAAAAAAATTCTAATCCATGTGAACTCCCATTTTCTTTACTAAGTGATTAATTCAAAGGTGCATGCCTCATAATGACTTCATCAACTCCTCCCTTATCTTCCTTTTACCTATAGTTTCTCCCAAAATCTCTCTAAAGTCTAATCTAGGAACTATAACTCTACCTTTGGCAATCAATCCTTTGGTCCTCATCTTGTCGACAAGGCCCACAAAATTGCTTCTCAATTTAGGTCTCTTTCACTTCTTACAATTTGCCTCAATTTAATAACATAGGCAAAATGAATATCCATTGCCCAAAGAATTGGGCTTTAGGTAATGGATATGCATTTTGGGAACAGATATTTGTTGCCTAAAATCCAAAAAAGGAAAAAAAAATATTTTTGGGCCCTACAACGGCACCCACAGACCCTTTGCTATCAATAAACCCATGATCTCTACATGTTAGAGTCAAAAAACACTTTTCTACTCTTTTGGACACAAAATTATCTTGTTTCAATCATTAGGGTGATAATTTTGTTCCCCTAATGGGGAGCAATAGTCATTGTAAAGCAGAAAGGAAGAAAGTTACATTGGAGGAAATTGAAGCAATTAGGGAAAAGGATAGAGCAAGGAAGAGGATTGGAAGACTAGGTTTGGTGGATGCTCATCAAGGTAAAGCTTTTTCTTTACCATCTAATGACATGCAAATTGAAGGTGTTAATGTTGAATATAATGAAATGTAAGATAAGAATGAAATTAACCATGATATTGCACTAGTAGAAAAACAGAAATAAATGACTAAAAAAATACCAAAAATTGGTCATGTGATCAGTAGTTTGGTCACGTGACTATTGGTAGTTTATTGCTGGTCATTTATCTCATGACCAAATTTATGACCAAACAAATTTTAGTCATTAATTTAGTAGTTTATTATTTCATAAATTTGGTAGTATATTTAGTCATAAATTTAGTAGTATATTTAGTCATCAATTTGGTAGCATATTTAGTCACATGACCATTGGTAGTTTATTGTCGGTCATTTATGTCACGACCAAATTTATGACTAAACAAATTTTAGTCATTAATTTGATAGTATATTTAGTCATCAATTTGGTAGTATATTTGGTAATTTGGTAGTATATTTAGTCATTTAGTCATCAATTTCTATTAGTTGGTAGTATATTTAGTCAATTGGTAGTTTATTTAATTGTTTTTGAGGTTTAAACATAAAACACAAAAAAACATAATCAATCATTCATTTGCACATAATGAAACAGCTATTAAGAAGGCAAAATACTGAAATTTTATTGAGAAAATGTGTTTTTACAGTAGATACAAGAATTAAATGTCTTTGCTTTGACAAATGTGTTACAAAGTGTGTTTCTCAGTGTTGTGACTGAGAAAACTAAGTTACAATGCTCTATTTTTTGCCTATACAACTCTAAAACATGAAAGAACTACTTGCAAAATGAAGCCTAAATATTTCATCATGGGCTTTTACATCTCAAAATTTGAATAAATGTATCAAAACTCACATAATATTGCTAATTGTTGCATTACTTCTTCTTTGTTAAATCTCTTGCCTTAGTCTGCACAAACAAAACCCAACAATGCAATAAGTAAATTGCCCCTTTGTAACAAAAAGCAAATAACTTACTTTAACATGTTCTTTGAAAGAATATTTACCTTCTTGACTCCACAGATCTTCTTAGATCTGTTTAGACAAAGTAAGTCAAATTTATAAACAATCAGGTTTAGACAAACATTCTTGCAACCCCCATTCCTAGTAATCAATTTCTAAACTATGAATTTTCATTGATTATAGGTTTAGGAAGCTAGCAATCCCAACTCCAAACATGTGAAAGTTAAGATGAAACTTGAATAGAAAATTCAAATCTGAAACATACTTTTTAGCAAATCAAAGCATAATGGAAGGGGGATGTTTGACAGATATTATAGTTGTAAATGCTCTGGTAGAAATGTATGCAAAATTTGGAATAATAGTCAAGGCACAGGAACTGTTTGACACAATGCCTCAAAGAGATGTCATCCCATGGACATTCCACACCTTTGCCAGAATCCTCCCTGCCTGTACCAAAATGGGAGCTTTGGAATAGGGTATGGACATCCATCAAAACACAAAGGATAGAGAAATTTTGTTAGATGTTGTAGTTGCAATTGCCCTGTTAGACATGTATGTAAAATGTGGAAGCATAGACAAGGCATGTGAACTGTTTGATAGAATGCCTCAAAGAAATGTGGTCTAATGGACTGCAATGATTACAGGATATGCACAAAATGGATTTGTTAGAAAGGCTTTATAAATTTTAAAGAAAAAGCAATTGGTTGGTGTAAAGCCAAATTCCACAACGTTTTCCAGCATCCTCCCTGCCTATGTCAAAATGGGAGCTTTGGAATAGGGTATGGACATCCATCAAGACATAAAGGATAGAGGAATTTTGTCATATGTTGTAGTTGCAACTGCCCTGTTAGACATGTATGCAAAATGTGGAAACATAGACAAGGCACATGAACTGTTTGACAGAATGCCTCAAAGAAATGTGGTCTCATGGACTGCAATGATTGTAGGATATGCACAAAATGGATTTGTTAAAGGCTTTAGAAATTTTAAAACAATGCAATTAGCTAGTAAGCCAAATTCCACAACCTTTGCCAGCATCCTCCCTACCTGTGTCAAAATAGGAGCTTTGGAATAGGGTATGGACATCCATCAAAACATAAAGGATAGAGGAATTTTGTCAGATGTAGTTGCAACTGCCCTATTAGACATGTATACAAAATGTGGAACCATAGACAAGGCACGTGAACTGTTTGACAAAATGCCTCAAAGAAATGTGATCTCATGGACTGTAATGATTGCAGGATATGTACAAAATGGATTTGTTGATCCCACTTCTCCATACAGATGAATGAAAAACCAAAAGTTGTATCCATTTTAAGATAGAATCCAGATAGGAAACAATAACTTATTGAAACAAAAAGATGTATTTTGCAAACACCCAATTTATAAATAAGTAAATCGTTATTATTATACACACCAAGCAATCAACAAATGAAACATATATTAAAAGCTTCATGCGTGCATTTTTAAATCCAGGGACATCATAAAAAGGACTATCTTCCTTTCCACTACCGTATGCCCTACAAGGTCCATTGAATGTTGTTAGTTATTTTTGAGGACTAGAACCAAAGAGAAACACATCTTTCCACTTTCACATACCTTTCAATGGTCTAATAGAAATAGGAAATAACAACATATCAAAACCATCCTTGTTCACAGTGTACCACTTCTCCATACAGATGAATGAAAACCAAAATTTGTATCCATTTTCAAATAGAATCCACTGCTACCACCTTTACAGTATATGCCTAGCAATAGTAATATTGTGGGCATGCCATACGGTTATGGTAGCAATTTTCCACCCCCAACTCCTTTAGTTGGGCATCCAATGATAGGAATGCCAAGACCTAGAATTCTACAATAGTCGGTGCCTCCTGGCCCTTACTAGCCTCTTCAACCTCCAGGAATGGGATTCTATAGTTAACCTTGTTGGCAAGAGACACTGTGTGGCTTTATGAGTGCTGTCATTGATGGCAACAAAGTCCATCCCACACATCTGTAGGACATGGTATGTCTATACTGGAAGTCAGATTGAAGAGTATTTTGGTCTGGTGAGCAAGAACAGAGCATGCAACAAGGTCCAACAATCAGGTCTGCATCTCTCAGAGAAAGTATCTCAGCAAAGTACTGACTTGGGGAAATCAAGAGGAGTACCATGACTAATACATTCTAGAGATTGAGCCTCCGGTGATGAAAGAGTGAAAAGATATGAGCACCAAAGTGTTGGGTTCCTGTTTGGCAGAGTAGACTAAGGAAGAACTAACCGGCAGAGCATCAGACCTTAATCCAGATGAGAAACTGATGGTGATCAAGTTTCTTTAGGGATCATTCATGGTTGGCCGACATGATTGATGACTCCTATAACTATCTTTTTGATACGCATCACTTAGGAAGCATGGATTCAGCCGATAGACCAGAGTTTGGAAATATCTTGAGTTTTCCAGATGCTGACAAGAAAGATGTTGAAATCCTTGGTGCGGATATATATACCAGATGGATTTCGATGTGAAGGTGTGTGTGGTGTGTTGTGAAGTGAGAATAAAAGCAGAGAGTAGTGTGGAAGAAGCTATACAAATCTGGTATGTGATAGAACGGCAACACTAAGTAGAGGAAGAATGAAGTGCAGCAAATGAGTGTATTAAGCTGAACCGGAACTGAACCTCAGCATATGTGGATGCCCCTGATCAGTTCAAGTACCTATTTACTTTCTATATACCTTGTAGACAATGAGTCTCTTGTAGGCAGTGAGCCTCTTGTGAGCAATGTGCTCGGGCAGTGAGCCTAATTGGCAAGAGCCATTTTGTACTTCTATTATTTTAATAGAGAATACAATCTTGGGTTAGTCACCCCATGGTTTTTCCCTTAATAGGGTTTTCCACGTAAAAATCCTTGTGTTATGTGTGTTGATTTCTTTACTTCTCTCATGTTCATGTATGCTTATATGTTTTGATACTGCACTAATTATTAAAGAAGAAAAGAAAGTCAAATAATTAAGATAATTGATTCACCCCCCCTCTCTGTTATCAACAATTGGTATCAAAGCTAAGTTCCTCTAGACAGAGCCTAAGAGCTTGAGGAAGATCTGCAAATCTCAATGGATATGTATGGTATGAGGGATCAACTTCAGTCTACCCTAGATGATCTTGAACAATCTCACTCTGAAGTCAATAACCTGAGGGAAAGACTCAAACAAGCTGATGATTTCATAAATGAACTAAAAGAAAAACTAAGTATCTCTATGAAAAAGAGAAAGGAACTTCTTCAACAACTAGCAAGTCAAAGTGAAGCCAATGATACTAATGAAGATTTAAATGAGAAGAACAAGTTATGTGAGAAGCTATCAAAAGAGGTCATTATGGTAAGACATGAAATGGAATCAGGGGTTATGAAGTTCACCCAAGAAATTGAAGAGAAGAGAAAAATTGAAGATAATCTAAAACAATCTCTCAAGGAGAAGTCAGAAGACTGCCACAAAATGGATAGAATAATCAGGCATCTAGAATCTGATCTTGAAGAAGCTAGAGACAATGAAGAACAACTTGAGAATCAGATAGACACTCTTAAAAGGGATCTTCAAACATCAAATGAATACACAGAGAAATTCAAGATAAGCTCTGCTCAACTTGAAGTTCTTCTTAAAAGCCAAAAGAGGGTAGATGACAAGCAATGCTTGGGGTATGAGAAAGGGAAAGCTCTGGATCCGGTCAGGAGAACTCTGGATCAGGAAATCCAAGGAATAGGCCTAGAAGACCTCTGGTAAGGCAACCAAATGCTGAAAGATATCCTTCCTTCAATGGATACTGCTACAACTACAATAACTTCAGTCATTAAGCAAATCAGTGCAAAAGAAGAATGAATCAGACTAATTCATCCTTCTTTGGATAGTGTTTTAACTATAAAAGGTATGGTCACAAATCTCATGAGTGTAGAAATATGCAAATAAACAATTCATTCAATAGTAGATGTTTTGCATGCAATAGAATGGGACATATGGCTAATCAATGCAGATCAAGAGGATATTAGTCAAATTTGTAAAGAAATATTGTTTGCTACAATTGCAATAGATCCAGTCATATTGCCAAATTCTGTAGAAGTAAGAATCAGGATAAAAGGGGTCCGGTGCATCATTATCAAAATCAAGACAAAGGAAAAGGAAAAGTGAATGCAGATGAAATTCAAAGGGAAATGAACAAGATTTGGGTGAAGAGAAGCACAGAAAATGTTGAGGATGGATCCGCACCAGAATCTGGTGCTGATATTCCTTCCATAAATTGAATAGATGAGCTCTAGCTCAGGGGGAGTCACAAAGGAAAACAAATTCCCCTAACCAGTCAATTGGTGCCTAAAATTGGCACATGGAAAGTTGTAGATAAAAGGGTTCTCAGAGAAATATCTAATTAACCCTTGGTGAAAATATGAAAGATCTGCAAGAAGTTTGAAAAGGTCAATCATCCAAAATTGATCTAGTTTGACAGTCATCCGATAAAAGTAGGACTTTCTTAGTTAGATTCGGTATGATTCAAAATTGAAATGTTTGGATCTGTGGATTGGAGAAATGGAGATACATTGTCAATCATCACCAAGAATAATTTTAAGTGCATCACAGCGATTTGGAAGGATCTCTCTCAAAATAAGGGAACCAGAATGACTTAAGGTGTGCATTTATTGCAATAAGAAATTAGGGTTTGCAAAGAAATATAAGGATTCTTTTGTTCATCATTTGCACATTTGCATTCAAGAAGAAGAAAGAAGGAGCTCTGCAACAAGATTGTCTCAAACCTCTCGAAGATCAACCGCAGAAGTTGATTCAACCAACAATCTTATCCGACTCATATCATGAACCCTAGAGGCGTAAAAATGTATTTTCTCTCTTGAATATCTCTCTTTGAATCTTTCAAAAGATGGCTACTCTAAATGTTGTCAAAATCACTGATAGGCCATGCCCTATGTTCAAGAAACACCCTTACAAATCTCTAGAAGTTGATTCTTTAGGCACCTTCTCTAGCATTCCGCATGGGGTCTTGCATGTAGAAGATGTTAGGGCATACATTCATGCGAATATTGAGGAATTTGGGGAATCCAAGCTGATGGATATCTATCACAAGTAGTTAATAGATGAATCATTTGAACTCAAACCTCAGTATAAGGCCATCCAGGACAAGCATTTTGGACATTGCATCCATTTCCCCTATTTTACAGAAGATGAATGGGTCTGATATGTTCTGAGCAGAGTGCATAACAACTTCATGTGGCTGATGAGACCATTTAGAATCACAAAAGATGCATTAGGGCGGTAACTGGATTGCACTCATCCGGTGGGTTACCTGCTCTCAAATTGGTCAAAAACCAAACTGTAAGTGAGGCTACCGGATCAAAATTTGACAAGAGAGAAATGACAATAGAAGATATCACTTATCTGGATATCAAGTTTGCCTCTATGATAATTAGCTATAAGATATATCACTCCAGCAAAGAGAATTCTATATCTGGAACTATAATTTATACTGCTTATCAGATGCTAAGGGAGAATGTAGATTATGATCTTTGCAAGCTTCTTTTGAGCCAACTGTTGGAAAACCTACAAAAGATCAAGAAGGACAAGAAGAACTCATTCAAGTATGGTGGGCTAATACTGTGTTTATTCTTTTACTTTATGAATGAGCTACTCGGATCCAATGGTTGGGTATGGCAAAATGACAGACCAGTTGCCATACAAATTAGAGATTACATGCATGGGCTTGGTGATGCCAAGGCTCAAAATATAGCACTCTGGGGATACTTCAAGAACTTTCAAAGTATGATGCAGGCTAGAGAAAGAATCCCCCAATCATTGGTTGAGAAATACAAGGATATAGTGTGCTTTATGGTAGACACTAATTAATGCCTAGTGGAGGCAGTGGAGCCAAGGATAGTCTGGATTATGCCAATGAGGTATGAGGTTGATGAGAAAATCCTAGAGCTACGCGTCCAACACCTACTGAGTTAGCCCAAGGACCCTGAGGCAGAAAGGTTTGGAACCTTTCAAGAGTTGAGTGTGAAAATTCATGTTGAGCTAGGACAACCAGAGATGAAAGGAAAAGTAAGAAGAGAAGTAGAGGAAGTTGCCAAAAGCTTTAGCATTTCTAAAGAACTAGTCGATGCAAATAGAGAGAAACTAAAAAGAGTAGAGAAAGAGAAACAAGAAGTAGTAAAAGAAAGTGATCCGGTGCAAGCCCCCTCCTAGACTAGATCCTCCAAAAGTGGTGCAGGAGCACTAAGGGGCTTGGAGTGAGCCCATATGTATATAGCCCATTTTGGTGTGATGACCTTAGTGGTCATAAAGTATGTTGGTCATAAAGTATTTCTTTGATTTTCTTTTAGTTCGAGTGTGAAGCTGTCAACATGTCTTTCTATGTGATTGGTTGAGTGGAGATTGGTGGGCCCCACCGATTGCATGTAAGCATTGTATGTATGTGTGAAGGAAAAGATATCGGTGTGAGATTGGGTATCGATGAGAAAGGAGGAAGTTTTCCTGAAGAGTAAAGTCTGGCCGACGGAGAAGTTTGTTGTTATGCATTTCAGAGTGATATGAATTATCAACAAATGAGGAGGAGGTGCTACCGACGGTTCAATGTTCATTAGAGTAAGTTGTCTTATATCAGCGAACAAGGGAAAAGTTTCACCGACAATGTGAAGTCTGAGTGATAGGAGAAGGCTTGACCAATAAAGATGACCATTGGAGTGAAATATGCAATCGGCGTTGTGAATTTGTGACTGGTCGATAGTTGATGTCTCGCCAATAGGCAAAGACCAAAACTGTAGACTATTGTATCGGGGTGACCGGAGGCATCGGAAGACCTGAAGAGCACCCGGCCGATAGGCTAAGTCTTGCCAACATTGAAGTCAAGCAAGCCGTGACAATGAAGATAGGGTTAAGTGACCGATTGGTGAGAAACGTGAGGTCGGAGTGAAGTTTCTGGAGTGTGTCGATGGTGTTTGTCACACCAATGAAAGTCAGTGAAAGTAAACAACTAAGTCAAAGTGACATTGGGCTCATCAGCAGGAAGTAAGCTATCGGGGGAATGAGATGTGAGGATGTCGATAGGCATTGTTTTACCATCTAGCGATGCCAATGTGTTAGGCTGATGGAATGACCAGGAACAACACTAATGTAAGAAACCCTAACTGTCTGATAACGGACAAGGGTAGAAACTATAAAAAGCCATATTCATTTTGTGAAGGGGTTGGAAGCTTGGAATGCTACGAATGTAATAAACACTTTCATAGCAATAAAAACTTGGATTGTTTGATTTGCTTGTGAAATTCTGTAGAGTGTGTGCATATCTCAGTCTAAAACAAAGCAGTTAGTTTTCTTTCCTGTTATTTTTATTTCTATTCATAAGGGCTCTAGTTTGATGTACTTGCATATCCTCTGTACAGTCATGGGTGGGCATCAAGCAGAATCTCTTTTTTTGTTTTTCCTTCTATTGTAGTGAATGGGTTGCCAGAGAGAGGCAATGTGAACTTGTCCTAGGCGAGCTGTGCTATAGCCCAGCTAGGTATGCAAGTTGCAGTCTAAAAAGGCAGGGGTGAAAAATAGAGTAGGAGGAATTGAGCACCAAGCAATCAGAATCCTGGACCTAGAGAGGAGGGCTGATAATGGGCTCAAGAAGGCTATAAGCCTTGGAAATTGGGAATCTTGGAAGCAGTGAGGACAAAGAAGAAGACCTCACACCAAGAAAACAATGTCTATATTGGGAACAACAGGCAAATAGGTCTTTCACCTTTGTAATAGATTGCTTAGGCTGAATTAGGCATTTTGGGGTAGAAAATGTCTATGAGCACTTGAATTGGTAGGGAGACTTGGGGTATGTCATAGGTCTTGAAGTGTTGTGTCAAGACAGGTATATTAAACCCATAGGCCTCCCTATCAAATTGGTATCAGAGCCAGCTAAAGATTTGGGCTATTCTTAGATTAGAATAGAAGAAGTTGTATGTCATCACTGAGTTCGAGTGAGTCTGTAGGCTTAGCCAAGGAGATGGTGACTAATGTAGAATTGGCAAAGAAGGTTGATGAACAAGAAGAGGAGAATCGGCTCCTACAGGAAAGATTGGCAAAAATGGAAAATAAGCTAGGTGAAATGATGGTAACGACTAAAGAAGTTAGTCAGAAAATTAAAGATTCTGAAGGCAAGGACAAGGGTGTGTCTATAGAAGATGAAGAGCCCACACCTGATCCTAAGATGGAAGAAGAACCTTTCTTGAAGGCCTTGAAAGCCATGAGTGGTAAGACATTAGGAGTTCCTCTTTTTAGTGGAAAGATGGAACTTGATTTGGTTATGGAATGGATAGAAGGTATAGAAAATCATTTTGAATGTCATGGAGTTATTGAAGCACAAAAGGTGAAGGTGGCTAAATCAAGACTCGGACGAGCTGCTTTGACATGGTGGAAATTTGTTCAAACTGAAAGAGAAAAAGAAGGCAAGAAACCTATAGCTACTTGGAAAGGTATGGTGGCTAAAGTCAAAGAAGTCTACATGCCTCGAGATTATGAAGTCCAGTTGCACAAGAAACGACAAAATTTGAGACAAAGAGAATTAGATGTCAATGCATACACTGAGGAGTTTCAAAAACTATGCCTGAGGTCTAAGGTGATGGAAGATGAAAATGTAAAAGTGGAAAGATATCTCAATGGTTTGAGGTGGAGTATTCAAGAGGAAATCAACTTATTCAGCCCTACAACAGTGCATCAATGTTATTAGTTAGCACTCAAGGTGCAGGAGAAGGGCAAGAAGAAACAAGAATCAAGCAACAGGTTAAGAGGAAGAGGTAGAGACAGCAGAGGAAGAGGAAGTTATGGTGGTAGGAACACTGATCAAAGGCCCCAAGGAGAATCCAAACTCACAGAGCAGAGTGGGGAGATTAGTAGTAGAGGAAACTACCGAGGAAGGGGATCTAATAGAGGAAGATCAGGAGGATCAGGCAGAGGATCCTACTTTGCCACTATGAAATGCTACAATTGTGGTCAATTAGGCCATCCAGCATATAGGTGTCCTGATAAGGGGCACACCTTCTTCTCAAGGAGTTGATAAAAGAAATCATTATGTACAAGATGATGCTTCAAGAAGCAAATCACTTGAAGTCAGTCTAGCCTCAGAAGTGGGAGAGAACATCATGGTAAGGAGAACTTTGATCAAAGAACTGGTGAAAGATGAACCAAGCCAAAGGAGAGCTTTATTCAGAATCAGATGCAAGATTATGAATAAGGTATGTCAAGTAATCATAGACTCAGGGTCTATTGATAACATAGTGTCTGATGAAGTAGTTAGAAAATTAAATTTGCAAAGAATACCTCATTCAAATCCATATAGGGTCACGTGGTTAAATAAAGGTCAACATGTGATAGTCAATGAGCAAACTTGGGTAGAGTTTGGTATAGGTGGATACAAAGACAAGGTACTCTGTGATATCCTACCCATGGATGTATGTCATCTCTTATTAGGCAAACCATGGCAGTATGACCGAAAAGCCATACATGATGGTGAGGAGAATGCATATTCTTTTCAAAAAGATGGTGTCACCTATAAAATTCAATCATTGGAAGATGAAGAAGCAAAATAAGACAAAAAGTCCTAATGTCTTAATTGTGAGTGGTAAAGAGTTTTTTAACACACTTAAGGAGGATGGTATTGGTTATGCTATCATACTAAAGCCTAAGGAGGAGCAAAAAGACAAAAAGGTAGTGGTCCCAAAAGAGGTACAGATTATACTGGAACAGTATAAGGACATAATTAGTGATGGAACACCAACAACACTACCTCCACAAAGAACTATTAGTCATCAGATAGATCTGATTCCAGGAGCATCTTTGCCTAACAAAGCTCCTTACAAGATGACTCCAGATCAACATAAGGAGATAGCTAGACAAGTACAAGAATTGCTTGACCAGGGATAGATTAGGAAAAGCATAAGTCCTTGTGCAGTGCCTATAGTGTTGGCACCAAAGAAAGGAGGAACATGGAGACTATGCACAGACTCTAGAGCTATCAATAAGATCACCATAAGGTACAGATTTTCAATTCCTAGAATTGAAGATCTTATGGACTGTTTAGGAGGGGCTAAATACTTCACCAAGATAGACCTGAAAAGTGGTTATCACCAGATCAGAATCAAGGAAGGTGATGAGTGGAAAACAACCTTCAAGACCAAGGAAGGACTGTATGAATGGCTTGTTATGCCATTTGGTCTATCGAATGCTCCCAACACATTCATGAGACTCATGAATGAAGTCCTCAAAGACTATATGGGTAAATTTGTAGTTGTTTATCTAGATGATATCTTAATTTTTAGTCAAACTAAAGAAGAGCATCTTGAACATGTAAATACTATTTTGAAAAAGTTACATGATGAACAACTAACCATAAATTTGGAGAAGTGTGAATTCATGAAGCAGGAATTGGTATACCTTGGTTTTGTGTTGTCCAAAGGAGAAGTGAAAATAGACAAATCAAAGGTAGAAGCCATATTGAACTGGCCTACTCCCAGAGCAACAACTGAGGTGAGAAGTTTTCATGGCTTAGCTCAGTTTTATAGAAAATTCATAAAGAATTTCAGTGCTATTTGTGCACCCATGCTTGATACAATCAAAGGTGGGATAAAAACAAAGTTTCAATGGACACAAGTAGCTGATAAGAGTTTTGAATTATTGAAGAAAGCAGTAGCCACACAGCCAGTGTTAGTGCTACCTAGTTTTGATAAGTTATTCACTTTAGAATGTGATGCTAGCAATATTGCAGTAGGTGCAGTACTTAGCCAAGAGAATAGACCAGTAGCCTTTTTCAGTGAGAGGCTAAATAAAGCAAAGTGCAGATACTCTTCATTTGACTTGGAGCTCTATGCTCTAGTCCAAGCACTTAGAAAATGTAGGCATTATCTCCTACCTAAGGAATTTGTTGTGTATACAGACAATCAAGCTTTGAGTTTTATGAACTCACAAGATAAGTTGAGCCATAGGCATATCAAGTGGATGGAGCACTTACAATCCTACACATTCACAATTAAGCGTAAGAAGGGACAACTCAACAAAGTAGTAGATGCCTTAAGCAGGAGGTTGCTTACAGTACAAGAGATGCATTTAAGAAGCATAGGGATGGAAGAGTTCACAATCCTCTACAAAGAGGATGAAGATTTTGCTGAAGCATACAAGGTCTGTCAAGATTTTGAAAATCACTTCCATAGTGAATTTGCAGATTACACATTGCAGCAAGGATTGCTGTTCAAAGGTGGACAGTTGTGTGTACCAAAAGGATCCATGAGAGAAAATCTCATATAGGAGAAACATAATGGCAGTTTGAGTGGACATTTTGGTTTGAACAAGACATTGGAGTTAGTCCAGAGGTTCTACTATTGGCCAAAGATGCACAAAGATATCAAAAAGTATGTAGAACAGTGTATCATCTGTCAGAAGGCCAAGGGAACTTCTTCAAATGCAGGACTGTATCAACCACTACCCATTCCTTCTAGACCATGGGACTGTGTAAGTATGGATTTTGTAGTTGGTCTACCAAAGACTAAGACTAGTTTTGATAGTATTTTTGTAGTTGTTGATAGATTTAGCAAGATGAGTCATTTCATTCCCTGTAAGGTGACTCATGATGCCAGTCATATAGCTCATTTGTTTTTCAAAGAGGTCATAAGGATTCATGGACTCCCAGCAAGCATCGTGTCTGATAGAGATGCTAAGTTCATGGGACATTTCTGGAAAACTTTATGGCAGAGGTTAGGAACAAACCTGTCTTTTGGATCAGCATATCATCCACAGACAGATGGCCAAACAGAAGTGGTGAATAGGACATTGGGCAACCTGTTAAGGTGTTTGACAAAAGAATATGGACAGAGTTGGGATCAAGTCATTTATTAGGCAAAATTTGCCTATAATGACAGTGTGAATAGGACTATTGGCAAAAGTCCATTTGAGATAATGTATGGAATGCACCCTCAAGGTGTATGTGAACTCCAACATCTTGAAGACATGGAATATAGAAGTGGTCATGCAGAGGATTTTGTACAGTCTATGAAGGAGATTCATGACCAAGTCAAGAAGACATTGATGGAAAATACCCAGAAAATCAAAGATAGGGTGGATGCACACAGGAAGGATGTTCAGTTTGAAGTTGACGATTTAGTCATGGTTCATTTGAACAAAGCCAGATTGCAGAAAGGGATGCCAACTAAACTGCAGATGTGACGGAATGGTCCTTGCAGAATTCTGGACAAGTATGGCAAAAATGCCTACAAGATTGCTTTGCCAGTAGACTTGGCAATTTCACCAGTGTTCAATGTTCAAGACCTGGTACCCTATAAAGGTCCACATTCAGTAGTAGGTGGATCTAGTTCAGAGGCTAACCAGACAGTGAGCGATGTGACTTTGCCACCTATGCTCACACCACAGGCAAAGAGAATTCTGGATTCTCGAGTAAAAAAACAAACCAGACATGGTGTGTACCTGGAGCATCTGGTCAAATGTTAATAGTTGCCTGACATGGAGGCTACCTAGGTTGCAAAATCCAAGTTCAAGAAGCAGGGCATTGATTTTACCTTGCTATCACTGGAGGTGACTTGTCTTCTTCTGCGCTAGGGGAGTATGGTGCAGGAGCACCAAGGGGCTTAGAGTGAGCCCATATGTATATAATGCATTTTGGTGTGATGACCTTAGTGGTCATAAAGTATGTTGGTCATAAAGTATTTCTTTGATTTTCTTTTAGTTCAAGTGTGAAGCTGTCAACATGTCTTTCTATGTGATCGGTTGAGTGGAGATCAGTGGGCCCCACCGGTTGCATGTAAGCATTGTATGTATGTGCGAAGGAAAAGATATAGGTGTGAGATTGGGTATCGGTGACCAAGGAGGAAGTTTGGCTGAAGAGTAAAGTCTGGCCGATGGAGAAGTTTGTTGTTATGCATTTCGGAGTGATATGAATTATCGGTGGATGAGGAGGAGGTGCTACCAATGGTCCAAGTCATGCTAACGGTTCAATGTTCATCAAAGTAAGCTGTATTTAATCAGAGAATAAGGGAAAAGTTGCACCGACAGTGTGAAGTCTGAGCAATAGGAGAAGGCTTGACCGATAAAGATGACCATTGGAGTGAAATATGCAATCGGCGCTATGAATTTGTGACCAGTCGATACTTGATGTCTCACCGATAGGCGAAGACCAAAGCCATAGACT
This sequence comes from Cunninghamia lanceolata, assembly GCA_027924645.1. NCBI lineage: Eukaryota > Viridiplantae > Streptophyta > Pinopsida > Cupressales > Cupressaceae > Cunninghamia > Cunninghamia lanceolata. The sequence goes on along the minus strand of BSBN01001268.1, from coordinate 4,001,565 downwards.
AGTGTATCGGGGTGACCGGAGGCATTGAAAGACTTGAAGAGCACCCGGCAAATAGGCTAAGTCTTGCCAACGTTGAAGTCAAGCAAGCCGTGATGGTGAAGACAGGGTTAAGTGACCGATCGATGAGAAACGTGAGATCGGAGTGAAGTTTCTAGAGTGTGTCGATGGTGTTTGTCACACCAATGACAGTCAGCGAAAGTAAACAACTAAGTCAAAGTGACATTGGGCTCATCGGTAGGAAGCAAGCTATCGGGGGAACAAGATGTGAGGATGCCGGTAGGCATTGTTTTACCGATGACTGCCAGCAAAAGCAAACCATCTAGCGATGCCAATGTATTAGGCCGATGGAACGGCTAGGAACAACACTAATGTAAGAAAACCTAACTGTCTGATAACAGACAAGGGTAGAAACTATAAAAAGCCAGATTCATTTTGTGAAGGGGTTGGAAGCTTGGAATGCTGTGAATGTAATAAACACTTTCATAGCAATAAAAACTTGGACTGTTTTATTCGCTTGTGAAATTCTGTAGAGTGTGTGCATATCTCGGTCTAAAAAAAAGCAGTTAGTTTTCTTTCTTGTTATTTTTGTTTCTATTTCGACGAAGTTTGGCCGAAGAGTAAAGTCTAGCCGACGGAGAAGTTTGTTGTTATGCATATCAGAGTGATATGAATTATCGACGGATAGGAGGAGGTGCTACCGACGGTCCAAGTCACGCCAACAGTTCAATGTTCATCGAAATAAGTTGTATTATATTGGCGAACAAGGGAAAAGTTGCACCGACAATGTGAAGTCTGAGCGATAGGAGAAGGCTTGACTGATAAAGATGACCATCAGAGTGAAATATGCAATCGACGCTGTGAATTTGTGACCGGTCAATAGTTGATGTCTCGCCGATAGGCGAAGACCAAAACTGTAGACTATTGTATCGGGGTGACCGGAGGCATTGGAAGACCTGAAGAGCACCCAGCTGATAGGCTAAGTCTTGCCGACGTTGAAGTCAAGCAAGCCGTGATGGTGAAGACAAGGTTAAGTGACCGATTGGTGAGAAACGTGAGATCGGAGTGAAGTTTCTAGAGTGTGTCGATGGTGTTTGTCACACCGATGACAGTCAGCGAAAGTAAACAACTAAGTCAAAGTGACGTTGGGCTCATCGGCAGGAAGTAAGCTATTAGGGGAACGAGATGTGAGGATGCCGATAGGCATTATTTTACTGACGACTGCTAGCAAAAGCAAACCATCCAGCGATGCCAATGTGTTAGGCTGATGGAACAGCTAGGAACAACACTAATGTAAGAAACCCTATTTGTCTAATAACAGACAAGAGTAGAAACTATAAAAAGCCAGATTCATTTTGTGAAGGGGTTGGAAGCTTGGAATGCTACGAATGTAATAAACACTTTCATAGCAATAAAAACTTGGACTGTTTGATTTTCTTGTGAAATTCTATAGAGTGTGTGCATATCTCAGTCTAAAACAAAGCAGTCAATTTTCTTTCCTGTTATTTTTGTTTCTATTTGTACATAATGGCTCTAGTTTGATGTCCTCGCATATCCTTTGTACAGTCATGGGGGGCATCAAGCAGAGTCTCTTTTTTTGTTTTTCCTTCTGTTGTAGTGAATGGGTTGCCAGAGAGAGGCAATGTGAACTTTTCCTAGGCGAACTGTGCTATAGCCCAGCTAGGTATTTAAGTTGTAGTCTAAAAAGGCAAGGGTGAAAAATAGAGTAGGAGGAATTGAGCACCAAGTAATCAGAATCTTGGACCCAGAGAGGAGGGCTGATAACGGGCTCAAGAAGGCTATAAGCCTTGGAAATTGGGAATCTTGGAAGCAGTGAGGACAAAGAAGAAGACCTCACACCAAGAAAATAGTGTCTGTATTGGGAACAATAGGTAAATAGGTCTTTCACCTCTGTAATAGATTGCTTAGGTTGAATTAGGCATTTTGGGGTAGAAAATGTCTATGAGCAATTGAATTGGTAGGGAGACTTGGGGTATGTCATAGGTCTTGAAGTGTTGTGTCAAGATAGGTATATTAAACCCATAGGCCTCCCTATTAAAAAGCTCTGCACTTGCCACCTCTAAGAGCCAAAAAACCTCAAAACTGGAAGCCAAGACATCCGGAAAGGGTGAGAAGAGAACAAAGAAAAAGGCCACAAGGTCATATACAAGTCAAAAGGATGATGAAGAGATAGAAATAGATGAGGAGGTTAAGAAAATGAAGAAGAAAAAGAAAAATTCTATGGAATCCTCTCCTGGTGAAAATAAGGAAGAAGAAGCAGAAGAATTTGTTGAAAGGTCCACTCCTTCTATTGACAATGTTGTTAAGGCAGTCACAGTGGATAGAAATCTATAACTATTGATAGATTTCTATGATGAGTATAGTGACACAGATAAAAGGATCTTGGAAGAAGCTACAGTTAAGTACTTAAACTTATACAATAAAGCATTCATTGAAATCATCTCTCTAATCCCTAAGAGTTTAGAGAAAGTACTTGAACTCAAAAAAGACAATGCTAGAGAAAAGGATTTGGAGATCCGGAAGCAGATTGCTATCCAAATCTATCCTTCCATTACCCCTCAACAAATGAACATGATCTTCAAGGACTGCAAGGATGAGTTCCGAAGCAAAGCAAGAATGAACTAGCTTATGCTTGGAGAGACTAACCAAGTGGCAAAAGAAATAAACGATATCCTCCAGAATGCATTTAAAAGATTTAATCTTCCTATTACAAAGGACTTAGGTGATGAACCTTCTTCCATGGATGACGAAGGACTAAGTACATCAAAAGAAGAATCTACTGTGAAAAATGCAGAAGAGCCAAAGGACATAGGTGAGGAGAGGACTCAGGACTTGGATTCCTCTGCTCTGGAAGAGGAAGTCCCTGAAGAAGTAAACATCTCTCTCCCGGATCCCCCTGTTGACTCTGAAACTGAAGGAGAAGAAAGAAAAGATGAGAAAATTAGTCAAGAAGAAGAGGTTAAGGGAAAATAAAAAGATCAAACAGAGAAAACCCCAGATGATAGTTCTGAGGCCACAGAAGGAAAGAAAACTCTATCTCCGGCAAGAGACACTGTAGAAGCAGTTAAAGATTTCCTGACAAAAGAAATGATGGAATTAGATGAACCGGAGCTATTCCAAGGACCACTCAATTTTGACTCCCTCTCTCCGATCCAGACAATGAAGGTAGCATCTCTTGCTCAAGCTAAAGCAAAAGAAAAGCTTCTGAAGTCACACATGGAAGACTGTGAGCTGATAGAGATTGCATCTGGTGTGTTGGAGAAGATCATGCCATCATTCCAGAAGGATCCTTTGGCCTCCTCATCCAGTAATCTGAAAACTCTTGTTAATTCTGTTAGCACACATTTTGATTCTTTAGAGAAAGCAGTAGAAGAGAAAGTCTGGAAAGAGTTTTTGGGTAAGAGATTCTCTGAGGTATAAGGATTTATAACAAATGATAGGAGAAATTTGGATATTGGGATAAAGAGCTTAGAAAATGCTCTTAAAGATGGCAGAGATCTATACAAATTTTGTCTATCTTGGTCCACTGTGATAGCAGATATTACCAAGAAGGTGGAAGAACAAGAGAGCAATCTATCAAGTTTATCTCAAAATTTTGGTCCTCTCACCTCTTCCATAATGAATCAAGAATGTCAGACTATTGCAACTATAAATGAAATAAAGAAGCTTGAGAAGGAGAAGAAAAATAGAATAAGCAGGCTAAGTGAACTAAGAGGGATAATTATCCCCAAGTTAGAGGCAATACATGAGGCCCTAACTGATGCCTAGACCACAACCCGGACTAGTGATCTGGTAGACCTAAAGAGGATAGAAGCTTTTACATTTTTGCTAAGTGGTCACATTTTAATTCTGCATAGGATGAAGAAGAGTTGGGTGACAGAAGTGGTACAATTGAAGACCACCTTTGTAGATATATTTTAGTATATGTAAGTATAACAAGTATATATACTTATGCGGCTAAGTATAGTTTGATTTTTAGAAATTTTGGTGTGCGGATTCTACCCTTTGCCATTGATGTTAAAGGGGAAGTGAGGAGTAGTGAAAAGTGTGGAATCTAGCTAAGGGGGAGCTCCAAAAAAGTGTACATTAGAACAGAGCATTAGCCAAGGGGAGGTGTAGTGTGACAAATGTTTTTCACTAAGTGTTTCCATCAATGCCAAAGGGGGAGATTGTTGGCAAGAGACACTGTGTGGCTTCATGAGTGTTGTTATTGATGGCAACAAAGTTCATCCCACACATCCGCAGGACATGGTATGTCTATACTAGAAGTCAAATTGAAGAGTATTTTGGTCTGGTGAGCAAGAACAGAGCATGCAACAAGGTCCGACAATCAGGTCCAGATCTCTCAGAGGAAGTGTCTCAGCAAAGTATGGACTTGGGAAAGTCAAGAGGAGTACCATGACTGATACATTCTAGAGATTGAGCCTCTGGTGATGAAAAAGTGAAAAGTTATGAGCACCTAAGTGTTGGGTTCCTATTTGGCAGAGTAGAATAAGGAAGAACTAACTGAAAGAGCATCAGACCTTAATCTAGATGAGAAATTGATGGTGATCAAGTTTCTTGAGGCATCATTCATGGTTGGCCGACATGATTGATGACTCCTATAACTATCTTTTTGATACGCATCACTTAGTAAGCATGGATTCAGTCGACTGACTAGAGTTTGGAAATATCTTGAGATTTCTGAATGCCAACAAGAAAGATGTTGAAATCCTTGGTGTGGATATATATACCAGATGGATTTCAATGTGAAGGTGTGTGTCGTGTGTTGTGAAGTGTGAATAAAGGAAGAGAGTAGTGTGGAAGCAACTATACAAATCACGTATGTGACAGAACAACATCACTAAGCAGAGGAAGAATGAAGTGCAGCAGATTAGTGTATTGAGCCTAACTGGAACTGAACCTCAGCATATGTGGATGCCCCTGATCAGTTCAAGTACCTAGTTACTTTCTATATACCTTGTAGAAAGTGAGTCTCTTGTAGGCAATGAGCCTCTTGTGAGCAGTGTTCTTGGGCAGTGAGCCCTAATTGGTAGGTGCCATTTTGTACTTCTATTCTTTTAACAGAGAATACAATCTTGGGTTGTCACCGCGTGGTTTTTCCCTTAATAGGGTTTTCCACGTAAAAATCCTTGTGTTATGTGTGTTGATTTCTTTACTGCTCTCATGTTCATGTATGCTTATATGTTTTGATACTACACTAATTATTAAAGAAGAAAAGAAAGTCAAATAATTAAGATAACTGATTCATCCCCCCCTCTCAGTTATCAACAAACCTCCCTTACCAACGCCACCAATTCCTCGATAATAAAGTCATAGAACTTTTTAACCAATTCATTGTTTTTCAAGAAGCTACATAGGAAAAAGTTGCAAGAATGATATTTATGGAGACAATTGTGGTAATAGGGAATTTTACAATTAACTACAGTAGAGGAAAAAAGTGGGGACTTACATGAAATAGGTCAATGTGAGTATGGTAGTCAATCGATTTTAGAAATTCATGATTTAAAATTTTATCTGTCATGTTATGGATTCTCATTTCTAGTAAGAAATATATTCTGTATGAGACAACACTTTTTGTCATCTTTTTTAAATTAAAATTCCATTTTCTGATAGAATCCAAATAGGAAACAATAACTTATTGAAACAAAAAGATGTATTTTGCAAACACCCAATTTACAAATAAGTAAATCATTATTATTATACACACCGGGCAATTAACAAATGAAACATGTCTTAAAAGATTCATGCATGCATTTTCAAATCTAGGGACATCACCAAAAGGACTGTCTTCCTTTCCACTACTATATGCCCTACAAGGTCCATTGAATGTTGTTAGCTATTTTTGAGGCCCAGAACCAAAGAGAAACGCATCTTTCCACTTTCACATACCTTTCAATGGTCTAATAGAAATAGGAAATAACAACATATTAAAAATTTATTAATTAGTTTCCATTGTCCAATGATTAATTTTAGTACATTACAAAATTGTAAATTTGTTGGTCTTCTAATTCTCTGATTGCTAGAAAGATGGAATTTATATCACGAGTATTATTACATAACAACTGATAAATATTCAAAACTTGAAAGCAATCATGATTAAAGCTTGTATCTATTCTACCCATCACAACAAGATAGCATTGTACGAGCATGTAAAAAATACAAAAGAACTTTTTAACAGTGATTCAAATGGCATATTAAAGATTTTTGAAAGAATTCTTACATTCATGGTGTGAAATTGAAAGCTCGAGGCCTGATACTGCAGAAAAAACTACAAAGGAGCACATGATCAGTTGTTTCAACTTTCAACAAATCCCCTTGTCCTAGGTTAGCACAGAAAAATTAAGGATTTCCACACAGATTCTAGTATAGGCACATGAAGTACACTAACTAGAAATTCAAATCTATAGAAATAGCAAGGATAGAAAATAAAATACCAGAAATGGCAGGAGTCAACACCCCATCACCAATAACCATGCATGTGCCAATTAGAGCAACAAGAAGCAATATTGTGTGCAAGATTTTATGCTTTTCAAGCACACCTTTCACCCTTGACCTAGCCTTTGTTTCAGAAGGATCTTCCAATTTGTAATTTGAAAGTTCCTCATCAGCAACCTGGCCATTTGGTAAAAGACTAATTTTGGCATGCCTACATAATAAATAATACAATGCAAAAGTTCCACCTGTATCAATGTGTTAGATTTGATAGGCCACAAGAAGTGTACTTATGTCTCATATCAATATGAAATAGTAAGAATCAGAATATTATCTCTACCCAGTAATATCTAGGACATTTAGGATAATTGAGAACAATAAAACAACACTAACCTATATATGAGAATACACAATAATAAGAAAAGCTACTCAATATGGCAGAGAGATATACTTGCATAATAGTAGCAATATCAATGTGTGGGATAAATGTGAGCCCTTCAATTCATCACATGAGGAAATTTAAGAATTCCAGAAGTTACCTTCCCTATTGTCATCAACTCTTAGCACTATAAACACATATTTGAATAGAAGTATCAAGGTTAAAGTCTAAAAGACAAAGCACAATACTCCATATATCTCCTCATTGGTCTCTGAGTGCTGAATATCTCCAGTGAACGTGTTTCTATAAACATAAAGGGGAGATATTCTCAAATCTCCATAGACCACACCAAGGCTTTGATAGGCTAAGATTAAAATGGTCTTCAAAGATTCTTTCTGCATAACGAGCAAAGGAAAAAAAAATTTTTGTGTCCCCTTCTTCAATAAGAAAAGATTTTACACAATAGTTTACCTTTAACTGTATGCATCTTCAGAGAAAGACCCTGAATTATTTTCTAGAAAATACTTGCCATCTAAGATGCTTTATTTCAGTATAGGAACACATTGTGCACAAGTCTTTGTGTTGAATTACATATGCAAACATTTCAAGGTAGTGGCCGGTGAATGGTGATTATTTTGTTCTAAGTGAACCCTCCAGGCAAAATTCCTTGCATTTAAAAATCATTTTACTATACATTTTCTTTAACTCACTAGCTATAAAATTCTACAATTAAAGACAAGTAACAAGAATAAAAGTTAATTATAACACCAAAATCTTAATGATCACTATGTAGATGGAAAAAAATATACACTTTGTTTAACAACTGATTTATTGCTAAGTCTACCCAGGTTATGCTAATTATTAACAAGCACAAAAAGTAGAAAGGAAAGAACAAGGATTGACTACAAATGGCTCACACATACGGTTGCATTCAGTTCACAAAGACCTAGAAGATGGTTACACTAGTACAACTCATCTACATTACCAATCGCTATAAAAATAAGAGAAATAAATGATTTGAACATATCAAACCCATCCTTGTTCATAGTGTACCACTTCTCCATACAGATGGATGAAAACCAAAAGTTGTATCTATTTTTAGATAGAATCCAAATAGGAAACAATAACTTATTGAAACAAAAAGATGTGTCAAGTTTCAAATTAAATTCTAATCAGAACTGATCGTGTCTGGAACAAAATTCATTTGCAAAAGTTTTATAGTTGGAAATGCTCTGGTAGACATGTATGCAAAATGTGGAAGCATAGACAAGGCATGTGAACTATTTGACAGAATGCCTTAGATAGATGTCAGGTCATGGAATGCAATGATTACAGGATATGCACAAAATGGATTTGTTGAAAAATCTTTAGAAACTTTCAAGCAAATTTAGTTAGCAAGTGTAAACCTAGATCCCACAATCTTTGCGAGCATCCTCCCCACCTATGCCAAAATGGGAGCTTTGGAATAGGGTATGGAGATCCATCTGAGCATAATGGAAGGGGGGTTTTGTCAGATATTATAGTTGTGACTGCCCTGGTAGACATGTATTCAAAGTGTGGAAGAATAGACAAGGCATGTGAATTGTTTGACATAATGCCTCAAAGAGATGTCATTGCATTTTCAACAAGCCTTATCAACAAATCCATTTTGTGCATATCCTACAATCATTGCATTCCATGTGATGACATCTCTTTGAGGCATTCTGTCAAACAATTCGCGTTCCTTGTCTATGCTTCCACACTTTGAATACATGTCTACTAGGGCAGTCACTCTCCTACAGGCACTTCAATTCATGCTTGCAGTGATGCGAGAAAGTACCGCATCACCGTAGGCATGACTTGAAGTGCATGCGGGAGAGTGGGTTTTGACATATAGTTCTCCCTCCCCCTACCTGTTTTAGAAAATTCAATCTCCCAGAGACAAAGAGAGATGGAGCCCTACTAAACTCCCAGGTTCCTATAAAATGTAGAAAAGTAGCCAACGGAAGCCATACACTGCAACAAATTCTTGCGATTGTTGATTTAATTAAATCTTTAACCTAAAAATGAAAATCTCAAATAGTTGGTCACCATTGAAATCAATATAATTTCTCCTGATACATGTTAGTAGAGTCTGAAACATAGATCATAGTACGGATGTAGCAAAAAAATCCTAATGTCTTCCAAAATATTGTATGGTATTGTACAATTAAGTTACTATAAATTTCATTAGTACTGCTAGAACTGATGTTAAGATGAACTAGCCCTGGAATCTACATTATCTAAGATGGGTTAGATATTACAGTTGGAAATGCTTTTGTAGACATGCATGTAAAATGTGGAAAAGTAGCAAAGGCACATGAAGTGTTTGACAGAATGCTTCAAAGAAATGTGGTCTCATGGAATGCCACAGTTGTGGGAAATGCTCAAAATGGATTTTTTGAAAAGGTAGAGATAATCGTCATAGGGTTTAGAATTATGAGACTAGAAACAAGAATAGGATTTTATTGAAACATAAGCGCAATAAGATTGTGATTGACTTACCTGTGCCCAGATGCTCCCTGTTGCTCCTCTCACTTGTAAATTATCACGTTTAGGTGGATGAATCAAGGGTTTTGCTTTTTCCCTCTTTACATACTTCAAATGTTTATTTAGCTCAATTTGGGTGTATGTGAACACCAGAATTTTGATCTTTCAAAATATTTAGTCACGCGGGAGGAATTTCTAGGGATAAGGGTGTATGTATGAGCGCCAGAATTTTAATTTCAAAATATTTAGTCACACAAGAGGAATTTCTAGGGATAAATGGGTAAAACATTTATTTCAATATTTAGTGAATGTTAATTTTATATAATAATAAATGTGTAGTATTATATTATATGATTAGACTTTTCTTGGAAATGCTCTAGTAGACATGTATGCAAAATGTGGAAGTAAAATCCAACCAAGGCATTACAGTTAAAAAACATAAAATAAAATTACTAACCATGGTGCATAAAATTCGACAAGGGCACCCTTGTCTTTGCCCACTTCATGCTTGGCTCTGCAAAATCACGCCGCTCACAGCTTCCCCCAACGTATTCTAGCAATAAACCCTAAGAACAGTGTAGGGTTGGTGAAGAAATGGATTCACTTTTGGTGCCCATCCTTTTCATTTTTGGCACCCATATTTTTTTAATTAAGGGAGAATGTTTTTGTGCACTTGACCCCCCAATTAAAATTTTAAAAAGAACCAATACATGTAAAATACCAACCTAATAAATTAACACGAATGCACCAATACATGTTCATAACATTTGTACATGTTCACAAATGCACCAATACATATTCACAACTCCAATAGATTAACCAATGAAATTAAGACAAGTACACAAATGTGATGGCAAGCAGTTACTAGCACATTGTTGCACATGTATGGGGCGACATGTTGAAATGACACTTTTTTGACCCATGTGCACATAACACGTCCTACATCCTAAACCCTAAACCTTAAACCTTAAACCCTAAACACTAAAACCTAAACCCTAAACCCTAAACCTGAAACCTGAAACCTGAAACCCTAAACCCTAAACACTAAACCCTAAACCCAAAAGCCAAAAGCCAAAACCTAAAACCCAAAAGCCAAAACCCTAAACCCTAAACCCTAAACCCCAAACTATAATTTTGGCGCCAATATTATAATATTAATAATAAAATATAAATATAATATAATATTATAATATACTATAATATTATACTATATTATACTATATTTAATATAATATTATAATATATTATATTTAATATTATATAATAATCTAATTATAATATTATATTATATTATAATATTATGTTATATTGTAATATAATATATATTTTATATATAATAATAATATAATATAATATAATATTATATTATATAATAACATAATATTATATTATTATATAATATTAAATACATTATAATATAAATATAATATTGTAATATTATATAATAATATAATATTATATAATATCATATTATATTATAATATATTATATTATAATACATCCCACTCCCTCAATTTGAAATATTTTTTTTAATTATCCACTTTAGTTGTGTTTTTTGTCCGATGACCAAATTAGTCATTTATAGCTGTGTTGCAAAAAATTTGTCACATGACTAAAAGTTTGGTCACGTGACTAAAAGTTTTAGTCACCTGGTCATTTATTTGCCATATTTCTACTAGTGTTGCAAATGAAAATGCTGGAAAATATTATGAAACACTTATTGATAAGAGCAATATCATGGACAAAGAAGAAGAAAAACATAGACATTTTCTTGAAGATTATGGATATTAACCTCATGATGTTGAATTTGCACTCCATAATCCAATTGTTGATAACATTGATGATGTTGATAACATGGATGAAACAATGAAGATCAATGTATCTCCAAATTACACAAGAAGAGATGATGTTTGTCAAGAAGAGAGTGAGTGTAATCAAATTGTAAAACATCCAAGAACCCCAAAATAGTTACTTGAAATTGATGAGAACATAATGGAAAAATTTGAAGGAAAGAGGTCATCATGAATGGTTCGGTTGTAGGCTTCAAAACTTTTCAATGACTACTTTGGGAATAAAACATTAACTGAACAATGCCAACTTTTTGTGTAATTACTAAAGATGTACAAAATGAGACCTTTACTAAAGAAATTAAAGATTCAGGTAAACAAAGTGTCCAATCCAAATAAAATTATTGTTAGAAGCCTTTTCAATACACTCAATCCTATTGGAAAGAAGTTAGTAAGGAGAAAGATAAAAGAGTTGCTCATAGAGTAATAACAAGCTCAATAGTGAGCAAGCAATTAAGAAAGCTTGATTACTGAGGCAAACTTGTGTTGACTTAAGCTTGAATCGTAAAACATTGTCAAAAGCACTAGCATTAAGATCAAGACTAGATAGTCCTCTTGGAAATGACACTTGGGCTTTCAGTGGTAGGCTTCCACGAGTTGATGAGAAGATAATCAATAGCACAAAAGATGAAATTGAACAATTTTGGCACACTAACTCTAGGGTATCACCCAATGTAAAAGATGTTTTAAAGTTAATAATTGGTAATAAAGACCACACACCACATCTTAACATTACTTGGAATGTATCCAAACAACATTGTACAAACAATTTTGTGAAACACACCTAGGTATGACAATCTCACAAGGAGCATTTGAATCTTGTAAGCCATTTTATTGTGTGCCTCTTAAAATTTGTAATACATGTTGTTGCAAATACCATGTTGAGTTTTCTATGTATCATGAATTATTATGCAATATTCATTCTACTTTGCACACTAACGAAATGTTATAGGAGTGTGGTGCAATTTAACTACCAAAGTCATCTAGGGACTTATTGGTTTTACTTTTATGTATTAGAGATGATGATTGCATCTTCTACAAGAATGATTGTTTAAATGAAAAGTATTTACAACGTGGTGGGTTATCAAAGTTTATATCATGTATTCATGAGGGTAGAAAGCATGATTTTGGAAATAAAATGGTTGAGAAAAAGAGATATGAGACAGTGAAATACAATTTGAAAAGCGTAGGTGAAGGTTCTAGATGTGAGTTGATGGCAAGAGAAGTATTACTGATTTTATTGTTGATTTTAAGAAAAATCTTTTTTACAAGTATGTCAGAGATAGCCACAAGTCTTGATGGTTAGATTGATAGTTCAGGATGTGTAAAGACTTTTTCTTGATTGGAACTATTGTCTCTGTAGTCAATTTTGTATAAAACTACACGTTGCAACCACAAAATGAAGTTCAATCCTAGTACTACAAGTCTATTTAGATTGCTATTTTTGTTCACATCACATATAGACATGCCCTTGAGAGTATAGAAGAGAACAAGAAGAATGCCATAGAATACCATTTTACATGAGTGATGATCGATCTCATTCATTAGAGTATGTGCAATATTGTTTTCAACAATTTTATGGGTTCTTGCAAGAAAAAGATATTAGAATGGATCAACATCTCAATTGGTTAGATAACTGCACCGGTCAATTCAAGAATGCTCATATGTTCTATTGGTTGAGTAGAATGCATGTAGAGAAGGGTATACCTCGTATTGGAATTTTTTTGAAGCTAGGCACAGAAAATGGGAACATGCTGGAGTGGGTGCATGCGTGAAGAGAGCTCTATTTTAAAAAAAACTAAAGATTAGAGGTGGTGCTACATTCAATGACGTAGATTTTATTGTTAAGTGGTGTAACTATGCATTGTCACAAGGAGTGGCTCTTGATTCAGAAGTACATAGGTTCTTTTGGTTGGTTGATGATGTTAGTGTGAAAGGAGTCTTTAGTCATCTAGTTCATTTCTATCCAGTTTCACACTAGCTTAAGTTCACTTAGTGGTTTAGTTGTCTCACCTCATAGACATATGACACATGCTCTCACACTTGTCCCAAGTGTTCTACATGTATCACACATCATGGAGGGTTAGTCAGTGTTTGACTCTCACCTTCTCACTTCTTCCTTGTCCTACATATACAAGGAGTTCATTATACATTCTCATACATTTTATGATAGTTTTTAGCCTCTTGCTTTGTGCGCATTCATCTTGTGGAAGTTCTAGTTATTTGATTCATTTCATTGCTAATCCTATATGGTATCTGAGCCTAGAATTGCAATTCCCTTCCCAATTTCATCCCACACATTCAGCCCTATCATAGGTGTGTCATAGATCTACGCAAAATATTCGTGTAAAAATGCAAAAAAAAATTTGCAAATTGAAGATTTGCAGGCATTGTTCATTGTTTTTGGGTGAATTTTCACAGTTTGGTGGTGAAATTTGGTCTCTAATTTATACCCTGGTTGAGGGTTTCCATTCTCATCTGGTTCGTGGTCATTTTTTGTGTCACAATTTTCTTAAGGTTTTTTAACAATTGCAAATTCTACATTGTCTGGTCACTGTTTTGAAGGTTTGGAGTTGACTTCAGTTATATTCTATGGTCGATGTATCCACTTCCTACCACTATCCATTGTGAAGAGAAACCTTTGTTTGGAAAATTCCATTGCATTGCAATGCATTACATTGGACATTTCAATAAATTTGAGCCTTACTTTATATGTCTGCATTTCACTTCACTATGCTTGGCATTTCATTTGTGAAGCTTTTGCATCATCTTTAAGAACTCGCGCCCTTCTAAGAAGCTATGCCCCTCTCATTTCCATGTTTATGCTCAAGATATGTTGCCTAGTGATAGACATTGATGTTGTTTTCTTGTTTCCTATCGCCAAGTTACAAGATTTGCAGTCGCCAGGATTTGTAGTTGCCAATTTGGAGGCTTCCATCTTCAAGTTGCCCCAATCACAAGCCGTGGGCTTCAAAGCTCTCCATAGTCAGCATTTGCATTTGGCTTCAACTCTTGGTCAAAGTTCTCCTCTATGAAAGAGGTCACCATTTCATTTTTTGTGGTTGCCAATCTCATTCTGGTCAAGGTTTCAATCCAACTAGTCAAGCTCTTTATTTTGACATTGTTTAACATAGTTGGGATCGCCATTTGAGGTTATATTTCTCTCCAAGTCTTTGTTTATGTTTATAGGCCCACTATAGTAAATTTTGGTGGTCACTGATTTTGGTTTGCATCTATAGATCTTCTTCAAATCCTAGCTGCCAGCGATTGGACACTCAGGTTGAATGCACTGGAACATTGTACCTATTTTAGAATGCAACCAACGTTGACTTCTTGAGAGTTGATCTCCTTCAAGTTTGCTTTGAAGACTTGGGAAGTCATGCTCATGGTGTTTTTAGTGTTTGGTCAACTTTACTACAACTTCACAGGTCTGTGGTTACCTCCCACCGCCATCGACTTTCATCATTGTGCAGGTCATGGTTTCATATTAGTTTTCTAATCAGCTTCAACACATAGTCACCTTTATAGGTTGAAGTTGTTAGTGTAGGTTTTTATTTCCTAGTTGGGTTATTTATTTTCCCTTTATTCCTAGGTTTTTCCTACACTTTTTATTATTCTTGCTTAGGTGAATAAAGAATGTTTAATTAGGTGAGTGGTTTATGAGGTGTCATCTTCCTACAAGTGAGCATCCATTAGCTATCTTGAGAAGATACTTTGCTATCTTTAGTCCGATAGATGGTTGCTTCCCATTGGTCGGTGTTGCTACCTCCACCCTCTCCCTATTCTATATAAACATGCTACCTAGCTTGTATTTTGCATCTTTTTCTATTGCATTACTCTCATGGAGACTAACTCTGTGTTGTTATTTTGATCTTGAATCATTTGCTTTCACAGTTTAATATGTATTCATTTGCACTAGTTTTTTGGGTTATTAATCTTTTCATATTCTAACATGGTATCAGATCTTTTCTAGTACAGAATAGATTGTAATTTCCTTATTTGAGAGATTTAGGGGGGGCTAATAAGCTTTGTTGCAGGTTTTCCCAAAAACCCAGTATGCTCTTCTCTTGCATCTTTAGATGATCTGGAGAGTCAAAAAAGTAAATAACAGAAACATTTTAACCTTTGAGTTTTGCATATGTGTTTTGTGAGATCTAGGTGATTTCAATGTTTCTGGTTATACTAGCAGAATTTCTAGCTATTCCAACATGTCCAGGAGGCTCGAGAAAGTCAAGATTGGCTTTCATTTCACCGAATTTGAAGATCGTTTGACATAGTTGCAGAAAAGCTCAGATCTGGGAGATAGCTTTCAATCCGAGCATTTTCAGGACAAATAGACCTTTCCATTTCATCTAGGAGGCCTCACAGACAAATTTTGACATATTACACTACCAGGTTTGGTGCTAGGAGTAAGAAAAGGCAAAAAAATTGTCGGAAGGCCATATTGGCCCCCTAGCATGTTGTTCAAGGCACATATCTATAAAAAAAAGTTTGTCAATTTGTATTGGTCTTTTTTGTTTTCCTACCAAAAAAATTCTTTACAGGTTTTGTTATTACAAAAATAATTAAAAAAAATTATAAAACAACAACAACAACAATAATAATAATAATTATTATTATTATATATTTCTAAGCACTCAACGCTAAAGCGCTTCACAACACTTTCTTAGCAAGAGCTTAAGTGTTGCTTAAGGGTTGCTCCCCTTCACACAGGTTGTGGGCCTGTGGAAGGCCGTTGACCCTTCACACAGGTCATGAGCCTTGTGTAAGGCCACAAACCCTTTCAAGGGGTGTGGGGGAGGCTTCGACCCCCCAATCTTTTTTTCAAATATTTTTTTAAAAAAATTTAATCGGCCTTGTAATCTTTTTTTGGCCTCTGTGCCATAAAATTTAACTTGCCAATAGACCTACTCACCCTCCTACAAGTAAGCATCCATTAGCTATCTTGGGAATATAGTATGCTATCTTTAGTCTGATAGATGATTGCTTCCTATTGGTCAGTGTTGCTACCTCCACCCTCTCCCTATTCTATATAAACATGCTACCTAGCTTGTATTTTTCATCTTTTGCTTTTGCATTACTCTCGTGGAGACTAACTCTGTGTTGTTATTTTGATCTTGAATCATTTGCTTTCATAGTTTAATATGTATTCATTTGCACTAGTTTTCTGGGTTATTAATCTTTTTAGATTCTAACATGGTATCAAAGCTTTTCTAGTACAAAATAGATTGTAGTTTCCTTATTTGAGAGATTTAGGGGGGGCTAATAAGCTTTGTTGTAGGTTTTCCCAAAAACCCAGTATGCTCTTCTCTTGCATCTGTTAGGGTTAACTGGCAGAAGATATCAAGTAAATGCAAATAAAGATTAAACAGAGGAATGGAAATACACAGAAATAATAACAGCGAGAGACAAGTTTTAACATGGTTCACCCAAACTCAGGCTACATCCACCAAACAGAGAGTCCAATATTATTATCCAGTAAATCAAACCGATTACAATCAGCAATCCCTGCAACTCAATACCGCTACAAAATGCTACAATACAATATCAAAACCCTAACCCTTAGCCACTTTTATAAAGCCTTTTTGTTAGTTACAAAATAGGGTTTTTTTTATGTTGGTCAATGAAAAAATAACTCCTGTTGCCCCTTGACCCCGTCTTGGGGGCACTGCCCCCAAACCCCCGCAAGGGGCACTACCCCTTGACCCCGTAGGAATTTGGGGGGAAACCGCGCTGATAAAAGTGGGGTAAATTTAACCTCTGAGTCTGATTAGGCTCCATATAACAACAGCATCTTCAGATGATTTAGAGAGTCAGAAAAGTAAATGACAGAAACATTTTAACCTTTGGGTTTTGCATATGTGTTTTGTGAGATCTAGGTGATTTTAGTGTTTCTGGTTATACTGGCAGAATTTCTGGCTATTCCAACATATCCAGGAGGCTTGAGAAAGTTAAGATTGGCTTTCATTTCATCGAATTCAGAGATCATTTGACATAGTTGCAGAAAGGCTCAGATCTAAAAGATAGCTTTCAATTTGAGCATTTTGAGGCCAAATAGACCTTTCCATTTCATCTAGGAGGCCTCATAGACAAATTTTGACATATTACACTACTAGGTTTGGTGCTAGGAGTAGGAAAAGGTAAAAAAAATTGTTGGAAGGCCATTTTGGCCCCCTAGCATGCTGTTCAAGGCACATATCTATATAAAAAAGTTTGTCAATTTGTATTGGTCTTTTTTGTTTTCTTGCAAAAAAAATTCTTTACAGGTTTTGTTATTACAAAAATTATAAAACAACAACAACAACAATAATTATTATTATTATTATTATATATTTCTAAGTGCTCAACGCTAAAGCGCTTTACAACACTTTCTTAACAAGAGCTGAAGTGTTGCTTAAGGGCTGCTCCCCTTCACACAAGCTATGGGCCTATGGAAGGCCGTCGACTCTTCACACAGGTTGTGAGCCTTGTGTAAGGCTGCAACCCCTTTAAAGGGGTGTGGAGGAGGCTTCGACCCCCCAATCTTTTTTTAAAAAAAATTTAAAAGTTTTTTTAATCAGCCTTGTAATCTTTTCTTGGCCTCTGTGCCATAAAACTTTAACTCGCCAATAGACCTACTCGCCCTCCTTGGCCACTATGCAATTTTTTGTCCCTTGTACTAAACTTTTGCTATATCTGGTAGAATTTACTATTTTTAGTCATAGCTAAATTTAGTTGAAGATATCCTATTTCTAGCTACAATTAAAACCACCTAGCAGAGTTCTAATCTAGTTGGAGGACTTCTAAATTTGGCAGCATCACTAAATTTAGTGGCATTTTTGGCAGAGGTTGACTTTTGCAAACAAACCCCTCTCCATTGGAGTTTTCAATTTTTGAAGGCGAACTTTAGAGGTTGATAACTTGGACTCATGACCTCAGTTTTCTGAGATTCTTTTTTTGATTTTGTCTATTTTTCCACACTCTTCATGGTGGTGCATATGATTCTTGATTCTGGTGCATGGATTTCCCATAAATTGTAGTTTCTCATAGGTGATGCTGCACAGTTCTCATTTTTGGAACTTTGGAGAATCGTAACTTTTTCATACAACCTCAGATCGAGGTAATTTTGTTTGAAAGTGCATGATTTTTTGAGTAGATCACAATGGTGTTGTTAGTTTCACTTGGCTCAGCTCTAGTATTGTACTTTCATCAGACACCTAATTTGTGAGGATTTTGTAATGCATTGAGATCAAGACCACTAAGTATTTCTTGCTAGTGCTAGTTGTAAACGCACTAATTATAAAGTGTCAGATCATATTTGCTTGGGGGTTCTTTGATTGAGTGAAAAGAAGGGGGTTGTCCTGTGCTTGTTCTCTTCTTTTCAACATTTATTTTCTACATTTCTTCATCATCGATCAAACAACAATACCCATCTTAACTCCCTACAACTACTTTGAGTGGAAATCACGCATGACAATCTACTTAAGGAAAGACAGATTACATAGGATAACAATGGGAATTGAAACTGAACCTGCTAAAGATGAAGATAAGCCTAAGTGGTTTAAAAAATGTGATGAGGCCTATGGAACATTGTGTTTGTCTAATTCTCCTGATTTGCTCTTTCACATTAAGTCTTTAAATTCACCAAATGAAATCTGGACAAAGCTAGAAACAATATTTGGCACACAATATTTGGACATTGTTTTAACATATATTGGAAAATGAACTAATTAGTTTAAGTCCATGCAACTTCAACACAATTCAAGATTTTTTCACAAAATTGAAATCACTAAGGCTGCAGTTAAAACAATGTGGAATTGAAAAGAAAGATGAACAAATAATTCTTAGTATTCTCTCTAAGCTAAGCTCAGAATATTCTGTATTTGTTTCTACCTTCTATGCTACTAAGGGTGCACTTGGGACACAGTTCACTATGCCATCATTGGATGACTTTGCTATCTATCTCACACAGGAACATGATAAGCTAATCTAGATGAGCACTCTAAAATCCTCAAAGTCACATGCCCTGGCTGACAACCAAGGCACAAAAGAGCATAAAGGAAAAAGTATTAACAATAAGGATAAGAAATAAAATAATAGCAAGGAGAAGAAGGATCGGATAGTAGTTTCTTCAAAAGAAACTAAAGAGACCCAATCTTCTAAGGGCAATAAGCCTAAGAAAGAGAAGGTCCAATGTGCCTATTGTAAAAGACTTGGTCATGATGAACATAAGTGTTTGAAGAAACAAATTGATCAGTTGAAACACATTCTTGAGAACAATAATATTAGTGTTTCTGAGTCTATCAAACAAAATTCAAATGAGGGGTCTAACAAGGCAAAAGAAAATAGTGAGGGGAAAGGGAAGGGAAAGGCCCTTGTAGCAGTTACTATTATCACTAGGAATTGCACCCGTATGCAAGGATGGTTAAAGCACTACAATTCCATGTAACATGGGACTAATCTCAAGTTGTGGATGCCCTATGATGAGATTAGACCTCCAGATTATGGGTTGGTTCCCTTCAAATGTTTTATTGAGATGTATGTTCTCTACTTTTTGGGAAAAAGGGAAGAAAGAAATTAAGTGAAACCTAAAGGTAAGATGGTGATAAACTTGATATGGATAAAAATAATGCACTCTGATCCACAATGTTTACTTAGAAATCTGACTCTTACACAATCTAGACTTGGCATAAATACCACAAAAGTAATTCTAAGGAAGGTTTACAAATAGGTTTTATGAAGGAAATGGTTTTTTCACAGCATAAAAAGACTATTTCTGGTTAACACAACCTAAAACCTGTGATGAATATATGATTTAATGTTGTAAACAAAGAGGTGAGACAATAATTTTGAAGGTTTAACAATAAAACACAACAAAATTTCATCAAATCACTTCAACATTCAACACAAAAGGAAAGGTAATTCAACTGATCTGAAATAAACAAAGGAAAGCTTTGCAAATAAGACAAAAAGATAACCTGTAACTTGCCAATCTCTCAATAAAACTATAAAAGTGAGCTACAAGAATTCTCCAATCTGTCTGAATCAAAATGAGAATCAAGAACTAGCAAAAACAAACTTTTGCCTTACAATATATAGGTCTACTCTCTCCAAGAGGCATGCAAAAAATATGGACTTGCAGATGACTGCCTCTAAAAATACTCATTCCTGATCAACCTCCAAAATCCTCAAAATTAGGGCCTAAGAATGCCACAAATTGATCAAAAATAGCTTCAATTTGGGCCTCTCCATATGTTTGACCAAAAAAATTGACCAAGGACCCTAAAAATACTCCTAAAAGTCATGCAAAACCTCCTAGGTGACCTAGTTAACTCCACTAATCAATCTGCATGATTTTGCATGAGCAAAATTGATTGTGAGTAAATAATAAAGTAATAGAACATTACTTTATTATTGGTTACAATTTGTTCTATTTTTTATTTTACAATTTGTGAAAAATAATAAAGTAATTAATAGAATATTACTTTATTATTTATTTACAATTAATGTGTATGTTAAATCATGCATGACTAGAAGAAAAATATGACTCCTTATCACTCCAATTACATTTACCTATTTTGCATGATATGAGCAAAAAATAGGACTTAGGGACAAATACAAACTCCTTATAACTCCTTGTAAGAAAATATCCCTATTTTACATGATGCAAATACAATAAAGCAAAAAAATTTATATCCTTATCACTCCATGATCAATAAAAGAAACATTATCTCTCTCTGCAAGATAAAAAAAAATCTGAGTCACTGCATGCATCATGACACTCTATGCACAAAACAATATGCATAAACATCATTATGACTCCCCTTTGTTGCCTTAGTGCACATACATTACATTTTCTAAACCACCTTATATCCCCATATGCAACATGAGATCAAGAAAGAAAAACAACTCCATGACCCATCACTGCACCATCATACTACCATCATGCATAAATGCTTACCTTTGAAAACTTCATGCATAGTCCTGAACATATGCCATGTCTAAAATCACACCTTCTTTTGGCTTTGTTAGCCATCATGCATAATCAGGAAGTATTCAAGCTTTTGATGTTTTGAATAAGACAAGGATCATTAGCATGTGAAACTTTTCCTATGCATAACCTGATCACCAAGGAATCTTTAAGAAGTCTATAAGGCATAAAGCCTTTCCCTCACATCACATCGGCCCTCTTGACTTCATAAAAATCAAGCACTAAGCTTTGCTTGTCGGCCACTCCATGTTATTATGGTTAGGATATTCAAGAAAAAAGGTCTTGACCACGACACTCCTTTGGATAATGTAATTATTTGTTTTTTCCCAAGTCAAAAACACACTTGGTAAAAGAACCTTCGAAGAAAAGTGAGGAAACAACCCTAATTTTGTTCATTCTTCATTCGGTTTTCTTTTCTCGGAGCTCTACAACTGCACTATGCCGGCCTTAGGGTTTGAAACTCATTCATCATGGCTCTAGTTTTTCACTTTTCCCAACAGGATCTTTGGTTGCATCTTGGAACTGCATCATTAATAAAGAAGGTAACACTGTTTTCAGTTCTATATGAGGCATTTACTCATCTCTGTGGCTTTATTTTTTCATGGCTCTCTCTTTGTCATTATGCATTATCTAATACCTTTTCTCTTCTCTGTATCTTTCCTTGCAACCTTCACCTGTTCTTGAAATCTTTAAGGCCACGGTGAGGCCATGGGTAGACCCTTCCTCCTATCAGCGAAATGAGGTAATCTCTTGTCATTTCATACTTTGTAGCTTCTTTTGTCTCTTTTAATAGTTTGAAAGAAATGGCAAGGGTTGTTTGAGGTTATGGGTATTGCATTTTTTGATAAAAAATGGCTTATCACTTTCAGCCATGACTGCATATATCTTCTTTTTGCTTTGAATTGTTTGTAGGTGTAGAAAACCTGAGGGTTTGAGTTTTTGAAATGAGGGTTTTTAACATCTTTTTGCATTTTTAAGGCCTCTACCTGTTATGGTTATGCTCTATCTAAATACAAGCATGAAAAAATGTAGAATGTCGAGGGTTTGTTCAATTTGGAAGCTAGGGTTTCAACCCCTCTTGCACAAAAATCCTTCACACTGCCATGACCATGCTCTTCACTGTTATCTTTTTCTGCTTATGACTGTAAATGAAGAAGAGAAACAAGGTTTTGAACTTCCTATCAAGGGTTTGCTCTTTTTATACTTTCAAGGCTTGAAACTGTTATGGTCATTCTCTTGTATCTTTCACTGCTCTTTCTTTTTACTTGTAAGTGTAAAAGAAACCTGAGGGTTTGATATCTTGAAAGAGCTTGTTCATTCTGTAGATGGGTACACACTTATCATGAAAATGCTACTCTTCTGTAATGAATATGATTGTATTTCTCTTTTATTTGAGTCTTCTTGATCATGGGTGCAAAAATTAGCACTAGGGTTTGATTTTCTGTCAAATGGGTTTACTCTTTATCATAACAGTCTCTCTTTCTATAGAATAATTCCTTGACTATGGTCTCACTGTAGCTACTTGACATAAGCAAGTCTTTATATTCTGTATGACAACAAATCATTTAATATTTTGTAGAATACATTGTTATCATCTAATATTTTGTAGCATACATTGGCACCTCTGTGAGACTCTCTTGTAGCATAGATGGTCTCTTTATTTGTTTGCATATGATAACTTGTAATCTTGCAAACTGTATATGGTGGACCCTTGTCATATGGTATTTATCTTTGATTGTGTGTTGTCCTTCTTCACTTTGACTATATTCTAACATGGCATAGATCATGGCACCTTCTTTTGTGACTGTGTTTGAAAAAAATGCACCTGTAGTTGTGATTACATATTCTTATCTCTCCTTGATGCTTCTCCTTCATTGTTGACTAACTCTTGTAGATGGATATGGTAACTGTCATATGCTCTGACTGTCTCTTGCTTATATAAGCCACCTTACTGATCACTGGCTTGACTGTCTATAGTGGAGATGACTGTATCTGTATTTTGCTTGCAATGTATCTTTCTTAAGGCATGGCACCTTCTTGACTGTACCATGGCATCACTGTAGCTCCAATGTGTATGAGATAAGGTTTGTTTGGTCAAACAATGATGAGGTGTATGGAAACTACCTTGTTATCTTTGGGTTGTGGCATTCTTAATACTCTACTATGCATAGTGTATTTGGATCCTTCATTTCTAGACATGACAGTCTCTTTCTTTTGGATTTATACTTGACTGTCATGACAGTGATGATAAATGAATGTTGCTCTTGTTTTGTTCTTCTTCTAAGATCTTTGATACTAAGTGACAGTCTTTATCACTTGATGAGTGCTCTTCAGAGAGCATGCTATATGCATCTATCATTTGCATCTTTTCCTCTAGCATGTGATTGCCATATTCTCAGTATGCACTGTATCTCTTGTCTTGGATGTTGTCTCATCTGTTGTTTCATGTAGCATCTTGTTTGACTTTCTCTATGACACACTTGCAACTTGAATGTGATATAACTGCTAAACTCTGAACATCTTTGACAATATGAGGTAATATGAGAAATACCTAGTATAGAGTGTTGCCTCATCTTTGAAAACTAAGTCCTACCTACTTGCATTTGAATTGTTTCACTGTATATCCATGTATCCTGATGGTTTTGAAGCTTCAAGGCATTGATGACTGCTTAGCTATTGGTCCAAGACAATGATATATTCATGACTACATTTTCACCTGCCATATATCAGCCTAGAGCTAATAATGCCTTGCTGTTTTGATTTATCTCTTTAAAGGCATAACTTGTATCTTTCTCTATGTTGTCTTTCATCTCTTTTTCAAGCACATTAATCTAAAAACTTGTATCATATCCTTGTACTATGAATGCACTCTGTCAGTTGCTCTTTATTAGCTGTGATGAAATAAATGCATGCATTCATAATGATACTATACCTTAGATGGCTCTTGTAGCCTGGATGACTGTAATCTAATTTTTTGCATTCAGTCATGTTAATCCGATTTTCTCTAATCAACTATAATAATGCCATGATGACATATCCTTTCTACAAGTTGATTAGATGATGCATGATATAGCTTAGAATGATGCATCCTGTCTTTTCTGATACTCTTTTCAAAAATGAAAAGAAACATGTTGGGCTCAAACCCTTGTGGGAGCCACATTTAATCAACAACAAAATTTGTCCTATACCTACATAGTGAGCAAACAAGTTAGCATAAAAAAGTACATGATAGCATTGATTGATCTCCTTCATGATTTCTTCCTGATTTGTGTCATATATTTGATCTGATCTTTTATCTGAATGCATGATATGATAAGTAGATGTCTCTGTTTGATTAAAGCATGTGATAACTGTAAACATCCGAAGCACTAGCAGGACTGTCCCTAAAATTTTGTAGGTTTCAACTTTATAATGTCTTGGAATGAAGACTGAAAGCTAAAGACTTGAAGGCTAGCTTCAACAACAACATCCATCCTCAAGCAATAATAGATGTTTAGATTTATCATATGTTCTTTTCTCTTTTCTTTTATCAAATAGATACATAGCTTGCTTGTCTGCAATTGTTCAGTCTAGTTACTCCCACAGATTGTGTGGGACACATTTGAACACTTCTTTTAAACATGATCAGTTAGTTTCTCTGATGCATATGATGTATATGTATTTCCTTTTCAATCAATGTATGAGACAAAGTAACGGATACTTGGATGTATGTTCAAAACATGACATGAAATAATAGTGTAATACAATTATCTTTCTTTCTTTTATTCAAAACTGATTAACTGAATAATCAATTTAACTTATAACTCCTAAAAGATCAAACTGTGTAGAACAACTGTATCTCCTTGAATGTTTGATTTCTTGACAATCAATTTTCTTGTCATGATAACTTATCTGTCCTGATTGGATTGATGGGTTATCCTAACAACTGGATATCATTATTTTCTTTGTCAAGGCATCAACTATTCAATGAATGCATAACTTTGAAGTTTTCTATTATTCCTTCTGAATAATTACACTTAGGTCCAACTAATTTTAAGTGTAAACAAAAAATTAGTAACAATTACTTCACAACAATCCACTTGGGTTCTTGATTCAGGTGCTTCGCACTATTGGGATAAGGTGCCATTAACCTTGTAAATCCCAATATTGTATTATTCCATTTATTACTTGTAATTACCTATAAGGGATGTACAAGTTTCATTGGCAAAAGTAAAAATAATTTATTGTCCACGGTTATTACAGAGTTACTGCACGGTAAGTCCCAAAGTTACTGGTGGTAGTTATGGGATGTTATTTATTATGGTAAATGGTAATTGGTCAAAGTGGGGTGCACATGTGAAGGAATAATCTATTTATAGTGTTATGATGCACGCCATAGATGTTGTAAGAGGGTGTAAGAGATTCTTTGACAACTGTAAGTTGTCATAAGAATCTATGATACTTATAATAGCATATGATGTGTCACAAGATGTTGTAAGTGGCTATTTTTTGGCCCCAAGGAGTTCAAGCTTGCATGGGCACATTTTTTCAAGTGTAGGATGCATGTATGATAGCATTTATGACCCCGTAAGAGCCTATTCTTGGTCATGGATGCCCATGGTTGTATTGTTGACTCTTGACAAGTGTTATAAGCTTGTAAGATGTCATTTAATGTCTTGAGGTTGTGTAAATTCTATATAAACCATAGCATAGTAGATGAGAGGCATATAATAGTTTATAGGTACCCAAGTTCTGCCGGAGTGAAGGTTGGAGGACAGAGGAAGTGAATGTATTTGCAATCTCCTTTTGTGAAGATAATACAACTTGACCTCTTTTTTTGGTGGAGTTTTTTACCCAAAAGGGTTTTCTCCATGTTAAACAATTGTGTTGTGTGCTTCATTCTGCTTCTGGTATATTTTTGTATTGTGGGTTTATGTTTTGATTACAATCTCCATTAATAACACATAGTTAAAGATTGCTGAAATTTATCTCGAATCAGATTTCCATTCAAGTAGTGTTGCTTTGATTTCTAACATTTAGTATCAGAGCCTAGCCAGCTTTGACTCTTGGGTGGTAGTGTGGAAGTTGTAGCTGTAGTGGGAGATTTGGTTGTGTTTGCTTTGCATATCTTGTGTTGTTATTATGGCTGCATCCACTGTTGCATCAACCTCTCGATTGGACATTGAGAAGTTCAACAAAATGGGGTATAAGTTGTGGAAGCTCAAAATGGAAGATTTGTTGGAAGAAAGAAACCAATGGTTGGTTGTTCAAAACAGAAGAAACCCGATGATGTCTCTCAAGATGAGTGGGATAGACTAGATAAGAAGGCATGGGGAACCATCTGGTTGTGTCTTTGATACTCTATCATGTTGAATGTCACAAAGGAAGAGATTACATACAAGTTGTGGAAATGGTTGGGTGAGATCTATCAAGCCAAGAGTATGGTAAATAAACTTTATTTAAAAAGGAAGTTGTTTTCTTTGAAAATGAAAGAGGGTGAGTCAGTTGCAGAGCATTTAAATTATTTTAATTTATTGGTGAGTTAGCTTGATTCGGTAGATGTTGAGGTTAGTGAGGATAATAAATGTATCTTACTTCTTTGTTCTTTCCCTAAGTTTTGGGAGAATCTTATCCTTGCTATCATTGCTAACCTTGCAAATCTAAAGTTGGATGCTCTTGATTCAGTGCTACTGTCACACGAATTGAGGAATAAGAGTTCAGATAGTTTAGGGGATGCTCTCAGTATCAGGGTAAGGTCTAAGGAAACGGGACCTAAAGGAGATCAGAAAGGGGCTAAGGACAAGTCCAAGGGCCAGTCTAAGACTCCTGGTAAAAAGAATAGAGTTAAGTGTTTGAACTACAGTAAAAGGGGACATGTGAAGAAGGAGTGCAGAAATTCCAAGAAACAGTGGGAGAGTGCTTCAGATAAGTCCTCGAATACAGGTGAAGAAGTTTAACTTTTTGCATGTAATCTTGTTTCTAATGATCACTGGTTGGTTGACTCAGGATGCTCATTTCATATGACCCCACATAAGGAATGGTTCTCCTCATATGAAGAATATGATGGAGATAATATCTACCTTGGTGACAACTCTTCATATCAAATTGTTAGAAAAGGAAAGGTATTGTTGTGTTTTAGTGATGGGAGGATTAAAACCCTCGTTGGTGTTTTGCATGTTCCTGTATTAGCTAGAAATCTGATTTTAGTTTCAAAGTTGAATGATTTGGGAATGCATGTGAGATTTGACAAGCATGGTTGCAGACTAGTGAGAGGGAACTTGGTGGTAGCAAAGGGGAAGAGATTCGAAAGCCTGTTCAAGCTTGAAACCTCTATAGTTTATAATGCCTCCTATGTATCTAAGGCTAATAACAAAAATGCATGTATGTTGTGGCACTATAGATTGGGCCACACAAGCAATAATGTATTAAAAATTATTAAGCATAAAAATTTGTTGGATGGTTTCTCCTATTCTGATGAGCACTTTAATTTCTATGAGCATTGTGTGTTTGGTAAAATAAATAGAAAATCATTTCCTTTAGGAAGCAATAGAGCAAAAGAGAAGTTAGAAATTATTCATATGGATGTGTTTGGACCTGTGGATAATGAATCTATCAGAAAATCTCACTATTTTGTAACCTTCATTGATGATGTATCCAGATTTACATGGATTTATTTTATGAAGCATAAATCTGAAGTTTTCACTAAGTTTA
Organism: Cunninghamia lanceolata; assembly: GCA_027924645.1. Lineage (NCBI taxonomy): Eukaryota > Viridiplantae > Streptophyta > Pinopsida > Cupressales > Cupressaceae > Cunninghamia > Cunninghamia lanceolata. The sequence goes on along the minus strand of BSBN01001268.1, from coordinate 3,973,718 downwards.
AGGAATTCAAAGTCTTAGTAGAGAACCAATTGAGTTTAAAGATAAAAATATTAAGATCTAACAATGGAGGGGAATATTGCTCTAAGGAATTTGATGATTTTTGCAATCATGCAGGTATAATTAGACAAAAGACAACTCTATATACACCATAGCAGAATGATGTTGTAGAAAGGATGAACTGAACAATTATGGAAAGGGCCAGAAGTATGCTTAGTGATGCATAGTTGGATAAATGCTTTTGGGCAGAGGTTGTGTGTATTGCTTGCTACTTAATAAATAGATCTCCTTGTAAGGCTCTTGATTCAACACCTTATGAAGTGTGGACAGGTAAGAAACCTTCTGTTTCACATTTAAGGGTTTTTGGTTGTGAGGCTTTTGCTCATGTGCCTAAGGAAAAGTGATCTAAGTTGGATCCAGAAGCTGAAAAGTGTACATTCATTAGATATGGTGATAATGTGAAAGGTTATAAGCTTTGGAATCCACTAACCCGCAAGATTATCTTTTCTAGAGATGTTATTTTCAGGGAACTTAAAGTTATTTTTGAATTTGAGAAGCCAAAAGAAAAAGATGAAAAGGTAAAGAAGGTGCACTTTGATTTAGACCAGCAAGATGCACCTTAGGAAGAACATAATGATGGATTGGGGGGTGAAGAAGAAGAAGATTCAAGTAGTTCTGATGAAGATGAGTCTATTGTTACAGAAGAAGTTGGTGCCGATGATCATGCAGAAGAATGAGTAGAGTCTCTTACTCCACCCTTGAGGAGATCCACAAGACAATAGAATCCAATTGATAGGTATATCCCATAAGATTTCTGTTGTGTATATGCTTTATTGAGTACTAATCATGAACCTAGATCCTATAGGGAAGCTATATCTGTAGATGATAGTGAGTCTTGGTAGATAGCCATGCAAGAGGAGATGATGGCTTTAGACTCTTGTAACACCTGGGATCTTGTTCGTTTGCCCAAAGGAAGAAAGGCCATAGGATGTAGGTGGGTCTTCAAGAAGAAGTTTGGAGCAGATGGGTCATTGGAGAAGTACAAGGCTAGACTGGTAGCTAAGGGCTACTCCCAGAGAGAAGAAGTTGATTTTGTTGAGATATTCTCTCCTGTTGCTAAATTGACTTCTATTAGATTTCTCTTATCCATTGTTGTAGCTTATGATTGGGAAATTGAGCAAATAGATGTTAAGACTGCATTCTTGCATGGAGATCTTGAAGAAGAAATTTATATGCAACAGCCTATAGGTTTTGAGATAAAAGGAAAAGAACATTGGGTTTGTAGGTTAAAGATGTCTCTCTATGGTTTGAAATAGTCCCCCAAAATGTGGTATCAAAAGTTTGATTCATTTGTTTTGAAATTGGGGGTTTTTAGAAGTGAGGAGGATCATTGTGTTTACATTCATTATGTTGATGATTCTATACTGGTTATTTCTTTGTATGTTGATGACATGTTTTCAGCAATACTAAGGGTATGGTCAGTGAGCTTAAAGCCCAACTTTCAGGTGCATTTGAGATGAAGGATCTTGGTGCTGCAAGGTATATTTTGGGAATGGAGATCAGGAGGGACAGAGTTAACAAAAAGCTTTGGTTGTCACAAAGTATGTGAATACTATTTTGTAGAGGTTTAGTTTGTAGGATTGTAACCCAGTTAGAGTTCCTTTACCCATTGGTACTAATCTTTCATTAGATATGTGTCCAAAGACTGAGGATGATCTTGAGGATATGTCTAATGTGTCATATGCTAGTGTTTTAGGGAGTTTGATGTATGCAATGGTTTGCACTAGACCAGATATTGCCCAAGCAATGGGAGTTTTGAGCAGATTTATGTCTAACCCTGGTAGACAACATTGGAACTATGCGAAGATGGTGTTTAAATATCTTATAGGTACTCCTAATCATTGTTTGGTTTATTCTGGCACTGATAGTACTAATAAATCTTTATACATACAGGTTTTGTTGATGCAGATTGTGCAGGTGACTTGGATAGTCGAAGGTCCACTAGTGGCTATGTATTTACTTTGTTTGGAGGTGCAGTGAGTTGGATGAGTAAGAGGCAGCCCACAATTGCTTTGTCCACCACAAAAGTAGAGTATATGGCTACTACTCATGTCTTTAAGGAGGTAGTTTGGTTGAGGAGACTGTGTACAGGTATTGGTTTTGATTGCAGGATCATTCAGATTGGTTGGATAGCCAAAGTGCTATTTGTTTGGCCAAGAATCCCATGTATCATGCTCAGACTAAGCATGTTGATGTTCAGTATCACTTTGTTCGAGAGTTGGTTACAAATGGAGAGATTGAGTTGAAGAAGATGGACACTCAGAAGAATGTTGCAGATTCATTGACCAAGCTTGTGAGCACAGAGAAGTTTGTGTGGTGTAGAGAGGCCATGTGCCTTGTTTCTAGTGCTTGAATATTTTTCATTTGATTTACTATGGGTTGATTTACAATGTATAATGTCAAGTGGGAGAATGTTGGGATAAGGTGCCATTAACCTTGTAAATCCCAATATTGTATTATTCCATTTATTAGTTGTAATTACCCATAAGGGATGTACAAGTTTCATCGGTAGAAGTAAAAATTATTTACTATCCACGGTAATTACGGAGTTACTACATGGTAAGTCCCAGAGTTACCGGTGGTAGTTATAGGATGTTATTTACTATGGTAAATGGTAATTGGTCAAAGTGGGGTGCACATGTGGAGGAATAATCTATTTTTAGTGTTATGATGCATGCCATAGATGTAGTAAGAGGGTGTAAGAGATTCTATGACAACTGTAAGTTGTCATAAGAATCTATGACACTTATAATAGAATATGATGTGTCACAAGATGTTGTAAGTGGCTATTTTTTGGCCCCAAGGTGTTCAAGCTTGCATGGGCACATTTTTTCAAGTGTAGGATACATGTATGACATCATTTATGACCCCATAAGAGCCTATTCTTAGCCATGGACGCCCAAGGTTGTATTGTTGACTCTTGACAAGTGTTATGAGTTTGTAAGAAGTCATTTAATGTCTTGAGGTTGTGTAAATTCTATATAAACCATAGCATAGTAGATGAGAGGCATATAACAGTTTACAGGTACCCAGGTTCTTCCGGAGTGAAGGTTGGAGGACAGAGCAAGTGAATGTATTTGTAATCTCCTTTTGTAAAGATAATACAACTTGACCTCTTTGCTTGGTGAAGTTTTTTACCCGAAAGGGTTTTCTCCACATTAAACAATTGTGTTATGTGCTTCATTTTTCTTTTGGTATATTTTTGTATTGTGGGTTTATGTTTTGATTACAATCTCCATTAATAACACAGTTAAAGATTGCTGAAATTTATCTCGAATCAGATTTCCATTGAAGTAGTGTTGCTTTCATTTCTAACACGCACCACATGGCCTCATCTAAGGATGAACTTGCAACTTTGGAGCCATGTTCTATGCCTTCTATTTTGATGGGTGATGACACTCCTATTGAGGTTTGTGGGAGAAGGTCTGTTGATGTGGGGGATGGCGCATTCCATGATGTTCTTTGTGTGCCCTCATTATCCACTAATCTCCTATCAATATATCAAATCACTCACACAAGTTTAGGCAAGTGTCTTGAGTTCACTCCTAATTCAATGAAGATTCATGAGTTGCACAGTAGTTCTACAGTTGCAATTGGGAGTGCAGATCATCAATCACGACTCTATCTATTTTATCACTTTGTTCCTGATCCTCCTTCAATTGTCTTGCTCACTCATTTTGATGATGTAAGTTATGGCATGAGAGGTTTCTCCATCTTAACTACCGCTAATTGCAGTAGCTCAACCAGTAAAGCATGGTAACAATGTTGCCTTCATTTCAGTTTTCAGGTGGTGTTTGCCAAGGTTGCATTCTTGGTAAGCATCCTAAGGAAAATTTTGACAAAGGTAAGGCATAGAGAGCTTCACAGATACTAGAGTTAGTTCACAATGATTTGGCTGGATCATTTCCTCATCCATCCTTCAGAAAAGCTAGATATGTTCTAACCTTCATTGATGACTTTTCTTGCTATACTTGGGTGTACTTTCTCAAATAGAAGTCTAAGGTATTTGATCACTTTTAGGCTTTCAATACTTTTGTAGAGAAACAATCCAGGAAATCCATCAAAATTTTGTGCAATGAAAATGATGGTGAATATGTCAACCATTATTTTGAGCGGTTTTCCACTTCAGAGGGGATTGATTTGCAGCATTCAGTTCCATACTATCCTTAGTAGAATGGTGTTGTAGAATGGAAGAATAGGTCCTTGAATGAAATGGAAAACTGCATGATTCACTCCAAATCTCTTGCACCACAGTACTGGGTAGAGGCCATTAATTGTGCTTGTTATATCCAGAACCATGTTCCTCACCAAGCCTTGAAGGGAATCACTCCTTTTAAAGCCTAGAGTGGTCAGAAACCATCAATTAAGCACTTTTTATTTTTTGGTTCTCCTGTATGGGTCCACATTCCTGCAAAGAAATGTAAGGCCTTGGATCCGCAGAGCAGGCCTTGCATATTTGTAGGCTATCCTAATGGTGTGAAGGTTTATCAGTTGCTCCACCCTACTACACATGAGTTGTTCATTGAGAGGAGTGTTTAGGTTGAGGAGGGATCTTTGAGCTCAAATCCTATCACTTCTCCACCTACTTCTACTTTGACATTGGAGTCACTTGGGCTACATGATAGATCTTCTGATGAGTCAAATTCACCTGAGTAGTCTTGATGATGAGGAGTCTTCTTCTGATGCTGAGAGCAATTCAGAGGATTCACCTCCTTCCTCTCCTAGTCATCATTTAGAGGGTGACGATTCTCCTCCACATTCTCTGACTTTTGGTCCACTTTGGGCTAAACAGACCTTACATTCTACAAGCGATTGGGTTAGGGATCCATCAAACACCAGACATAATTATTCACAATTCTAGGATGCTCCATATGTCTTCATTGCTACTGCCTCTGATCCACAATCCTTTCGAGAGGCTTATGGTATTCCTGAGTGGGATACAACTATGCAGGAGGAGTATAGTTCTTTAATGAGGAACCACACTTGGGCTCTAGTCCCTCTTCATAAGGGAAGAAATCTTGTTCAATTTGTAAGTGGGTCTATCAGACAAAGTTTGTAGTAGATGGGTCAGTTGACAAGCATAAGGCTCTCCTAGTCACCAAAGGATTCTCCTAGGTTCCTGGGATTGCCTACTCTGAGACTTTTGCACCAGTTGCCAGAATGAACTCCATTTGACTAGTTCTTTCCATTGCTACAACTAATCATTGGGAAGTACACCAGATGGGTGTGAAAAGTACTTTTCTTCACGATGAACTTCAAGAGGAGATCTACATGGAGCAGCCACAAGTGTTCATTTAGGATTCTTCACTTGTATACCATCTTCAGAAGTTTCTCTATGGCCTCAAATAGGATCCACAAGCCTGATATGCCAAGATGGACTCCTTCCTTCTGATAGTTGGGTTCACTCGGTGCCATTCTGATCCTAATGTCTACATTTTGTAGTAGGATGATTCACTCCTATTTCTGGTTCTGTATGTTGGTGACTTGTTGATCATAGGGAGTTCTTCATCTGCCATTGGGGTAGACAAATTTGCCCTTCATGACAGGTTTTTGATTACTAACTTGGGCTTGTTGCATTACTTTCTCAGGATTAAAATTTTCCAGTCTGCTTCTGAGATCACCATCACATGGTCCAAGTATGCTCTAGATTTTCTCTAATGGTTTCATATGGTTGACTATAAGCCTTCTCTAACTCCCTTTCTTTCTGGAGTCAAACTTGAGGCTCAGTGTTCTCCATTTGTTGATGGCACTTTGTATCGACAACTTGTTGGGAGTCTCATTTATCTAACTCATATGAGACCTGACATTTCATATGCTATAGGCATGGTTTCTTGATTCATGCAAGAGACCCATGAGCTACATTGGAAAGCAACCAAGAAGATCCTTCACTACATTCAAGGTGCTCACAATTTTGGGATTCACTACGCAGTGGGCATTGATCTTGACTTGGTGGGCTACATAGATTCAGATTGGGCAGGCAATTCTTAGGATTGCAAGTCTACTTCAGGCTGCAACTTCTCACTTTGTTTAGGTCCTATTTGTTGGTGGAGCAAGAAGCAGTCCGCTATTGCTCTATCTTCTACTGAGGCCGAGTATTGGGGGTTGTGAATGCCACCACTAAGGCCTTCTAGCTTCAGAATCTTCTCACTAAGTTTGGTATCTAGATCAAATGGCCATCACTCATATTTTTTGACAACTAGAGTGTCATTCAGATCTCATAGAATCTAGTCCATCATCAATAGACCAAACACATTGAGGTCCTCATGCACTACATCTAGGAGCTCATCCATGGCCATGTCATTGACCTTCACTATTGTTTGACTTCTGAGAAGGTTGTTGATATCTTCACCAAACTCTTCACGGAGAGCAAGTTCCTTCATTTGCAATCTTTGCTAGGGGTGTGGGAAGGTTCATCTTTTGGGAGGGCTTCTTCCTCTCAGTCGGAGTCCTAACTCTCTCTACTTTGGGAGGTCATTTCTCTGTCTATTTGAGGGGGCTATTCTCTCTTTTCTGGGGGGGCTTCTTCTCTTTGGGGGGGCATTTTATGTACATGGGTACCTCATCAGGCTTGATTTGTCGGGACCCATCTCTTCATCCACCTAAGCTACACTTAAGGGGGGTGTTAGTGTAGGTTTTTATTTCCTAGTTGGGTTATTTATTTTCCCTTTATTCCTAGGTTTTTCATACACATTTTATTAATCTTGCTTAGGTTAATAAAGCATGTTTAATTAGGTGAGTGGGTTATGAGGTGTCACCTTCTTATAAGTGAGCATCCATTAGCTATCTTGGGAAGATACTTTGCTATATTTAGTCCAATAGATGGTTGCTTCCTATTGGTTGGTGTTGCCACCTCGACCCTCTCCCTAGTCTATATAAACATGCTACCTAGCTTGTATTTTACATCTTTTTCTTTGCATCCTCATAATGCTATTTTTCTTCTAGTATTTGCATTACCCTCATGGAGACTAACTCTGTGTTTTTTTTATCTTGAATCATTTGCTTTCACAGTTTAATATCTATTCATTTGCACTAGTTTTCTAGGTTATTGATCTTTTTAGATTCTAACAGAAGCTTCATCCATGGTCTCCAAAAGACTTGGTCAAATAAGTGGTTGTTTCATTTACTACTTGGTAGGTTATTTTTTGAAAAGGACAAGATTTCTTATAAGCAGTTGTTTGTTTTCTAACAAACTCCTTGTAATAGCTAGCTTAGCATATCATTACAAGTGTCTATAGCATTTACTAACTCTAAGTGGTTTAGGATTAAACATTCACATTTAATGTTAAGTTTATTGTAATAATAACATTCAAATGTAACCACTTGATGTCAATGCAACCACTGTAGATAACATTTTATGCTACAACAACTATCCAAAGAAAGTTGAATTTGCAAAAACAAATTGCCCTGGAAAGATACTACTCTTGCATAGGTGTGTTCAAAGAGGGGCTTTTTTTCATTTTGTCGTAACTTTCAACCACAGAGGAAAAATTGGGTTTATTTATAGTCAATGAGAAGCTCATTCCAGCAATGAAAAGCTGCATTGAAATGATTTGGGAATTGTCCCATTTTCTCACACTATTTTTCCTTCCTTAATAAAGCAAGATTTGTACCCACTAAAACTATTGTATCTTTTGATTGACAACTCGAAATCGAGTGCCATTTTTTATAAAGTGTATAATTTTTCATGACTAATCTATTGGAAACAATTTCACACTTCTATTAAAGTGCCATTTTCATTCCAATTAGACTTTCTCACTGCATTGCAGTTATAAAGTGCCATTTTTTTTGGGGGGGGGCTTGTTTTATAGTTTTAATTAAACTTGGGGGGTTTGTAAGGCATAATTTACGTGCCTCTTTGTGTTTCTCAAGCATGGATCTTAAAATTGATTTGCTAACACCACATAATTTTCACACATGGAAAACTAAAGTACAACAACTTTAATCTAAAGGGTTATGGCAAATGCTAAATGATCAACAACTGTAATTCAATAGGGAGTATGAACAATTTGTCTATCGCAATAAGTTAGATGGGGCAATGGGAATCATTGGCCTCCATGTATTTGATAACTTGCAATTTCATCTAAGAAATTGTACAACTCGTAAGCAAATATGGGACAAATTTAGGGATTTATTTGGTAAAGTTGATGAGTTCAAAATACTTCAATTGGATGCTTAATTAACAACTTTGTCCCTTGATGTCTTCCCTTCAATTGAAGACTACTTAGTCAAATTCAAGTCTTTGCTTTCTCAACTTCAAGGTTGTGGTAAAACAAAAATAGATAAGGAATGTGTCTTCTTAGTTTTGTCAAAGTTAAAAGGCCCCTATCAAGTCTTTTCTTCTACTTTTTACTCTACAATGGATGCACTAGGTTCAGCATTTACTTTGCCTACTTTTGAATAGTTTTGTGATCAACTCATGAGAAAACAATCTAAATTACTCTCCATGGAATCTAACACTTATTCAAAAAGTCAAGCATTAGTGGTTCATGCATCTAAGGGTAAAGGTAATAAGCATTCAAACTTGTCAAAGGCATAATTAAACTTAGTGGGTTTGTAAGGCATAATTTACATGCCTCTTTGTGTTTCTCAAGCATGGATCTTAAAATTGATCTGCTAACACCACATAATTTTCACACATGGAAAACTAAAGTACAACAACTTCTTCAATCTAAAGGGTTATGGCAAATGCTAAATGATCAACAACTGCAATTCAATAGGGAGTATGAACAATTTGTCTATCGCAATAAGTTAGATGAGGCAATGGGAATCATTGGCCTCCATGTATTTGATAACTTGCAATTTCATCTAAGCAATTATACAACTCCTAAGAAAATATGGGACAAATTTAGTTGATTTATTTGGTAAAGTTGATGAGTTCAAAACACTTCAATTGGATGCTTAATTAACAACTTTGTCACCTGATGTCTTCCCTTCAATTGAAGACTACTTAGTCAAGTTCAAGTCTTTACTTTCTCAACTTCAAGGTTGTGGTAAAACAAAAATAGATAAGGAATGTGTCTTCTTGGTTTTGTCAAAGTTAAAAGGCCCCTATCAAGTCTTTTCTTCTACTTTTTACTCTACAATGGATGCACTAGGCTCAGCATTTACTATGCCTACTTTTGAATAGTTTTGTGATCAACTCATGAGAAAACAATCTAAATTACTCTCCATGGAATCTAACACTTATTCAAAAAGTCAAGCATTGGTAGTTCATGCATCTAAGGGTAAAGGTAATAAGCGTTCAAACCAGTTAAAGGCAGAATCATCTTCAAGCAAAAAGAAATCATCTAAGCAAAAGACCAAATTTGATACATCAAACACATCTTCTGAGTCAAGAAAAAATTCTTTCAAGAAGAAAAGTAGAGGGCCATGTACTTTTTGTGGGATGTAGAATCATGATGTCAAGATTTTTCATCAAAGGATTGAGGCTTTGGAAAAAGCCATGAAGAAACACAAAATTGATACTCCCAAACCTAGCAAAGGCCATGCCCTTACTATTATAGGTTTGAATTCATCCACATCAAATTGGATAGTTGAGTCAAGAGTCTCACATCACATGACTCATTCAGTTGATCTTCTTGAGTCTCTAATAGCACCACTTTTCATATTTCAATGGGAAACTCTTCAAAGATTCTAGTTATGGGGTAAGGTTTAATTCAACTAGTAGATGGTTGCAATGAGGATGTCTTCTTTGTTCTTGAACTTTCTGCAATTCTTCTCTCCATCTATTAGATATGTTGTACCGAGGATGGGAAGAATGTTGATTTTTCTCCACATGATGTTGTTCGTGACCTACAACATCTAGAGAAGATCATTGCTTTAGGAAAAGCAGATCATTGGTCTTGTTGTCACTTGGATTTGTACCATGTGTTGGAGAGGTTTAACAATCTTCAATAATCCAATGAAACATTGAGATGACCTCTAGGTGTGGGACCCTGCAAGGAGGCCAAATCTCCAAAGAGAGGTTGGTTCCTTCACTAAATAAGAGATTTAGGTATTCCTAAGACTAAACCTAATCTATCCACCATTGAGGAAAAGAGGAAGAGGGATAAAACTATAAATTAATGGAGGTGATACACCGGGTTCGAATATAAAAATCTTGCATAACTGAAAATACATAAAATAAAGAGATACAGTTGATCATTCACATAAATCTAGCGAATTCTTATCAGAGGTAAAGAAAATAACTAGGTTGAGAGGAAATAAAAATTCACAGACAACCAATTCTGAATCACATAGAGCTAAAAGAATAGAAAAGATAAAACCATAGTGTGTATTTCAACAAAAGGCACAATTACAGCAGAGGAGGGCTCTATTTGGAATACGGAAGAATGAAAAGTATCCAACTATTTTCTAACTCTAATTACATCTTAGAAATATGCATATATAGAAATTTAATACATTGACCTCCGTCATTTCATCAATAAATTTGCCCCTTGGGCTTGTCAGAAAATATCCCTGCCAGAAGGGATGTCTACCTGCTAAAATTCAATGCAAAAAAGATCTTGGATCATGGAGTAGTTGGGAGATATTTTGCCTCTTCAATGCAAGCAACTGATTCATCACCTATAATCATAAATGCAAAAATATCTAAAATGGAGTAGTTGAGCAAATCCAATTTTGCATTAATGGATGATGAGGAAAATCAAAATAGATTTTCCCTCCAAAATCCCTCTATACAGAGCTTTTACAACACTTCAAATATCTACATTCAGATATTTAAAGTTTACAATACATTTTAGGCTTTGTTTTTACATTGATTTCTATGTTTCTGGAAAATCTGGCCTAAATTTTGCCCTATCAGGAAAATTTGCTTACTATTAACTATCTAGTTTTGCTCTCTGCATCTTTTATCTTCAGTCGACAAACTCTAAAATTTTAGAATTGTGGCTTGTTGTTTTGAATTTCTACTCACTTTTGCCTTATCGGAAAAAAGTCATTTTTATGAACTATCTTTGCTTTGTCCCTTTCATATCACTTTTGCCTTGTTAGCAAAACCATCCTTTCTTGAACTCTTTCTTGATCATCTTTTTCATCTCTATTTTGCCTTATCGGCAAAAATCATCTTTTCTGAACCTTTTACCTTGCCTTTTGCCTTATCGGCAAAAAGAAATTTTTGCAAAATTTGGTCCTTTTATCAGAAAATGTTCCTTTTGCCAAACATTTTTCTTTCGCTCCATCCTTTGCCTTATTGGCAAAATACACCATTGGCAAACCAAAGGAACTTTGAACTCATCAAATGCCTTAGCCATTTTTCTCATTTTGTTAGCCCATTCACCTTTTCTTGAACTCCTCTCTCGACCTTTGCTTTGTCGATGAAATGCTTCATCAACAAACCGCGAAGATTTCAAAATTATGGAAAGTTTGCGTCTTGTGAACTTTGCCAACAAAGACATTTCCTTTGCTTTACTTTATCGATAAATCGCCCAGTTAGTGAACTTTAGATTTTTCAAACTTTTGGAAAGTTCACAACTAGGGAAAAACACCGATAAAGGCATTCTTTAACTCTTTCTTACCTTAGACAATTTTGAAGAAGCCCTCCCTTATGTCACTTTATCGGCAAAATGTCAAGTCGACGAACCTATGGAAAAACAATTCTTCCAAAAGTTTGTGGAAAGCAAACATTGTTGATAAAGGGGAAAGACTTCCCTTAGCCAATTATTTGAACTTTCCTCCTGCCTTTGTCAGCAAATCGGCCAGTCGGTGAACTCATGAAATTTTGAACTTGGTGAAGACTTTGGGTTTTTTTAAATTTACTGACAAAGGGAAATAGGAACTTCATGCCTTAGCCATTTTTGTGTTAGTTCATGAATCTGTAACTTTTCTGATAAAGGCCAAAAAGGGGGAAAAATTAAGGCAAGAGCTTCAAATTTTTTGGGTTTTTTGTAAGGATTCTCCAGATGAATTTTTAGAGATTTTTATAAGGTAAACACTGAGATTTGAAGGATTTTAGGCTTGTAGAGATAAGTTTCAAGGAATTTTAACAAGATTTTTAAGTTAGGCTATTTGAATCTGGGCAAAGGAAAATAGGTAAACATTTTGGCGACCTCTCAGGGATGTTTGCCTACTAAACAAATAGACCAGTGACCTTAAGCATCCATTGGGCATGGAGTCTAAAAGCAGGCTAAAATAGGTCAAAAACAATTGAAACCCTACCTCCAAAACAACACCACAAAAAGGAAAACAAGGCATGCATTCTCCTAATGACAATGCAGCCTGTGCAAGAGCACTTAGGGAAAGTAAACCTAAAACTGAAATAAAACCTACTCTAATCCTAATCTAAAAACAAGGAAATAACCTCAAACAATTCCATTGATAGGTTCCTGAAAGTAACTACCCTTTCTTAACAATTTACAATGTTTCTCATGCATGTGGGCAGTTAAAAAGAGGTGGAGAAGGGATGGGTATACAACAAAGTAGTGAAATACTTCCCTAAAGACAAAGAAAAACTCACCTATCCACTTGCACTAATAAGAAATGTAGCTTCTTGGAAGTGGATAAATGGGTTGGTCTAGCCCTCTTTGATGAACAACCTCATGCTTTGAAGAAAGCATGATAGGTAGGGACTCCTTCTAATATGTCTCTAACTAGGCCAAATGCCTGATAGGGCATCCCACTAAAATAGTATGCAAGCCATCACTATTGCATTTATGCTCATGCTCTGATTTTGCAACCTTCTGCTACTTGTCTGAATGTTTTGGCTCTTGTGGCTCAAATGGAGATAAGGTTGCCTCCCCTTTTCGATCATGATGCTCATGATTTTCTAAATTAGGCTCAGAAAATGAGCCATGCACACGCTCAATACAGAAATCTTCACCACCAAGAAGCTGATATCCCTGTCAGATAATCGAGAACAAATCTTTAATTTGTTCCTACCCATATTCAATATCCACATCATTGTTTTCAATAAAATATAGGAGCTCCTCAAATAGGTTTGAATTATCAACCTCTATACTTTTCATTATAGGGTTGCCTACTCGCTCCTCTTCATTATCTAGAACCTCATTGCCACACTTTTCTACACATGCTAGCAACTCACCATCATTTTCACTGTGTTTGTGTTGTTCCAGAACTATAGCTAATGTTGACATTTGCACACCATCTTTGTCTTCAGTGCTACTGGGTAGTTCATGAAACAAGGTGGCATCATCAAATTCTAGAGCCATTATAGCAACCTCCTTCTCTATGTCCTAAATCTACTACAATTCCACTAGATTCTACTCAAGTTTTCTTTGTCATTGAATGTTCTCCCCATGCAATTTTTTCATTTCATCTTTGTTTGTTTGATCGGATGCATGAGAAAAAGCTTCAAAAGAACCAAAATCTAGAGGACTCAACCCTCTATCTGAAACAGTAGTACTCACAGGCGTAAGAGGTTGAAACAGTTCTATCACTGTGAGCAAAGGAATAGTAGGTTGTTCCTCATTAATATCTTTTTTATCCACCTCCACCTTTGGCTCATTCTCCCAATTAGCTCGGTAGACAACAAGTCCACCCTTAAAAATTAAAATAGTGTCAGAGAAAGAGGCCTAAATGTTTTCTTGAATTTCCTGGAGGGGAGAGGGTTCTTGACAAATTTGTTCTTGGGGAGTGATAATTTGAGTTTGCACAGGAATAGGGGCTTGCAGAGGAAGAGAGCCTCTGAAGCCTTGGAATTTATGAAGTCGAGGCTACTCTGCTACAAGCTAAATTAGTGTAGAAGAAAGGGGCTGCCTAGAGCTAGGAAAGGATGGAACTAATTGGGCTACTTGCCTTATCTATCATTCTTGGGCTGTAATCCTCATAGAAGGGTTTTCTTAAAACCCCTTTCTTGTGCCTCCTGTTATCGGGTATGCTCTATCATTTCTTGAAACTCATCCCACTCCCTCTGCAGGTCCATCAACACCTCCTTTAGATCACTAATGTTCTAATATTGAGGCCATAATCTAGTTAAAGTTGATTATACCCTATTTTTTCTTTTCACAACATCTAAAAGATTATTAAGCTCTAAGAACATGCCCGTGAGCTCTTTGATTGCATCAGTGTTCACATAGTCAACATCTTGGAATTGATTAGAAGGGTAGTTGCATTGGCTAGGATCAAAATAGTCTTCTTAGGGTTGATAATAAATATTATTAGGCTGCCAAGAAGACATAGCAGGGGCAGATGGGGGGTAAGCAATGTAATAATGTTGATATTCTACTGAAACAGGGCAGAATGGCAAAAGACCAGAGGTATCTTGGGTTTGATATTGTTGGTATGGAGGCATATAATTTGCATTTTGGCTAGGTGGAGGGGAGTAACCATAGTTTCCATAAAAATTTGACCTTTTGAAGCATTAAGAAACAAGAAACATTCAAACAATCATGAAAAATAAGAGCAAACAGCTCTGCCCTTCAGAGAAATACGTTCATACCAAGGAATCACCAGGTGATTGAAATGCTTCTAAAAGCATGTTAAACTAGGAATACCATTGAAATCCTGATTCTTTGGAGCTCTTTAGGTGCTTGGTCTACTTTCACCAACAAATTTGATCAGTAGAGTCGCCATGGTGTTAGAGAGACTATCTTGAATGGTAAGACACAATGAAGAGCACACTAGAACTCTTCAATGGATGATAAGGATCATCAAGTCAGTCCCACCGGGCATCCCAGAAACTATTGTCACTTGGATTTGCACCCTGTGTTGGAGAGGTTTAATGGTCTTCAACAATCCAGTGAAACATTGAGATGACCTCCAGGTGGGCCCGGACCCTACAAGGAGGCCAAATCTCTAGAGAGAGGCTGATTCCTTCGCTGAATAAGAGATTCAGCTATTCCTAAGACTAAACCTAATCTATCCACCATTGAGGAAAAGAGGAAGAGGGGTAAAACTATAAATTAATGGAGGTGATACACCAAGTTTGAATATAAAACTCTCACAAAACTGAAAATGCACAAAATAAAGAGATACAACTGATCATTCACACAAATCTAGCAAGTTCATAGTAGAGGTAAAGAAAAGAACTAGGTTGAGAGGAAAAAAATATTCACAGAAAACTAGTTATGAATCACATAGAGCTAAAATAGAAAAAAAAAAAAAGAAGGTAAAAACATAGTGTGTATTTCAACAAAAGGCATCATTATAGCAGAGGAGGGGCTCTGTTTGGAATACAGAAGAATGAAAAGTATCCAACTATTTTCCAACTCCAATTACATCTTACAAATATGCATATATAGTAATTTAATACATTGACCTTAGTCATTTCATCAATAAATTTGCCACATGGCCCTATCAGAAAATATACCTGCCAGAAGGGATGTCTACTTGCCAAAATTCAATGTTCTTGGATCATGGAGTAGCTAGGAGATATTTTGCCTCTTCAATGCAAGCAGCTGATTCATCACCTACAATCATAAATGTAAAATATCTAAAATGGAGTAGTTGTGCAGATCAGATTCTGTATTAATGGCTGATGAGGAAAATCAAAATAGATTTTCCCTCCAAAATCCCTCTATACAGAGCTTTTACAAAACTTCAAATATCTACATTCAGATATTTAAAGTTTACAATACATTTTCAGGCTTTGTTTTTACAATGATTTCTCCGTTTATGGAAAATCTGGCATGAATTTTCCCCTATTGGCAAAATTTGCTTACTATTAACTATCCAATTCTGCTCTGCATCTTTTATCTTCAGTCAGCAAACTTTGAAATTTCACAACCGTGGCTTGTTGTTTCATTTTTTCACTTTTGCCTTATCAACAAAAAGTCATTTTTTGAACTATATTTGCTTTGTCTCTTTCATATCACTTTTGCCTTGTCAGCAAAACCATCCTTTCTTGAACTCTTTCTTGATCATCTTTTTTAGATCTCTATTTTGCCTCATTGGCAAAAATCATCTTTTCTAAACCTTTTACCTTGCCTTTTTCCTTATTGGAAAAAAGCCATTTTTGTGAACTTTGGTCCCTTTATCGGAAAACGTTCCTTTTGCCAAACCTTTGTCTTTTTCTCCATCCTTTGCCTTATCGGAAAATATACCACCAGAAAACCAAAGGAACTTTGAACTCATCAAATGCCTTAGCCATTTTTCTTGTTTTGTCGGCCCATTCACCTTTTCTTGAACTCCTCTCTCAGCCTTTGCTTTGTCAGTGAAATGCTCTATCAGAAAACTGCGGAGATTTTGAACTAATGGAGAGTTTGTGTCTTGTGAACTTTGCTGACAAAGGCATTCCCTTTGCTTTCCTTTATCAGGAAATTGCCTAGTTAGCAAACTTTAGATTTTTCAAACTTTTGAAAAGTTCACGACGGGGGAAAAACTTCGATAAAGACATTCTTTAACTCTTTCTTGCCTTAGACAATTTTGAAGAAGCCTAACCTTATGTCACTTTATCAACAAAATGTTGAGTCAACAAACTTGTGGAAAAACAAACCTTCCAAAAGTTCATGAAAAGCAAACATTTCAGATAAAGGGGAAAGACTTCCCTTAGCCAATTTTTTGAACTTTCCTCCCGCATTTATTGGCGAATCAGCCAGTCGGTGAACTCATGAAATTTTGAAATTGGTGAAGAGTTTAGGTTTTTTTAAATTTGCTAAAAAAGGGAAAGTGGAGCTTCATGCCTTAGCCATTTTAGTGTTAGTTCATGAATCTGCAACTTTGCTAATAAAGTCCAAAAAAGGGGCAAAAATTAAGGCAAGAGCTTCAAATTTTCTAGATTTTTTTGGGTTTTTTTCAAGGATTCTCCAGATAAATTTACAGGGATTTTTACAATGTAAAAACTAAGATTTGAATGATTTTAGGCTTGTAGAGCTAAGTTTCAAGAAATTTCAACAAGATTTTTAAGTTGGGCTATTTGACTTTGGGTAGAGGAACATAGGTAAACATGTCTAGATTGTCTAGGTTTCATAGTTTTGAGACATCCAGTGGTTCATCACACATTGCCCATGCAGACTCTTTGAGTCAACTTTGGCATGAGAGGTTTGGACAACTCAATTACATGTATCTTCATCAGTTGAGTACACAAGACATTGTACTTGGTCTCCCTAAGGTTTCATGCACAAAGGGTGTTTATCGAGGTTGTGTACTTGGCAAACAACATCAGGAACCCTTTCCTAAGGGTAAAGCCCATCATGCTACTTCCTTACTTGAGTTGGTTCATAGTGACCTCATGTCATTTCCAACTCCTTCATTTTCTAGAGCCAAGTATGTACTTACTTTCATTGATGATTTCTCTCACCGCACATGGGTGTACTTTCTCAAGTACAAAAGTGATGTATTTAACACTTTCAGGACTTTCAAGGTGTTCGTGGAGAAGCAGTAAGATTCTTCTATTCAACATAAATGTACATATAATGGGGGGAGTATGTGAATCAAGCCTTTTAGGACTATTGCATTGAGCATGGTATTCATCATCAGTATTCAGTTCCCTACACTCCTCAACAGGATGGTGTTGCCAAACGAAAGAACATAACACTCAAGAAAATGGAAAATTGTATGCTTCAGTCTCGGTCTATGGCCCCAACCTTTTTTAGCTAAAGGACTCAATTGTGCCAACTATATTTAGAACCACACTCCCCAAAAGGTAGTTCAGAATATCACTCCAGAGGAGGCTTGGTCAAATATCAAGCCTAATGTTTCCTTCTTCAGGGTATTTGGTAGTGAAGCTTGGACATTCATATTGGATGGTTGGCATAAGGCAATGGAGAAAAGGAGTCAACCATTCATCTTTGTTGGCTATTATGAGGATGTGAAAACCTATAGGTTGTTCTATTCTATTACTCGAGATGTCTTCTTTCAAAGAGATGTCTAGTTTGATGAGTCTTTCCCACTTATGGATCTTCCATCCACTTCTTCTTCCTCACTACCTACTCCGCCCTCTTCATCTCATGAAGATACCTTAACACTTAAGGATCCCATAGATGTTGGTCCTCATCCACCACCTCCACCCACTCATGTTTTACCTAAATGGGCACATAGTACTATTTAGGAGGCTGGATCTTTAGCTCATGATCCTATGACTTCTCACCACAGTTGCTCATAGACTTCTGCCTCTAGTCTTCTGAGTCATGCCATATCTTCAGATCTGCAGAGTTTTTCAAAGGCTTCAGGTGTTCAAGAGTGGGATTCAGCTATGGCAGAGGAGTATTCTTCTTTGATGAAGAATAATACATGGGATTTAGTACCT
Organism: Cunninghamia lanceolata; assembly: GCA_027924645.1. Taxonomy (NCBI): domain Eukaryota; kingdom Viridiplantae; phylum Streptophyta; class Pinopsida; order Cupressales; family Cupressaceae; genus Cunninghamia; species Cunninghamia lanceolata. The sequence continues at coordinate 3,955,519 of BSBN01001268.1, read as the reverse complement.
CTTCCTAAGGGAAGAAAGATTGTTTGGTACAAGTGGGTGTACTACACTTGATGGTTTTATTGAAAGATACAAGGAACGTCTTATTGCTAAAGGATTTTCACAGGTTGAGGGTATTGATTACACTGAGACCTTTTCCCCTATAGCCAAGATGGATTTTTTTTCCTTGTTCTTTCTATTGTTGCATCTCAGAGTTGGCAAGTATTTTAAATGGATGTGAAGAGTGCCTTCTTGCACAGTGATTTTCATGAGGAGATCTACATGGAGTAACCTCTAAGATTTGTGCAGGATTCTTCACTTATATGCAGGCTTCGACATTCTCTATATGGTCTCAAACAAGCCCCTTGAGCTTAGTATGAGAAGATTGATAGCTTCTTACTTGCATTTGGTTTCACATGTTGCTAGTCTGATCACACTGTCTATATTCAGAAACATGGTGATGACTTTTTGATTATAGTCTTGTATGTAGATGATTTGCTTTTGACTAGTTGTTCCTCATCCATGCTTCAAGATATTCGACACTCTTTGATGGAGCATTTTGACATGACAAATCTTGGTCTTTTGCACTATTTTCTTGGCCTTTAGGTTCTTCTGTCTACTAAGGGGACCTGCATATGCTAGCAGAATTATACCATTGATATGGTTCATCATTTTAGCATGGCTGATTGCAAGCCATCTCCTACAGCATTTTATTCTCATGTTGTTTTGACTACCACTTGCAAAACACCTTGTGTTGATGCATCTTTGTACATACATTTAGTTGGTATTCTTTTATATTTGACACATACTCGCCTTGATATAACCTTTGATTTTGGACTTGTCTCTCATTTTTTACATGACCCTCATGAGAGTCATTGGAAGGCAGCCAAGGCAGCCAAGAGCATTGTGAGGTATATATGGGGAACCACACATTTTGGCATTTAATGCACACCAGGATCTTCATAGATAGTCGGCTTCACCGACTCAGATTGGGCAGGTGATGTTGACTCACAAAAGTCAACCTTTGGGTTTGTTTTTTGCCTTGGTTCAGCTCCAATTGCTTGGTCTTGCAAGAAGCAAACTATAATTGCATTATCATCCACTGAGGTTGAGTATCAAGGTGCAGTTCTTTCTAGCCATGAGGTACTATGGCTTTGACAGCTTTTGATAGAATTTGGTTTATCACTAGATCTTCCTACTATTCTTTAGTGTGATAACCAAAGTACCATTCACATTTCATGAAACCCAATTGAGCATCATAGGACAAAGCATATGGAGATTCACATGCTCTTCATTCGACAACTTATCTAGGATGGTGTTCTTTCCTTCGAGTATTTGTCTACTTAGGAACATGTTGCTGACGTCTTTACTAAACCTTTAGCATCACCTCGCTATCTTGAGTTGCGACGTATTCTTGGGGTGAAGGAAGTTGTCCTTTGTATTTAGATCTTTTTTTTGGTGAGGATCTTTTCCCATAAGGTTTTCTCCTTTACTCCATTTGTGAGAGACTTTCATTTTGTATATGAGTACATCATCAGGCCATGTTGTCAGGACTCATTTTTTTCAGTGATTTACTCCCTAAGTATCACTTAAAGGGGGTGTTAGTGTGAAAGGAGTCTTTAGTCATCTAGTTTATTTCTATCTAGTTTCACACTAGCTTTAGTTCACTTAGTGGTTTAGTTATCTCACCTCATAGACATATGACACATGCTCTCACACTTGTCCCAAGTGTTCTACATGTGTCACACATCATGGAGGGTTAGTCAGTGTTTGACTCTCACCTTCTCACTTCCCCCTTGTCCTACATATACAAGGAGTTCATTGTACATTCTCATACATTTTATGATAGTTTTTAGCTCTTGCGTTGTGCACATTCATCTTATGTAAGTTTTGGTTATTTGATTCATTTCATTGTTGCTCCTATAGATGAGGGGATAGTGAGAGAGAAATTAGATTGTCAAAGAATCAATGAGTTGTCAAAGATGCATTCATTTCAAAGCTCAGATGCAAGTGCATGGATTATTTGGACATGAGAATTACCTTATTTTTGTTAGAGTTGTATTAAATGTGATTGGGATAATTATGAGTCAAATGAGTGGGTAGATGCATGGATTCCATGATATTTAACCCCTTTATCTCAAGGTCATTCATCTTTACTCAATGACATGGAGAGCTCATTCGACTATGAACATCTTTCAGACCTTGTACAACCAAGTCATGTTTATGTAGTTGTTGCACCACATGGAAATGAAGAGAGATCAGACTATTGGTTGGCACGATGTGTATAGGGAAAAGAAAAGATAACACAAGCTACGACAAATGATGATGGGTTCACATATCCTACAAGATCAATTGTTATTTCTAGGACTTGGTTGCGAACATATATGATTAGAAAGAATGACATACCTACATTTGAAGACTTTAAGAAGCATAAAACCATATTCATGTATTTGTACCTAGTTGTAGAAACAAATGTTAAGTTACTAGAACATCATGTAAAACCAAAAAGAAAACAACTATGGACAATTAGTAATGCTGATCATGAAGCAATAAGAGATGACCCCTCAGGTTGACTAGCATGTAAACTTCTAGATGGGACAGGTATGACAATTTTTTATCTTAGTGTTCCTATTTTTTCTATTTTTTAGAATTGTTTTATTAAAGATCTTGTTTCTTTAATTATAATGCATGATTTTGACTATACATGATTGTGAATGAGGCTATCTACCATGGCATTATAGACATCAGGTACAATTTTTAGTGTGCATTTGTGTTGAAAAATATTTTGATGTTCACATTTTCTTAATATTTTTCTTTCTAGCATTTTGTACATACTAATATCTATATTAAAGATAGCTTATTTTTTTATTTTGAGAGATTTAAGAGTAGGTTTAAGACTTATTTTGGTTTGAAAGAGTCCCTAACATCACCCTCATGGACTATTATGTCCATCTTATGGCCCCTTGTATTGATATTATTTACCATAACAAACATGTGTTGGTATAATAGTTTGAATGTCCTAGATGCTCTATGATACTGATGAATTGTTCCTAAGGTTATTTTTAAATCTCCTATGGTTGTTACACATGACCCTATACATGATAGTCCTCAATAATGTGTACATCATAACATTGAAGGGTAATTTGATAGTGAAAATTTGTATGTGATAGTTCCCTGCTACTAATGTTTAAGCTATTTATGAATACATTATCTAGTGTTGTATGCATAGGTAGAAGGATGATGTTGTAATGAGATCATAGGGAGGATGACACCACAATAGGGCCCACAAAAGGTGAGATGGTAGGATGATTAGTGGGTTTGTTCTCAAAGGGATAAGTCATTATGCATCAAGAGAGAGTTGTGGAAAGCACATGATGAGAGATCATAATAGGGGAGATCAATGGTATACACATGTAGTGGTGTTGGATTTCAAAGGAGTTATAGATGCATAGACTCTAGATTGGAAATGATCTAATGGCCGAAGAATTAAACCTAAACCATTATATCATCTTACAACATGGGGAGGTACAAGAACTAGATGATGAGCTCAAAGGTAAAAAATGAGTCCACATCCAAAGGGATGATATCATTGATCTTAGTGGAATGTTATGCCATTGGATACAAAGTAACTAAGGTGACATGAGGTGGGACCAAGGTGAGTATAGGATAGTGCATACATGATGTTGCATGATCATTGATGTGAGTCATGAGACCAATTAAATAAGAGAGGGTAGGTTCTTCTTCTTATTTAGACTCTAATAAACCTAGGAGGGTACATTCCTTAGAGGTCCTTAGTAGGACAATTAAAGAGAAATACAATAATATATGAGACCATTGCAACCATACCCTATTGTATATATATATATTAAATTTTATTTTTCTTGAGAAATTTGAATATATAAATGCAAGTGTTTTAGAGAATAGAGCTATTGTACTTAATGGATTGAGATCAGTGATTAAAGCATTTAGCTTTTATTTTGGAGACATTCGATATAATTCCCGAGGTGACATATAAGATAGAATTCTAAACTTTGTGTTTCTTAATCTTCCATCAAACTTCTTATAACAAATTATTTTAAGTTAGTTGCAGTTGATGGTGTTCACTTTGCTTACCAATTTTTTTAACTTATTAATGCAGGTGTATTTCACACAAGGTTGGAGTACTTAGATCTACTTATGTAGTTGGAAACAACATTTTGTGTATTCTACCTAGACCATGTATTTTTTATGAGTATGACGAGGTTACAATGGAAATGCATCCACCATTGTTGAGTTAAAAGTAGGTTAAAGTTTATTTTGCTTAACAAATTTTAATATATAAATGCATGTGTTTTGGAGAATAGAGCTATTGTACATTCAAGGGACTGAGATTAGTGGTTAAAGCATTTAGCTTTCATGTTGGAGACATTTGATATAAGTCCAAAGTTGACATATAAGATAGAATTCTAAACTTAGTTTTTCTTAATCTTTCATCAAACTTATTATAACAAATATTAAGTTAGTTGTAGTTGATGGTGTTTACTTTGCTTAACAATTTTTTAACTTATAAATGCAGGTTTTTGGACAATAAATCTATTGTATTCAAGGGATTAAGATCAATGGTTAAAGCATTTAGCTTTCATCATGATGACATTTTGAGGATATTTTGTGTATTTTTTACATTTCAGTTTTTTAACTAGCTTTGTCATATCCTATGAGGAGATTATGACCATAATATCATCATGTTACTATGATTTTTAATGACAAGGGTTCCATCTTACAAATCCTCATAGTGTTTCTTCACATTTGGTTCTAGGAATTGATAAACATTTCACATGATTTTAGTAGAACACTCTTTAAGGTGTGTTTTTTCATTATGTTTTATGCTAAATTTGATGGTGAGGGTTTTATATTAATATTTTTTTTTATTGCAAGAAAAGAAAAGGGTTTTATGTTAATATCTTAGACATGATACTTGTAGGAATGACTTAGTTGTAGCAAGACAATATTAATGCATATATAGGAGTTTTGATCCTTTATTAGTTTATATATGTAGTGATTTGATGTCATGAATAATTTAACAAGAAACTAGTATATCTCTTCAAGGTGATTGCTCATACCATATGAAATTTGCTATATGATGTTTATGTCCCAAAACCTCTTAAAATTAGTCCCAAAACATCTTAAAAATTAGTCCCAAAACGTCTTAAAATCCTTGAAGCTCTTTAAACTTTTGCAATTCCTTTCCTATTCAAATGTTGCATTAAATCCATGGGAAGGTATCAGAGGTCTCCCCCTATGAAAACTAGGGTCTTTGCTTATGAAAAAGACATCTTCTTGTTGTTGTTATAATCTTAGAACTATCACAATTTTGCATGTTTTTGACAGGGATAATGAGGGTTTTGGATGTTCAACAAGGTTATCCTCCACTCATGACACCCTTATGGTATCCTCACAATGTTTTCCTTGATGATCTAATGACTAACTCAATAGGATACCTTCATGGATTCATTAGACAAAGTAAATCTGATGATGTACTGCCAAAGACAAGAACCCTAGCAGCCATAGGTAGTATCATGGAACCAAACCCTAGGCTTCAATTGAGGCCTTCCTCATGGTATTTTAGTGAAAAACTTGAGAGAACCACCTTGAATCATACTCAAAACCATTAAATAAGCCCTTAGATACATTGAATGGCTTGGATTGAGCTATTATATTCTATCTACACCATTGTTGTGTTATAAGTAAACCCAACATCTAACATCCAACTGTATGCACAAACAAGACATTCCTAGATGCCTCCTGTATCATACACCAACCCACTGTAACATGTTGGTGTTGTCAGTTAGGTCCCACAAGGTGAAGAACATAAAATATGGCTCTTATCACCTTTACACTAAATGCTACTAAGGCATTTTGCTAGAATGCATCCATCATTGGCATGGTCAAATGATGTTGAGTTGATCAAAACTAAGAGAGATTACTATGGAGGGACCTGACATCCAATTGTAGGTCCAAATAGATCATTCATAGGTGCCACGAAGTCCAAGAACTACTCCATCAAAGTTTGGAGATTTTTTGCTCTTAGGTCTCTTAAGAGACTTTGTCGATACAGTGTAGCCTAATTCGATTGGAATAGCTAAGGAATGAAATAGGGCCTCTACTAACATAAACCAACCCACCCTGACCTTTCAGCATTGTCAGTTAGGTCCCACAGGGTGAAGAATGCAAAATATGGCTCTTAGCACCTTTACACTAAAAGCATTGAGGCATCTTGCAAGAATGCATCCGTCGTTGGCACAGTCAAATGAGGTCGAGTTGGTCAAAACTGAGATATTTTACTATGGAGGGACTTGACATCTAGTTCTAGGTCCAAACGGATCATTCGTAGGTGCCAGGAAATCCAAGAACTAATCCATCAAAGTTTAGCAATTTTTTGCTCTTAGGTCTCTTAAGAGACTTTGTTGGTATAGTGTAGCCTGGTTTGATTGGGACACCTGGGGAATGAAATAGGGTCTCCACTAGCATAAACCAACCCACACTAACCTTTTGGTGCTATTAGTTAGGTCCCATAGGGTGAAGACTGGGGTATTTTGTAAGAATGCATCTGCCATTGGCACAGTCAAAGGATGTTGATTTGGTTAAAATTGAGAGAGATTATTGTAGAGGGACCTGACATCTAGTTGTAGGTCCAAATAGATCATTCATAGGTGCCACAAAGTCTGAACTACTTTGTCAAAGTTTGGAATTTTTTTTGCTCTTAAGTCTCTTAAGAGACTTTGTCGGTACAATGTAGCCCGATTCGATTAGCACACCTAGGGAATGAAATAGGGCCTCCACTAGCATAAACCAACCCATCCTAACCTTTCAATGATTTATGTTAGGTCCCACAGGGTGAAGAATGCAAAATATGGCTCTTGCCACCTTTACAATAAATGCCACTAAGACATTTTACAGGAATGCATCTGTCGTTAGCACGGTCAAACGATGTTGAGTTGGTCAAAACTAAGAGAGGTTAATATAGAGGGACATAACTTCTAGCTATAGGTCTAAATGGATCATTCGTAGGTGCCATGAAGTTCAAGAAATACTCCGTCAAAGTTTGGTTATTTTTTGCTCTTAGGTCCCTTAAGAGACTTTGTCGGTACAGTGTAGCCCAATTTGATTGGGACACCTGGGGAATGAAACATGGCCTCCACTAGCACAAACCAACCCACCTTGACCTATTGGTGCTATTAGTTAGGTCCCACAGGGTGAAGAATGCAAAATATGGCTCTTGGCACCTTTACACTAAATGCCACTAAGGCATTTTGCAAGAATGCATCTGCCTATAACATGGTCAAACGATGTTGATTTGGTCAAAATCGAGAGAGGTTACTGTAGAGAGACCTAACATCTAGATGTAAGTCCAAATGGATCATTCGTAGGTGTCACAAAGTCTAAGAACTACTCCATCAAAGTTTGACATTTTTTTTCTCTTAAGTCTCTTAAGAGACTTTACCGGTACAATGTATCCTGATTCGATTGGGACACTTGGGGAAAAAAATAGGGCCTCCACTAGCATAAACCAACCCACCTTGACCTGTTGGTACTATTAGTTAGGTCCCACAGGGTGAAGAATGCAAAATATGGCTCTTGGCACCTTTACACTAAATGCTACTGAGGCATTTTCCAAGAATGCATCCATCGTTGGCACAGTCAAATGATGTTGAGTTGGTCAAAACTAAGAGAGGTTACTGTAGAGGTACATGACATCCAGTTGTAGGTCTAAACAGATCATTCATAGGTGCCATGAAATCTAAGAACTACTCCATTGAAGTCTGGCAATTTTTTTCTCTTAGGTCTCTTAAGAGACTTTGTTGGTACAATGTAGCTCAATTTGATTGGGACACCTAGGGAATGCAAAAGGGCCTCCACTAGAATAAGCCAACTCACCCTGACCTGTCAATGTTGTCAGTTAGGTCCCACAGGGTGAAGAATGCAAAATATGTCTCTTGGCACCTTTACACTAAATGCCACTGAGGTATTTTGCAAGAATGCATCTGTCGTTGGCATGGTCAAATGATGTTGAGTTGGTCAAAACCAAGATAGGTTACTATAGAGATTAAAAATATCTACAATTTATATTTATGTTAGATCATATAAGTTCAATAAGTTAGGGCTAATGCAAAAGCGGGTGAAGAGTCTCAAGGACACAGGACGTGCCAAGTGGCACAACCGTGGGCATTTGAAGCATCACGAGGGAAAGTTTTCTCCCAAGGAGCGTGAAGGCGCTTCATGTCTCAACATTGGGTCAATGGACCAAAAGGAAGAAAAGTATCAATATTCCTTTAAAGTCCTCGTGGAGAGCGATAGGTGTCCCCACCATATGCAATTCAATGACCACAATAGGAGAAAGCGAAACCTACCAGGTGTCATCATCTGCATTGATTTTGAGTTTCTTTCAAAAGGTTTCTAAGTTTCTACGGAATGTGTCAGGTGTCAGCACCGTAGGTGTTTGGGTGGTCCTTTTGGAAAAGTTCTTTTGGAGGAGTACAAAGATGCCATGTGTCCTTTTGCAGAGTTTGTGAAGCTTTCCGCGTGTCCATGTGGTGTTAGGTGGGGTCTTCTTCTATTAAGTGATAAATGTTGTGAAATCTATCATGTGTTAAGGTGGGACTTGAGGCTATTGAAGATTGAAGAAGGCTGCAGAGAATACCAAGTGTCAGCACCGCGAGTGTTTGGAGGGAATTTTGGTAGTCCTTTTGTCTTGAGCGCAGAGCCACTACGTACCTCATTTTTTAGTTTTAAAGAGACCTACAGAAGCTACCATTTGTCCCGATGGTATTGTTTGATGGAACCCTAGTTTAAATAACCATCTATTGGTTGAAGATCATGGTGTTCAATTCAGTGAGAAGGCAGGAGAAGTTTTGAGCACACAAAATCAGTTGCAACGGCATGGAGAGATTGAAGTTGAAGATCTTGTGAAGATTGTTGGCATGTGGGTCAGGGAGCAGATCACGACAGTTAACTGGACTTGTAGGTAGCAAGGTGGTTAGGATCTTAATGACCTCGGGGAAGCTTTGAGCCCCATGTTTTTGCTATAAATAGTGAAGTCCAGCTAGGAAGAGGAGGATATAGAGAAATTTGAAATATTAGAGAGTTTTAGCTACTTGATCAAAAAGATATTTTTGCCTTAATAGGTGCCTCTCAAGAGAGATCGAATATTCTAGATTTGCTCATTTTTACTATATGTACTTTATTCTCTTGACCATCAATGAAGAGAGAATGATATTCTGTGAATTTTATGATGTCTTTCTAAATCTTGTTTTTTTATTTCTATGTTATGCCTTTGATAAATCAGATACATATATTCTATTGTGGGTAATCATGCTTAATGCTCTTTAGCTTATCATAAATCTTACAAGTTAAATCATTGTGCTGTTAATCAAGATCTTTATATAAATCTATCAGATCACCTTAGCTGTAGTTTAAGGTTCTCTATAATCTTGTTTTTTCTTCCCTTTACATCCAACCCATAGAGAAGAACCAACTTCTTTAAAAGCTGGAGGTTATCCTAAGGATCAAGTCCTACATTCTTAGGGTTTCTCATTGTTGGTGATTATCTACAAATTTAAACATCAATAGTTTTTGGCATGCTCGGTGGGACCATCTTTACCAATTCTTTGATAAGAATCGCATGAGCCAACCTCCTATAAGGAATTAGGGTTGTGGACCAACTACAAGAGCTAGAGTTGCTGCTAATCTGGGACTCTTATTACCCCCATTGATAACTACTCTAGGAAGAAGAGCTAATCAGCAAAATACCTTAGGGATACAAATGGGTACGCCAGCTTCACCTCAAAATTTGCTAACTAGAATAATAGTAGCCTACTCATACTTCTAGCACCCCCAAATTCATGGGACCCAATTCCTATCAATGCCCTGAAAGCATTGCCCAAGTTCTTAGGGTAAGATTTCAAGACCCCAGCCAAACACCTACAAGATGTGGTTGATGTGTGCATAGTATACTAGAACACAGAGAAAAATATTGCTATGAGGCTATTAGTTGCATCTTTCAAAGGGAGAGCCCTTGACTAGTATAGATCTTTATTGACAAATTCTATTGCTACCAAGGATCAGATGGGAGATGCATTGTTTGAAAGATTTAGTGAAAAGGGAGACTGATCCTCTCTCTTGCAACAACTGATCAACATAAAGATAGCACCCCAAGAAGCCATAACTAATTTCAATACTAGATTCCAAAAGACTTGGCAAAGGATTCTAGTTGTTACTAGACCCCCGACAGGTATGGCAATTGTCTTATAAATTAAGGATTTCAATTCTGATATTTTGGTTATGATTCAGTCCCTAAGAGGACATACCCTTCCTACAACATATGAGTTAGATGTTAGGGCAGAGAATAGTCTAATAGTTGCTGGGAAATTACCCCCAAGACCTCCCATGCCCATGTTACCTAAATTATCAATTCCCATTCAATAAGAAACCCCTAGTGTTTCATCAATTCCTATTTCCATGTACACTTTTCCTACACCACAAAGACCCACAACTATGGCAACCTCTTCCTCTCCATCTAAAATGGATGATGTCAAGAGTATCCTTAGGAATTTTTCTAATGAAATTATCAACCTTAAAAGGAAAAAAACTTCATATCAAAAGCCTCCCTATCAAGGATTTCAAGGGAATAGACCTGCATATCAGCCAAGCCAGTATCAAAGGTCATAGAGACCAAACTTTTCACAACCATCTAATCAGCCTGTCCCTGTACCCACACCATTACAAATTGTTCCAACTAATCCAAGGAGGGAATTGGTTCCTAGGCAAAATAATATGGTAGAAGAGGTAAATGCATGGTGTTTTCCCTACAATAATGCTCATATGCCCAAAGATTGCCCCAGGGGTAATTTACAACAGAAGGTAGCAAAACAAAGAAGAATGGGAAGCTAGGTTGGTTCATCATCCAAAACATTCTCATACCAATCACCTGGTGTTCAAAATGCAACAATAGTAGCTCAAATGCAGGGCATGTCCATAGAGCAGGAAGGAGAAATTACCCCAGAACATGCACTATTCTCATGGATAGAGGATGAAGAATCAATGTTCATAAATGAAGCATCAACTTCTAAGAAACCTTTGGTACAATCTGATCATTACACTAGGTCAAAGAGAAGGATGATAGATGCACCAGAAGTCACTCCTAATGAAATGACTGAACCAAGGAAGGGATCCTTAGTTCAAGCTCCCTATATTCCTACATCAAGACAAGATATCCCAATAGTGACCCAGCGTCAGGGAGTTCCAAATCCATTGATGGAAAGGACAAGGTATCCTTATTATTCCAAAGTGCAAACACTTGGACCTATGAATGTGGTGGAACAATTGAAAAGGGCTCCTGCTAATGTATCTTTATGGGATATGTTAGCTATTTCTAAACAAAAGATGCTCCTGCAAGAAGCTCTTAGGTGTCAAAAGGAACCCAAGACTATCGACAGGAAGGAGAGCACAACAGATAAAGGAAAGGACTCATCTACAACACCTTAGTCACAACATGGGTCAACTCTGGTGAATGCTAAGGAAGAGGTGATTAAGGTTAAGCCTAATCCTTTTTATTTGACCTTAATAGTAGGAAAGAAGCTACTACACAATTCTATGATAGATTCAGGTGCAAGTACCACAGTAATGCCCAAACAAATAGTTGATGCTTTAAAGATACAATATGAGCCATTAGTCAAAGGGGTGATATAGCTAGATGGGAAATCAGTCCAGACCATAGGTATTATTAAACAATTGCCCTTACAATTGTATACTTGCCCAAATATAACTGTACTACAAGATGTGGTGGTCATTGACATTACCCCTATCTTTAGTTTATGCCTATCTAGAGATTTCACAGCTAAAATTGGAGGATACATGACTTTAGACTAGTCTCATCTAATTCTAAGGACTAAATATGGTTCCAAGATTAAGGTACTGTCTAAACCTCTATGTAAAGAACATATTACTGATGAAGCAACATCTAAGTTTGAAGCATCTCATGCTATGATCAATAGAGAAGAAAGAGTCTTGGTGGAAGAGATAGGGGAATGGACTGTAGAAGATGGAAAGGAAGAAGATAGTGATTATATATATCATCCATAATGTAGGGTGATCCTTTTATAAATTATGACTCTACTCGCTTGGGGATATATGTTATTTTTGATGAAGACCAACAAATACCCAAGGTGATGAATCAACCAAAGAAGGAAGAAGACGAATATGATGGAGACTCTAAATTTTGATGGAGCTAGAAGCAAGAATGGTGTTGGAGTAGGCATTTGTCTTACATCACCAAAAGGGGAAAAGGTTCTTAGAGTTTTGTGCTTCCATTTTACCGGCACTAATAATGAAGCTGAAAATGAATCCCTAGTACATAGCCCGATTCTCACCAAAAAGAAAGGGATAAAAAGCCTAAGGGTCTTGGGTGATTTAGAGTTGGTAGTAAAATAGATAAGGGAAACAACTGTTGCAAAAAATATGAGAATGAGGTCATATCATCACCGAATATGGGACCTAATTGAAGATTTTGATGCCTTCAATATATAGGTTATACCAAGATCCTAGAATATTGAAGTAGACAGGATGGCCTAGATTGGATCTCAATTTGACACAACTAAAGACCTGTTGGTCAATGAAAAAATAGTCAAGGTTATCATCTACCCTATCATCCCTAATAATGGAGATAATTGGCAAGTTTTTGATAGTGAACTTCAGATCTTGTTATTCATACAGCAGTCTGGGGAATTTGTAGATCAGTTATAGCCTAAGATTGAAAAGCATACGGTGACCAGATAATGCAATTAAAATCAAATAAGCTTCCTAGAGGATTGACAACTCTGGAGAACCTTTTTGATCTTGATGATGCAAGATTAGACAAGAGGAAGTTTGTGGAAAGCAAAGATGATTACTCAGAGATTGAGGTTAGCAATGGAAGAAAGTTAAAAGTAGGCAATGTCACTACTCAAGAAGAAAGAGATAGACTAATATCTTTGAGTAATAAATATGACAAGGTAATCACATGGACCCATGAAGATCTTCATGGTTATAACAAAGATATAGTCCAACATACTATTGAACTCATTGCAGGATCAAAACCTGTGTGTTAGAAATGGTGACCAGTAAATTCCAAGATTGAGTCTCTCATGGTGGAGGAAATCCAGAAGTTGTTAGAATCTAAGATAATTTTCTCAATCAAACACTCAACATAGGTGTCCAATTTAGTGCCTATCAAGAAGAAAAATGGAGAAATTAGGCTCTATGTAGACTTCAGAGACCTGGATAAAGCATCATTAAAGGATCACTATCCACTCCCTTCAATGGAGCAGATTCTATTGACTATGGTCAGTGCTGAAAGGTTTTCTCTATTGGATGGTTTTTTAGGTTACAATCAAATATGGTTGGCAAATGAAGACAAATACAAGACTGCTTTCACCACTAAGTGGGGGACCTTTGCATATTCTAAGATGCCTTTTGGAATTTCAAATGTTGGGGCAACTTTTCAACATGCTGTGGACATAAGATTCAATGGGTTGATAAATATGATTGTTCTGATCTATTTAAATGATTTAACTATCTTCACAAAATTGGGTAGTGGTCACTTTGATCATTTAGAGGCTATTTTCTAAAGATGTCAAGAATTTGGGATTTCTCTGAATCATAAGAAATGTGTGTTTGGAGTACCCCAAGGGAAATTACTAGGGCACATAGTTTCAAAAAATGGAATCTCTATAGACGCATAAAGAGTTAAAGCAATAATGTATTTGTCTTTACCTATCAACAAGAAGGCAATATAATCCTTTTTAGGGAAAATTAATTTTGTCAGTAGGTTTATATCTGATTTTACATGATTAATTAGACCCATCACCCTAATGTTAAAGAAGGATCTAAATTTTAAATGGACAGTTGAAGGCAGACAAGCTTTTGAAAATATTAAGAGAGCAATCTCTACTGCCCTAGTGCTGCGTAATCTAGATTTTTCCAAGGATTTTATAATGTATGTCTATGGGGGAGAGTACAATATAGAAATAATCTTAACTTAGAAGGATCAAGTGGAGGAAGGAGAACATTCCATGCTTTCTTTCCAAAACTCTGTGGGAATATGAATCTAGGTACAGTTTTGTTGAAAAACAAGCATATGCCATAGTCAAAGGATTGAAAAAGTTTAGACACTTGTAACAGGAAATAAGATTTTAATACTAGTAGCCCATTCAAGTGTTAGAGAATACATTATGGAAGGATAAATCATTGAAAAGATAGCTAATTGGATAACCAAGATTCTAGAGTATGATGTAGAGGTAAAACTGACTAAATTGATAAGAGGTGGGGTTCTTTGTCAATATATTGCTCAAGACTCAGAATCACCATTAATAGGTGAAAGGGAAGAGACTATGTTAAAATTACAAGAAGCTGAATTAGACTCTTGGGTTAGTAATAGGATACATTTTATGGAGACTGGCCATCTACCAAATATGCTCTCTCCTGAAAAGAGAAGATATTATAGACAAGGATCCAATTTTATTTTAATAGATCATGTCCTATTTAGAAGGAATATTGACAGAATCTTGCTCAGGTGTGTAGAAAAAGATGAAGCTCAAAAAATTCTGCATGAACTACATCATGGGACATCAGGAGGACATTTCTCTAAAAAGACTACCAACATTAAGATTACCCAGGCAGGCTATTATTGGCCTTCAATGTTTTCTAATTGTCATAAAATGGTTAAGGAATGCCAAACGTGTCAGTTTTATGTCGGTAAAAGAAGGAATGCAGCCTTACCTTTAAGTCCCATAGTGATAGAAAAGTCTTTTGCTCAATGGGGTCTAGATTTTGTAGGAATGATTAATCCAATTTCAAGTTCAGGACACAAGTGGATCCTCACTGCTACAGACTATTTAACTAGATGGAGTGAAGTTGTTCCATTGAAAGAGTCCATTGAGAAGGTTATCCTAGATTTTCTTGAAGAAATAGCTACCAAGTATGGGCCTCCTCGCATAATTATATTTGATAATGCTAAGGCATTTTTAGGGTCAAGAATATCTGAGTTTGCTTTGAGGAATGGTATTTATTTGAAGACTTCATCAAATTATTATCCACAAGGAAATGGCTT
Organism: Cunninghamia lanceolata; assembly: GCA_027924645.1. Taxonomy (NCBI): domain Eukaryota; kingdom Viridiplantae; phylum Streptophyta; class Pinopsida; order Cupressales; family Cupressaceae; genus Cunninghamia; species Cunninghamia lanceolata. Next base: position 3,940,422 of record BSBN01001268.1, on the reverse strand, counting down.
GGCTGAGTCAACAAATAAGAACTTGATCATACTCTTTAAAAGAATGGGAATAGAGCATTAGGAGTGGCATAAGCATTCGAAAGCAGCCTTATGGGCTGATAGAATCACACCAAAGCAGGTGATTAAGGTTTCTCCTCATGAATTAGTATATGGGAAAAGTGCAGTAATGCCCTTGACAATAGAGATTCTAGCTTTATGGTTGATCAAACTGTATATGCCTAAAAGTGACACGACTCTGTCTAAATAAATATTCTTAATATTTATTCCATTTAATTCTTCTATCAATAAATAAATAAATTTATTCGATTCATATTCCTCTAAAGTTAATTAAATATCAAAATATTTAATTACCTCTTCTAATGTCTTCCAATAATTAAATAAATCCTCTATTTAATTTAATTCTTCCAAACAATTAAATAATTCTTAATTATTTAATTAAGTCAATTCATTCTTCCAAATTTAAATAAATCGATCAAATTTATTTAAAATTCTCTCAATCTCTAAAAATAAAATATAACCAAATATTTTATTTATTCTTCCAAATCATGCACAAATAATTAAATAAATTTATTTATTTAATTTGCTTTCCTATCTTCTAATTCCTCAAATATCTTCCAAATCTTCTAAAAATAAATCTTCTTCTTCATGCACACAAAATTAAATAATTTATTATTTAATTTCTCTCAAATCATGCAAAATCAAATCACAAGTGGAGTTAATTGATTTATTCAACCTTGTTTTTATCAATAACTCTTAAATTAGAAAAAAACATTCTAATTTATGAAATCATATCTTATATTTATAAAAGAAAGTAGTTAACTCAAACAAAACAGCGTTTGTGTGACACTTGTCTTCTTTCTATTCACACACATCCTCTCAAGTCTTCTATACCATTGATCTTCTCATTCTTTCTATACCATTAATCTTCTCTCTCACGAGTCTTCTAAATTGAACCCTATTCTTCCATTTGATTCATCCAAGCTTTTAGTGCCCTTACTTTGTAGGAATTATAGTGCGCCTTTGGCACCCAAATTCCTCCATTGCTTGCGATCACCCTTTTATCATTGCAATTGTTGTGAAGCTCATCTTCATTGCAAACATATCATAGCCATTCCCTCTTGACATCTTGGAAATAGCAAAGAAGTTTACCTTCTGAGGGCCATATTCATACACAAGATCATTTGAGATAGGCAGTCAATGGAAGCCATGAAGTAAAGAGGTCTACAAGGTTTGAAGTTCTTTATTTGATTGATTTCTTTGTTTCTTATTTCATTGAGTTATTGGGTTTATTTGATATAATTGATAATCATTCCAATTTTCCCTTAACACAAACAAATTGAAATAGAAGAGAATGCTCCCATGGAGGTGAGGCTTGCGGAATTATTGGAACTTCAAGAGAAAAGTGAGTTGGCACACGAGTCTTTGATAAACTGACAACAAACTATTAAAACTTGGTTTGATCAAAATGCTTCTGAACTAGAGTTTAAAGTTGGTTGTTGGGTCTTAAAGTGGGATGAAAGAGCCTCAAAGCTGGGATGTCATGGAAAGTTTGATTCACTATGGACAGACCCCTTTAAGATAACTGCTTGTAAGCAGCACAACACATATGAATTGGAGACTAAGGAAGGAGAGTCGTTTGATATTCCTGTTAATGGGATCTTCCTCAAACACTTCACATAAAGGCTAATCATGCTCCATGTATTATAGTTATCTTAGTTTTCCCTTCTGTATGTTTTCTTTTACATGTTTTTCCTACTTCTTTTAAATAAGTGTTCTTTGAACATGTGTTCATGGCTAAAACTCCCAAAGATCTTCTAGGTGTCTATGCTGATGGTACTATTAATAAAGACTCAAAAATCTGGAATGATGGCTAATGATATCAAAGAATGAAATATTAATTGTAGCTCGTTATGAGATTTGTTATAGATTTAAAAGATCTTGCTAATCATCTTTTGGATGCGTATTTTAGAGTCATTAATATGAAATAACGGCCCCATTAATATGGTCTCATTAATTCTTGCAATTGGAGCCAAGCATCCTTAAAAGAAGGGCTCAATTCCTCATTGTTGTATCACTATGACAGAATTCCCTACAAGAACCTACTCTTTTCGACTCCTCGAGCAAGAATATAGCCTGAGCAAAAAATTACAGAGATGGCCGAGGGAGGACAATCTTCACAGGGTGACAAGCAAAAGAAGCTATTCGAATTGCCTAAAAAATGGAAGAAAACCAAGCCATATGCCGCAGCTAGGGCACAACCTAGGGTCAGTATTCCAAGAACCAGAGTTCTTAGAAAAGGTAAGCCCGTGGACCCTTCTCAAGTTAAAGACTTTGGGGATGGTGTTTTTTATCCTAGAATTTCAAAGAATTCCAAGACCCTAAGAGAAGGGGTGCATGCGATACTTATCCTCTAGGAAAAATAAGGGGAAAATGAATCCTTTGGTATGAGAATTTGGAGCTCTAATTTAGCCTAGTTCATGGTCTCATTGGTGCATTCTTACCCTGAGCTAGTTCAATTATGTGCAAATAATTTTGATGGTTCTACCGGGACAATTCAAAGCAAAAATATCTAGATTCATATAAATGCAAAGGCTATCTATGACATGTTGGGGTTAACATATGGCCAAAATGCAAGTTTCTATGACATACCCAAAATGCAGAATGTTTGGCATCAGGTAGAAACCAAACAAAATTTCTTGAACTTGGAACTTTGTCTGGATGATGACAATGTCAAAATGTTGTCAATTCCCCTTACTCGTCATTTGCTAACCACAGATGTGTAGGATGCGTGCTCGATGTTGGCTTTCATTTTTAGTCAGGAAGAAGACTCCAATGTACATGATTGGCAATTTGAGGACATTTTCCACCTCAAGAAAGTATCATGGCAAAAGTTGTATAAATTTGATTTTGTAGAGCACATTGCTCACGTGATACGAGACCAATTGGCCAATTTCTCAACTACATAGGTTGTTATGTATTCTTCATACCTTTTTTCATTTGATTTTATATCAAACTACCAACTATTTTTGCAATATATGCACCTGGACCTGTATGACCTAGAGATTGATCCTCAAAAAGTAATTCTTATGTCCGCGTGGACCCACATCTTGTCTGAAACCTCCAATCCCTATGAGTTTGCTGAATGTTTTGTGGCTCCCCTTGTTAGGCAATTGGAAAAAGAAGAGATCAAAGTCAGAATTAATGATAGGGTTAGGGGGGTTATCATAAACTCATGGGTCCCCTGTGATTACTTTTTTGGGGCACATTTCACCATGATCAGGGTCCATGATTTTGGGGCAGAGGCTTTTATGCTCCCAAAGGTTTTGACAGCTAGAGTTTTAGTCCTAGAATTGGCCCGCCAATTATCCATAATTGACAATGAATTTGGAGCCAAAAAGAGGGAAATGGTTTTGTATGATTTCCCTTGGAGTAAGGGTGGCATTTCAATAGTAAAGAGAGAATCAGAATATATGTTACAGAAAACAATTAGCCAATTATGGGCTGGTAATGGTTCAGGACAAGTGGAAGTATGACCCTGATGGCTTCTTAGCCTCTTGGCTGGTTACTAACAAGGTCTATACTACTTTCATTCATGAGAGTCATCTAGTGTTTGAGCAAAGGAGGTCACCACAAACTGATATTCCTAAAGTTTATGTTGAAATAAGTGACATACCTAGTGAGCCGCCTAAGACATGGGAGACTTTCTACACTCCAATCAATGAGTATGATCCAAAAAAGAGGATGACTCATATTTTGAAACAAACTCTGGTCAAGAAGGGATGGAGTGAGGACAAGATATCCACATACTAGAGGTATAGGCAAGAGATCTTTGAGCCAGAGAAAGGTTTTGAACAGGTAGATTTTGATGAGAAATGGGAAAATTTGTGGGATGAAGCACACATGAACCCTGTCTCTACTCTAGATACAAGCAACATTCCAAGATCTCAACAACCAGAAGAAGAGGCAACAGTTTCAAGTCCTAAATTAACAAGATGGCCACAATCCCTCAGTAGTATTATGCAACAAAAGATTCAACAGCAACCTCATGAGGTCCAAACAAATTTGGCGTTTGGGGCCCTTGGAGTGGAAATTTCACAAGAAATTGGACTTTTAGAATCATTGGTCTCCCCACACCAAGTAATGATAGAGGATATAGAGGAGGAAGTTGCAAGTAGACTCATTAGGAGGAAGAGAAAATTGGTTTTACAAAAGGAAGATGAAGAAGAAGTTGTGGATATTGGACAGATGTAGAACCTAGTGACCATGGCAGTTCCTCAAGTAAGTCTTCCTTTACCTTCTTTAGCTTCTTAATCTTCTTCTACCTTGGGAGTAGCTACCCAAATGCCCAATGTTTCCATGTCTCCTACTACTTCAGCTATACCTTTACAATCTTTGTCACCTATACCTAGTTCTACAACATTTGCTACTACCCAAACATTGAGTTTGATAGTTTTTTCCCCATCAGTACCTAGGTGGCATGTGCAATTGCTAGACCCAAGTCAACAGATGATGACCATTCCCTATGGTCTGCCTCAAGGCTTTCTTTTTGCAAGTGGTCTGATTGCTTCCCCTCTTGCTTTTCAAAGCCAATATGAGGTTGCTAAGAAAGCTAGGGAGTCAAGAAGAGAAAAGAAAAGAGTTAAGGAAGGCAAATCCCCTACTGTTCCACATATGAAATCCCTTTTTGATCCTATTCAACAGTCTTTAGCCATTGCCCACATAAGCCCCAATATAGTGAAGCCCCTTGAACAGATGCGGCTAGAAGATTATACTATGAGTGATGTGGCAATGGACTTGACTTAGTTCAGGCCGCAAGATAAAGTAGAGTTAATAAATGAAACATCAGTTGCAGTTACCACAAACTATATTAAGGTCTCTAAAAAGTTGTAGAAGGCAGAGGAAAATTTAACTCAAATAAAGGCAGCAGTGAGCTAACTCCATGCAAAGATCAAAGCTAAAGACATGGAGATTGATAGATCAAACAAGGATATTAAGGCTGCACTGTCAAAGGAAGTTTTTCAAGCTACATAGTTGAAAGTAACTGGGCTGCAGTTTGAGTTGTCCCAGGCCAAAACTGCAATGGGCATGTTGGAATAGGAAAAGATTCTTTGAGAGAAAAAACATAATGATAAAATTGAAGAAGTTGCCTAATTGCAATAGAGCCTTAAAGCTGAGAAAGATCAAAACACTGCTCTATAGACTCAAGTTTTGGCTGAGCAAGAAAAAGTGAAGCAATTGAATCTGGAGCTCACACAACAGTCACAGAGTGCTAGGGTGTTGGCAATTGTAAAGGAGCTTTACATTTCTTCATGGAAAAGGATCTCAAATGATGTGTCCCAATTAAATCCAGCTCTTAAGTTTCTTTTGAATGCACAACAACTATGTGAAAAGTGGATTCTTCTATAGAGGAAATTTTATCTTCCATGTCTGTCAAGGTTTTTGAATCTTAGCTTCTACTTCAGAAGTTCTATGATGCCTCTGATGAGATTTTGGAGGCGGCAGGGATAAATTATAGGATGACAGCAGCAGAGAAAGTTAATGAAATTTTGAGCTATCACAAAGCTACTACTAAGTGTAAATCTTTGTTAAATCTACTAAAGAAAGGGGTCAATGAAATGAAGGGACATATTGAAAACCTAATCCAATTGGGACTTCCCTCAAGATTCCCAGATAGCAGCATAGTATTGATGGAGGATTAGATAAAGGCCCTGGTGTTAGTAAAACAAAATGATCAAATGGTTTTTCTAACCTTGAATGATTCATCCAGTGTTGGTGAAGTAGAGTTAGTTTTTCTTTTTATGGCTTGGTTCGAGTTTCAATTGCATGTCATGGTACAAAGTTTGTAAACCTTTTCACATAAGGAAATTATTGAATTAGATCTAGTGTTTCAGGCCCTTTAGAAAAGGAAATGCCTAACAGATGTATAATGGTCTGATTACCTGGCTGCTTTGTAGAAGCTTTGAAGATCCCAGCTAGATAAAATTTTAGTTTTGTTGCTTCTTTTTGTGGAGATTTTGGGTTCTCTCTATGTAAGCACAGAGTCCCTTTTTGGTCGCCAAGAACTGTAGAGCTTAAAAAATTCTACATTTTATATTTATAAATATATGTTAGATTGACTAAGTTCAATAAGTTGGGGCTAATCTAAAAGAAAGTGAAGAGTCTCAAGGATGTGGGATGTGCCAAGTGGCACAACTACGGGCATTTGAAGGCTCGCAAGGAAAAGTTTTCTCCCAAGCAGTGTGAAGGCACGACATGTCTCAACGTTGGGTCACTGGGCCACAAGGAAGTAAAGTATCGATAGTCTATTGAAGTCCTCGCAGAGAGCAACAAGTGTCCCCACCATATGCAATTCAATGACCACAACCGGAGAAAGCGGAACCTGCCAGGTGTCGGCATCCATGTTGGTTTTGAGTTTCCTTCAAAACGTTTCTAGGTTTCCATGGAATGTGCTAGGTGTCAGTACCATGGGTGTTTGGGAGGTCTTTTTGGAAATTTCTTTTGGAGGAGCACAGAGATGCCATGTGTCCTTTTGTAGAGTTTGCAAAGCTTGTCACGTGTCCATGTGGCATTAGGTGGGGTCTCCTTTTATTAAGTGATAAATGCTGTGAAGTCTGATGTGTGTTAAGGTGGGACCCAGGGCTATTGAAGATTGAAGAAGGCCACGGAGAATGCCAAGTGTCAGCACTGTGGGCATTTGGAGGGAATTTTGGTAAAGTTCTTTTGTGTTGAGCACGGAACTGCCACGTACCCCATTTTTTAGTTTTGAAGAGACCTGTAGAAGCTGCCATCTGTCTCAACGATACTGTTTGATGGAACCCTAGTTTAAAGAACCATCTATTGGTCAACGATCATGGAGTTCAATTCAGCAAGAAGGCGAGAAAAGTTTTAAGCATGTAGAATCAGTTGCAACAACATGGAGGGACTAAGGTTGAAGATCCTATAAAGATTACTGGCACGTGGGTTAGGGAGCAGATCACGACAGTTAACTAGACTTGCAGGTAGCAAGGTGGTTAGGATCTTAATGACCTTAGGCAAGCTTTGAGCCCCATTTTTGGGCTATAAATAGTGAAGTCTGGCTGGGAAGAGGGAGGATACAGAGAAATTTGAAATATAAAAGAGTTTTAGCTGCTTGATCAAAAAGATATGTTGAAAATGAAGGTAGAACTGTTGCTATGAACTTTAAAATTTTGTGTAGCAAAGCTGAAATAAAGATTAACTTGTAACAATTTACTCAACAATTGATTTGCACATTCAATTCAATATAGAAGAGAAGAGAAGTACTTGCACAGTATTTACATAGAGAAACCTTTTCGGGAAAAAACTCCACACCCAAAGATATTTCCTGCTTGTATTAAATCTTCTTTCAAAGGATTACATTTAACACTTGAAATTTCTCTAAGTCCTTGATGCACTTCAAACAGCTTCTTGCTTTTTTCTCTAAGTCTTTTATCCTCAAATCAACTCTCTGGAAAATGTATGGGGTTTTCAATTAAATAAAAAGCACTTCCTTTTTAATTCAAGAACTTCTTTTTAATTCAAGAGCCCTTTTTTAATTCAACACTTCTTAACAAGAGCTTGAAACTCAAAATATAATCAATTACATTTGATAACATAGCTTCCAAATCTCATGCAAAAATCAAGCTCACTTAAATTGAGAAGACTGAAATCAAACATAGTCCAAACACTGAGTTAACTGGTCCTCCAAGATGTGGGTACCCAAGTTGGCTAAAATTAGCTTTCCCATCATCAAACTTATCACCAAGTAAAAGCAACATTGGAAACTCCTCTATTTGGGCGTCCAAGTTTTTCCAATGAGTTTCTATTAACTGAAGTGATCAAATACACATCAAAATCATGTAAACAACATGCAAGATTGATGTCCCCAAGGTTATTCTGAAATATCTTGTTCTGTACATGCAAGTGACATGCAAATATCGGATCCAACATGCAACTAATACCCATTACCTGAAATTCTAAGAAGTACCCTCCTGCAACTTTCAGGAGTTGGAGTGTCCTGCAAGTAATCTCACAAAAATGACATGCAACTACATGCAAGGTCATACAAGTCCATAGGAATGACATGCAACAACATGCAAGTGACATGCAACAACATGCAAGGTCATTCAAGTCCATAGGAGTGACATGCAACAACATGCAAGCACATGCAAGTGACATGCAACAACATGCAAGTCAATATGAACAACATGCATCAACATGCAACAACATGCAAGTCCATGCAAACTACTTTGACCACATGCAAGCAATATCCACTTCATGCATTTCTAATACTGTAGTCAACTCCAACATTATATCCATGCAAGGTGTCTCAACAATATCCACTCATGTACATGAAAAAACACAACTCCAAGTCTAAAATAGGACCCAAGTCAAACTCCCACTGACTAGGAGTTATCAAACTCTATCTTAAGACTTAGGAGAAGTCAACAAGGTCTGCGTAGCTCCCATCTCAAAGTGGGTGCCCAAGTTTTATATTATCCATTTAGAACATAAATGCAAAAGTCAAAGTGTTGTAATTAATAAATAATTAATCTCTCAAAGTCTTAATATGTTGGGGAACACATTCCAAGAACTTTGGAGACACATGAATTGGTTAGGATTGCAAGTTAATGGCAACTTATCCCAACATGAGCCCCATCTTTGTGTTATAAATAGTGAAGTCCAGCTGGGAAGAGGGAGGATACAGAGAAATTTGAAATATAAAAGAGTTTTAACTGCTTGATCAAAAAGATTTTTTTTCCTTAATAGGTGCCTCTCAGGAGAGATAGTATATTGTAGATCTGTGCATTTTTGCCTTATGTACTTTGTTCTCTTGACCATCAATGAAGAGAGAGTGATATTTTGTGCATTTTATGATGTCTTGCTGAATCTTGTTCTTTTCTTTCTATGTTATGCCTTTGATAAATCAAATATATATTATGTTGTGGTTAATCATGCTTAATGCTCTTTAGCTTAAATAAAAAATCTTACAAGTTAAATCATTTTGTTGTTAATCAAGATCTTTATATAAATTTGGCACATCACCTTAGTTTTAGTTTAAGGTTCTTTATAATCTTGTTTTTTCTTCCCTTTACATCCAACCCATAGAGAAGAACCATCTTCTTTAAAATCTGGAGGTTATCTTAAGGATCAAGTCCTACATTCTTAGGGTTTCCTATTGTTGGTGATTATTTGCAAATTTAAAAATCAACAGTTATTGTAAGGGACCTGACATCTAATTGTAGGTCCAAATAGATTATTCATAAGTGCCACAAAGTCTGAGAACTACTCCATCAAAGTTTGGCAATTTTTTGCTCTTAGGTCTCTTAAGAGACTTTGTCGGTACAGTGTAGCCCGATTCAATTGGGACACCTAGGGAATGAAACTGGGCCTCCACTAGCATAAACCAACACACTCTGACCTATTGGTGCTATTAGTTAAGTCCCATAGGGTGAAGAATGCAAAATATGGATCTTGGCACCTTTACAGTAAATGCCACTGAGGCATTTTACAAGAATACATGTACCATTGGCACGATCAAGTGATCTTGAGTTGGTCAAAATTGAGAGATGTTATTGTGGAGGGACCTAACATCTAGTTGTTGATCCAAACAGATTGTTCGTAGGTTTCACGAATTTTGAGAACTACTCCGTCAAAGTTTGGCAATTTTTTGCTCTTAGGTCTCTTAAGAGACTTTGTCGATATAATGTCGCCCAATTCGATTAGGACACCTAGGGAATGAAAGGGCCTCCAATAGAATAAACCAACCCACCCTAACATGTTGGTGCTATCAGTTAGGTCCCACAGGGTGAAGAATGCAAAATATGGCTCTTGGCACCTTGACACTAAATGCCACTAAGGGATTTTGCAAGAATGCATCTACCATTGGCACAGTCAAACGATGTTGAGTTGGTCAAAACCAAGAGAGGTTACTATGGAGGGACCTGACATCTAGCTGTAGGTCCAAACAAATCATTCGTAGGTGCCATGAAGTCTAAGAACTACTTTGTCAAAGTTTGGTAATTTTTTGTTCTTAGGTCTCTTGAGAGACTTTGCTGGTACAATGTAGCCCGACTCAATTGGGACACTTGGGGAATGAAACAAGGTCTTCATTAGCATAAACCAACCCACCCTGACATGTTGGTGTTGTAAGGTATGTCCAATAGGGTGAAGAACACAAAATATGGCTCTTGGCACCTTTACACTTAATGCTACAGAGGCATTTTGCAAGAATGCATCCATCGTTGGCATAGTCAAATGATGTTGAGTTGGTCAAAACTGAGAGGTTATTGTGGAGGGACCTAACATCTAGCTTTAGGTCCAAATGAATCATTCCTAGGTGCCATGAATTCTTAGAACTACTCCATCAAAGTTTGGTTGTTTTTTACTCTTAGGTCTCTTAAGAGACTTTGCTGGTACAATGTAGCCTGACTCGATTGGGACACCTAGTTAACAAAATAGGGCCTCCACTAGCATAAATGTACCCACACTGATTTGTCAGCACTATCAATAAGGTCCAAATGCAAATCGTGCTAAATTTATCTCTCTCCCTATGTCTCTCTCCTCCTCTCTACCTCATTTTGCTCTTTCCATAACACATATTGGTGTAGGAGCACCAAGAAGACCATTCATCTTGCTTTGATGTTCATCTTGTTTTGTTCAATAAGGTCCTAGAGACCATTCTCATTATGTACTAAGGCCATAATGCCATTTTGTAATAAGGACTTGGTCCAAAAGTCTATTGTTGTCATAACACCATCAAGGATAGTCATGTAAGTCTTCTTGTTTTGTGAGCATTGTCAAGGCATGGCAAGAAGTTTAAAATGATGTCAAGAAGTCTAGAAGGATGTCAAGAGGTCTAATGCCTTGTTCAAGGCCTAACTACTTTGTAAATTTGTTTGAAGGCATTGTTATGCCTAAACCATTCGCTGCTGTCCAAAAAGAGACAGTTGCAAAGGCAATTCAGTGGATTCAAACCTCCCATCGACCTTAATTGCCTTGACAACCAATCTAAACTCTTTGGCAGGCTTCTTAAAAGCACTGCCTATTCATTGTAAGAGAAGAAAATCATGGGGAAGTCATTGTAGTTGAATTAATCACAATAAATAATAAGTTTTCTGCTTTTCCTGAGTTGATTCGCTATTTCTGGCCATACCTTGCCCCTGTACGGATGTGTCATGGAAGCAAGGTTGTTTGGAAATGTAGCATGATGGGATAGCTTTGAAACAAACTTGGTTGGGAGTCTTGACATCACTTATAAGAAAAGATATAGCCTCTATTCTCAGACTACTCCTTGAAGACTGCTTTTTCTGAATTTGCACATCCTACAGGCCGTACTGTAGAAAGGTACCAGTTTGTCATCATTTTCTCATATTTTGATTGGATGCTACATTGAGTTGTCTTTAATTTGAATGTAGTTTGGCATATTAACAATAATACTGAAGGGAGTTATAAGGTTTCATTTCAAACTTGGTTGTGAAACCCTTCTCTAGGGTTTTGGTAGAGGAATATGCATCTCCTTGCCATTCCACTGATTTGATCCACTTTTGGTCAGTGGAATGGATGATGGTAGGACTATGCTAGTATGTTGTGATTTTTTTTTTGGCAGAGAACTTGCAAAGAAAGAGTTTACATTGAGAAACCTAACAAAACCATGTGTTAGGTGTAATTTAAAAGCACATTGAAGGAACCAAAGGTGTGTTTTTGGGAACAGCAGTTAATAGAAGTCTAAAACCCACAAATTCCTTTGTTTTAGCATGTATACTAAGTGTCCAAACCTTTGTTTGAGTTCTAGGCTTGCATTCTTTGGTAGTCTCTTTGTAAATTTGGCCTAATTAAGGCATTAGGTCACTGACAGGGGTTATTGGTTGAGATAGTCCGTCCAAAACAACCTATGCCAAGTTTGGGATATGTGATAGAAGGCCATAATGGGTATCTACTGGTTGTCTAAGATCTAAGTTTGGAGGTCTGAGTCAAAATTTATTAGGTCTGTTGTCTTTTTGAAGGGCTATAAACCATTTTGGGTGGTTTGTGAAGGAAGTACCAACCCGAAATCCAATCTACCTTGGCCAATGGATGGAATGGGTCCCTTGACATCCCAAACTAACATTTTCATGATGATACTGGAGTTTCCTTCTTTTGTTCCCACTTTTGCATAAAGATCTTTGTTTTTGGGCTAGTAGGTGTAGTTGAACCTTGTCAAGTTTATCTATCTTTCCCCATCCAATTTGCCTCTACATCACATATAGAAGGTGAAATGAGGATATACTAGACCTATAGCTGATAGAAAAATTTAATATCAACATTACTCCCAAATTTTCCTAAACCACATACAAAGGCTTTAAACCTAGACCTTAAAAGCAACTTGTTGAGCAAACACTCTGTTCTCAGCACAGCCATCGAAACTTGCATTTCATTCATAATTTTCATCATCATCATTCTCATCCAGCATGGCATAAGCCATGCTTTCAACCAAACTTGCCATGTAGTCATCTTCGTCGTCTGCAAGGGAAAAATGTTCACTCCCCCACAAACATTGGAACACATCGAGGGGACAACTCATTCCCAATTTGAAATTTGCAGCCACATGGCATTGTAGGTTATCCGAACTGAACCCTAAACTATCAAAAAATGTGTCTCTCTCCCTATGTCTCTGTCTTCCTCTCTACCTCTTTTTGTTCTTTCCATAACCCATATAGAAGGTGAAATGAGGGTATACTAGACCTATAGACAATGAAATGATGATACGAAAATCATGTTAAACATATAGAAGGTGAAATGAGGGTAAGAAAATAATGTGAAACATAGAAGGTGAGATGACGATATAATGTCAAACATATTATCTAGACCTCTCGATCTCAGTCCACAATACTATGTCCCACTTTTTGGCCAAAGTGGGACATTGAAATCAATGTTTTTAACTAAATCTTCACTTTCTGACACCTACAGCAACTAAACCATTAAGAATTCAAAGATGATGCAAACTAGTGATTTGTGAGATTTGGTGTGTAGATTCTAAATATATATTTTGAAAAAAAATTAGAAATAAATTGTGAATTTTTTGTGTAATTTTTAATAACTTGTTTTTTATAGTAAACAATTTTTTTAAAAAGTGACGTTTATGTTGTAATGTATAGCTTTTTAATAGAAAGGATAAAATTCTAATTTTTAAAATATAGATTTGTAACACCAATATCTAGGGCCTATATATTTTTCATAATTTTTTGTTGCATTTTTTTAATTAATTTTTGAAGTGAGATTAATTATAATTTGGACACAGGTTTATGTTGCAACACATAACTTGTTTTGTATGTATCGAAATTTAATTTTCTTTTTTTGTTGAAACAAGGACATCAATACCTAGCATATAGATAATTTTTAGAATTTTTTTCTCTATTTTTTTTATTTTTCTGCTTGTGTGGAATAGAGACCTTGTTGTTCAGTGAAAAACTTATGTTCAATCGAAAATAGAAAATAAATATAATAATTAAATTAAATTATTCAAAATTATACTTTTTGGAAAGTGTATACAAAGGGCTACATAATTCAAAAATATATTTTATAAATGATTTCATCTAACCTCCCCAAAAGGTGAAGCAAAGTTATTTTTATCAATATTTTGATAGGTGCAGAGGAGACTCCATCGAGGGTTTAATTTAAGACCAGGGGGGTTCTATCCAAGTGGGTTTGATCTAAGGGGTTTTTATGTAACTCCTTTTAATTCAACCCCTTTAGATGGAACCCCTCAAGGCTTAAATCATTAATTTTTCTAAAAAATATGAGATTTCAGGCAAAAATTAGGATGTCCCATAAGTGGGACACAGTATTGTGGGACAACCCCCTAACTAAACATACAATGTCAAACATATATCTAAGGTGAGATGAAGATAGGCAAATGATGTCAAACATATAGAAGGTGAAATGAGGATAAGCAAATCATGTCAAACATGTAGACGCAAAGAAAATGAGGATATGCAAAGTATGTAGACCATATAGAAGGTGAAATGAGGATATATGAATCATGCCAAATGTGTGTGTCTCTCTCTATGTCTCTCTCTCTTCCTCTCTACCTCATTCTTCTCTTTCCATAACCAATATAGAAGGTGAAATGAGGGTATACTAGACCTATACACGATGAAATAATGATAGGAAAATCATGTTAAACATATAGAAGGTGAAATGAGGGTAAGAAAATAATGTCAAACATATAGAAGGTGAAATGAGGATACATTATACATATAGAAGGTGAAATGAGGATACATTATACATAGATAGAAGGTGAAATGAGGATAAGTGAATCATGTCAAACATGTGGACCTATGAAATGAGGATATTCAAAGAATGGAGGCCATATAGAAGGTGAAATGAGGATATGTGAATCATGCCAAACATGTCTCTCTCCCTATGTCTCTCTATCTCCCTCTCTAGGTCTCATTTTTCTCTTTCCATAACCCATATAGAAGGGTTCAATGAGGGTATGCTAGACCTACAAACCATGAAATGAGGATATGATATTGAAACATGGAGTATATGATATTGAAACATACTTCCATTTAAGATGTACACCTATTTATGTGATGGGTAAAATGGGATAATCAAAATGAATAATAAAAACCTAAAAACATCAATGGAATGTGCATGTAAAGAAGATTTAAAAATAAGAAAGAAATGTGATACTCACAACTTTTTTACCTTGCAATTTTCATTGTTCGCCTATTCTCTTTTGATCTTTTGGTGATGAAGATGGCCCTCAAGAAGTTTTCTTCTTTGCTTCGATTCCTCAAGATGATAAGGAGAAATGGGTCAGATACTTGTTTATGTTGAAGATGAGCTTCAACACAATATGAAATGGATGATGAATGGTATGAAAGTGGGGGTGCCAATGGCGCGCTATGGATTCTGCAGCATAAGTTTACTTGAAAGCTTGATATGTGAAATAGAAGAAGAGGGTTGTATTTATAGAGTTGTGTGAGAGAAGATCAATGGTGGAAAAGAAATAAGAAGATCAACGGAGGAGAATGTTCGAGAGAACGTGCGCAAATAGAAGGATGTGTCATTCAAAAAGATGCTTTTTTGAGTTAACTGCTTTCTTGATGAGGATGAGTTTTTATTTCTTAAATTAGAATATATTTTTCTAATTTAAGAGTTTTGTTGATAGCTTTAAATTAGTTAACTCAGATTTTGCTTTTGCATGACAAGAAGAATTTATTTTTAGAAGATTTGAAGATTTTCTAGAAGATAAGAAAGCGTAATTAAATAAATAAATTTATTTAATTACTTGCACATGATTTTGGAAGAATAAATAAAATATTTAATTATATTTTATTTTTAGAGATTTAAGATTTAATTTAAATAAATTTGCAATTTATTTAAATTTGGAAGAATGAATGATTTAATTAAATAATTAAAATTATTTAATTATTTAGAAGAATAA
Organism: Cunninghamia lanceolata; assembly: GCA_027924645.1. Taxonomy (NCBI): domain Eukaryota; kingdom Viridiplantae; phylum Streptophyta; class Pinopsida; order Cupressales; family Cupressaceae; genus Cunninghamia; species Cunninghamia lanceolata. The sequence continues at coordinate 3,924,992 of BSBN01001268.1, read as the reverse complement.
AGTTGATATTGATGGAATTAATTAAATAAATGTAATTTTATTTAATTAAATGGGAGGAAATGAATCAAATAAATAAATTTATTTATTTATTTATTGATAGAGAAATATAAAGATGAAATAAATATTTATTTAGGTAGAGTCATGTCATTTTTAGGTGTATACATTTTGCCCCTCTTTAATGCAATGTGTTTTATCACGTTTCAAAGAATAAGAATTTTTTTGACAATGATACATGCCCCAGTTTGCCCTTGGTACAAGTTTAACGATAGGATGCCCCCTCGGGAGATTAGACGGGAAGATAGTAGAAAGCGTGAGACAGATAATCTCACGAAGAAGCAGGTGGAAAGTGGGTTAAGATGGAGAAAAACAAGGCATGGTTCGAAGGAATAGATATGGGAAGTAGTCACAGTTGTCACACAATTAGCCATGGTTCACTTGCTATATATAGGAGCTGGGTCCACAAGTCTTATTCATTTGCACACTTGTCCTTAGTTGATTGGTCTTCTAGAGTTTAGTAGGGCAGAGGAGCTACAGTAGTCGACAAAGATATGGATATTCTATGCGAGGAGCACCATTTTGAGCAAGTTCGATGGTTTGATCGGCCACCTAAGGCAGGACCACCGGTATGTAGTTCGTCAAAACTCACTAAAAGTCATTTATTAGGTCAATAAATGCTTAGGAAAAAAAGTTAAGTCAGATGCACTGAACTACAGTTCGGCGCATATGTGCTCTGAAATGGTGCATATGCTACGAAGTTGCGCATCTAAGTGATCTTATGGTGCATATGATAGATGTGTGCATATAGGCTATGAATTGGCGCATCCATTGTGGAACTACGCATGTGACACAATAAGCGGTGCATGTGCCAGAACGACGCATACACGTCAAGGATTGGCGCATTCACAGTGAAGCGGTGCATATGATATGAATCAGTGCATTTGCCACCTGGTTCAGTGCATTTGCACTAGGATAATCAGTTGACTTAACAAAATTAACCCAATTGGCCCCTTGATCGATGCGTCAATTGATAAGCGATCTCCGAGATTGTCGAGAATCTAGTCAAGAGATGATATGCTATTTTGATTAATTTGATATGCTAAGTCAATGATAGGATAGTTTGATTGCTTTGAGTAGGTTTTTCTTAGATATGGATTTCTTTGACGCTATGCTTTGCCTGATTGTAGGAGGATATCTCAGATACCCTGATGTCATGAGATCAGTTCCCTTTGTCGTTGTTGCAATGATATATGTTGACTGAGATGGACTGCTAGGCTCTTGGTGCTATGGGTCTGCATTACATTTGTTTCATGCTTGAGGTTCACGCGAACTGCGGGTTGTTGACTGTAGTGGTGGAGCGATTCCACGGCGAGGATGGGACATGTCATCTACTGACCAAGGAGATGATGATCACTCTGGAGGATGTGTATAGGATTCTGCACCTCCCTATTCAAGGAGAGTTGGTAGAGTATGATCCACAACATGACACTCGATTGGCTGAGTACAGACGGGTGTTTGATGACCCAGAGTTGGTTAAGTAGGTGATTTCGTGGTAGGACATTCATGACTGCTATGACTACTTCTTGGGGATAGTGGTGGGATTGATCAGTGGTGTAGTATGCCCTCATAGGAAGTCACACAGGTTCCCAATTGGCTGGGGGAGGGTGCTAGAGAGCATGATCACTGATAGGACTCGATATACCTGGGGTGTGTGCGTGCTAGCACACTTGTACAGGGATATGCACTAGGTTGTGTACCATAGAGGGGTCAGTTTGTCAGCAGGTGTGTCTCTTTTGCAGTTTTGGTTATGGGAGCACATAGCTATCACATGGTCGATATGTCTTTTTCACAGGCAAAGAGGTGAGCCCTATAGCTATGGTTATGCAGGCATGATTTCCTAGCACAAGCTGGGGAAGCTCGAGTGTTGGAGACATGCGTTGGATAATGTGGATCTAGTTATTTGGTGCCCATACCTAGACTGTGAGGTATGGGAGGATGAGGCTGATGAGTTGCCATACTATTTCCAGACTCGGTGGCTTATTGGCAAGACAAGGTATATATTGGAGCAACAGATTGTTAGCAGAGTATAGAGGCAGTTTGGCAGAGTACAAGGCAGGCCACAGGGGCAGGCACAATTCACAAGGACCCATGCAAAGAGATTTAGGTGGGGTCCTGTGGCATCATATGAGGAGGCCTTGGCAGACTTTCGTTAGATCCCCTATGCAGCTTGGCCTATGAGGAAGGACATAGTGGATGCGGGCATGATGCTAGATTATGAGGAGTGGTTCATGGCTCATCCATTTCCCAGATATTTAGGATCTGGAGAGTTGGCTCCTCGTATAGATGAGGAGGATTCAAATGACGAGAGCAAAGCTGACAGGAGGAGGAGACGGAGGAGGGGGAGAGGAGGTCAGGGAGATGATGGTGGAGATGGAGGAGGAGGAGGAGATGGAGGAGGAGGTGGCAGACTGAGATAGAGGAGGAGGTCTGGGGAGGGACCTTCGATTCAGCAGGAGGTTGTGCAGCCGCAGGCTACAGGACAAGTGCAGGTGCCAGTACAGTAGGTGGCACAGCAGAGATAGATGTCGCCACCACAGCAGGTGGCACAACAACAGGTGTAGGGACAGGGATAGGCAGGGTAAGCCCCACAGCCTGACTTATAGCAGCAGGGCCTTGTTGCATTACAGGGTCAAGTTAGGCAGTTGAGGGCCCACCTGAGAGTAGCAGAGTCTCAGAGAGAGGCAGATGTAGGATGGATAGCAGAGATCTCCAGAGAGCGAGATGCAGCCCTAGCGAGTGTGTGGGTGATCAGAGCAGAGAGAGATGCAGTAGTGGCAGCCCTGGGTATAGATAGTACTTTGAGCTTTTTGGTTGCACAAGTGCAGAAAGCACAAACAGAGCTGGCCCAGGGACAAGGTGAGCTTCCCAAAGTGCAGGCTCAGACTCAGTACTATAGAGGATTATACCACGGATTAGTATCAATGGACCAACATGCGCCTAGTTATAGGAGTCAGTCTATGGCATCACAGAGGGTAGGTGGATCTCGATCTGTAGCATCAGTGAGAGTCCTAGCAATTAGGGGGTGACAGAGGAGAGGGTAGTGCAGGGAGTAGTGCTCCACGTCAGCAGGGTTAGCCAGATTTTGACACTCTTATCGATTTGTTGGCTTGATGTACACATGTTTGATGGCGTAGATAGCCTGTTATGTATTATTTTGCCCCGAGACATGTATCACTATCTTGTTGTACATTGTATACATTCCATGATATGATTCTATGAGATGGATAGATATTTTTGATATATTGCACATTTGGACATGGTTTTATGTTTATATGATGATGCAATTATTGATGCTCTATATGCATATGTTATATGTTTATATGTTATGGGTGCAATCTATCTTATGATGCTTTGTATATGTGATGCATACTAGATGGATTAGGATGATTTGATATGCTAATGCAAATGTGAAATGTTATTGATATGATTATGCAGCTCTATATGTATTTGTCTATGTTTTTTATTTTTGATATGATATACAGATGCAAATGTATGTGGATGACCTGATGCACTTATTATGTATGCAAATGATTTAGTCATTTGACTGACTATCTCATATCATATGATATGTTACCTATGCTATGTTTTTGATATGTCCAAATGTACTCAATCGACATAGAGGTGATATAGATAGGCGGAAGAAAAAGGGATGAAAGAAATACAGGCTTTCATTTGATACACTGTAGGATTTTGTTATTGCATGGTTGATATGGATTTTTGGATATGGGATGGATGTGGATGCTTTGCCATCATTAGAGTGCAAGTACTTTGCTTTCATCATTGGGCATTTTTTGTTTCTTTTCTCTTTTTGAAATGTTGTAAGAAAATACAAGCATCTAGGTACAATTAGACCAAGATGACCTGAGTATTCCTTACATGGATTTTGATATAGCAAGTTGATACAAGCATCTAGTCAAACTTGAATCTAGATGACCTAAGTACTTCTTGTGTTTCAACAGACAAGGATTGCCTTTTTTCACATTCAGACCTTCGAAGTCCTCAATGATCTTTTGCTAATCATGTCGTTAGACAAAAGTCATCACATTACTAAAGTTTGATCCATAAACAACAAACAAAAAAAAGGTTATGCCCCCATCATAGCATCTCTAGCTTTTGGCATCCTTGAGTAGCATAGGAAGACATAATGACAAAAATCCAAGACTTTGTAAGTTAATCTGCTTCACAAAACATTCTTGCATTAGATGTGTCTTTTTGCCATAATTGATATAGAATTAATCTGAGTGTTTCAGTATATGTTTGCATTGGACAGGTTGATGTTTTTGTGCCAAAATTTTTTCTTTGGGAAGCATGCTTTGCTGCGTGTGCCTACCTATTGAAAGGTATCACAATCCTTTATTGGTATCCTCTAAGAACATGTGGCACTCAAGAATCCAAAATCCACAACCAGGGCGAGGATTTGCCCCCAGTTTAGACAAAGGATCAAATTATTATGGGTGATATGACAAACAGACATGGAGAGACAGACCCTAAGGGACTGACCTAGTGTCTTGGGGCCTCATTGCTAAATGGCCTTGCCTACGTGACGATGCAGAGGCAACGTAGTTCGGGGTGAACCTAATGGACCTAAGACCTAGGTGATGGCAAAGATGTAGAAATGGTATGGACGACAGGACAGACAACACTTAATGGAATGGATAGGAAAGGAGCAAAGCAAAGCCTCGGGGGTGCATTGAGAATGGCCTTGCCTATGTGATAACTCAGAGGTGATGTAGTTTGACAAATAGATCAAAGGACTAGTTCAAGATGAACGACATGATGGACACAAGAGACATGAGGTCATAACAGATGGAGGAAGTGGTTTGTCACAGATAGCGCCTGTTTACCAGGTTTTCACCACATGCTTTTATTTGCACGAAAGCTAAAAGTACACATGACACCTGTTTGCTAGGTTTTCATCATGGTACCTATCCTAGCTACCTATTTGCTAGGTTTTCACCAGAGGATGATTTTTTTTATTATTTTTCCATTTTTTTATTTTTTGTTTTTTTATCACTTTTCCAATTTTTTTTGAATTTTTTTGAGGACTCCCTTGCATTGTGGTTTTTAGGTATAGAACTTGTGAAGATGCATGTTGTTGATGGGATCATCAAACAGTTCACCTTCAGATGTAGCCAATTGATATGTTTCTGACCCATAGGCTGTAATGATGACATAGGGACCCAGCAAGTTGGGTTCGAACTTGCCTTTCTTTTCTTGATCTTGCTAATTTCTAGGATTTTCTTTGAGGACTAGATCACCAACTTGGAATACTCAGGGTTTGACCCTATGGTTGTAGCTTCTGGATATTCATTGTTGATAAGATTTTAGGTGGTTAAAGGTCTGTTGCCTTCTCTCTTTAAGCAACTCTAACTCTTGAAAGCGGGACACTATGTATTCTTCATCAGATATGAGTCCTTTTAATGAAACTCGCAAGGATGGGATCTCAACTTCGATGGGGAAGATGGCTTCAGATCCATAGACCAGGGAGTATGGTGTTGCACCTATGGGTGTGTGAATGCTTGTATAATAGGCCCACAATGTGGGATTTAATTGGACATGCCAATCATGACCAGCATCATTGATAGTCTTCTTTAGGATTTTCAAAATGGTTTTATTTGATGCCTCTACCTGGCCATTGCCTTGGGAGTAATAGGGGGTAGAAAAGTGGTGTTGGATATGGAATTTGTCGTATAGTTCCCTAACATCTTAATTTTTGAAGGGTCATCCATTATCCGTGATAATGGATGAAGGGATACCATAGCGACAAATGATGTAGTTCAAGATAAAGGAGGCAATCTACTTGCCTGTGATATTGGCTAAGGGCATGGCTTCAATCCACTTTGTAAAGTACTCAGTGGTAGTAATTATGAAATTATGTCCACTAGATGAAGGAGGGTGAATCTTGCCCACTAAGTTGAGTGCCCACTGACAGAAAGGCCAAGGAGTCATTCATGGCTGTAGTTCCTATGCTGGGGCATGTATCAGGTTCCTATGGATTTGGCACTTCTTGCACTTCTTTACAAAATGATAGGATTCTTGTTCCATGGTTGGCCAGTAGTATCCCATGTGTATGAGTTCCTTGGCTAGGGTAGGGCCACTAGAATGGTTCCTGCATATACCGTCGTGCACTTTGTTCAAGGCAGTTTGATATTCTTCACTATTGAGACATCTAAGGAGAGTACCATCGAGACCTCTGCGATATAGGGTATTGGTGACAATGGAATACCGAGATGTTTGACGGATGAAGGTTTATTTTTGGTTATTGGAGAGATCAGGTGGGAGGGTATTCTCTTTAAGATAGGCAAATATTTTTCCATAGAGGGGGGAATCAGTTCTGACAATGTGGCAAATGATATGGGATTCAGGAGTGTCATATGCAGGATAGGACACTGGCTCTACCAAGAACTCATAACATGATTGATTATTTGGAATATCAAGGAGAGATGCAATCATTGCCATGGCGTCTGCAGCTTTGTTCTCAATCCTTGGTATCTACTCAAAAGAGATCTTGACAAAGTATTCTTTGAAGTCATCTACAATTCATTTGTAAGGGATTAATTTCTCATCTTTTGTCTAGTAGTCATCATTTACTTGATTTATGACCAGCTGTGAGTCACCATACACATGAATTTCTTGGATATTTCATTCAACTACTAGCTTGATGCCAATGACTAGAGCTTCATACTCTGCCACGTTGTTAGTACAGGGAAACAATAATCTATATGATTTAGGAATGGTGTCACCGCTAGGGGTGATCAATAGGATACCTACTTCTGATCCATGTCGAGTGTATGAGCCATCGAAATACATTTTCCAGGTTGCTATGGTTATGTGAAAGATAGATTCATCTGGAAATTCAAAGTTCAAAGGGTTGTCATCTATCAGAGGTGCATCTACCAGTTGGTTTGCAAGTACTTGGCCTTTTATTGCTTTCCTCTCTACATATTCAATGTCAAATTCACTGAGAAGCATGACCCATTTGGACAATCTACCTGTGAGGGCTGCTTTGTTGACTAAGTACTTGAGTGGATCAATATTTGCTACTAGTTTGACCAAATGTGACAACATGTAATGTCTCCACTTTTGTGAGGCGAAGACCACAGCAAGACATGCTCTTTTGATTGGCGAGTATTGCAATTCATATCCAACAAGTGTTCGATTGATATAGTATATTGCTTGTTCTTTCCCTTCATAATTTTGTTATGCGAGGAGAGCTCCCAGAGCTGTTGGTGTGGCCAAGATATACAGCAGCAGAGGTTTACCCTAAATCGGTGGCATCAATACAGGTGGCTTCATGAGATACTCTTTTAACTGTTGAAATGCTTTCTCACATGAATCATTCCATTTGAAAGAGATATTCTTATGTAGGAGGTGGGAAAATGGGTGGCACTTGTCCGCCAATTGAGAAATGAACCTTCTGATAGATTGTAGTTTTCCCTGTAGGGACCTTAGCTGAGTGAGATTTTTAGGAGGCAGCATTTCCATGATGGCCTTCACTTTAGCTGGATCAACTTCAATTCCATTGGCGGACACTATGTATCCAAGTAGCTTACCTAAGGTAACTCCAAACACACACTTCTTTGAATTGAGGCACACATTAAATTATTCTAGTCTTTTGAAGATTTTGTCCAGTACTGCCAGGTGTCCTTCTCTTGTGAGTTATTTTTCCATAATGTCATCAACATAATCTTCCATTATTATGTGCATCATGTCATGGAAGATTGTGGTCATAGCTCTCTGATATGTTGCGCCGACATTTTTCAAACCAAATGACATGACACACTAACAGTAGGTGCCCCAAGGACATGTGAATGCAGTCTTGTGTTGGTCTTCAGGTGTAATTTTTATCTGGTTGTATCCAAAAAAACCATCCATTAGTGACAACATGGTGTGCCCTACCATGAGATCTACAATAATGTCAATGTTTGGTAGGGGAAATCATCTTTTGGACAAGCTTTGTTTAGGTCCCTGAAGTCATTACATATTTGAACTCTGCCATCTGGTTTGGCAACTGGTACTATGTTTGAAATCCACTCAAGATAGTCTATTGGTCTGATGAATCTAACATCTAACAGTTTCTTCAGCTCTTCTTTCACCATGAGGGCCACATGTGGGTGCATCTTTCTAAGTTTTTACTTTACTGGCTTATCTCCTGGAGCTAAGGATAAGTGATGTATTATGAGATTCAGATCTAGCCCTAGCATGTCCACATGTGTCCAAGCAAAATTGATTTGTTTTCTTTTGAAGAATTCAGTAAATGCTAGCTTTTCTTGTGTTGTTAAAGACTGTGCCATGTGGATCATTATGGGATTATCACCTGTGCTAACATTAATCAGCTCTGTTGGTTCTATCAAGATTGAAGATCTCTCCTGATGTGTGAGATTGGGTAGAGGGTCAACCCTTCCATCCTTCAGTGCCTCAGAGAGGTTTTCACTATTGGATATGTCTATATTTTTACTTTTTTCATGATCTAACATTGTGACAGAACGGCTTTCAACATTAGATATTTCTTTCATTTTGACATTTTTGAGACTGAAAGGCTTAGCACTCTCCAAAATAGGCCTTGTCATTGAGTTCTATGGCATAGCCAACTCTGTCGTCCCCTGCGGGTATATGATCTCTAAGCTCAAGATAGTCTATGATGGCTTCATTGTTCTAAAAGGTATCAAGCTTAGGAGTAGTGTCTTGTAAGTCCCAATCTATGAGTTCGGGGTGCACCAATGGTAAGGGGTCATTGGGTTGGTCTAGTTCGATGGTATTGATGGTTAAGATAGAGGTGTTGTGGAGGTCATTATAAGCACGGATAAAGTCTGCAATGGTACTCTCTATTATCGGATCTATTAAGGGGGGTATCATTCTTTCCTCACGACTTTCACTATCATTATTACACGGGTCAGACTCTAGTGGTCCAGACCTTGGACTTCGTCTCTCATTTGCATGGGTTGGGTCATACTTGTGGACAACATCGATACCTTTTTCATCACAAGCTAGCTCAGAGAGGCTATCCCACTCATAGTCATTGGAATCAGTCTCGCTCCCCAGTTATAGTTGCTGAATTTGATCAACCAGATTACTAGCAGATGTTTCTGGTTGTTTTCCTTTATTCTTATTTGATCTGTTGGTTCTTGATGTGCCAGTGTAACCTAGCCCTATAGTGTCTTGAGCTGTCAAGGTATGAAGTTGGATGGGTTCAATGATACCCTCTTTTCTTGAACCAAGCGGACCATGTCCTTCATACCCCATTCTTTGTAGCATTTGGAATCCATGACCATATTGCTCAGTTTGTATAGTGGTGTGATGGTCTTGTTGTGTTGATGAACTACCTTCATCTTTATATAGCCATTGTAGGATATCCTTTTCATCACTCTCATCTTCAAGGCTTCTCCATTTGATAAATGGACCTTTGGTAGTTTTGTCTTCTTTGGATTTGCTTAGGGTAGGTCTTCTATATGATCTGGGAGATGGGGGGCAGTTGTGCCAAATAGAGGGATTGGGAAATTGTGTACTCACCCAAGCCCTTATCTTTGAGTCTGAGGTTAGGTTGGGATGCCTTTGAAGTGGAAGCAAGTGAAGCTAGGTCAACACGAGATGAAGATGAAGCAGAGGCATAGTTGTTAGGAATCACAACTTTAGGTTTAGGTTGAATGGAGTTGCAATACTAAAATGGATTGGGGTCACCTTGGATGGTGATCCCTTGACCTTCATAGGGGAATTTGATATACTAGTGGTATGTTGATGGCACTGCTTTCAGAGCATGTATCCATGGTCTCCCAAAAAGGATATTATATGCTAGCTCCATATCGAGGACTTGGCATGCCACATCTTTTACTATAGGTCCCACTCGGATTGCTAAAGTAACAGTACCCTTGGAAGTTCTCTCCTCATCGTAGGCTTTGATAGTGATTTTCTTTTTTGGATCTATAGCTTTCTCCGTAAACCCCAATGCAAGGATTAGCTTCAAGGTACAAATATTCAAACCGGCTCCTCCATCGATTAAAACCCTTTTTATCTTGTGTTTGTGGATGAAGGCTTCGATATGAAGAGAGGCATTATGAGGTTGGGTTATTGACATATCATCCTTTTCAGTCAATGATAGGGAGTGAGGTGAGGTAATGTAACCTACCATGGTTTGAAATTGTTCTTCGGCAAGGTTCATTGGAACAGAGGCTTCTGATAAATATTTGTCAAGTATGGCCCTATGGGATGGGGACAGATGCAGAAGTTCCAGAATGGAGATATGTGCTAGTGTCTTATGAACTTGATCTAGGATACTGTACTGATTAGATGGAGAGGCGGGGGCTCCTCTAAGAGTGACTCTATTACTATGGTTGGTAACATTACAATCCACCTCTTTGTTTATAGTGATCACATTGATGCGTGAATCACTTTCTGATATGTGGTTAACAACATAGTCAAAGGACACGCTTGTGTGATTCGTGTTGTTAGTTCCACTATTGTTTTGGTTGTAAGACCCTCCCTGTTCATAGTTGGGAAGAGGATCCTTGAATGCATGGTGATCATTATTAGAGGTATGTCCATCAAGTGACACTTTGTTTTGCTTGATCAAATCTTGGATAGCATGCTTGAGCGCAATGCAGTCGTTGGTTTTGTGCCCCCTGTTTTGGTGGTACTCACAGAAATCATTATCGTTCCACCAAGGAGGTTTGACTTTTGGTTCATATTCCCACGCTAATGGAAGTGTTATGATCTTACTTGTGATTAACTTCCGTAGGGCGGTTTCCAATGATTCTCCCAAAGGTGTAAATTTTCTCCTAGGTTGAAAATTTGTAAACCGTGATTCAGTGTTTCTTGGTTTGTTTTGTGGGGGGTTGTTTCAAGGATTTGATAGGTTGAAGATTGGTTTCTTTGGTGTCGCATTATTGGCATCTACCACCCCATCATTCACAATATTTTTGTTCTTTGTCCAGAATCCTCGTTTATCTACGTTGCTATTGGTACTAGGAGTGTCCTTATAAAGCTTTATTTGACCCTTTGCGATTAAAGTCTTTTCAATGATTAGACCCATCTCAATGAACTTACTAAAGGAAGTAGGACGTTGGATTTGTATCTGATAGCTTAGGTTAGTTTGCAAGTTATGGACAAACATTTCTAGCATTTGTTTTTCAGGCATTTGATGTGGGCATTTACTTGCCAATTGTCTCCATCTTTGTAGGAAGGTGGCAAAAGATTCCCCACCTTTTTGCTTGGTGTTACAAAGGTCTAAGATTGAGGTGTCATGCTCAATATTATAGGAGAAGTGTGACAAATTTTTCCACAAGTTTGTTAAAGGTTCTAATGTCGGGTGGTAGTCTAGAAAACCACTCCATGGCTTGTCCTCGTAAGCTTCTTTGAAACAGTCCCATAAGATAAGTATCATTGTGGGCGACTTCAAGACATGCAGCGTTAAATTCCCTAATGTGGTCCCTTGGATCACCCTTGATATTTATCAAATTTTGGCACCTCAAACTTAGAGGGGAAAGGTATCATGATCAAGGTTCTATCAAAAGGATATGGTGAAATATCCTCTATGGAATAATGCTTAGTTGATGCTCCTATTTGCATGTCTGTGAATTGTCGTTGTAAAGCTTGGATCTATCAGGTCATTAAACTTAAGGAATCTGTAGAATCAATGGTTGCTTTGCTTTTGTCTGTGGGTATTTCCTTGCGTGTGCTTCCCTTAGGGTTTCTTTCTTCCTCAAGTTCTTTTAGAGCTTCTATGTCAAAATCTTTAGGGAGCTTGACTCCTCGTTGTGCTAAGTGGAGAAAGAATTTAGTAGGGTCTTGGGCAAGTACCTTATCCATTATGCGTTGAAACCTTTGGTCTTGTTGTGTTTGGAGGACCTCTTCCATAGAAATTTCTTCATCATTGTCATGAGAGGTTGAAATAGTTTTCTCGGCCATTTTAATCTATTTTTATTTTTGGGACCTTGTTAAGACCATGCAAGGTGACTAGAGATGGGATGGAATGAGTTTGAAAGTTTTGAACAAGGGGTACTAGAATGTGCCAAGATTTTAGCAAGGTTCTCCTTAGGTCTAATTGGTGTCAAACAATTTGGGTGCACAAAATGATAGGCAAAGTAAGGATGATAGAAATCCATTTACTTGATGTAGACTAGTCTTGCACAAGCCACTAGTGGAGTTCCAAGAGAAAAGGATGATTGATCCTTGATAGTGGAGACTCACTAGGTTTGTTTGAGGTTTGATGCAATCAAGAATAGCTTGGTTCTCGCCTTGTTGGATTTTGGAAGAATTTTTGCGAAGTTTTGGATGATGCAGCGTGGGAAAAGTAGCTATGGTGTGGAAGAAGAGTGAAATGGTTGACTTGCATGATTCTAATCAAATCTTGGGAAAACTGAGACAAGTTTGAAATGGGTTTCTGAAAAGTTGACAGTTTTTCTCTTGGGAAGTATGGAATAGCTCTCTGGATTAGATGTGCAGCAATAAATGCACTGAAATAGAATGCAAAAGCGCCATAGGTTGAAGCAAATGTGCAAATCTAGCAATTTTTATATGCGCCACAACAGGGTTCAAATGTGTAGCAGGTCTAAGCATATGTGTCGTTCTAGTTTTCAGTTTGATTTTGCAAAGTTTTGGCACATTTTTCAAAAAAATTCTATTTTTGGGTTGAAAACTTGGTCTTTTTAGGTTCTAATTTTCAATTATGGCAGATAAAGACACAGCAAGTGCATAGAAGTTTTCATGATTTTTATCTTTTGTTATTTTTTTGTATTTTATGGACTTTTTGACACAAGAACAATTACACCCTAGGCTAGAAAGGATAGTATTTGTTGAGTCCCCTAGCTGTGCATATTCAAAGTGTGTAGCTCCAGGATTTGGTAGCACCAGCTCCTCTCCACGGCACTCACTTCTCACGCATACCAGATCCAGGTTTCCTTAGGTTCATACCCCCACCAAACCATAGGATTGTCCCTGCTACCTCTACTATGAATCACCTGAATCAGGGCCACTTCAAAGGTTCCACCTTTTGTGCCAACAAATAGGGGTTTTTGGTATACTAAACAAATGGCTAAGTAGTCAAGGCAACCGTTCGAGTGGTTACACGTGCGGCAGCACTATTCTCTGTTATGGAGTCTCCCAGCCTCCAATGGTTATGCCTTGGAGGGTTTTGGGGGAGGTTGGTTGTCAGTGTAACACATCGGCACTCATTGCATGAAGCTTTCGCCTCAAGCACAATTTATTTAAAGTGGATCGGTAGGGCTTGGCTTTAGCCTATTTCCATTTAGGGTCATTCCCACTTGGACAAATAGGCATCCAAGGGTAGGCCCCTCTAAAGGTTAAACACAAGGAATAACAAGTTTAGTGTTCTGGTCACCCAGTAAAGAGGAGAGCATAAGCCTATTGTCATTCAAAAGACATAGAAAATAGTGGTTAATCCAATCCTATTTAAAAGGAAAAAAGCTAAATGCGTTATCTACTTGGGCACTTACACATTTGTTAACTTTGAAGTCTTTAAAGATAGCAATGGTTCATTTCCCTTTGTGAGATAGAAACGTTCTAAACTTAAGGAAGATAGCAATAATGTAAAGATAGCAGTGATTGTTCGTTACTATCCTCCTAGTTAAGGACTACGTGAGATTTGCATGCATGTATTTTTTTTTACTTTTTCCCCTAATTAATCTAAGATGAGTTAATTAGTGTAGCTAAATGATCTATCCAGCTCCTAATCTTGCAAGACAAACGTTAGCGTTAATCTGACAATTACGAGAGATCCTAAAATCACAAAGAAGAATAGATGCACCACTTAACAGTCTGTATGCGCAGAAACAGAGACTGTAAGTGCCACATTACAAATGCGTTAAGACAGGTGTCAAAAGTGCAAGAAGAGATAAAAAGCGTTGTTTCTATAGATGCGACATAAAAAAGTATGTAAGCGCCATGTATGAGGGTATATGCTTCAGACTACTGCAGACACTGGAACAGGTAGTGTATGCACCGGCTCAGAGGATGTATGTGTCAAAATTTTGCATGCACTAAAACAAGTTGTAGATGTGCCAGTTGGAAGGATATATGCGCTGGAAGTTTGTATGCACCGGAACAGTGCTCAGATGCACCTTGGGATCAATCAGATGCGCCGACTGAACCTATTTGAAGCCTGTACGGAATTTATATGGAACCTGTCACTTAGAAACTTAGTTTTTTGGTTATATTAGGGGCAAATGCCCCATGGTGGGTGCGAGAAATGTGATGGGTAAATTGGGATAATCAAAATGAATAATAAAAACCCAAAAACATCAATGGAATGTACAAGTAAAGAAGATTTAAAAATAAGAAAGAAATGTGATACTCACAACCTTTTTACCTTGCGATTTCCATTGTTCGCCTATTCTCTTTTGATCTTTTGGTGATGAAGATGGCCCTCACGAAGCTTGCTTCCTTGCTTCGATTCCTCAAGATGACAAGGAGAAATGGCTCAGATACTTGTTTATGTTGAAGATGAGCTTCAACACAATATGAAATGGATGATGAATGGTATGAAAGTGGGGGTGCCAATGGCGCGCTATGGATTCTGCAACATACATTTACTTGAAAGCTTGATATGTGAAATAGAAGAAGAGGGTTGTATTTATAGAGTTGTGTGAGAGAAGATCAATGGTAGAAAAGAAATAAGAAGATCAACGAAGGAGAATGTTTGAGAGAACGTGCGCAAATAGAAGAAGGACATGTGTCATTCAAAAAGATGATTTGTTGAGTTAACTGCTTTCTTGATGAGGATGAGTTTTTATTTCTTAAATTAGAATATATTTTTCTAATTTAAGAGTTTTGTTGATAGCTTTAAATCAATTAACTCAGCTTTTGCTTTTGCATGACAAGAAGAATTTATTTTTAGAAGATTTGAAGATTTTCTAGAAGATAAGAAAGCGTAATTAAATAAATAAATTTATTTAAGATTTAATTTAAATAAATTTGCAATTTATTTAAATTTGGAAGAATGAATGATTTAATTAAATAATTAAAATTATTTAATTATTTAGAAGAATAAAGTTGATATTGATAGAATTAATTAAATAAATGTAATTTTATTTAATTAAATGGGAGGAAATAAATCAAATTAATTAATTTATTTATTTATTGATTGATAGAGGAATATTAAGATGAAATAAATATTTAAAATATTTATTTAGGTAGAGTCATGTCATTTTTAGGTGTATACAATTTACATTTCCAAATGCATAGGTTGTTGAATTTGGGTCAAGTGGATGACATTTCTTTGCATAAACTAGATAACGAAATGGGTAAACACACAAACATGTCTTTTCTCATTAATACAAAAATAAATATCTTTGATTTAATGAAAACATCATAAGTTTTGTCATTTTTAACATGTATCTTGCATGTTTAACATGTAAAATGAGAAATTATCAATGATTATCATATCAAATCTAGTAGTTTCTATATCAAATCTAGTAGTTTCAATATCATGATTATTATGAGATGTATACAAAAAGAGTCCAATACAACAAATATGTTAACTAATGCTAAGCATCCATGTAATAATTTAGCATAAACAAATTTTGAACAAGTATACTAATTTAGCATAAATTAAAATGAAATGTTAAATATAGATTTCATATGATTGCAATTATGTTTTTTTTTAATTAATTCTTGCTTATTAGGGTATTCATATAGAAATATATAGTGGGTAATTGCACAAAAATGGGGGACCAAAAGGGGGTCTTAAGATGCCACTTTTTTTTCTGAAATCAAGAAACATTGATGTTGGATGAAAATTTGAAAATAGTTACACTCAAAATTTGAAGATGCAACCAAAACAAGAGTCGTAGTGCTCTGAATTTAGTTTCTAAACTACTAATTTTTTTCTAAAAATGGTTGAGATTAAGGGGTTCAAAAAGGGGGAGCACACAAATTGGTCTTGTTTTTCTCAAAAAAACATAACATAGCGTCTGGTGTGCTCCCCCTAAAATGTTAACTTTTTTTCGTATTTCAAAAATCGCTTCAATGAGAAAATTAGCTAACACCATGTAATTTATCTTTAATTTTTTTGATAAATTTTTCATGAATAATTAATTTTTTAGTAATTTTCAAAGTGGACACATCCTGAAAAACATAAAATTGAGCATGCTCCCCCCTAAATTTTTTGAAAACTAATCGAAAATCAAATTTTTTTTGAATACGTGTAGAATGGAGTCTAGTTTCTAAAAATGTTACTTATTTCAAATTTTGATGAAGGTTAAAAAAAGTCAAAAATACTAGACACTGGTTTTTGACAAAAAATGGATACACTAACAAAAGAATTCCTAATGAAACCCTTAAGGTACTCAAAATGTGAAAAAAAATTATATGGTTAGCTAGCTAACAGAGAGCTTAAGATTATGGTGGTTTTTTTTTTTACTTTTCATTGAAAAAAGTACAATCCTGATGGGGAGCATACTCCAGAATACCTAAAAATTTGGTTAAAAACTAGAAAAACACATCCAAATTAGCTCAGCATAATGCGAGCGTGTTATAATGCGCTCGCGTTATGTTGAGCTAATTTGTCTTTCCACATGCCAATTACATTTGCTTGAAAGTTTCTAAAGCCTTTTCAACAAATCCATTTTTTGCATATCTTGCAATTATTGCATTCCATTACAGAACATCTCTTTGAGGTGCTAGGTCAAACAATTGACATGCATTGTCTATGCTTCCACACTTTACATACATGTCTACAAGGGCAATTGCACTTCCTACCGTATCTCTCACTCTCTACTTCCCTCCCCTCTCTACCTCCTACCATCTCTCTGAGTCTCTGCTTCCCTCCTCTCTCTACCTCCTACCTTCTCTCTCACTCTCTTCTGCCCTCCCCTCTCTACCTCCTACCCTCTCTCTCACTCTCTACTTCCCTCCCCTCTCTACCTCCTACCCTCTCTCACTCTCTACTTCCCTCCCCTCTCTACCTCCTACCCTCTCTCTCTCACTGTCTTCTTCCCTCCCCTCTCTACCTCCTATGCTCTCTCGCACTCTACTTCCTTTCTCTCTCTACCTCCTACCCTCTCTCTTACTATCTTCTTCCCTCCACTTTCTACCTCCTACCCCCTCTCTCACTCTCTACTTCCCTCCCCTCTCTACCTCCTACCCTCTCTCTCACTCTCTTCTTCCCTCCCCTCTCTCTAATTCTCTACTTCCATCCTATATCTACCTCATACCTTCTCTCTTGGAGCACTCTGCTTCCCTCCCCTCTCTACCTACTACCCTCTCTCTCTCTCTCTACTTCTCTCCCCTCTCTACCTCCTACCTTCTCTCACTCTCTACTTCCCTCCCCTCTCTACCTCCTTCCCTCTCTCTCACTCTCTTCTTCCCTCCCCTCTCTACCTCCTACCTTCTCTCACTCTCTACTTCCCTCCCCTCTCTACCTCCTACCCTCTCTCTGACTCTCTTATTCCCTCCCCTCTCTACCTCCTACCCTCTCTCCCACTCTCTACTTCCCTCCACTCTCTACCTCTTACCCTTTCTCACTCTCTACTTCCCTCCCCTCTCTACCTCCTACCCTCTCTCTCACTCTCTTCTTCCTTCCCCTGTCTACCTCCTACCCTCTCTCACTCTCTAATTCCCTCTCATCTCCACCTCCTAACCTCTCTCTAGCACTCTCTACTTCCCTCCCCTCTCTACCTCTCCTCATCATTCTTCCCATCCAATGAAATTTCATAAATTATCTTGTTTCCATTTCATCATCCCAATTTATATCCCCATCCCTCTTTGCATGTCCTAATTTTCTTATTTTTATGCTCTTTGTCTACAAGGGAGAGGGAAAGAGAGGAAGAGGGAGAGAGGGGAGAGATAGGGTGATAGGGGGAGAGAGAGAGAGAGAGAGAGAGAGAGAGAGAGAGAGTCCTAGTTTTCTTGTTTTAGAGATTGAGAGAGAGGGTTGTTCAGATTTATGAGTTTAGGGTTGCTTAAATTTAGGGTTTAGGGGTTTAGGGTTGCTCAGGTTTCAGGTTTATGGTTTAGCGGTTGGGATTTAGGGGCATTATTTAGGGTTTATGAGTTTAGGGTTGCTCAAGTTTAGGGTTTAGGGGTTAGGGTTAAAGGGGAATTATTTAGGGTTTAGGGGTTAGGCGTGGTTTCTTGAGTTTAGGGTTTAGGGGTTAGGGGCATTATTTGATGTTTATGAGTTTAGGGTTGCTCAAGTTTAGGGTTTAGGGTTAGGGTTTAGGGGAATTATTTAGGGTTTAGGGGTTTAGGGTTGCTCAGGTTTAGGGTGACAAACATGGCCAGAGACATAGGAAGATAGATTGAGAGGTAGAGGGATGATAGAGACAAGGAGATAGGGTTTAGGGTTGATCAGGTTTAGGGTTTGGGGTTAGGAGTTTAGAGAGGGAGAGATAGGGAGATAGAGGGTGAGGGACATGGCCAGAGACATATGCAGAGAGATTAAGAGGTAGAGGGATGATAGAGACAAGGAGATAGGGGTTTAGGGTTGATCGGGTTTAGGGTTTAGGGGTTACTAGTTTAGAGAGGGAGAGATAGGGAGATAGAGAGTGGGGGGCATGACCAAAGACATATGCAGAGAGAGTGAGAGGTAGAGAGATGATAGAGACAAGGAGACAGGGGTTTAGGGTTGATCAAGCTTAGGGTTTAGGGGTTAGGAGTTTAGAGATGGAGAGATAGGGAGATAGAGGGTGAGGGACATGGCTAGAGACATAGGCAGGCATATTGAGAGGTAGAGGGATGATAGAGACAAGGAGATAGGGTTTAGGGTTAGCAGTTTAGAGAGGGAGAGATAGGGAGATAGAGGGCGAGGGACATGGCTAGAGACATAGGTAGAGAGATTGAGAGGTAGAGGTATGATAGAGACAAGGAGATAGGGTTTAGGGTTGATCAGGTTTAGGGGTTAGGAGTTTAGAGAGGGAGAGATAGGGAGATAGAGGGTGAGGGACATGGCCAGAGACATAGACAGAGAGATTGAGAGGTAGAGGGATGATAGAGACAATGAGATAGGGGTTTATGATTGATTGGGTTTAGGGTTTAGGGCTTAGGAGTTTAGAGAGGGATAGATAGGGAGATAGAGGGTGAGGGACATGGCTAGAGACATAAGTAGAGAGATTGATAAGTAGAGGGATGATAGAGATGATATATACTTATACATCTAGAGAGCAAAAACTAAATTTACTTGTTTGCATGCATGAAAGCTTAATGTTTTCATGCTTCCCAAAATGTGCTCACATTATAACGCTAGCGCGTTATAACACACTAGCATTATGGGAAGCAAAAAAATGGCAAAAAACCATGTGGGATCTGTGATTGAGACCCAACATGTCTATTATTCCCTACTTTTCATGTGTTCTATTAGACAAGAAAACACTTTTTCATGTTGTTTGACATATTAAGAATCATGGAAAGGGGGGCATGATGGTGCAGGAGCATGTATCAAAAGAGCATTGGCACCAGAAGAGTTGAAGTACAAATATAATGCAAAGTTGACAGATGCGAGATCTGTTGTCGAATGGTGTAACACTACAATGGGTCTAGGTAATGAAGGTAAGTCTACAATTCATAGATATTTTTGGTTTGTTGATGGTACTAACATTGCAAAATATGAGGACTGTTGTACATTGACAGGATCGAGTGAGCTACACTCTTTTAGAAGCTCTAATGCAGGTTCATGGAGTATGCATACGTAGCAAATGGCATGATTTTGTTCTTCATGTACATATGAATCTTGGTATGATTGTGAGTCAAAGGAGTGGATTGATGATTGGTGTACAAGAGGCCTAAGCCTGATTGACATGTATCGACTACCGATAGCACTACAAATGACATAGATTGAATCATTAGCTGATTTTGACCATGTTTTAGATCTAGTTCAACTAGGTATTATCAGCATTCAAATTTAATAGAATTCAATACATGCCATCATATTTTGTATTTTTTCTTGTATTGTTGACTATATTCATCGAACTAAATGCACGTTTCAATGCAAGGTATGTTTATGCAGTTATTGCAGCTGAAGAAAATCAAGAAGGAACGGATTATTATTTGTGTTGTTGTGTTGAGGCAAAAAGGAAATTAGATTCCCTTGTTATAGATGGAGAAAACATCGAGTACCCTACAGGATCAATGGTTGTTACTAGAACATGGCTTAGAAGGTACCCACTGAAGAAGTCGGATGTGTGGGTGTTCGAGGACTTTGACCCAAATAGGAAGATTCATCATTATTCGGCTTTAAACATTGATTTGATCAAATATGGGGGTAGACCATTGAACAAGACCTTGTGGAAGGTGAACATGAGTCTGATCACAAGGCAATACTTGACACGATAAAGAGTAGAGTAGACCTTGATGGTTCATTGGAATGAATTAGTGGAATGACAGAAAGATATGTTATTTTTCTTTGCTATCCTGATTTCACCTTGTATATTTTAGCTACTCATTTTAGCTAAATAGTGCAATTGCATTTGCATGTAGGATTTTAGTATGATGGAGCATAATCCTTATGAAGTTGCCTTTGGAAGGAAAGTAAGGTAGGTTTTCATGATTATTTCATGATGATATGTTCTTTACTTTCTATTTCATAATGTGTTTTAATGAGTTTTAACAATGTTACTATGATTGGGATGCTTGGCACATGAAATGAGACCTCCCCTAACATTGACCCACCCACCCCGACATGTTGGTGCAGTCAGTTAAGCCTCACAATGAGCAAATCAAAAAATATAGCACCTGGCAAGGTTGTGCTGCATGAAACTGAAGCATTTTGCAAGAATGTATTTGATTTTAGCATGGTCAAATAGATTTGATTTGATCAAAACCAAGAGAGGTTATTGTCAAAGGACCCCATGTGCACCTATAGGTCTAAACAAAACGTTCCTAGCTGCCACGAATTCTGAGAACTACTTCGTCAAAGTTTGGTAGTTTTTGGTCTTAGGATCTTAAGTGACTTTGCTGGTAGCCTGCTACCCTGAACAATTTAGACCCTTGACACATGAAATGAGACCTCCCATGGCATTTACCCACCCACCCCAATATGTTGGCGAATTCCATTCGGCCCCATGATCTATGGAATGCAAAATGTCACTCCTAGCACCTTTCCACTGTATGAAATTGAATCATTTTGCAAGAATGCATTTGATTTTGACATAGTACAGACCCCACTTGCACTTGTAGGTCCAAACAGAATGTTCCTAGCTACCCCAAATTCCAAGAACTGCTCTGTCAAAGTTTGGCAGTTTTTTGGTCTTAGAGATCTTAAGGGACTTTGTCGGTAGCCTACTGCCCCAAATGACTAGGGTGCTTTGCACATGAAATGAGACTTCCATGGCATTTACCCACCCACCCTGACATGTTGGTGAAGTCCGTTCAGCTTCACAAGCTATGGAATGCAAAATGTCACTCCTAGTACCTTTCCACTACATGGAAATGAAGTAATTTGCAAGAATACATTTGATTTCAACACGGTCAAACGGACTGGAGTTGACCAAAACTCAGAGAGGTTATTATGGATGGACCCCACATGCACCTGTAGGTCCAAATAGAATGTTCCCAACTATCCTAAATTCTAAGAACTACTCTATCAAAGTTTAGCAGTTTTTTGGTCTTAGGGATCTTAAGGGACTTTGTCGATAGCCTGATGCCTTGAACGACTAGGGTGCTTGGTACATGAAACAAGACCTCCCTTGGCATTTATCCACCCACCCTGACACATTGGTAATGTTTGTTTGGCCCCACCAGCTATGGAATGCAAATTTTCACTCCTAGCACCTTTCCACTGCATGAAACTAAAGCATTTTGCAAGAATGCATTTGATTTGAAGATTTGAACTCTAACTATATTGGTTCCTTATTTTCCACTGCCATTGCTCATGCATATCTTTCTATAGATATTAGACCATTTAATGAAGCCTCATAAGTGTTCTGGGTTAGATATTTTTCCAGATAACTGAAACCATAACGGAACGGCATAATTATATATGGTATTCTCATTACCTCGTGGATTTAATCAAGTAGCCGTTAGGTTGATATGACCATTCTAAGCTTGACATATGATAGCTACCATTTGCATATAACTATACATTTATAAAATGATTGTTCTAAGATCTTTATAACACCCTTCTCTATTTTGTTGGGACACCACTATCCTAATATGTGGGACAACACTATCCTAATATGTGTTGACAGTGCATTACTAATGTAAACTTGCAGCATTCCTTTGTAAATACCCTTGGTTTGAGATACAAAATAATATAATCTTTTCTAATAAGGATAGTTTTATGTACCTAGGACTAAATTGACGTGATTTGGCTCCCCATTACAGTCCACACTGTCCTATGGCTATTACCTTACATGATATTTGAGTGAGTTCTGATTATCATGAATATCCTTTTCTTGATGAACAAGTGACTAGGTTTGGGAGAAGACTTTAATGTCGTGATAACAGTCCCAAAGCTAAGTGATTGTTTTCTTGCTGATGACTATCACATTCTTGAATTTAAGGCTAATTCATGATTGCATGCTTGTCCATAAGTGTACTATGTCATAGTTGGTCTACTGGCCTTGCTAGGGTTGTCTTTATGTGAGAATGACATGCTTGACTTGACGGGGTTGTCTTCCCTTCTTAATTTAGGATTTCTACTCTCTGATTACCAACACAACTGTCTCTTCACTATGTCAGTCCTCTTCTTTCTCTCTTCTACACTCCCTACTTGTAGACTTTGCATTCGTAACACCAAGGTATAAGTATCCTCTAGAAAGACAATAATGCCTTTGATACATGATAGTCAACCTAGGGTTGTATTTGATATTTGTATGACAAACACCTAATTAATTCTAGCTACTTGTAGTACCTCTAAGAATCTCCTATAATATCACCAAGTTCATGGTCATTAACATGTGTCCTATCTGAATTCATTTGATTTTTTCTATGTGGATTCCTACATGACTTTGAGGTCCTATGATGTGTATTTTGGTGAGCATTGGTTTTCGATGTATTTAATGCTTAAGTATGTGCATGAGGGTTGATTTTGTTATGTTATTGAATGCCTTTTGAAGTGACTATGCATGTTTTGAAAAGAGGTATGTTTCCCATTTAGATGCATCCTATGGTCAAGTTAGGACTGTTCAAACCATTCAATCATCCTAAAGGTCCCCTAGATCTACCCCAAGACTCTTTACCAGTCATAAAGGTCTTAAAGTTAATCCTAGGTTATTTGGAATAAGCTTTGAAACCTTTGAAAGGGCCATTCAAATGATTTGGTACCAAAATTTGAATTTGACAAGGAAAAGTGTTTTAAATTCTAATTCTTCATTACCTTCCACCCTTAATGTGAAGGCTAGAACATAAAGCCTAAACCTTAGCCTTAGCATATATCCAACTTATCATTGATTTATGGCTTTGGGGGTGTTTCTAATTATGAGAGAGTTGATTATTCGGTTTGGTTTTATCTATAAAGGGCCTACATGCCATGCTTATACATGTATGAAAGAGTTTAAGGAAAGTGGTGGGTTTTTTTTCCATTCATGACTAGTTTATGGATACATTGCGACCCGTGGAGGACATGTTTCAATGCTTAAAACCTTAATCTATGCCTGCACATGTGTGAACAACATTCAGAGATGTATGTTATTCATTCTACCTTACATTTCATAAGGTTTTTTGAGCAAAATACAAAGATATAATAGATTGATCCATTGTTGTCTTGACTATGACAACCATGACTAGAGGTCAAAATACATTGCATTTACATAATTTCATGTTATTTACATGGTGATTAACCTATTTGTGGGCTTGAATTGAAATAATATGGTGTTTTACTAATGCTTTTGTGTAAGTTTTGCTTCCAAAATGAGATATAGAGGACCTAGGGTTTCGTTGCCAATGGCAACTCACCAAACCCTAGTGTCCATTCTGTTGAAAGGGATTTCTTTATGTGTCTTCTGATGCATGCTTAATGCCTGTACTAGTGGTTGCAAGTCTAAAGTAATGAAGCTCCAAAGCCATCAATGAGTTTGCATAAGGGTTTCAAGGGTTGGTTGTTGTGACAATCACAATATACTAGGTACATTTCATGAAAGGATTTTGGTCACAAAGAAAGAAGTTGTATGAAGGTTTTATGAGAAAGTTTGTTAAGGTTATCATGTTCTTATTGTTATAAACTTCAAAGTTGGAACTAAAGGCACTTTGAGACTATTATGATGCACAAAGTTATAGCAGTCCGTAGATCATTGTCTTGGTCAGCAGAATGGTTGCCATGGTTTCATTAAGTTGTCATCTGCCTCATAGGGTTATTCATCACTCATAAGATATCTTTAACACGATTGCTCAATACCTAAGCATTATGGTGGATTCTTAATCCCTTAATAGGCTACTAAAACATAGCATGGTTGACTTTCATACTGTTTGGGCCAGTAAGTTAAACCTTATGGGCAGAATTTGTTAGTCTTCATGAGAAAATATCTTGTTCCATTATGAGGAAGTGTTTACATGTTTGAGTCTCCACACAAGGACAACCAACAATGTCATAACTATGTATGAGTTTTACAAGGATTTATCTGAAAGGTAATTGCATGTATGGTCCACAAACCTTGAATGAAATAATCCACATTCCTCTTCCCAAGGGTTATGACAATAAGGGAGACTTATAACACCATTAGAGGACTATCTAGGGCATCAAGGGAGCATTACTAAACACACTCATCCCATTGAGAGGACTACCATGGTTGTAAAAGAATAGTCAAGTTGAATGGTTTAGGACTACCTCTGTGCAAGAAATAGTGATTGATACAAGGTGCCTGGAAGTTGATCAATGAAGGAACATCATCATCAACCATTGTTGTGAGGTTATAAAATTATATCATTATGCAGGTTTAACTATTACCACAATCCTAAAACTAATCACTAGACTAAAATGTGTTAAGGGATAGTCTAGAGGTGGACAGTGGGATCTTTACTCAGTCATTTGGGATATTTGAGGGTTAGTGTAAGGGACTTAAACCATGACAATCATAGTGGGCTCTCGTTCTAATTATTAAAGTATCTATGAGTCATGAGAAGGTGTGATAATTTATTTTATAAGGATATAAAAGATATGGTATGAACCTCCCTTTCCATTTGCATTTCAAACACTATCCAAAAATGCACCTAGGTATGAGCAATGAAGACAGTGTGAGGATCTCTAAGGGATATAAATGAAGAAGATAGTCATAATAGTACATTAGCATCTTGTCTCTTTTAAATTTCAATGTGGCCCAAATATTGTCAGGAAGATTGATATGAGAGTAATGGGATATAGGTTGTGTCCTCTAGGTTAGAGTTCCTAAATCCATGCATGCAGTGCTAGCTTGTGATTTCCTCTTTTGAACTTGACAAATATTTGTGTAGCAGAGGTATTTCTGCCATGGTTGCTAGGGCTCATTACTTGTGACTATGTATTAGGAAATATCTTTGCTTTTTGAATCCATTCAGTGTATTGTAAATAGAAAGGATGTCAAAACACTATGGGTGTGATGGCAACTTGGTGGGATACCTAAAACTTTCACTACATCTGCCAAAAGCACATAAAAAATTTGGCAGTCACAAGACTGTAGCAACAACAAGAAGTCTTTTTCCCCATATGCATTGACCAACAACCATCTCAGGAGATTCCTATACTCATAATCCCTGAAGCCTTGTTAAAATGAATGGAATGAAGGTGATAAAGTGGTCCAAGCACCACCACTAGAGTTGTGAAATAGTTGGATATTAAGGAAATATATTTTTATGAGGTATGGGACTGTCATAGCTACATTAAAGTCATAATGTTTACTTGTACTATTCAAGATTTACAAGATCTTCCTGTTAGATTTTGTTATGAAATCACAACCCATAATATAGAAAGCTAAAGGCAAGCACAAAGAGAAGATTGCAAAAGAGATCATATCAGAATAGTCTAAATAGATTGCTCACAAAAAAGAAAACAATAGCATAGAAATGACAAAATACAAGCTATGTAGTGATTTTAAATAGACTAGAGAGAGGGGTGGAGGTGGCAACACCAACCAATAAGAAGCAACCATCTATCAGACTAAAGATAGTAAAAGCATCTTCCCAAGATAGCTAATAGATGCTCACTTGTAGGAAGGTGACACCTCATAACCTACTCACCTAATTAAACTCACTTTATTAACCTAAGCAAGCTTAATAATATGTGTAGGAAAAACCTTATGAAAAGGAATAAAAAACCTACACTAACAACCCCCCTTAAATGTAGCTTAGGTGGGTGAAAAGATAGGTCCTAACAAATGAAGCCTGATGAGGTACCCATGTACAATGATATCCCCTCAAAAGAGAAGAAGCACCCCCCCAAAACAAAGGAATAGAAGCCCCCTCCCACAAATAGAGAGAGAGAGAATAGGACTAAGAAGTCCCCCCGAAGTGAAGCAAATGTGCCAATGGTGGATGCGCGGAACTAGATGGAGAAGATGATCCACACTCGCTAAACAACATTTCTCCCCTTGGGAAGAACAAAACCAAAGGTGTATGAAGAATGTCTTCCCATTCCTGAAAGAAATATGAAGGAAGAAAGCTCAAGATGTATGAAATCTCTGAAAAGTACTCATGTGTCTCCATGTCGATGCTAAAGGATGCCATGACCAAATCAAGAGAAAGTGACAAACTAGAACCAAGTGGAAACTGAAATAGAACATGATCCAAAGATGAAGATATCTCCTCTGAAGACAAGGATGCCTCCTCCAAATGTTGCTCAGTGATCTCTAAGCCAATGCCAAACTATGACAAATACTGATATGGATCAGGTACCATAGAAGATTCAGGTATAGTAACCATGGATGTATGGTTCTCACCATCAGTAAGACAACTAGACCAATGAGAATCTGGTACTTCTGCAGAGGATGTCAACATGAATGATGACTTAGTCAGATATGTAGACTCATGAATATCTATAGAAACTGGCACTGTAGAAGCAAATGTATGCAAAGAAGGAATAGGAGGGTCTGAATGTGCCCTCGAAACATATGAAGAAGAATCAACTTCATCAAAGAGAAGATGAATGAAATCAGTAGTGTCTCCCAAATCTACAATGTGGGACTCTACAAACAAAGATGAGATGTCTAGTAGGAATATATCCCAAGGAACTACTTTTGGAAGACTGATATGAGCGTACTGCACAAAATCATTGGAAGTCATGAAAGGAGCTACAATGGACTCAGATGGAGCAGCAAGTAATGAAGGAGGAGATGAGATCTCAATGCATGTCATCGGACTATATTGTTCATCCCCAAATGATGTGCCCACACAAGATGACTTAGTATGAACATGTGAAATATCTACTAATGTTGGATTTCATGAAGTCTCTAAAGGAGGATTATGAGGAAAAGTCTCTGTCATCTAGACATTCAAGTGCTTTCCATTCATCAAGCTTCATAGTTGTCTTAAAATCATATGGTAGAAAAACATCAAGTGGTTTTAAACAATCTGCAATAAGATCCTCTAGAAATGGAGACTCATCCAAGTCACCATACATCTCCCGAAGTTTGGTCCAACGAGCACGAGGGGAAGAAACCCATGTTAATGTACTCATTGTGTCAAAGTCAACATTTGAACCTAAGAAATGTTGCCACATAACCATTCTTTTGATGCCATACCATGCTTTTCTAAAATGATATAGGTTGAGGAACAAGTTCATAGAGATAGGGCAGAAGATTAAGCCATCTAAAATGTTTCATCATACCATCTCATTAAGACTTATAGTTACCTCTTTTTAGTTCAAAAGTGCCAAATCATTTTTGTTGGCCAGATTCTTGATTGAGTAATTCAGGGGGTCTCTTGATGTTCTTGCTTTTGTTGGATTTAGTCTCTTAATTGGTTTTATGTGTGACTAAATTTAAGGAGTAATCATGGGTATCACTTTATAGATCAGTGGGTTTACAATGCTGGAGTTGATTTTTCTAGAGTTTTACAATGTCTAAAATGGACCCAAATACTGAAAGTATAGAAATATCTCAAAATCAGAACCTCAAAATAGCACCAATGTGTAGTGCTCCAAAAAATATCAACTTTCAAAAAAAGAATGACCTCGATCCGAGATCATATGTGAAAATTATAGATGTTTGAAGTTCTAAAAACTAAAACTGCATGTCAAATCTGATGAGAAAATAGAATTTCTAGAAAATTTAGATCGCCTGAGCAAAAAATGGTCACACCATTATGAAGAGCATGAAATTATACCCTTTTTCAAAAATTATTGCACTGAAAAATACCTCTGTATGACCGAGAACGGGCCTCTCAAAGTTCAGGTGCAAAACTGAAAACTGAAATGGTGAGGGGGTCTGCTATAGCTTTCCAATTTCATTTCTGTAAAATATATAAGTTGCATGCAAAAAGTAACAGATACCCAAATGGTTTTTCAATGCTGCGAATAAAACCCAAAAAGTGTTTTTTTTTTCTGATGTACAGAAAATGTGGATCTAATATAAAAAAATGCTTTTAGCAACAAAAAATGACCCCAACAACCAAAAAAATGGCATTCAAAGACTGAATTAGCTACCTAATACAAGAAAAGACATGCTACAACATGTAAGATTGATCAAAACATAGAATATGCAAGCTGATTGTCAGATTTGAGATAAAAAAATCTCCAAGAAGCTCTGGAAGAACCTGCAACACAAAGCCACATACAAAACCCTCCCCAGAAACTGATATTTCTATCAATTTTTTCTAATTCTCCAGGTCATCATTGGATAAAAGAGAAGAGTATACTCAATTTTCAAGAGCAACCAAGATCTCAAATCCTAGATCTTCTAAATGACTAACCAAAGGCATTCACTTGCTCTGATACCATGTTAAATTTTGTTATGAAATCACAACCCAAAATCTAGAAAGCGAAAGGCAAGCACAAAGAGAAGATTGCAAAAGAGATCATATCAGAATAGTTTGAATAGATTTCTCACAAAAAAGAAAATAGTAGCATGGAAATTACAAAATACAAGCTAGGTAGTGAGTTTAAATAGACTAGAGAGGGGTGGAGGTGGCAACACCAACCAATAAGAAGCAACCATCTATCGGACTAAAGATAGCAAAAGCATCTTCCCAAGATAGCTAATTGATGCTCACTTGTAGGAAGGTGACACCTTATAACCTACTCACATAATTAAACTCACTTTATTAACCTAAGTAAGCTTAATAATATGTGTAGAAAAAACCTTATGAAAAGGAATAAAAAACCTACACTAACACTTTCTCATGGAGAGGATGGTGGAAATCAAGCTTCTATCTTCCCGAGCCAGAATGTAAATGAAGATACTCTAACCCTCATCTTAGGAAGCAAAGGGCCTAGTCAAAACAATGAAGGGCAGACCTGACTGTCATATAACACATAAGCCCCATGTTTTTGTTGCCACCTAATTCTTTGTTTTAAACTTGACTATTTGGACATCCCAAGCAGTGTCTTTCTATACAGTGTGATCATGGGTCTAGGGTCAAGGGTAGTTTTGTCATTAAGAGGAACAACATTATGTGGAAGGTTTGTCCTATCACAATCTTTTTGCTTAGGATATCTCCATGGATCCATGTTATCATGTTGAGGGTTGGGACATAGTTATTATCAAGACTTAGGTATCCAAGGTCATAATGGCAATTTCTAAGATTGTTGTCTAGTAATTCATGTTTGTCAGGATAGTGAAGGTTAGGATTAGTCACCTTACACTTCATTTTATCAAAAGTGACCCACTTGATCATAATGTTGTATGAACTTGTCACTTAGGCTTGGGAGGTTATCATCATTGCATGAAAGGAACTTGTCAAATATGATCTTTGGAACAATGTATGGACAACCGTGAAAGCATAAAGGATATAGGAATTTTGTCACATGTTGTAATTGCAGCTACCCTTGTAGACATGTATGCAAAGTGTGGAAGCATAGACAAGGCACATAGACTATTTGATACAACACCACAAAGAGATGTCCTTTCATGGGGTGCAATGATTGCAAGATATGCAAAAAATGGATTTGTTGAAAAGACTTTAGAAACTTTCAAGTAAATGCAATTGGCACGTGTAAAGCCAAATTCCACAACCTTTGCCAGCATCCTCCCTATCTCTACCAAAATGTAGCTACCCTTATAAACATGTATGCAAAGTGCAGAAACATAGACAAGGTATGTGAACTGTTTGACATGATGCCTTGAAATGAAATGTTATTTCATGGAATGCAATGATTGCAAGATATGCAAAAAATGGATTTTTTTGATAAGACTTTATAAACTTTCAAGAAAATACAATTGGCGGGTGTAAAGCCAAATTCCACAACCTTAGCTAGTATCCTCCTTGCCTATGCCAAAATGAACATCCATCAAAGGATAAAAGATATGGGAATTTTGTTAGATGTTGTAGTTACAACTTCCCTCGAAGACATGTATGCAAAGTGTGGAAGCATAGACAAGGCACGTGAATGGTTGGCATGATGCCTCAAATAAATGTCACCTCATGGAATGCAATGATTGCAAGATATGAACAAAATGGATTTTTTGATAAGGCTTTAGAAACTTTTAAGCAAATGCAATTGGCGGGTGTAAAGCCAAATTCCAAAACCTTGGAAATTGTATCTTTGGAACACAATATAGACATCTATGAAATCATAAAGGATATAGGAATTTTGTCAAATGTTGTAGTTGCAACTACCCTACGAGACATGTATGCAAAGTGTGGAAGCATATACAAGGAACGTGAACTGTTTGACACGATGCCTCAAAGAAATGTTGTCTCATGGAATGTAATGATTGCAAGATATGCACGAAATGGAGTTTTCATAAGTCTTTAAAAACTTTCACAAATGCACAAAAGAAAATTTCAACCAAATGCAAATGGCAAGTCTAAAACCAAATTGCACAACCTTATCCAACATCCTCCTTGCCTATGCCAAAATGGGATCTAGGGATCATGGTGTGGACAACCATCAAAGCATAAAGGATATAGGAATTTTGTCACATATTGTATTTGTAGCTACCCTTGTAGACATGTATGGAAAGTGTGGAAGCATAGACAAGGCACATGAACTATTTGACATGATGCCTCAAGGAAATGCACAATCTCATGGAATGTAATGATTGCAAGATATGCACAAAATAGATTATTTAAAAATGATTTATAAAATTTCAAGCAAATGCAATTAGCATGTGTAAAACCAAATTCTTGTAACGATAATTGATTATCATATTTAATATTTAATATAAACTATCATATACATAATGTCATGAACATAACATCTAGTTTATATACAAAGCCATATATGCATGTCCAAACAAAGCCATACAAAAATATACATTGGTAACATACTAGAGTATGTATACAAATCCATCTAGGCATACAAAAAATGTGCCAAAAACTAGTTTCCTATGGACTTTCATCAAATAATCGGCGGCCCTTGCTTGACCATGAAGATGGAGAGCCAATCAGTGACTCATCCTCTCTCTACCATCGAGTAGACCTCCTCGACAGACATTCATGCAACTTCACCTGTTAATACAATCAAACAATATGCACATTAATATAGAAAGCATGAAATATATAACATCACATATGTAATCGATCATGCTTACTGCTATCTGATGATCACTCTCAATCATCTTTTCTCTCTTCGTCTATAGTTGGACGGGCTGGAGTTGTGACCTCCTGTGAGAAGCATCAAGAAGCAAAATTGACTAAACATAAATATCATTTATGTACATCAAATGACATGAGATAAAACAAGAAATACAAAATTATGAAATTTTCATGTTATTGGCTCATACCTCTGTCAAAGGACTTGAAGACATCATGGCTACAACAATGCCTACCTGCGCTGACTCACAAAGATGAGGAGGAGTCTCTATATTCAACACCTGAAAATAGAGTTCAAGATTATTCGACCAAAATAAATACATAACATTATTTAAATGCATAATGATTAGAAATGGTTAAATTTACCTCTGTATAAGTGGTGGTTTTGTGTCCAAGGGACCAAGGAAACCATGGAGGTGCTAGTGAAGCTCCCTGTTGAAATCATCAAATTGTCACAAAATAATATTACCATCGATATATGTACAATAATTATGATCATGTGATAAATTACATACTTGCTGACTTGACCTCCTCTCATAACCTACCAATGGATGGCTAACGGAGTCAAGATGAAGACTCTGACCCTGGAATTTCATTGCGCAGACAATTACATACATTTTTTTGACTTATAATATAGATAGTCATATAAAATTAATTACAAATTTTAAATAAGAATATATTAAATCAAGATGAAACCTGTAATAAATTACCTGAGAGTCAATAGAAAATGTACTATGTAACATATCATCAGTGAGAACGATCTCATCCAATATGGATGTCTCCATCATTGGATGCTTCCCTTGCATCACAGCATTCTGCCGAGAGTCCTGCCATGAGTCTTGCATCCCACAATCACACAGGTTCCCACATGAACTACACAAATGTGGGGACAAATGACGCCTACTACTCTCACCCTCATCAGCCTGGGTAAGATCATTGACATGTTGTGCTAGAGACTATGTGAGAGTAGTCAATGAATGTAATGTCTCCACCTCAACACTCTCCTTCAGAGTTGAAGGGTGTGACACATGTTTTGGCCTGAACAGGGGTCTAGGTACATGGTTTTCATCTCACTAAGCCCCCTCTCTATCTTGGGCAGAGCCACCACCTCTGCCCTGGAACTCTCGAATGTCAAAATAATTGGGAATCTTCTTGAGGACGAACTCACAATAGAGTTTCCTCAAGAAATATTGTGGCACCTCATTGTTGTTGCATGGGTGCTCATCGAAGACCATGTACCATCTATCCCAAAAGTTTTGGGATATATATTGATTCCTACACCAATGAATATGGAACCATTTACAAGTTTCTTTTAATATTTGGCCAGTTTTAGGATTAATAAAATGTGCACATAATTGAGAGTTTGTAATTTTTTCATTCTTCACTTGTTCATATGACAATTTGTCAACATAGTATTGCTGACACCTCTCCCTATAGTCTTGAAATTTGGTGATTTGTTTTGTCATCGATTCAGTGTGGGAAATAATCTCATCTAATGACTTTGCAAGCACTCTCCTACAATCGGTGCTTGCACTTGGATTGTTTATCATTTCAATAAGAGTTTGAAGATGTCTTTTGTTTTCTTCTATTTGCCCTAGGTAGTTTTCTTGAGTATCCCTTACATTGTGAGGACATGAAGGTGGGTTTTGAGGGTTTGGAGGGTTTTGGGGGTTGTTTTGACCCTCCTTAGCTAGAATTGTGTTTTCTCTTACCTCATTAACTGTAAATGCAATATAAAAACTAATTAAACATTACAAAAGTCAAAAATTCTTCTCAAACTAACAAAAATTAATCAAACCCTACCTTATTCAACTACTAGACCCTCCAAATTTGCTTCACGATGTCTTTGGTAGTGGGTTCGGCAAGGTGGCATCATGAAATTGTTGATTTCTCTCTTGCACTTGCTTGGAGAGACTTTCCTTGAATGCGCTCATGCTTTGATCCCTGTCTTTTCTAAATACAAACTCCTTTGGTTGTAGGCAATGGCATAAATGCATGTTTTTGGTACTTTTAAAGCAAACAAAACACGAGTGTGTTACATTGCGCTTGCATTTTGCTCTATTTTGGACCAAAAAATCCCATGGTGGTGACTTTTTGGTCCCCCATCTTTGTGCATACACCCTAGTAACTCATGTAACATCTACTTATGTACAAATCTTTGGTTTTATGCTAGTAATAAGATAGTAATCAGTATGAAAAGAACAAGAAGGTCTTCTTAATGGTGTTTGGACAATGCATTATCATTTGATGGAAAAAAGGTTACATGTCATTCTAAGAAAATCCTATATCTAACTAAAAATACAATCATGTGGTAATTAAGATCAAGTTATGTATTGAGGTAGGAAACTACATAACATCTTTCTGCCAAGAAAAACAATCATATATAACAAGAAATCAATCTATAACATGTTATTGATCATAACTCAACCATTGTAAAGTGATTATACATTCAACTTTTAAGTTTCAAAGTAGGAATATATGCACATAATAAATTTAAATTATATTGTATATCAAGGTGTATATATATTAAAATCTAGTCCATAATGGTAGACATATACAAAAATTTGGCAAAATGCCAACTCAAAACATTTTTTACAAAATGTGGCATATGCCATCTCAAAATCTATATACAATCTACATGTCGAATAGCTACATCAAATACTAAAGGTCCACTTGACCCTATGTCTCTGGCGAATCCTCAACCTATGATGGATCCTCAAAAAGTGTCCTCTTCATGCCATGATGTCTAGTAGCTAATGGATGCAAAGTTGACTACATTAACAAGTCAAACCACAAATTTGATTAATTAGTTCAATGGTAAATATAAATAAGTTAGACTAGTAAATAGAATCTTATCTACTACAATTTATAACTTTCATTTATTAGCACACATCTAAATCACTACAATAAACTATAAGACCTCTCTAAACCATCAATTATTTAGAAAAATTCAACTCAATTACCTCAACTCTTTCTTGTTGTTCAGAGAGTCGTTCTACAAATGATTATCTTTTAAGATGATCAAGTGTCCTACTGAAGCATGATGGCAAAGGTGCCACATCACTCACTTTCACAATAGACTTTTAATAGTAAAATAACATTGAAATAAATTAATATATAATTAATAAAAAAGGAAATGCATACATTAAAAAGGTAAGATGTGTTACAAATAAATAATCTCTAGACTACACTAAACAAAAATGTATCTACTAGAAAACAAGAACATACCACCAACGAGGCCTCCTACATTGATTAAGAAGGACTCATCATGGATGAACCAACTAACCATTCATGTATGAAAAACGACAAGAATGTAAGACTCTATGTATACATATAATCATAAAAACTTTTAAATTAATAGATCAATTTAAACAACACAAAAAATGCTCACTAGCATTAGAGGAGAGGAGCTATTAGTCATTAGGGATAACTTTATGACCATGTAGAAGTTATGTGGAATATTGTAGGACCTCTATTTTTTTAGAAATATGATATGGACTCTTATCTATCTACAACTAAGGTTTAGAAGTGTGAATCATCACACAACTCTCCACATCAACACATCTAGTGAGAAGTGTCCTTAAGATGAATTTTTAAAGATTCAACAAAAACTCTATCATGGAATCCCTCGTAGTTGAACAAAAAAATATTATTTGTTTTTAGAACACTTGATCATATTCTTATTTGAAATATAACTTATATGCAACCTAAATGATCTCAATACCTTTTGGTAACCATAAATCTTATTATCTCTAACCTTTATATCCAACACAAATGACTCAATAGTTGAACACAAAATACTAAATTTATTGTTATAAAAACAACACATTCTTATTTAAAATACAAATTATATTCAACTTTAAATTATCATAATTTTTTCACAACCTCTTACATTTCATGACAAAATACAAGGTATTTATTGTACTCACCTTTTACGTTTGTCATAGGATAAACATATAATATGAAGTATTACAATGCACATATATTGTCATGCCCCAGTAGTTGTACACATAATAATATTTGTCTACATATTTGGAGTGTTAAATCATTATAAGTGGGTCCTCAAATAGTTTGTTATCTAGTAGAATGTTCCCCTAAAACCTTAAATATATAGGAGGCACCAAAAATCACCACTTAGGCCTTGGGAGATAGATAGACCACCATTTTCCACTTAGGAATTTACTAATGCTGATGAGGTAGATGAGCCAATTAAAGTTGTAGTTGAGGATGATGTAGGTCCCAAATACATAGAGATTATTGGTAGAAGATGTGTCCCCTCTATTATATCCATTAGATGTAGGTAGAGGAGTGGGTTCAAGAGGATCAAAAGGAGAAGGAGGATTAGAAGGAGCAATTGAAAAGATATGATGGGCAAATTGGTGGTGACAAGGCCATGGAGGTGGATAGAGGAGAGACAACATTGAATGTATTCCCAATGCAACAAAGAGGAGGGGACTAGGGTAATGATATAGGTATGCAATATATAACATTTAAATTTCATTCCTTCACCTTATAAATGATATGATATCTCATGATAAATGACCTAAGACATAGATCATGTGTAATATGTAGGTATCTTAGATGAGTGGTTGTATTGACCATAGACCATTTGACAAGTGGTGTTCCTATGATATTGATAAAGTGGATAGTGAAATAATATACATGTTCAAGTCAATTTTCTCTACTATTCAATCTTATGAGCAAGGATCATGGTAGCTTGGGAGGAGAGGAATGCAACCTAATAAAGAGAGATGTGTCATTACTATAGAAAGACATGCTTTCTTTGGAGCTAGAACATGTACAAGTGATGGTAGTCATGTCACCACATATAGGTGTCATTATTGGCACAATGATATTATAGTAGTTGATAGTAACACATGAAAATTATAGAGTGTAACAAGTAGATTATAGTGACACGAGTAGATTAGAAAACAACATGGGTAGAGATTTCCAACCTCTGAAAGGAAGTGGGTAGGTTATGAGGCATGATAGAATTTCACAAGCAAGTCTAAATCTAGGAGTAGAATTAGTACGGAAACAAATCACCTACAAGGTCTAGGTTGATGGCCAATGTTAGGAGTGAGATGAGGGACTGACTCTCAATGTTGCCTCCCCGCAATTGATATGTACTTGATCGTGTTATGATTTTTGTTATGTTGATGACATTTGATATTAGACACTTTGATATGTATGGTTGGTCTTCATATTTATTGGTTTATGGCATGGGCATCTATATGATCTATATTTTTTATGGAATTTTAGTTTCCTTGTATGTTTATGTGTTTTCTATATGTTGATGTGTGTATGTAAATGATATAGCATCAATTTATCAATACACACAATTATCTTGGTGATCAATGAACATTGTATGTCTTAATAGATCAAATAATCATTAGTTGAATTGATTGCAAAATTTATATGAATAAATGAATAATTGATGTGTTAGTAAAGCTCATATCTATATGAATAATGGATAAAACATGTTTCTTTCTTTCTCATTTTAATTATTTTAACCATTATTTTATATGATCAAATATGTAACAAACACCATGATTCTCTTTATTTTATCATTTATCTAAATGACTATAATCAAATATTTAAGTTTTCTAAATTATCATTTAAAGTACAGTTAAATTGAATTACCTCCTCCCTTTGTTGGCATTCTAAGAGTCTTTGGCGAATGATGGTCCCTTGGGTCGATCAGGAGTTCAACTAAAGAATATTGGCAAAGGTGCCACATCATTCACATTTTGCATAGAATGTAAAAGTAAAGTAATAAAGTAACATCAAGATATAAACTAATATATAATTACTCACAAAAAATGAAATGCATACAATAAAAAAAGTTAGATGTGTAGAAAATTTATACCGGCAAGTCTAGGCCAAATTGGATAGCAGATAGAGTTCCATGATGAACTTTTATCAGCTCCTCCTCCATCATCAACTGTTATCCCCCTTAGATACATTAGTACTAATATTTTTTTATATTAAATTCAAATGGAATACACCATGAAATCTAACTTTAAATTTTACCTCTAAGAAAGATTGGCCTTGCTCATCTCCTTCTCTACCCCCTGATGCCTCAGCTTGTGAAGGTAATGTATGAGGGACATCATACTCTAAAGCATTAAGGGGTGGCTCACTACTCTCGCTGAGAGAACCTAAGCACAACTAATTGCAAAAAATGCAATGATGACCTGCACACAAACATGTGTGGACGAGAAGGGTCCAATAATCTTAGGTGATCCAATATGACCACCAATATCATGTGGTTGTGCTAGCTGAGAGGTTTGTGTAATCAAGTGCTCAGTTAAAGAGTGTATGGCAATGAAGCTTTGCTGTGTTGCATTTGCAACAATGTCTAGGTGTTGAATTGGAGCTGGAAAAAGGATAGCAAAGGGGGGAATAAAAGGACCTTGCATTTGTCTCATTGCCCTAGGTCTATTTTGAGGCATTTCTTTACCTACTCCTTGGAACTCTCTAAAATCATTATAATTCACATTGTGACCCATTACAAACTCTGCATATAGTTTATGAAGGAAATATAAAGGTACATAAAAATTATTGTTGGGTGGTTTATAAAAAAAATCCACCAATGATTCCAAAAATTTTAAGTAATACCCTGATGTGTACACCATTTGATTGAATACTTGGGCTTATAGACATCAACATGCAATCCAATTTTAGAATTGACAAAATATTGGGCTAACATAGCTTTGGTAATGTCTAAATCTTTGACTTGATCGTATGATAAACCATTAGAATATTCTACCTTCTTGGCTTCTCACCATTTCCTAAATGATTCATGTTGGCTTGTGAGAGTTCAAACATGAGTAATAATTCCCTCTAAGCTCGATGTCATTGAAGACAATCGAGGATGGTGGCAATAAATTTCTATAATCTTACTTATTTCATCAATATTTCTTTCAATTTGCTCTTGGATTGTTAGAGGGTTTGGTGGGGATGGGTTTGGGTTGTGATGTTCTTCATCCATGTTACCTATTTAAAATTTAAAACATACAAATTTAGGATTTAAAACAAAAAAAAATCATTTGATTTACAAAAAAAATTAAAAAAGGGAAGAATTAGACCCTTACCTCTTCAAATTTGCCTCCTCCAAATTGGATATCCATTCTTCTGCAATTAAATATCCATTTATCCCTCTTTGTGTTTTGCAAGTCATGGGTTTTGCAAAATGCAAACCTCTTTTTTTTTTCCTTTTATGCTTTGCAAAATGAATATCCATTTTATGTTTCACAAAAAGGATATCTATTTTGGTTTGGTATTCCAAACCAAAACAGATATTATGTTCAAACCATAACAAAGTCAAACATCCATTTTGCAATTTTGGCTATGCATAATATTTTTTTTTCTCCTATTACCATTGTTTGGCCCACGATGATCCTGCACTCACCCATATTATGTTATATTTTATTGAGAAAAATAGGAATACTTTTGTGTGCGCACAACATTCATCCTCTTAATATTATCCATTTAAAAAAACTTTATTAGTTTAGAAACTAGATTCAGAGTACTATAGTTCTTGTTGTGTCGTATCTTCAAATTTTGAGTGCATGCCTCTCAAATTACTCATCCAAGTTCAGGTTTAGCTAATTTTAGGAAAAAAAAGTGGTCAATTTTGACCACCCTTTTGTCCCCTAGCATTTTAAATAAACGATTTTTAATAATTTGATTTTTAATTTGACTTAGTTTAGGATAGATTTGGTAATTAATTGAAATATTTATAATGAGGGATAAATGTGATAATGAGGTTTGAGTGTCTTAAATAATAAGGTTAAATTTAATTAAATGTCCGAAAAAATTATAATTGTATTTTTGTATTTAAATAATAATTAGTGGATAAAATGATATATTTTGTATGAAAGTTGGGAAATAATTCAGTCAAAACTTGATTTAATTTACATTAATTTTAAGGGTCTAGATTTAATCTTCAATCTTTTCCTTCATCACCCTTGTTCTAATTTACATTGGGAAATGATCTAGGTCAATTTTTGTGATCTCATAAATAAACTAAGTTTCTCAAAATTTAAAATTTAAAATTTAGTTAGAGGTTTCCCTCTATTTAGCCACTATGGACCAACTTAAGTGCTAAAACCTTTGAATTGTACATTAGAGTGTTGTATAAAGAAAAAAACTTCCAATTCATTTGGAACACCTAACAAATATTTAACACACATCTAACACCTAACAAGAATACTTCATTGTTTTTTATTAAGTTTAGCACCTAACAAGAATGCTTAATGAAAATTTATGTTTTTTTTTTCAAGTCGATCCTCTTTTAAGTTCAATAGAGCTGCCTAGATGGTTTAGCTACCTAGACATACATATGTATATATAGCTTGCAAGGGCCTTATAATTTTAATTGGAAAACAAATTTCAAAATGCTAAAACTTTTGTAATGAAGTTTTTCAACAATTTTTTTAAGCTTTATGCAATGATTCAATAAAAAATGAGTTTTTGGAAAGTGGTGTGTTTATGAATGTGATAGTACTTAATATATAATAAATGAGTTTGTACCGAAAAAGTGTTTTTGGAAAATGAAAAATAATATTTTTCAATACAAATAAAAGTCAAAAGTGTTTTTGGAAAATTACCTGTTTGCAATGAATGTGATCAGCGTAATTATTAGGCATCCTTAAAATTAAGTGCTAGTGTTTAGCAAGATACAAACCAAAATAGAGCACGTGATGGCTGACGAAATGGTCTCACTCAGAGTTTCGCTTCAACAGAACACGTTCCCTGCGTGGGAAAAAACATGTAAAAATAACTAGATTTTTTTGATCCATGAAAAGCCTATGACCCTTTGACCGTTAAGATCGTGTGTACAATGAAGAATTTGTTTTTTTTTTAATAGCCTACCACACAGTTACTATTAATTACTATTTTTCTTGAATAGTTTTTTTTTTTTTTTTTCCGAACGAATACAAGCTCGGTTATTTTCATTTACTGGGGTAGGAATCAGGATATGATAGTCTAGCAATATTGCATAGATTATGTTCGTGAATCTTGTGTCCTTTTATCTATTAAATTTCAGAGATGTTTTAGAATAGGATAATGATTCACCTCACTGAGAACCCATTTCTGCTCATATCTTGCTTGGGCTTCTCCACATTCGTTACAGTTAAGAATTTAGGATACTAGAATCTCATTCGTCTAGGCTGGTTTTGATTACCGAGAGATTGGGTTATGTTTAGATCCTCTTTGCCAAGTTCAAATTTTTTCAGTAGTTGTTATATGCAAATGATTTGTATCCTTGCATACCCAATTGGCAAGTACAGTGAACTGATTTGAATCCTTGCATAACCAGTTTGCAGATACAGTGAAATGATTTGAATTTTTGCACTCCCAATTAAACAATCATAGCCAGATGGTTTGAATCCTTGAGTACCCAATTACCCGTAAAACACGGTGAAAGAATGGTGACTGTTTAGACATAGGACTATGAAGTCCATACACTGAATAGAGAAAAATACTACATCAATTTTCAATGCCTGATGACATGTTCGGAGACAACATTTGAAAAGTAAAGAAACAGGTGACCTATTTTGTGAAAGAATGGTGATGACTTTCAATGGTAAGCTCATTATTTTTGCATTTGTAGAGTTTGATAGATTTCTTCTCATTTGTAAAATTGTAAGCAAAAGGTTTTCATTCTATTATGAGAAAATTACAAGCATCCACATCTAAAATTTTCCAATAGGCACAACGCCGAATGTTTTCGCATCAGTAAGCCCCTTGATGCATACGAATACTGGGAGCGAGACCTATCAGTGAACTCCAAACCTTGGTTTATTGAATTTAAGCTATATATATATACTGGACGACCTCCAGGCCTCATGGAGTATAAAGAGTGATGTTTAAATTGTGATCATTGTTTTTTGAGATTTATCATGAACTTGTTCAACATTGTAAATTCCCGCCTTGCAGTGCATTGAATTGAGTTCATTTGTTTGCCTCAGATCTCTGGACCAATTTTTGCGGAGAGTCGAATTTGCTACCTTATTCTGCAGACTGTGGAGAGACCTGCCGCTTACTCCTATCTTTCAATGCTCAATTTCTACACACCTTCCGACTTCCTTCATGTAGCA
This sequence comes from Cunninghamia lanceolata, assembly GCA_027924645.1. Lineage (NCBI taxonomy): Eukaryota > Viridiplantae > Streptophyta > Pinopsida > Cupressales > Cupressaceae > Cunninghamia > Cunninghamia lanceolata. Next base: position 3,883,281 of record BSBN01001268.1, on the reverse strand, counting down.
AAAATGCTTTAATCTCGATCACACATTTGGTATTCTTGCTAACATTTGGGTTCATTTTGCTTCTCAAATGGTCTAAACAGACGAGTATTCTCAGAAATGTGAGACCTCGAACACAATTCCAAACATCAATTGTGACAATTAATGTCATTTTGGCTATAGTAAATTTGGGATTGGGGGTTGGGATTTTGTACAAGAAAATATGGGATGGGACTTCTATACCTCCCCTGCACAATTTGCTTGTCCTTTTGGTGCAAGGTTTAGCATGGATTATGCTTGCTTTGTCAGTAACCCTTCAGTGCACATGCACTGTAAAAACATTTCTTCGTATTTGGTGGATCATCACATTTTTGCTGGAGACGTTGGATTTTGTCTCTGTTGGGTTCAATTTTATCAGTTCCAGAGAATCTTCAACTGAACTGTTTCTTGCTTTAATTTCATGGTTAGCGAGTTGTTTGATGCTCATCTGTGCTGCGAAAGAGGATTTGACAAATTCAGGGGGCAATCTTCTATCCGAACCCATTCTAAATAGCCATAACCAAGATGAGTCTTTGAATTCTGAACAGGCCCACGAAGATCCAGAAGTGACTCCTTTTGCCAAAGCAGGGATCTTTAGCAGGATGACATTTTGGTGGTTGAATTCTCTTTTGTCCAAAGGTAGAAAAAGGCCTTTTGAAGAAAATGATTTACCTCAAGTTTGTGAGGAAGATCAGGCAGAGAACAGTTATTCAAAATTGACTGGAGAGCTAGTTAGGCAAAAACTAAAAAACCCATCTGCCACTCGATCTGTTTTCTGGGCCCTGGCTCACTGTCATTGGAAAAATCTGGCAATGACTGGAATCTATGCTTTTCTCAGAACAGCCACTCTGTCTTGTGGACCACTTGTTTTAAATGCATTTATAGGATTTTCAGAAGGGAAACAATCATTCAAATTTGAAGGGTATGCTTTAGTGGGAGCACTCTTTCTAGCCAAGTTCCTGGAGTCTCTGTCTCAAAGGCAATGGTATTTTGGCACTAGAAGGATTGGTCTCCAGATGCGCTCCTCACTAATTACAGCAATCTATGAGAAACAATTGAAGCTATCCAATGAAGCTAAACAGGTCCACGGAGCACGAGAGATTATGAACTATATGTCTGTCGATGCTTATCGAATAGGTGAATTTCCCTTCTGGGTTCACCTGACTTGGACTACAGTTCTCCAGCTTGTATTTGCTTTAAGTATCCTCTCCCATGCAATTGGATGGGCCACAGTTGCAGCCTTGACAGTTGTCATCCTAACCATGATTTTGAATTCTCCATTGGCAAAATTGCAGAATAAATTCCAGACTGAACTCATGTCAGCCCAAGATGAGCGATTAAGAGCTGTCACAGAAGCTCTTATTCACATGAAGGTACTGAAATTGCATGCATGGGAGGAACATTTCAAATCTGGTATTGAAAAGTTGCGCAAGGTCGAGTACAATTGGCTATCAGCAGTTCAGTTTCGAAAATCCTACAATATAATATTGTTTTGGTCATCTCCCATTCTAGTTTCTGCTGCGACATTTGCAACATGCTATCTTCTTAAAATCCCTCTAACTCCAAGAAATGTTTTCACATTCATAGCCACTTTGCGCCTGGTTCAAGAACCAATTCAAGTAATTCCTGATGTCATTGCTGTTATCATTCAAGCGAAGGTCTCCTTGGGGCGTATCATCAACTTTCTAGAAAGCGATGAGTTGCAGGATCGGGCTGTTGAGTGTGGAACTCAACAATGGTCTGAGCACTCTATCTTTGTCAAATCAGCGACATTAAGCTGGGATACCAATTCATCAAAACCCACATTGAGAAATATCAATATGGAGGTTGAACATGGTCAAAAAGTGGCTGTTTGTGGGGAAGTTGGATCTGGAAAATCAACTCTTCTAGCTGCAATTCTTGGGGAGGTACCAAAGCTGAGGGGCAATGTGAGTATCCTCTGTATTTACTATTCCCTTAACAGCAGCCTACTTATTGATGCGCTTTTCTTTTTCTCATTACTCTGATCTCTTCCTTCTGCAGTTGCAAGTCTGTGGCACTCTTGCATATGTTTCTCAGACTCCATGGATTCAAAGTGGAACAGTGAGGGACAACATATTATTTGGGAGCCCCATGTACAAGCAGAAATATAAAGAAGCAATCCAGAAGGCCTCACTAGAGAAGGACTTGGAGAATCTTCCCTTCGGTGATCTAACTGAAATTGGGGAGCGAGGTGTCAATCTGAGTGGTGGTCAGAAACAACGTATACAACTTGCCCGTGCTCTATACCAGGATGCTGATATTTATCTTTTGGATGACCCTTTCAGTGCTGTTGATGCTCATACTGCCACTAGCCTTTTTAAGGTTCATAAATGATGCCACTTTTCTCAATTCTGTTGGTTTGCTTTTGATGTAAATCTTGTGAAATATTGTGAAGCTGGGAACAATTTTATCTCCAGCACATTTCCAGGTTATGATTTTTTTGTTTCCTTTGGGTTCATAACAATTGTAGATTCTGATGTGTAGGATTACATAATGGAAGCACTTTCAAAAAAGACAGTGATCCTTGTAACACATCAAGTTGATTTCCTACCAGCATTTGATACTATACTGGTTAGTGTGAGCTTGTCTGGTCATGCAAGAGCTACCTGACTGCATACCTACTGCTTAAGGGAGTTACATCAAGATGCTTTCTAGTTACTGACACAGAATGTTATTCCTATAATTTATAAGAATTTAATGGTAGAAATTTTTGCAACTTCACCTTCAGTAATAACAATAAGGCCACACTTTATTGCAGTTGATGTTGGATGGGGAAGTTGGACAAAGTGGGAGTTATCAAGAGTTATTAGCCTCAAGTGAGGCATTCCAAGAGCTTGTGAATGCACATAAAGACATGATGGCTTCTAACAAATCGGCAGTTACAATGCCACCCTCTAAAGGAAAACCTGTGATTCAAGAAAGAGAAATTCAAAAGGTCAAGTCTCAGAAAGGACAAGAGAAATCATGTAGAGCACCTAAAGTGGATCAGCTAGTTAAACAGGAAGAAAAGGAAATTGGGGATACTGGTCTGAAGCCATACATTGACTATTTGAAACAGAACAGAGGCTTCTTGTATTGTTCCATCGCTGGCCTTTCTCATCTTGTATTTTTGACCGGGCAGATTTTGGGAAATACTTGGATGGCTGCTAAGGTGCAGAGTACCCAAGTCAGCACATTGATGCTAATCATAGTCTACTCAAGTATTTCATTTGCTTCTTCAATTTTTATATTCCTTCGATCAATCTTTGTAGTCATTTTGGGGCTTGAAGCATCAAAGTCTTTCTTTTCTGAGCTCATGACTTCCTTAATCCAAGCACCAATGGCATTTTTTGATGCCACGCCATTAGGAAGAATTCTGAGCAGGGTACGTTTTGAGCCCTATCACTATGTAATTGTTTCTTTTCTTGATGGTGCTTTATCAAAAGTATCATTCAATGTATTTTAAGATACTAATTTGTTTTTATTTTTCTTTAACTAACTTCCCAGGTTTCTTCAGATTTGAGCATTCTTGATGTCGACCTTCCTTTCAGCTTTACGTTTACTATGTGTTCCACTATGACTGCTTACAGTAATCTTGGTGTCGTAGCTGTTGTGACATGGCAAGTTTTGTTTGCTGCCCTGCCAATGATTTATTTGACAATTCAACTTCAGGTAAAGCCTTATTTTTATATTATTTAGCTGCTTGAAGATGAAGTATTTCAAGTATTGACCATAAGATAAAGTCTTTTGGCTGTGACAATAATTGCTAGAGAACTAAATTCTGCTTCTGTCAATTGAAACAGAAATACTACTTTGCTTCTGCTAGAGAACTGATGAGAGTCAATGGTACAACAAAATCACCTATTGCAAATCATTTTGGTGAGTCAATAGCAGGAGCAATGACAATCAGGGCTTTCAAGGTGCAGGATCAGTTTATGAAGAAGAACTTGGACCTGCTTGACAAAAATTCAAGTCCATTTTTCCACAGTTTTTCAACTAATGAATGGTTGATTCAACGTTTAGAGGTATTAAGTTCTATAGTTCTTTGCTCATCTGCTCTTGCTATGGTCCTACTCCCAGCAGGCACCTTCAATCCTGGTAAGATGGAACTAAAGATTATTTGTTTGTTTGCTTGTTCTAGATTCTCTGTTGTTATAGTACACTATTGCATAAAGAGGATCTTAACTAGTGATTTGAACTGGTGCAGGTTTTGTTGGGATGGCCCTATCCTATGGCCTCTCTATGAACATGTCATTGGTTTTCAGTATCCAAAACCAATGCACACTGGCAAACTATATTGTATCTGTAGAACGCATCAAGCAGTACATGTGCATTCCTTGTGAAGCACCAGCAATAATAGAATCTAATAGACCACCAGAGGATTGGCCCTCCCATGGTAAAGTGGAGTTGCAAGACTTGAAGGTACCTTTAGTTGGGCTTCCTATCCAGATGACTAAAATCCACAACTTCCCAACTATATTTTTTGTTGCTCAGAGTATAATTTGAGCTTGTAGTGAATCAGTGATGTCTTTCCTAAACTGTATTCTGTGTCACTGCAGATTAGGTATAGATCAAACAGCCCTCTTGTTCTTCGGGGAATTACTTGTACTTTTGAAGGAGGGCAAAAAATTGGGATTGTTGGTCGAACGGGAAGTGGAAAGACCACTCTCATCAGTGCCATTTTTCGCCTGGTTGAACCTGCAGGGGGCAGGATCCTCATTGATGGTTTGGATACCACCTCCATTGGACTTCATGATTTGCGGTCACACCTTGGAATTATTCCTCAGGAACCAACTCTTTTTCGTGGAACTGTTCGTTTCAACCTTGATCCATTATCTGAACACTCAGATTCGGCAATTTGGGAGGTCTTTAAATGCCGTTTGACATGATTTCTGCTTTCATTTTATCATACAAAACACAAAATGGGAAATAATTTAATGTTTGTTCTCTTTGATAAAGGTTTTGGATAAGTGTCAGCTTGGAGATATTATAAGAGAAAAGGAAAGCTGCCTCGATGCACCAGGTAAATTCTATATCGAACTTACGTTTCCAATATACCATTGAATTATCTAATAGAAAACTTGTGCAGAGACTACACTCTGCTTTTTCTACTATAAATCTGTCATAAACGCTCTAATCTGCATATATCAGACAATCTTCTTACTAAATATGATAGTTTTTAATGCATGCATTGTGAGACAGAAGAGAGTCCTAATTTCACACCATTCATTTTTAACCATCCATTTTACACAACTCAAAAAAGTCTCTCTTATTCATTGTAATTTCTCAGCTATTCTAATGTTGCCAAATGCCAAATACAGACTATCCTGTCTCGCGCCTATCTGTATTTGGCAGTATTATTGTGATTAAAATCATCTGATTATTAGTTTTATTTATAAGTCAATTAACTTCTATAATTTTTTCTATCTATTATTTATAAATTAAACATGCAATAAATATTTCTAACTCCTATACACACCTAAATATTTATTTAACGAACTTCATTAAATATTTCAATGCACCTGAATTACTGTTCCATAATATTGCTTTTTAGCTTTAGCTTTTAGCAGGGGAAAAGCCAAATTATCCATTGGCTAATATGAGAGGATTCGTTCAACACGTTTTTCTTTGCACGACTGGAAACCCTGAACAGGGAACCCTCTGGAGACCGCGAAACCCTGGAGGAGACAACGGTGGGACCCAGGTGAGTAGGGCCAGGCGTTTTCTCTTCTTTTCTACTATTTAAATGTGTTTCTCTGGTGAGATGGAAACATGTGTTGTATTATATTTGATTTATGGACAGTTCCAACACCATACCCAAAACTAGGAAATCGTGGCAAAGGCTCTGTCAATAGGACATAAAACTAGGGACAATGAGGGGTTAGAAGAAACTCAAAGGGACCCACAGGCAAACATGTTAATCTCTTATGACATTAACATGCCTTGCGCTCCTGAGAACACAGTAAACAATCTTTTATTACAGTAGGAGCTCTAGAGGCCCTGTTATCACATTCGCAAAAGTTAGATCATTCCTAGAACAAAGTGGTGGACACAGGGGAAAGACTGACATATGTCAATGCAAAACAGTATAAATGAATCTTACAATGTAGTCAAACCAAGATAGGAAGGAAATTAAAACAGTTGGGAAACAGAAAATTCGTGGCAATATTGCCCAAATTAACCTGCAATAATCAAACAGTACTAATAGAGAGCAAAACTCAAATATGTGTGATGGCTGGGAGGCAAGAAAGTCATTCAAGGGAGTTAGAACAACAGATTGTAGAACCAAAGCAGAAGGAGGCAATAAAACACCTTGGAAACAGTGGAGTCCCATATCAACTCCTCTAACATGCTCTTCAAAACTTTATGTCATGGAATTAATGGCTTTGAAAAGTAGACTGGTTAAGCTAGAAGCAAGGGAACAAGTGAAAGATACCAAATTTCAAGAGTTTGTAGAAACCAACCACATGATGAGACAGGAAAATAAGTCACTCAAAGATCAAGTAAACAAATTGCAAAGCAATTTAGAATGAGGTCAGCAGCAGATTTTGACATTAAAACAAGAATTAAGTCAAATCAAGGACAAAAATGCAGTTCAAACAGCTGAAGAAGAAAACATTCCTAATATCAAGAAATTCCAATCAGTCCTAGCGAGCATGGAAGTGAAGGAAACTAAACTAATGGAGAAACTTGAGGAGGCCAAGTCATGGACTCAAGTGGTAAAAGGTGAGACAGGGTCACAAACAGAGCTCATAAAGAAACAAATTAAATTGCAAATGTGGGAAGAAAAGGATAGGCAAGACAAAGCAACAAATATAATAATAAAAGGGATGAAAGAACATGGAGAAGGAGAAATAACCAGCAGAGTAGTAAGAGACTTCTTACTAAATAAACTCCAGTGGGCAGGTAATATCCTACAATCAAGCAGAATTGGTCAAATGACAAGGGGAGAAAAGGGCAAAAATATAAGGGTGACATTGAAATATCAGGAAGACAAGTACCAGATATTAAGAAACAAAAAGTTCCTCAAAGGGACACAATTTTATATAGACGAGGACCTAACCCCAGCATAGTTAGAGGAAAGGAGAAAGGAATGGGAGAAAGTGATAGCAGCAAGAAGTGCTAGAAATGAAGCATGGTTATATAGAGGAAAAGCCCAAGTTAGTGGCAACACTATCCATCACAAATAGGAAGGCGGGGCCCTCCAGGACCACCTCACAATGGTAGGCTGGAATTGTATGGGCTACCCTTGGAGGAGGGGTCCTATCTTAGAGGCCATAGCAGAGGGAAGGACATCATAGTCCTTGTTGAAACACATGAGCATGAGGGCTACAAAGTCCCAGAATTTGAAGGTTACAAAAAGTGGTCGGTATGGAATGAATTAACTGATAGTGGCAAAGGGCATGGGGGTGTGACAATCTTGGTCAAGAAAAAATATGAAAGAACCATAAAATTTGAAAAGAGAGACCCAAATAACCAATATATATGGATAAGGATAACAAACAGGGGTTCCATTGTAGCTTGCTACTTTGCTCCGTATGGATCTAAAACATACAAGATAAAGAATCTAGATAGGAAAGATCCATATGAGGCGCTCAAAAAAGACATAACAATGCATGGTTCCAAGGGCGAGATCATGCCAATCGGAGACTTCAATGCAAGAACAATGAATAACCAAGCCCTTTACCTTAATATGGAAGAGGGGAAGAAGAGCAATCTACTTTGGCTTGAAGAAGAAGAGAATTAGAAATGGAAAAGGGTGTCTCAGGATGGTATTTTGACTTTTGGAGCAAAATTGTTAGGGATGTGTAGCCTTCATGATTTGGTCATTTGTAATGGCATAAGAACATGGCCGAGCTCTGGAAACATCACATGTCATACCTACAATGGGCAAAGCGTGGTAGACTACGTCATTTGCTCACAAAGTGCTATTCCAAAGATAAGGGAGATTGAAATTGGGTGCTGTCCTGTTGAAATGAAATCTGATCATAGCCCCATATACGTAAAGTTTAGTATGCAAGCAAGTGACTAGCAAGGGGCTAGTCCTCAAATATGTAAGAAAATGGACTTTCAAGGCAAGATTCATTTGACCCACGAGAACCAAGACATCTTTAAAACAATGATTGATAAGCAGCTGCAAGAAATAAAAAAATATTGGCTGCCTGAGAAAAAAATGGGACATAATATACAGCAACCACTTAATGGCTATAATTCACAAGGCTCTCTCATCGTGCAAAAGATCGAAAGCTAGAAGAGCTATCAAAAACAATTTCCCAGCGAATCTGTGGTATGATGAGGAATTGAAAACAATAAAAAGAACATTGAAACTAGTCGGAAAGGAAAAAGTAAATTAAAAAAATATGAGAAACTAGTGAGGTAAAAAAAAAAGAGTATATGGAAATCAGGGGGAAAGAGTTGGTTTCTCTTGGAAAGGTTAATCCAAGAGGCTTTTGGAGAGAATTACAGCAGACTAGAATCATAGTTGAGAATAATATCACTGACATACAATGGCTGCAGTATGCTAAGGCGTTGTACGAAAGAGACCAGGATATAAACCCCCGTCCTATAATAAACACAAGGGCCAAAATCTTCTCCACAAAAGATGTTACAGAAGGAATAAAAAAATAGCAACATGCAAAGCTAAGGATATAGATGGTTTACAGGCAGAGTCCTTGAAGTGGGGCATGGAAGCCTTAGCACCGCACATCAAAAGAATTTTCAATAGGGTGATCCAGCATGGTTTCCCAACAATCTAAACCACAAGTGTTGCCATTCCTCTTCACAAGAACAAGGATGTCAACAACCCGTCAAACTATCATACTATAGTGATCAACCCCCTCTTTGAGAAAACTCTTTGGAAGCATGGTAGAAAGAAGAATTAGCACTTGGGTGGAAAAGGAGGGCAAGAGGGCAAAAGGAAAAGTAGGCTTTAGAGAAAAGCACTCCACGATTGATCATGGCGTCACTCTCAGGCATATGATTGAAAAAAATTGGGACAAGCAAGGGGATGAAGCTTTTTGTTGTTTTGTTGACTATCAAAAGGCTTTTGACACAGTTCCTAGAACTAAACTTTGGGGCAGAATGGAGGAGTTGGAAATATCAGAAAAATATAGAGCTGCAGTCCATAGACTCTACGAATAGGTTTAGGCCAAGAATAGAACAAAAGATGGTATCAGAGTGTTTTGGGAGCGACATCGGAGTCAAATAGGGGTGTCTGTTGTCTCCAACTTTGTTCAGGCTATACATAGACAAGCTAGAGGAATGGTTAGACAAATGGGGGGAGAGGGTGTGCACTTGGCCACTTATGTGGTCAAGCTACTGTTATATGCAGACGATCTTACATTGATGGCAAAAACGATGCATAGTCTACAAGGGCACTTGAGAGCTCTAGAGTCTTTTTGTTAGGAGGTGGGAATGCAAGTGAACATTAGCAAAACAATGATCATGATATTCACCTTGAAAAGAATTAAGAAACAAATAAATTTTGAGTTCGAAGGCAGCCCTCTACAAGTGGTAAATGAATACATGTATCTGGGTCTTGATTTTCATAACAATCTCAGCTGGGAGACATGCAAGACAAAAATAATACAAGGAGGATGGAAAGCATTATACATGCTTCAAAATAGATATAGATATGCTGAGCTTTGGGACTAGAAAACAAAGAAGAAACTCTTTGGGCTACCGGTTACACCGGTGGTTTCATATGGATGCGAAGTTTGGGGTAGAAACACATCAACTCTGAAATGGAGGCAAATAGAAAGATTACAAAAGCACCTAATCACAAGCAGTTTTAAGATAAAAAGCACAGTCCCTTATGAGATTATCTTAGTGGAAGCTGGTGCTTTTTTAATTGAGGCGATGGCCAGAACTCAACTTCTGAGTTATCTCATAAGAATTGAGAACATGGAGGGACACCACTAGCCCAAAATTGCAGCGGAGGAAAAGTTAACTAGAAGGAAGAATATGTGGATGAAACAAAATACCAAGTGGTTGAACAAGTGGGGCATTAACAATCAGGATTGTCCAAGCACAAACGTGGAAATAAAAAAGTATGTGAAAGGGAAAGTCAAAGCTACCATGTGGACTCAACAACTTAGGCGAAAAAGAGAATGTTATGTCATACATTTTAACCCCACTTGTGACCACGAGAAAAAGTCCTATATAGGAGCGGATATCAAGTGGAAAGCTAAAATGTTAATGGCCCAGCTCAGAACTAGTTCACACTATCTTAGGTGTGAAACGAGAAGGTGGAAGATGCCCAAAGAAGAGTGGGTGGATAGGATTTGCCGTCTTTGTTCGTTAGGATTAGTGGAAATAGAATGGCACTACACCATGGAGTGCAAAGCATACGAAGACATTCGGATCAAATACAAGGATATTTTAAATGTTGTGTCTCTAATGGTCTTGTTTGAAGAAACGAGGATAGTCAGAGTGGTTGAGTATTTGGGTAGAATCCATAGAAGAAGAATGACGATCACGAAGGAGATTGAGAGCATCAACCAAGCTTAGCTGGGGGCCACTTGTTGGTTTCTTTGTTTTTGTGTGGTCTGCTATGATTGTGGGTCCCATAGACTGTTTTGATCTCGTGGACGTCATTAAAAACATTCATTTCATTTCATTTCATACTTAAGAGCTTTTGTGGAGCTGCCACATGTTTGTCCCACTACTAGTTTTGAACGACTCAATTAGTAGTATGAATGGCCTTCATTGATCTGCCAATTTAGAGCTTTTCCCATTAGATTAGAAGAGTTCTGCACATATTTGACTAAAGAGGATCAAATTTCTTGTAGGGACTTTGTACTTAACGGTATACATGTACTCCATACTCTTTGAAATCAATATATCCCTTTAATGCAAACATTTTAATTAAATGTTAAAATCTACATTCAGTGTAAACAATCTATATATATCTATTTTCATATATATACTCTTTTATGAATTAATTATATGAATATTTGAAGTAAGAGAATGTATGAAAAAATGTTTATATAAAGATAGTGAGGGCTAAATACATGAAAATAAATACATATACAAATGAATAGAGATTAGAAGGGTCCCATCTTTATACAAAATTGTACTATTTATTAAATTTTTATTTCCTCAAAATTTACATTCCTCGAAATAGATACAAATGAGAAATGACATAAATATTCTAATTTCAACATTACAAATTGAAATACCTATATTCAAATCCCTTGAAAGTAGAGTAATTATGGGTGTGTCATCGCCCATAACATTATAACACCTGAACAATATTTACTTTATAATCATTTTTGCTTGAGTTGATTTTTATTGATTTGCCATGTTTTTATGCTACTCTTAACCTTATGAATAGTTTGACATTGTACCTTAACAACACTCCATTTTTCTAAAGATATGGTAAAGTGTATTAGATAATTTAGAGCTTGTAAGAGATTATATTCTCCTCTATAATTTAAAATACAAAAAAAAAAAACTAGAAAATGCAATAACAAATTAACTATAAACTATCTAGATTCTATTTAATAATTTATTTATTATTAACTATAAATTCTCCTCTATAATTTTTTAATGTTTTATTAATTTATTGATAATTACATTTATTAATAAAAAAAAGACCTCAATAAATTCCTCTATAAATAATTATAATTTATATAATTATATTCCGAATTAATTCCTTTTACCTCTACTTACCTATGGAAGCACACTTCCATTTACCTAATGAAGTATAACATCTACATAGTAAATTATAGATCAAGCATTTAAAGATCCTTACTCTTTGAAAGTGTTCATGTAGTACAACATATTCTTTCCCTTTCAATAGGAAGGATTCTATGGTTTTGGTTATTTTTATGTGCCACTTTTATTGGAATGTGGTTTTAGAATTGGGGTTTTATGCTCTACTTTTCATTAATAATTAGAATAAGGCTTTTGGGTAGACTACTAAAACAAATTAGTGATAAATATTTTATACCATTGAAGTAATTTATCATATCAATTTATCTTGATAACAAAACATTTAAAATTAACATTTTAATATTTTTTATTGAATAGCTCGTGCTTGTCAATCTATCATAACTGCAATATGAGTAGACAAAATTCCTCTATCCTTTATGCTTTGATGATCATTGGAAAGTACATGCTTCCTTATATTAATATTATTAATTAATATTTATAATATAAATATAAATATTATTAGTTAATACTTATAACATATTAATATTAATATTAATATGTTATATTTGAAAGTATATTTTTAACATAAATATTGGTTAGTATTTATGTTATAATAATTAATATTAATTAGGCACCCTTTATAGTTGCTACATCTTTTTTTAATTTGATTATGGTGACCCCTCATTGGAGGGAAGGAAGGGTGCTCTCATTAATTTCTATTACTTTTGAATAGGGCATAGACATCCATCAAAGCACAAAGGATAGACATGTGAAAGCATAGAAAAGCCAAAAGGCTCACCATAACCATGCTACATTTGATTTTCGTTGTTATATGGCATTTACTATATGTGTAACTTTTCACAATAACTTTATTTACATGTATGTTAAGTACTTTTGGAATGGGATATGGACATCCATCAAAGAAAAACAAATAGAGGAAATAGATATATAATATATTAATAAAATGTATTATAATAATATATTAATATTTATATTTATGTTATAATAATTAATATAAGTATAATATAATTATATTGTGTTTATATTATATTATAATTAGGGCACGAATATTATATAAATATAATTTAATTAATATATTAATTGACACAACATATTATAAGTAGGAGGTTTTTTTAATTTCAGGGTTTAACTGCATAGTTTTTGAGTCAAACACATGACCCATATTTCATGAGTAGTGGTTCAAATGAACCCATCTCTCATGTTAATGAATGGTCCACTTAGCACTCATTGCATCTAGGTGATGCACACATGGGTGAAGCATCGGGACTTCCTGGGAGGTCACCCATCCCAGTACTACTCTGACTCAAGTGCGCTTAACCATGGAGTTTCCCCCAAGATCAAGCCAACTTAGCTTGCTACCCCATTTGCAAAACCTTCAGCAAGTGTTGTGCCTTATGAACCATTCATTATAGAGCCCCTTTAGCTCATCAATTCATAAGTAGGAGGTTTTTTTTTTTTTTGCAGCATGTCAAATATTTTATTTCAGGGTTTACCTGCATAGTTTTTGAGTCAAACACATGACCCATATTTCATGAGTAGTGGTTCAAATGAACCCATCTCTCATGTTAATGAATGATCCACTTAGCACTCATTGCATCTAGGTGATGCACATAGGGGTGAAGCATCGGGACTTCTCGGGAGGTCACCCATCCCAGTAGTACTCCGAGTCAAGCACACTTAACCATGGAGTTTCCCCCAAGATCAAACCCACTTAGTTTGTTACCCCATTTGCAAAACCTTCAACAAGTGTTGTGCCTTATGAACCATTCATTATAGAGCCCCTTTAGCTCATCAATTGATAAGTAGGAGGATTTTTTTTTTGCAGCATGTCAAATATTTTATTTCAGGGTTTAACTGCATGGTTTTTGAGTCAAACACATGACCCATATTTCATGAGTAGTGGTTCAAATGAACCCATCTCTCATGTTAATGAATGGTCCATTTAGCACTCATTGCATCTAGGTGATGCACACAGGGGTGAAGCATTGGGACTTCCCGGGAGGTCACCCATCCCAGCAAGTGTTGTGCCTTATGAACCATTCATTATAGAGCCCCTTTAGCTCATCAATTGATAAGTAGGAGGATTTTTTTTTTTTGCAGCATGTCAAATATTTTATTTCAAGGTTTAACTGTGTAGTTTTTGAGTCAAACACATGATCCATATTTCATGAGTAGTGGTTCAAATGAACCCATCTCTCATGTTAATGAATGGTCCACTTAGCACTCATTGCATCTAGGTGATGCACACAAGCGTGAAGCATCGGGACTTCCCAGGAGGTCACCCATCCCAGTACTACTCCCACTCAAGCGCGCTTAACCATGGAGTTTCCCCCAAGATCAAGCCCACTTATCTTGCTACCCCATTTGCAAAACCTTCAGCAAGTGTTGTGCCTTATGAACCATTCATTATAGAGCCCCTTTAGCTCATCAATTGATAAGTAGGAGTTTTTTTTTTTTTTGCAACATGTCAAATATTTTATTTCAGGGTTTAACTGCGTAGTTTTTGAGTCAAACATATGACCCATATTTCATGAGTAGTGGTTCAAATGAACCCATCTCTCATGTTAATGAATGGTCCACTTAGCACTCATTGCATCTAGGTGATGCACACATGGGTGAAGCATCGGGACTTCCCGGGAGGTCACCCATCCCAGTACTACTCCGAATCAAGCGCACTTAACCATGGAGTTTCCCCCAAGATCAAGCCCACTTAGCTTGCTACCCCATTTGCAAAACCTTCAGCAAGTGTTGTGCCTTATGAACCATTCATTATAGAGCCCCTTTAGCTCATCAATTGATAAGTAGGAGGCTTTTTTTTTTGCAGCATGTCAAATATTTTATTTCAAGGTTTAACTGCGTAGTTTTTGAGTCAAACACATGATCCATATTTCATGAGTAGTGGTTCAAATGAACCCATCTCTCATGTCAATGAATGGTCCACTTAGCACTCATTGCATCTAGGTGATGCACACAGGGGTGAAGCATTGGGACTTCCCGGGAGGTCACCCATCCCAGTACTACTCCCACTCAAGCGCGCTTAACCATGGAGTTTCCCCAAAGATCAAGCCCACTTAGTTTGCTACCCCATTTGCAAAACCTTCAGCAAGTGTTGTGCCTTATGAAACATTCATTATAGAGCCCCTTTAGCTCATCAATTGATAATTAGGAGGGTTTTTTTTTTTTACAGAATGTCATATTTTATTTCAGGGTTTAATTACGTAGTTTTTGAGTCAAACACATGACCCATATTTCATGAGTAGTGGTTCAAATGAACCCATCTCTCATGTTAATGAATGGTCCACTTAGCACTCATTGCATCTAGGTGATGCACATAGGGGTGAAGCATCGGGACTTCCTGGGAGGTCACCCATCCCAGTACTACTCCAACTCAAGCGCACTTAACCATGGAGTTTCCCCCAAGATCAAGCCCACTTATCTTGCAACCCCATTTGCAAAACCTTCAGCAAGTGTTGTGCCTTATGAACCATTCATTATAGAGCCCCTTTAGTTCATCAATTGATAAGTAGGAGGTTTTTTTTTTTTTTGCAACATGTCAAATATTTTATTTCAGGGTTTAATTGCATAGTTTTTGAGTCAAACACATGACCCATATTTCTTGAGTGGTGGTTCAAATGAACCCATCTCTCATATTAATGAATGGTCCACTTAGCACTCATTGCATCTAGGTGATGCACATAGGGGTGAAGCATTGGGACTTTCCGGGAGGTCACCCATCCCAGTACTACTCCCACTCAAGCGTGCTTAACCATGGAGTTTCCCCCAAGATCAAGCCCACTTAGCTTGCTACCCCATTTGCAAAACCTTCAGCAAGTGTTGTGCCTTATGAACCATTCATTATAGAGCCCCTTTAGCTCATCAATTGATAAGTAGGAGGTTTTTTTTTTTTGCAGCATGTCAAATATTGTATTTCAGGGTTTAACTGCGTAGTTTTTGAGTCAAACACATGACCCATATTTCATGAGTAGTGGTTCAAATGAACCCATCTCTCATGTTAATGAATGGTCCACTTAGCACTCATTGCATCTAGGTGATGCACATAGGGGTGAAGCATCGGGACTTCCCGGGAGGTCACCCATCCCAGTACTACTCCCACTCAAGCGCGCTTAACCATGGAGTTTCCCCCAAGATCAAGCCCACTTAGCTTGCTACCCCATTTACAAAACCTTCAGCAAGTGTTGTGCCTTATGAACCATTCATTATAGAGCCGATTTAGCTCATCAATTGATAAGTAGGAGGTTTTTTTTTTGCAGCATGTCAAATATTTTATTTCAGGGTTTAACTGCGTAGATTTTGAGTCAAACACATGACCCATATTTCATGAGTAGTGGTTCAAATGAACCCATCTCTCATGTTAGCACTCATTGCATCTAGGTGATGCACACAGGGGTGAAGCATCGAGACTTCCCGGGAGGTCACCCATCTTAGTACTACTCCAACACAAGCGCGCTTAACCATGGAGTTTCCCCCAAAATCAAGCCCACTTAGCTTGCTACCCCATTTGCAAAACCTTCAGCAAGTGTTGTGCCTTATGAACCATTCATTATAGAGCCCATTTAGCTCATCAATTGATAAGTAGGAGGTTTTTTTTTTTTTTGTAGCATGTCAAATATTATATTTCAGGGTTTAACTGTGTAGTTTTTAAGTCAAACACATGACCCATATTTCATGAGTAGTGGTTCAAATGAACCCATCTCTCATGTTAATGAATGGTCATGTGTGCCTTATGAACCATTCATTATAGAGCACATTATTAAAGATGGGTTCATTTGACATGAGAGATGGGTTCATTAACATGAGAGATGGGTTCTTTGAACCACTACTCATGAAATATGGGTCATGTGTTTGACTCAAAAACTACGCAGTTAAACCCTGAAAAAAAATATTTGACATGTTGCAAAAAAAAAGAAAAACCTCCTACTTATCAATTGATGAGCTAAAGGGGCTCTATAATGAATGGTTCATAAGGTACAACACTTGCTGAAGGTTTTGCAAATGGGGTAGCAAGCTAAGTGGGCTTGATCTTGGGGAAAACTCCATGGTTAAGCGTGCTTGAGTGGGAGTAGTACTGGGATGGGTGACCTCCCGGGAAGTCCCGATGCTTCACCCCTATGTGCATCACCTAGATGCAATGAGTGCTAAGTGGACCATTCATTAACATGAGAGATGGGTTCATTTGAACCACTACTCATGAAATATGGGTCATGTGTTTGACTCAAAAACTACGTAGTTAAACCCTGAAATAAAATATTTGACATGCTGCAAAAAAAAAAAACCTCCTACTTATCAATTGATGAGCTAAAGGGGCTCTATAATGAATGGTTCATAAGGCACAACACTTGATGAAGGTTTTGCAAATGGGGTAGCAAGCTAAGTTGGCTTGATCTTGGGGGAAACTCCATGGTTAAGCATGCTTGAGTCGGAGTAGTACTGGGATGGGTGACCTCCCGGGAAGTCCCGATGCTTCACCCTTGTGTGCATCACCTAGATGCAATGAGTGCTAAGTGGACCATTCATTAACATGAGAGATGGGTTCATTTGAACCACTACTCATGAAATATGGGTCATGTGTTTGACTCAAAAACTACGCAGTTAAACCCTAAAATAAAATATTTGACATGCTGCAAAAAAAAACAAAAAAACAAAAAACCTCCTACTTATCAATTGATGAGCTAAAGGGGCTCTATAATGAATGGTTTATAAGGCACAACACTTGCTGAAGGTTTTGCAAATGGGGTAGCAAGCTAAGTGGTCTTGATCTTGGGGGAAACTCCATGGTTAAGCGCGCTTGAGTCCAAGTAGTACTGGGATAGGTGACGTCCCGGGAAGTCTCGATGCTTCACCCCTGTGTGCATCACCTAGATGCAATGAGTGCTAAGTGGACCATTCATTAACATGAGAGATGGGTTCATTTGAACCACTACTCATGAAATATGGGTCATGTGTTTGACTCAAAAACTACGCAGTTAAACCTTGAAATAAAATATTTGACATGCTGCAAAAAAAAAACCTCCTACTTATCAATTGATGCGCTAAAGGGGCTCTATAATGAATGGTTCATAAGGCACAACACTTGCTGAAGGTTTTGCAAATGGGGTAGCAAGCTAAGTGGGCTTGATCTTGAGGGAAACTCCATGGTTAAGCGTGCTTGAGTGGGAGTAGTACTGGGATGGGTGACCTCCTGGGAAGTCCCGATGCTTCACCCCTGTGTGCATCACTTAGATGCAATGAGTGCTAAGTAGACCATTCATTAACATGAGTGATGGTTCATTTGAACCACTACTCATGAAATATGGGTCATGTGTTTGACTCAAAAACTACGCAGTTAAACCCTGAAATAAAATATTTGACATGTTGTAAAAAGAAAAAATCCTCCTACTTATCAATTGATGAGCTAAAGGGGCTCTATAATGAATGGTTCATAAGGCACAACACTTGCTGAAGGTTTTGCAAATGGGGTAGCAAGCTAAGTGGGCTTGATCTTGGGGGAAACTCCATGGTTAAGCGCGCTTGAGTTAGAGTAGTACTGGGATGGGTGACCTCCCAAGAAGTCCCGATGCTTCACCCCTGTGTGAATCACCTAGATGCAATGAGTGCTAAGTGGACCATTCATTAACATGAGAGATGAAATATGGGTCATGTGTTTGACTCAAAAACTACGTAGTTAAACCCTGAAATAAAACAATACATTATATTAATAATATAGTTATTGTATTCTTTTTTATTAGATAAGCTGGGAAAGGGATCTTAGGCCCTTACATATATGAGTTCAAAACCATAGAAAACAACAAGAAGAAAAACATCAGGGGACAACTAATAAAGAGCACTGGTTGGCAAAACCTCTAAACCATGCAGTACAATAGAAACTAAAAAGATACAACTAGAAAACAACAAAAAGATAGCACCAAGAACAACATCTACACAACACGAAACAACAAAAAGTCACTCCCTATATTTAGTAACCAGGGTCTCCCAGTCCCTTCGCGTAATCTTCAATTTCTCCTCCCACTATGTTGTACCCAAATCCTTCTGCAATACTGGCTTCTTTATCTTTTTCTTGGATTGAAGATCCTCCTTTTGAAGTTGTTTACACTTCTTCAATTCAGCTTGAAGAATCACAATTTCTGAAACTGCTTTCCTCATCATGTCATCACTAATATCAACTAGGGCATTCATGGCATCTTCAATCTTGGCTAACCTATTATGAAAAGTTTTCAAATTTTCATTCATGATCTCCCATTTTTCGTTGCACCTATTATAGATATGGGGAGAAATAGTGGTTTGCTCAATTTTATCCATTCTGTTAAGGAGACTATCTAATTTATTAGACAGTGGTAGCCCTATAAGTTTCATCCATCATAACATCTTCCTGAGCACCCACCTCCTCACTCTTATTCTTTTCCTCTTCTTCATCCCCCTGAAAAACTGAACTTCCTCAACATAATTAAGGAGAGAAGGAGAACCAAAGTCCTTGGAATCATCTTCAGGGGGTGTTCCGAATTCATCTTCATCATCAAAGGTTTCCTCCTCAGTACTTTGAGAATTATATGAGGGAACAAAGTCAGAAGAGATCTCCTACACTATAACATCCTCCTTTTGCTTGACATCCTTACCATCTAAACCCTTCCAAAAGTTAGCAACATTAGAAAACTTAGCCAATCTTTCCGACCTCCTCTCCCCTTCAATAGTTCTAGCATAAACTTCAGAAAGGTGTTCTTTAGGGGAATGACAGACAATGTTAGCACCAATGTCAATATTAGTAGTGGTTGATCATATATGAACTATTCTCTTCATACCATTGGGAGTGCCCTTATCTCTCTCATTCTCCTTCAGAGACAACAAGATTTGTTTAGGTGTGTCTACAGCAGTCTTGTTACCCTTTTTACCCATAGAAGAGGTAATTTTAGGGTTATCATTCAAGGTTTCTAAAATATCAGCGGTAGGGGAAGGGGTAACCCCAGCTGAGAGCTTTTTCTTCCCCTTTTATAGTTATTGTATTGTTATAAATTTGTAAAGATTTAATTATATTTTAATTAACTTAGATAATTTAGGTTATTTTATTATATCACTCTTAGGTTATTTTATTTACTTAAGAGTTATTTTATTTTACTTTAGAGCTATTTAAGAATCATTTTATTTCATTTATATTGTATTAAAATAACTCTTAACCAAATAAAATAACTCTTAAGTAAATAAAATATTGATTTTTTATGGCTTATGTATTAATCAAAGTGAAGGACATTTGGATATTTTACAGGGCTTTACCTGATGTTTTTCCTATCGCTTATTAAATTGCATCAATTTTTTGCATTCATAATTATCACCTCTATTGCACTTTACAACTTCACTATCAACAATTGTATATATAGTCAACCCAAAATATCACCAAGTCAACTCTAACTCAAGATTCAATTTCTAGGGATTGATCTGGGAAAAAGCTTCTTATGATGCAATGACAATCCTTTAAGGTATTACAATTCTCATTTACAATAGCACATAATCAATCTACAAATGAGTTGTACTGAGGAGTCATTATAATGATAAAATAATCGACATTATTGATCAGGTATTACTTGAGATACACTTCAATGATGATCTAGTGCTTCTTTCTAACTTCATTGAATGAACATAATGTAAATTCAAACACATTACAAACATTCTTCAACAACAACAATGTACATTTCCTACTCAACAAAACAAAACAAATTATGAACTTGATATTTCCTTGGTTAACTATAGAGCTTAGAGAATTAGTATGAAATGTTTCAAGACAAACTTGAAATAAATCATGACCAACATCATCCTAAAGGTTGTAATAGAATTCACAAGGAAAACCAACATAGCCAAAAGCTTGATCGTTAGCCATTCCAAACACAGTTGAATAATGCTCCTCTTGTCAAAAGAGTTTGCCACTACCATGTTCAACCTATTTTGTGGAGAGTATGCAAGGTACAACATCTAAATGAACCTTAAGATCCAAGGGTGAATGCAATAGCTACCAAACTAAAATGTAGGACATTTAAATTGGCTACTACGCTTATTTTTCCCACCAACCAATCAAGACATGTTAGGTGAATAAAGATCTCGTTGCAAAAATCAAACTAAAGTATTTGATGGTTAACTTGGCTCATCTCGTTCTATAATAACTAGTTCTAAGTAATGACAACTCTATCATATTTTTACAACAAATATACCATTTATATAAAATTGTACTAATGAAATTTGCATCAAAATGAACACTTTTTTGGGTTGGTTTACTAGAACTTAAATTTATATAGTTCAAATTATCAACTTTTATAGCAAATTTTTCATTGAGGGTGTTTAAATTCTTTTTTGTCCATCCTATAATTTGTATAATGATGAGCTTTTAAAATAAACAATACAAGGCTTATATCTTGGATTTCAAAATGTTATTGGGTTGACACTTGTCTACAATGTTTCATTTGAAATATTTAATGGGAGTAATTAACTCTTTCACAATCACTTTCTCATAGCTCATTTAACCATGTTTACTCAAATTATTTATCCCAAACTACAAATACTTATTATATTATTTCAAATACATTTTCATTAATTTTTCGATTAGAAAACAAATACTGTTATTACATAATTACCACAAAAACACCTATTATTGTATCATTTGTTGCACCATTTAATTAGTAGTTGGGTGCATGATAATGGCTACCCACTACCCATGCTATAATTTCTACATGCAAGTCTACATGTCTCTACTTAAAAAAATAACAAACTAATTCACTAACTCCTCCACATTCCCTCAACAAAAATAAATAAACTACTCCCTGATTTTTCTCAACCACTTTTAAATGAACATGGCATGTATCCATTGTTTGAGCTCCTCATAAATATCCCCTTTATGTGGGCCTTCACTTTTCCTTTCCTTTGACAACTCCTTAACCCCTCAATGAGAAGCAAAAGAATTCAAAATCATAGTTAAGAAAATTAAGTTTATTGTTCTCCTTTTGATTTCTTCATTTTGGTTGAAACATATATAATTATTTCCCCATTATAGGAATTTTCTCTACTTTAATAAGCTCCTCAACATTTTCTAGGACAAAATTTGTTGGGAATTAAAGTGCCTCAACCTTGCAAAAAATGTCTCACATGAAAATGAGATGTGGGATTTTGAGTTGGCATTATTTTCACATGTCGGTACTTTGTTACATGAGTTGTAAGTTGTCATAAGGTGGATATTATTATTAGAATTGATACTTCCTATTTTGTAGGGATTTTATCACATATTCTTATGACAACTGTAAAAGCTTGTAAGAGAGAGTTATTAAGAATCTTGACCTGCACTATGACACATGTCATAAGCATGATTTGAGGAGATTGTAGAGCTAAAAATAGAGCACTATATTTGGGGAGTTTATGATGACATATGACAGATGTAAGGAATTTATTATTTTACAGTGGATTTGATTCTCCATGACTTGGGTGTTGAATTTTTCCACTCAATTTGGGCACCACATTTGAGGGTGGTTTTAACTTACGGTTTTGGGTTTCCATTTGGTAGTTTTATGTATTGAATCTTCTCTATAAATTGGTGCTTGAGGAAGTAGTTCGAGTCTAAGAGTTTGTGGGTACACAAGTGTTGTCAAAATGCTATCAAATTTCTTCCAAGTTTAATTTTTTGTGATACTGGACTATAATAACTTTCTCTACATGTGTGTTGTAATCTTGTTTTGGATTTATGAATACATTAAGCAAGTTTTGGAGTGGGGTTTTCTCTTGAAAGGATTTTCTCCATGTATATTTGGTGTTATATGTTTATTGCTTAATGTTGATTTATATGTATTACTATATCATTCATGTAATAGTTAGATCAGATTTAAAAAGTTTTTACATAATACTTCTCTCAAGGTTAGTGTAGGAAGTTTCATGCAATCATGCATATGGTGTGGGCTTCTCCATATTAAAGTATCGGTAAGCAAGAGAATCCCTAATCTATCCAATGCGGATTTGAATTGGTAGCCATAAAATGTGAAGAATGGCACGATTGTGGATTTCCAACGTCTATAACAATAAGCAACAAACATAACCTCCTCCCTCTCCAAGGCAAATGGATTGGGTCTTTCAAACTCCACCTTCGGTCATCCCACAATAGTGGGTTACACTTTTTAGCCAAACTTGACATTGAAATCAATATTTTGAACTAAATCTTCACGTTCTGACACCTATAGCCGCTAAACCATTAGGAATTTGAAGATGATGCGAACTAGTGATTTGTGAGATTTTGTTTGTAGATTCTAAATATATATTTTAAAAAAAAATTAGAGTTAAATTGTAAATTTTTTTGCATCTCCTTTGATAATTGGTTTTTAATAGTAAACAACATTTTTTTAAAGTGATGTGTATTCCGTAGCACATAACTTTTTTTCTACAAAGGATAAAATTCTTATTCTTTTTAATTTAGATTGGTAACACTGATATATAGTGTATGCATTTGGTTTCATAATGGTTTGTTGAATTTTTATTTTTTAATTAATTTTTGAAGTCAAACTAATTATAATTTAGACATAGGCATATTCCGTAAAACATAATTTTTTCTGTATGTATCGAAATTTTATTTTTTTTCTTTTGTTGAAATAAAGACATCAATACCTAGTGCATAGATATTTTTAGAATTTTTTTTCAGTAATTTACTAATTTTTCATATGTGTAGAATAGAAAACTTGATGTTCGATGAAAAACATACATTCACAAGAAATAAAAAATAAATATAATAATCAAATTAAATATATTTAAAATTATATTTTTTGGAAAGCTTATAATAAGGACTACATACTTACAAAGCATAAATTTTAAATGAATTCATTTGATCCCTCAAAAGATAAATCAAAATTAGTTTTTTATCAGCATTTTGATAGGTGTAGAGGAGACTCCATTATAGGTATGGTTTAAAACTAGCGGGGTTCTATCCAAGGGGGTTTGAATCTAAGGGGGTTTGATCAAACCCTCTTCAATTAAAATCCTTTAAATGGAACTTTTCAAGGCTTAAATCATTATATTTTCTAAAAATATGTGATTTCAACAAAAATCAAGATGTCTCAGAAAGTGTAACCCATTATTGTGGCAGCGCCCTGTTATTCTTGTCAATAACCAGAACTTGTTGCGAAAAAAGTTATGATTATGTAAGGCATACAAAAGTAGAATCCAATGTATCATCGAGGGGACTCAAATCATAAACCTCACTTTGCTCGCTTGAACTGATTCCTACTTTGATACCATATAAGAAATATGGGCAGAGTGATAGAGGCCAAACATAAAAATTTTATACACAAAATAATATTGCTTCTATCTCATTTCGTTCAATATTAATTACATATATATAGGAATTGTATATCCTACATTATAGGAAAGTTGTTCTATCTCCTATAACCACTCCCTTAGATAGATAATTATGGGACTAATAAACAAACTCCTAATTATATGGGTTGCTAAAAACTCTCTAATACAAACAAACTCTCACTATATATAATATTAAGTTGTTTCTTAACAACTTAATATTAACGTACATAACTCTATTTTATTAAACATATAACCATATGAACACTAATTCCTAACATAATTAGGGTACAATTAATCTTTACTATGATAGTTAGAGTGCAATTTTTTTAGCAAAGAATGTGACATTTCATGTGAGGACCAAGCACATAGATGTGTAGTATCAATTTGTGAGAGATATGGTTGAAGATTGAAGGGTGAAATTAAAAAAAGTTAAAACTTTGATGAATGTTGTAGATGCATTAACCAAATCTATGAGCATAGAGAAATTTAGATGTTCAAAGTCTGTGGACCTTTCAACCCCGAGCAGTAGAATCTTGATAGTATGTTTCGCTTTGACTTTTGCAAAGTATTCACCAAGTGAGAATTAAGTTGTCTCAACCTTACAAAGTATTTGGAAAATGAGATAATCTTAGGAATTAAGGTGTCTCAACCTTGCAAAAATTTTGGAGTTTATTTATTTATTATTTAACATTTTCTTGCATATTAATAAGTTTTCCCACATTTTATGTAATTTAAATATTACCTCACATGAAAATGTGGGGTGGGATTTTGAGTTGGCATTATGTGCCGCATATTAGTACTTTGTTACATGAGTTGTAATTTGATGCTTCGTATTTTGTAAGGATTTTATGATAGATTCTTATGACCACTGTAAGAGCGTATAAGAGGGAGTTATTGGGAATCTTGACTAGTGTTATGATGCATGTCATAAGCATGATTTGAGGAGATTGTGGAGCCAAAAATAGAGTGCTATATTTTTGTAGTTTATGACAACATACGACAAGTGTAAGGAATTTACTGTTTTACGGTGGATTTGATT
Source organism: Cunninghamia lanceolata (assembly GCA_027924645.1). Taxonomy (NCBI): domain Eukaryota; kingdom Viridiplantae; phylum Streptophyta; class Pinopsida; order Cupressales; family Cupressaceae; genus Cunninghamia; species Cunninghamia lanceolata. The sequence goes on along the minus strand of BSBN01001268.1, from coordinate 3,858,224 downwards.
CCTCGTGACTTGGCTGATGGATTTTTTCACCCAATATGAGTGCCACATTTGAGAGTAGTTTAGCTCATGGTTTTAGATTTCCATTTGGTGGTTGTATGTATTGGATCTTCTAGAAATTGGTGTTTGAGAAAGTAGTTTGATTTGTTGGTGGTACTCCTATATTAACTTGCTCTGCAAGTGTGTTGTAGTTTAATTTGTTGGTGATACTCCTATATTAACTTGCTCGCAAGTGTGTTGTAATCTTATTTTGAATTTATGAATACATTCACCTCATGTATGTCTAGTGCTATGTGTTTATTTCTTATTGCTGATTTATATGTATTTTTCTGTAATAATTAGATCAGATTTAAAAAGTTTTTGCATAATACTCCTCTCCAGGGTAGGAAGTCATTCTACTACTTCAACTTCCTTACATTCTCTTCATCCTAGCTATCCATGATGTGATCCATACCAACTTTTTTTCTGTTTTCTATGATGTTGAGAAATCTCTTCTTTCAAAATCATATCTTTTAAATTTTTTATGGTCTTGGCATAATATTCTTCTTTTGCTTCATTTTTTTTTTCTCCATCTCTCTTTCTTCATTTTTGACAATCTATTTCTTTGAAGGTGCTTCTTTCAACTTTTGCTCAGTTTCTTCAACCATCTCAAAATGCATCTTTGTGCATACCTATGCTTTCCTTGAACCAAATCTTCACTCGCCTTCGATTTTAATTATTCAGCTCAAAAGTCATAGCTGTCAACAAATGAACAAAATATATGTTTACCCTTACATTCAAGGAAGCAAGTCAACATCTTAACTCCTCTTTTCTTTTTCCTCAGCACATCCTCTCAACTAGATCTTTGGACGCTCTGATACCTATTGATGCAGATAACTCTGTTCTACAGAAATGAAGAAAATCATCAGGCAAAAAGAGAGTATGAGCAGCAAAAAATAAAACATCAAAATTTCTCAGTTACCTCTAATACAATGGGAAACCAAAACGTCCAGCTTCATATGCCGTTAACTCCTATCCCTTTTTCCTCTGAAAAATAGCAGCCTATTTTAAGCTATTCTACCAGTCACATTTGCCTCTCCCCCGCAAAAAAACACAGCAGATTCAACAAAACTATTTTTAGGACAACGAACCTCCCAAAATTTCTCCAAGGTTTAACTGACAAGAAGTGATGTTAAATCTGCATTTATCATCGACTTTAAATGAGTGGCAAATGCCCTTTGTTTGAGCTTTTTCTGCATCAATAAGTAGTCTGTTTTGACATTTTCTGAGTAATCCATAAAATGCAGTGGAGGATGATGGAGGAAATTGGAGTGTTGGACAGAGACAATTGTTTTGCTTGGGCCGTGCATTGCTGAGACATAGTCGGATCCTGGTGTTGGATGAAGCAACAGCTTCAATTGACAATGCCACAGATTCGATACTCCAAACAACAATTAGGGAAGAATTTGCAGAGTGCACTGTAATTACTGTTGCACACAAAATACCTACTGTGATGGACAGTGACATGGTTGTTGCAATCAGTGATGGTAAACCCTAACATTTCACATAAGTGTCTCTATTTCATGCATGGATTGCTTTGAATTGAACATTGTATACTCAAGCAGACTGGTGCAAGTAGGCATGTTCCCCACTATTTAATAATTTCTTTTCATACAGGTGAGATGGTGGAGTGTGATAAGCCATTGAAGCTGATGGAGAGGGAAGGATCACTATTCGGAAAGCTTGTGACAGAGTATTGGGCACACACATCAGAAGCTCTTCATCATGCAGCAGCTGGTCAATGATTTCTCTTTGAATGCAATCTTTCCTTGGTACAGTAGTTGTATCATTACTTACCAGTTTGTTGATGGTTGCATAATCGATGAATTTGTTTGGCACATTCCGTCTGTCTAAGAACAACCATAAAGATATGTTTTCGAAAATCCAGAAGACTCCTGTTTACAATTAACTTTTTTCTGTAGTAAAGCAGCTTTCCATTGATTCCAGAATACAGTGGATAATGTTTTGAACTTGGGACAAAATACAGCACTTAATTTTATGAAATCAAATATTTTCATGGAGTACTTGTTTTTTCTTTTGGAATTTGAGCACGAACTGCAATGAGATGTGGACCAAAGTGCTGCAAAACCCGAGTCTGCCTTCAGCTTCTTGTTTTGCATAGAATGCACTAAAGTTTCATTTCTATGAATGAATGAGAGTGTTGTTCTATAAAATTGTGTCTCTAACTATATTTGAACAAAGCCTATCTGGGATAGAAAGAGGTCTAACTATCTGAACAAAGCCTATTGTCTACATAAATGTTTCAGATTTTGCATATCCATAGTGGCTATCCATTCATTATTTAAGTTTTATTACAAGAGAGGCTGGATTGATAAACTCTTCATACACTGGCTTGGAGACCTGAAACTTATGAAGAATCGACCTCAAATCATAGTTTGTGTTAGTAGAATCCATTGGAAGAAAAATTTGGCTTGGTCTGTTTATGGATGCATGTTGTAAGGAAATGTTGAAAACTTGAAATATAGGGTGAGAGTACTATGATGAACATTTGATCTTTGCAGGGTTGACAATAATATTTTTTGAAACCTAGATAGCCCGTAATTTTGACAGTAGACTAGCCTTTTAGGTGAGAAAGAAAGATATTATATTAATGTCAATGAATGACCAAAGTTGGTCAATATGACTTGATAATACAACAAATTACAATAGCATAAAAAGCTTAGCAATACCCTAAAAAAATTAGAAAACAACTAAAACAATGCAATAACTAAAAGCATCACTGTGATGCTCAGCCCAAGATGGATAAACCCTTGACAATTCAAAAATAGGAAGCTCTTTGGTCCATGTATGAATATAAATAGCCATGTGAGAGAAAGGCATTCCAATGAAACATTAAACCAATGGTAAACAAATTTGAAGATCAAGATTATTGATGAAAGTTGGAACGTCTATATCAAAGCTTGGAGCAAAAGGACTAGCAACATCACCATACACTTTTACATCAAGGCTAGTGAAAGATTTGACAATGTCCATGGAAGAATGACCAAAGCTAAGAGAGCTTTGTTGGAAAAATTGGAAATTCTAAGAGGAAGCATGGTACTCCCCATAGAAATCTTTCCTAAAACCCATGACTAACAAACTTCAAGGGTAGAGAGAGAACTAGTAATGTGTGCTTGCCTCCACAACATGTACTTTTGTTAAGGAGAAGTATAGAGCCCTCAACACTAAAGAGAAGCAAAATCATCATACCCCTTGTGAAGGTAAGAGTAGGGAACCCTAGTTGTAGTACATGAAGATGAACATGGTCTTGTTGATATGTCTCCAATTGTGTGAAATGGCAGTAGTATAGGGTTCATAACATGTCCAACATATGGAGTGGGTGGAAAAGGAGGCAAGTGGCAGTAGCAATGTTTGAATGGCCTAGGATAGTATGGAGAATATATGGATAAAGTTTCTTAAGACATAGCGACAATTCTGTTAACTTCCTCCTTGGTGGTAGCTTATAATACTTGAATCACTTCTTATAGAAGATTATAGAATGGATACATTGAATAGTGCACATCCTTGAGAGACATATGACATGGGTTTAACCTTCTCAATTGTAGCCAAGAGAACTAGGGTGAACCAAATGCATAGGAGTAGGGAAAGTTTTTTAAATTTGAAAAACTTTTAGGAAGTGTTTCTCTTCTTGGTCACGTTTCTTTTTGAATTGCATCCCAAGTTGCAAAGTTGAAGGGTGAAGGCCTTTAAGATGCTACATGCAGGAACTATAGTCATTCAAGATTAATTTTCTATTAGTTTTCCCCTCATGGGCTTTGGAAATATGGCTTAAAAATTTTAAACTTTTCATGAACTAGTTAGGACTTGAACACAAGAGCGCCTATTTGTTGCTGGGGTGTTCTACCACTGAGATACCAATTCACTTTATGACTGGTCCTTTTATGGTTAGGGTATGGCTCATTTCACCAACACCCCCCATTGAGCTATCAATAACATAGTAATGTCTGAATGGCTTAGAATAGTATGGAGAATATAAGGACAAGGTTTTCTAAGACAACAACAATGCCATTAACTTTATCCATGGTGGTAGCTTATATTACTTGAATCAATTCTCATGGAAGAGAGTAAAATGAATACATTGAGTAGTGCCCATCCTTGAGAGACATAAGACATGGGCTTTACCTTCTTAGCCATAACTAAGAGAATTAAAGGGTGAGCCAAATGCATAGGAGAAGGGAAAGCTTTCAAAATTTGATAAACTTTTAGGAAGAAATGTTTCTAGTTAGGTTTCTTTTCAAATTGCATCCAAGTTGCAATGTTTAAGGATGAAGGCCTTCAAGATTCTCTATTTAAGCACTATAGTCATTCACGATTCATTTTCTATTAGTTCTCCCCTCATGGGCTTTGGAAGTATGACTTGAAATTGCCTGAGGGAAAATTGTTTGTGATGAGAGGAAAATGCTTATTCAACCTTGAATTTAAAAGCATGAACATTAAAAAATACCCATATAGGTCTTTCCACAAGTATTCAATTATTATAGATTGTAAAAGATCTAGAACAATAATACATAATTTATCTTTCAAAATAATAATCTAATAATGATACATAGTTATATGATCACTCATTTTGTTTGTTTCATTGCTCATAGTTGCTTCTTGGGGGATAGTCAGCAACATTGACATTTTGATTCCCTGAGTTTGCAGGCTTTATTATCCATCATAATTATTGTGATTATTGTTATTATTTTGGGTGGCAGGATATTTGTAACCCCATCAGTTGCTAGTATTATAGTTATTCTTTAGAATTTTTGGTGCTAAGGGCTTATTGTTATTATTGTTGTCATGGGTGACTAATCTTCCATTGACACCATATTCCTTCTGTCCACTATCAATCACCACTTGGTCTATTCTAAGAATGCTTTCAAGAGCCTCTTTGTATGATTTATATGGGAGTTTATGAACCTCTTCCCACGTGTCCATGTTGAAGGCATGCAAGAAGAGATCACATAGCTCCTAATGGTCCATATTTAGCAAACTAGTTGATGAATAAAGGACTTGCCTCCATTGTGTGATAAAGTGAGTTACCAACTCATTTGATTCTTTTTTAATGCTCAAGGATTCTCAAATTCTTGTTTTCATTAGTTTATTCATGTCAAGCATTGTGAAAAACTCACCGATGAATTTCTAGAAGGAATGGATGAATGCCTATGGAAGTCTATAATACCAATCCAAGGCTATGCCTTCCAATGTCTTCAAAAAAATCTCGCACCAACCCCATCCCAGGGAAGGATTTCTCAAACTATTGTAGTGTATGCTTTTATGTGGGTGTTAGGATCTCCTACTCCCTTGAACTTAGGTAGTTCAAGAAATGGTCGAGGCAACATCATATTGCAAATTACGTGGTCTAAAGGCTCCTTAATGTATTCAAGATACGTTTCCGAAAAGAGTTCATGCATGGAAGGAGTGACCCCTTTGAACATGAGCTCTACAGATGGATCGTGTTGTGTAGATTATTTTTGGAAGTACATGTTGTGATCTCGCATAGAACCCAAAGCTTTTGGGTGGCATCTACATGACCAAATTTGGAAAATATCAAAAATCTATTTTTTTAATATTTTTTACCTTTTTGTAAATTACATTTTTTGAGGTCTTCAGAGAACTTATGGGGCCTAGTTTGTCTAGAAATATTGTATTTTTATTTTTTGGTGTAGGCATTCTAGAGATCTTTCCAATGCACCAAAGAAATTTGATTTTTGCCCAACAAGCTAGAAGTTAAGACCCCACCAAGTTGGGGTACCTAAAATAAATATTTTTTATACATATTTAATTTTGTATCTAGTATGTTCTCATTTGATTGTCCATTTCAACTTCTAATGAGGACTTATGTGTAGTAACTCTTTATCTTTCAAGGGAAACCATAGTTTATAAGTCTTTCTAAGTTTTTGGTTCATGCATATATTTCTTGTTTTCAAATTAATGAGATAGAGTTGAAGTCATTCATCTCTCCCATCAAGTTTACCAACTTGTATTAACTTTCTATTATAAGTAAGATCTATTTTTATAATTTGTATATTGTTTGTTGCATGATTTTCAATACCACTAGTCCCTCATTGAGTATTGTCTTTGAAACTCCTAAACTAGTGTGGATCATGTTGGGTTGTTGATATCTAGAGAAAACTAGATAGTTTGGCAAACACATGTTTAGAGGTTGAAAACTAGGTGGGATTGTTTGATTCTAACTTTGTATCATAAGCATTCCATCTAACTAGTTTAAGATTTCCATGTTGAACGATGAGGGAAGAGGAGGCATGAGAGCCTCATTACTCAAATTACATGAGTAAAAATTAAAATGAGGGGGTAGGTGAGCTACCCCTTGGCTTTGTTCATTTGCACCAATAGCAAAATGATTAGTATGAGGCTGACACCTTAGAGACCTTGGTCTTTCATTCATCTAGGTTAGATTATATAGTAGATTCAATTATGTAGTAGCCACATAAACCTTCAGCCTCAAGTGTCCTAATCCATTCGACTAGGGTAGCTATAAGTGCTTCTGGGGTTTCTTCTCTTGTATTTTGGATTTCACCACCATGAGGTGGGTTTTGTTCAAAGTGCAGGGGTTGAGTAGCCCCATTCATTATTATGTCCATTTGGTTTCTGAGTCTCAGGCCCTTTAGGTAGAGACTTGATCATTTTAAAAAACTATGTTGAGTGTTGTTTGTGCCACTCAAGCTTCTTCTAGATTTCTTTCAAGGCAGTCGACCTTGTTTCTAATTTATGTATCCGTGTCCATGCAGGTGACCAAGCTATGATCCTATCTCCAAATATTTGATTAGATGAGGACATAATAGGCTCGTGGTTTGCCGAAGTATAGTTGTAAAATATATCCTTAATATTATTGCCATGTGAGGTTGTCAAAAGTTGTGAATTCTTGGCCCACTCGAACATTCTTATCATGCCCTAGATACTTACCATCCAAGTCAGTATCCTCATAGTCATACATATTTGAGATAAGAGCTATGGGATTAGTGGGGATATACTAGTTGAATGAGCGAGGACTAGCTTTGTTGGAGGGGCTCTATCCCTGAGGCATTGTCAGTCTTGACATATTTGAGGATAACTTGGGTACCTTAAAATAAATGGGATGAGAAATAAAGTAAGACATGAAAGGGAATGGAAGCCAAACGAAACAAGAGAGCTTGTCTAGAAGGATTTTACCTTCACAATGGCTTCACCAAGTATGTGATACTCTAAGTTGACTCAGCAGAAAAGTGTATGAGATGGACTCAAGATAGCAATGTGCTATACCCTTGTTGTTGGAATGGATAAAATAACTCCTACTCTCGTAGAAAGGGCCAATTAATCAAGGGAGAATCCAATGGACTACCCTATTTATGAGGAAGGAGAGTCCCCTAGGTGACAACGATATTATCATGCCAATTGGCAGTTGCACCAATTTTCTCACTCACTTCACAAGGAAGAAGCGCTTAATGGACTATGGTGTTTATGCAAGGTGTTGGAGTTGAATTGTTGGAAGTTCCTTGACAAATCTTTGGAGATGCATGGTTGTAGTGATTCTAATTTGACCAGGTGGGTCACTTGTTCAAATTCTATTTATCTTGTTCTAGGCAAAGAGACAAAATGTGTTAAGCCTATGTTCTTCAAATTCAATTATCTCTTCTAAGAGAGCTAACTCTGTTGCAAAAAAATATTCTCTTATGTATCTCCTTTTGATTCCCTCTTGGATTTGTCTTAGGATGCCTGCATGTTCATGGACTTGTTCTTTATTTTGTGTTTCTTGTATTGGTAGAGTTTCTCTTATCTCACTTAAAACTGCCTCTATCCAATTTTCTCTAACTCCAAGACACATCGAGCATGAAATGTTGAGTGCTATGGAGAAGTAAAAAGTTTAGGAAAGTAGCTCTGTAGCATATAAGATAACAATTCCACCTAGAGATTTGCACCCTCTAAATAAAGCGATCTTACAGGACACTACTTTGGAATATCTAGTTTCAAAAGAGAAGTTCTATTTTAACCTTTACAAATAAAAATTAGATATTCTAGTTATGCTCTTGAACAAAAAATTCAACTAACAACAAATGAACAGATATAAAACGTTGTTTACAGAGTTTTGAATTAACTTTTTGAAAAAATAAAAGTTAATCTGAGGAATGAAATAATAGGTTATTTTACCACTAGAAAGAGGAGGCCTCAGCCTGGGGTGATAACGCACTGTGCAGATTGTTAGGATTCAGTAGGTCAAAGCAATCAAACTATAACCAATTACAATGTAGATCTTAAATATTTCCAATAACAAGAATTAAACAACACAAAGATTTAACGTGGTTCACCCAATGTGGACTACATGCACAGTGAAATAGCCATCCACTATTTTATTATTATCCAGTGCAAAACGAATTACAACCTTGTAGCATAATCCACTACTATGTGCTATATCAATGCACTCACGATGCCTTATTTCTCTTGACCTTTCATATTCCACAACCACTTTGTTAACAAGCTTTTGAGAGGCTTCACGATTGGTGGTCAACAATGTCAATTTAAAATGTTGGTTTACAAAACTAAGAACCAACTCCTTTATTAAATTATGGGTCCTCCCCCTACACTCCCTGTTGATTAATTTGGGGTCAAAATGCGGTTGTCAAAGTCACAAAAATTGAATTTGTTGCGGGTACCTGCAACATGATTAGTCATCACATACCAACATGGATGTATGAGCTAAGTGATGTCATCTGTACAACATTGTAGATATGGCAGAGTTTGGCAAAAATGTTCCTCGTTTGTCTAGAAATTTCTTTCTTTGTCTGTATGATTCCTCAACCAACCTACATAGCATAGTGAAGTAGAAACACAAGCATAATATCTGGCTATACAACTAAAATCAAATAAATAGAATGAAAAAATTTGAATATAAAGAAGATTAAACCCAATCAAACCTTCATATGAATAATGTCCTCCAAGTAGCTTGTTGCAATGAGCTGAGAAGAAATTCGAGGACTACAAAGGAGCTTTCCAACAATGGTCAAACACCTATTTTGGTCTTTTGATCTCCACAAGCAATCATATGATAAAGGAGTTTTGGAATATGTGTGTGCACTTAAGTGTGCCTAGGATACAGTGACAAAATCAAATTCTAAGAGTGCCTCTCTGGTCTACAGATATGATACTAGGCTTAGGATGCTTTGGTGATAAGGGTGACAATTGGGTGTAGGTAAAAGGAACAAGGGTTTTGCAAAAGTCTCTGAAAGCAAGGGAATTCTCAATGAAGAGATAGAGTCTCCTTTCATGGATTCACTTCTAGTGCTCTTGTTAAGAGAAGGTGCTCAAAAAGTATGGTGCTTGTGAGAAATTGTAATTTTGACAAAGTTTCAAAGAGCACAATATGGTATGCTACTTATCGAAATGCACAGTGATAATAGATTTCTATGACAATGAGGGTGAGCAACTTAGCAAAATCTTGGGAGAAGCTTCAACCCTTTAGGTTTCACCACAAGCTATCCTCTCCTTGGATTCCAACTTTGCAAAGGGATTTAGAAGCTAGAACCTGCAATTGGTGATTCAATACTAAAAGAAAACCTCAAAGCTAGACTGGTAGGAAGAATGTAAAGCTTGAAGATATCCTTGCAACTATCTCAAAAAACACTTAGGAATTGTCTCCTGCCTCTTCTAAAAAAATTTCTCCTTAATTTTCTATAGTCCGTATCGTTGTGATTGAGATGCTTCTGGATTTGACTGTGTTTAAGATTTTTCTCTCAACGTTTCGGATCACACTCCATGATCCATCATCAGGAGAAATATAGCCAGAGAAGAGAATGGATTTTTTCATTCTCTTCTCTGGCTATATTTCTCCTGATGATGGATCATGGAGTGTGATCCGAAACGTTGAGAGAAAAATCTTAAACACAGTCAAATCCAAAAGCATCTCAATCACAAAATTTCTCCTATTTTCTATAGAAGAAGTTGCCTCTTTTCAATCACTAGAGAAAAACTTGCTATCTTTTTAGATTCTTCTAGATACCCATTAGAGCAACATGCCCAAAATAGCCTGGTGCATTTGCCAAAGGCATTACAATGGATAGTAGCCATTATGAGATGATAACATGCAATAGTAATGTATGATTATGTTATTGTACAGTACATGATGCCAACGCATCGTGTAGATGTCTACACGTAGCACTCCCGTTCAGGAAAAATGGCCCCAAATTCATCATGAGGGCTTAGAACGAGCCAAAGAACAATGATTTACTAAAGATTTTTGGAATGCTCTAATGTTTAAGGGAAAGTCTATACTGAGTCTACATGGATAGGTCACTAAGAGGGGACAAGACCAAATGTGAAATTGCAGAGTATGTAATTTTTTACGTTACATTTTGACCCCTACTTTAGTAGTTTGAGAATGCAGGAAACTAAGCATGCAAAAGTAATAATGAAATGTTGGAAAGAAAATCATATATAAGAAGGATATTGTGAAATTGTGGAGATTCCTTCAGATGGAAGCATGATGCCTCTAGTCTAGAACCTGCAAAACCATAGTGTTAGAGCTGTAAGCCCAGAAAAACCACATAAATACATAACTTTGCAAGGTAAAGGATTAGATTCAACATAATTTAAAAACATACATATGTTAGCATATCATATGATCTAATATACGAACTAAAAAAGGGAAAAATATAGACATATTGTACATACACAAACACAAGCACACATAAACAAAAGATAATAAATGCCTTAGGGGATGGAAAAGGAAAGAACCAGTGCTTCAAGGAGCAATGATAAAATGCTTCTAGGAGCAGCAAAAAGGATGCTACTGGGAGCAAGGTTCTTTAGGGAGTGGTAAAAAGGATGCTACTGGGAGCAAGGTTCTTTAGGGAGTGGTAAAAAGGATGTTACAAGGAGAAAAGGTGCTCTAGGGAGCAATAAAAAGGATGCTATAGGGATTAAAGGCACTCTAGGGAGCAAGCTTATCAGTGTTCTTGATGGGAAGTAGTGAGGTAGGAAGGTCCTTGAGGGAAGGCACAAAAGACATCAATCCAGAATACATGATAGAACACTAAGGGATCTACATGTTTGGGGTCAGTATTAGTATGTAGGGAATGATAACTATGAAGGGACAAGGACAAAACTGTCATCATCTCCCAAACATGTAGAACAATAGGAACATAGGAATAATGTCACATGAAAACAAAGTAAAAAGAAAAATTTTGTGTCAACATGGAAGAGACCTAAATGTCTTGACACTTTGCATTGTCCCCAAAATATCAATAAAAGTCAAGATCATGATAGATAGAAGAATTCAGATACACAGAAGAATGTTACAACATTTTCATTTACCCTATATCCATGTCCCTATAGGGGAAGCATGGGTCCTCCAAGAGAAACTAACAAACATATATCAAGAAAGCACATGGGGATAACAAACCAATTAGGAAAACCACATGCATGTATACAATCAAACAAATGTTATAAGGGTACTACCACATAGGGTTGGAAACTAGCAAGTCATCCTTCTCCCAATCTCGATTGTAAGGGTAGGATAGAGGCTAACAAGCCAATGGGACCGCGACAAGAGTGGTATTGGGTGAAGACCCATCATCAAAATGTGGAAGGATGGCTACTAATGAAACATCCTCCTCAACATCCTTGAGTGATATGAGGGTCAACAATCTCTTAAAGACTGATGACAATTAAGGGATATCAATATCAGTCATAGGCTCCTTGGCAAAGGAGGGAGCCAGAATAGTCCTATCATAAAGGATGATCTGCTACTATGCTCAACACTAATGTTAGGGGATAGATCCATAGGAGTAAAAATGGTAGGAGGAACCTTCATTGACTCAGGACTAGATGATGAGGATCTTGAGGAAGAATGTGGAATGTTAGTCTTGGATCTACGATATGGTGGGGGAGGATAGTGCTCTTGCTTATGCTTGGGTTGATGGTACAACATGTCTATGTCTATGGTGGCAAGACATTGAGAAATAGGGAAGATCTAATGGCAGGTGCATTGGAATGGCACCAAGGAATCTAATGTTTCCTTAGGGATAACAAAGACATTAAGTAGATCGAGTGGCTCAAAAAAGAGTGGCATGTCTAACCTAATAGGAATAAGTGGAGGGTTGCAAGAAGTAGCCAAGACAACTTGGACTTTCTGAGAACTAGGCTAACCTAGATCATGGTATGACTTGTTGGAGGTGGACTCACTAGTCTGGGCTCTAGCCACAACAGGTCAATGATTCTTACACTCTCATGCAAGTTGATTGAATCTAGTGTGGGCAGAAGGCTTATTAGGATCTAGCTGAATAGGCCTCTTCTCCCTAGAAATCATAGTGAGGATAGGAGAACTAGAGGCAATGACAGGAGGTCAGGTAGTAGTAGATCTTTGAAATTGTGGGTCTCTCCCTCTAGCTGAGGTGTAAGAGGCAAGAGGTAGGACAACCGAATATTGGTGAGCACTATGAGGGAAAGGAGAATCATCCAACATGGGATTATTTCCTCTTACTATCACTTGGGTAGGAGGAGGAATAGGAGCAACCATCATTAGCTAAGTAACCTTTGGGGGGGAAAGCCCATAAATCATGGGCTTGGGTACGGAAGGTCCTAGTTTAGAAGTAGCAGGAGTATTAGAACTAGCTCGACCCTCTTTATATCATGAGTAGACTTTAAACAAAGTTTCTAGATGAGGTTGAAGTGGTTCGGTGTGTGTAGGCCAAAAATAGTATAAAGAGAAGTTTCCCCACTATTGGAGGGGCTGAAAGCCACTATGTGGAATTGTGTGTATAACTCCATTATGGGGGAACTTCAAAAACTGGTGGATCAAAGAGGAAAATGATTACATGTTTGCAAGCCAAGGATGGCCTAACAAAACTCAGAAATAGTCTGATGTGGGGATGACATAAAATATGTGTAGGGACTTGGGTTCTACCTGAATAGATAATGTGATCGACCCTAAGGTAGGGAGATGCATGTCATAGTGATCGAGATATTAGAAGGATCACAAGTTTCCTTATGAAGCTAATTGACATGTAAAAACCTCGTTATAATGACATTGACAATGCTGATAGGGTCAATCATGATACCATGAATAGATTTTTGATTGACTTGAGTGACAATGTAGAGAGGATCATATGGCATGTTAGGAACAATATTGACCAAAGGAAAAGTGATGACAGGGCTAACGATGGACTTTTCTTGGGGTATTGGTGATCAGGCATCGATTGTGCCGATGACAACACAGAGGTGTGAAGCTAATGTGCTAACCTCCTCTCCCAACTTAGACAATGAAGTATCTAAGTCTATGAAGTTGGAAGAGTGCGGGGGAAAGGGGTCCATGTAAATTTAAAGATTTTGGTTATGTTTAGGCATAGACTTATTTCCCTTTTAATTTTCTCTAGAGACCTTACTAGTGTTAGAGTTGATGAGGTCTTGCACTATGTATTTAAGATGCATACATCACTTAGTGTCATGCCTAGGTATCTGGTGAAATTGGCAAAAGGATTTTGTGTCATAATTATTTGGAAGGGGTTTGTTTGGGTCTAAGGGCCTAAAAGGTGGTAGTTGTAGAAGCTTATGAGTAAGGATATGTTGCAACATAGATTGTAAAGGTTTATAAAACGGGATAAAATTCTTGAATTTTTATCTCGCCATGATAAGGGCCATAGCCTCTGAAACAAAAGAAATGACTGCATTATCACCAACAACTATAGAGGATGTATTCTTCAAGAAAGTTTTGGTCCCCTTCTTAGGATTTTTTCTTTGACTACTAGAGGGTCTGACAGAGATAGACAAGGTAAATTATGTTTTGAATTGATCCAAAGATTGTTGATAGTCTTTTAGGGCTATGCATAAATGAAGGAAAGAGGAATACCTCAAAATCAAGATCTTCTTCCTAAGAGTTGGCTAGAGGTTCCCTATAAAGACCCTTTGGACATCAGAGTTAGGAAGGGGGTATGGAATCTATGAGAACAATGACTAGTAACGAAAGATGAAATCAATCACTTTCTCTTGAGGCCCTTGCTTACAATACAGTAAATTAGTAAAGGTTACCTATGGGCCTATATGGGTCTAGAAATGCTGAAGAAATTGGTTCACGAGTTGATTAAAGGAATCTATGAAATGGTCAGGGAGCAAGAAAAGCTAATCCAACACACTATCTTTCAACAAGCATAGGAAGAGTTTTGCTAACAACTCATTTTGGAAAATAAAATTAGTGCACAAGGTAGTGAAAGCAAAAACATGCATCTGCAAATCCCTTTACCATTATACTTCTTGAACCTAGGGACCTCAAATCCTACAGGTAAAGGAGTGGCTAAAATATGCAAGGATAGTAGGTTTTGGCAGACATAGGGTGACATGGTGGGTTACATGGAGACAATCAAGAGGGAAGTAAGTTGTTGAAAGCTACTAATGCTCTGCATAATCTAGTTGATCACTAGGTCTATTGTGTGCAGAGGAGGTGTGGGGGCAATGGACATGGAAATGTCGGATGATGGAATGTAGGTTGCAGATAAAGCATAGGAGGAATAAACTCATATGAATGGATGGGATTCCTCACCATTAGCATCGATGCAAAATTTGGAGGAAGGGAGGTGGTCATATGTGAAGGCATAGGTGTGTAAATAGAAGAAGCAAGTAATGTCATGGAAATGTATGGATGAGTGGCATGTTGGGATGTCTGAGTAGTGTCAAGAGAAGCAGATGGGGCAAGGACATCATTATGGACAATATTAGCTAACCTACATAGCAAGTCAAGGCCCTTAGGACGATCTACCAACATCTTCTAATGGGACTCTATGATAGAAGGCGTAGTGTTAGAGGTGGCATCATGGTCAAAAAGGTCTAATAATCCTGAAGATGCTTCTCTAAGTTCTTAACCTAGAAGGTTGACGATTTCATAGCATTTTCAAGGTCAAAGTTTGATTAAGTGTTTAGAAAGGCCATGCTAGGCATAGAAGACATTGTAGATGATATTGGAAGAAGAATCTCTGGAATAGGCACAATAGTGGTGGTAGGATCTCCTGAAAGTGAGGGAATGTCTATAGAAAGCGATTGTGACTTTGACATATTCATATAGCTTCTTCTTACAAAGTTTTCAAAATTAAAGGCCCAGGTCATAAAGCTCATAAAATTCCTTTAGAACTTATGGCACACAATGAAAAATGTTTTAGTGTGAGAAAGGTTATCAAAAAGTAAGAATCATGTTGGACTCACTAGAATGTAGCATATAAGATAACATCTCCACCTAGAGAGTTGCACCCTCTAGATAAAGCAATCTTACAGGAAACTACTTTAGAATCTCTAGCTTCAAAAGAGAAGAAGTTCTATTTTAACCTTTACAAAATTCAACTAACAACAAATGAACAGAAATAAAATGCTCTTTACAGAGTTTTGAATTAACTTTTTAAAAAACTAAAAGCTGACCTAAGGAGTGAAATAATAGGTTATTTTACCACTAGAAAGAGGAGGCCTCGGCCTAGGATGACAATGTGATGCACATACATATGTGCTAAGTGTTGTCATCTGTACGACACTGTATGGATGATAGAGTTTGGTAGAAATGTTCCTCAACTGTCTGGCAACTTCTTTTTTTGTCTGTATGGTTCCTTAACCAACCTACACAACACTGTGAAGTAGAAACACAAGCGTAATATTTGGCTATACAAGTAAAATCTAATAAATAGAAATGACAAAATTTGAATACAAAGAATATCAATCACCATCAAACCTCCGTATGAATAATGTCCTCCAAGTAGCCTGTTGCAATGACCTATGAACAAATTTTGGGACTGCAAAGGAGTTTTCTAAGAGTGGTCAAACCCCTATTTTGATCTTTTGACCTCCACAAGTATTCAGATGATAAATAAAGTTTGGAATATGCGTGTATACCTGAGTGTGTCTAGGATGCAATGACAAAAGGGATTCCTAAGAGCACCTCTCTGGTCTATGGAGAGGATACTAGGCTTAGGATGAAATGGTGATAAGGGTGACAAATTGGGTGTGGAAAAAAGGAACAAGGGTTTTGCGAAAGTCTCTGAAAGAAAGGGAATGCTCAGTGAAGAGATAGACTATCCTTCCTTGGTTTCACTTCTAGTGCTCTTGTTAAGAGAAGGTGCTAAAAAAGTATGATGCTTTCTAAGAACTTGTAATTTTAACCAAGGATTTGGGAGAGCACAATATGTTATGCTACTTATTGAAATGCACAATGATAATAGATTTCTATGACAATAAGGGTGAGCAACTTAGGAGAATCCTGGGAGAATCTCTAGCTCTTTAAGTCTCACCCACAAGTTATCATCTCTTTGGATTTGAAGTTTGCAAAAGGATTCAGAAGATAAAACTCGTAATTGGTGATTTCATGCCAAAAGAAAACCTTAAAGCTAGACTGGTAGGAAGAATGCAGAGCTTGAAGGTATCCTTGCAACTATCTTAGACAACACTCAAGAATTCTCTCATGCCTCTTCTAAAAAATGTTCTATTTTCTACAAACTTTTTAGTCACTGGAGAAAAACTTGCTATCTTTCTAGATTCTTCTCGATACCGATCAGATCAACATGTCCAAAATAGCCTAGCGCATCTGCCAAAGGTGTGACGACAACCAGTAGCCATTATGGGATGACAACATGCAATTGTAACATACAGATTGTGGCATTGTACGGTATGGGACACTCGCATTGTCACTTAGACATCTATGCGTAGCACTCTTGTCTAAGGAAAATAGCCCCAAATTCATCATGAGGGCTCAGAACGAGCCAAAGAATAATGCTTTACTACATTTTTTGGAATGCTCTAATGTTTAAGTGGTAGTCTATACTGAGTCTACAAGACATAAGGTGAAATTGCATAGTATGCAATTTTTGACGTTACAATAGCTTTAATGAGTTTGTTTGTTTTGAACAATTGTTGATGTTTTCTTCACTTGATTTGATCTTGGTTGATTTTTGATTTGTTCAAGAATATTGTTATGATTCTTTTGTGTTTGAGAGGTTTATGAAACCTACTTATGAATAAGCCTACCACTATGTTTTTTTAGTTTTGTATGAATGCAATGCAAAAATATATGCAAGCAACTAATTAACTCTTTTTTTGTTCTTTTTTCTAAAAATAAATATTTCAAGTGAACTAATTAGCTAATAAATGAAATAAATTTATTTTTGTCTTTTTCATTGAATGCAACTAAATGAATTGAATTTACCTAGATGCAATCTCTATAGTTTGTTTTGTGACTTTTTGTTTTCCATTTGATGAAATAATCTTCTTGTTGTTTTGACTGTTTAAAGAGAAGTATATCTCATTTTCAAGTGAGAATAACCTATTTTGTTACAGATGCTTTGATTTGAAAGAATGCTTTGAAACAAATGAATAAAAGAAAAGAAGAAACTAAATTTAATTATAATATATGAAAAGCAATAACAAAATCCAAGTCTAACCAAGAAGTAGCAATGAAATGTTTTAGTCCTTGGGTAAATTGATGATCTAGTTACTACTTTAAATTACATTTATAAAGAAAGTTTCTATGAAAGTAAAGTAAACTAAAGAACTTGTGTGAAGCTTTAATTGAACTTCTTTGAAGTTGCAATGACTTGTGTACTTAGGGGATTCAACTTCTCCTTTGTCTTCTCCTCTCTAACTCTAGGAAACTCCTATTGATGGAAGCAGGGAAGGGAAGAATAAATGTTATAGTAAAATTGAAGATTGTTAGAAAGTTGGTAAGGAAGCTTCAAAAGCTTCAAATGCTATAAGGAAAACTTAGATATTTGTTGTGTTGAATCTTGGGGCTTGGTGTAAAGTGGATTGGAGATCTATGAAGGTGAGGATTCTAATCCTAATTAGAGAGCAATAAAAGGAAAAGCTTCTTTGGAAAATCTAACAAAGGAAACCGTATGTAGACAAAATCACCTAGATGCATGAGGCCTGAGGGTATTTAAATAAGAAAATGCACTTTCAGTTAATAGGAGATGGAAATAATTCAAGGGGAGAAGAGAAATAGTTAGGGGGAGTGATTCATGTCATGAGGACTCAAAAAGATTATCAATCTAAGAACAAATTAGAAGAGAAACTGTCAGAATTGGAAGATTCACGTGCCAACAAAAATTGATTGGGTCACCCTTTTTGGCAAGGTGAGCCACACCTTTTTCTAGGGTAGGTTTCCCGAATGACCCTACAGCTTAACCTAGGTCACCGAAGTGACCCTAGGGTCTCCTAAGTTCCCTTGCAACTAAAGGTGAAGAAACTTAGTTTTAAAGGATAGTGAGAATGTGTAAGTTGAGTAGGCAATTTGCAACAATGGTAAACACATGAGTGATGGCCCTAAAGATACAAAAGGGACATCAAGGTGGAGAAGTTGTGGAGAATTTATTCACATCACATGGGTCATGAGATGGACCACCAAATCATCATTAGACTCTCATGTAGGCTTGTGCAAATTTGGGCACTTACATATTTGTCCCCTTGGGTATGATAGTCTACATGGAAGGTAGGTGCAATTGTTGAAATAGGCATGTGGGACCTACACTTACCTATTGTTGTTGTCCTGCATTTGGACTTGCAAAATGAAATGTGTGAACACTTTTAATATGATAATCATAAAAAGTGACAATAATAAATGACAAGAGTATTTACCATCAATGAAAGGTTTAAGAGATACTACCTTTATTGCATGCTCCCATCACCTATCTAGAACCTACAAGATGGAAAAACACCAACTGGCCCAAGTGCATACAATCAAAGTATTATCTTAAATTACAATCCAAACCTTGCATCTTTGTAGGTTATCGAGATGGTGTGAAAGGTTACCACCTTCTCCACCCGACCACACATGAGTTGTTTATTGAGAGAAGTGTTAAGTTTTAGGAGAGTCATGTTGACTCCATACTTGATATTTCTCCACATATTGTGGACTCACCAGACCTTGATAATTCTTTTGATGATTTAGATCATTTACATCAGAATCCTGAGGTAGTGTTTTATTCTTCTTCCAGTTATGACAGTCAGGATAGTGATAAGAGTTCCTCTTCATCTAGTTTCAGGATTGCTTTGGAGGTTGATATTTCAACACCTAACTCACCCACATCTCATCCTTCTTGGGCTAGACAAC
The DNA here is from genome assembly GCA_027924645.1 of Cunninghamia lanceolata. Classification (NCBI taxonomy): domain Eukaryota; kingdom Viridiplantae; phylum Streptophyta; class Pinopsida; order Cupressales; family Cupressaceae; genus Cunninghamia; species Cunninghamia lanceolata. The sequence goes on along the minus strand of BSBN01001268.1, from coordinate 3,839,119 downwards.
CACTTCACAGTGAAAATATATGGACAGAGGATCCAGTAGATGGCAGACATATACATTTAGATTATTAGGGGGCCACATGCTTTCTTTGCCTCAGCCTCTAATCCACAGACATTTCAAGAGGCATCAGGCATACCATAGTGGGATATTTCTATTGATGAGGAATATGATTCCTTAATTAGAAATCACACTTGAGATTTGACTTCTCTTCTTAAGGGAAGGAAGACAATTCAATGTAGGTGGATATATCAGACTAAGTTTGTTGCAGATGGGTCAGTTGATAAGTACAAGGCATGATTGGTTTCTAAAGGATTTTCACAAGTTGTTGGCATTGACTACATAGAGACCTTCGCACCCATCACCAAAATAACTTCGATTTGAATCACTCTTTCTATAGCTGTTGCACATGGATGGGATGTACATCATATGGATGTGAAGAGTTCCTTTCTTCATGGAGACCTTGAGGAGGAGATCTACATGGAACAACCACTTGGGTTTGTTCAAGATTCATCTTTAGTTTATAGACTTAGGAAATCTCTCTGTGGCCTCAAACAAGTCCCTTAGGCTTGGTATGCCAAGATGGATTCCTACCTCCTAGCCTTGGGTTTTACTAGATGCCATTCAGATCCTAATATTTATCTATTTGCAGTAGGATGACTCACTGTTGATACTGATACTAGATGTTGATGATCTTTTGATCACCGAGAGTTCTTCATCTGTTATTGTAGCAGTGTCAAAGTCATCTCTTCAGGATAGATTTGACATGACTGACTTATATTTATTGTATTACTTCCTTGACATTGAAATTTCATAGTCTGACTCAGGGATCACTCTTGCATAACCCAAGTACACTATTGATTTATTTACATGGTTTCATGACTACATGCAAACCATCTCTAACTCCCTTCCCATCTAGAGTCAAGCTTGAGGCTTCCTATCCTACATCATTGGTTGATGCTACTTTGTATTGACAACTTGTTGGTAGTCTAATTTATTTGACCTATACCAGGCCTGACATTTCATATGCAGTTGACATTTTGAACCTCATGAGTTGCACTGGAAAGCAACTAAGAAGATCCTTCATTACCTTTGGAGTACTCTCAGGTTTGGGAATCATTACAGAGATGGTATAAAGGTTGACTTGGTTGGTTATACATATTTTGATTGGGCTGGTGATACTGAGAACTGCAAGTCCACTTTAGGTTATAGTTTTTCACTTGGTTCTAGTCTTATTAGTTGGTTTAGCAAGAAGTAGAATGCTGTTGCTTTATCATCCATAGAGGTAGAGTACAAGAGAGTTGTTAACACAGCTACTGAGACTATTTGGCTTTAAGGGTTTCTCATTAAATTTGGCATTTTATTCAGGCAACCCATAGTCATCTATTGTCACAACCAGACCACCATTCAGATATGTAGGAATCTGACTCAACACCAACAAACCCAACACATAGAGATTCATATGCATTATATTTGAGAGCTCATTCACAGACAAATCATTAACTTAGTCTTTTTCCAGTCTTCAAAGCATGTTGCTGACATTTTTCACCAAATCATTTACTAAGAGCAAGTTCATTCATCTACGAGCTCTTCTTAGGGTGCGGTCTGCTTCAATAATGACATCATCTTCGAGGGGGCTTTCTAGTCCTCTTCACTTTCTTTTCTCTCTTTTGGAGGGAAGTTTTTTTCTCACTAGGTTTTCTTCCTTTCTCTTCTTTATGAGAGATTACATTGTACTTGTGTACCTCATCAGGCCTAGTTGCAGGGACCCAATTTTTATGTCCACCTAAGCTATGCTTAAGGGGGGTGTTAGTGTATGTATTTATTTATTTACATATCTCATAGGTACTAAGCCTAGTTAGATTTACTTGGCACATGTCATATTGAGGTGTCAAGAAGTAGTTAAAAAACTAGCCACCTCATGCTAGTTTCATGGAAGACAACTTGCCACCACTCATTGTTTGGAGGAGTCCTCTCCTCAACTCGTGATTGGAAGTTGTCTCCTTCATTGTTATTTATACTTCTACCTAATGGATAATCTATTAGCATCAACTTGTATATAATCTATATGCGTTGTATTTGATTTGTAATCTTCTATTTCCTGGTCAATCATCTCACAGATTCTCGATTTCTTCATGAATTACATAAAAAATAGAATGATCACATAAAAGGAACATAATGATCATAAATAGACTCTTGCAATACAAGTAAGTGATTATTAGTCACAATGATTAATAAATTGTCAAATTATGACTTTATGTCCCCCTAAGCAGATTATGGCTAGCTTGATTGATAGTCCTCCTCCTAGTGCTCCTAAGCATACCAAAGGTAAACCAGGGCACAAGGTGGTGATCAGGGAACTCACTCCTAAGATGCCACTAGAAAGTCCCATTGACCCTAGGGTTTCAACCTCCAAGAAAAAACCTAGCCCAGCGAAAACCCCCAAATTGGCTATTCCCCCCGACCAGGTTGAGGCCGACATTGCTCAAAAAGTTGACAGTCCCAGCCCGAGTAAGAAGTCTTCTAAGAGGAAGCTTGTGGTCTCTGATGACAAGGATTACCATAATTTGAAGAGGGCCAAGGATGGTAAGGAGGGCACTTGCAAATTTGTGAATGTGGGTGAGCTACTCAAGGAGGGGCCTAATCTAGAGAAAGGTAAGCAGGTTGTTGTTTCGGTGGGTGATGATGAAGATAGTGATGAGACCCAGGATAAAGGGAAGACTACTCCTCGGGGAAAGCTGAGAAAGCCTACTACCTAGAGGTCCAGTAGGCTCACTACGAAGCCCACTCCCTCCCTTAAGGAGTTGGTGGCCTCCAGTGAGTTAGATAAGAAAGAGGAAACCATCGACAACCAGGAAAATGCTGATAAGGAGGAGGAGACTACTGGTTTGGATATTGGTGGTGCTATGGATGTGGAAGGTCCCAGCTTTTTCCTAGAGATGAACTTGCCAGATTTAGAGATTGAGACATCGACCAAGAAGATGGAGGATGCCTCGGTCAGCAAGGATGGGGAAACCAGTTCCAAGGAAGTGTTTGCAATGGAGGCTATGAACATTAGAATTACTGAGCTAGAGAAAAGCTTCAAAATTCCCGCTCGGTTTACTTCTAAAGTGATGCACTGCTCAGCCACCACCCTGGCTGTACTGCAGGACCTGGAATTGAACAAAAATGACATTGATAGGAAGAAGTTGAAGGACTACGAAGAAATGTACCACTTGCTGATGGAAGATTGGGGTCAATTGTTCAACTAGTCTTGTGTGTTTTGTTCTGTGTTGTTTTTTGGTGGTTTGTGCTTTGTCAATTGGATGTCAGTCTGTTGTTTATGTTGGTTTGGTGTTTCTGGAATGGCCTTCTATGTCTCTTTTGTGTGCCTGCTGGGCTACTTTGTAATGGGATCGGCACCCTAGTTTTTGTCGCTTATCTTTATCAAAAACAAATTGTCAAATTTATGTTAATAGTGAACAAAATTGGCAACTAAAACTTCTAATCAAACAAAACGTATGTAACGATAAAAAAATATTGATTTCTAATGTAAATCAATCATTTATAGTGATATAAAACAAAAAATGTCATAGAATATCATGGAAAATATACAGAAAGCATGTGTAGACAGAGTAGTGGGACCAAATCATGGGTTTCATGCTTTTTCTGCTTGTTTGTGCTACTTTTAATAATTCTCAAAACATAATCATGTTTTCAAAATACGAGCACATTATATAATGCACTTGCATTATGAAGTGTGCTTGTGTTATTTATTTAAATTCTTCTCCCACCCTTTTAGCCTTAGCACAAGCTTGGATAACAACTCTAAAGGGTTGGAACTCTAATTTGCCTGCTACATATGTGTTTTTATTTATTTTCAATGTTTTCTTCAATTGGTATATGTTCTTGGCTTTCCTAATGAGATATATTTTGTTCATTCCTTAAAGATTGATCATTTGGTGTAATTTCTAAATTAAGAATTGAAATATTATCAAGAATTAGTGTTCAATCATCAATCATAATTTTATTATTTTTTATTTCAATAGGTGATTTAAGACTTGTGTCTACATTCATATCAATTGGTATTGATGACGTACCTTCACCTCCAACTTTTCTCATTTGACAAAGCATTTTCATGCACTTTTTTGTTTTTCTTTCTTCACTTCAATTTGTTTGGGTGTTCTTCACTTGTTCCTTCCTATGGTAATTGTCAATTCTTTTTGAATACATAAAATTGTCAATATATATTCATTCAAACTGTCAATTACATACAAAAATAGAATTATCACATTTAAAAGGAACATAATGATCACAAATAGACTCTTACAATAAAAGTAAATGATTATTAGTCACAACAATTAACAAATTGTCAAATTTATGTTAATAGTGAACAAAATTGGCAACTTAAACTTATAATCAAACAAAAAGTATATAATTATAAAAAAATTATTGATTTATAATGCAAATCAATCATTTGTAGTGATATACAACAAAAAAATCATAGAATATCATGGAAAATGTGCAGAAATCATGTGCAAACAGAGTAGTTGGACCAAATCACGGGTTTCATGCTTTTTCTGCTCGTTTGTGCAACTTTTTATGATTCTCAAAACATGATCGTGTTTTCAAAATATGAGCACATTATATAATGCACTTGCATTATGAAGTGTGCTCATGTTATTTATTTAAATTCTTCTCCGACCCTTTTAGCCTTAGCACTATAAGCACTAAAATGATGCATGAGCTCCCACGTGGACCCCATAATGACATGTAATCCCAATCACATACATGTAACACTCCTTATGGTGACACATGGCGATGGGATTTTCCCTTGTTGATCCTTCAATTTCCTAAACATTCTACTTTTCCCCTTTTTTGATTCTTCGATTTGTCACATTGTTCCCCTTTCCTACATGTCTATTTTTCACCTTTTCTTACTAATTCTACCTTTCAACACCCCGTTCTTGAGATCTTTGACCCTAGGAAGCCTTTAGATGGCCTAACAGACGAAACCCAACTTTTAGTTTCTATCCAACTTTCCTCCTTTGGGGATCTCTCCTATTAATGACCAAAACTCCCCAAGAGATCCTGCTTGAAGTCATCCTACACCCCCTTTCAAGTGCCAGACCCTCATTTCAGACCCTAACTAACCATACAAAACCTTCACTTTCCACCTAGGTGCCACCCTCTATGGGTCACCCCTGGGTCACCTAGGGAAACCTGTCCTACTGAAAGGGGTGACCCTTGCAAATTTCAAATGCGAGTTCCTCCTTTAATTTAAGCCCAAAAAGGCTCCATTTTTGCTTAGATTGCATGTAATTTCAAGCTATGCTTATAGGAGACTATAACTAACACAATCAACATTCCTAATCATGCAAATTTAACCCAATCTATTCTAGTTAACTCTCCTTCCTCTCATGCTAAATCCATTTCTTCTTATGTGATAAGCTTTTGATGCTAGTTCACTCTCCAATCTATTCAGTCATCTATCCAATCAAGAAAGTTAACTCTCCAATCAAGGGAGTTAACTCCTCAATCAACCCCACCCTTCATGTGCTCTCCTAACCTATAAATATCCCCTCCTCCAGGCAATAGAGGAGGCAAATTCATTGTTGCAATCAATCTCTTGCTTAGTTTTTGCTCTCCTATTAGCATGCATATGCTCTTTGTAGGACTTGAGTGCCTTTTGCTTATTGCTTTTATTTTTCCAAAGCCTTCAAATGCTTCATAGCATTGTTATGCTCGCCATTTATCAATCCATAGTGCTCTTGTCTTTCAATTGGGCTCATTCAAAGCTTTCAAAGCTATTTCATTTTCTTCTCCATCCCACTTGCCACCAAGAGGATGACCCTGCTGCTGTAGGAGGACAAGGAGTTGCCATACATAGGGATTAGTAAGGGTAGTGGAGGCTCACACATCTCATATTCCACATTCTTCATGCTTTTTTAGTAGTAATTAGAAAACCAATCTTCCTCTTCGAATAGTAATCTTGTTATTGCAAATTCCTTGATAGATTAATTTAGATTGTTAGATTAGCTTATTTTGAGTTGTTTAATTACAATTTGGATTAGTTTTATTTCAAGTATTTCTAGAATAGCGCAAAACCAATCTTGAAAAATACAAAGAAATGGAGTAATTGCATTAGGTAAATTCATTCTAGCTTGCATTCATATTTCAATTCCTAGTTTAAATTAGTTCATTTTATTTCAAAAATTGGTGAAAAAGAACAAAAATATGTTTGCCTACATTGTAGTTTGCATTTCATACAAAAACCCACAAAATACAAAAACAATAGAAAATACAAAAGAGAAACAAGTTCACAAAAACCCTCAGTTTCATCACGAGGTCAACATACGTCAAAACACCTTGATTTCATCACAAAGGTCAACCAAATTAAAAAAAACTTGAAAACCTTAGTTAACACCACTAATTCAACTAGTCAACTCAAATTCACTCTCTTAATTTAGGCATTGCCTTGGAATCAAAGGTGAGTGGGTGAGGGCGGTCCTCGAGGAGATTAAAGAGTTACATCCTAGGCCACAAATAGCACAACAAACCCAAGAAGAACAAGACCATGTGCTTACGTTGATCCAACATAGGGAACAAATACAACATGTTCAAGCCATCGAAGAAATACTTCAGCAAACAAGACACATCAACGACTATAACAAACACTTGGGCGAAAGTTCAGAACTGTATCACACTTTTATAAGGGAACGACCAACACAAACATATTTTTCCAACTTAAACATAAAAAAGGTCATATGTATGTTTTGAATTTTGAAATGACATAAACTAATGAAATGTAGAATTTTTATTATAGTTTATGCTTATAATTTAAAAAAAAATTAAATAGGTGGATATTTTTTTTATAAATTTAATTGATGAATTTTAAATGCTGATATTTTTTGAAAAAAGTGACATCAATGGGACATCAAGAAAAATATAGAAAAATTACTTTTTTTTCTTTAAATATTTTTTTCCAAATTAGCCAACTCAAATATCTAGTGCATGGAAAAAAAAATTAATTTTTGATAAAATATATATATTTTTTAAAGTTTAAAGTCAATTTTAATCAGAACATAGTAGTTTCCATGGGATGTCAACTTTTTTACAATATATAATTTTAAAAAAAAAACAAAAAATACCCTTTTGGAGAGGATTCTCTCTTCTAGTGAACCATATATTTTTCAAATTTTTTGAATATGTTTTTCCTATTTATTTTTAATTTCTAATCAGCTGCATGTTTGATTATAATAACCTACTTGCAATAAATTTAAAAATAATCCTAATAAAACTTATCAAAATATATATAAAAAATATATTTTGAAGATCTAGACTCTGATATCTACCAAAGGGTATTTTTAATTTTTTATGAAAATGGCCTTTGGTTGGAGAAATTTACAGTTGAACTTGAAGTTTTGTTCAATTTGTTGTAAAAGGGGGGGTTGGCTGCCATATGGGGCTAAAAGTGTGACATAGGTTTGAACTTTTACCCACCTATCAAGTTGCTAGAACTCTAGAAACCCCAATAGAGGATAAGTCACAAGTGACCCTTCAGGTCATATCATTATCTCAACCACAACTACCATAGAAAGAATTAGGAAAATCTAAAACAACAATAGGCCCCTGATCAGGTCGACCGCTCTTCATGACGTCCTACTCCCAAGCAAATAGGACAACCCCTGGGTCTCACCCTTGCTTGATTGGCTTCCACCACGAGAGCGAGAGTGACTTGGAGGTCGCCAAAAGCAAGGAGAGGGTCCATGTGCTACGTTAGAGTTGACTCATCCATGCTTACATGCCTGCGCCATGTTTTAAAGAGTACATATTTTGGTGAACCCGACATGAGAACAAATCTTTCTAGGATGAGTTATTTGCATTTCAACTTGAAAAGTCTATTTTCATCGCTTTCATGATTTCACTCCACATGTCATTTCCATCACGATCATAATTCACTCTCGCATTCTTTTCCATTTTCGTGCTCATTTCATCCATCTTCTTTTCGATCTTTTTTTTCATTCTTTCCATTTTTTTGAGGTATCTACGACACCCTCAAATATATTGGAACCGGAACTGCACCTAGGGAATTTTCCTTCAAGGGAACCTAAAAATCCCTCTTTCGATAGGTATGTGCCTTCTAATCCAATGGCACCCATCTCAAATTTCTACGATTATGAAGATTCAAATTACGAAGGTGATAAAAGAGAACCTAGGTGTTCATTGACATTCAACAACCCTGCTTGCGAATAATATTCAACAATTCGACCTAAAGCGCGAAGGGTACAAGTAAGATCAAAGATCCATGTACTAGACCAACCTTCAACAAGTAATCAAAATATGCATCTAGATGATGAGGTAAAATGCTTGGAGAAACATTTGTAAGAAGCCAAGGACACTCAAGAGGCTTTGTGGATCACTCTTCGAGAGGAACAACAAGAATATCTAGAAAACACACGAGGTGAAACTCTGAGGAATGACGAGACACAAAGAAGTGCAACACATGTAGATCTTATAGAAATCTTAGTTCAAAGAATTAGGACTCTCGAAGAGGAACAAACTATTCAAGACAAGAGAGTAAGGTCTCACAATAACAATAAAGTAGAGAAAGACCAGGGGGCATCTCAAAATCCCCCATACTTGAACTTCTATTCATGAAATGGGAGTAATGACATTTTCCCCATTGGAAATCAAGTTATGCAAAATTAACAAAACATTCAAACAAATCACACCACAACATTTGCATTTTAAAATCCACCTATGGGTCTAATGTTATCACCCCACAATCACAAACTACTTTTCTAGGAGCATACCTTGAGTATCTAAAAGAGTCACTTCACCATGCTATAAGAAAAGTAATATTGCCATGTTCCCTTCCTGAATTGCCAAAGTTCAAGGGAGAAGGAGATCCATATTCTCATATAAAGGCTTACACTATAGCAGTAAGGGAACTCCTCCCTTGGGATGAGGTTGTTGCTAAAATATTTTTGAAAATGTTAGAAGGGATTGCCTTGGATTGGTACTAACGCCTTCTTGAAGCTTCAATTCACTCATTTCGACAATTAATAGGAGAGTTTGTCATGGCTTTCAACATGAACAAACTTGTGAAAATAGGGATTCATGAATTCCTGACTATGAAACAAGAATCAAATGAGTTAGTGGCACACTTCTTCACAAGGTGGAGACATGTGCTCTACTCTTCCACAAGTGCCCCAAATATGGATCATCATGAACTATGCAATCTCTTCCTACATGCCCTCAATAGGGATACGCGAGAAGAGGTGCAAAAATTTCCATACAAATCATATGAAGAAGCTTTAGAAAGTGCTTTATGGATCGATTAGGCTACAATAGAGTGGGCATAGAACTTATGGTGTGAACGGAAGACTAATAGGAGATATTGGTGGAAATAACACCTCCACTATAAAGATACTCAAAAACAATAGAAATGCGACAACAGATGGGGTAACAGACCAACCCTCGATCAAGAACAAGGTTAGAGGCGATTACAATGGTAGGGATTACTATCCTCTGAATGTCAATGCGATTGATCAACCTCAAAACAATAACTATCATCCTAGGGATAATCATCAAACATGGAATAGAAATGACAATAGGTACGAACAACCCCCCTACAAGTACAACCAATTTTGTTCTTTTCACAAGACTAGGGGCATAGTATTGAGTCATGCAGGGAGTACAATAGATTCATCACTAGGCTACCAGAGGACCAAAAATGTTTGTTCATTGAGATGTTCCTAAATCGACAAGAGGTCATGCCAAATAAAAACAAGGATTCAAGACAGACGCAAGCTCCCATCGCTCCATAGAATGCAAACATGAAGATCTTTCAAGATCCATAGAATGCAAACAACCAAGATGCAATGACTAGTTTTATAAGAACAATATAAACAAACATTCCTGTCTAATTAGGGCCAAAGGGAGAAACCAAGATGTTAGGACTAGTTGAAGTATTACATGATGAAGAGAGCAAACTCAACAATGAACAAAATGAAGAAACTCATGAGGGAGTAGTGTTGGCTATAGAACCAATCCCTACTCCAATTGGACCTTATGAATTGATTGAGGATATAAAGAAGACATACACTCACATATCATTCATTGATCTTCTAAAACATTCTCCATCTCATTGTTTGAACCTTCTAAAAGCAATAAGGTTAAGATACCTGGACCGAATTACTCCACCACCTAGTGAACAAATAAACCAAAACAACTTCAATATAGATCCACCCAAAGTTGAATTGAAAGACCTAGGGTTCTTCGATCTAAAGCAAATGCCTTTAGAGGTAAATTTAACTAAGAAGGGGGATCCCGCTTTTTATTTGCAAGTCTGGATCTATGATACATGCATAAAAAGGACTTTAATCAATGATGGGGCTATCGTAAATATAGTACCATTCTTCCTTGAACATACCAACATTACTGCGTCTTGTGACACTTTAAGGGGGTACAAAAACCTAAAAGATGCTACAATAGGAAAGATCACACTTCCTATTTTGTTAGGACCAAAGATGATCCCTACCACCTTCTATGTCATTGGCAAGGATACCAGATATAACTTTCTACTTAGAAGATCATAGATTCACCAAATGAAGGCTATGCCTTCCACATTATTCTAGGAGGTATGATTCTTGCACCTCAAAAAAGTATATATCGCAAAAGGAGATCCAAAACCCTTTAGCATGGTTAAAATTGATTCAACCAAAAAAATAGGGATTTTGATAGTTTACAAACTACCAACAAATAAAATTTTTGTCCCAAATCCCACACCTCAATCAATACGGATTAAGAGGATATAAACGCCTACTAAAACAATCAACAATATAGAAATTAAAACCTTAAAAAAGGGAGAGTCATCGAATAAAAAGGAAATGGTACGCAAGGAAACTTTGATAAAAATCATGGAGTGGTTAGAAAAAGGACCATTACAATTTCCTATAGAGATTCTTACTTTCAACATGTCTCCAAAAGATGAACAAGGTAATAATATTTTCCCATGCATAGGAGAAAAACCTCATCAAACAGAGTAGTTTGACTTTAAAACAAAAACATTAGATTTAAATGGAGTAGACCCACATGCCTTCTTAGATCTGGAGGATTCTTATGAAAGTTATACTCCTTTAACACCACCAAGGGATGCAACATCTAGAGAGACACATGTGTTGGAAACACGAGAGAAAAGTGATTCATACATGCCACTCTCACCTTTTGAAGATTCTTACACAACACTGATGCCACCCACAAAAGTAAAAGCACAAGATCAAGAAAAAGCAAACACAATAAATAATGAATCAACAAGCATTCCTGACAGTTTACCAAGAGCGTTTCCTACCCCTCAAAACCCTGAATGACCCTCTACCTCGACTTCTATACAATCCAACGATGTAGACGTATGGGAAGCACCCCTAGTGTAGATATAGATGGTAGAAATATTCCCAGATGAAGATGAGGTGAGTGGGAGAATTTTGAAAGGAATGTAAGATGCTAGTGACCATAGGAACTAAAGATCCTATCATTTTTGAATTGCTCGAGAGATATGTAGGATATTCGATAGATATGCAACCAGAACCAAACGGAAAGACAAGCATAAGATTTGTTCCTCCACATGAGAAAAGAGAGCCACAAACCCCCTTTGAATTGTTCCAATTCTTACAAAGTATTCAAGAACTTCTTGAGGTGAAGATCTACATGCAAGACAAGTTTGATTTACTCGCTGAGATTTTGAGTTACGATGGAGTCTTGTATTGGACCCCTTCACATCAACAAGCATTTCAAGATTTATTACACATAACATTAACAGGGCTATCCCCTCAAACAATTCAACCAGAGCAAAGTCAACCTTCAGGACCCTACATAATAGGAGAACTTGTTCTCTGGAAGGAAGTACTAAGAAATAAAATAGGAAAAAAAGGAAATTTCATGAAGATTAGAAAGGCCCGTACATGGTCTAAGAAGACATTGGAAATGATGCTTATCTTTTGTGCACAATGGAAGGTGAGGAATTTGGTGAGACAGTCAATGCCTTTCACCTTAAGAAATATTATGTCTGAAAAAATTAAAAAATAGTAAAACATAAAAAAACAAAAACACAAAAAAATCAAATATTCCAAAAAAATCTTAAAAAATTATAAAATCTAAAAAAATCAAATCTTTCATGCATTTCTGTTTCATTTTGTTTCATCCTGCATCTTTGTGAGTGACATGTTCTTGTTGGATTTTCATCTCAATAAGTAGTCTAAAATTACTTAGGTATAGGTGGATTCCACTAACTTTTGAGATCCCTAATGTTCACAATCACCATGTATCATTCCCCTATTCACATACCCTAATGATTCTAACCAAAGCCTAGCTTCTAGCTCTACACTGATCCCGATCTTAACAATCCATGTTGTTAAGTCCAAGCAAAGTCAGTATTCAAATCTACAATACTCAATAGAAGCTTGCAAGTTGGCCTCCCCATTTCTTCTTAGTAGAAAGGAAGCCCAACAGGATAGTGTAAGTTTTTGGTTGTGCTCAGCCCCTTATCTCTCCTAGCCAAAAATGTCAGAAAGATCATAAATATGAAGGAAGCAATCTAAAATACGAGTGAATAAAAAAGAAATGAGTGATCAAAAGAATAAGAGTGAGAGAAAAGTGAGATTATAATCTCGAAAGTAGTTGAATATCCAAAGCATCAATAAAGTTCCAAAGCATCCCATCTAAAAAGCATCAAAAAGTGAGATACTGCAAAATACAAAAAAAGAAGAAAATAGAAGAAGAAAAAGAGAGATATAAAAAAAAGAGAGTGAAAAGAGAGAAGATTGTTGACTGTCTATACTCTTGAGTGGAGATAAATCGAATCTCAGAGCTACAATGGTGACAATCTAATAGAGAAAATAAGGTACTAAGCACACACATGCACTAGCTGAGAAATACAAGGAGTCTAACTATCTTGGGGCCACTTTTTATTCTGAAGCCTTTCCTTCACCCCAGGTCTTTCTTGTTGGCCATCTTTGATCTAAGTCTAGTGAGAACTAATACAATTTTTTGCTCGTCTAAGTTGAAATCTTGTCAATGTGTTTTGTATAGATAAGGATCAGTGTTTAGCCTTTAGCAAAGCCCAAAATTTAGAACCATTCCACCTCCCATCCCGTCCCCACTTGATTCCTAAATCTTATCTCAGAAAGCTCAAAATCTCTTATACTAAGATAATTTGCAATCCCTTGAAGCAAAAATCCTACTTAAGAGCAGTCACATTGTTTGATCCATCATGCATTGATCGATCCATCATGCATTGATCATGCCAAAAATAAAAAAAATGAAAAGTAATAAGTCTATGTCATAACTCATGACATTCCATAGGTTTAAAATGTGTTGCATTTTTGCTTGTGTCCCTACATTTCATTCATTTCATTGCATCCATATATATTCTAAAAAAATACCAAAAATATATCATAATCATTTGCATTCATATAGAGTCGTAGATATCATAGTTACAAAGGTTTTGAACCATCAATGAGCACAAAAGATAAAGATAGTCATGATTATAAAGGAAGTTTTAAGAGTGCTATTACAATGCCGATACAGAGAAAAGAGTAGAGCCAAGGAAAAAATGCTCTAGGTCTCCCCATGCAAGGGGGCAAGGTAAAAATAAGAAAAGCATAGATAAATCTCAAGGATGATTTTGACCAGTAGAGCCACCAGGGCTCTGATCCCTAGCCCTCTTATGACGAGTAGCATTAGAACCTGTATGGGTCCTATCAAAAAACTAAGGAACACTGCTATGAGCATGAGAAGGACTCGTTGTGTCAGCTTGAGAATCATGTCTATGAATTCCAAGATTTTCCATCTCTTGAAGGACAACAATCTTAACCTTAAGTTCCCTGACCTCAGTATGCAAAGAAGTAATCTCCTAGCTAGCATAGTAGGTAGGCCCAAAAATATCCGTGTGATGACTGGCCTGAGAAGGAAGACGAGCATGAGTCAACAAGTAGAGACTTGTGAGAACGGTCCATGACTGGAACTAAAAGATCCATGATCGAACATGAAATAGTTCCCTCCACCCTGTCGCAGTGGCTAAAGAGAATAAAGAAGAGAAGAGAGAGTTAGTAAAATGATCCAAGTACACAAAAATGATAAAAATGAGTAAAGAAAGGGGAGTCACAAGGATCACCCTCTTCCCAAGAGGGGTCATCTAATGCAAGATCATGAGCAGGAGGTGCAACAACTTCCTCGTCAGGAGGAATCTCTCCATCCTCTCCCTTGCTAACTTCATCAAGATCCTCTCCCTCTGGATCGTAGTCCTCATTAGTAGAGTTAGAATCTTCAAGAGTAATCAAATTGTGAGGAGAAAACCCTCTCCTCCCCCTACAAGTAGAACTAGAACCACAAGGTGCATGAACTGACCTAGTGATCAAGACACCAGGGGTCAAAGGAGTCTATATGCTCATCCCCTGCTCAAAATCTCCCATCTCCTGAATAGTCCTGTAATAAGTGGGAATTAGGGGCAAGTCCTTTGGAAAGTCTTCACTAAGCTATTGTAAGACTCTCTCGATGTGGTGAAGTTCCACACAACCATTTCGATCTAAAAGATGAGCCACACCCCTACAAAATGCTCTGATCTGGGTGTCACCAAGCCATGCACCCTCCATGTCAATATAAGGATCAAGAATCATGTCAACATCAGTCAAAGTAGCCACTACAGGAAAGCTAGAGTCAAAGTGACTGAGTCAACCCCATCGCATAGCTCTTAGAAGTCTAAGGTCAGGAAGTGGAATCTCCCTTTGAAATGGTCGTATGTGCTCAAAAATCCATGACATGATCAAAGAGGGATGATTGAATGCAAGAGCCCCTCGATGCGTAATATGGTAGAAGTCATGATAGACCATAGCCAAGATGTCAACACCCCATGCAAACACAATGTTATGCTCTATACACTGAATGATTGGTGCCCAACACCATCTAAGTTTGGATGCCCCCTTATCTCTTGACAACTTTGAAGCAATCAGACTAATAAGGTACTTCCTTAATGGAGAGATAGGAAATCAAGGAACTGAAGTAAGCTAGATCGCAGTCTCTATCTCAAAATAAGATACTCCCATGATGGATTCCCATGATCACCTCTCAGCAAGTGAATTACTCTCTAGAAGCACACATCATTGTCCCTCACAAGAACCCCTAAGATGTGATAAACATCATAAAGAGTGATAGTCCACTCCCCTAAAACATGCAAAAATCTAAAAGTGTTCCTGTCGCCATCCCAGTAGGTTAGAATGTCACAACAGATACGATATGTAGCATGGACAATGGGAACATGACATATCTTAACCAATCCCACTTTCTTCGGGATATCAAGATCTCCTAAAGAGAGGGCCTCATAAGCATCTGAAATCCATTGTTGCTCATGACTTGGATTCCATCAAATGTGTCTATCCTGTCAAGAACGAAGAACTATGTGTTAGATCTCATCAAAACTTAGAAAATCACAAAAAAAAACACATCCCTCACAAAATTGAAATAAAATGATGAGATTAGTGTTGAACTCAGTAAAAAATGGAAACATAAAATCGTCATCATGTGTCAAATTACAAGCAAAATCAAACAAGCAGAGTTTCCCCTTTTGATGGGAAAAACTCCCCGGGCAACCCTGTCGTCAAACTAGATCTCCCTGGGCGGCCCTAGTGAAACAATTGGGTCACCCAAGGTGACCTACCCTGGTGAAAGGGGTGACCCTTGGGTGACCCTATCACACTCTCCATCATGCTAGAATTTCACAAAAATAGGGAAATTCTACCTAATTTTGACAAACAAAAGCACATTCACACTCTAAACGATGAAACAAACACAATGCAACAAGAAAAATTGACAAAAATGAAATCATTCACCAAAAATTTGGCAAAATGCAAAATAGGGTTTTGAAGGTAGAAAATCACACTATTCATACCCAATTCTCAGCAGAAGAAGGTTTCGTCGCCATCATTGCCATCACCATGACAAGAGCTTTCTAACTACTATATGCACACATGATTCCACCAACAATCAACCCCTTTTCACAAATTTATTCACTCCTTTTGTCTCTTAGCTTAGCTTTCATATATGCATTTAGGAGTAGTTTCTTACTTTTGTAATGTTTTTGTGCCTATTTTTATGTGCTCGCATCCTTGCAAGTCATCAATGGTGAAATAGAGAATCAGTCGAACTTGCGACTCAACTCATGGTATGTTTGTTCATTTGTAATTTTATTATTTATCTTAATATCTCAAATGTTGAACTAATACTAGTCTTTGCAGGTACAATTGCAACAAATCGACGATAGGTAAGGCCTATTTTAGGAATGGTACCTACCTTTCATGTAGACTACTGTCCCCGAGGGGACAAATATGTAAGCACTAAAATGATGCATGAGCTTCCACGAGGAACCCATGATGACATGTAATCCCAATTGTGTACATGGAAGCGTGAATAATGAAGTCCCTTCAATAGCACTCCTTTTGGCGACACGTGGCAATGGGCTTTTCCCTTGTTGATTCTTCAATTTCCTAAAAATTCTACTTTTCCCTTTTGTCGATTCTGCTGCTTTTCACATTTTCCCCTTTCCTACACGTCTAATTTTCACCTTTTTTTACTAATTCCACCTTTCAACACCCCGTTCTTGAGGTATCTGACCCTAGGAGTCCTTTAGATGGCCTAATAGACCAAATCCAACTTTTAGTTTCTACCCAACTTTCTTCCTCTATGGATCTCCCCTTATTAATGACTAAAACACCCAGAGAGATCCTGCTTGAAGTCATCCTATAGCCCATTTCAAGTACCAAATCCTCGTTTTAGACCCTAACTTACCATACACAACCTTCACTTTCCACCCAAATGCCACCCTCTGTGGGTTGTCCCAGGGTCGCCTAGGGCAACCTACCTTGGTGAAACAGGTCACCCTAGGGTGAGCCTTGCAGATTTCAAACACGTGTTTCTCCTTCAATTTGAGCCCAAAATGGCTCCATTTTCGCACAATTGGCATGCAATTTCAAGCTATTCTTAGAGGAGACCATAATTAACTCAATCAACACTCCCAATCATGAAAATTTAGCCCAATCTATTCTAGTTAACTCTTCTTCCTCTCATGCTAACTCCATTTCTTCTTTTGTGATAAGCTTTCAAGGCTAGTTCACTCTCTAATCTATTTAGTCATCTATCCAATCAAGCAAATTAACTCTCCAATCAAGGGAGGTAACTCCTCACTCAACCCCACCCCTCATGAGCTCTCCTAACCTATAAATGCCCCCTCCCCCAAGCAATAGAGGAGGCATATTCATTGTTGCAATCAATCTCTTGCTTAGTTTTTGCTGTCCTATTAGCATGCTTATGCTCGCTGTATGACTTGAGTGCCTTTTTCTTATTGTTTTTATTTTTCCAAAGCCTTCAAAGGCTTCATAGTGTTGTTATGCTCATCATTTATCAAATAGTTCTCTTAGCTCTCAATTGGGCTCATTCAAAGCTTTCAAAGCTCTTTCATTTGCTTCTCCATCCCACTTGCCACCAAGAGGATGACCTTGTTGATATAGGAGGACAAGGAGGTTGCCATACACAAGGATTCCTGAGGGTAGTGGAGGCTCACGTGTCTCATTTTCTAGGTTCTTCATGCTATTTTAGTAGTAATTAGATAACCAATCTTACTCTTGGAATAGTAATCTTGTTATTACAAATTCCTTGATAGGTTAATTTAGGTTGTTAGATTAGCTTATTTTGAGTAGTTTAAGTGCAATTTGGATTAGTTTTATTTCAAGTATTTCTTTTCAATTCTTAGAGTATCCCAAAATTGATCTTGAAAAATACAAAAAATAGAGTAATTACATTAGGTTAATTCATTTTAGCTTGCATTAATATTTCAATTCCTAGTTTAAATTGGTTCATTTTATTTCAAAAATTGATGAAAAAGAAATTTTTTTGTTTGCATACATTGTAGTTTGCATTTCATACAAAAACCCACAAAATACAAAAATAATAGAAAATACAAAAGCAAAACAAGGTCACACAATCCCTCGGTTTCATCATGAGTTTTTAACGCAAAGTCAACATTTAAGTCAAAACACCTTGATTTCACCCATAAAGGATGAAAGGTTTCATCATCAATGATCTTGTTTCAGCTGCATGATTATATCTGGTCCTCGACACTAATTCGTCCATGACAGGGGGTTGCAGGGGGGTTTCCCCTTGCAAGGGGTCCAGGGAGATCATCCCCCTGGTGGGGGGTCCAAGGGCTGCGTGCCCCAGCAGGGGCTTGGGGGTAGTGCCCTCGAAGCCAAATTTTATCATTGTAAATCTGGACCGTTTGTCATTAGGTCACATATCTAATAGTTGATATTATGTCGGTTCTCTTGCCCTAGAAGGCAGCCCCCTTTTATAAGGATATTTGTACTATGTTTTTATTAGCATTGAGAGTTCAGGCACCACTGAATTAAAGATTGAAGAAGAAGAGGAAGTGCATGTATTGTAATCTCATATTTCAAGATAATACAACTTGGAGCCTCTTTTCTTGGTGGAGTTGTTTACCCGAAAGGGTTTTCTCCACATTACATACTGTGTTATGTGTTCAGTTCTTAATGCATGTTATCTTTATGTAGTGGGTTTTATTTATGTTGCTATCTCCATTGATTCTACATTATTTAGAAGACATTAATATGGTTTGAATTAGATTTCTATTGTGTGGTTTGCACCTTCATTTCTAACAACTACAACAAACACCCATCAAGATGTTGGAACACTAGAAACCCCAGTAGAGGACAAGTCACAAGTGACTCTTAGGGTCATATCATTATCTCAACCACAACTGCCATAGAAAGAATTAGGCAAATCTAAAACAACAATAGGCCCCTAATCAGATCAGCTGCTCTTTGCGAGGTCATGTTCCCAAGTGAATAGGACATCCCCTAAGTCTTACCCTTGCTTGATTGGATTCTGTCACAAGAGCAAGAGTGACTTAGAGGTCGTCAAAAGTAAGGAAAGGGTCCATGTGCTACATCGGAGCTGACTCATCCACTCTTGTGCTTGTGTCACGTTTGAAAGAGTATAAGCACAAGCTTGGATAACAACTTTAAAGGGTTAGAATTCTAATTTACCTACTACATATGTGTTTTTATTTATTTCAATGTTTTCTTCAATTCATATATGTTCTTGGCTTTCATAATGAGGTATATTTTGTTCATTCCTTACAGATTGATCATTTGGTGTAATATATAAATTAAGAATTGAAATATTATCAAGAATTAGTGTTCAATTATCAATCATAATTTTATTATTATTTATTTAAATAGGTGATTTAAGACTTGTGTCTACATTCATATCAATTGGTATTGATGATGTACCTTCACCTCCAACTTTTCTCATTTGATGAAGCATTTTCATGCACTTTGTTTGTTTTTCTTTCTTCACTTCAATTTGTTTAGGTGCTCCCCACTTGTTCCTTCCCATGGTAATTATCAATTCTTTCTCAATACATAAAATTGTCAATATATCTTCATTGAAATTGTCAATTACATAAAAAATAGAATGATCACATAAAGGAACATAATGATCACAAATAGACTCTTACAATACAAGTAAATGATTATTAGTCACAACAATTAACAAATTGTCAAATTTATGTTAATAGTGAACAAAATTGGTAGCTAAAACTTCTCATCAAACAAAAAGTATGTAATGATAAAAAATTATTAATTTCTAATGCAAATCAATCATTTGTAGTGATATAAAACAAAAACTGTCATAGAATATCATAGAAAATGCACATAAAGCATGTGCAGATGGAGTAGTGGGACTAAATCATGGGTTTCATGCTTTCTGCTCATTTGTACAACTTTTTATGATTCTCAAAACACGATCGTGTTTTTTAAAATATGAGCACGTTATATAACACACTTGCATTATGAAGTGCGCTCGTGTTATTTACTTAAATTCTTTTCCACCCTTTTAGCCTTAGCACAGGCTTGGATAACAACTCTAAATGGTTGGGATTCTAATTTGCCTCCTACATACATGTTTTTATCTTCAATAGCATTCTTAAACCTCAACGTCATCAGATTTACTCATTTTATAACAATATTTAACAAAATCACCACCAAAATATTGTTTTTCTTCTTAGCTTTCTAACCATACATTTTTTCTATTTGAAATACATTAACATATTATTTTTATTTCTTTTTACTAATGATTTTATATTCCTCAAATGCATATGTATTGATTTTTCTTTATAACTTTTGATCCACTTATCAAAATTTTAAAAAATTATATAGGATTTTTCTATGCTTCATTTTTTACACATTCAAAAAAATTATATTTTTAATTATTTATGTATAATTTATGTGATGCACACGTTTAGTGATGCAATTTTTAGGATGCATCCATTTTGAAAAATAATAAAAATAAATTCAATAAAAAATATATAAAAATATACAACTTTTAGTACTCACTCTTAACTATATTTCTACAAATAGTGAATGGAACAAAAAAATAGGGGGTGTACACCAGACATTATATTATATTTTATTGAGAAAAACAAGAATACTTTTATGTGCACACAATATTTCAACATCTTAATATTATCCATTTTAAAAAACTTTAGTAGTTTAGAAACTAGATTCAGAGTACAACAATTCTTGTTCTTGTCATATCTTCAAATCTTGAGCTCATGCATCTCAAATTATTCATCTAAGTTTAAGTTTAGCTGATTTTAAGAAAAAAGTGGCCACTTTTGACCCCTTTTTTTCCTGTATTTCCATACACTTACACATACAAGGTTTTAAAAGTTTACTTCCACATTTTAAATAAATAATTTTTCATAATTTAATTTTTAATTTTTAATTTGACTTAGTTTAGGATATATTTGGCAATTAATTGAAGTATTTATAATATGAGTGATAAATGTGATAACGAGGTTTGAGTGTTTTAAATAAGAAGGTTGAATTTAATTCAATGTCTAAGAAAATTGTAATTGTATTTTTATATTTAAGTAATAATTGGTGTATAAAGTGATATATTTTGTATGAAAGTTGGTAAATAATTCAATCGAAACTTGATTTAATTTACATTAATTTTAAAGGTCTAGATTCAATCTTCTTCCTTCATCACCCTTGTTCTATTTTACATTGGGGAAAATATCTAGGTGGTTCCAAAAAAAAACTAAGTTTCTCAAAATTTAAAATTTGGTTAGAGGTTTCCCTCTATTTAGCTACTATGGACCAACTTAAGTGCAAAAACCTTTGAATTGTACATTAAAGTGTTGTATAAAGGAAAAACTTACAATTCATTTGGAACACCTAGAAAATATTTACAAGAGCCTAGCACCTAACAAGAATACTTCATTGTTCACTCTATTATCTTTGAAACATTGATGTAACATTCACATAAGAGAAAATTATTCTTGATCATTGCAAATTCTTTTGGCTCCTTTTTAAAAATTCCATGCCAAAAGAGATATCATTTTATAATTGGGTATGTGCAAGAAGATGGGGGGCCAAAAAGTGGCCAAATTAATTTTAAAAAAATGAAGTCATAACATGAGCGCGTTATAACACGCTCGCGTTATGACTTACTATAAATAAAAAAAGCAGTCCAATTTCATTTATTTCTATTTTCTCCTCTACCCGGGGCTTCCAAACCCTCAAAAGCGTGCTCGTGTTTTGCAAAACACCAATCAACACAAAAAGCTTATCAATTCGTCACCAAAATGCCACCGCGACGTCAAGCACACCAAAGGGGTGAGTTATCTTTGTTTTTTTGTTTGAATTTGTTTCTAAATAGGTAGGTTTTTGTTGATTTTTGATGTATATTTTGTTATTTGTCAGGAAATGTTAATGCACCTCCTCCTCCTCCTCCTCCTCAAAATCCACAAAATCCTGAGGAGGAAATACCTACAGAACAACAACCTCCTCCATTCATTCCTCGACATGCCCTTAGAACACAAGAAAATATAATGGGGCAAATTGAAAACAACAAAAAGGAAATTGAAGATATAATTGCAAGGTTGAAAGATCCTTCCACTTCAACCTTGCATAGGTCCACGCTTGCCAAATCTCTTGAGTCTATGTTATCAAATGTAGATTCAATTAGCAAGCAAATAACTAGTTGGATGGATAACAAGAGAGAGTTTAGAGATTACTATGCAGACAAATTGTCATACCAAGATATCAAAAAATTACAAATTACAAAATTAGACTTGTGTTCAATTTTTATAAACCCACAAACAAATCAACCTCCACCCATTACATGCAAGAGGTTCCCTATCCATTGGTGCAACAACCAAGCGATAAGGGACAATTTCGGGCAGAGGTGGTGGATGGTTTTTGACCATCCTCCATGCAATAATAATGAGGTCCCGCAATACTTTTTGAGGAAACTCTACTATGAGTTTGTCCTCAATAAAGTGCCAAACTATTTTGATATGTGGGACTTCCAGGGTAGAGGTGGGGGATCAGCACAAGATAGACCAGGGGCATGTCTTGACCCACAGCGGGTAGTGAGATGAGTAATCAGCAGACCAGCCCACGAGCATGTTTCTATCCCTTCCATTGTGAAGGAGAGTGTTGAGGTCGATACACTTCAGTCGATTAGTGCCTTAACCCAGAGCATCATAGAGCATGCCGGTCCTGCAACACAGAGTGGGTTGGGAGATAGTGCGAGGAGTAGGGTCCCACCCCATACTTGCCAGGCTTGCGGGTCAGCCTGTGGTCATGACCCCATGGACAGTCAGGACGCAGGTGCACAGGCTACATCTACAGCTGAGCAGATGGTGATGACAGATACCCTCCTGAGTGAGACTTTCAGCCCTGATACTCAGGTAAATATTAGCAAGTTTATTGAATTTAATTTAATTAATTTCATTTTTGAAATACAAGATTAACTAATTTAAATTGATGATTTTAATGAAATTTCAGGGTCATAGCGTCGATGCAGTTTTCAGTGGTTCTCCACTTGTATTTTTCACTAGATCATCTACTGTCGAGGTATGTGACTAGTAAACAATTATAAATATTACATGTGAATAGCATCGTTATATGAATGGTATTCTAATATCTGATTTTGGATGTTGAATAGGTTAATATTGTAGATTTCGCGGCAACACCTGCCAGCGGTGGTGGACTTCAAAGCTTTATGGAGGTAATAAAATAAATAGTTTAATGAATGAATTGTACTTACTAAATTTTTGTATGTGATTTGTGTGCTTTATTGTGTGTACTTCCATGTTTAGATGAACGTGTGTATGTTAGGAGCCATGATTTGCATCACTATTATAGTTTTCGTAATTGAATAATATTGTTTTATTTCCAGATGATGGAGGCTGCAGAGACACCTCCCCATGTTCATAGGGCAATGGAGCAGGGTGTGGCCTCTGCGATTCATAGCTCCATGGCATTGACAGGGGTATGAGGCAGATTAGTAAATTTCAATTTACATTCATTGTTATAGTTGTCTATTTTTGAAAAATCAAAAGATTATTGATTTGAAGTTTAATTTCTATCTGGATGGTTTCTATAGGACATGACATCACCAGGGCCTATTCCTACTACTGAGGCAAGCGATGAGACAGATTATATGTTAGCGGTAAGTGATTATTTTGTTAAATGTTTCATTTTTTATAACATGTAATTTCTATATATTAATGTCTATACTTTTTATTGTAATAGGTAAAGATGCAGGAAGACCTAAATAGGAGGAGTAGCCCTCGGGTTCATAGTAGACCACCCACATGCACATCTCCATCCCCTAGAAGATCAAAGGCTGCTCATGATTTATTCTCTTCACCAGCCAGAGGGGAATGACTTTTTATTGTGTTCCTTTGTTGTATGCCTATATGGTATTTGTGGACATATATTTTGTATTGTACATAGTTGACATTGTATGCCTATATGGCATTCTTGTAAGCCTATATGGCTATTTTGTATATATGTTATACTTATATCAACAGATATTGATGTATGCCTATATGGATATTTGGTTAATACAAATCTTTTTTATTGATGGCGTCCATACTTGCATTATAAATCCACGTTTGAATGGATATTTGTAGATGGCTACTTCAAATATTTAAAGTCCGATTGTATTACATAGGATGTTTGTTGATCCAATAAGCTAGCTATTGTTATTCAAGTATCACCTAAACTTCATTTTGGAACTAAAAGATAAAAGTTGTATTTAAAAAAAATGAATCATCATGTTGAACATAAAATATTAATATTCTTTATGAGTAGCATAGAATGTCAACTATATGCGATACAAAAAAATGAATCATCATGTCATTCTTTATGTTTGAGATCCTGAAAATGACTAAGTCTGGTAGCCTGATATCCTAAAACACTAGGATGAATATCCAAGTCATTAGGATGATTGCGCCTTGAGAAAAAGTCATTAAGATGAGTGCCTAAAGGAGACTTTCTTAAACATTCAAACATTGAGCAACAAGCATGAAGGGTTAAGGCGCAATTTGCAACTCATAAAGCCTCAAAAGGGTGTCCAACTTAGAGAGAGCATTCATTTACGACAAGGCACCCATTGACACTTGTTCCACCATAAAAGTGCACCTAAGGTGGAAGGAGAACAAGCCTCTGGTAAGTGAAGCGCACCTATTGTCTAAACCACTTCATTATGGCACCCTAGCATGAGGAGGAGTATATAAGTCAATAGGAAATGGCGCCTATAATGCAAATGAAGGACTAAGTGGCATTTTCAATAAGCATCAATTCACCTTGAGCTTTTAATAAATACATCAAATTGAGCCCCATAAGCCTAGGTGCCCTTTGCCTACAAAAGAACCTTGTATCGACGTCAAGAGTTGGTCATATCAGCATATCAGTAGACCTTGGTTAGGCTTCCCTGATAGTGGTCTGTCTTGCCGACGAGTGTGGTTTGAAGTTGAAGACATCAGTGTATCAGAAAATAATCCCATCTGCGCATCGGAAGAGCAGTTGAGAGATTCACCGATGAAGGGGGTCACACTGACAGTTGAAATCCATTGGTGTATCAGCCCAACGAGATTAGAGTTCACCGATGTTTGGAGTCTCACCAACGGGTGTGGTTTGAAGGTTGTCATTCGTGAGATCGGTGTGTCGGCAGAAGAGTTTTTGAGTGTGCCGATGGTATTAAGTCCTACCGATAGGCGAGGGACTTAGAGTCTTGTATCGGAGTGACAAAGACATCGGTGTGAAAGGATATAAAGTCATCAATAGTGGTCTGTCTGACCAATAAGAGTCAATGATGGGATGTTTGTCAGAAGTGAAATCAAACGGAATCATGGTGGCATCGGCCTATCGGCCGATGAAATTTTAAGCTCGCTGATGGTATGTTGTCTCGCCAATAGTGAGTTCGAAGGTTCAAAAGTTGATAATTCTATGCTTCCATTATTTTTAGACAAGTCAACAATAGAGTGAAATACAGAGTATCTAACCCTCTCTTGAGCAATCTACCTCCTAGGCACTCAACATTGAGGAAAAACTTCATAAAAACGCCTATCTCTTTCTTGGCAAGTTTTATTATTTTGATGGTTCTAACTCATATCTAGAGAACTTCTCACCAAGGTGCCAAAATAAGTTAAACCCAACTAAAGCAAGAAAATGCGCCCAAGATGATTTCAATCAATTGGACTAGGCACCAATTTAGTGTTATTTTGACTCATACACCCTTAAGGCGCTAAAGTATCATTCCTTCAATCAATCTAGTTTCCATGTTCCCATGTGTGATGTTCCAAGTAGGAGATAGCGCCTAGGGTCTTTATCTTATTTTCAAAATTCTAATGATTCCAAACACTTACCAATAGTCTCAAAAGATCCTATTATCCCTTAAGCACTCAATCCTCTGATTTATCAAGGCTCTCAATCCTCTTCGAGGTGCTCAAACTCATTCAAGGCGCTATCCTTTACTACTTCCCACTTCAAATAGTCTAGGGCGCTCATAATTACTCCCATCACCAATCTTCCTCCTTAAAGCGCATTTGAGGACTTCTTCTTTATGCTAGGGCGCTAATATGAAAGTAACAACTCAAGGCGCTCTATGAAAGCTTGATCTTGGAAAGGTGCCTAAACTCATAATGTGAGTTATTTTATCAAATTTTCAATTTTAAGGTCTTTTGGCAACTCCTCTACCAAGGCACCATTTGATGAGGTGTTTGAAGCTTGATTTTCCCCTTAGGTGCACAAACTTGATGTTCTTGACCCTACAATGCACCTTGAGTCCCTAAGCTCTTACACTTATCATCTCTTATGCTACTTAGTTTCATCGCTCTCATAAAGGCATTTTGAGGAGTATTACTCTTCGAACTCAATCTCTGGAACTAAGGCGCTCAAGGGTGAGTAAACGTCCATTATTCCAAGGCGCTCATCAAGGTATAAAACAACACATAAAGGCACCAAGATTACTCCACTCAACCTCAAAGCGCTAGATCATATCTAAATTTACATAAGGGTGCCAAATCAAATTATCACTCAAGGGCAAGTGCACTCGAAAGGTCATCTATCTTCAAACTCAACTTCCATTCCTCTAGGTGCTTCCTTGGGTAAGTTTGGACACTCCCTTCATGCTTGCCGTTCAAGTGGCTTCAACTCATTATAGATACTTCCTCATCTAGGCACAAATCATGATAGTTTCAAACACTTAGCTTTTAAGGCGCCAGAAGATGATTGTAGAGGAGTGAAATTGCGCCTTAGTTCAAATAAGCGTTTACTTCATCATTGATGGATTTAAGTCATTGTATATGCTCATGAAGACTTACCTCACTCAATACTCCCCAAACTTATGGATCTAAACATGCTTTTTCTCAGGCACTAAACTGGAGTTGTCTAGATGCACAAGTGCGCCTCCCTCAATGAAGTTCATTTTGTTAACTTAGTTCATCCTAGTGACTCAAGGGGTTGTTATATTCTTTAGGGGCAATCTTTTATAGACTAAAACATTCACTCCATGTTAAGGCGCTCAAAGGAGGCTCTGGAGATGGAAAATGGCACCTTAACTCACTTGTGTAAATTTTGGACTTTTAGGCAATTGCAAGATGTCTTGGAGGGCTCAATTCTTCAAGGCGCCCATTTTGTTCACCACTTGTAGCATCACTTGTTCAAGGCGCATGTTTGGGATTCTCCAGATGATGAAATGCTCCTTGACTCCCTAGGCAGTTAGACTCCAACTCTAGGCACAAGATAATGATGATTTGAGCTAAAATAAGCATCTAAAAATCCAAGGTATTATTTGAGGCTTCCACTCGAAATTCTACCTAGGCACTCACCTAGGGTGAAATGATTATCAAAGTGTGCCTTAATCATTCCTTCCTCTACGTGCCCACTATCAGGATCAGGTCATCAAGGAGCTCTAAAACTCAAACACCACTGACCTCATCATCCTGACTTAATACACTGCCTCCTTCTGATGATTTTTGGGGCAGCAGAAAACCTTTCACCACAGGCAAATGCCTCAGAGATATAAAAAATTGAGAGAAGTTATTGTAGAGGCACTCTACGTGATCGTGTTGCCTCAGACAGAATGTTTGTAAGTGACATGGTTTTTGAGTAACATCTCGTCAAAGATTGCTGCCTTTTGCACTTTGGACTCTTCAGGGATATCGTGGGTACAATGTAGCTCGGACTATTTCGACATGTTTGGGTGAAAAAAAGGACCATGCCTAGCGTAAATGTACCCATCTAGATGCGTTGGAATAGTTAGTTTGGTCGCATCAGGAGCAGGATGAAAGTTACACCCCTTTACAACTTTACACTGCCTCCTTTTGATGATTTTTGGGGTAGCAGAAAACCTTTCACCATGGGCAAATGCCTCAGATATGTAAAAAACTGAGAGAGGTTATTGTAGAGGCACTTTATGTGATCGTGTTGCCTTAGACGGAATGTTTGTAAGTGACACAGTTTTCGAGTAACATCTCGTCAAAGATTGCTACCTTTTTGCACTTTGGACTCTTCAGGGATATCGTGGGTACAATGTAGCTCGGACTATTTCGACATGTTTGGGTGAAAAAAAGGACCATGCCTAGCGTAAATATACCCATCCGAATGCGTTGGAACATTCAGTTTGGTCGCATCAGGAGCAGGATGAAAGTTACACCCCTTTGCAGCTTTACACTGCCTCCTTCTGACGATTTTTGGGGCAGCAGAAAACCTTTCACTACGGGCAAATGCCTCAGAGATATAAAAAATTGAGAGAGGTTATTGTAGAGGCACATTACATGATCGCGTTGCCTCAGACGGAATGTTTGTAAGTGACATGGTTTTCAAGTAACATCTCATCAAAGATTGCTGCCTTTTTGCACTTTGGACTCTTTAGGGATATCGTGGGTACAATGTAGCTCGGACTATTTCAACATGTTTGGGTGAAAAACAAGATCATGCCTAGCGTAAATGTACCCATTCAGACGCGTTGGAACAGTCATTTTGGTCGCATCAGAGCAGGACGAAAGTTACACCCCTTTGCAACTTTACACTGCCTCCTTTTGACGATTTTTGGGGCAGCAGAAAACCTTTCACCATGGGCAAATGCCTCAGAGATATAAAAAATTGAGAGAGGTTATTGTAGAGGCACTCTACCTGATCGTGTTGCCTCAGACGGAATGTTTGTAAGTGACATAGTTTTCGAGTAACATCTTGTCAAAGATTGCTGCCTTTTTGCACTTTGGACTCTTTAGGGATATCGTGGGTACAATGTAGCTCGGACTGTTTCGACATGTTTGGATGAAAAAAAGGACCATGTTTAGTATAAATGTACCCATCCGGATGCGTTGGAATAGTCAGTTTGGTCGCATTAGGAGCAGGACGAAAGTTACACCCCTTTGCAACTTTACACTGCCTCTTTCTGACAATTTTTGGGGCAACAGAAAACTTTTCACCACGGGCAAATGCCTCAGAGATATAAAAAACTGAGAGAGGTTATTGTAGAGGCACTTTACTGATTGTGTTGCCTTAGACAGAATGTTTCTAAGTGACATGGTTTTCGAGTAACATCTCATCAAAGATTGCTACCTTTTTGCACTTTGGACTCTTCAGGGATATCGTTGGTACAATGTAGCTTAGACTGTTTTGACATGTTTGGGTGAAAAATAGGACCATGCCTAGCGTAAATGTACCCATTCAGACACGTTGGAACAGTCAGTTTGGTCACATCACGAGCAGGACACCAACAATGTAAAAGTTGCTTGCAACTTGACAACATTGACACTTTTTTGCAACATGACTCAAAGACTCAAATTGACCCCAAATGACTCAAAGTGACTTAAAATCACCTTGATTTTGGTGCCCAATGTACATTATAGAGGTCGAGGCACTCCTTATCATTCAAACATCTTAGATGAGCGCATAAGAAAGGAAAAAGCTCTAAGTTTCATCATCATGGCTCAAACCTTAGCATGGAGTCCTAAGGTGCATTTCATGTCTCCTTTCATCCATTTTGGCACCCTTATATAGATTTTTCAACTTGATTTGGCACCCTATATGTGAAGGAAGATCTAAAGGCATGAAAGTGGATGTCGTATTGCAAGAGTTTGGATCATCAAAATTGAAAGAAATAAGTCTATTAAGCTTGGGCGCCCTTGGTCTTCTTTTCATTCATTATGAGCGCCTTGGGAGAATGGTATATAGGTCATCATCATGATTGGGTGCCCTGGATCCAGAGTGTTGGAGAGATCATCAAATGGTGTCTAGAGGAAGTAGGGTGAGTTATGAGTTTGGTCGCATCAGGAGCAGGACACCAAAAATGCATAACATGATGATGTAAAAATATGTACATATGTGTAAAAATGTAGGAGGAAATAAAAAAAAGATAAACCTTACAAATTAATGTGCATACTTACAACTCAATGTAACATGACTTTAAAAAATCAATGTGAATACTTACAAATTAATCCAATGAACCATCCGGGTCTGCTCTACTCTTTATTGTGTCAAGTATTGCTTCATGGTTAGACTCACGCACCTTCCACAATATTTTGTTCAAAGGTCTACCCTGATACTTTATCAAATGAACATTGGATGCCACGACAAGGTTCGAGTAATGAAGAATCTTTCGATGTGTGTCAAAGTCCTGAAATAGCCAAATATTAACACTCTTATGTGGGTACCTTCTAAGCCATGTTCCAGTAATAACCACTGAGCCTGTATGGTATTCGATGTTTTCTCCATCTGTAACAGGTGCCTCCAATTTCTTTTTGGCCTCAACACAACAACATAAGTAATAATCTATTCCCTCTTCATTATCTTCATCTGCAATAACTGTATTTACGTGCCCTACATTGATATGTGTAGCAAATTAGAAGAAATTAGTCAACATTACAAAAACACTACAAAGTAAGATGACATTACCTGGTTGAACTAGATGAAATTAGATGCATATACGTGCCCTATATTACCTGGTCGAACTAAATCTGATATGTGGTCAAAGTCAATTGATGATTCCATCTGTGTTAGTTACAGTGCCGTCGGGGGTCGATACGTATCAAGTGGGCTAAGATAACTTAACTGCCATTCATCAACCCACTCCTTTGACTCGCACTCATCCCAGACTTGAATTGTACAGGAAGAACAAAAGCATGACATCTTTCGTGTATGGATACTCCATGAACCTGCAATTGAGCTTCTGAAAGAGTGCATCTTATTTGATCCTGTCAGTGTACAACAATCCTCATATGGTGCAATGTTAGTATCATCTATCAACCAAAAAAATCTACGAACTAAAGACTTACCTTCATTACCTAGACCCATGGAAGCATTACACCACTTGACAATCGATTTTGCATCTGTCAACTTTGCATTGTCTTTATATTTTAACTCTTCTCGTGCTATGTCTCTTTTGATACATGCTCCTGCACCATCATGCTCCCCCTTTCCATGCCCGGCCTCACAAAAGTTCCACATATGTTGAATACTTGTAAAATTATGCCTCCTACTCAGCCAATAGAAATTCTACGAGTTCTTGAATTGTGACGCACAGTTATCCGACCATATGATATGCTGACTGAATGATATGCCCCTTCTAGCCAAATCATTGTAGAACACCTGAAAGCAACCTTGCACGAACTCTGTAGAATGCGTGCGATCATCAATAATATAGAAATTATACTCCCTTATGATCTTTCTGTCATCCTCTGTACCATCATTTGCATGCATGAATGTGATGTGCACAAATATAGAAACCTATGTGGAGTTGTAATATTGTGATTGCACCTCACGCTGTGGCTGTAGACTGCAATTCTTTGCAAAGTCGACGACTGAAATAATGCTACCAACTGGAAATGTGTCCTTGTATAACTTGAATTGCAAGTCCAACCATCGAGCTCTATGGGCATGTCTTGCATACTCATACACTATGCTATCACGAAATATAGGCATAAATTGATACATTGGAATCTTTTCAATAACTAATTCACACCTCTTTGCTTCTTTACCATCTTTTGTATTGTATGCCACTGTTTTATACTTGCCAAACTCTACTAGTTCGTTTCCAACTGCATGTGTTATTTCCATATGTTCACATATTGGCAAATGTTGCAAGCCACCGCAATGATCACATGTGCCATCCAAGCATAATTTCTTGTAGAATATTTGACCTTCCTCTCTTTCACATAAAATTCTTGATATGAAGTCTCTTGAAGATGTTGGTGGGGCACATATGGCACAACCCTGCAAATCATTGTTAGTATTTATATCTAAACATATAGACCTATAAGCATCAAAATGGTTAGAAAATTCAATATGTAATCTACAACAACAAGTAGTGCGTGTGTGATTTATCTTAACATAGAAAGGTTTTAGCAATTCAAAATATCTTTGACAAATTTTAATTTGAGGAGACTTCTCTAGAAATTTACCATAAAACTGTGTTTGAGTCTCATCCAAAAAATGCTTTGGATGTGGCTCGCGGTTCTGACTACCGATTCTCCTTCTTACCACATCCCTTTGATTCAGAGATACCCTTGTGTAATTCTTCCAAAAGTCTTCAATTAGTGATCTCAATGCTTCAACAATTGGTTTATCTTTTCGTGGTAGTCTCCTCGAGAATGCCCATAATTCATTGGCATTAGTGTCCTCAATTCTTTGGCATCTTCCAACGGCTCTTGATAAAGTTTTCCTATTAATTCTCAATTCTTGACTTGTCTTTCTAATGAGACAAGCTTTCCTCGTTTGACTACTTACTATAGTCAATGTAATCACACGCCGTGTTGCATTACTATCTTTTGTGCGTGAGGTGTTACCCACACTCTCATACGCACTCATTAGATTCTTGACAATAGATTTTTCACTTGAAGCCTTTGATGTTCTCAACCCAAGAATCTTCATGATAGACCTATACTTTATACTTCGCATCATTTCAATGAATAGTTGACATCTTGCAGTCTCATTTAACTTTTCAAAGAACAATCTCCAAATCTTATTAGCATATCTTCTACAAGTGCGTTTTGGAATCTTACCTTCCATTGGCTACAAAATATTCTCATCAATATCAATCAAATACTTTGGCTTTCTATGCAAAATTCTAGGTGGTGTCAAGTTAGGTAAATTCATCTCAACATTAGGAATTTCATCAATATTTAAATGAGATGCGTTAGATGGCATACCTTCGATCGAAGATGGAATAGATGACATAACTTGAGGTTGAGGTGGGAACGATGGCGTACCTCCTTCAACACATGTGAGTGATGATGTACTCTCAACTTGAGATGTGGTAGATGGTGTCCCTACATGTTGACTTGCGGTAGAGGACATGTCTCCAACTATGGTATTCAAATCCCTTGTACCACGAAGTTTTTGCATTCATTCTCTTTGTGCCACCAATACCATATCTCTTTGTGATGGTTGTGGTTCCTCTTCAAATGGTATGTCTTCATTTATCGTGTCCAATTTCCTCTTCTCACGAAGTTCCCTTATAGCCACTGCTTTCTTTGCATTCTTAGCTTCTATCTCTTCCTGTGTTGGTTTAATTCTTGATTGTTTCCTCGGCATGATGGAGAATTTGTCTGTAGCATGATAAAGAGACCAATATTAGTTCCTAAGAAATGAATACAAGATAATAGTGGGATTGTATTTTTTTTATGTTGTAAGGATTTATTCTTGTATAGTTTGACATCATGGTATGTTAAGGTTTGTTTATTAGACATAATTATTAAAGAGCCCAAGTGTAGAAAATATACATGGCATCATTTGAGATTGTAGGTTGCTTTCTTGATTGGGAATGTGTCTATTTTAAACATGTATGATAAAGCATGATAAAGTAATTCAATCCAAAATAAGGAAAATGTAAAGAACATGCATGTAAAGACTTGACATACCTAAAAAATAAAGATTTGAATGGAGAGAGTACCCAATTATGTTGTGTTTTTATCTTCTTGCATCAAACTCCTCAACAATTTGAGTTTTTCACCACTTGCTTCCTTTTCAATGTTAAATTGAATAACACTCAAATATCATTACTAACAACAATACTATTAGCCAATCTATAATGTTAAATTCTTAAAATTGAATCACAATTAACATTGCAACACTACAAAAATTGAAACTTGAATAGATATATATCAAACTTGGTGTGAAAACTATGTTATTTCCTCCTTCTCAAGTTGGCAAAGCAGAAAAGGTGGTGGAAAGATCATGCAAAGGTGGTACAATGTGTCAAATGTGCATGTGAACTTCCCAACAGCATGAAAGCACTTCTTTTTTGTTGGAGCATGCACAGAATCAGTAAGAAAATAGAGCATGTGGGCCTGGATCATGGGGGTAACCACTTTTTTACCGTTTCAATAGCAAGACAAAATGCGAGCGCATTATAAGAAAATAGAGCATGTGGGCCTGGATCACGGGGGTAACCACTTTTTTACCGTTTCAATAGCAAGACAAAACGCGAGCATGTCATTTTGTCCTGCTATAGATTCATCACATCCTTTGCATTGATCACATCTCTTTCCTGCAAGAGCTTGCCAGATGCTCTGCCATATGATAGGCATAACAATGAAGGGGCAAGCCCTCATAATCAAGTTCTTATTAGAAAATGCCCTCAACCCTCAACGTCAAACCCTAATCCCTCAACCCTTAACTCTGATCCCTCAACCCTCAACCCTATCCCTAAACCCTCAACCCTCAATGTCAAATCCTAATCCCTCAACCCTTCACTCTAATCCCTCAACCCTAAACCCTATCCCTAAACCCTCAACACTATACCTTAAACCCTAATCCCTCAACTCTAACCCTAAACCTTGTCCCTAAACCCTAATCCCTCAACCCTCAACCCTAATCCATCATCCGTCATCCCTCAACTCTAATCCCTCATCCCTAAACCCTAAACACTATCCCTATTCCTAGACCCTCAACAGGCTCGATACTATACCTTAAACCCTAATCCCTCTACCCTCGACACTCTTATTTAACCCTAATCCCTTGACCATTAACCCTATCACTCAACCTCAACCCTCAACCCTCAACCCTAAACCCTAAATGCTATCCCTATTCCTAAACTCTCAACAGACTCGATACTATACCTTAAACCCTAATCCCTTATCCCTAAACCCTCCAACCCTATCCCTAATCCTTACACCCTCCACACTCCACTTTAATCCTAATCCCTTGAACCTCAACCCTATCCCTAAACCCTTGACCCTCGAAACTCAACCCTCAACCCTCGACGTCAAACCCTAATCCCTCAACCCTTAACTCTGATCCCTCATCTCTCAACCCTAACCCTAAACCCTAAACCCTAAACCCTAAACCCTCAATGTCAAATCCTAATCCCTCAACCCTTCACTCTAATCCCTCAACCCTAAACCCTATCCCTAAACCCTCAACACTATACCTTAAACCCTAATCCCTCAGCCCTCAACCCTAAACCTTATCCCTAAACCCTAATCCCTCAACCCTCAACCCTAATCTGTCATCCCTCAACTCTAATCCCTCATCCCTAAACCCTAAAGGCTATCCCTATTCCTACACCCTCAATAGACTCGATACTATACCTTAAACCCTAATCCCTTATCCTTAAACCCTCCAACACTATCCTTAATCCTTATACCCTCCACACTCTACTTTAACCCTAGTTCCACGACCCTCAACCCTATCCCTAAACCCTTGACCCTCGAACCTCAACCCTCAACCCTCAACATCAAACCCTAATCCCTCAACCCTTAACTCTGATCCCTCGACCCTCAACCCTATCCCTAAACCCTCAACCCTAAACCCTCAACCCTCAACGTCAAATTCTAATCCCTCAACCCTTCACTCTAATCCGTCAACCCTAAACCCTATCCCTAAACCCTCAACACTATACCTTAAACCCTAATCCCTCAACCCTCAACCCTAATCCGTCATCCGTCATCCCTCAACTCTAATCCCTCATCCCTAAACCCTAAATGCTATCCCTATTCCTAGACCCTCAACAGGCTCGATACTATACCTTAAACCCTAATCCCTCTACCCTCGACACTCTTATTTAACCCTAATCCCTTGACCATTAACCCTATCCCTCAACCTCAACCCTCAACCCTCAACCCTCAACCCTCAACATTAAACCCTAATTCATCAACCCTAAACCCTAATCCCTCAAACCTAAACCCTATCCCTAAACCATCAACCCTCAACACTATACCTTAAACCCTAATCCCTATCCCTACACCCTCAACACTTGACACTATATCTTAATCCTTAAACCCTCATCCCTAAAGCCTTAACCCTCAATCCTTAAACCTTCAACCCTAAACCCTATCCCTAATCCCTCTACCCTTGACACTCTAACCCTAACCTTAGCATTAAATGCTAATCTGTCAACCCTAAACCCTAATCCTAAACCCTCAACCCTCAACACTATACCTTAAACCCTAATCCCTCAACCCTCAACCCTAAACCTTATCCCTAAACCCTAATCCCTTAACCCTCAACCCTAATGCATCATCCCTCAACTCTAATCCCTCATCCCTAAACCCTAAATGCTATCCCTATTCCTAAACCCTCAACAGACTCAATACTATACCTTAAACCCTAATCCCTTATCCCTAAACCCTCCAACCCTATCCCTATCCTTACACCCTCCACACTCTACTTTAACCCTAATCCCTTGAACCTCAACCCTATCCCTAAACCCTTGACCCTTGAACCTCAACCCTCAACCCTTGACGTCAAACCCTAATCCCTCAACCCTTAACTCTGATCCCTCATCTCTCAACCCTAACCCTAAACCCTAAACCCTCAACGTCAAATCCTAATCCCTCAACCCTTCACTCTAATCCCTCAACCCTAAACCCTATCCCTAAACCCTCAACACTATACATTAAACCCTAATCCCTCAGCCCTCAACCCTAAACCTTATCCCTAAACCCTAATCCCTCAACCCTCAACCCTAATCCGTCATCCCTCAACTCTAATCCCTCATCCCTAAACCCTAAATGCTATCCCTATTCCTACACCCTCAACAAACTCGATACTATACCTTAAACCCTAATCCCTTATCCCTAAACCCTCCAACCCTATCCCTAATCCTTATACCCTCCACACTCTACTTTAACCCTAATTCCTCGACCCTCAACCATATCCCTAAACCCTTGACCCTCAAACCTCAACCCTCAACCCTCAACATCAAACCCTAATCCCTCAACCCCTGAACTCTGATCCCTCGACCCTCAACCCTATCCCTAAACCCTCAACCCTAAACCCTCAACCCTCAACATCAAATTCTAATCCCTCAACCCTAAAGCCTCAACCCTCAATCCTTAAACCTTCAACCCTAAACCCTATCCCTAATCCCTCTACCCTTGACACTCTAACCCTAACCTCAACATTAAATGCCAATCCGTCAACCCTAAACCCTAATCCTAAACCCTCAACCCTCAACACTATACCTTAAACCCTAATCCCTCAACCCTCAACCCTAAACCTTATCCCTAAACCCTAATCCCTCAACCCTCAACCCTAATCCATCATCCCTCAACTCTAATCCCTCATCCCTAAACCTTAAATACTATCCCTATTCTTAAACCCTCAACAGACTCGATACTATACCTTAAACCCTAATCCCTTATCTCTAAACCTTCCAACCCTATCCCTAATCCTTACACCCTCCACACTCTACTTTAACCCTAATCCCTTGAACCTCAACCTTATCCCTAAACCCTTGACCCTCGAACCTCAACCCTCAACCCTCGACGTCAAACCCTAATCCCTCAACCCTTAACTCTGATCCCTCATCTCTCAACCCTAACCCTAAACCCTCAACCCTCAACGTCAAATCCTAATCCCTAAACCCTAAACCCTATCCCTAAACCCTCAACACTATACCTTAAACCCTAATCCCTCAGCCCTCAACCCTAAACATTATCCCTAAACCCTAATCCCTCAACCCTCAACCCTGATCCGTCATCCCTCAACTCTAATCCCTCATCCCTAAACTCTAAATGCTATCCCTATTCCTACACCCTCAATAGACTCGATACTATACCTTAAACCCTAATCCCTTATCCCTAAACCCTCCAACCCTATCCCTAATCCTTATACCCTCCACACTCTACTTTAACCCTAATTCCTCGACCCTCAACCCTATCCCTAAACCCTTGACCCTCGAACCTCAACCCTCAACCCTCAACATCAAACCCTAATCCCTCAACCCTTAACTCTGATCCCTCAACCCTCAACCCTATCCCTAAACCCTCAACCCTAAACCCTTAACCCTCAACGTCAAATTCTGATCCCTCAACCCTTCACTCTAATCCCTCAACTCTAAACCCTATCCCTAAACCCTCAACACTATACCTTAAACCTAATCCCTCAACCCTAACCCTAAACCTTGTCCCTAAACCCTAATCCCTCAACCCTCAACCCTAATCCGTCATCCGTCATCCCTCAACTCTAATCCCTCATCCCTAAACCCTAAATGCTATCCCTATTCTTAGACCCTCAACAGGCTCGATACTATACCTTAAACCCTAATCCCTCTACCCTCGACACTCTTATTTAACCCTAATCCCTTGACCATTAACCCTATCCCTCAACCTCAACCCTCAACCCTCAACCCTCAACCCTCAACCCTCAACTCTCAACATTAAACCCTAATTCATCAACCCTAAACCCTAATCCCTCAAACCTAAACCCTATCCCTAAACCATCAACCCTCAACACTAGACCTTAAACCCTAATCCCTATCCCTCAACCCTTAACCCTTAAAACTTAAACCCTATCCCTACACCCTCAACACTTGACACTATATCTTAAGCCTTAAACTCTCATCCCTAAAGCCTCAACCCTCAATCCTTAAACCTTCAACCCTAAACCCTATCCCTAATCCCTCTACCCTCGACACTCTAACCCTAACCTCGACATTAAATGTTAATCCGTCAACCCTAAACCCTAATCCTAAACCCTCAACCCTCAACACTATACCTTAAACCCTAATCCCTCAACCCTCAACCCTAAACCTTATCCCTAAACCCTAATCCCTCAACCCTCAACCCTAATCCATCATCCCTCAACTCTAATCCCTCATCCCTAAACCCTAAATGCTATCCCTATTCCTAAACCCTCAACAGACTCGATACTATACCTTAAACCCTAATCCCTTATCCCTAAACCCTCCAACCCTATCCCTAATCCTTACACCCTCCACACTCTACTTTAACCCTAATCCCTCGACCCTAAACCCTATCCATAAACCCTTGACCCTTGAACCTCAACCCTCAACCCTCAATGTCAAACCCTAATCCCTCAACCCTTAACTCTGATCCCTCGACCCTCAACCCTATCCCTAAACCCTAAACCCTAAACCCTCAACCCTAATCTGTCATCCCTCAACTCTAATCCCTCATCCCTAAACCCTAAACGCTATCCCTATTCCTAAACCCTCAACGGACTCGATACTATACCTTAAATACTAATCCCTTATCCCTAAACCCTCCAACCCTATCCCTTATCCCTTAATCCTCATGATTAATAGCCTTGAACGTAAAAAAATTTAAGGGGAACATAACGTGAGCGCATTATAACGCGCTCGCGTTATGTCAAACATGACAAACAACAGACTTGCGGTAAAGGAAAAATGCAAAGCAAAACAGAACGCAAGCACGTTACAACGTGAGCGTGTTACAACGTGAGCGCATTATAACGCGCTCGTGTTATGTCTTGCTTTGGGAATCCCAAGCCTTGGGCTTGGGATTTGCTTTGGATTTCCAACCCAAAGGCTTGGAGTGCCTTATGAACAGTCACAGACATATTTTTCTATATTCTTCAAAATTTCACATAATTTCGTTCGTGCTAACCCTCAGATTTGCACGTGTTTCAAGGTCAAACAAATCGAACACTTGAGTAATGTTAGGCTTTCTCTTAGCTATTTGACGATGTGATTTTTTTCACATTTTAACAATGTTAAGCCTTTCATCTTTAATTTCTTTTGTTTGTGTCTGTTTTTAGGCAAAAACCATTGTTTGGTCTTTTTTTCATTGTAAATTAATTATTCATTCAAATTTCAAAAAAATTACATATTTAGAAACTAGACTCCATTCTACAAATTTTTAAAAAATAAAAAAATAATTTTCAATTAGTTTTCAAAATTTATAGGGGTAGCACGGTCAAGATTCTATTTTTTAGGATGTGTCCACTTTGAAAATTAGTAAAAAATTAAATATTCATCAAAAAATTATCAGAAAAATCGGGCATAAACTACATGCTATTAGCTAATTTCTCACTGAAGCGATTTTAAAAATACCAAAAAAAAGTTGACCTTTTGAGGGAGCCACAAAACATGCTATGTTATGTTTTTTTGACAGAAACAACACCAATTTCTGTGGCTCCCTCTTTTGAACCCCTTAATCTATGCCATTTTCAAAACAAAATAGTAGTTTAGAAAGTAGACTCAGAGCACTATGAACATTGTTTTGGTTGCATCTCCAAATTTTGAGTGTAACTATGCTCAATTTCTCATCCAAGGCCAGTATTTCTTGATTTCAGAAAAAAAGTGGCCACTTAAGACCCCTTTTTGGCCCCCCATCTTCCTGCACTTACCCAATTGTATGCTCTCCTTTTAAAATCATAAAAGTTCCCTTTTCAAAAAATTTAAAGCATCAATTCTTTAAACTTTTGTTGTCACATGTGAATATGAATTTTCATTAAGTTATGCCTTTTTTTTCAAGTTGATCCTCTTTTAAGTTCAATGGATGTATTAGCTACCTAGACATATATATAGCTCCTAAGGACTTATAATTTTAATTGGAAAACAATTTTCAAAATGCTAAAACTTTTGTATGTAAAGGAGTTTTTCAACAATTTTTTCAAGCTTTATGTAATGATGCAATAAAAAATGAGTTTTTGGAAAGTGGCAAATATGTATGAGTGTGATATTACTTAATACATAATAAATGAGTTTTGGTACCTCATGATTTAAACTAAAAAGTATTTTTGGAAAATGAAAAATGGCATTGTTCAATACAAACAAGTATGAATGTGATATTACTTAATATGTAATAAATGAGTTTTGGTCCCTCATAATTTAAAGTCAAAAGTGTTTTTTTTTTTTTTTGGAAAATCACCTATTTACAATGAATGCCATATTACTTAATATATATTTTGTTATCAGCCTAAGCATTAGGCATCTTTAAAATGTAAGTGCTAGTGTTTAATAAGATACATTTAGTTCAATTATAAATACTTATAGTAACACTAACAACCTTAAAGTCACAACTTGCTTTTAAGGCTGGACCATTTCTGCTCATATCTTGCTTGGGCTTCTCCACATTCGTTTAATCTGTTCTTACAGTTAAGAGTTTAGGATACTAGAATCTCATTTGTCTAACCTGGTTTTGATTACCGAGAGATTGGGTTATGTTTAGATCCTCTTTGCCAAGTTGAAATTTTTTCAGTAGTTGTTATATGCAAATGATTTGTATCCTTGTATACCCAATAAAGTGAACTGATTTGAATCCTTGCAAAACCAATTTGCAGATACAGTAAAATGATTTGAATTTTTGCACTCCCAATTAAACAATCATAGCCAGATGGTTTGAATCCTTGAGTACCCAATTACCGGTAAAACACGGTGAAAGAATGGTGATGACTTTCAATGGTAAGCTCATTATTCTTGCATTTGAAGAGTTTGATAGATTTCTTCTCATTTGTAAAATTGTAAGCAAAAGGTTTTCATTCTATGATGAGAAAATTACAAGCATTCACATCATCCACGCCTAGCTCTAAAATTTTCCAATAGGCACAACTCATACGAATGTTTTCGCATCAGTTAAGAAAAATGTGTTTTTTATCACCTACTGCATTCAAGTTAAACTCCCATAGATCATCTTTTCTTCCTCCTTGTAATGGCTTTAGTTTACAAGGATCATATGAGGCTTAAAGCATGGATTTTATGGTTTTGTTAAGGAGAGGAGGATTTGGAATGGAAAAGAATTGTTGCATTTGCTGGCATGTTTGCTTTGGATGATAATGTGAGAATTGTTTTCAATTTTTGCAGGACTTCTGAGGTGTGGGAAGAGCTGCAGGTTGAGTTGTACAAACTACCTCCGACCTGATATAAAACGAGGGAAGTTTTCCTTCGAAGAAGAGCAAACGATAATTCAACTTCATGGAGTTATGGGAAACAAGTAAGAAATGTCAAATAGTCTATATAGCCTTGTTTGGATGATTGTTTCCATGGGTGTCTAGTTCTCTAAGATTTGCTTGATTATATTGTTTTAAGATTTGCAGGTTGTTAGTGCAAATATATATGTGTTGATCTGTGCATTGTTTGTGAAAAATTTCAGCCATTTTAGCTAAATTGATGATGGTGTTGATCTGTGCAGATGGTCTGCTATAGCTGGGCATCTTCCTGGGAGGACAGACAACGAAATAAAGAATTACTGGAACACCCACCTGAAAAAATGTCTGCTTCAGATGGGAATAGATCCTGTGACTCACAGGCCAAGGATGGATCTCTGTGATTTCTCCAACATGAGCCATTTTCTGGCTCCACCTTCTCTGAGCCATTTTCTGGCTCCATTTTCTCAGTCATGTGGCTCAGGGAAGGTGGAGCCAGAAAATGGCTCATGTTGGAGAAATCACAGAGATCCATCCTTGGCCTGTGAGTCACAGGATCTATTCCCATCTTAAGCAGACGTTTTTTCAGGTGGGTGTTCCAGTAATATAAAGAAGCAATCCAAAAGGCCTCACTAGAGAAGGACTTGGAGAATCTTCCCCTTGGTGATCTAACTGAAATTGGGGAAAGAGGTGTCAATCTGAGTGGTGGTCAGAAACAACGTATACAACTTGCCCGTGCTCTATACCAGGATGCTGATATTTATCTTTTGGATGACCCTTTCAGTGTTGTTGATGCTCTTA
Organism: Cunninghamia lanceolata; assembly: GCA_027924645.1. Taxonomy (NCBI): domain Eukaryota; kingdom Viridiplantae; phylum Streptophyta; class Pinopsida; order Cupressales; family Cupressaceae; genus Cunninghamia; species Cunninghamia lanceolata. The sequence goes on along the minus strand of BSBN01001268.1, from coordinate 3,796,835 downwards.
CTGCCGATAGCCTGTTTAAGGTTCATAAATGATGACACTTTTCTCAATTCTGTTGGTTTTCTTTTGATGTAAATCTCGTGAAATATTGTGAAGCTGGGAACAATTTTATCTCTAGCACATTTCCAGGTTATGATTTTTTTTCCTTTGGGTTCATAACAATTGTAGATTCTGATGTGTAGGACTACATAATGGAAGCAATTTCAAAAAAGACAGAGATCCTTGTAACACATCAAGTTGATTTCCTACCAGCATTTGATAGTATACTGGTTATTATGAGCCTGTCTGGTCATGCAAGAGCTGCCTGACTGAATATATACTGCTTAAGGGCACTGCATCAAGATGCTTTCTAGTTACTGACACAAATGTTATTCTCATAATTTGTAAGAATTTAATGGTAGAAATTTCTGTAACTTCAGATTCAGTTATAACAATAAGGCCACACTTTATTGCAGTTGATGTTGGATGGGTAGGTTCGAGAAAGTGGGAGTTATCAAGAGTTATTAGCCTCAAGTGAGGCATTCCAAGAGCTTGTGAATGCACATAAAGACATGATGGCTTCTAACAAATCGGCAGTTACAATGCCACCCTCTAAAGGAAAACCTGTGATTCAAGAAAGAGAAATTCAAAAGGTCAAGTCTCAGAAAGGACAAGAGAAATCATGTAGAGCACCTAAAGTGGATCAGCTAGTTAAACAGGAAGAAAAGGAAATTGGGGATACTGGTCTGAAGCCATACATTGACTATTTGAAACAGAACACAGGCTTCTTGTATTGTTCCATCGCTGGCCTTTCTCATCTTGTATTTTTGACCAGGCAGATTTTGGAAATACTTGGATGGCTGCTAAGGTGCAGAGTACCCAAGTCAGCACATTGATGCTAATCATAGTCTACTCAAGTATTTCATTTGCTTCTTCAATTTTTATATTCCTTCGATCAATCTTTGTAGTCATTTTGGGGCTTGAAGCATCAAAGTCTTTCTTTTCTGAGCTCATGACTTCCTTATTCCAAGCACCAATGGCATTTTTTGATGCCACGCCATTAGGAAGAATTCTGAGCAGGGTACGTTTTGAGCCCTATCACTATGTAATTGTTTCTTTTCTTGATGGCATCCCATGGCATGCCCATTCTGATGCTGCATGCTTGCAAGTACCAGTTTTTGAAATATGTGTTGTTATGTCGGCCTTACAACTTAATGGAACATGTTTTGTTTACGGACGGTCATTGTTACGTTCGGCAGCTTTTTGACTTGCTCAAAGGCTTCAAACTCTGTGATTCATACGGGCTTTCTTCACTTTTCCAAAAAAACTGTCAGAACTGGAAGAATATAAATATTGTTACCTTGCATTAATGGTTAATCCACTTTCAACAATATACGTAAATCCATATATCTTAATATTTAAAACAAAAATATCGTCTAAATATGTAAATAAAAATTTGCATTTTAAGATTCATATAATATATAAGCTGCCTTTTAATAAATTTTATTGAGATTATTTTTTTAAAAAATGGGTGGATTGTCTGAGAGTGTAACAAACACCTATAAATATGAAAGAAATTCGGTTTGAGGGGAGGATGTGGTAAGTAGACAAATTATGAACACTAATCTTAACTCCCACGAGTTAAATCATGCTTAAACGGATGACAATAATTCTCAGAGTGAAAAATCTATCAGTTTTTTAGAATTTAATTTTTTACTTCAAAATTATTTTTTGTCAAAGGTACAAAATCTTTATTAGTACCTGCCTTTGACTGGTACTATTGCAATGAGTTCACACTTATCTAGTTATTAATCTATTGATTGCAAACCAATCAAAAGATAGGATTTTTTTTGTCGGGCAAATTTGATTTAAATTTGTACTTTTCCTATGTCAACATGATAAATTTTTAACAGAAAATTATTGAAAAATGATTTATCTGTATTGTCATTGGCTAAAAAAATGACCTTTTCTCTGCGGATTGTCAGATTGTGGGAGAGTGCAACAAAAAACTATAAATGCGGAGAGAATTATGGTTTGAGGGGAGGATGTGGCAAGTAAACAAATTATGAACATAAATTTTGTCTCCCACTAGTTAAGTCATGCCTAAATGGATGGTGATAATTATGAGAGGGAAGAATCATCAGTTTTTATGAATTTAATTTTTTATTCAATAGCTAAATGTAAAAATTACTTTTTGTGAAAGGGACAAAGTTATAATATTAATAATACTATTAAAAATATAGGGTTCTACACATTTTATCTTATGAAATTAGATTATTTTTGGGATTTCAATTTTATTTACTCAACATTAAAAATCTAGTATTTCAATTTTATTTACTAAAAAGTTAAAAATCTATAGTATCATGAAAAATATTTCGCCATATTATTACATTTTATATTTTATTCTTCAAACATACAATATTTTAATGTATTTTAAATTATCATACTATTAATATTATTACATTATACTATTTTAAGTAGACATTTTAAATCTCCACATAATACAAATATGTAGGCTTTGTAATAGTTAGTTTTATAGCTAAGTATATATTTTAGTGTTATTTTATTTTTACCAAATTAAATTATTTTTGAGATTTCAATTTTATTTACCCAATACATTTCAAAACGAGTTCACATAAATTTTTTCTTATAAATTTAGTTCTGAAATATAATAGTTACAAATTTGAAATGATAAACAATTATTTATTTTAGGAAAAAAAATACTACTAAACCACAATATTAGATTAATTAAAATAATTAAAATCATATTCTCTAAATGTACTTACTATTATTACTTAAACAAAAAATTAAGTGACTAAGTGTAGTGATCTAAATATGAATATGTTATTGTTATTATATCGTCTAATTATTCTTCAAACTTACAATATTTTAATGCATTTTAAATTGTAATAGTATTCAATATTATTACATTTTAATATGTTAGGCAGACATTTCAAAACTCTCCACACCCAACTAGGGTTAGGGTTCTACACATTTTATTTTATGAAATTAGATTATTTTGGGGATTTCAATTTTATTTAGTCAAAAGTTAAAAATCTAGTATAACGAAAAATATTTCACTATGTTATTACATTTTTTATTTTATTTTTCAAACTTACAATATTTTAATGCATTTTAAATTATAAAAGTATTAGTATTATTACATTTTAAAGAAATATTTGTGTTATTTAATAAGCTTTGTAAAGTTTATTTTTATAGTTAAGGAAATATTTTAGTTCTACATTATTTTTGAGATTTCAATTTTATTTACCCAAGACATTTCAACACTCTTCAAAAATTAATTTTTTAATTATTGGAATGCAATTTGAAAAATTACAACTAAACAAACACTCTAATAACAACACTACAATGCGGCCACTACGTGGCACTTGTTATTTATAGTTATAATATTAATAATATTATTAATATACATTATTAACACTTCTTCATATATTATCTTAATATTATAGTAACAAATTAATATTATTATTTTAATATAATTGTAATATTTATATTATATTTTTAATGATATAATTTATTTGTCACCATTCTATAGTTATTTTATTCTTTTACGTATAAGAATATAAAAATTATTAATTATTTTTTTTAATTATTGTTGTTGTCATCGTCGTTGTTGTGTAATATTATATTGATAGTTTAATTTGTATTGAATAAAACAATATAATTCTTAATTATAATAATAAGAATAATAATGTTATAATAATAATTCATTTATCTATATTAAATTGTTATATGATTATTATTATATAGTGAATATCTAACATGAGCTCTAAAATATTTGATTAAATCTCTCATTTTACCCAATATTTTAGGGCTAATAAATTTTTTTTTAAAAAATGTATGTTCTCATATATAGATTTACAATGAAAAAGCAAACAAACAATTTATTTTTGACAAATATGCACCTCTAAAAAAATACAAGATTTAATATATATATATATATATAATGTTATTCTTTTAACACTTTAAAAAATATTTTGCTAAACATTGGCCAATGAAATATTTGAACTTTAACACTTTTAAAGTGGAAATGCAATCCTTCACACGTCCTCCAAGACTTTCCAAAGCACATAAGAAACCTATATATCTAACCTCCCCAAAAGAGATATAAACTTACTTTAACATTATGAAATCATTTAATGAAAAAAATATCATTTACTCATAACATTCAAACAAAATTTACCCCTTGGTACTTACATTCATCCTAGGGCATATAAAAGATATATTTCACTTTGTCTAAACTTCAATTACGACCACTAAATAAAAAGCTTTAAAACAAAACAAAGACTTTGGCAATTTGTAAGTTTAGGAGTATCAAATACAACATGTTTCCACTTTTATTTATTTATTATTTTTTATTATAAATTTATTATAATTATTATATTACTATAATATTATATTTTAATTATAATTATAATTATAATATAATATAATATTTATATTATTATTACAATATTAAATATATAATAATATTATATTTGTATAATTGCATTATTATAATATTATATATTATTATATTATTGTTGTTTTTAAGAGCTATCTCCCCAAGAATTATCTAACAACAAAGAATAAAAAATGTATATAGAAACGTGCAATCTCATAATAAAGGGTACAGATAACCATGAACAACAATATGATTCAAAATAATAAAAGCTCGCAATGATAGATGTGTTGTAGCTCATGAAGTACACAAGAAGGTTATAACAAAGTCCAAAGAATTTAGAAAGTCTAGAGAGAGCTTCACACTAGCCAACATCTTCAAAGGTAACTAGTTCAATGCATGTAGGGAATGAAGGAGAATCCTAGTAGTCACTAAGCTTGTTAGTTTCGGTAAAGAGGCCATGGAATATTGGTTACAAACTCAACAAAACTTGGTTGAATGGCCATTATAAATTATATGGATTTGAAATGTGGCCAACCTAGTCATTAAATGGAATTTATATGCTTGTAATATCATAGGAAAACGCAATTGCATGGATGTCCACACAATATAAGAATGTTGTATCCAAGTTCTCCAAGTTCACACACTCTTTTCTCAACTTGGAGACAACATTCTTATATTTTAGTAAATATTATATCAACAAACTTTGACTTGTTTATTCAATATCGGTCTTAAAGACATAAAATATACTCTTTATTATAAGACAAGTATAAGGTGAGAGCTTAGGTGACTTAAAAGCATGTATTGAGCCTCTCTTTGGATCCTTGCATCTCATGTCAATCTACTCAAAGGCTTGTTAACCCTTTTTCATGCTTATAAATAAATTTGGTATACATTCTCAAGGTATACTTGATTATGTCATAAAGTCATTGATTTTGACGTTTATAGACTTCTAAGACTCTTGCCACTAAGATATGTTTTTCTTAGTCCATGATTATATTCTACTAATTTCCTGTCAAAGTGAACTATATAAAATGACTATAATATTGTCATAATGAGGTAAAAGCAATTTACAATGATCTATTGACCAATATTGGAAAAAATATAAGATAAAATAATGGTTTCCTCTTAAATGGAAATAAAAGTAGTATATAAGAACTCTTAGTTACTCATAGAAATTAAAATGATAATGTGTATATTTTCTACCTCTACTGCATAAGTTAAAATAGATTCTTTTGTGTGATTATCTGAATGTGAAGTCTATTCGACTAATGTCTTTTAATCAAGTCATTGATCATTCACAGGTTATAAACTTTTATAAATAATCAAGAGTAATGATACCTCTCAACATCAAACTGATACAACTCCTTTAGAAGGATACTATGACATCATAATACTAATATGTTTCGGTCTACTCAAGTCATAAGATATTAAGTAAACTCTTGGTCTGCTACTGACTTAACTGGTAGGTTCTTTCCATAGATAGATAGGTATAGATTGATATTATCAAATCGACCTTACACAGTCGACAACACACTGAACCATTCGGCCTATATTGGCTTATATCCAATGTTCTCACAACAAATATACTAAGGTAATATCTCACACATAGTACGTTCATATAATAACAAAATTTATCCAAGCTTAATGATCGGCCAGTATATATATCATTCGGCCTATACACAAGTTATAGGTACTATTTGGCAAACTCCCTAGAAATCTATAAAATAAGTTTGTTATAATAAAATAAAATGGATATTATTGTTAAGGGCATGGTGTATTCGTTAAGAATTGTCATTATTATTGTCACCACTCAAGTTTAAATCTTTCTCTAGACATTGAGCTTGTGGGCTTTGTGCCCCCACTAAGCAACACTATGCTCACATGTTTGGACTATGTGTTAAAACTGAGGATGAAGTCCCCTATTTGTGGCCCAACTAGATGGGCCTAATTAATGCCCAAATTTATAAATAAAAAAATAAAATAGATTTTAATATTTATCATATAAAAATATTTTAAAAAAAATAATATAATGGTGCTTTCACAATTTCTTGGAAGGTCACTCATCCCAATAATACTCTAGCTCAAACAAACTTGATGTTGTAATATTTTATTCATCTTATATATATTCTATCCTAAGTGTGATATTGCACCTATTTAATAAGTTTACTTAGGATATTAAGAATATTTAATTAGTCTTACAAGTAGGTAGCTAATAATGGCATGCTTACACCTTGACTTGAGGTACACAAGTGCCACCCCTACCTCATCAATTCTTGATTGATGGTAGTTATGTGCCACCTCTATTCAATCAAGGCTACCTTGGTCTCACTTAGACTGAGTTAACTCACCTCCTGATTGGGAGTTAAACTTGAATCTCTTAGGCATGCCATCTCATTGATTCATGCATCCAAGAGGCCCATATATTTGTATTTTAATATTTGTAACTTGTCGAGCTATAATATTGAATATTGAATATATTTATTCTATTCATAGATCATAAGCATGGTCTTAGGTAGATTTATCGTTCATAAGAAATTCTAACAACACTTAATCCTAAAATTTTATCACATTCAAATCCACTTAACTTGCTATCCAGTTTATACAATTGTTTTATTAAACTACTTATTTTCATTTAATCTCTCTTTATCCTTTCCATGTCTAAATAATTTTTGTTTGATCTTTTCTATGTCTAATTATTTTTTGTTTTAATCTTTCTCTTTATCATTTCTATGTCTAATTATTTTTTTCATTTAATCTCTCTTTATCCTTTCTATGTCTAATTTTTTTGTTTTAATCTTTTTCTTTATCATTTCCATGGAACCCTTCTACAATAAAGGAATTCACATGTTGAAAGACTTATGATGAAAAATAGTATTAATATTTTGTTGTAGGCTCAAGTCAATCCAAGTTAAATTCATTCATAATAATAGGTGAGGTATTAAAGACAAAACAATGTTGAGGAGTTAAATGCTTACATTTCTAGCCTTATGAAGCTCAAAATGCCTTCCCGACCCATGCTATTGAAAACCCTAAGTCACAAGTGCTAGGTGATGTAGAAAAGATTCTATTGATAGAAAGGAGCAAGGAAAATGCGGTAGAAGAGGTTGGTGATAGGAACCTTCTACAAGTATTAGAGGATGAAAGATCCCATTAGTGTTAAGTACACATGCACCTGTGGCCCCTATTGCTCCCAGTAAGTAGGGCCTAGAGGGTTGGATTTTTCGTAAGGTTGGAAAAATAGTGCATGCACATTTTGGAGCTCCAGACAAAGTGAAAGATGGAGTTTATTCAAAAAAGGTCAGTGTAGAGGCTAAATCTTTGACAAGCAAAATGTGCAAGGTGGGCATTATCCCCTATTCTAGGGAGCATCGTATATTATCTCTGGGTTGCAAGGTCCTTAGTGAGGAAGATTAATTCACAAATTGAGGGTTAATTTGTAAGTTTCATGCTTTGTCACCAAGATTAGCAAATCTACATTCTTAGATTACGAAAAGATGGGCAGAAAAGATAAAAGGTAATATTGACATTTTTTAAAGTACTCAAGGTTTTTTTGTATTGGTATGTGAGAAATCAGAGGATTGAAAATATGTTTTAGAAAAGGGCCATGGTTTTGGGACACAAGTGTTTTAATTGTAAAGTCTTGGCTCCCAAATTTTAATTTGATGATAGAGACATTTTCTGTTATGCTTATTTGCATTAGGCTTCTTTATCTCCCACTATAGTTTTAGGTAGATGCCTATTTTTTGGGGATTGGAAATATACTAGAAAAATTCTTGTTTATTGACCCGAATACAAATAATCTAATACACTCCACAAGACTATAGGTAGAACTAGATATTTTGAAAGGGCTTATGGATGAGATATGTTTAAAAGTGGAAGATTAGATTTGGAAATAGGTTATAGATTATGAAAACATTTCATTCCATTGCAAAAGATGCTTTCAAGTGGGTCATATTACAGTAGAATGCACAAAAGGGAAACCTAAATTGATAAAACAAGCAACTAGGTGCCAAGGGGTTTGTTATACACATCTTTCAATAAGGCTTTTGAGAGCTCATTAGGGAAAAACAAAGGGTACTTGTTCGACTGATTTGTAGCCAAATCGGCTCTTGAAGTAGACATTGAACTAGGATCATCTAAGTTTAAGTCAGATGTATCTTTCCCCTTACCTCCTAGATATTCAGAAGTAGTTCATTCCCCCTTGTCTCAATAGCATATCTATGTGGATAATGGCATAAAGAAAGAGAAGCAAAAATAATTGGTAAATTTATCCATTTCCAAAGGAATGCAAGATAAATCATCTTTCAATAATAACATGCAGCAAGTATTGAGACCCAAACATCCTAAACAACCTATAGGAAGATTCACATTATTTAAATGCAATTCTTAAGAATTATTATTATTATTAATCAAGCATATTTGGAGTCTTTCTATTCTTTAAAAAATAAGAAGTAACAAGTGCCACGTAGTGGCCAGTACCTACTTTGTAGTGTTGTAATGATAGTATGTGTTTTAGTTGTAATTATAGTTGTGTTTTGAGTTTAATTTTTTAATTCATTAGGTAAATTTCAAATTTACTTTTTATCAAACCAACAAAATCGTTATTATTTATAGTTATAATATTAATAATAATATTAATTATATTATTAATATTTATTATAACACTTGATATATTATATTAATTGATATTATAGTATTATAATAATATTATATAATAATATAAATATTATATTATATTATAATTATAATTAAAATATAATACTATAGTAATATAATAATCATAATAAATTTATAAAAAAAAATAATAAATAAATAAAAGTGGAAACGTGGTGTATTTGATACTCCTAACTTACAAATTGCCGAGTCTTTGTTTTGTTTCAAAGCTTTTTATGTAGTGGTCCTAAGCTGAAGTTTAGACAAAGTGAAATATATCTTTTATATGCCTTAGGGTGAATGTACCAAGGGGTAAATTTTGTTTGAATGTCATTAGTAAATGGTATTTTTTCCATTAAATGATTTCATGATGTTAGAGTAAGTTTATATCTCTTTTGGGGAGGTTAGATATATAGGATATATTTTTTAAAGTGTTAAAGAATAACATTATATATAGAAATTTTAAATCTTTTATTTTTTTAGAGGTGCATATTTGCCAAAAACAAATTGTTTGTTTGTTTTTTCATTGTAAATTTATATATGAGAACATACATATGTTTTTTAAAAAATTTATTAGTCCAAAATATTGGGTAAAATGAGAGATTTAATCAAATATTTTAGAACTCAAGTTAGATATTTACTATATAATAATAATCATATAACAATTTAATACAAATAAATGAATTATTATTATAACATTATTATTCTTATTATTATTATTATTATTAAGAATTATATTGTTTAATACAAATTCAACTATCAATATAATATTACACAATATAATAATAATTATTATTATTATTATTTTTATATTTTTATACATAAAAGAATAAAAGAATAAAATAACTATAGAATGGTGACAAATAAATTATATCATTAAAAATTATAATATAAATATTACAATAATATTAAAATAATAATAATATAATATATTAATTTGTTACTAATTTTTAATATTTAGCAATCATAAGAGAATAAAATAATAATATTATAATATCAATTAAGATAATATATGAAGAAGTGTTAATAATGGATATTAATAATATTATTAATAGTATTATTAATATTATAACTATAAATAATAAAGATTTTGTACCTTTGACAAAAAGTAATTTTGAAGTTTAGGTAATGAAGTAAAAAATTAAATTCTAAAAAACTGATAGATTTTACAGTCTAGAATTATCGCCATCCTTTAGGCATGATTTAAGTCGTGGGAGTTAAGATTAGTGTTTATAATTTGTTTACTTGCCACATCCTCCTCTCAAACCGAATTTTTCGTGTTTGTTGCACTCTCGGACAATCCACGCCATTTTTTTTAGCGAATCACAATAGATATAAATAAATCATTTTTCAATGATTTTTTGTTAAAAATAAAGAATACAATAAAATCTATTAAAAGGTAGCTTATATATTATATGAATCTTAAATTGCATAATAAAAAGAAAAGAAAATGTAAATTTTTATTTACCTATTTAGACGATATTTTACGTATATTGTTGAAAGTGGATTAACCATTAATGCAAGGTAACAATATTTAGATTCTTCCAGTTCAGTCTTTTTTGGAAAAGTGAAGAAAGCCCGTATGAATTATAGAGTTTGAAGCCTTTGAGCAAGTCAAAAAGCTGCTGAACGTAACAATGACCGTCTGTAAACAAAACACGTTCCATAAAGTTGTAAAGCCGACATAACAACACATATTTCAAAATGTGCATGTCATGGGATGCCATCCTGATGGCCCGATAGACAGAGCCATTGGCAAGTACAGTGAACTGATTTGAATTCTTGCATTCCTTGAGTACCCAATTACCGGTAAAACAGGGTGAAAGAATGGTGACTGTTTAGACATAGGACTATGAAGTCCATACAGTGAACAGAGAAAAATACTACATCAATTTTCAATGCCTGATGACTGTTAGGAGACAACATTTGAAAAGGAAAGAAACAGGTGACCTATTTTGTGAAAGAATGGTGATGACTTTCAATGGTAAGCTCATTATTTTTGCATTTGCAGAGTTTGATAGATTTCTTCTCATTTGTAAAATTGCAAGCAAAAGGTTTTCATTCTATTATGAGAAAATTACAAGCATCCATAGAACCTACGATCAGTTTTTTTGGTAATTTCCAAACAAACAATTTCAATAAAATATTTCGGTTTCTCATTTTATTATGTTCCACTTTATATATTCCTCTATCCATGGAATACATTCAATGTACAGAAATGGCTGTAACAGAGTTTTTGTTATTCATATTAACAGCTACTCTAGGAGGAATGTTTTTATGTGGTGTTAATGATTTAGCAACTATCTTCGTAGCTTTAGAATGTTTAAGTCTATGTTCTTATCTATTATCTGGATATACCAAAAGAGATGTACGGTCTAATGAGGCTATTATGAAATATTTACTTATGGGTGGAACAAGTTCTTCCATTCTTGTTTATGGTCTTTCTTGGCTATATGGTCTATCTGGAGGAGAGATTGAACTTCAAGAAATAGCCAATGGTCTTATAAATACATAAATGTATAACTCTCCAGGAATTTGGATTGCACTTCTATCTATAACGGTAGGAATTGCATTCGAGCTTTCTCTAGTTCCTTTTCATCAATGGACCCAAGGAGTGCGATTCGTTTTACAAATGATTACATTTCTAAATCTCTTTTTTAGAGATGTTTCTATTTATAAAAACTCTATAGATATGTGGAAGAAAAGACTTTTATTCCCACTTGGACTAAGACATAACTTTTACCAAAAAAATTTTGTGTTAAATTAAGGTAAAGCAAAGTAAGAAACAAATAACTTTTACAAGTTAGTTATTATGGGTAATATTCAAAGCTAGGGTTTCTTCAATATTAAGCGCGATTTTTTGTACTTCTAGATCCATTATTTTCATTTTAGACCCGTAATTCTTCCCATCTCTATCTTCCACATAAGGAGGCATAAGGAGGTAACAGAAGAGACATTTGCTGCTCTTGCAATGCTTTCTTAAAAATCGAAAACCTTTTTATTTCATCTTGCAAGAAGTATAAATTGAACTATTTTCAAACCTGTACCAATAATGTCTTGCAGTATCTTAATAGTTTCTTTCGAATCTAAATTCAAATATTTTATGATTTTATTTTCTAGTAAAACTCTAAGGATAGTAACAAGAGTATTGCTGTATGCTACTAATGTTTTCAATGTTTCAGCATCAGAATCTTGAAAAAATTCAAAGTAAAAATATTTGTGATAAAGGATTTTGTACATTAAAATTGAGACCTTTCGAACCATTGTGATGTCAAACGTAGTATGTTTTTTATCTAAAAGATCTATAGTAGAGAAATTAACATCCATAGGACACCAAGTGTCATTATCAATTAATAGGTCAATTCATTCTAAACTAGTAATTGGTAGAGTTGCTCCACATTCTGAACAAACACCTTTTTGTTCTAGTAACGATTTCTTGTAGTGGTCCTTCTCCTTTGAAAGCCATCATGGCTCTTCTCATGGCTTGCCTAACCTTCTATTGCACCTTCTACTACACCTACACATAAACCATTAAAAACAAAAATAGAGTTAAGGAAATACAAATTTCCCATGAGTGCTTCCTCCTTTGCATTATGCCATTTAGGCATGCTTTTCAATTCATCCTTTGTGAGGTGGTCTTTGTTTCCTAGCTCCGTGTGATGTGGTTCACAAGGCAACTCTTTTTTTTGCATTGTACTCCTTTATACCACAAATGGACATGTCTCTACTCTCTATCTAGATCATCCTCAATTATTCTCCAATAAAGTGATGATCTACTCTCTTTTCATCAATGATGGGATTCTCTAGGTTCCTCTAGCTGCTTTTGGTTGGTTGTCTTCTCAAAAATCAATAGGATTTCATCACACATGGGGCTCCCAAAGATCTCCATCTTTATTGTAGCTTCCTCTCTAATGTGGACTGCTTCCGGTCCACTACTACAACATTTTGAGCCTCCTCTTGTGATAGGCTGCATTTCTCTTCATTGTAGTCTTTAAACTCTTCTCCTCTTGCATTGTAATCTTCAATACCTTCCCTTTCTTCTGGGTAACACAACTCAACAGCTCCATGGAACTCATCCTCTTCATTTTCATCCCATCCCAATCATTCTCTGTTTTCAACTCTTCACTTATTGGCCTCTTATCCAATAAGAATCTTGCCAACTCATCCAGGGATTTAAGCTTTCCCTGTTGGAAGAGTTCTATCCCTTGGCTAATCCTTGCCTCTATGGCTTTCCTCTTTGTATTTAAGTTTTGCTCATAAGATGAGTACCTATTCTCACCATTCTTTTTCACTTTCTCACAACTCTTCAATGCCTTTGCTGTAGATTTCTTCTTCTTTGTCTTCTTATTGCTACATGCTTCATTCTCCTCCAACATCCACTTTAAATCCTCCAATTCATACTCTAACTTCTGCAACTCCTTTTGTTGGTCCTTTGTTTGTTTCTGCTTTTGCCTTTGCCTTATTTTTTCTTCCAATCTCATTATCCTCTTTCTGACATTATGACATAACTCCATATTCGCCTGCATAACCATAACACTCAGACTGCTTCTCCACATGCATGCCTCAACGCTGCTCACATCCCAGTCCACAGATTTTAAAAATGGCTGTCTTCATGCTTTGCTTTGCTTCTATTAATGTCTACATGCTAACCACAAATGAGACATTCCTTCAGCAAGAAGAAAACTCCTCCTGCTGCAGCTACACCGAATTGCATCTCATTCACACAGTGACAGTCAAGAGAGAACAGTAAACAAACTATACAAGGCTCCCGTGATTAGATAAAACCAAAACAAAAAAAAAAAACACAGCAGTTGATCTCTCTAAACTATTAAAATTCCTTCATACAAAATCTCCCTCCCCAGCATCTTAAGATGGACTGATACCAACTGAGATTTAACTCTGTAAGCCTGCAAATAAAACTCTAAACAGTGCTTTGTTCTTCCCTAACTTCAGAATATTAACAAATAGAGAACTAAAATAACACAAACACATCCATTCTATGATCAAAATGAATTACACTAAAATATAACTTAATTTATAACAATAATCAGAACCACAGAGTAGATACAACAGAGGAAAACTGAAAACTTTAACAGTCATATTATTCAGTCCCTGTTCCTCAGTCTCTAGTGCACTGCAGTTACTTTTCTTCTTCAGAACTCCATCCTAACCTCTAATCTCCACTCTAACTTCTATCCCATAGCTAAAAACTCTTCTAAAACCTATCCGTCCCAGATCCTATATCCCAGGACAGTTACTCCCTCTTACGTTTATTCATCAATCTAAAAATAGAAACAAGTTGACAGCTGTTGATTAAGGCTAAACAGACCAAAACTGCCGAACAACATGCTATAATTGGTAAAACAAAAGTCCTAAAAGGACTGAGCAGCGAACTCAACTAAAGTAGGAGATTTTTAATGAGGATGCTCCGCATCATAAGATGAAGACCAAACATGAAGGAAAATTGTATGGAATCAGTCCCAGATGTTTTGTTTGTTGTGACAACACATTTGAATAAATAATTGCTGCCAATAAGAACAATTTTGAGTTGATAGTATTGAATACCTTGCCTGTGTATTGTCTGTTTCATTGTTGCAATTTCTTTGGATGGAGAATGATCAGTAATTTCATGCCTGTAGCTGTTGATATAAACTTCAATTTAAAAATTGAGTTAAATTGCTTGGTGAGCATTGGATTTTATATTTGCTGCTTGAATTAGCAGTCCAATTGGACCCCTAATTCCTGTCTGCACCATATTTGGGGAGTTTATGATGACATATGATAAGTGTAAGGAATTTACTATTTTATAACAAATTTGATTTCCCATGACTTGGCTGTTGGATTTTTTCACCCAATTTGAGTGCTGCATTTAAGAGTAGTTTTAGCTCATGGTTTTAGATTTCCATTTGGTGGTTGCATGTATTGAATCTTCTATAAATTGGTGTTTGAGAAAGTAGTTTGAGTATGAGAGTTTGCAGGTACACAAGTGCTACTAGAATGTTGGCAAAATTCTTCCAAGTTTAATTTGTTGGTGATACTCCTATAACAACTTGCTCTGCAAGCGTGTTGTAATCTTATTTTGGACTTAAGAATACATTGAGCAAGTTTTGGAGTGGGGGGTTTTTCTTCTAAAAAGGTTTTCCCACATGTATTTAATGTTATGTATTTATTTCTTATTGCTGATTTATATGTGTTTCTGTATTATTTCTATAATAGTTAAACCAGATTTTAAAAAAAATGTATAATACTCCTCTCTCAAAGTTAGCCTAGGAAGTTATTCTGCTACTTTAACTTCCTTACATTCTCTTCATCCTAACTATCCATGATGTGATCCATGCCAACTTTTTCTTCTCCTTCTCTTCTCTATGCTGTTAAGAAATCTCTCTTTCAAAATCATCTTTTTAAAATTTTTGATGGTCTTGGCATAATATTCTTCTTTTGCTTCATCCTCTTTTTTTTTCTCCATCTCTCTTTTTCATTTATGATAATCTATTTCTTTGAAGGTGCTTCTTCACCTTTTGCTCATTTTCTTCAACCATCTTAAAATGCATCTTGTGCATACCTATGCTTTCCTTAAACCAAATCTTCACTCCCCATCGATTTTAGTTATTCAGCTCAGAAGTCATAGTTGTCAACAAATGAACAAAATATATGTGTACCATTACATTCAAGGAAGCAAATCAACATCTCGACTCTTTTCTTTTTTCTCAGCACATACTCTCAACTAGATCTGTTCTCCCAGTATCTTTAGATGCTCTGATATCAATAGATGCAGATAACTCTGTTCTGCAGGAAAGAAGAAAATCATCAGGCAAGAAGAGAGTAAGAGCAGCGAAAAATAAAACATCAAAATTTGTCATTTACCTCTAAGACAATGGGAAACCAGAACATCCAGCTTCATATACCGTTAACTCCTATCCCTTTTTCCTCTGAAAAATATCAGTCTATTTTAAGCTATTCTACCAGTCACGTTTACCTCTCTCCACAAAAATACAGCAGATTCAACAAAACTATTTTTAGGACAACGAACCTCCCAAAATTTCTCCAAGGTTTAACTGAGAAGAAGTGATTTTAAATCTGCATTTATCATCAACTTTAAATGAGTGGCAAATGCCCTTTGTTTGAGTTTTTTCTGCATCAATAACATTCTGGGGTGAAGATGCTGCTAAGGTATACAAGTAGTTTGTTTTGACAATTTCTGAGTTATCCATACGATGCAGTGGAGGATGATGGAGGAAATTGGAGTGTTGGACAGAGACAGTTGTTTTGCTTGGGCCGTGCATTGCTGAGACATAGTCGGATCCTGGTGTTGGATGAAGCAACAGCTTCAATTGACAGTGCCACAGATTCGATACTCCAAACAACAATTAGGGAAGAATTTGCAGAGTGCACTGTAATTACTGTTGCACACAGAATACCTACTGTGATGGACAGTGACATGGTTGTTGCAATCAGTGATGGTAAACCCTAACATTTCACATAAGTGTCTCTATTTCATGCATGGATTGCTTTGAATTGAACATTGTATACTCAAGCAGACTGGTGCAAGTAGGCATGTTCCCCCCTATTTAATAATTTCTTTTCATACAGGTGAGATGGTGGAATGTGATAAACCATTGAAGCTGATGGAGAGGGAAGGATCATTATTTGGAAAGCTTGTGACAGAGTATTGGGCACACACATCAGAAGCTCTTCATCATGCAGCAGCTGGTCAATGATTTCTCTTTGAATGCATAATTACTTGCCATTCTGTTGATGGTTTGGCACATTCCATCTGTCTAAGAACAACCATAAAGATATGTTTTCTAAAATCCAGGAAGACTCCTGTTTACAATTAGCTTTTTTCTGTAGTAAAGCAGCTTTCCATTGATTCCAGAATACAGTGGATAATGTTTTGAACTTGGGACAAAATACAGCACTTAATTTTATGAAATCAAATATTTTCATGGAGTACTTGTTTTTTCTTTTGGAATTTGAGAACGAAGTGCAATGAGACATTGAGATGTGGACCAAAGTGCTGCAAAGTCCGAGTTTGCCTTCAGCTTCTTGTTTTGCATAGAATGCACTAAAGTTTCATTTCTACGAATGAATGTGAGTGTTGTTCTATAAAATTGTGTCTTAGACTCTATTTGAGCAACACATCTTTTTCTGCTAAAAAAATGACAAAGAATTATATGGTCTAACAAATTACATATATGAATTTCTGAGTAGTGTTGAGAGATCTCAAATTTCAAATTTACTGTCATAATGGAAGTAAATACTGACAAAACACCTAAAACCTGAACCTCATATGCAACTGGGATTGAAAGAGGTCTACATAAATATTTCAGATTTTGCATATCCATGGTGGCTATCCATTCATTATTTAAGTTTTATTACAAGAGAGGCTGGATTGATAAACTCTTCATACACTGGCATGGAGACCTGAAACTTATGAAGAATCGACCTCAAATCATAGTTTGTCTTAATAGAATCCATTGGAAGAAAAATTTGGCTTGGTCTGTTTATAGATGCATGTTGTAAGGAAATGTTGAAAACTTGAAATATAGGGTGAGACTCGAGAGTGATTTCCAGTTGCCTATGTTGAACATTTGATCTTTGCAGGGTTGACAATAATATTTTTGAAACCTAGATAGCCAGTAATTTTGACTGCGGACTAGCCTTTTATGTAAGAAAGAAAGAAATTATATTAATGTCAATGAATAACCAAAGTAGGTCAATATGACTTGATAATACAATAAATTACAAAAGCATAAAAAGGTTGGCAATACCCTAAAAACTTAGAAAACAACAAAAACATTGCAATAATTAAAAGCATCACTGAAGATGCTCAGCCCAAGATGGATAAACCCTAGACAATTCAAAAATAGGAAGCTCTTTGGTCCATGTATGAATATAAATAGCCATGTGAGAGAAAGGCACTTCAATGAAACATTAAACTAATGGTGAACATATTCAAAGATCAAGACTATTGATGAAAGTTGGAACGTCTATATCAAAGCTTGGAGCAAAAGGACTAGCAACATCACCATACACTTTTGCATCAAGGCCAGTGAAAGATTTGACAATGTCCATGGAAGAATGACCCAAGCTAAGAGAGCTTTGTTGGAAAAATTGGAAATTCTAAGAGGAAGCATGGTGCTCCCCATAGAAATCTTTCCTAAAACCCAAGACTAATAAACTTCAAGGGTAGAGAGAGAACTAGTAATGTGTGCCTGCCTCCACAACATTTACTATTGTGAAGGAGAAGAGTAGGGAATCCTAGCTATAGTGCATGAAGATGAACACAGTCTTGTTGATCTTTCTCCAATTGTGTGAAATGACAGTAGTATAGGGTTCATAACATGTCCAACATATGGAGTGGGTGGAAAAGGAGGCACATAAAGTTGTATATCTGAAGTTGACAATCTTCCTAAAAAAGCATTCCAAGAACCTCTAATTTGGATAGAAAAAGGAGGATAATAAACATTTTAAACCTCACTACAAATAGTGTCATGGTCCATGGATCTCTTGGTAGGGTTGTACACCACGTTGAACAATATAAAACTATGAATGCTTGCATAAGGGAGACCCATATGCCATATTAGTGTTTTGCTTGGAAGTGACCTAAAAAGCCATCTTTTGCTTTACCTTTAGTGTTTTATTATTTGGGATTTTGGATGTTCAAATAACAAACAACGTGTCAATTGTTTACTTTCAACCATTAATCATCATTCAAAGACCATAGCGTTGTAGAGGAGATCTACTTATTAGATATAGCCTAGGATAACTTCACCTTTATTTTATTTTTATTTGTAGCCAAGCATAAATACAAGCACAACAACCCAAAAATGTGAGTAAAAAGGGTATGAGGTTTTTGATGTAGGTAGAGTGCAAGAGTAATCATGATAGTTTGCTTGTTTCCACTATACTTGCCACTAGCAAGGGTAGAACTCTAAACTATGAGTAACATAGTAGTGTTTGAATGGCCTAGGATAGTATGGAGAATATATGGATAAGGTTTCTTAAGACATGGCGACAATTCCATTAACTTCCTCCTTGGTGGTAGCTTATAGTCTCAATTGTATCCAAGAGAACTAGGGTGAACCAAATGCATAGGATGTTGGAGTACGAAAAACACTGAGAGAGGGGGGGGTGAATCAGTGTTTTAATAACCAAATTCAATTCAATTGTTTTTCAAGACACCTAACTTCTTTGTAATCATGGAATGTTCAATTTCAAATATGCTTTCGAATGTGATAGTCAATATCAGATTTTTAAACCTCATGAGAAACTCAAATGTTGCAAAATACTTAAAGGAAGTTGCAAGACTAAATTGCATGAATCATGATAACCACATAGATCTCAAAAGAACCATAACACAATATTTTCATGAGTGGAAAACCCTCATAGATTAAAAATCACTCGGGAAAATGCCTCACTGGCTTAATAAAATTCCCCAATTACAAAGCCTCACTGGCTACTTTTTGTTCCTCACTAGCTAAACAATTTGCCTCACTGGCAAACCAATCATGCCTCACTGGCTACAAAACATGCCTCACTAGCAAACATAGCCTCACTAGCCAAAGATCAAACTTGTCTCACTGACATGATCTTATACAACATATTCTCAATCATGAATAAACAAATTACAGAGGGTTTCTCTGTCTCATTGCATAACAATACAATACTTAACACTAATACATCCTATGTCTTAAAGATTCACAAAA
Source organism: Cunninghamia lanceolata (assembly GCA_027924645.1). Taxonomy (NCBI): domain Eukaryota; kingdom Viridiplantae; phylum Streptophyta; class Pinopsida; order Cupressales; family Cupressaceae; genus Cunninghamia; species Cunninghamia lanceolata. The sequence goes on along the minus strand of BSBN01001268.1, from coordinate 3,777,092 downwards.
CTGGAACCTTCAAAACACAAAATACATCAGTTATTTCTCACTATTTTTGCATACAACTTTTACAAAAACATACTTCAGTATACTGCTCATTAATGATAAATCTTATCAAAGTATATATCACAATAACAAATACATCTCATTTTTCTTGGCTAAGTGATATCAGAATTATATTCAACCGAACAAACTATATTGTCTAAGAACAGTTTATAAAATACAAATTTCCTCATAACTGAATGAACCACCATACGGTGATAACTGCCAAAAAGATACTTGTCACCGAAGTCCAAAACCATTTCATGAAACATTTGAAATTATGCTAGTTTAAGCCACCCAAGATATAGTCGACAACCCTTGTAACAACTTTTTATACAACCTTTGAAACTATACAATAGTGCACAGGTCAAAATACCAAGCCTAAAGTCGACTAATATAAAACAGTAAAGCACAAAAGAAAACCCGATAGTTATGAAGAATAAACCCTAGACTTCTTTAACATAAACACCGATCGAGAATACTCAAGCTAGGATTTGCAAACACAAAATCTTTATAAACTAAACCTTTGAGATTTTAAAGAATGATGTTACTGGGAAACTCCATATGATAGTTGACAATCTTGAAGAAATAGTACTCATGATATTTCCACAGTCCATGATAAAATCAAATGTAAGCTTCTGGAAAAACTGTGTATCTTTTTTTGCATCGACATTTCGGATCACACTCTGTGATCCATCATTAGGAAGAAAAGAGAAAATGTAAAATGATTTTACATTCTCTCTTTTCTTCCTAATGATGGATTACAGAGTGTGATCCGAAACGTCGATGCAAAAAAAGCTACACAATTTTTCCAGAAGCTTACATTTGAACCTTGAAGAACCTGAAACCACAGTCTTATTGCCTGAAACCAATTTTTTGCAGTCACAATACCACCACCATGAGCATTGTCACTTCACCATCATGAAGTCTTCAAACCCTAATCACTGTCTCATTCCCTAGCATGTTCAATGATGAACAACAATAACATATGCGCTCGAGAACTTTCTCAACATAATGAAAGAAACATTATTGCCAAAGCAATGATAAGTGAAACATTAAAACATGTGCAATAACTAGCCTGACCAAGTGTCTTTTTCAATGACAAATAAAACATTATAACGTGTATGCAATAATATACCCATGACAAAACCTTTGTCAACCTAATCAAATAAACCTCATTTGATGCCAAAACACTACATTATTGCTTTTGTCCATTGCAATAGTATAATCCTCATTTTTCCTCATAGTGTTTGTGCAAGTAATCAACTCATGATGGTTGACCTTGTAATGCCCATCTATGCCAACACACTATCAATGCCCAACACACTATAAATGTCACAATCTCTATGCAAATCTTTAATAGAATCAACCTACTACCATAAACCTTTGACATTAGTGACAAACTATGCCAAAGCCAGCAAACTCCCCCTTTGGCATTGATGTCAACTTCACTTCTCCCCCTGTGATAATTACAAACTCTCCAAACCAACTCACCTTGCGTCACTGACTTCTCCCCCATTGACAACAATGACTAAGGAATACATGTGCACCAAACAAGTACTCCCCCAGTGAAGAAGCTCATGGTTCAAGATTCAACCAAGATGAAGATAATAGATCTCCAAGACAATCCAAGACAAATCACATTGTATCACTAGCAATGAGTGCCACAAAACTTCAAATAGAGCAAGCTCAAAATGGTCTTCAAACTATCCCTTTTCTAGCATATACTGCTCCAACCACTGTCACTATTCTTGGAAACATTGTATGGTCAAAACAAATAAAATCCAAATCCTCTATCAAAAGCATACATCATTGTCCAAAGGCATCATTGTGATCAAAGCAAGGTTAGATTTACTATCACTCAACATCAAACAAGCCACTGTCCCTTCATGGTCCACAAGAGCAAACAAATAGGTCATTGTCATTGTCAAAAATAAACTGTCACCAATGTAACTCAACTCATTTCACCTCTACACTGTCATGTCAATGATCAAAGCATCTATTGTCATAAAAGTTGTTATCAGAGTCTCAAGTCCAAGCAAGTAAATGTGGCCTAACTATTCAAAGAATGTAAACAAAAAGGAATGGATGCAACTATCCAAGTATATAAATACCACAAATATTGTCCAATAAGGTGCACTATACTTATGTGAGATAGAAGCAAGACACAAAGTGTAATGTCAAAGAACATGTGCATTTTCAAAGAGCATCCACCATAGACCTGGAACAAGAAAGAGATCTAAAAAACAACTGTTAAGAGCCACTGTGCTGTTATTGTGAACAAGTACCAATACTTATCACCGTCGGCACAATGAATAAAACCATTTGAATGAAACCATTTGCATAGAAAATAATGTATATCTCTGTTACTGATCACTGTCCACTGTCAACTGCCAACACATTGCTATCATGTGTTAACTGTCATTGCAGACATTTCAGACACAATCACAATGAATAGAAATGTCATTCTAATGAAGAATGTTACTTCACAAATAACCAAATGCACTGTCCCAAAGCAAAGAATCACTGGCACCATGAATGGTACTATCACAAGGCAGATAACCATGTAAAAAGATTTCAGTATCAACTAGCAAGTTATTGTTCTCCATATCACTGTCAAGATGCAGCACTCTAGCACAACATTTCACTCCCTTTTGCATTGATTATCAAAGTAATGATGTCATTTTCAAGACTCAAATAACTCTGTAAAAAATAATCTCCCTTTAATTAAAAAAATGTGACTCCACTATAATGATTGTCCCTACAAGTATGAACTGAGATGACATGATATACACTTATCTAGGATTGTCCACATAAATGATTACATACTGCCCTCATTTGACAATAGCAAGCAAACTGTCATCAATTTCTTCATTATGCAAGACCATTAGGAATACATTATGCCACTATCAACAAACACCCACACTATCACACCTCAAGGTCACTATTACTGTTCATAATAAAGCAGAGCATTATGAAGTTACAAGCAACTCTTGACATGATCTAATACCTTGCTTTTGCAATGATCATACTCAACTACGTTGGCATGAAGCAACTCTATGCTCTTTCTAACAACACATGACCAAGAAATGAATGAAGCAATGAAATAAGTAAACAAGCATCATTACCAATGACAAGTGACCTTGTGATACTTTTCATTTTTGATATCTTTTCATCATATACACTTTGAGAAAGTTTCTTTACAACCAGTGTCATCACATGCACCTTTGACAATAAACACTTTTGCATTAACTAGGTACTTTCTAGCCACCTTGTAAAGAAGAAACATATACTAAGAATCACTGTTATACTATCAAACTCACACTGTCCAAGCACTATTAAATTCACTATCCTCAAACCAAATCCAATTCATTGGCAAAGACAGAGGTGCAAAACAAACTCAAGTTTCAAAACTTTCAAGAGGCAAGATTAAACAAAGTAAAAGGTCCAAAGCACTCCTCCAAGCAACAAAACCACTACCCAAATAACAAAAACAAAGGTTACCAACCACCACACAAGATCCAAAGTGACATCACAAGTGATCCATCAACAAGTTCATGTCACTGTAAAAGGTTTGTGTTCAAGCAAAGACAACTTCATGTTGTCACTGGTCATCAAGCTGTCACTATCAAAGCAACCTGGAAATGTCCACTGTTACCTATACCTAAAAGTATTCATTGTAAATGCCCTAATCAAATAAAGACACTAAAACCACATGTCAAAAATACCGAAGGAAATCTCATATATCATACTGATAGAACCACTACAAATGTACTGATATTCAAATGCAAAGACCACTATAAGTAAATGCACACTGAAATGATAACAACAATCACTGGAAAAATGCAATGTCATGGTCTTGATCACTGAAGAAGGCATCTCATTTGCACTGTCCTAATGAGCTGATCATCGAATGATAAATGTAATGGCAACACTTGAATGATAAATGCAATGACAACACTAAAAGCATCACCTAACTGTCTACTTACTGTCAAGGATTAGTTCAATATAACCACTGTCAACAACTATCATGCTTAACACCTATCACTGTCATCAAGAACATCATTCAACTTTGTGTAATCCTACACCTTGAAACAAGCATGAAACACTTTGAATGTCATTGTACCTATCATGCCCACATTTCCCATGTGGTCACGACACACAACACACGTGTCATGTCCACATTTATTATGTGGTCATGACACGAAATATCAAAAAACTTTTCCACTCGACTCTAAAACCTCCTCACGTGCAACATGCACGCTTGGTGGCATATGCACAAAGGCGCAAATCATCAATCAAACATCGGGGTAATGTGAACACCTTTCACAACCACTGCAAAATGTAAGCCTACTAAGGGGGTTGTACAATGCGAGGAGCATCTCTAAGAGGGGTAGATTCCAAACTTGGAACTAACCCTAAGGTTCCTAGATGAGGTGGAGTGATTTCGACAAGTATCAAAATCTAACCCTAGGAAAACTACTAACATAAATAACATTAATTAATACCATCTAAGACTTAGTTAAATTACTCAATCATAATTAATGTGATAAAGTAACAAACGTAAAATAAATCACTTAAATAACTTTTTCACTAATCTAGGGAAAATCTGGCAGCATAACTGGACCTCATTAAATTAAAAATAAATACCTTCACTAAAAGCCTTTTCAAAAATATAAATTAAAAGCTAAATACACCCATTAAATTAATTTACTCCATCCTTTCCTTATTTACCCAAGGCAATAAAATTAATAAAAATTAATCACATAACTAAAGAAAACAATTAATTAAAAATCACATTTAAACTATGCACTAGTTAAAATAGATTTAAAAGGGTCTAAATTAAATAAATTTTGTAACATTATATCCCCACAACCAAACCCCATTAAAATAACCCACTAAATTAAATTAAAATCCTAGGATTGAATTAAATCCACTAAACTTCTTTTTTGGTCACACTAACCCTAAATAATTTTAAAAGGCAATAAAAAGGTTAAAAATGCCCAAAAAGATGAAAGCTTTTCATTTGCCTCTAAGTTTCAAGGAGAAGAAATAGAAAATGAAAAAAATCACGTTCACAAAAAAACCTATATTTTCTTTTCTTTTTTATTTGGTCTCCTACAACCTATTTCATTTCTTCTAACCCTAATCTTATTTTTGTTTTCTTCTACCTATCTATTTTCCCTCTCTCCTTAAACCCTAATCTTTTTTTTTGTTTTCTAACCTCATTCTCTAGTTTGTTTTTCTTGCACGAAGGAAATAATGGCTCTCTAATTTTTTTGTTTTGTTCAAAAGATTGTTTGATACAGGGTTTCAAGATTTGTCATGGAGGCTCTCTGGGTTTTTGTTGAAAAGATTCATACACAGGGATGCTCTTTTTTTTTTTCCATAGCAGTATATATATATATATATATATATATATATATATACAGGGATGCTCTTTTTTTTTCATAGCAGTATATATATATATATATATATATATATATATATATATATATATATATATATATATATATATATATATATATATATATATATATATATATATATTTGTGTATATATATTGCAGGCCAAAAAAGTCACGGCAGGGACGAACGTTACATAGAGGGACGAATAAGGCACAGCGACGGGGATAAGTTTTCAGTCACCACACAATAAGGGTGAAACGGCCCCAACAAGGCCATGACGGAGTCAAGAAAGTGATGGGGACAATGCCCCCACCCCGCCTCCATAGAGCTGAAGCTCTGTGGAGGGGAAGACGTGGTCCGTCCCCCCTTCCCTCTATACTAATCACAGATCTGCAATATCACGTCTCATACCTGCCCAATGGTACAACTGGCTCAGATCGGCATGCATCTTCTTCACCCGAGGATGTGCTCCATACAATGCCCTATGAGCCTATGCTAAAACCACTGAATGAAGGTCACCTACAAGGGGAACATAGATGTGTTGTTGATGTCAAAGAAGTCCATCTGCCTCAAGAGAATATCCTACAAACTTGCCCATAAGGGCCCTCTATGACTTAATCTCCTGCTGTACCTCAAGGAACCACTTGTCCTCTAGCAGATGCTGCAAGATACACCCTCTCAAGTCTACACTCAAAGTCAAGGTCAGGATCTCATGGCGCCTTTGACTCAATGCATCGGTAACCATGTTCTCCTTCCCTTTGATGTAATGCACATCAAAGTCATACTCACATAGGAACTCCATTCAATGTCGTTGGCAGGCATTTAGATTTGGCTGCGTGAAGATGTATTGTAGACTAGAATGGTCAGAGTGTAAATATAGGTGTTACTAATTTTTTGTTCACACTAAAAATTAGTTGGACCTAGGTGTAATTGTTCAGAATGAATAATAGAAAACTTCAAGGTTATGCATTCTTGAATGGTTGACACTTTGACAAAGTTGAAAAGAGGATCCAGTTGTCAGGATAA